>OZ018391.1:75579696-76963721 GCA_963969525.1 Ontholestes murinus
GTTTTTAAATTTAAAAATTAAAACAGAAATGTGAATAATTAAAAAAAAATAATTAAAAACAGTGTTACAGTTAAAATTTATATGCATATGTAGGGTGGGTGGGTGTTCACTATCCCACCCTCCAATTTCATGATAATAAACAAGGGTTCACTTTAGTAAATAGAAAAATATACGCAAGATTTTGAAATTTAATTTTCTATCAAATTCAATTAATTAATCGAAAATTATACGATTGTAGCGTAGTCGTGACCTACTTCAATAAACTATAGATGTATAGATAAAGTTCTGAATATTCATTTCTATTATAAATGTAACAAATTAACCAATTCTTAAGTCATTTTTTGACTTCCTAAAATGAAAACCAAAATCCTCTGTAATATATGTAGAGTATTTTATATGAATTTGTAACTTCGCGCAATTTTAAAATTAAAATCTTATCCTGATGTTAAAGTAATTGAAGGGTGGGTTAGAGGACACCCACCCACCCTACATATTTAAACATAAAATAAAAACAGTGATTTATGTTTTCAAAAATTAAAAATTAGAACAGAAATGTAAAGAATTTAAAAAATATTTTAAAAACATTGTTGTAGTTGAAAGCAACCTGTATATGTAGGGTGGGTGGGTGGTCACTATCCCACACTCTCACTTCATGACAATAATCAAGGGCTCACTATGGTAAATAGAAAAATACACGCAAGATTTTATAATTTAATTCTCTATGTAATTCAATTAATTAAACATAAATTATATGATTGTAGCGTACTTCATGACCTACTCTAATAAACTATACGTTCATATAAGGTATTGATTATTAATTTCTTTCATAATTGTAATGAGCTAATTAACATCTAAGTTATTTTCTGACTTCATAAAATGCAAATCAAAATCTATTGCTATATATGCAGAATATTAAATGATTGTAGCGTACTCATGACCTACTACAATAAACTATACGTTTATATAGAGTGCTAATGATTAATTTCTTTAATAAACGCAATTAGCTAACTAATACTTAAGTCATTTTTTGACTTCCTAAAATGATAAACAAAATCTCCTGCAATATTGTTGAATATTTGAATATTTTATATGATTTTGTAATTTCGCGCAAATTTTTAATTAAAATCTTACGCTGATGTTAAAGAGATTGGAGGGTGGATTAGAAGAAACCCACCCACCCTACATGCGCATTTAAATTTCAATTACAAACAGTGTTATACGTTTAAAACCTCAAAAATTAGAACATAAATGTAAATACTTTTAAAAATATATTTAAAAAATTTCGCAGTTAAAATTTATATGTATATGTAGGGTGGATGGGTGGCCACTATCCCACCCAACAATTTCATGATAATAAACAAGGGTTTTAAATAGAAAAATACGCAAGATTCTATAAGTAGTATCTGATCATCAAAGGATACGTGCCAAATCCTCGCGCTACCGTCATAGAAGAATCCTTAAAATGGCCCCAGAAACCGAGGGTGAAAAATATTAACGTTTCTAAAAAGTTTGGAATTTGAAAATATTATAAAAACATGTGTAGAATATCAATGCAGGACATTATACAGTGAAATTAGTGATTTAAAGAATGAAATAAAAAGTTTAAAAGCAGAAGTAAACATCCTCAAGCAAACCAAGGAAGTAGAAAAAACGCAAGAAGCCTTGACAAAAAAAACAACAGCAGTTTATGCAAATGCAGTATAACAGGCAAACAAAAACAAAAAGCAATCGGACACAACAACGAGAAGCAACTCTGAAAGTAATAAAATATCAGAAAGTGATGAAATAAAATGCTCAGAGATAACGCAAAACAAAAAAGTAATGAGTGGCAAAGTGAAGTCAAATCGAAGAAACAAAGCTAAACACTCCAGAAACCAAGAAACCAATGAAGAAATATAGGAAATAAAAAGGAGCATCAAATACTCTCACTATCATTTATGCAAATTGGACCTAACCTTGAACGAAGATGACATCTGCAACTATTTAACAAAGAACAAAAAAGATGTTAAGTGCGAGAAGATGAATTCCAGACGTCCACAGTAATATTCATCTTTCAAAATTTCGGTACCCTTGGATAATACTAACAAGGTATTAAAATCAGAATTATAGCTAAAAACAGCTTACATCGATCCTTTTTTATTCCACCTTCAGAAATGACACGATCGACATTACCATACATTAAACCAGATGACCAATGTATATAAAAATTAACAATCATTCATCAAAACATTCAATCAATTGGAAACTGCAGTGAAACGATTGTTAACTATGTTACAGAATAAACTGGAAAAATCATATACAAAAACTGAAATTAAGCTCAGGTCTTTTCTATACTCTTTTAGAGAGCTTTCAAAATATCTAAACAAATTTATGGTAAAAACAGCGTACAACGCCAACTTTGAAAGCATAATGAGAAATGGCATAATATTTTAGGGAAAGAAGGCATACGCTAAGAAAGTATTCACACTACAGAAAAAAGCACTTATGTCAAATAACATCCTCACCTTCTATGGAAACCATAATATTTTATCACAAAGACACACAAATTAAACACGTATAAAACCAGGACCAACAACTACATTTTTTG
Source organism: Ontholestes murinus (assembly GCA_963969525.1). Lineage (NCBI taxonomy): Eukaryota > Metazoa > Arthropoda > Insecta > Coleoptera > Staphylinidae > Ontholestes > Ontholestes murinus. Next base: position 75,582,284 of record OZ018391.1, read on the forward strand.
AAGATGGAGTACATTATTGAGCAATATTATTTCAGGATATGTCAATCATGTTTCTTGTTCTTAGGAATTTAATATAGAGAACAAATAATAATCATTCTCTATGTAAATAAAACGCTTTCTTTGTTAATATCTCACTACATTTTTGCCAGTCGAGTTTCGATAAAGAGCTGATCATTTTCAAACTTTCATTTTTAGTTTAAACATGATGTGATATCAACAAAGAAAGTCTTTAGTTTAAATATTCAAGATGTGAACGCTTCAAATATTAATAACTCTCCATTTTTTTATCTTTCCGTTTCATGATTTCAGATTTAAAAACGTTCGATACGAACTGATAACGCGTAATTGAAGAAGACAATGTAAAAGCGATGATGGCCGGTCATAAACTGTCGATCACTCTTAAAATATCCGAATAAATTTTCGTGCTGTTTCTCTCTTTATACTTTATACCCCCCGGAGGGCCCACGGCGATATCGTTTCCTGCAAAACGACACGCCATTCAGCATTACCGAACGTTCGGGATTTTCCACTCGGTCCTTATTGCTTTTGTTTTATTTTTCCCCCCTCCTACTTCTCCGTCGCTCTGAAGAACGGGAATTGATGCCGTGCAATGAATATGTTTGAATTAAATTTCAATCGATCGTTGCCGGCTTGCCATTCACTCACCGAGTCAGAAACGTTCGTTTGATGGATACACAGTTTACGAATTTAGAAATGCATTTAGTAAATTAATTCTAGAGATGTAATCAAAATTTTTATTACACGGTATTCCAAAAGAGAGTTTATTTTTAATAGATTTATTTAAAAAATATATATATACTATATATGGAAAATGTGTTTATTATTTATTAAACTATACAATTTGGAAATTTATTTCCTTAAAATATATTGTCTGAATATAAACGACTCTGTAATGGCTGCCATTTTGTTATAGATATATTCTTTTAAATGAAATATAAACGACTCTGTAATGAATGCTATTTTGTGATAGATATATTCTTTTAAATGGTCTATATGAGTATACTTTAATAAATTTGAAGTAATCTCACAAGAAAAAAATCCATAAGTGACTACATGTATGCCAAATAAAACCTGGTTAAAGGATTTGAAAACAATCCAACAAGAATGGGTCTGATTATAACTGAGAGTATTGCAAACATGCAAAACATTAATTCATTGCAAGAGCAAACTAAAAGTTATGATTCACCACTGGATCCTTGGCAATCACAAGAATAGATCACTGTAGAAATATATTTTGTAAGTAGTAAATTGTATTCAAAATATTATCACTTTCTTCACATGTACATCTAGTTAATAAAAACAATTTTGTGAAGAAAGTGACAATACTTTGAATACAATTTACAAAGATCAATTTCAACAACATGTGATCAATTTGTAGAATGAATTGAATTCAATAATTGGTAAATCAAATAATTATGAAGTGAAAGATAAAATTTTAAAACTAGTTATGATTATGTAAAAATATTTCATTTACATTGAGCAGATGTTTCTGTGTTTTCAATTATTAATTTTTTGTAAATTCATGTAATTACGTTTTATGTATGAAACTGCAATTTTAATAAGCGGATGTTGAACATGTGCACTTCTCGTATCGACCGTTGATGGTTCGTTACGGAACGCTGCATTCATCGCCTTTCTCTCCGTTTCCCTCTTGCTGATCGAGGCCGTTATCCAATTTGATGCACATTTTCAGGTGAGTGAATTTATTAGAGAGAAAATTCCATCATCCCTCCGAGTGACACGGTTTTTTTTTATACATATTCACAGTCCTAGATTCGCGCCGCTATTGAAATTTATCGAATCGTTCCCGGCGCATTCACCATTTCTGCGACAACTGGTAAACATATTTTGAGAAACCGTAATGGAATGGGATTGATTTTATTTCGTGCAATAATATTCGAGAATGAATCCAATTAAAGATTTATAATTTGCGCGAGGGGGGATGACGCAAACGGATGCGGTCTTGTGGTCCAACAATTCTAATTTGCGGCAACTCACCTCCTTTCGCCGGAGTTTATCCGGGGGCGGTTTCGAGTTCGTGCACCTCTTGAATTTAGACGTACACTTAGTTCTGGTTGCGACCACGGGCCTACGGCCCTTTTAATCTCCCGCCCGATTTATCTTGGCCGCATTCGGTGGTAAATTTACGTGTAATTTTATTCTCTCCGGCCACGATTTAATTAATTTTATGTCTATATAAAAGTATTTATTACATTATTAAAGATAATATTATTCATTAAAATATTTTAATTATAATAAACTTCAAATTTATGAATAATAAATTATTCAAGTCTTTCAGGTGGTTTTAGAAATGTATTTAACTAAACTAACTAACTTGCTGATAATGTACGTTTCACAGCCCTTGAACTAAGGATGTGAAACGTACTGTTATGGACACGTTCAGCAAATTAGTTCTGTTTGTTCTTAATTAAAACTACTGTGCAGACTTTTAGGCCTCAAAATGTGTATATAAGTAAATTCGTATTTAATGTGCTTCCATAAGTTATTCGTGAAATTAATGAAATAAAATTTTATTTTTAACAATGAATTAATTAAATACAACTTTGTTTACACCTATAATACATGTGTTAATTTTTTTATATATAAATTAGATTATTATTTTATTAAAGAATATTTTTAAATGCAAAATTCGTAATTAAATTTTAGTTTTGTCCCGGCGCATCCACCATAGATCACCATACCGTATAGTTTTCAGCTCTTTTATTAAATGTATGTGCAAATAGTTCCTCGAATTCGTTTCTCTTGTTTTTAACTTCAAACTCCTATATCCATCCCCACAACTAAAGTTATACACCACTTAAACAAGTTGTTGTTTTTCTTCACTCATTCACGCGAGTTATATTTTGGAAACATTGAAATTACTTTTTAAAAAACATTAATAATTTATTTTGCACGTGTGCTACAGCGATGTTTTCTAATGTCGGTTCGAGTAGGAGTGAAGTATCTTCTAATTTTTGTTGTATGCTAATTAATTCGTTTTGTAGTTCAGTGGGCTTAATTATACTGGGGTGCATTTCCATGTGTTTTGCAAATGTTTTGAAGTTAATAAACCGTGAAACTATTGGAGCTACATGGAATTAATAAAAGTACACAAATTACTAAGAATATCTTTTTGCGCAAACCTCATAGTTTCCAAAAAAAATATAGGGAAAATACTATGATGGCCACATCACCATTTTATAGATTATTAAGATGGTCTCAAAGAGATGAGTTGATTGGTCTGAGCAGATTTTCTCTATTATTGGAAAGAATTATTGTAAAATTCTAGAACTCTCTCTCTCTATATGGTATATACTGATAATATTAAACAAAGAATACTACAAATTCCAAATATTTTGAAGAGAGAACTTTTTGGAAAATATAACTGTCACTCGAAGACTTTAAGAAGAGACTTACATCAAGGTAATTCACTCTGAATTATCTTCTACCCTACACAATGCAGAATTTGATTGTATTTTTGGAAAAGTCCTAAAATTTGGAATAAATTGTTAAAACCCTCAAAAATCTGAAATATTGTAGTAAATTAAAGCAAAAGTCCATCAGATTATAGAAACCTGGAAGAAAGAAAAAAATAGATGAAAAAGTCTAGAATACATATACAAAAAATATCGCAATTTGGTAAAGAATTTTTTGAAATTCTAGGAAAAGTGTTGAACAATATTTAAATAAGAAAAACGTTGCTAGAAAATTCAACAATCCTCAAATAACTTTAAAATAGAATAGATTCTTTATTGTGTTATATAAACATTTAAGTTTTTACACTCGTCAGACATATTTTGAAAGAAAAACTTCTAAAAATCTAAAACAGAATTGACTGGAAAATCTGCATTATTCACTAAAGAAATTAGAAAGAAAAATGTTTACCAAAACTTAACACTCTCTAATTAAATTGAAGAAAAATTTTGGAAAAAGCTGCAAGAAATTAGAAAGAAAAATGTTTACCAAATCTTAACACTCTCTAACTAAATTGAAATAAAATTTTGGAAAAAGCTACAAGTCTTAGACTCTTGTCAAAAGTCTGAAAAAATCAAAAATTAAAATATTTATAACTCGAATAAAAAACTTGCATGAAAAATTGCTGCAAAACCTAAATAGTTTGAAAAATTACTGGAAATTTCAAGAACCATAAAATAAATTTTCCACATGTTTCTGAAATATACTAATGAAATTTAAAAAAAAATACTAAGAAAATCTGAGGTGCTGAAAAATTCCAGAATTCTTGACAAGAAAATTTAAGAATATTCAATCATTTTAAAACTATTCATAACCTTTATGAATTATTCTAAAAAAAGTAAGAAACAAAAGCTGAGGAAATACATGAAAAAACAATTTGGAAGAGAATTTTTGGAATGTTAAAACTTTAAAATATGAAAAAATATTCTGGAAAATTCTATCCTTAAAAAACAATTTGGCAATATGAAAGAAAGTGGTTATATACTTATTTATTTAATGATATTTACCCAATACCCAAAAGGCCAATTATTCTAGAACTTTTGAAAAAATGTGACAACTTGGCGTAAGAAATGCTAAATAACTCTAGGAGTCTCGAAGAAATGCTGTCCCAAAAAAATTCTTTGCAATTTAGAAGAGAAATTTTCGAAATTCGAAAGATCTAGTTGAAACTTTTTTTGACGAATTCTAATAATCCGACAAAAATGCTAGGAGTCTAGAAGAAATGCTGTCCCAAAAAAATTCTTTGCAATTTAGAAGAGAAATTTTCGAAATTTCAGAGATCTAGTTGAAACTTTTTTTGGCGAATTCTAAAAATCCGACAAAAATGCTATAAAAACTGAAGAATTAAATAAAACATGTGGAAAATTCTAGTATAGTTTAAGAAAATCTTACCAATTTCAAAAAAAATTCAAAAATCTCAACAAAAAAAATTAGTAAATTCTAGAATATCAAAATTCCTTAAATTCAAGAATTTTGGAAAAGAAATGTCTATAAAATTCCAGAATTGAATAAAAAAATTGAATAGAAAATTTCATAACCTTTCAAGAAATTTCTCTTAATTTGGAGGAGAAAATTCTGATATATTGTGATGAAATCCATTTTTATTGTATTTCGTCAGATATTACAGTTCAATAAGGCGCTGGAAAATTATATAAGTCTGGAAGAGAAAATGTTGGAAAATGTATATCCTTCGAAGAAAAAATTTTAAAAATTTCAGAAATTTTTAAGAATTACTGTAAAATTTTAGAAATTCCGAGGAAAATTTACTGGAAAATTCTTAAATTATGCGAGACAATATTCAAAATAAAAAAGACGACATATTTAGACAAAATAGAATAATAAAGCTATAAAATTCGGATGAAATTAATTAAGAAATAGTGAAAGAATGTAAGTCTAAAGAAAAAAAAATACTCGAAAATTCCAGAATAATTAACATTCTACTAATTAGGAAAAGAAATTTCTATAAAATGATTGATTGTTGAAGCCATGACTTTGTGATACATCTTGATTAGGAAATAGGTTTAAGAAATTTCTTAAACCTATTTCGTATTTCTATAAAATTCTATAATAACATTTTGCATTCTGTACTGTTTCTGTTTTGAATAATGTTATTATTATTATTATAAAAAATCTGTAAGAAATTATGAAGAAACGTCGTTGCCAAATCAATTCTAAGAAAATTCAAGGAATCTGGATAAGAAAGTTCTGAAATTTCAAGAAAATTCCAGATATATAAAATAAATTTAATGGAAAATTCTAGGCACCCTCCAAAAAGAATCTTCCAATTTGGAGGAGACAGAGGCAGGAAAGAGAGAAATGAAAGAATTTTGAAAAAAAATTAAAGAAAATTGCAGAAATCTTTAACAATTATTAGAAAATTTTTGAAATTCTAAGGAAAATGTTAGAAAATTCTAGAGATAGTGTTTTCGAAATGTAGAAATGAAATTATGGAATATTCTGATAGAATAAATCAAAAATTCTCTGAGCCTAAAAGAGAATTTCTAAAAAAATGTTTCAATTGGGAATATAAATTTCTAGCAAATTCGTAGCCAGAAATCTGAAATTCTAGAACTTCAAAAACAATTCTTCTAATTTAAATGAGAAATTTTGGAATATGCTAATAAAAAAAAACTTAAAAAAATTCCAATAAAATATAGCAAAAAATTTTCTACAAGAAAATTCCACATTCTTTGCAAAAATTTCGTAGTTAGCAAAAGAGATTTCTAAAAAAAATCCAATAAAATATAGCAAAAAATTGTTTCTAAAAGAAAATTCCACATTCTTTGCAAAAATTTCGTAGTTAGCAAAAGAGATTTCTAAAAAATATATAAAATAAGAATAAGAGCTAAAAAAATTCAAAAAAGAATAATTATTCTCAAAAGCTAAAACTCTTTCAAAAATAATTCAAGTTAATTCAAAATATCTGAAATTTCAAAAAAAAGAAAATTTATTTGAGTAAATTGCTATCACTTATGGTATTACAATAATTATCGTAATTAGCAAAAGAAACTTCTATAAAATCCAAAAAATCCATTAGAAAAAAAGCAGATAAATTTGGAATAAGAATAATTATTGTCAAAACTTTTTAAGAAAATTCAAAGAATTTAGAAGATAAATTTCTGAAAAACACAAAAGAGAAAATTCTGAAATAAATGAATAGAACATTTTTCCAAAAGGAAAGAAAGATTAAAGTAAAATTTTATAACTTTTGAAGAAAATTCTAATAAGTTATCTTCCAAACTTTTAAGAAAATTCCGGGAATCTGTAGAAACAATTGTTGGGAAACTTTGGAAATCTAAGAAATAAAAATGGTGGAAAGTTCTATAGATTTAAAGTGTGAAAAGAGGGGACAGCAGTGTTATTACTTTCTCTATATTTCTAGAAAAAAAAATGTGTCTGTTGGTGTATCTCAAAAATGAATTATCTGTTTGAGATGAAACTTCAAACTTAAGGTTTTTTATCAAAAACTGGAACTGAAAAGCTTTTGGTAAACATTCATAAACCGGAAGTGGGTGTTTTTTTTTCTGATAATTTTTTTAATATGAAAAATATTTGGCTCGATGATAATTCATATTTTCTTCATCTACTGTCATTCTCATTGCATCTTCTATTGTTGCTGGTGTTTTACATCTTAGTAGATGGCTCATGTGACTATTTAATCCGGCTAAGTAAGCTTTTAGTGTAGTGGCATTACATAAAATTTCTTTTTGCTGTTTTAATGTCGATGTGTAAATTTTGGCAATCCAATTTATTCCATAATAAGCATGTGATATCAATGCATTTGTCGGCAAATTGTAATGTTTGTATGAGCATGATTAAATCTCTTAGTAATGATTCTTCGTCTCTCTGGTCTCCGAAAAGTGATATTAAAAGTTCTTTTAATTCTTGGAATGTATTAAATGGTCTTGCAGCTAGAATCATCGCTGCGTTTCCGATTAATTTTGATCGAATATGCAAAAGTGTAAATGTTATTTTTGCTGGGTCGTTATTTGGTGACATCATTTGTAGAACTGATTCACATGAATTTAAAAATGTTGATAATTGTTTATTAATGAAAAAAAACAATGTTAATATAATAACTTCAATTTTTTAATGTAAACTGTTTATTAATGAGAAAAAAATAAATGTTAATTCGTTGAAACAACCTTTCCACCAGCCTTTCACCAGATAAATTAAATCCAACATTCAAAGCACTCGCATATTTCACCCTCACACCCCCGAGCCCTTAACACATTACCATAACACGCGATTTCCACAACCGAACATCCCCGCTCCGTGATTAATATTAAATTACGAAAAACAACGATTTTAACCCTTAATCAAATTTTAAAAATAATGTACTACACTGATCTCACTTTAGATAACAATTACAATCGCATGTAAACATTACATTATATCGGAGTTTATTTTCCGTGCGGATTATTAAATATTGATGGGGTGGTTTATTTACTTATTTATTTATTTTTTTGTGGGACGAGCAGAGCAGAGGGGATTACGTATCGGCCTTATGCGCGCACGTTCATGTTTAATGCGGTGCGCGAGTTTTCAAAGTAACGCGGCGGGGATTATGAAAATTTTAAATGCCAAATGGAATATGCGAAAATGTAATGTTGTCTTTAATAACTAATCGCGGGCAAAATGGAATGTTTTGATTAAATTTTTATACGGTCTGTTTTATAAATGATTGTTGGTTTTTATTCATTTCTAAATTCAAATGCTTATTAATATCATAATTGAAATTCGTTTTAATTGAAAACTAGTTTTAATTGTAATGTAAATAGGTAAGAAAGCAAATTTGCAATAAATACAAAATAAAGTAGCAACAGCATGTATTAACTAATAACTGATTACTGAAATTGAAGATTTCACGACCAAAAAATGTCTCATGCATTAATTGAATTATTTCAGGGTCTGTAAGACATGTGGCACCGTCTTGTTGAAACCACACATTGGCATATAATGTTGCGATATCTAGTAGCAGTAACAGTCATTTAAAAAAAAGGTATGATCCAATGATGCCTCAAGTATAAATCCATATCGAACAGTGTAACGTTGTGGTAGCATTTATTTTTCGGCAATCATGAATTAAATTTTGTAGGCATCGAGAGTATGCGCTGTAGAAAGCTTTCTGAAATTTGGAATTCTTGTCCACGACGACGAATTGATTTTTTGAGATATTTACTCACTGCTTTGATATTGGTGTAGTGTTTAGAGTCCCTAACTGATCATTCAAATAATCTTCTTAATGTTGACAAAGTTAAAACACTATTCCAACCATATTTTCTATAAAATTTTTGAACTGTGGTCACCGCACTTTCATTATTTTTGTGATATTATTAAATAATAAATACACGTTGTTGTATCATGTAACATTTCACTTTTACTCAACCCTAAACTCTCAGTGGTCGAATTGTTTTTATTTCTTTGAGGGTTGCCAAAAATTTACAGCACAATTGGTGGGAAAACCAAATTAATTTAGATATACAATTAATTTTTAATGTTGGCGTATCTTTTTTTAAACCAATAAATTTTTCATTGTCTTAGAGTACCCTTGACCTATCCAAATAAAATATCCATTGTTCTAGCGTACCTGTGGCAAATTTTATACTTTTGAAATCGACTATTCCCAATTTATAATGTATCGCCTTAATGTCTTGTTTCATCTCTATAAATAATTAATTTTACCTAGCGTGTTCTTTACTTTCCCAATGAAATATTTATTGTTGTAGCATAATTTCGACCTATTACAATATATGATTTATTGTAATAGCGTAATCCTATTCCAATTCCTTCATTTTATTGCAATGTTCTACGTTGGTATTATTTATTTTATACACATGCCCGATTATTCTTTTTTAAGAAAAGGTATATATTTAGTCTTCTAACCTCTCCAAATGTTTTAGCAACATTTCACATTCTTTAGTGGAAGTAATATAGTAGCAAGAGGAATCTAGTTTGAATTTATCTACATATAATAGTACTGGAAAAGATAAAATAACAAGTGTCCCTGTGAGTTCAGCCCGGATGATTGTGGATTGTTCCTCCAAGTGTATACGAGGGTGGATCAAATATAAACCGGAATTTTCCGTTTATCGGTCGCTAAGTAAAGTGTGCGGTACTGCTGAATCTGTTGGAGGTGATTGTTAAGAAGAGGGTAGGACGCCGATTTGGTTCATTAATGCCAGTAGCACCATATATGAGCACGATGTATATTCGTCTGTTGAGTAACGCATCATCACTAAATTTTAGGAACGGGAATTTGTGCCTTCCCTTCTGACTGCACAGTTTACTGATTTTGAATACCCAAGTCTAGGAAAGGCATAAAAAAATTTTAAGTGGCTGCATATCTTCATATAACGTTGGTCATATACGCCGAACGCGAAAAAGCATTACTAAGGCAAACATTCGGGCTATCGGTGAACTGATTAAAACTGTCCGGCGACTTGCATTGTATGAAATTGATGCAGGGTGAGAATATTGTACAGGAGTGCTTAATTAGTTGTTTCAAATGAGTTGGGTTACCAAGGTCCTCATAAGCACAAGCTCGAGTGGCGTCACAGAGAGGAAACAAAATCTCCAAAAAAAGACATCATATAGTCAGGCTGTACAAGGACTGAAGGTAGGTATTATGGCACAGGACTATACTACTACTCTCCTATCAGTGGAACAAATAGAGTTTATACTGGAGTACATCATGAACATACATGTACATCATCCGAGCAATGGGGAAGGAGGAAAACTCTAAATTTCTCGGACGGCACAAGTGCCCTGGGTAAGGAAGCTACGCCAACGTGGCTGAAGTTCCATCAGGTCGAGATCGCCGATCTGTCATAACCTACATAGTCTGCCATTTAGTAGACAATAAATCGTCGGCCGGGTTTGAGGGTATGCTTGGCAGTCTAGAAGGAAATGACAACCAACTCGTCAACTTGTGGACGAGCAATGAGGAGCACATTCACCTTTCCAGTTTTGTTAATAATAGTTATTTAAGGTACAAGTGTAAAAAGTGATGCTTTATTGCACGAACTGGCATTTAAAAACACGAGCGAGGAACGAGCGAGTTTTTTTAAAGCCAGGAGTGCAATAAAGAAACTTTTTACATGTGTGCCTTACAAAATTTTATCTTCGATCGTAAAGGATTTCAAAGAATATATTCTTATGAGTAATATTTTAAAGTCATTTCAATAATTCAATGAATGAAAACATATTTTACCCGCAGTGCACTAATGAAAGCGTTACTTAGCAACAAGTAAACAAGTTGCACAAATGTCGGCCGCCATTATTATTTATGGAAAAAATGTCCGCTTTATTGTAATCGCTTCGACTTGCATTAAATGAAATCTTCGGAGTTTCTAAATCTGCCATTTCGTTTGTATTATATATCGAATTTATAGTTTATTAGTTTGTTGTAGCAATTAATAAAAAATTAAGTTTTTCATCGAAAATTTGTGCTATTCATTCATCTGTCAAATTTGACATTTCTGTGCAATAAAAACAGTTTGACATTACCGTGCAATAAAAACGTAAAAAAGCACTAGTGCTTTAAAAAGCCACTTTTACAATGAAAAATGATGCAAAAAGCGTCTACTTTCTGTACGATCGTAGATAAACAAATTTTCAGATACTGTGCGAAGGAAAACCCTTGTTTACTTCATGAATCACCTCTTCATGTTCAAAGAGTCAGTGTCCCATATCAGCCAATGGAATTATCGGTCCTTATTTTTTTGAGGGGGAGAATGAAAATGCAATGACAGTTAATTCACACCTCAACTCGTCCGCTTTCCAGAGAGTGAATTGATGAAGTTCCAGCAAGATGGGGCAACGCGCCACAATGCTCGAATCTCATAAAGTGTTGTGAATGCTTTTTTTCTGGGGCGTATGATTTTTCAAAACAGGGATATTCTTTGAACCCCTCGCCGGACCTAACATTCTGCGACTTCTTTTAATTGGGATACTGAAAACACAAATGTTCCAAATTGACCCATCCAGCCTTCAAACAACGGATTCGCGACGAGATTGAGGCAATGTTCAAATGTGTGTTAAAAAGAGATTTAGTGGATGTAGTGTTAAAAAATAATCTATTTCTCTCTTGCATTTTCCATTAATATTTTAGATATTCGTAAAATAAATAAAATTATTTACGAAATGTTCCCGTTTCACAGGCAAACCCTGAATCTGATCTGTCCCATACGGCGTGGCGCGTATTAGCGATAAGTTGTTTCCAATTTCTGAGACACCAGTTCATGAGTTCCTTTGCTGTCTCTAGTGGTGGGTTGTCTTCGTTACCCGGAAAGTTGACCAAAGCAATTACAATTCGTCTCTTTCCCGTCGGTACGTCCACAACCGTAGCCACTAGGAACTGTGGAATGGGAGCATAGTTAATGTCTCTATGATCTCCTCCATGAACCCAGGGTTCTTGAATTAGCCCGACTTAGACTCGCCCCCTAGCCAGCCTGCTGTCTAAGGCACTTGATGTTGCACAAATAAATGATTTATCTTGTCAGTTAAGTCAGTCATCTATCATATTATTTGCACAGCACATGCTCTACATATGTTGTCCTATAATTTGTAGGCACTCCTACTCATATTATTCATTTATGGACCACCTTAGAATGATCACCACCATCGCATTCTTTAATGTACCCTAGGGCATGTTCTTGCCCTTTTGACCCGCATCAGTCTGCTTTTCGTGTGGTCTCTTGGTCAAGACAATAAGCATTAGTGAATCAAATCGGCGTCATCCCTTCCCCTTGATAATCACCACCAACACATACAGCGGTATACTTCACTTAGCGACCGATAAACAAAACAATCCTGTTTATATTTGATCCACCCTCGTATACCCTTGGAGGAATTATCACCTTGGAATAATGCGCTAAACAAGTAAATCATGTTTGCGGGGATGCTGTAAAGATACTTGGTTTTATCATAAGAACATGCAATAATTCATAAATCCTGAATGCTAACATCGATTATACTTATCATTTATTAGAAGTAAATAAGAATAAGGATGTGTTTTACGCTTATATGCGTTTATTTATTGCCTACAGAAATTATTTTTAAGACTTATTTATCCAAACTACAATAGTTATATTAGCTATCAATAACTAAAGAGTCACCAATCATGCTGATGGGAAATCTAAAGACATTAACTGCCAGAAGTTTTCTACAAATATTTGATAAATTAACCAATACAATGCAAAATAAAATTGATCCCAGATGTAGAAGATGATGCCAGCTTCGTACAAAATGGGTTTGAGTAGAAGAACGTATTTTAATATAATCTCCACCAGTGCTTCTTTCGTCCAAAATTTTATGTATGTTTTTTGTAATTTATTTTTTTTTAATGTATTTTTTAAGATGATGTACAAAAAATTGATAAACATAAACATAAACAAAATCAAACAGTTGCTTTAAATTTAAACAAGTTAGTGTAACTACTGTAAGAAATACAAAATTACAAAACTCTTAAATAGATGTATAGAATCTGGTTTCTTCCCGAGGAATCTACAATATGCGTTTGTTATCCCGATTAAAAAAAGTGATAGATCAGGTTGTAATAATAATAGGCCCATATCTGTATTACCTATAATTTCAAAAAATTATTTTCCAATAAATTGTAGAATTTCTTGATTGTCATGAATTAATCAACTGCAGTTAATCAGTACGGTTTCCGTTGGGAACGGTTTACAAGAGATGCATCATTGCGCTTGTTGAGGAAAAATATGGAGGTTTTGAAACTGGATCATGCTCAGTGGCAACCTTCTTGGACCCAGATATTAAACTCCTATCTTAGATTTCAAAAAGTATGTATTATCAATGCTAGATCAAGTAAACTGAAAGTAACACGTTATGTACCACAGGGATCAATACTGGGCCCACTTCTATTTTTAATTTACATAAATGATTTATCTTGTCAGTTACGTCAGTCATCTATCATATTATTCGCACAGCACATGCTCTACATATAGAGGTTTCCACCAGACCCATAGTAAACAAGTGTTTGCTTAGATGACAGTGACCCGTAAGGATATCTGTGAGAAGATGCAGATTCCCCCGGGACAGTCGCAGATAGTATTGTTGTTGAAACAAGGAATTTGAACGACTTGGAAATTCTGCACGGAAATCCTTCAATAGAGCGAGGAAAACAGGCATCTGGTCGGCCTACAGAAGAACCCTTACTGAATTCAATACGTACCTCATTGAGTCTAAATGAGAGGCTTGGATGGCCTACTGCACGGGGATAGCCAACTTGACCCCGGACAATATACTTCGGAAGGTCCTTTCAAAATATCATACCAATGCGGTCGGCAGTTTACAGGCAGTCACACCAAGGATCAATAGGAAAGCTTAGATCTACTCTTAGATAATCATTTCCGACTCGGAGACTTTAATCGAATCCGACGATGCTCAGCGATAAATATTCACGTTCATCAAAATGACTTGGGCCACAAATACCTTCAAGCCATATAAATCACCAGGAATAGACGGTCTATCCCCGAGCTACTGCAGCACAGCTTGGAGAGTATCGCTCCAAGACTCAGGAGGATTTATAAAGCAAGCTATGCGCACCCCTTCTTGAGGGAGGCAAAGGTGATATTTATACCCATAAGCTACTACCTGAAGAAGATCCACCTCGAAAAGCCAAACCCCGTCTGTCTGCAGGAAAAGTTCTTGTTACTGGTTTTGGTATAGAAAAGGTATACTGTTGTTGATTTCCTTCAGAGCGACGTACAGTCGATGCTGAATATTATTTCACGTTCCTTAATGAAGCCGACCTGGCTTATTGACATAAAAGACAAGGAAACCCATCCGAAATGTGATTCTCCTCGAGAAAAATTATAGAAAAATCATTGGGAATTATTGAAACGCCCGCCCAATAGTCCCGAATTTTCCCCATGTAAATTTCATATGCTTGGTCCTTCCAATTGGTTTTTGAATGGACCAAACATATGAAAGTCATACGGGCACAAATCGGGGCCATTTTCACAGTGACCAAGATGTAAAATTGTTTGTGTGTAATTGATTGAAGTCACAATCAAGAAACTTCTGCTTCGCTGGGAGTGTACGGCAGCCACTTGGTGATTCTGGGATTCCCATTTTCTCCAAACGACTCTCCAGCACTGCCAGAAGACTATGCTGGGCTTCTGTACCTTGATTTGAAGATGATTACTTCAGTTCAGGATCTAGGATAATCCCAGACACTTTGCCTTTGAAGCCAGAGCTAATGTGGTGTTAAATATCCTGTACAACTTCGTTCGGTCTGATTTCTTTTTGTTTGTGAACAGCATCAGCTCCGTCTTGGTTGAATTTACCAAAAGTGCGTTGAATATATACCATTTCTTCATTTTTTTGAAGACACACTGCATTAGTATATCGAGTACACATTCATAGCAACCTTTAAGCAGAATTATTATGTCATCTGCGTATCCTATGGCTAAAAGGCCAGATTCATTTAATTTCCTTAGCAAGTCGTCTATCACGATGTTCCATAGGAGAGAAGAAAACACTCCTCCCTGTTGACAGCCATTGCCTTGATAATTTCGTCTCCTATTGATAATTTTATCACATTATTTTCTGTATTGTAAAATTGTTTTTTTATTTAAAGTCTTTGCTTAAAATTATGGCTCAAAACATCCAATATACTTACATAAAAAGTTAATTACACCGTTACAAAATTATTTACGAAATTATCAAAAAGCAATCAATCAAAATCCGTCCGATATAATTTAATAACCAACCTTTACATACAAATTATGTTGTCGGACAATTGATACTTTGACACTTTGCGTAACGGATTATTTATCCGTTCGCACATGATTAATTAACGGACACGATACGTATCGATTGCCCAAATCCATTGTGAGACGGAGGGACTTAGTGATATCGCAAATTCGTAATTGGCAAGACGGAGTGGCGTGGGTGAGCCAAACCACCTCCACCCCCGCGACCCCCCTCAACTGCTTGTTCGGCGCTTAATGACTCGGAAAATTGTTGTACAGACCGACACTGTTCATTAATCACTAGGAAAATGCAAGCGTTATCATTTCCTCCATCTAAATTATAAAATCGTAAAACTTAAACAGTGGATTTATGAATTAATCGACTTCATAAAATAGGTTTAAATGTGTCGTCCATTAAAAATAAGTGAAACTCTGTTTATGAAGTGGGTTCAATAACTGTAAAACTTCTTTGTATAGTAAATAAGGTCAGAAGTGGAAATTGAGATGTATTGATGGTTTGAGTTTGCGTGAAATGTTTTGAAAATGAAAATAACACTACAGTTTATACTTTACTTCACTTGTTAATTGTTAAATGTACATTTCGTTCAGAATTAATAATCAAGTCAAGTTAGGAATAAACTGTAGTCGTAGTATTTTAATGTTTTATACCATAAATTAAATGTTTTTGAATTTAAAAAAGTGTAATGGTCGTCACTATACTTTTTATTAGAGTTTTAAAAAAATGTAATTATTAAATTTGAAAGTTAAATTATCTGTAGAAGGAAAAATTAAGTTATTTATTATACGAGGGCTAGTAGAAAAGTTTGTACCGTGCGGAGCGCTGGTGAATTTGTGCTAACACATTAAAATTCTATTTCAGCTGATTTCTCTGGTGCATTTCACTTTAAGACTAATAAATTAAACATAAATTTAATAGATTTCGCTGTAATCGTAAATCAATGTGTATTCTTCGTCGCGATTTAATTGTTATTTTCCCCTAGGGACCGTAGTATATGTGTGTGTTTATGTAGAGAATTTGCAAATTTGCGAAATTACAAGTCGGAAACGGCAACATAATTGTTAATTAGTGCCTCTCGTTTGTTTCCATTTGCTGAGTCGGAAAATTATCTGATAATCATCGCGATCACTCGATCGCGAAGCGGAAGGGTAACACTAGACGTGCATTATAAAAGGAGTTTAAAAAAAAAAACTATACAACAAAAAAACAGACGAGTGCACTTTATGGGATTATTGAAGCGCGATCGGGGCGGCGGTGATTACTTTTTCAAATTGGAGAGCGCAGCGATCGAAGGTAATCAGCGGGAGAGGCCCGCACACATATAACGTGGATATGTAAAAATATGGGTTAGAAACGTGGCGGGAATTCGGGAAAGGGTCTATATAGGCAATAAGCCTCGGTGATTTATAATTTGGGTCAGTTGTGTTACGTCCTACTTATGACTCGAAACTTCCTACCATTGATTCGATTTCTAAATCATACTTAGTCCCGACTTTGATTATTATTAATTAGGGCGTAGCGTTCGAGTGCCACTAGAATTTGCAGTTAAATTGAATTGTGCGGAGTTAATACACTCACCGGGGAAATGATGGGTCCGACTTTATCAAATACTTAATTTAGATTAGTTTTGTTATTTGTACGTCTCATCTTTACAGTAATCCACTTTACATAGAGACTGTTATCCAGTGGCGTAATCTAATGGGTGACAAGTGAAATGAATGGTAAAGTTAAGTAAACGACGCAATTCCAGCAACAATCTACTCCGGCGGATTTCCTCGGCGATTTTCATAAGTTTCCTTACGCTATCTGCTTTCCTCCACTGTAATTGAACACTTCCGCCGTTTCACAAAAAACTACGGAGAATAAATAACGCGCTCTTGAAATTTCCACTTGAAAAAGTTATTATATAAAAAGTTTTCGGTAACTTGAATTGTTTTTAATGTAATACTAATCTTTATCATCCGCAATTTTATTATGAGAAATGCATTGAATCACGACAAGTGAATCGTCGCGGGTTCAGGGGGTGCACACTCCTCGATATAATCGTGCTGCGTAGCTGAGGGTGAAATGCGTTAGGTGATTAGTGACGGGTTGCAACTGTTTCAATGCCTGTGAACGCTCTCGATGTGGTCGGGTTCATACCATTTCTTCGTGATGGCGTAGGTGGGAACGATACCATTCGGGGTAGTCGATCCTTATAGCTTCTTGAAGCGCGTTTCGTCGTTGTTTCCATGTTGTTTGACGAGACGTAGTGCCAGCCATGGACTGTACGATATCTTCGTTTGCTTGGTCGGGTTCTGGCTGCGGTAAATTCAACGTGTTGCTGTGGTGAGCAAAATGCGTTTGCGTGCTGCTAGCAGTGATGAGTTCAGTGGAGCGAATTCAATTCTTGGTGTCGTGTAGTTGCATGTCGCTGTTGCACGAAGGGATGAGTCACCCGTTTGGAACGCTTATCTCCCCCGCTGAATTGCTAGCTCATTTGGCGAACACTAGGGAGGTATTTATAGTGATGGAGTCACGCTTGAAAGTATACCATGCACTTGATTTACCTCCCATATCGAGTTCTGCTGGGGGCTTCGGTGTCTCTCTTGGCTGTGTTGGAGGTACTTGGCTGGCCTGAACTTCTTCCAAGAATGCGGATTTGATTCGAGCCGCTGAAACTGTAACTGCTAGACCATGTAATTTTTTTTTCACTAGAAAACTTCACAAGAGCCTTTATATCGTAGCTGCAGCACTCTGATTATTTGATAACATCTCTCCAGAAAGCCGTAGTGATTCTCCATTTCCGGAGTCGTTGCTTTGATGTTGTAGAGCGACTGGTAGTGCGTCGGTCCATTGGTCATCCTTATGGCACATCAGTGCTGTTTTTAATTGTCTGTGGAATCTCTACCAATCCGTTCGCCTGTGGGTAGTACACCGTTGTCGACTGCCTGGAAAATCCCGAAAGTTCTTCTTCCCTGATCCGTCGTCACTCTCAGAGGAGTACCGAATCTCGCTATCCAGTTCGTAAAACACAACTTTCCGACTATATTGTCTCGCCGAATGCACTGATCGAACACATGGTAGTGACAGTGGTCGTGACCAACGCATTCAACTCCATAAACACGTATCGAGGAAGAGCTGAGCCTAACAGAATGCCCCACAACACTACAACGGATGGTAATAAATTTTCCAGACAATATGACAGCCTTTGAGGAGGAGCAAAGAAGAGAATGGAGAGACGGTATCCGCAGGGGTTATGCTCGGTTCCGATACTTTGGCTAATTGGCATGGAAGGATGTTACAGGACCATGAGCAATATAAAAACAGGTCTGTATGTACAGGCTTACACAGATACCTGGTCGTCATCTTCAGTCAAAAAGACCGAAGAAATGTAGAAGAGGACATTGGAAAAATGTAAACGATGGGCCTACAATACCATACTGACTTACTGAACCAGTAAAAGAGAGGCAAGAGTGCTGCGCAGTTTACAGATTGAGATGGGAGATGGAAAAAGGGTGGAGATATCACACCACCTCGCCCGGAGGATCAGAGGTAAAACAGAAGAAGCAGCAGATAAACTGTTCATAGTAGCAGAAAAGACGTGGTGGCATCGAGGAGCATGCTGAAGACCATCCACCAGGGAGCAATAGCACCGATAATGCTGTACGGTGCAGAAATATGGGGCGAACGGGGGGGGGGCGATGACCCGACAATTATTCAATTATTAAACATCTGGAAGCAGCACAAAAACCATTCCTGCTAGCCACAGCCAAAGCGTACAGGACAGCACCAACAGTGGCCCTACAGGTGCTTACGAGGAAAACACAGAAGCGGAAACGGCGGAGACAGAAGGAACGATCCACCCTGAAGAAGAGCGGTACAATTCACCGAGGATAGAAGAAAAAACGAGAGAAAAACAAATAGGCGGATATCACAGATGGCTTAATTTGCGATATATTACAAAAAGCTGGATAAGAGCAAACGGTCAACTGGAGTCTGAATAACCATACAAGCAGCTTGTAGGCAGAAATATCGCCACTAAAGACGGCAGTGGCAGAATCTCGAGCGCGAGGACATCATCAGCAATTCAAAAGTGGCACTCAGAGCCATAACTATCACACAACACTCCAGTAAGACAGCTCGCAACATTTACAAGAATGAAATCGAAGCCCGGGGTAAGGATACCAGAATTAATCTTTGGTAAACTAGAGGGCATGCGCGATCAAAAGGTAACTTAAGAACAGTGATAGCAGAATGGAAGAAAACACCCAAACCTAGAGAAACGGCAAGGGTGGAGAGACGCAGGAAGAAGACACAGGAATAACAAAGGCGTTGGCATAAAGGGATAACTGGAAGATTACTACACAAAATGATAGCAACAGGTAATAATAATAATATTGTTTATTGAGTTTTATATACATATATGAATTGAAAATGGAATTAATACTACAATAAACATACTTAACACTCCGATAAGACTAGTCTTGTGTAGTTTACATAGATGTTTCATTTCATTTCTGCTATTGATACGAGTTGAATTATCTACATTAAGGGTATTAAAATCTAGTCAAGATTGTCCGATAGAAATTATTGGTAGGAAGTAAGTTTTTGATAAGTTAACACTTATCCAAATATATTTTTCAGATTTTTCACTACAGTTTCTTTTAATTAAAACAGGGTCGAGTGTTGTTCCTTGCGGGACCCCGTTTTAAAATCACTCTTTATGTAAGTTAGTTGGACAGAATGGGCCCTTTCTTTTAAATACGAATATAACATCTTTAGTGGGATTCCTCGAATACCTATTTTTTCAATTGGTTTTAAGAGTATAGTGTGGCTGATAATGGCAAATGCTTTAGTAAGGTCTAGGAATACACAAATTCTTACCGTTATTCAGAGCCAAATACATATTTGCAATTAGTTGGGACATGCCGTCTGATGTACTTCAATTTGGTCTAAAGCAGTATTGATTGTTTGATAAATTGTTAAATTTTTCTAAGTAGTTATTTGGTCTATATTCTAATATTTTTTTCAAAGACTTTTCCAAACGTAGTTATTAAAGGTGTATTTTTGTGAATTGGCAAGACAACACTTATTTTAAAAATATTAGGACATGTACCACCCTCAAAATATGTGTTTATGATGAAAGCTTAGTGTTTCTGCCTTAATCCTACATATTCCTGCAGCGTTATTATTTTTTATTGATTGTATAATAGTCGAGACTTCATCTGGTATTGTAGTTTTGATAAAAAATTAAAGTAAGCTGTTTGTAAATTTTAGATTTACGTTGCCTTGAACATTATTGATTTTGGAATATTAATATAGTGATCATTAAAGGTATTATCTAAGTTCTTGCTTTTTTTGAGTTGTTGGATCGCTTAGTAAATTATAGGTAATATTTTGGGTTTGCTTAATTTCGCCACATATTTCATTTGTAACATTCCACACTTGTTTGAAATTGGTGATCTCTTCGATTTTTTGCTTATACAAGCCATGTTTGATTGTTTTAATTAGGTTAGTTAATGTAGTTCTATATTGTTTGTAGGTATTTTTAATATATGGTCATGATGATTGTTTAATACGACTTGATACATTTTGTCCCTTATTTGAATTGATTTTATTATATAATTTGTTATCCAAGATTTACGTTTCTTATTTTTGAGATATTTCAGGTAATTTTTTAGGATTTTTCAAACTTATAAATGTTTCGATGTTGATATATAAGTCCCCAGTCGACTTCTCTAAGTTCTTTGTAAAGTCCAATCATTAATTATACTTATTACTTTCCTTTCGGAAGTGTTTATAGGTTTATTATTGTAAACGATTTGTAAAAATATTGTATAGTGATCAGTTATGTTTGTTTGTATTATTATTGGGAGCATTAAGTCTACATCATGTTTCATTTTGACAAAGATTGGATCAATACAAGATTGGCTAATATCCTGACAGCTTGTAATCATTTATTACTGACTGAAATCCATGTTTGTACATTATATTTAAATATTCTATAGTGATCGTGTTTATTATATGAACTATCGTTGTATAATCCGTTAATCCATGTATGTTCAGAACATTCGTGTCTTCTATTCGCCACGTTTCACTTAGGACTATATAGTCAAGTTTATAACAGAATGGTTTGTGTTACCTTGAACCATTCTGTTATAAACCTGACTATATAGTCATAATTCTTGGATCTTAATGGCGTTCACTTGGTGGTACATTTCAATATTAAGAATAAAGAAAACACTATTACTTTTTTATACCACTTAAAGTGGTATAAAAAAGTAATACTGTTTTCTTTATTCTTAATATATAGTCATAAGTGAAACGTGGCGGATAGAAGACACGAATGTTCTGAACATAGATGGATTTATTTAATTTCATTTATATGTTTATTTGCACTACAGTTATTATTATATATTAGTTTAAAATTACAGTTGTTTTCATTAATATTACAAACCAAGTTTTTCAGTTTGTAGATTTTTCGTTTCAAAGTCTTTTATGTAGTTATTTATTTTAGTTTTTGCATTTGTTAACGTTGTGGTGATTTCAATGACGATGCCGTAGTGTTGCTTCTTAAATTTCTTGGGTCCTTGCTGTCTTTAGCTTGCGAGTTCTTTAATGTAGGTGTTTTACTTGATGGTTTAAATACATTAGGTTATCAGTTCAGAGACGATAATTTCGTTTTTGTTTCTGGTTTGGCAGCTTCCCCTGGCTTTTTATTATTATCTGGTTCATTGTTATTATCATCTCCCACGTGTTCTTCTGTGAGTCCAAAGGAATGGAGATTTACATTTCTGTGTTGGTGTATCAGTGGTGTACATGGTGCACTAGAGGGTCATGAAGCAATTTCATGGGGGTGCTATTATCAAGGCTTTCATTTGCATTATCCGTGTTAAAGTCATGCGGATGATACGATTTGTTGTTAATGTATATAATATTATTTTTAATGCATGTGTTGAGGTTTGGGTTACGAGCCGTTTTCAGTTCTTGATATAATATCCTTTTAGTTTGACTATCTTTGGCTATGAGGTTATCAAGTGATTGCTACTCCAGATTATTCTCAAATTATATTATTCGTATTTCCAATGTTATTTACATCACTTTCCGTTAGTGGCATTTGCATATTAATTGTATATTTTAGTAGATTATTTATTGAGTCCCAATATTACATTGTTATTTTTTCTCATTTTTAGCTCTATTTTAATAACAGCATTTCCTATATCTGAGCATCTTTTCTTAATTTTATGTAATCTTAGTGTTATATTACAGTTGATTGTGTTTAATGTTCTTAATACAACCATATGAAATTGCCTTTTTCGGAGCCGCCGATATAAACGATCCGCACGATATTTAAGCATAATTGGAAACATAAGCCAGGATGCAGCCCTGCTGCTAACCAGACACGATATAATGAATAACTACTATAAGAGATTCAAATAACGTCAAGGTGTCTGCGTATGTGGACAAGACCAGGAGACTGCTCAACATATATATAGGAGACAGACTAACAGCAAAGAGTGTACTGCAAAGAAAGGCGGAAAAATACGAGACAGATTGGCCAATAAAAGTTACCAGACAAACAGACACAAGGATATGGGAAGCAATAAACGAGTCCGCAGAGCAAACGCTCAAAGAGGACGAGTGAGAAGATGAAGGCTACTGAAACACGGGATCTCTGAACTTCGCTAATTTTTGGAGTGAGATTTTGGTGGTGGATTCTCTTGTTGGGCGCGAAACTAATAGGTCTGCTATGGAAAGTGCTCGAGGCCGGAAGACGTATGCGCGTAGAACAAACAGATATGTTGTCCTCGATGTTTGCCATTGGGACAGCCTCTAGCCATCTGGTCAAGCGGTCGACTCATGTTGTTATTTTATTTTTTAATACATCTTTCTTAAAAACAGATACATTACAAAAAAACGTAAAATACATAAAGCACGCGCGGAGTTCACATTATAAATACGTTCTTCCACTCAAACCCATTTTCGTATCATCATGTAAAGACGTACTTCTTTCTTCACGTCATGCAATCAGCTCGCATCTTGCGCCATACGAATTTCTACGTGACAATTTTCGCTGAAGCCTTGTTACTAAGACGCGATATCTGATGCGGACTGTCGAATTCTAGTTTGATTTCGTTCGTTTTCACAAATGGCCGAACTGTGTTTGTCGATACGTCTCAAAAAATAGGAGTGTTGTATTCTTGGAAATTTATCAATATTCTATATTCGTAGAATCGTTTTTCGTTATTGAGGATGCGCTTGACCTCTAGGTACGCTCCTTGATTTTTCTCCCTGGGCTACAAAATCTATCCCTGTTGATACTTGCTCCAATCGGTTGACTATGTTTTCCTTCGCTTTTATATGCTTAATGTTTGTGATAAATTGTCCGATGTAATCGAGGTAATGTTAATGGTTTATGTGACCATCATTAGGTCGCGTATTCCTGTTCGGAGGGAGATAGTTTCCTGAACATGAAAGCGAGTGTTTTTACCATGTTTTTCTTGTTGCTGCTGGATCATGCCTCCTGATACGGTGTCTGATGCGTCGGTCGTGATAAGGTAGCGTTTGGCTCCGGGTTCGTCGATTCAGGTGATCATCTGGTTTCCTCGCTTCTTTCCTCGTAACAACTCGTTTAAGTGGCATTCGGAATAAATCGTCGGTAATAGTTTATTATTTTAAGCATATGTGTTTAAGCGACAAAGTCCAGTGGCCTGTTAAAGCTGCCCTTCCTGTTAATTGAACCACCTGTACTTGCGCTTCAGTATGACGTGCACATTTCAGACTTTGTTGTCCCCCACCATCTTGCCTTTCGTCGCGTCAAAGCTGTAGAATTTCGCCAGCTTCATCATTTCCTGCTAGTCAGGTGACTTTCCCTCCAGGTCTACCTCTGACATCTCTTTCAATCGCTAATTTCCTTCTTTACGTTTCCTCTTCACCGTACTGCCTTGTTGTTAATCACATTAATATTTCAATCTGTCTATAATAATAATAATATGTATTATTATTATTAGTTTGATGTATAGATAAAATTGTTTCCAATTTTATATTCAGAAAAAAATCTCATTGCGGATCAATACAAAATATATATACAGTGCAGATTGAAAAAAATGTTGATCGACTTTTGTCAAAAACTGGATGCAAGAAAAAGTATCAGTTCAGTTCATATTAAAGTCTTTTAAAACTGATTTAATTTTATGTTTTATTTATTCAAATCTGATCAAAAATAAATGAGATACAGCACCAAAGGTTTTTCGTCAGTCACCCTGTATATCCAAGAAAGTGCCAAATTTTGCTTTTAAAAAACAACTACAACTATCCAATCCATAGATTAAATAAATTTGAAAAGGGTACTTATTATTCATGTTTAAAAATAATAAACCATCTTCCTAGTAAGGTAAAATCGAAAATTATTTGTAAATTAAATCTGCTGTATATAATTTAATGTGTGAAGTGGAACAATATAATATTAATGATTTTAATAATATAAAATTAAATTAATTTCTATTGTGTCTTTACTTAATAAAAACAAGACTATACATACAGGCTTACTTCGACAACCAGATATTGGAGATCTCAGGGCCTTCAGTTAAAAAGATCGAAGAAATATTGAAGAGGGCAAAATGTAAATTACGGGCCTACAACACCGATTTGACCTACTGAACCAGTAAAACAGGCAAGTGTGCTGCGCAGTCCACAGATTGAGATGAGAGATGGTAAATAGGATGACCTGTGATATCTGGGAATGATCGTAGACGATGGGCTGAACTGAATAGAGCACGTGAGGACGATCAGAGAAAAACTAGAGGCAGCCAGAAAACTGTTCATCATAGCAGGGATGACATTGAAGACATCGCCGAGCATGCTGAAGACCATCTATCAGAGAACGATAATGCTGTACGATGTCGAGATTTGGAGCGAGCGGAGCGTTGACACGAGAATTATTGAACACCTGGAAGCAGCACAAAGACCATTCCTGCTTGCACCAACAGCGGTCATACAAGTGCTCACCTGACTGAAACCACTATGTATAGAAGCATGGCAGAGATACGAGGAAAACACAGAAGTAGCGGAGGGATACGAGGAAAAGGCGAAGACAGAAGAAACAATTGCCGAATGAAGGACAGAAGAAAAGACAAAGTAGGTTGAGTCAACTGGAAACTGAGTAACCATGCAAGTAGCGTGTAAGCAGAAGTGACAGAAGCTCGAGCACAAGGAGGCACAACCCAATTCGAAAGCAGCACTCAGAGCCATAACAACCACGCACCACCGCAGTAAGACGGTTCATGATATCTACAAGGATGTAATCGGAGCCTGGCTGTAGGCAACCAAAGGTGAGACTACGCAGATGAAGAGACGACACAGAAAGCAGAATGAAAGAAAACGCGCAAGGCTGTTCTTCGGTTGTTGATTTATTAATTAGATTGTTGCCTTGTTAATTTTTCTCTTATATTTATATTTTTAATCACATTTCATCGTCATTTTCCTACTCTTTTTCTTTATTTGGCTTAATCTTACCCCTTTTTATTAGAGCCTATACTGAACGAATCAAAATATTTTGTTTCTTCTTTAGGTAAAGATTTATTCATTTTCACTTTTTTCTTTTTATTTTAATCATCATCTTTTATCTTCTGTTTCTCCTTTGGCTTATCTTGCTCAACTTTATTCGCTATTCCATACTCTACACTAGCGATAGAATCAGATTTTTCCCTAGAGATTTTCTGAGTTTATTATTTCATCGTCTTCATCATAATTTTCCTACTTTTCTTCTGCATTAAATAGATCGAACGAAAATTTTGGATTTTCACTCGAAGGATTACTCGTACTATTGCTACTTCTTCTTTCGATATCACCTAAAGTAAACAACTTCTTCATCTCACAGGAGTGGCAAAGGAGCTGAACTGACATGAAGGAACAACTGGAAAATTACTAAACAAATTGGTTGCTTGAGTTACGTGAAGATCAAATTAATTTGACAAATAAAGCACTAATAACCTTTCTTCACAATTTTATTTGAATAACATGGTATAAACAGATATCGGAAGCGTTAGCCAGGATGCAGCTTAACTGCTACCTGAACACGGCAAAATGAATCACTACTATAATAGATTCAAACTACGAGAGGATAATCGTGTCTGCTTATTCGGACAAGACCAGGAGACGGCCCAACATATCTGGCTGCTGGACTGTCCAGCAGAAGACAGACTAGCAGCGAAGAGTGTATTGCAAAAAAAAGGCGAAAGTATACGAGGAGGTTGGCCAATAAAAATTAACAGACAAACAGGCACAAAGATATGGGCAGCAATAAACGAGTTCGTAGAACAATCATGTCTAATGTTTGTAGAAAATTGTCCAATATAATCGAGGTACCAGAGTTGCCTTGGCGAGCATTTTCTGGCTTCTATGCAAACGCGAATATTTATGGTCCGTGAAGTTCATAAAAGTGCGTCCCTCCAAGAGTTTCTGGTACTGTTTGGTCGTTACGTATATTCCCATAAATTCTTTGTCGTAGGCCGCGTATTTCTGTTCGACAGAGGATATTTTTTTGGGCATGAAGGCGAATAGTTTTTATACTCTTTCTTGATGCTCCTGGTTTTTCGATCAATAAGTAAACCCTTAATTAAAAAAGCACTAAAAACCTTTTTTCACAATTTTGTTTAAATTCACAGATATATATTTCGGACACAAAGTGACCATTATCAATATGAATTCACAACATGGTAGAAACAGATATTGGAAGCATAAGCCAGGATGCAGTCCAACTGCTAACAAGACACGACATAATGAATCTAAAGATTTTTCTGAAAGGCGCAGCTATTAATAAATTTCATATTTTTCGGTGCATATCATCAATCGATTAAACATAATTAAATATAAAATTCTTAAAATTGTTCAACTTAACTCTCAATCGGTGGCAAATAAACCTGACAAAATGTAGGTGTTTCTACAGTTGCACAAGATCGACATACTTTGCCTCTTAGAGCACTGGCTCACAGAAAATAGAATAAAGTGTCTGCATATTGAAGGGTACAAGCTCGAAGTCAATTTTTGTAGGCAAATTCATACAAGGGGTGGATCAGCAATTTATACAAGATATAAAATGCCTATTCATGGGACAAAGGAGTTATTATAAATTGCTGCAATGTCCCAGGAGTTAGATATTGAATGCTGTGGTATTTTATTAGAGTTAAGTCATTGTAAATATTATATCTTAAGCATATATATATACGACCAGAAGATAAAAGGGATGTTTTCTTTAAGGTTTTAACAGATGTTTTGATTTAAACATATTTTTTATGTGAGATAATAACTTGCCACAGATGGCAATTAAATATTCTCTATAGGAGGATCTCCATCGTTTCAAATCAACAGAAGGACTGAAACTAACAGCAGTGTTTTTCCTTCGGGATGTATGGGGAATGCTACAGAAGAAACATTGTAGAAGCGCAGAGATGACGCAGCAGCCTCAAGCGCTTCCGAATTGGAAATGACTTCAGCGAAAATGGCAGATGGTATGACAAACGAACACTATGATACTGAATTGGGGGATAAGAGATGTGGTGAAGTTTGTTGATGGGTATATAGAGCCAATCAGAACCGATATGAAACATCTCGTTGATCGAAGCGAATTTATCAAGAATGCCGAGGAATCCGCTGACCGGCGATGGGATCTTAGAGGAGTCGAAGAAGGTAGGTAAGAGGAGTACAACCAGTAGCAATTAGAATTTTTGGGCTCGGACCGTTCTACTGAAACAGCTTCATTTTTCTAGAGTTCATAAATTAATAGCATGATGACGGGAAATTTGTTTGTGAATTATTTCTTGACATATCCATTGCCTTTTATTGTTTGCAAGCCTCATTTATAAAAAGTTAATTATATGCAGTTGCATTTAAGGGTAAATTCCTCAACTTTGTCTTATTTATACAATCGTAAAATTATGGTCCGAGTTAACAAAAATATTTCTCCAGAATATGTGGTTAATTTAGGGGTACCGCAGGGGTTAATTTTAGGGCCTTTAATTTCCATTTTATTTACAAATGATTTACCGCAAAGCATCAGTGAATTATGCTGATGATGCCTCGATTGCTATATCATCTGCATGATATAAAAATATGCATTCTACTGTCTCCATCATATCCAAAGATATTAAAACTTGATGTGATGCAAATAATATGACATTAAATGAAAAGAAAACAGTATTAATTTATTTTCAAAATCTTAAATGAACCCTGAATGCAGCTAGCAATAATTCATTCCATTTTACAAATACTACCCGATTCCTTGGTATTCATCTTGGCAAAGATCTCAATTGAATTGAATATGTTACCACGGAAAATTTAATAATTAATGGAAGTTATTAAGCAATTCTGAAACTAAAAAGCACTTTAGGCACTTCTGAGTTAAATACAATCTATTATTACCTTCTTGAATGTTGTCGGCGTTAACTTGGTGGTACATTTTAATAAGATAATTAAAACACTTTAACTTTGTTTTACCACTTAATGTGGTAAAACAAAGTTAAAGTGTTTTAATTATCTTATTATTACCTTGTTTATTCTCACGTGTCTTATAGTGTTGTAATTTGGGGAAACTCTCTCCACTAAGATTTTTATTTCATAAAAACGAATACTCAGATTAACGTTTAATTTGGGATTTCAAACGTCTTGCAAAGAATATTTTCAGAAATATTAAATACGTACATTTCCTTGCATTTTAGTTAGTGTGAAAAAAATTCTTCTGAGCATACACGTTTCACAAGAAATGCAAATTTGCCTATCATATGCAAGCGCTAAATATTTTGCCAAATTACTAAAGGATATACAGACTTTGCCAATGAAGAAATTTAAGAAAACTATAAAACTTCCCCACCTTCTTGCCTGCAGAATCCCGCCAGCTTCATCATCTCCTGCTCATCAGATGACTTGCCCACTAGAATCTGACATTTTTCACCGGGGCTTTGCTCTTCTTCTCGAATCTGGACCTCCACCTCGAGTAATTCCAGTGGCTCTTACTTTGCCTGGACTGTCTTCTTTTATCAATTTTCCTGGACCTTTCTCTAGACCGCTTTTTAATTATCATTCCCTATTGCGGTTCCTCTCTTTGTGCCTGTATCTGTTACGATTTAGGGATTTCGATCTGCTCCTTCGTTCCTTCCTTTCATCTGCTCTTCGCCGCACTGCAGTGTTGTTAATCACATTAATATTTCAATCGGTGTTTTTTCCAAGAAAAGAATTTCCTCGATTCCGTACGTACAGTTGCATGGGTTTATCACGTTGCCATTTTCGCTTAGCCATCCTGTTCTTCAAGTCGGAGATCCCTGTAGTGCTCCTCTTTTGACTTGGACGCCACCAGAAAGTCGTCTATGTAGATGTAGCAAAAATAGTGTTCCGTCATGTCATAAATGAAATCCTAATAGCCCGAATGGCGTCGTTATTGAAGTTTCCGGGATGTCTTCCTCGGCTATTGGGATTTGGTGGTATTTTGGCTATGACTATCTATTGTTGAGAAAATATTTCCTGTCATGCAGCTGCGGTGTGAAATCCTTAATGTGGGTGAAGGGTATCGTTCTTGCGTTGAGTGAGTGTTAAGCTCCGCATGGTGATATTCTTTGGAACCATATGTAATGGCACAGACCAAGCGCTTTATGGGGACCGTGCTATCCCCATCTGGCCATAACTTTGAACTTTGTAATTTTCGAGCGATAGTCGTTTCTGTTTACTGGACGTGGAAAGGCCGGAGGTAGTTTGAAATGTGATGTGTTGTGCAGGGTCGTGGGGTGACCGGTAGGCTTGCTAATTTACTAATGGTAGGATCCGATGATACTTCTCGCTATTGTTAACGGTACTCACTCCTGTTTTGTCGGTCGTAGTCAGTTAGCCTGCTGTACTTTGATTGTAAGATCGGAGGTGAAATTCCTTTTTAGCTGGAACTGTGCTTTTAATTGGTCTATCTCGGTTATCAGGGCTTTCAGAATGCCATTGCCCATTCTACTGGTTTCGTTAACTACCTGTACTGTTATGCTCACGATGGTGTGATCTTGAATGTTTCTCGGCAGCCTGCTTAATCATAACGATAGTACCAGGTGTGGTGAAACTACTGTGTCCGCCAAGTATTGTCGATGTCGTAAGAAACGTGACGATTTTCGGCCTTCCAGCTCTTTTTGTAGAAGCTGTCGTCTGTTGCGGTGTTCCTAGCTGACGTTAAAGTGTCGGATCAGCTCGGTTTTAAATTTCTGGCATGTAGCGATAGGCGGCTCTGAAGATGATGCCGTAGGTGAATAGTTGACTAGCTGCGACTGCTTTAATGCCTGTGAACGCTCTTGATGTGGTCGGGTTTGTACCTCTTCCTCGTTCTTCGCGTTGGTGTAGATGCGAGCGGCGATACCATTCGGGTCACGTGGTCATCGTTTCGTTTCGTAGGCGTGCTGGGAAACGGCGTCAATAGTTCCCGTATGCGGGCGATCCTTCGGGATCCTTGAAACGAGTTGTTTTGTGTCTTCCTTGTTGCTTCGCGAAACGCGGTGCGAGCCATGGGCTATATAGTATATTTGTTCGCTTGGTCGGATTCCAGCTGCGGTTCTCAGCATAACATTTGTTACAATTTTGCTTTATATTTTAGAAAAAAAGAGAACAGAACCTCAAAATTTATTGGAGCTTAAACACCTCTTAGATGTGGTTTAATCCAGCAACAAATACGCACGTTTTATTCACCTTAGAAAGAAAAAAAGCGATAACGTTTTTCCTGTTTTATATTTATTTTTTATGTACGATTTTTACACTTTTCTGAAAAGTAAAACAAATTTAATAATGTTAATAACCAGACAACTGTTCTACTCTGATCATCTTCAGTGTATAGAAAAACCTTGCTAAAATACCTAGAATTCGTGCACCCCGTCGATTTAATCAATCAAGTGATTTTCAAAAAGGTCGTATTGTTGGTATGAAAAAGGCGGGCTTCAGTTTGAGGATAATAACCCGAAAACTCGAAAATACACCTCAACTGCAGTGCGAGTATGGAGAAGATGGTCTGAAGAAAATGACTATCAGCGACAGAGACGTTCTGGTAGGTCTAGGATGATACAGGGTGGTCAAGAACGGTACATAAGACTGCTTGCGATACGTGATCATCACAACAGTTTGGGGCAACTTCGAGATGCCTTTGTTGCAGCAACAGGACGTTAATCGAAGAGTTCTTGCCATGGGCCTTTATGCATTCCGTCCGTTTTGGGTGCTACCGTTAAATCCGCTGCACAAAGCTCGTCGTTTGGAATGGTGTCAAGCCAGATTCAACTGGGATGTAGAGTGGAACTTCATTTGCTTTAGTGATGAGTTCAGATTCTGCTTAGGGGCCCATGATGGACGTAGACTTGTCCGTCGATTTCGCGGTGAAAGGCAAAATGTATAGTTTGCCTTAGAACTCAAACAACTTTTCAATCATTTGCAAAAAAACTCATGCCATAACTTTAATAGAAATTATTTAGTTACATCATCTTTAAAAAACTAATGTCAAACGCAAATACGGGAAATTTCAATTGCCTCTTTATAAATATACAAGCGATTCCTTCTAAATTAAATGAAATAGATATTATTGTAAACGATAAGCTATATAAAATTACTGTTCTATGTATATGCTAACACTGGCTAAATGAAGATGAAGCTAAGTTAATTGTTTTTTTTTCTTTTTAATTTCTATGTAGCCGTACAGTTCTCGAGAAGATTATCACCTGGTAGAGGAGTTTTAATTATGATAAAAAATAATATCGAGTACACTCCTTTAGTAGTTGATAATTTTGCCTCGGAGAAGAATTGTGAGATTGTTGGTATTTAGTGTAAAAATAGCATCATACTTGCAGCCTATCGATCTCCTAGTGGAAACTTCAACACATTTTTACAGACACTGTCTAAGGTACTAGATAGCTTTAGTTTTAATAACAAATATGTGTATTTATGTGCTGACTTTAATGTTAAATTTAACGATAATGACCCCCATAAGATCATCCTTCAAGATTTTGTTGAGGGATACACTTTGAAGTTTGTAGTCGATTTTCCTACGCGCTTAAATAATTGCATCGACAACATCTGCACTAACTGTACCTCATCAATTGCCAAACCTATCGAAACTGGATTATCTGATCATAAGGGTATTTTATTTGATATTCCATCTGACCAGATAAAAACTAAACCACAATTTAAGACATTCCGCCCAATTACAGCTAGAGGCAAATTTACGTTCTATCAACTATTGGAACAGGAATCATGCAACTTTATCAATGATTGTTCAGATCCAAACGAAGCATTTGATATGTTTCTATTTAATTGCTCAATCATTTTTACCAATCATTTCCAACTAAACGTATAAAACAATCTACCGGATCTTAACACGTTAAATGGTTCAACAGTACTCTAAGTGACATGAGAAACATGTTAAATTTAATATCTGAACTCTATAATAAAAACCAGACGACAGTATTACTAGATCTAAGAAATACATACAGAATTACGTATAGACAAGCTATCAAACTTTGTAAAGTTACAGCTAATAATGCCTACATTAGACACCATAACTTCAAGCCTAAAACTATGTGGAACATTATTAACGCCAATTGCTATAATATATTATATACTTCGTTGTATTTCAATAAATTTTAACATTAAAATTGGCGCATGGCTGCTAATATAGCTCATTTAGTGTAAATGTTAACTAATGTTAAACTTAATTATTTTGACATGTGTAAACATTTTATGTATTAACACGCAATAAAATATTATTAACTAATACCCCTGGCATCATGGCATAGTTTGTTATATGTCTTGGAAGTAGGTCCCTCTCAGAGTTCATTAGGGCTAGTCTAACAGCCCAACGGTACATCGCTGAAGATCTACAATCTGCTGCAATACAAACGCCATTTTTCAGCAAGATAACGCCAGGTCGCATACGGCCCATCAAATCATGGACTTTATACAAACTTCTGACGTAGAGCTTTTATATTGGCCTGCAAGATCCCCTGATCTATCGCTAGCATGTATGGGATAACATTAAAATAACACTTCAGCGATTACTAAGGCTACTAAGGACTTTGGACCAATTGCGCGTCGGTGTTCAACAGGCCTGGGACCGCTTGCCACAAGAAGACATCGACCACTTAATTCGGTATGTGCCTCGCCGAGTTAGAGAGTGTTACAACAACGAATTTTTGTCAGTATTTTTAGTTCAACCTGCACCAAATTGTAATCGTTTGTTCAGACACGAAAACTGAACATAAATTTAATACAAAAATATTTAAAACAGTTTTCTTTCTGGGTGTTGCATTACTTTTGAGCTCACTTTTTAATTAATAATAATAAAATATAAGAAGTTGTATAATTGTACCTTTATTGATTTGTTTAAGTATTTTTAAGTAAATAAATTGCTAAGAATAATATTTTAACAAACACAAGTTATCAAGTTGGCCATAAACTACTCTGAAAGGTAAGAGTAATAAAACAGCTTGCTTTATTAGGGTAATTAAGAACAGGTGACACAGTTTAGTAACAGAAATTTTATGCGTAAATTTTACTGCTAAAATTTATTATCTTTAATTAATATGCAAGAAAAAAAGTAGATTACAATTACTAAAATTAAAATTGATATATATTTATTTTTAGGTCATTCACTTTAAATTATCACAATATAAAATACAAAACTCAAATAAAAAGTATACTATATTACCTCATACATATGGTGGATGCGCCGGGTCAATAAATAATAAATTTTACTTCATTGCCGAAACCTCGCGTAAACAAAAATAATAACGTTGCAGATGATATCTACAATTTATACACTACAGTATAAAAAAAAAAACTCGCGCTTTCCACCGTTATTTATCCTCAGAGGGGTAAGTGGTTATCTCCCGGAACGGGTTTATGCCGGTGACGGCGCGCATGTTTGCTAGTAAAAGTGCGAATTTATGCGGGCATGAGAGTCCGCACTGGAAATTCGCTTCAGATCTATAAAATTAGAGGGATTTTTTCGTCCTGGATGGAATGGACGGATTCGGCACGGAGCTTCCCTTTGTCATTTATCAGGGTCGGCGGTGTTTGGATAGATTCGCTCTATAAATCCCAATTCAATTTTGGCGCACGTTCGCGCTCCGACAGAATAATGACACTTTGTATGTGTGTGTATGTGCATGGATGTGAAGGGTTGCGCCCGGGAAATTGATAAAGCTTGTGTATTAATCATATTTTTCGTGCTGACGTGAGTGTTTTTTTTATTATTATTATGAACAAAATATATTTCTGTTTGATCAATGCGATCTAATCTTGCCGTTTTATTCAACTTATATATTTTAGTACATCTGCGTTATGAAAGCACACAGTGGTGGTTGCAGAATGGGGGTAAACACCGGCAATATCAGTGTGTAAACACGTTAAATAAACAAAATAAAATCACGCAGCGTCAATAATATTCAGCCAGCTCTAATATTTGTTGTACGTTATCACGTAAACGATCAATTTAACAATAATTTCTACAAACAAACATATTTAAAATATTTAATTGATAATACAGTATAATTTTACATCTACCTGACGAAGTGATGAAACATTGTTGAAGAATAATAAAAACATTTGTTTTTTATGGTAGGGGCGTTTACTTCGTGATACATCTTGAATGCGTTGTAATTGAAAAATATAGTGGTAAAATAAGTTATTGTGTTTCAATTACAAATATTTAGGTAACTTAAATTAAATAAAGTCAAGTTTTAAATCCTTATATACTTTTCAAGAATTATTTCTACTTGCTTTATTTGAAGCCCTTATATTCTATACGTATTCAAAAAAGAGGTTAATTAATTTATTTTCCAAGCGTACTTTTAATTTCTTTAATATAAACTATCTGCAATACTCGAGTTTTGCATGCAGCGCAACATCTTTTCCACGTTTCGTTTTGTACTTCTTATTACGGCGATGAATTTCTTGAAGTTTTCGCTCACCAATTAAGGTCCACTTGATGTACACCAGGCCGCAAACTTGTTTAGAGTTTAGTTACTTATTAGGGATAGTTCACAAAGGAGTGTGGGTATAATGCGGCCGAAATGGCGGGGCCCTTATTTAATTAGCTCGTGCGAATAAGCCTTAAATTATGCCGTGAAATAGTTACACATAAAACATAAAGTGTAGAATAATCCTATGGTTTTAAGTCCTTAAAAAATTAATAACATTTTTGTTAAAAAAAATAATACGATTGATTGTTTTGTGATTGAAATTGTGATCATTCACAGTAAAATTGATGAAATGTTTCTATTCATAATAAACGCGTGTCAGTTGTAGAAGTTAAATGTTTATGCAGGGTGGGTGGGTGTGTGTAGTTCCACCTATGTTTACATTTAACTCTGTACTTTTTGCTGGCAATATTTCTTTTACTGTTTTAGCAATATTCTGAAATAAATATATTCTTATTTTTATTAATCTAATTTATATTATAATAACTGAAGGGTGGAATAGTGGCAACCCACCCAACCTACATATGCTTACTAAATACTGTCTTTCAAATTGTGAAAATCAACAGTAAAATTGACGTAATTTTATTCAAAATAATGAAGCAGTGTCAGTGATCGAAGTAATGTTTATTAGGGTGGGTGGGTGGCATCTTGCCGACCCTCCTATCTTTACATATTCTTCCTAATTTTACTGATTAATTTGATTATTAGAAAATTTCTATTTGAAATTTTAAGCAAATACGTTTCTTTTGTATAATTCTTTT
Organism: Ontholestes murinus; assembly: GCA_963969525.1. NCBI lineage: Eukaryota > Metazoa > Arthropoda > Insecta > Coleoptera > Staphylinidae > Ontholestes > Ontholestes murinus. Next base: position 75,618,243 of record OZ018391.1, read on the forward strand.
CTGAAAATTAATGTTTATATTATGATAATTAAAAGGTGGAATAGTCTAACCCACCCACCAATGTTTAAATATTCTTCTTAATTTTACTGATTAATCTGTTGATTATTAGAAAATTCATATTTAAGTTTATAAGCAAATGCGTAAGGTTTTTGGAATTGTATTTTTTGTATTGATGTATTTCTACTCTGAATTATAAACGAGTATCAGTGATAGAAGTAAAATATTTTTGAATGGTGGGTGGATGGCCTCGAATCCACCTTCTAATCTTTAATTTTTCCTATATATTAGAAAATCTATATTTAAAAATTTAAGCAAATACGTCTATTTTGTAAATTTCTTTTCTGCATATTAGTGTTTATATTATGATAATTGAAAGGTGGGATAGTGGCCACCCACCCACCCTACATATGTTTTGAAAAGTAAGTTAAAATACTGCTTTTGGAATTGTAAACATCAAGAGAAAAATTGATATTATTTTTCTTTGAACAATAAACGAGTATCAGAGGTAGGAGTAAAATGATCATGTAGGATGGGTGGGTAACCTCTAACCCATCCACTAATCTTTAAACATTTTTCCCATTTTTTCTGATAATAATTGTAAAATATAAATAAATACAAAATAATTGCAATTTTTAGAGATTTATTTATACATATTTTTCAAATAATGTTTAATAATGTTTTACTGATTGAAGGGTAGCATAGAGGCCATCGACCCACCCTACATATATAATAATAATAATAATAATAATTTATTAATGTTACTGTAGAGGGCTTACATTCGTCACAATAATTTACAATTGTCAGCATACAAGAGTGCTAATAAAAGTAACTTCACAATATAATTAATTAGGGTGGGTGGATGATCACTATCCCACCCTCCAGTTTCTAAAACATAAACAAGGGTTTAATAAGAAGAATTGTTACAATAGAGAGTAAATTGCTAATTAATAAAGACCACATTTTGTTCTAGTTGAAAAAAATATTTATCAAAACACATGTGTATGATCCCTGGATTGGAAAGTGAAATAGAGGCCACCCACCCACCCTACATATACATATTTCCTTACATCACTGTTACTGCTTTGTATTCCTAAAAAAACTAAGTATTAGTGTTGATGTTTTCCCAAATTTATAGCACCGTTTTAGTTTAAGTAAAAATGTATATGTTGGGTAGGTGGGTGGCCACTGAAAAAACTACAGTAGTATTAGTGTTGATGTTTTTCAAAATTTATAGCACCGTTTTAGTTTAAGTATAAATGTATATGTAGGGTGGGTGGGTGGCCACTATCCCACCTTCTAGTTACAAAAATGGAAGCAAAGGTTTTGCTAAAAATTATTGTACAATAGAGAGTAAATAGCTAAAAATAAAGTCCATATTTTCTTTTAATTATTATTTTTAAATCAAAACTCTTGTGTATAGTCCAGGGATTGGAAATTAGGATAGAGGCCACCAACCCACCCTACATATACACATTTCCTTACATCACTGTTACTGCTTTATATTCCTGAAAAACTGCAGTACTATTGCTGTAAATGTATTCCAATATGTATAGCACTGTTTCGGTTAAAGAATAAATGTATATGTAGGGTGGGCGGGTGGCCACTATTACACCCTCCAGTTACAAAAACATTAACAAGGGTTTTGTTTAAAAGGAATTACACAATAGAAGTAAATTGCTTAAAATAAAGTCCATATTTTCTTCTAAATAAAAAAATATTTATCAAAACTCTTGAGTATGTTCCATGGAGTTGAAAGTGGGATAGAGGCCACCCACCCACCCTACATATACATATTACCTAATATCACTGTTATTGCTTTGTATCCATGAAAAACTACAGTAGTGTTGTTGTTAATGTTTTTCAAAATTTATAGCACTGTTTCAGTTAAAGAATAAATGTATAAGTAGGGTGGGTGGGTAGCAACTATTCCACCCTCCAGTTACTAAAACATACACGACGGTTTTGTTAACAATAATTCTACAATAAAGAGTAAATTGCTTAATATAAAGTCCATATTTTCTTCTAATTAAAAAAAGTATTTATCAAAAGTCTTGTCTATGATCCAGAGATTTAAGAGTGGGATAGAGGCCACCCACCCACCCTACATTTACATAATAACTAATATCACTGTTACTGCTTTGTATTCCTGAAAAAACTACATTACTATTAGTGTTGATGTTTTTCAAAATTTATAGCACTGTTTTAGTTTAAGTATAATTGTATATGTAGGGTGGGTGGGTGTCCACTATCCCACCCTCCAGTTACAAAAACATAAACAAGGGTTGTGCTAAAAATAATTGAACAATAGAGAGTTAATTGCTTAAAATAAAGTCCATATTTTCTTCTAATTAAAAAAAATATTTATCAAAACTCTTATGTATGATTCATGGATTAGAATGTGGAATAGAGGCCACCCACCCACCCTACATATACATATTTCCCCATATCACTGTTACTGCTTTGTATTCCTGAAAACTGCAGCACTACTGATATTGATGTTTTTCAAAATTTATAGCACTGTTTCAGTTAAAGAATAAATGTATAAGTAGGGTGGGTGGGTGGCCACTATTCCACCCTCCAGTTACTAAAACATACACGACGGTTTTGTTAACAATAATTCTACAATAAAGAGTAAATTGCTTAATATAAAGTCCATATTTTCTTCTAATTAAAAAAAGTATTTATCAAAAGTCTTGTCTATGATCCAGAAATTTAAGAGTGGGATAGAGGCCACCCACCCACCCTACATTTACATAATAACTAATATCACTGTTACTGCTTTGTATTCCTGAAAAAACTACATTACTATTAGTGTTGATGTTTTTCAAAATTTATAGCACTGTTTTAGTTTAAGTATAATTGTATATGTAGGGTGGGTGGGTGGCCACTATCCCACCCTCCAGTTACAAAAACATAAACAAGGGTTGTGCTAAAAATAATTGAACAATAGAGAGTAAATTGCTTAAAATAAAGCTCATATTTTCTTCTAATTAAAAAAAATATTTATCAAAACTCTTGTGTATGATTCATGGATTAGAAAGTGGGATAGAGGCCACCCACCCACCCTACATATACATATTTCCCCATATCACTGTTACTGCTTTGTATTCCTGAAAAACTGCAGCACTACTGATATTGATGTTTTTCAAAATTTATAGCACTGTTTCAGTTAAAGAATAAATGTATAAGTAGGGTGGGTGGGTGGCCACTATTCCACCCTCCAGTTACTAAAACATACACGACGGTTTTGTTAACAATAATTCTACAGTAAAGAGTAAATTGCTTAATATAAAGTCCATATTTTCTGCTAATTAAAAAAAGTATTTATCAAAACTCTTGTCTATGATTCAGGGATTTAAGAGTGGGATAAGGGCCACCCACCCACCCTACATTTACATAATAACTAATATCACTGTTACTGCTTTGTATTCCTGAAAAAACTACAGTACTATTAGTGTTGATGTATTTTAAAATTTATAGCACTGTTTTAGTTTAAGTATAATTGTATATGTAAGGTGGGTGGGTGGCCACTATCCCACCCTCCAGTTACAAAAACATAAACAAGGGTTGTGCTAAAAATAATTGAACAATAGAGAGTAAATTGCTTAAAATAAAGCTCATATTTTCTTCTAATTAAAAAAAATATTTATCAAAACTCTTGTGTATGATTTATGGATTAGAAAGTGGGATAGAGGCCACCCACCCACCCTACATATACATATTTCCCCATATCACTGTTACTGTTTTGTATTCCTGAAAAACTGCAGCACTACTGATATTGATGTTTTTCAAAATTTATAGCACTGTTTCAGTTGAAGAATAAATGTATAAGTAGGGTGGGTGGGTGGCCACTATTCCACCCTCCAGTTACTAAAACATACACGACGGTTTTGTTAACAATAATTCTACAATAAAGAGTAAATTGCTTAATATAAAGTCCATATTTTCTGCTAATTAAAAAAAGTATTTATCAAAACTCTTGTCTATGATTCAGAAATTTAAGAGTGGAATAGAGGCCACCCACCCACCCTACATTTGCATAATAACTAATATCACTGTTACTGCTTTGTACTCCTGAAAAAACTACATTACTATTAGTGTTGATGTTTTTCAAAATTTATAGCACTGTTTTAGTTTAAGTATAATTGTATATGTAGGGTGGGTGGGTGGCCACTATCCCACCCTCCAGTTACAAAAACATAAACAAGGGTTGTGCTAAAAATAATTGAATAATAGAGAGTAAATTGCTTAAAATAAAGTCCATATTTTCTTCTAATTAAAAAAAATATTTATCAAAACTCTTGTGTATGATTCATGGATTAGAATGTGGAATAGAGGCCACCCACCCACCCTACATATACATATTTCCCCATATCACTGTTACTGCTTTGTATTCCTGAAAAACTGCAGCACTACTGCTATTGATGTTTTTCAAAATTTATAGCACTTTTTCAGTTAAAGAATAAATGTATATGTAGGGTGGGTGGGTGGCCACTATTCCACCCTTTAGTTACTAAAACATACACGACGGTTTTGTTAACAATAATTTTACAATAAAGAGTAAATTGCTTAATATAAAGTCCATATTTTCTTCTAATTAAAAAAAGCATTTATCAAAACTCTTGTCTATGATTCAGGGATTTAAGAGTGGGATAGAGGCCACCCACCCACCCTACATTTATTGTTTGTATTATAATAACTGGCAGTAAATTATAAACTACCCAACCCATCCTACATATATATTTAAACTCAGGCCAAGAGAGTACTTTAAATTATTTAATAACAACAACAGTAATGCAGCTGTTGGTTTGGAAGAACCAGAAGGATTTAAGTAACGAAAATAAAATATATATGTAAGGTGGGTGGTATTTAATATACCCTCCAATTTTTAAAACATCATTTCTATTTCCTGCCCTTGATAATCACCACCAACACATTCAGCGATACCACGCATAACACTTCAGATCACGCAGCGATCAATAAATTAAAAAATCCAGTTTACATTTGATCCACCCTCGTATAAGGAAGTATAAACACCTTAGAACTTTAATTAATTAAAATCCAACCTGTAGCCTGAGGGGTTTACCTTACTTATAACTACATATATTACACCAACGTATAAATTGAGGAACGGCTTTCAACACTGTGTCAATAGTGAATTTTCGAATGTTGATGTATAAACCTACCATAATTGTAGATTCGATCCGGTTATCACCATCAACATCATCACACAAACTGGCGGGAAGGTTATTAACGCGCCTCAGGAGCGGAAAATCGGTCGGTCTGCCGACTTCAGGTTAGTTAGGTTTTAACTCCATCTATCCACACGTAGCTCTGACTCGGTGTAACTAATTAATCCCGGCGTATTAATCGCGGTCGAATCCATATACCGAGGTTCCATGTTTATTTAATACCGGCAGGATATTGCTCTCGCATCGGATAAGGATTCATGGAGTTCCGCCGCCGACGTCTCTATTCAAATTTAGCAACAATCGAATTTAATTATTGTATAGAAATTCGCTCGGCATTAAGCGTTAACAAGCGTGTAATTATAGCTAAAACTAATTTCGAATTGTAAATTAATTACAATCAATTTTCCAATAATATTGAATGCCTGAAGCTATAATTTTATGATACACTTTAATTAAGAACTAAAATCCTATGAAAATATTTATATGCATAATTATTAAAGACTTTAAAATTGAAATTTACTTATCAAATTAGAGGAATATTTAAGTTTAATATTAGCCTTATAAAAGTTGAAACTACAGTAATAAATTAAATAATAATTAAAATTTCTACAACGTAAAGGACTTTTTTTTCAAGTTCTTAATAATTTTATATGAATAGAAACATCTTTATTGACTGTAATTGACTTCAGTTAATAATTTTGTTATTAAATTTCTTAATAAACATATTTATAGGATTTTATTTGGCTGCTTCGCAACACGTTGTTGTCGTCGACACAGTTTGTTCAATCGGGATTTAGCCACGGCCAATAATTTACAAGAGCGCACCGTTGTCTCTCTATCTCAATTCCCCGGACTGGATTTGTCCAATTCCGCCCCCGCATCCACACAAATACCTACACGTATAGTCCTCTTGTATACGCCAATTTGAAAACATAACGCCCAAACGATTTTCCTAAAATAACCCTCTAATACCATCTCCGGCTGCAATAAATGTCTCCCAGGCTGTATTTATCCTCCTCTCTTCTGTCACCCATTCACGGCGTCCCTTCCCCTCGTGCCAACCCCAGCGCGCCCAACCGCCCCCCATCACAAACCGAATCGATACTTACGCGAGTTGTTTTGTTTGTTCCACCTTGTTGTTACAAACATTGATATTATAGACGTTGTGGATGTGTATGCGTGGAAGGGGGCTTTAATGGAATGGATGGAAGCTAACGGATGCAAAGGAAGTGGGCATACGTCCAGTTTAATGTCTTTATTTGTGCCGTATTTTATTCAAATGTGGAAAACTTTTTAATTAGATCATTTTTAATGCATGAGAGAATTATGTTTTACTCAGATAAAATTTATGTTAAATACATAATTTTCCTAAACTTAGAATATCATTTTTCCTCGTCAGACAATAGAATATTAAACATTTGACATCTTAAAAATATTGTAGCGAAACGTTAACAGTGTGTATCGATCTGCAAGCATAAAGATAGAATAATAAAGAATAAAAAACCTTTGATGTAGATTATGCCTGTATGTAGTAACTAAAAGCAGGTACGCGTTCATTCTTGAGATTTTAAGAATTGTCTGAAGAGCCATCAAAAGAATTTTTCGAATTATAAATACACTGTGATATAACGCGAAAAAAAAATCATCCAACCTTATAACATAATTTCCAAACTGTGTAAATAAAACACTTGTTATGTTCCATTTTTTATATCTTTTACCTCTCCCAATTTGAAAATTTGGTTCCATCAATAAAATAGCAGAACAAGTATCGATTATATTTTGTAAATTAATTCCATTGGATATTAATCTCATAGAATCTCATTAGTTAGTTTATAAGACTAATTTCATAAGGGTTTACATGCCTCTATTCAAAACACAAACATAAATATTTTCCGTGAAAATACACTGCTACGAGGTCACATTTGCAGTAACATTTTATATTTTCTTACTAATAGCACTTGTAAATTTATTTTCCGAATGTATACTAGCATAAAAAAGTTGCGATAGCGTTTAAAATTGTGATGTATGAAAAAACCTAAGTGATAAACATGGCCTTGAGAATGCCCTAATGCTTTTCGATGATGGTTCTAAAAGTCGTTGAGGATTGTCATCTTTATCCGACGTTATCGCATTAAATGGACGTTATACACGCATGGTTATTGTACTTGTGATAAAATACAGTTTGCTATGAACTATAGAAATATCTAAACTGTTATGGTGGACATAAAAAATTCTGCAGGATAATCGACGTTAAAAGTAATCTTTCACACGCCAAATTTGAATAAAAATTAGGTATCTCTGATAATATAATTTTCTTTCATTAATCATATCCCTAGGATTGTTTTAATCTATGAAATCTGTTAAGTATATCAAATCTGACTGAATTATTAGATTTATTAATCTGTCAAATTTATGACAAAAATGTCAGATAAATATTTACAAAATTCGATCAATATTTTATGTCTGCGAAAATTTTTTAATCTGTCAAATTCTATTAATTTGACAAAAGTGTAATATAGTCATTTTTAAATCCATAAAATCTCTAAATTTATTAAACCTAACTAAATTATTAAATTTGTCAATTCCATCAAATCTATATTTTTTTTTTCTTGCTTATTTTCACTTTCCCCTATTTTATCTTTATTTAAATTTTATCAAACATGCTCTTTTTCTCTCTCCCTATCTTTCTCTTACTTTGGTTCGATCTCTGTTGCTCACTTTCGCTCTGCCTTGTTCTCTTTTGCTCTTCCTCGATCTCTTTCGCTCTCTCAAGCTTTCTTGAGCTCTCCTTAACTCCTCTGTTGCTCACTATCACTCTCCCTTACTCTCTGCTGCTCTCTTTCGTTCTCTGTTGCTGACCTTCGCTCTCACTTGCTTTATTTTGCTCGCTGTTATTCACTTTCGCTCTCCGTTGCTCCTTTTCACTCTCCCTTGCTCTCATTTGCTTTTCCTTGTTCTTTTTCGCTCTCTCTTGTCCTCTCGTGCTCTCTTTCTCTCTCTATTGCTCACTTTCGCTCTCCCTCGCTTTCTTTCACTCTGTTTCGCTTTCTATTGTCCACTTTCGCTGTCCGTCGCTCTCGGTTATTTTCTTTTTCTTACTTTTAGGTCTTTCTTGCTCTCTTTCGCTCTACCATACTCTCCTTCGCTCATCCATTCGCTCTCACTTGCATTTTCTAGCTCCACTTTTCTCTCTATTGTATACAACAATTACATCTGCCAAAATTATCAAATTTGTCAATTTCGCACCTTCGCTCTCCCCTGCTCTCTCTTTCTTACTTTCACACCCTCTTACTCCCCTTCGCTTTCCATTGCTCTCTTTTGCACTCTCTTGCACTTTTTCGCTCTCCCTTGCTCTCTTTCGATCTTATTGCTCTCTCGTGCTTTCTTTCTCTCTCTGTTGCTCATTTTCACTTTCCCTTGCTTTCTTTTGCTCTGATTCGTTTTCTATTGCTCACTTTCGCTTTTCCATACTCTAATTCACTTACATTTTCTAGCTCTCTTTCTCATTTGCCATTTGTATTAATTTGAAACAAAAATGTCAATTCTCTCCAATTTTGAAAGATCCATAAAATCTGATCATTCTGTCAAATCTATCTTTTCAAAATCTATAAAATCTGTAAATTCGCCAAACCTGAAATAATTATCGAGTTTGTTAATTCTGTCAAGTTTACAAGTTAAATCTTTCATGCCAAACGAAAAATAAAACTGTTAATCTGTTAAAATTTTCAATCCTGCCTAATGTGTAAAATGCTCTTCCTTGCTCTTCCTCACTCTTTTTTGCTCTCCCTTACTCTCCCTGGCTCTATATTGCTCTAAAAATATCTATAAAAATTATTCATCCTGAGTAAACTATTAAATTTATAAATGAAATAGCAATTCTGTTAAATCTGTAAATCTCCCTTGATTGTATAAAATTTGATAAATAAATTATACCTGCCAAATCTGTTTAATTTATTAAATCTATCAATGATGTTAAACTGACAAAATTGCACTTATTTTTTTTTTTAATTTGGGACACCAATTCCAATTTTTTTATTGTCTATTTTATTAATATAGTAACAAATAGACAATAAACTGTAAATAGTAGACAATTGATAATAAAACCCTGACAGATGACAGATGGTAGATAACAAGTGACATATGATGAGTGTTAATAATAATAATTTATGGTAAATGACAGGTTATAAATATTTTATCTTCTTTTGAAATGAAGTATTTTTTGATGACATATGACAAACGTCAAATGACAAACGACAAACGGCAAATGGCAATAGAAAAATGAAAAGTGACAGAATATAAATGACAAATGACAATTTTCAAGTAACAAATGATAATTGACAAATAACAAATGAAAAATGACACATTTCAGATGACAAATAACATGTGACAAATGAAAAATGGTAAATGACAAATGACAAATGACAATTGACAAATGACAAATGAAAAATGACAATAGAAAAAATGGCAAATAACAATAGATAAATGACAAATGAGAAAAGAGAAATTACAAATAACAAATAGCAAATGACCAATGACAAAAATAACAAACGACAAAAGACAAATGTCAAATGAAAAATCTTAGATGACAGATGACTGATGACAAATGATATATAGAACAAAAACAAATTTTTCTTTCTATTTTGTGTCAAGTTTTGTTGTCTAATTTTTGGAATTGTGAGTTAGCAACCATTTGAACTGAATAGTTTGACTAAATTTTTCAATAATAATATTAATATTTCCTTACAGTATCTAACAGATGGCAAACTGTAGACAATTGACAGTTGAAATATGACAGGTAACATATAAAGCGTGATAGATGATATATGATAAATGACAGATAACCTATTATCTTCTTTGAAAGATAAATTGAAATCTTCAATTGATAATTTAGATTAGATGACAGTTGACAGATAACAGAAGAAACACTTTAAACATGAAAAATGACAAATGACAGATAACAGATGTCTTTATATTTAATTATTTTCGCTTAATCAAATGAAACGAATATTTGAAAACTTTTTTAAGATTAATATTTTTGATATTTAATAATAGGTAGTAAACTGTAGAAAGTAGACAGTTCAGAGTAGATGACAGATAATTAGTGACAGTTGTTTGATATTTTCTGTCACAACAATTTAGTTCAAATAAAAGTGACCGATGACAGATAAAAGAACACAGGTGGCAAATTACGACATCAGAAGAAAGATGATAAGTGACCGATGACTAATAAAGGTTAAGAGGTGGCACATGACAAATGATATACAATAAATGACAAATAATATATGACACATGCAGCTAATTAAACTTTTTTAGAATTGATTAATTTATGAAGAAAGTACAAACAACACGTTTTTTCCTAAAAAAAATGAATTTATTGTTTTTTATAGAATATAATAATGTTTTATAAAGTACAAAATAAAACGTAAATAAGCTTGGGATGACAGATAACAGATGACATATTACAGATTACAGATGACAGATGACGGATTAGAAATTACAAATAACATATGACAGATGACAAATGACAGATATGTACACACAAATAAGAGGTGAAAAATTACAGATTAGGATTTAGGAATATCGTGTTTTACTACAAAATTTTTCAATTATAATATTTCAGAATGGTAACTAATAGATAATGATATATGATAAATGACAGGTAATAGAGTATCTCCCTTTAAGGTGCTATTTTTGACGACAGATGACAAATGTCAGATGTCAGTTCAGTGACATATGATAAATGACAGATGTCAGATGTCAGATTACAGATGACAAATGTCAAATGTCGGTTCACAGGTGACAGATGATAAATGACAAATGACAGATGTCAGATGTCAGATGACAGAAGACAAATGTCAGATGTAAGTTCACAACAGATAACAAAATGACCGATGACAGATAGCAGATGAGAGATGGCAAATATCAGATGAAAGATGACAGATTAGAGTTGACTTTGAGACTAATTATTTTTGTGCAATCAAATGAAATGAATATTCGACCTATTGAAATTTTAAAGATTCATTCATGTTTTAGAAAGATAATTATTACTTACACTGAATTCACAAATTATATTTGTGGTTAAAATATAGTGAATTATTCAATTCAGTGCAATATTTTTTATACATGATAATAGGTTGTAAACTGTAGATAGTTGACAGTTGGTAGTTGAAAAATAGTAGATAGTAGATAATTAGTGAGAGATGATAGGTACTTTCTTTTACAACATTTTTTTTTAATAATTTGGCAGATAACAGTTGACAGGTGGCAAATGACAAATATCAAATGAAAGAAGATAGGTTACTGATAAAAAATAGAGGTTAACGGACATATAACAAAAGCCAATTAATACAAAACGACAAATGATATATGACACATTAAATCCCCAATGTTAAATAACAGATGCTAAATTACAGATAATGGATAATTGTACACATGAAAAAATTACAACTATTTCTAAAAACTTGCAAATATTCTCTTACGAAACATTGTAGTTTTGTCACTTATGTTTACGTTGCAATTTTCTGGGATGGGAATCGTAGTAAACATTTGAAAATTGACAATTAATGAGCGAGAGATGATTGCACTTTTTAGAATTTTGATTAATTTTTGATTTAAGAAAATATAAACAACACTTTCTACTAAAAATTTGAATTTATTTTTTTATATAGTATATATCTAATAAAAAGAAAATATTCTACAGATAACATATAACAGACAACGAATAAGTGATAACAGATGACAGTTAATATATGGTAAATGACAGATGAATGACGACACATGACAGATGAAAGATAACAGATGACAGATGAAAAATGACAGATAACAGATTACAGTTGACAGATGATGGATGACAGGTAACAGATGACAATTGACAAATAACAGATGACAAATGACAGTTAACAGATGATACATGCTAGATGATACATCACAGATAACAGATGACAGATGACAGGTGAAGGATGACAGATAACAGATGACAGTTGATAAATGACGGATGACAGGTAACAGATAGCAATTGACAAATAACACATGACAAATGACATATGACAGATGACACATGACACATGGCAAATGACAGACGACAGATGACAAATAACATATGACAGATGACAGATGACAAATTACAAATGACAGATGACAGTGAATAACAAATGGCAAATGGCATATGATAGGTGAAATGGCCTCTACTTTTCATTTTTTTTTCTTTAAAAAACTATTTCAACTTTTTACAAGTATGAGAAAGTAATATACAGTATGCAGATTTTTATTTTATTTTTGTAATACTTAAACATCCGACTTCTTTTTATAGTTTAGACAGAATGGTAGATATTTGAGAGAGTATTTTTATGGCATTAATTTACTATTTTCTATTTATAAAGATAAAGATTTTATATAAATTTTTTTTGTATAGATAATAATGCCCATTTGACAGGTGACAGTTGACAGTTTACATTTGGCAGTTGCTGACAGATCACATGTTACAGTTGACATTTTGGACAGTTGCTGTCAGTTTATAGTTTTTTTTTTGGAAAATAGACATTTCCTGTGCTTTCAAATAATTATTACATATTTTAAAATATTTTATAATCCAGAAGGTACATTTCTAGATGAACGAAAATTTTCAAAAATTCGTAACTATTTTATAAAATGTCACAATTTCAGTACCTAGACATCTTCTAAAAGAATAGTAATCTATTAGTCTGAATTAATTTTCGGTCTGATTTTTATTAACGCTATATATTTTTAAATAAGTTTTAATTTCAATAAAAAAAACGAATTTTCAAAATATCATTATTATTAAAACTAGATATTCTCTGATAGTACAATAATCTATTTATTCTAATTAACAGTTAACCTAATTCACATAAATAATTTATATTCAATTAATAATAATTTTTTTAATCCAAATCGCATTTTATTGAGAGAAGCAAAATTTCAAAAGAAACATAATATTTTCTAAAACCATCATATTTTCAGAAGCCTAGCAGGTTGCGAGAGCACCGTAATAATTATTGTTAACATTAAATGTGTTTTTTTTTTAGAAATGATTAATATTTTTAATTCCAGGCGTTACAATTTTAGAAAACAACTCGAAATATTTTGTAATTACAGTAATTAGTGTTAAAACTGAGTTTTCTTAATGATTTATGTTTTTAAATTAATTTTTAATTACATGAATTATATTTCTGAAAAAATCATTAAGATGTTAACAATAAATTCTCAAAAAACTAAAAAAATCTAAAAAAACAAAGGAACAAATTATAGAAAAACTTGAATAATAATAATAATAGAATTGTTAGGATAAACTCAAAAAACCTTAGAAATTCTAATATATTCTAAAAAAATATATAAAGTATTCTAAATAAATCGAGAAAAATACTAAAAACTGCTAAAACAAATATAAAAAACAAATAAAAAATGATCAAAATCTTTAAAATTCAAAAAATGAGATGAAATGCTGGAAATTTTTACCATAAATTCTAAAAAACCTTGCAAATTCTGAAGAATGTTTAAAAAATTCTAAATATTTCTGAAAAACTTCTAAAAATTCCTGAAAAATTCTAAAAAATTCTTAAATCTCAAAAAAGAGATGAAATGCTGAAAATTTGAATAGAATTATTACCATAAATTCTAAAAAAACTTGCAAATTGTGAAGAATGTTTAAAAAGTTCTAAATATTCCTGAAAGACTTCTAAAGATTCCTGAAAAATTCTAAAAAATTCTTAATGTCAAAAAAAGAGATGAAATGCTGAAAATTTAAATAGAATTTTTACCATAAATTCTAAAAAACTTGTAAATTTTAAAGAATGTTTAACATATTCTAAATATTTCTGAAATACTTCTAAAAATTCAAAAAAATTCTTAAATCTCAAAAAAAAAGAGATGAAATGCTGAAAATTTGAATAGAATTATTACCATAAATTCTAAAAAACTTGCAAATTGTGAAGAATGTTTAAAACATTCTAAATATTTCTGAAAAACTTCTAGATTCCTGAAAAATTCTAAAAAATTCTTAAATCTCAAAAAAAGAGATGAAATGCTGAAAATTTGAATGGAATTTTTACCATACATTCTAAAAAAACTTGCTAATTCTAAAGAATTTAAAATATTCTAAATATTTCTGAAAAACTTCTAAAAATTCCTGAAAAATTCTAAAAATTTCTTAAATCTCAAAAAAAAGATGAAATGCTAAAAATTTGAATTAAATTTTTACCATAAATTCTGAAAAACTAGAAAATTCTAAAAAAATGTTTATCATTTTGAAAAACTAAAAAATTTTAAAAAAATTCTAAAACTAACCAAAACAATAAAAAAATTCTAATAATTTCTAAATCATTCTAAAAACAAAGGAATAAATTATGGAAAATCCTTAAAACTCAAAAAATGAGATGATAAACTGAAAATTTCATAGAATTATTACTATTCTAAAAATTTAACAATTCTGAAATACTTTTAAAAAGATTTAAATATATTTGTAAATAATTGTGAAAAACTTCTAAAAAATCCTGAAAAATTTTAGGAAATTCTAAAGAAATTAAAAAAAAACAAAGGAGATGAGATGTTAAAACTTTGAATAGAATTTATACAATAAAAAAACTTAAAAATTCCGAAACGTTCTAAAAATGTTTAGATTATAATTAATTACTTATTCCGAAGAACTTAAAAAATGAAGCTGAAAAATTCTAGAAAATTCTAAAAATTTCTGAAAATTTTTAAAACTCAAAAAAATGGGATGAGATGCTAAAAAAAATTACCATAAATTCTAAAAAACTTACAAATTCTGAAGAATTCTTAAGAATGTACAAAATATTCTAAATATTCCTAAAACTCAAAAAATTGGATGAGATGCTGGAAATTGTTACCATAAATTCTAAAAATATTTACAAATTCTGAAGAATGTTAAAATATTCTAAATATTTTTGAAAAACTCTTTAAAAATGCTCAAAAATTCTGATAAAATGTAAACAAAATTCTAAAATAAACAAAGGAAATATTATGAAGATTCTTAAATATCAAAAAAAGAGAGATGAAAAACTGAAAATTTGATTAAATTTACTATGAATTTAAAAAAGCTTAAAATTTCTAAAACATGTTTAAAATATTCTAAATCATTATGAAAAACTTTTAAAAATTCCTGATTAATTCTAAGAAATCTAAAAAATTCTGAGAATTTCTAGAAATAGAAACAACAAAAACAAAATTAAAAAATTCTAAAAAAACAAAGGAACAAATGATGGAAAATTAATTAATAAAACTCAAAAAATGAAATAATAAACTTAAAATTTAAATAGAATATTTACTATAAATTCTAAAAAGCTGGATATTATACAAAGGTAACAATGAAAAATTGTAGAAAAAAATGATAAGAAATTCTTGAATTAAAGATTTCGATATAATGTACACGAAATGGTGGAAAATTATTTTAAAAAATAGTTAAGAAATCCTCCAAGAGAAACTGCGAAAAAAAAGCAATAAAAATACTAGAAGAAAGTTTCCACAAAGAAATTTCTAAAAATAAATCGATAAATTAAAAAAAATGTTTTGGAAAATTTTAAAATCAC
Source organism: Ontholestes murinus (assembly GCA_963969525.1). Classification (NCBI taxonomy): domain Eukaryota; kingdom Metazoa; phylum Arthropoda; class Insecta; order Coleoptera; family Staphylinidae; genus Ontholestes; species Ontholestes murinus. Next base: position 75,633,997 of record OZ018391.1, read on the forward strand.
CCCTTTTATTAAAAAAATAGACATATTTCAAAAACACAATTATCTAGAGAATAGAATAGAATAATTTAATGTTTTAAAAAAGTTATCTTGAAAATCACCGCATTTTCAACGATTACAATTTAAAATTCTTTAATTAACGCCATAAAAAATATGCTTTGCATAAATTTAACAATTTATACTTTATAATGTAAGTATTGGAACTTTTATATTAATATTTGCTGTGGAAGGAATATCTTACAACGACTTAACGATTACTTAATCAAACACGAATTCACAATTAAATCTCACCTCCGCTCGCTACCGATTTAATCCCGTAAAAAAAAATAATTTTAAAACTCCGCTCTCGAAAAAACTTCCTTGAGAAAAGGAAAAGAGAAAAAGTTCGAACGCGGTGGAATTAAAGCCGGAACGGCGGGGGGCAACACTCGTAACGTTAATGGAAAAAATAATCCCGAGATTGCGAAAACGCGTTCCCCGAATTCCGAATTTCGCGCGGTGCAGTAATTAAAGCTCTGTCGCCGTCGTTTTCGACGCACAGGTACATAACATTATCGCGTAATTAAAGGTCCAATATTGAATTTCTTTAATAACCGTCGGGTCGCCGCCTTCGCCCGCTTCGGCAATAACGAAAGCAATTTCGGGGCCGCGCGAAAAGGGTTGTTTGAGTGTTTGGATAGCTGAAAGCGTTTAAAATGCGATCCCTTGTAATTTCCCGCTGTTCACGGCCGATGTTAATTACGTCGTTTTGTGTGGAGGTTCGCAGATGTTAAAGTTTCGCGTTGTTTAAATAAAATGTTAATTGTAAAAATCAACGCCTTAAGTTTTATGTACAAAACAGCGTAATTGTAAGTTGTATATAAATTAATCAATTTAGTTCTTACCTTTTTCATAAAAGACATCACATTTGTAGGCAACATGGCGGCGTATTGTCCACACACTCACACACTAATCACTAAATGATTTAAATTGATTATCTTTATATACCTCTTAATTAATAATTTAAAGCTCTCTTTTATATTAACACTTTCTCACTTTCGCGTCTGACATGTTCGGTGTGTAAGCCATCCCGGTTTTGTGCCTGAAACAAAAGATTCATAATCAATAACTCATTAACATCTGTTTCATAGGTGTAATGTATGTAATCTTTTCTGTCATAATTTTATAGCTTTAAAGTTTTTACACATGGCATATATTTTCAGTGATTGTGGCGACGGTAATTATTTACAGCACTCGGGTTTCCACCGAAATTAACGATCGTTACGTGCCATTAGGGGATCGTTGTTCCTTGGCTGAAATCTTATTCAATTATCCATTCGCCACCGCCGCCGTCGTCTTCTGGGGTTGCACGAGGAGCGGAATAAAGAGGGGGCTTAATGTGCACTCGCAATTCGCGGTAATTAGTGCGTCGAATTGCAAATTTCGCGCGGAAACAACATCCGGATATTTGTGGCCGACCCATTGCTCGATGGTAATTGCGTAACGGCCCCGTAGGCATTCGAAGGTATTTATTTCGCCGTGGACCGGATTTAATTAAGACGACCGCCGAGCTGCGAGAGTTTATAAATTGGATTTGGAATTGTGCGGGTAAAATAATATTAATCGTTAAACGCGATTACCTCGATTGTGCTAATTTAAAAGCACTATCCATTAGTAGTATAGTTTAAATGATTATTACCTCAATAACAAAAGTTACGAATCAAAATATAACTCGCGTGTCGAGCGCACTTCTTTATTTTAATTTTTTAATTGGAGACATAATTAGTCTTATCGCTCGCAGTCTCCACAAACACAAACACTCGCCGTCGGAATTTTACGAGGGCGCACTGCCCGGAATCTAATAAACGCGGGTGAAATAATTAAGGCGCTGGAAGTGTGTGGAAAAATATGCAAATAGAGTGCGGCCCATTTGCATTCGACGTGAGATTGTGTAAGGAGCCTCGTGAATTATTTAGCGTCCGTGAAAAGGACTCTCGACGACACGACCTAGCCCCCCTTCATCCCCCTCTACCAACCCACTAGCGCAATGATCATTATTTATAATTCATCCCCGTGCACCGGCGAAGGACTTAATTAGTGATTTCACGCAATGACGCCCCTGTAATTGGTTTTCATTAATTTTGTGTAATTATCCGTTAATGGGGTCGCCCCGTTTGTTGTGTTTTGTGCCCACTCATCAAATGACATAATTATTGTTGGAAAAATTACCTTCCTTTTTTTATTAAAGCGAGGAAAACATTGTTTAAATTAGCAATTAGATCTTCAAAGAAAAAAAAAATATAAGTGTATATTATTATTTTAAAAAATATAATAATTATTATAATTAATGAACCATTTTAGCAAAATAACTATTTAATATCTATTTAATATTGCGAAGTGAAGATTTTATTACTTATTTTGGCTGAAATTTTTCATCGATTAAAGACGATGATCCATTAGCTTAAATATGGCCTATAATTTTAGTAATGATGGACGTAAATATACACGTGGCACAGACGCATTAGCTTTTTTATGGACACCCTAATTGCAATATCGATAAACACACTCCCTGGTTTTATAATTCCGCCATTGTTTATTCATAACTGTATACAACGTTCAAATGCATTTTAAAACAGGTTACAGACTCTCCTCTAATAGTTTGTTGATGTATTTTATAGATAAGTGTTTATATTTATATACGGGGTGAAATTAAAAAAATCAATAGTGTTTTTTAACATAGTAATATACCTTTTAAATATTACAGGTCAATTTTATAGAAATTGTTTTCTGTCGGGTTTATAAAATATGTATTGATTGTTTGATAATTATTTCATTCATAAGTAATAATAAAGGTGATGGTATTGATTTAAATTCTTAAACATAAAAATGTTTCACTGCGGGTTAATTGAGAATTTAATTATAAAATATATTAGTCCTTTACGTTGTAGAAAATTCACTTTCGTGTTTTTTCTATTTATTAGAGAATTGAAGTCATTAAATTTAGAATTTCCGCTTAAAAATTATTATATTGTTTGCAAAACTTTAAAACCTTAAACTGATGGTATTACGTAAAAAATGTCAAAACATATCAAGAAATAAAAGAAAGGGCTTTATCCAGTTAACTGAGTTTGATGAGTATACTCGTCATCAATTGATTTTTCGTGATATTCGCAGTCTCAAAACGGAGCGACACAATTAACTGGTTAAATAATCAAGTGAGTAAAATCTTAGTACTTATTAAGTTCAGATGACAGATGATAGATGATAGTTGACAAATGACAGATGACAGATGAACAGTGATAAGTAATACCTAGATGACACATGCTAAATAACATTGCCTGTTGATAGATGACAAATGAATGTTGACAGATGACATATGATATATAGCAATTGATAAATGACAAAAGACAGATGAAAGATAAGAAAAACGAATCATTTGATCAGTTGATAATTGACAGATATCTAGCTCATATTTTAAATAACTTGTCTTTTTTGATAACTTTATATAAAAAAAGGTTTCACCCTAAAATAGCGGCATACGTAATACGTTGAAGAAAACATAATTGATAGTTAACAGATGACGGAGCTCAATTCCTCCAGCTCAGCTTTAAAATAAATAAATAACAGATGTCATATAACATGTGATAGATAACATATGCCAAATGACCAATGGCAGATGATAAATGATACATGACATATAACAGTTGATGTTAACAGTTGACAGTTGACGGTTGACAATTGACAGCTGACAGTTGACAGTTGACAGTTGACAGTTGACAGTTGACATTTGACAGTTGACAGTTCACTGTTCACAGTTCACAGTTCACAGTTCACAGTTCACAGTTGACAGTTGACAGTTGACAGTTGACAGTTTGCAGTTGACAGTTGACAGTTGACAGTTGACAGTTGACAGATGACAGATGACACACAAGATTTCAGTTAACAGATGGTAAAATATCAAATGGAAGCTCCAAAGTGACAGGTGATAGATACCTAAATGATACATACTAAATAGCATATGCCTAATGACAGTAGACAGATAAATAGTGACAGATGACAGATTATAGATGATAGATGATAAATAAGAGATAACAGATGGCAACTAATTATTGAAAAATGACGAAAGATGGATGTCCTTTTTTGTTAACATTAAATATTTGTTTTAACTATTGCGGACAATACACGAAATGGCAGTAGAATAAGATAACGGATGACAGATGACAGATGATACATAATAGACATAATAGGTGCAGGTGACAGTTGACAGATGCCAGATCATATAGTTTCTCCAACTCATCTTAAAGTAAAATGCTTATTTAATAAAAACATGATAAATGACAAATAACAGAAGGCAAATAACAAATGACAAATGACAAATGACAAATGGCAAATGACAAATGACAAATGGCAGATGACAGATGAAAAATGACAAATAAATGACAGATTATAGATGACAGATGATAAAGACAGATGACAAATTAAAAAAGACATATGGCACATAACAGATGGAGTAAAAAATATATTAGCTGATAAATGACAATTATCCTGTGGCTCATATTTGATACGAAATATTTTTTTATAATAATTCCATATAATAATTTTAATTTTTTAAAGACGACTCAAGGAATAATACATTATAAATGATAGATGAAAGATGCCAGATGCAGTTGACAGTTGACATATGACAGATCCTAGTCCCTCTAGCTCATGTTTGAGATATGCTTGTTTATTAAAAATAAATGTTTCAGTTGTTTAACAATAACAGATTAAAGTTGAAAGAAGAAGAGGAAAGAACAGATAGCATATGACAGATGATAGTTGACAGATGACAGGTGTCAAATGACAGATCATAGTTCCTCCAACTCGTGTTAAAATAAAATACTATGTTTACTGAAAACAATGTTTCAGTTGTTTTAATTTAATAGATAAAATAGATAACAACTAACAGATTCCAAAATGTTATTGAACCTTTGTCTATCATTTTGAAATCTGTTAGTTATTATCTATTATAATTATCATTTTATATGGCACGTGTCGTTAGGTATCTAATATATAACATATTACCGATGACAGAAGATAGAGGGCAGATGACAGATGATAGATAATAGACGACTGATGGCGGATGACAGATGATAAATGACAAATGACAAATTACAATTGACAAATGGCAAATGACAAATGACAAATTAAAAATGACAGATGGCGGAAAAAAATATTAGTTGATAAATGGCAGTTATCCCACCATGTGCCTAATATTTGATATAAAGTGACTTGTCTGTTTTTAATTGTTTTGTTTAAAAATTTTAATTTTTAAAAGACAACTTTAGGAATAATACATTATAAATGATAGATGACAAATGCTAGACGCAAATGACAATTAACATATTACCGATCCTATTCCCTCTAGCTCATGTTTGAGATATGCTTGTTTTTAAAAATATCAATGTTTCAGTTGTTTCACTTTAATTTCATACATAACAGCTAAAAACTAATAATGCCAAAATGACAGATTTAGGTTGAAAAAAGAAGAGGAATGAAGATGACAGATGGCAGATGAGAGATGACAGATAACAAATGATAATAACAGGTGACAGGTGACAGATGACAGATAACAGATGACAAATGACAGATAACATATGACAGATGACAGATAAGAGATGACAGATGACAAATGTGACCAATACAAATGACAATTGAAAAAATAAAAATGACAAAAAGTAATAAATTACAGATGACAGATAACTGATAAAAGATCAAAAAGTGAGAAAGATAAATGACAGACGGAAAATGGCAAATGACAGATGACACTAACAATTCATCATCTTTCATCTTTCGTCTTTCAACTTTCAGCTTTAAACTTTCATCTTTCATCTTTCATCTTTCATCTTTCATCTTTCATCTTTCATCTTTCATCTTTCATCTTTCATCTTTCATCTTTCATCTTTCATCTTTCATCTTTCATCTTTCATCTTTCATCTTTCATCTTTCATCTTTCATCTTTCATCTTTCATCTTTCATCTTTCATCTTTCATCTTTCATCTTTCATCTTTCATCTTTCATCTTTCATCTTTCATCTTTCATCTTTCATCTTTCATCTTTCATCTTTCATCTTTCATCTTTCACCTTTCATATTCCATCTGTCATATTCCATCTGTCATCTATCATCTGCTGTTTTGTCATTTGTCATTTTTTAACAAATTAATGAATGAAAGATGACTGTCATGGCATTTATTGTAAGTCGGGACGAACGTATTTGTAAAAGTTAATAAATAGATAAAAGTGGATGACAGTTTTACAAGTCATGTCAGGTGATATATGACAGATGACACAACATAAGCTAACAGCAGAGATGACAAAAAAATCAATGTTTTAGTTGTTTCACTTTAATTTCACGCAGCAATGACAGATTAAAGTTGAAAGAAGAAAAGGAATAAGGATGTCATATGACTGATGACATATAACAGATGTCAGATGACATATGACAGGTGACAGATGACAGATGGCAGATGACAGATAACAATCAACAGATGACAGATAACAAATGTTACTAATACAAATGCCAATTGAAAAAATAAAAATGACAAAAAGTAATAAATGACAGATGATAGATTACTGATAAAAGATCAAAAAGTGACAAATGATAGATGACACATAAAAATAATAAACGACAAAATGACATACGATAGATGACAGATGGAAGATGGCAAATGACAATTGACAATAACAATTTGTCATATTTCATCTTTCGCCGTTCATCTTTCATCTTTCATATTCCATCTGTCATCTATCATCTGCTGTTTTGTCATTTGTCATTTATTAACAAATTAATAATTGAGAAATGACTGTCATGTCATTTATTGTGTGTCTGGAGGAACTTATTTGTAAAAGTTGATCGATAGATAAAAGTGGATGACAGATTAACAAATCATGTCTGCCATCAGCAGAGATGACCAAAAAAAATCAATGTTTCAGTTGTTTCACTTTAATTTAATACATAACAACTAAACAACTAATAATAGCAAAATTAAAGTTGAAAGAAGAAAAGGATAGAAGATGACAGATGACAGATAACAGAAGTCAGATGACATATGACAGGTGACAGGTGACAGATGAATAGCAGATGATAAATAGCAGATAACAGACAAAATTTAATACATAACAACTAAACAACTAATAATGCCAAAATGACAGATTAAAGTTGAAAGAAGAAGAGGAAAGAAGATGACAGATGACATATGACATATGACAGGTGACAGATGACAGATAAAAGATAACATAACAGATAACAGACGACAAATGACAAATGTGACCAATACAAATGACAATTGATAAATAAAATAAAAATGACAAAAAGTGATAAATGACAGATGACAGTTAACTGATGAAAGATCAAAAAGTGAGAAATGATAGATGACAGATGAAAATAACAAATGACATAAACCACCAGCAGAGATGACAAAGAATCAATTATTATTATTATTATTATATGACAAATGACAAGTGACAGATGACATATAGCAGATGATACATGACAGAAGACAAACGACAAACGTGACCAATACAAATGTTAATTGAAAAAATAAAAATGACAAAATGACTGACGAAAAATCAAAAAGTGCCAAATGGTAGATAAAATATGAAAATGACAAAATGACATACGATAGATAACAGATGAAAGATAGCTAAGGACAACTGACAATAACAATTTGTCATCTTTCATATTTCATCTTTCATCTCTTATCTTTCATATTCTATATGTCATCTATCGTTTGCTATTTTGTCATTTGTAAATTTTTTAACAAATTAATAAATGAGGGATGACTATCATATCATATATTGTAAGTCGGAAGTAACAGTTTTACAAGTCATGTCAAGTGATAGATGACACCTGACACATCATAAGCCACCAGTAGAGACGACAAAAAAATCAATTGTTTTATTGTTTGACTTTAATTTAATACATAACAAACTAATAATGCCAAAATGACAGATTAAGGTTGAAAGAAGAAAAGGAAAGAAGATGACAGCTTACAGATGACAAATGATAGATGGCAGATGACACATGACAGATGACAAATGACAAATGTGACAAATACAAATGACAATTGAAAAATTAAAGATGACAAAAAGTGATACATGACAGATGTCATATAAAACATCAAAACGTGACAAATGATAGATGATAGATAAAAATGACAAAATGGCAGACGATAGATGATAGATAAAATATGACAAATAACAATAACAATTTGTCATCTTTTACATTTTATCTTTCATCTTTCATATTTCAATTTTCATCTTTCATTTTTCATGTTTCATATTCCATGTGTCATCTATCATCTGCTATTTTGTCATTTGTCATTTTTTAACATTTTTAATAAATGGGAGATTACTATAATGTAAACTATTGTAAGTCGGCAGGAATGTATTTGTAAAAGTTTATAGATAAAAGTGTACGATAGTTTTACAAGTCAGGTTAGGTCATAGATGACAGATGACACATCATAAGCCACTAGCAGAGACGACAAAAAAATGAATGAATGAAAAATGACAGATTAAGGTTGAAAGAAGAAAAGGAAAGAAGATGTCAGATGGCAGATGACAGTTTACAGATGACAGATGGCAGGTGACACATGACAGATGACAAATGACAAATGTGACAAATGACAATTGAAAAATTAAAGATGACAAAAAGTGATAAATGGTAGATGACAGATGACAAATGACAGATGAAATTTAAAAAAGTGACCAATAATAAGTGACAGATAAATTGGCAAATGGCAAAATGGCAGATGACAAATGACAATAACAATTTGTTATCTTTCATGTTTCATCGTTCATCTTGCATCTTTCATATTTCATGTTTTATCTTTCATATTCCATATGTCTTCTATCATCTGCCATTTCATCCTTTGTCATTTTTAACAGATTCATAAATGAGAGACGACTGTCATATCATCTATTGTAAGTCAGACGAAACGTGTTTGTAAAATTTGATAGATAGATAAAAGTGGATGACAGTAATACAAGCCAAGTCAGGTGATATATGACAGATGACACATCATAAACCACCAGCAGAGATGACAAATAATAGGTTACAGGTGAGCAGTCAGGTGACAGGTAACAAGTAGAACCAATAGATGATGTATGTAATAGATAAAACTGGTTGATAGATTTCAGATGGTATATAGATAACTGTCAAGTCATATCCGTCAATAGAAATAGAATTTGATAGAGAGATTGAAGTGAATAACATATGACAGATAATCGATAATAGATTACAGATGATATATAACATACATTAAGATAGATTAATGATGAATGATAAATGAGAGATAACAGAAAATTGGTAAAGAAACAAATGATTATTTTAGATGATCACTCAAGGCCAAAAAGGTGAAATAGAAGTTGATAAGAGATGTATGACATATTCTCGTAATAGACAGACGGGTAATAGATGGATAGATAGATAGATGTATAGATGGATAGATGGATAGATATAGATGGATAGATGGATAGATGGATAAATGGATAGATGGATAGATGGATAGATGGATAGATGGATAGATGGATAGATGGATAGATGGATGGATAGATGGATAGATGGATAGATGGATAGATGGATAGATGGATAGATGGATAGATGGATAGATGGATATATGGATAGATGGATAGATGGATAGATGGATATATGGATAGATGGATAGATGGATAGATGTATAGATGGATAGATGGATAGATGGATAGATGGATAGATGGATAGATGGATAGATGGATAGATGGATAGATGGATAGATGGATAGAAGGATAGATGGATAGATGGATAGATGGATAGATGGATAGATGAATAGATGGATAGATGGATAGATGGATAGATGGATAAATGGATAGATGGATAGATTCAAAATTCAAAATTGAAGAAAGCCATGACTCGAATATTAATAAATCATGAGAACCATTTTTAATTTTGTACAGTATAAATCTTTGTTCTTGTTTTATTATATTTTCTTTTCGTCGTATATATATAACTATCACTGTATTTGTATGCACACTTTTGTAATATGCATTTGTTGAAACGCAGGTTAAGTGGAAGATCAGCATCAGTTAATGCAATTCAGCTGAACTTCGCCTGTTTTTTTAAGCATTATTATATGTAAATATTTTTGGAAAATAAAGACAATTTATTATTATTATTACATATGAGTGATGACAAATAACAGATCATATATAAGAAACATGCAGCGATCTCAGTTGATAGATAGTAGATATGTAAATTAATAATAGATACAGATGACAGATGATCATTCAGATGACAGGTGACAAGTAGAAGTAATAGATGACAGATGACAGATTATAAGGGACAAATGATAAATGACAGTGACAGGCTACAGATAATGTATAACAGGAGATAGTGCAGATGACAGATGGCAGTACACAAATGACAAATGACAGATGACAGATGACAGATGACGGATGACAGATGTCAGATTACAGATTACAGATTACAGATTACAGATTACTGATTGCAGATTACAGATTACAGATTACGGATGACAGATGACAGATGACAGATGACGAATGACAAATGACAAATGACAAATGTCAGATGACAGATTACAAATGTATTTATCTGCTTTATAAATCAACTAGGTGGTGAAACATGCTACAGTGCTTAACTATAAATGTGAAACCTTCTAAACTTTGTTGACTTATTTTAATGTGTTATAGAGTTTCATTAAGTATCCGCTTTGTCAAATGAAAAAAATTATATATTACAGATTATAGATGACAGGTGAAAGATGACATATTACAGATTACAGATTACAGGTTACAGATGATAAATGACAACTGATAGATGACATATGACAGATGACAGATAACGGATTACTGAACTGTAAATGAATGTTAATAGATGGTAGATGGCCGTCACGTGATTTACGTTAAATAATATTTGTTGGCAAAAGGTAGGTAATAGACAGGTAGAAAGATAGTGAATTAATAATTACATGTAACAGATTGAGATAGGGTGTTAGGTGACTAGTCTGCCGGCAGGTGATAAGCAGAAATTATATAGATTAATACAGACAAGAAGTAAATAAATATCTGTCACGCTGAGAGAAGTTGGATGACAGATAGCAGATAACAGATGACATTTGACATAGAATATATATTCAAAAAACATTTAAGCGATGTTGGATAATAGATGACCAATAGGGGATGACAGGTAATAGGTAGAGCAGATAAATAATAGGTTATAAAAGATCTGTCAGATGATAGATAGATGGATAGATTTCTGTCATTTTATCTACGGTAGATCACTTGTAGCAATTGAAGTTAATAAGTAAATAAAGTTACATGACAGAAAACAAAAAACACATAATAGATGACAAATGAAACTTGAAAAATCACAAATAACAGATGATATAGATGGTATATATAGAAATAGAAGTTGATTGATGGATAGAAGTAAATAATCATAGGTAAAAAAATGATAAATGAAAAATGACAAATAAAAGATGATATAGATAACAGATGTTTTGCAGAAAATAAGTAAGAAATAGATAATTTTAGATAATAGATTAAGAGATAAAAATTTGATAGATGATTGATGATAGATACTGTTGACAATTGAAAAATTGATAGACGTAAGAATTGATATTTTCATCATTATTAACTATAGAAGTTAATACCACCTGTCGCCTGTTTTAAATTAAATGACACAGATGACTGCAATTTAATCCAAATGAGGGAACAGGTACCATAAGAAGTTCAAAGATAGATAGAGGTTGTTGATAGATAAGACGAAAAATAAAAAATAAAAGATATAAATCAATGCCGTGTTACCTACGTAAGGTACAAGAGCCAGTGAAAATTGATAAATAATGTCAGAGATTAGATGGCAAATAATAGATGATAGATTGCATGTAAAAAACATCTTAGGGATATTAGTTAACAGATGGTAGATAAGAGGTTAGGAGTAGAAATTGATAAGTGATATTGATAAACGAGATGCTGAGGTAGAAGTTGATAAGTAAATAGAAATAGTTAATAACAGCATAAGGCAAATGAAAACGACAGAAGAAAAATCACAGAAGATAGATGACGGGTATAAATAATTGTTATATCATTAGGTCTATCGATATTCACAAATATGCGAACATCAAAAGAGATAAGTTGTGTCAGGTCATATAGTAGGGCATTGGAGGGGTTGAAAAGGGAATTGGAAGGATTTAGAATTTTGGTTATTGATAGTTCCGCCACAAGTGTATTATTTATTGTAGGTTTTCCGGAATGGGAAAAAAGAATGCAGCCAATATCGACATATAGACTTATACATTCTACAGGTAGTGTTGATGGAGATTCCTTGATTTTTGAAGGTTAGAGACCTAAAATGTCTGGCCATTGCAACAATTTTGGCTTTCGTGGCTTTGGTATGGGATTTAAATGAAATTTTTGAATCTATTAGTATTCCAAGATATTTGCAGGATGAGGATGGTGGAATAGTGATACTGTCAACATAAATTTTAGGATCGCGTGGAGAAGTTATATGGAATGGGATAAGATTCTCCATTTGGAACACCAAAGTTCCACTTTATGAATAAAGGCTTTGAGAGAGGAAATGGTAGTTTTTAGATTATGGAAGTGTCATTAGCAAACTAAAGAGAGTACAGAGACGGCTTAAAATAGAGAGGATCAGAGTCATATAGGTCAAAACAAAATATATTGTACTGTAACATCATAAAATGGTCAATATGATGTTACATACATTTTATATTGTATTTAATATATAGAAGTTACAACGTGATTTAATCAATATTAAATTTGAAAGAGAAAATATACATCTATATACACAGTATCATATTCCTAATTGAGTATAATATTACAACAGATTTTATCTATGAAACAATAGCTAGATATTTCACTTTGTGTTAAAAAGTATTCAATTTCAGAAAAATATTCCATTCAATATTAATGTAATATCAATATGCCAGAGGTAAAAAAAAATGACCAAAAAAAATTCTGTCCATTAAAACCGAATCGATTCGCCTATTCAAGAAAATTAATAGTGCCTGAAACGGCGATAGCATCGCTCGTTTATCCTTTTGAATTCATGAATTAATTCATCGGCGTTCGCGCGCGGCCATAAATCACAATTAAGTCCTCTCCTCTCTATTTCTTTTTTTTCTGCTCTTGCTCGGGTCACCGGAATCCATGGATGATTGATGTCGCCTACGGCGTGAAAACGCGCATTGTTTATGGGCGCGACGATACAATCAATTTCCAGTGACATAATTAATAGCGGAGAAGGAATAAATCGCGGATGGTTCGTGCCGACCTCTCTCTCTCTGTTAGTGTTGATTTAATCGATATGCATCTGGGTTAAATATTTGACGAAGCTCAGACATGCTAGCCCATGAATAAGGGCGGAAACTGTTTGCGGACGAGAACCCAGGATCTCGGGATTAGAATGTAATTTACTGAATATACTATTAAACAGAATAATTATGAAATAATTTAAATACTAGTTTTTCTATTAACATAAATGTTTATCTTGTATTTGTTTCTCATTAATCATTTAGCAAAACAATAAAAAAATAAAGTGAACTTTTAATTTTTAATCAACTACCTATTCTTAACAAAATGTTTATTTAATTTAAGCGTGGTTAACGTTAAATTTGATGAGTTCAGCTGAGCCTGTATCACTAATTGAAATTCGGAATAGTTGTGTAACTTTACCGAACCGTTATTTTTGACTCGTCGTGGCGTAAAAGCCGTAAACCGAGCAACTGCGCACCAACAAAGTTACAAACTGTACAATAATAACGTCATTAATGTTAGACGTCTCTATGTAATGTACGCGCGCGCGTGTTTGTGTGTGTTAGTGTGTATGTGTGCGAATAGGCAAACATTTGTTAGGTGTTCGCAACTTTGGGGTTCGTTTCAAGTTTCGAACCGACACACACCTACACGCCGGTCCTGCAGAATCTGCACCTTTACCCTTTCGCCTCTGTCCCACCACCCCGCCCACCGAGGGTGGTCTGGTCTGGAGCACAAACAGTCCCTTAACCGCAGGGTTCGATTTGTGTGTGTGTGTGTGTGTGCAAAGTCAAATAACGCGAAAATTGCCCTGCAACTGCGTTCTATGCCCATCCTGTGTGTTTCAAATGTGGTTTTAACTGTTATTTGTAATTGTAACACATCTAGATAATTTACAGAATGTTCGAACGTAAAATTGTATTAATTAAATCAATACATACATTATACGGACTCAACAGTGTTGATATTAAATGTGAATCCTATAGGAAGTGTTCAGATAATTAAATATCTGTTTATCCCGAATTGAGCAAATCACATCAGCATTTCAAAAACTAAAAACCTTATTAACAAATAATTCACTGTGTCTAACAACTAGGAAGCGGTTTGCAAGATGTTATACCTAGGAGGTCCTTCTCTATTGTTGTGAAACATGGATACCACAAAAGAAAATAACAAAATTAAAGCGTTTGAAATGTGGATTTATCGAAGGCTGCTTAAAATGCTATAGACGAGCAGAAGAAGAAGTTCTCGACAGAATAAGATACGGCAGACTAATATTACAGACAGTCAAACACCGAAAACTAGAATACCTCGGGCACCTAGATATGAATTTCTACCCATGATTCTAAATGGTAAAATAGAAGGAAGAGGTAGATAGAACGCAAAAACTGTTGTGGCTATGGAATATGCGACAATATACTGGTATGAACGTTGATGATCTTCTTCGCGTGGTGCAGGATCGAGAGAGCTTTGGAACAATCACAAATATGACAATCACCAACGTTCCCTAGAGAGCACGGCAATTAAAGAAGAAGAAAAAAGGTGAAAAATTCTGAATAGTGCTAAAAAATGCTGAAAAATTCTAAAAATGTAATATCAATAATCTAAAAATTGGTATAAATTTATAAAAACTCAAAAAGATTCTGAAAAAACAGTTGAGAATTTGTAAACATTTTAAAGAGAATTTGGATAATTCTCATAAAATAAAAGTACCTTCAAAAATATTTTGATAGATTAAATCTTAAACATGGTGTTTTTCTTATAAGAAAGTTAAATTTAGAAATTCAAACACGATAAAGTACAAATAGATTGAAAATTTTCAATAAATGTAAAAAACAATGGTAAAAAAATCTAAACTTAAATTTTCGATCATCCTGAATTTCCAAACAGAAAATTGGAAACTTTCAAAATGATAAAGTATTGATAAATTTTAATTCCTAGAAGATTTTGATATATTAAATCCAGACATAGTATTTTCAAATACGAGTAGAAAAATAAAGTTGTAAGGAAAATTACTGAATAACTGTAAAACTGAATGTTAAAAGGTTGTAAAATTACGATATCAATTATCCAGGAAAATTCCAGAAAGTTTTGAACAAATGGACTAAAATTCCAAAAATCTGAAAGGAAAATTGTAAGACGAAAAAAATTTCTAGACAAATTCAAACCAAACAATAAATTAAGAATAAGAAGAAAATTATGAATAAAAGATTTAAAAAAGCTAAAAAATTCTAGAAATTAAAATTGGGATAAGTAAAACTCTTGTTATGTTCCATTTCTTTATTTTCAGATAACTGACACGTGTTTCGGTCCTTACGGATCATTATCAAAGTTAAAACTGTAGGAAGAAGTTATGGAACATAACAAGAGTTTTACTTCTCTCAATTTGAAAATTTGGTTCCATCAAGAGAGTAGCAGAACAAGTATCGATTATATCTAGAAATTTAGCTAAGAAATATTTGAAAGATAATCGACCAAAATGTGAATTATTCTATAGAATTCCCACACTATTAAAAGAATCAAACTAACCTCAAAGAATTAAAAAAAAAATCCAAAAGATATTCATTTTGAATGTTAAGAAAAAGGCGGATTTTAAGAAAATTGATTTCAATTTTAAGGAAACTTTAATTTTAAGAAACGGTAAAATAAAAAAACAAAACTATAATTTTTAGAAAGAAGTTTCTTAATTAATGAAGGAAATATTATAAAAATGGAAATAAAAAAAATTATAGCAAATTCTGAAAAGGTCATTGTAACAATTTAAAAATAATAATTTTCTACCAAAAATGATTTATTAAATTAATTTAATTAAATTAAAAAGTCTCCATACTTTCTTCTTTTTCTCTCCTCTCTATACTGTTTCTACTGTGTCTACTCTGTCTTCGCTCTGTAAGCTCTCTCTCTCCTCACTCTTTCTACTCTCTCTACTCTCTCTACTCTCTCTACTCTCTCTACTCTCTCTATTCTCTCTATTCTCTCTACTCTCTCTACTCTCTCTATTGGAAAAACTCGAAAATATGATGCAAAAAAAACGTTAAAAATAAAAGGTTTTAGAACATTCTGGACATTTCAATTCAAATTTTAGTATATTTTGAGATTGAATTCTAACAAAACATGGCAATAATACAAATGGAAAAAATGGTGAAAATTTCTGTAAGCTCAAAAAAACAACAACAAAGGAACAAATGGTGGAAAATCCTGAAAACTCTAAAAAAATGAGATGAGATGCTGAAAATTGCAATAAATTATAAAAAATTATTCTAAATATTCTAAATATTTCTAAAAAAAATTCTAGAAGAAAAAAGAAACAAATGGTGCAAAATCTTAAAACTCAAAAGAATGGGATGAGATGGTAAAAATTTGATAATTCGCAATAAATGCTAAAAAACTTAAAAATCTTGAAAAATTCTAAAAAAATTAAGAAATTCTAAAAAAATCTATAAAAAAAAAACAAAGAAACAAATGATGGAAAATCCTTAAAACTCAAAAAAATGACATGACATTCTAAAAATTTGAATAGAATTTATAACATAAATTCTAAAACAACTTTATAATTCTGAAAACTTCTAAATGTTCAAAATATACCAAATAAAACTGAAAAACCTCTAAAAATTCCTCAAAAATTCTAAAAAAAATTAACAAACTCTAAAAAAACAAAGGAGCAAATGATAGAAAATCCTTAAAACTAAAAAAAAAATGAGATGAGATGCTGAAAATTTGAATACAATATTTTACCATAAATTCTAAAAAAAAACTTAAAAATTCTGAAAAATTCCAATTGTTTAAAATATACCAAATAATAATAATAATAATAATAATATTTATTTGACGAAAACTCCTTTATACATAAAATAGTAGTGGTGTAAAAATATAAATCTGACAAACTTCTAAAAATTCTAATAATTTCTAAAATTCTAAAAAAAACAAAAAAACAATTGATGGAAAATCCTTTAAACTCAAAAAATTGAGATGAGATGCTGAAAATTTGAATAGAATTTTTACCATAAATACTAAAAAAGTTAATAACTCAGAGAATACTAGAAACCATTAAAAATATTCTAAATAATTTTAAAACATCCTAAAAATTTCTAAAAAATTCCAAGAAATAGTAAATATTTCTAACAAAGATTTAGAAATTTTTAAAAATTCTATAATAATAAAAAGAAAGAAACAGGATGGAAAATCTTGAAACCTCAAAAAAGTCAGATGAGTTGCTAAAAATTTCAATAGAAAGTTTTTCCATAAATTCTAAAAAATGTTAAAAACATTTCTGAAAAACTTCTGAAAAATTCTTAAAAATTCTAAAATAACAATGAAACAAATGATGGAAAACTATAAATATCTTGATTAGAAATTAAAAACACTTGGTTTGTTTCACAAAAAGTGAAAGTGAAAGAAAATTAAAAAACTCAAAAAAAATGAGATGAGGTCGTGAAAATTTGAGAATTTTTACCATAAATACTAAAAAACTTAAAAATTCTAAAAAATGTTTAAAATATTCTAAATCATTTTGAAAAACATCATCAACAAAATTCTGAAAATTCTAGAGAATCTAAAAAACAAAATTCTCAAAAAAATCTAAAAAATTCTAAAAAACAAAGTAACAAATGATGGAAAATTTTAAAATTAAAAAAAATAAGATGAGGCGCTATAAATTTGAATAGATTTTTTAACATATGTTTAAAATATTCTAAATAGTTCTAAAAACTTCTGAAAATCGTATAAAATACCAAAAAATCTGGTAAAATTAAAAAAAAACAAAGGAGATGAGATACTGAATATATAAATAAAATAAAGAACTTCTAGAATCAAACTGAAATATTCTGAAAAATCTAAATAAAATCCTTAAAAAAACCTAAAAAATTTTAAAAATTCTAAAAATTAAGGGAACAAATGATGGAAAATCTCGAACTCAAAAAAATGAGATGAGATGTGAAATTTTGAATAGAATTTTTACCATAAATTATAAAAACCTTAAAAATTTTGAAATATCTAAAAAATTGAAAAAAAAAATCTAAAATGAACCTAAAAAACCCAAAGGAGCAAATAGTATGATAAAAATTCTTAAAACTGAAAAAATGAGATGAGATGCTAAAAATTTGATTAGAATTTTCATCATAAATTCTAAAGAACTTAAAAATTTTGAAATATTTCAAAAAATGTTTTAAATATTCTAAATCTTTCTGAAAAACTTCTAAAAACATCTATATAATTCTAAAATTTGTTAAAAAGTTAAAAAATCTAAAGAAATTCTAAAAAATCAATAAGAAATGAATGAAAATTATTAAAACTCAAAAAAAGTGAAATGAGATGCTGACAATTTTTACCATATATTCTGAAAAAATCTGAAGAATTTGTAAAATATTCTAAATATTTCTGAAAATCTTCTAAAAATTCGTGAAAAATGCTGACAAAATCTAAAAAATTCTAGAAAAACAAAAGAAAAAGGATAAAAATTCTAAAAAAATTAACTTGTTAAGTATTAAAGTAAAATCACTTTTTTAATTTTCAAAAACTTTTTGTTGGAATTACACGCAACAATTGTTTCGCCACACTGTGGCTTCTTCAGGCGAAGAAATGTTTTTTGAAAATTAAAAAAGTAACACTTAACAAGTATAAAACTACGGAATAAATTATGGAAAATCTTAAAATACAAAAAAAAAATTAAATGAGATGCTGAAAATTTGACTAGAATTTTCTAAAAAAACTTAAAAATTCTTACTATGTTTTTAACCACTATAATTTATTATAATATATAAATATATTACAATGTGTACGACTTAAGTTTCGACTTTTGACGGTCATTATCAAGTTATCAAATTATAGTGGTTAAAAACATAGTAAGTGTTTTATTCAGTGTTCATTATGAATTACCACATAGTAACGGTCGCAACCATCATTATGATTAAAAATTCTATAACATCCTCGAAAATTTTAAAAACATTTAAGAAATTCTTAAACAATTCGAAGAAAAAACAAATGAACAAATGATGGACAATCCTGAAACATCCTGAAAATTTCTAAGAAATCTAAAAAATTCTTAAAAAATTTGAATAGAAACTTTTACCATAAATTCTAAAAAACTTAAAAATTCTGAAAGTTCTAAAAAAACGTTAAAAATATTCTAATCCTGCAAAAATTATAAAACATCCTGAAAATTTCTAGAAAATTCTAAGAAATTCTAAAAATATTCTAAAAAATTTCTAAAGAATTTTAAAAAATTTTAAAAAATTTTAAAATATTTTAAGACTGAATTCTAACAAAAAATGGCAACAGTATACAAAGGAAAAATGTTGGGAAATTATGAAAACTCATAAAAAAACAACAGAACAAATGATGGAAAAGGCTGAAAACTCTAAAAAAAGGTAAATAATTCTGAAAAACGTCTGAAACCTCTTCAAAAAATCTAAAAAAATTTGAAGAAATTCTTAATAATTCTAAAAAAAAACAATGATGGAAACTCCTTAAAACTCATTTTACCATATATTCTAAAAGAACTTTAAAATTCTGAAACATTCTAAATATTTAAAATATACCACATAATCCTGAAAAACTTCTAAATATTCCTGAAAATTCTAAAAAATTTAAGTAATTCTAAAAAAAATTCTAAAAAAAAGCAGACACAAATGATGGAAAATCCTTTAAACTCAAAAAATTAAGATACTGAAATTTTGAATAGAATGTTTAGCATAAATTCTAAAAAACTTAAAAATTCTGAAAAATTCTAAAAAACGTTAAGAATAAAAACTTGAAACAACACTTGGGGGGAACGAAATTTTCAAGTGACGAACAGCTGAAGGCAGCTGTCGATATCTTCTTGCGCGAGTCGGTGGGAGAGTGGTATGACGCAGGTATGAAAAAAATCCCGGAGCGACTCCAAAAGTGGATTGATCGTGACGAGGACTACGTAAAATAGCTAAAAGTCCAAGTTTTCAGAATCTGTACTTTGTTTTGTAATAAAATGATGTTTACTATAAGAAAACAAATTGGAGATCTTAATTTACGAACAACCCTCGTATTATCAATAATTCAAAAACATACTGAAAACTTCTAAGAAATGCTTAAAAATTCTATAAAACTAAATAAACAAAGAAACAAATGATGAAAAATCCTAAAAACTCAGAAAGGTGAGATGAATTGCTTAAAATTTGAATAGAATTTTTACTATAAATTGTAAAAAACTTAAAAGTTCTGAAAAATTCTAAAAGAAATGTTTAAAAACATTATTTCGAAATATCCTGAAAAAATTCTAAAAATTCCAAAATAATTGATATTCTTTGGAAATCTAAGAAAAACAATAATGGATAATCCTTAAAACTCAAAAAATGAGATGATAAGCTGAAATTTTAAATATAATTTTTACCATAAATTCTAGTTAAAAATTCTAAAAAATGTTTAAAATTGTAAATCATTCTGAAAAACTTCTAAAAAAGCCTAATAAATTCTAAAAAAAAAATCCAAAATAGAACTAAAAAATTTTAAATATACAAATTGATAAATGGTGCAAAATCCTTAAAACGCAAACAATGAAATGATAAGCTGAAAATTTGAATAAAAAAGAAATTCCAGAAATTCTAAAAAACTTAAAAATTATGAAAAATTCAAAAAGAAATGTTTAAAATATTCTAAATCATTCTAAAAAATCCTGAAAAAATCTAAAAGGTTCCAAGAAATTTTAAAATAAAACTAAAAAATTCTAAAACAAAAGGGAAACAAATGGTGGAAAAACTTAAAACTCAAAAAAACGAGATGAGATGATGAAAATTTTAATCGAATTTTTTACAATAAATTCTAAAAAAAACTATAAAAATCTGAAAAATTCTAAAAAAACTGTCTAAAATATTCTAAATAATAATGTTTTAGAAGTTTTTCAGCTTCTAAAAACTCGTGAAAAATTCTTAACAAATCTAAGAAGCTCTAAAATAAAACTAAAAAATTCAAGGATAAACTTTAAAACACAAAAGGATGAAATGAGAAGGTAAAAATTTGAATAGAATTTAATAATAAATTCAAAAACACTTAATCAACAAAAATTTTAAGAAATACTGAAATATTCTAGAAAATTCCTCTTTGTTGACGACACTGCCCTGGTTACCCACGCCCCGACTCTCCAAGCTGCCCAACTATCCCTTCAATCATCATTTGACGCAATCCAATCCTGGTGTTCCAAATGGCGAATGAAAGTAAACCCTTCCAAATCCAAACTTTTTATTCCCCACCATAAAATCACACCGCATTCCCCTTCTATTAATATTAACAATACCTACATCCACCCCTCCAACATCTGTAAATACCTAGGCGTCCTTTTCGATTCCAAACTTTCCTTTACAGCCCACGCACAATCAATTAAATCCAAAATCAAAACAAGAGCTCGACATTTCCGTGTATTAACCTACAAAAATCAGGGCATATCCACAAAAACAGCCGTCAAAATATATGCATCGATTTGTCGACCTCTTATTGATTACAGTGCGATCCTATTTAACCAAATCCGTCCTTTCACTCTCCATCACTTCAATGTCGCCGAAAGGTCAGCCCTACGTACCCTCACCAAATTAAGACACCCTGTTAACCCCCTACACAATCCTTCTAATGTTCTCCTTTACGAAACCACTCAAGTCACCCCCATATCCCAACGAATAATAAGCATTAGTATAAAATTTGCCAAAAATCCCTTTAATGTAACCCTCCTCAATAAATTCTGTACCCCCCGAAACCCCAATATCCCCCCTAAACATAAACACCCATCAATCACGCTACATCAATTCATTAGTTCGAATCATACTGACGGTTAAGCTAGCTAGCAAAGATATTTATTTTTTAAACATAACTTAGAGTCAAGACAGGGCAGAAAGACCGATGGTCGATAGCCCAAACGGACAGACTAACCATTATATTCCATTTGTCAATGTTTTTAATTGTATATATAGTTGTCTGAATAAATTTGTTATTCTCTCTAAAAAATTGTGAAAAGGTCATTGTAACAATTCAAAAAAAGATATTCTATCAAAAATTATTTATTAAATGAAAAAAGTTGTTGGAAAAACTCAAAAATATAAAAAATGTAAACGTTTTTAGAATATTCTAGACGTCGATTCAAATTTTAGTATATTTTGAGATTGAATTCCAATAAAACATAGCAATAATGTACAAAAGAAAAAATGGCGAAAAATTCTGAAAGCTCAAAAAAATAAAGGAACAAATGATGGAAAAACTCAAAAAAATTAGATGAAAAAAAAATTTGATTAGAATTTTTCACCATAAATTCTAGAAAACTTAAAATATCTGAAAAATTCTAAAAAGTATTAAAAATATTCTAAAAACTTCTAAAAAAAACAAAGGAATAAATGTTGGAAAATCCTTCAAACTCCGGATATATTAGATGGGATGCTGAAAAATTGAAAAGAATTTTACCATAAATTTAAAAAAATTAAAATATTTTGAAAAGTTCTAAACAAAATGTTAAAACTATTCTAAATAATTTTGAAACAATTTTAAGATATCCTGAAAAATTCTAAAACAACCTGAATATTTCTAGAAAATTCTAAGAAATTCTAATCAATTCTAAAAATTACTTAAGAATTCTAAGACATTCGAAAAAAATCTACAAAAAAAAATATATTGAGATCGAATTATAACAAAATATGGCAATAATATACAAAGGAAAATGGTGGAAAATTATGAAAACTCAAAAAAAAAAACAACGGAACAAATGATGGAAAATCCTGAAAACTCTAAAAAATGTGATGAGATGCTGAAAATTGCAATAGAACTTTTTTCCATAAATTATAAAAGATTATTCTAAATATTCTAAATATTTCTAAAAAAAAATTCTAGAAGAACAAAGAAACAAATGATGAAAAATCTTAAAACTCAAAAGAATGGGATGAGATGGTAAAAATTTGAAAATTCACAATAAATGCTAAAAAACTTAAAAATCTTGAAAAATTCTAAAAAAGATTAAGAAATTCTAAAAAAATCTAAAAAAAAAACACAGAAACAAATGATGGAAAATCCTTAAAACTCAAAAAAATGAGATGACATGCTGAAAATTTGAATAGAATTTATAACATAAATTCTAAAACAACTTTATAATTCTGAAAACTTCTAAATGTTCAAAATATACCAAATAAAACTGAAAAACTTCTGTTAATATCACACTTTATTTTTGAATGACCAGAGTTTCGATCATTAACTGATCATTATCAAACTTAAATGTATCACGAAGTTAACGCCTCAACCATTAATCAATTAAAAAACTTCTAAAAATTCCTCAAAAATTCTAAAAAAATTTAAGAAACTAAAAAAACAAAGGAGCAAATGAAAGAAAATCCTTAAAACTCAAAAAAAAATGAGATAAGATGCTGAAAATTTGAATACGATATTTTACCATAAATTCTAAAAAAACTTAAAAATTCTGAAAAATTCTAAATGTTTAAAATGTAACAAATAATAATAATAATATTTATTTGACGAAAATTCCTTTATACATAAAATAGTAGTGGTGTAAAAATATAAATAAATCTGACAAACTTCTGAAAATTCCTGAAAAATACTAAAAATTTCTAAAATAATTTCCGAAATTCTAAAAATTTCTAAAATTCTAAAAGAAAACAAAGAAACAATTGATGGAAAATCCTTTAAACTCAAAAAAAAAAAATAGATGAGATGCTGAAAATTTGAATAGAATGTTTTACCATAAATTCTAGAAAACTTAAAAATTCTGAAAAATTCTGAAATAAAAATTAAAAATATTCTAAAAACTTCTAAGAAACAAAGGAACAAATGATGGAAAATCATTCAAACTCAGGAAAATTGAGATGGGATGCGGAAAAATTGATAAGAATTATACCATATATTTTAAAAAATTTAAAAATAGTGAAATGTTCTAAACAAAATGTTAAAAATGTTCTAAATAATTTTGAAACAATTCTAAGATGTTCTTAAAAATTCTAAAACAACCTGAAAATTTCTAGAAAATTCTAAAAAATTCTAATCAATTCTAAAAATTACTTAAGAATTCTAACACATTCGAAAAAAATCTAAAAAAAATATATTGAGATTCTAAAAATTACTTAAGAATTCTAAGACATTCGAAAAAAATCTAAAAAAAAAATATATTGAGATCGAATTCTAACAAAATATGGCAATAATATACAAAGGAAAATGGTGGATAATTATAAAAACTAAAAAAAAACAACAGAACAAATGATGGAAAATCCTTGAAAGTAAATGCTAAATAATTTAATAGAATTTGTTTACATAAATTTTTGAAAACTTAAAAATTCTAAAAAATGTTTAAAACATTCTAATTAATTCTAAAAAACTTCTGAAACATCCTGAAAAATTCTAAAAGATTTTAAGAAATTCTTAGAAATTCTAAAAAGAGAAAGAAACTAAGTGAGGAAAATCGTTAAAACTTAAAAAAAAAAATGAGATGAGATGCTGAAAATTTGAATAGAATTTTTACCATAAATTCTAATAAAACTTTAAAAATCTGAAAAATTCTAAATGTTTAAAATATACCGAATAATATTGAAAAACTTCTAGAAATTCTACAGATTTCTAAAAGAGTTTTAGAAATTCTAAAAAAACTTAAAAATTCCGAAAAATTCTAAAAAACACACTCGCTTGCTAGTCTTTGCTCCGTGCAGACGTACGCTCCAGAGTTTTACAAATCGTTTTAACAAAGTGTGTTACAACAAACCAATATATTAATAATAGTGCTATTCAGTGATAATGGCACCCACCTCTGATTCCGAAGAGGAATTCAAGACCCCGAAAAAGAGAGGAAGAGGACGGCCCCGGAAACACTCAGAGACATCCGACACATCCGCATTTGAGGTAACTCAAACCAGACTAACCAAAGACGCACAAACACCCATGGACACTGACACAGCCACTTACACTAAAACACAAAATTACAAACACACAATGCACTTCACAACCGCAAAAGAAATTAGCCGCATCCAAATGGTGCAAATATGGTTTACGCACAACTTCGATAAGAACGTACTACTAATAAAAACAAAACACGGCTTTATTATAAAAGCCAACTACGAGAAACAAAGGTTAATTAACGACCTCAACACACTACAGGCCGAAAAGATAATAACAAAACACGCGGTCGACTCTCCGGCCACAAATGCACAAAAACGCGACCACGCGGCGGCCCCGTCCTATAGCTGCATCATAAAATCGGTCGAATTAGAAATTAAAGATACAATGATCAGTGACTATTTAAATGACACAGGATTTTCGCACAGATATTGTAAACGCATTATCTCAAAGAAAACAAACGAACCAACCACGCTAATAAGGATTATCACTGCCTCCCACGAATCTTACAGCCGATTGTTACATAATAAATTCCCGTACATGTGCAAGGTATATCCCGTGGTGGAGAGCTCAGCACCCGAACCGATTCCATCCCCATGCGGTAAATGTAGCGAATTTACACACAAAACGGCGGATTGCACAAACACAATAAAATGCACAAAATGCGGAGGAGCCCACTCGACATCTACATGCAAGACAACACTCCCAGAAAAATGCACCACTTGCAAGGAAGAGGGACACGCAGCATGGTCCCAGAAATGCAAACAACGACCAACAAAGCCTATCGAGGGAATCCCCAACGTTAGGATCCAGCTCACTAACAAAAAAACTAAAGACATGGACAGGTCAGTAACAAAACACAACCGCGTTCATAAGCCATTTTCACTTCATGATTACATACTTGACACTTACGCCACCGAAATAAACAGGCCCTCAGCCATCGACCGCAACGAATTGTTAAAAAAACTTAGAAGAAGGTTCATTGAATCATTTGAAATCGATACTCATGCATCATTCTCGGGCAACCGTATGTTCATTGTGATGTTCGACCTTAAATTCCCTGACATCATCCCCATCGTTCTTCCCACCACCGGTGTACACACAGGTAATGTGCAGGTAATTAATGGCTAATATTCGTTTCCTTTATTCCAACATCAATTCCCTCCGTAACAAATCCCATTTACTTGCCCATTTCCTATCCAATAATCCAATCCATATAAACCTCCTCGTTGAAACTAAAACAACTGACAATTTTAACTTCAATAACTGGAAGTGTATTCAAATACCTTCCACTATTGCAAACGAAAATCAACGAGGAGGTTCTATAGCTTCCTTTCACCCATCCTTAACATATGGAAAAGCCAACCCTCCCCGCATTAATAACCAACTGAATGAATGTCTCCATTTCACCCTTCCAATAACCAACTTTACCCTTCATGTCTTTTTAGTTTACATCCATCCACATTCTTCTATTGACGATACAATCTTCACAAAGGCGTCGCTTTACGACCACGCAATAATAATTGGTGATTTTAACGTCAATAGAAGAAAATCCCGTCAAATCCAATTCTTCCTCTCTAATTCCAATTTTATAAAAATCCCAACTCCGCCAACATTTATCATGAGTGAAAGTCAATCATCAACTCCCGATTTAATCCTTTGTACATCCAACATTCGACACCTAATACACTCCATAAAATTAATCCCAGACCTATGTTCCGATCACCTATCCATACAGTTCGATTTTAATACCCAATCCCAACCTACCCCATCCCCTCCTGAATATATCCATCATTACCAGAGCTGCAATATAGAAAAGGTTATAAATGACATATCTTCGACATTTGATTTTACTCAAGACATTAATCCTAACATTATTTCCCATTTTTGCCAATCCCTATCAGAATCAATTTTATTGCATACCCCAACACTTAAAAAACAATACTATAAATATCCCCTACCCAAATATATCCTTAGACTGCTAAAATACAAGAGACAATTGTACAGAGACAGTAAATTCTACGAGGACAGTTCAATTAAAAACAAATTCAACAGACTAAACAAAGAAATTAAATTATTAATAACCGAATACAAAAAACATACATGGCTGGAAGCTTGCCAAAGAATAAACAACAGCCAGGGCAAAACCTACTGGAATGAAATAAAAAAGCTTTGTAAATATAAAAAATCAGACAACATTGTAAATATTAAAGACCCAACTGACGGTTCAATACTTACGGACGATCAATCAATAGCGAATGCATTTGCAGGACAGTTAGAAAAGACGTTTCAAAAATCAGACAGCCACGAATATGACAACAACTTTTATAATACAGTTACGGACTGGTTCAATTCATTTGATAAAATACCCTTACCCCCTCCAACCGACGATTCATTAGACGAAACAGACTATTATATACAATTGCACTCTGGTAAAAATTCCTCCCCCGGTCACGACAAAATTCCTCGTCTACTCCTTAAAAAACTCCCCCACGAAATCCATATGTTTATACTAAAAATATTCAACTACTGCTATTCCAATCAATTTTTCCCTACAGAATGGAAGCAAGGTATCGCTATCTGTATTCCCAAACCTGACACCGATCCTACTTCAGTATCCAGTTACCGCCCCATTACTCTCCTCCCAGTAATAGGAAAACTATACGAATCCCTTATTAAACAAAAACTCCTCCAATCCTCTAACAACCACATACCCGAGTACCAGTTTGGTTTCCTGCCCAAAAGATCAACCACTCATCCTCTATCCATTCTAACCTCCAATATCCAAACCAATCACCTCGAAGGACAAAAAACAACAATCCTTTTTCTAGACATTCAAAAGGCATTTGATTCGGTTTGGCATATTGGCCTCATTTATAAGTGTTTCCTTCTAAATATTCCACGTCATTTAATAATCCTTATCCATAACTTCCTCTCTAACAGAACCTGTAAAGTAAGATTCAAACAAACCTATTCCGACCCTTTTCCTATCCACCAAGGTGTACCACAAGGATCTCCCCTCTCTCCCCTATTATATAATATCTTTTGTCACGACATATACAACCCCAATCCAACATACTTTCATCCCTCCAAATACGCCCTCCTCTTTGCTGACGACACTGCCCTGGTTACCCACGCCCCGACTCTCCAAGCTGCCCAACTATCCCTTCAATCATCATTTGACGCAATCCAATCCTGGTGTTCCAAATGGCGAATGAAAGTAAACCCTTCCAAATCCAAACTTTTTATTCCCCACCATAAAATCACACCGCATTCCCCTTCTATTAATATTAACAATACCTACATCCACCCCTCCAACACCTGTAAATACCTAGGCGTCCTTTTCGATTCCAAACTTTCCTTTACAGCCCACGCACAATCAATTAAAACCAAAATCAAAACAAGAGCTCGACATTTCCGTGTATTAACCTACAAAAATCAGGGCATATCCACAAAAACAGCCGTCAAAATATATGCATCGATTTGTCGACCTCTTATTGATTACAGTGCGATCCTATTTAACCAAATCCGTCCTTCCACTCTCCATCATTTCAATGTCGCCGAAAGGTCAGCCCTACGTACCCTCACCAAATTAAGACACCCTGCTAACCCCCTACACAATCCTTCTAATGTTCTCCTTTACGAAACCACTCAAGTCACCCCCATATCCCAACGAATAATAAGCCTTAGTATAAAATTTGCCAAAAATCCCTTTAATGTAACCCTCCTCAATAAATTCTGTACCCCCCGAAACCCCAATATCCCCCCTAAACATAAACACCCATCAATCACGCTACATCAATTCATTAGTTCGAATCATCCAGACGGTTAAGCTAGCTAGCAAAGATATTTATTTTTTAAACAAAACTAGAGTCAAGACAGGGCAGAAAGACCGATGGTCTATAGCCCAAACGGACAGACTAACCATTTTATTCCATTTGTCAATGTTTTTTAATTGTATATATAGTTGTCTGAATAAAGATGTTATTCTCTCTCTCTAAAAAACTTAAAGAATATTATCAATAATTGAAAAACATCCTAAAAATTTCTAAAAAAATGCTTAAATATTCTAAAAAAATGCTTAAATATTCTAAAAAAGTTATTTTTTTAAAATTCTTAAAACTAAAAAAACAAAGGAACAAATGATGGAAAATCCTGAAAACTGAAAAAATGTGAGATAAGATGCTGAAAATTTCAATGAATGTTTTCTCCATAAACTCTAAAAAAAACTTTAAAATTCAATAAATGGTTTAAAATATTCTAAACAATTCTAAAAATCTTGATAAAAACTAAAAAATTATAAGAAATTCTTAAAAAAACAAATGAGTAAAAATAATAATAAATGAAAAATCCTTAAAACTCAAAACAATAAGATGAGATGCTGAAAATTAGAATAGAATTTTTACCATAAATTCTAAAAATTATATTTTAAAAATTGTTTAAAATGTTCTAAATAATTCTGAAACACTTCTAAAAAGTCATAAAAAATTCTAAAAAACCTAAAAATTTCTAAGAAATTCTAAAAAAAATCTATAAAACTAAAAAAACAAAAGAAACAAATTATGGAGAATCTTAAAACTCAAAAAATGAAATGAGATGCTGAAAATTTGAATAGAATTTTGACCGTAATTTAAAAAAAAAATTAAAAATTCTAAAAAATTCTACAAATCCTGAAAAAATCTAAAAAAAATGGGAATTCTTAAAAAAATCTTAAAAAACCAAAGAAACAAATGGAAAATTCATAAACATCCTGAATATTTCTAAAAAAAATCTAAGAAATGCTAAAATAATCTAAAAAATTCTTAAAAAAACAGAAAAACAATTGACGGAAAATACTGACATTTAAAAAAATGAGAAGAGATACTAAAAATTTGAATAGAAATTTTTACCATAAATTCTAAGAAACTCAAAAATTCTGCAAAATTATAAAAAAAACGTTAAAAATATTCAAATACTGGAAAATTTCTAAAACAGAAAATTCTAAAAAATTCTAAAAATTATTTTGAAATTCCAACAAAAAACAAAAAATGGCAATAATATACAAAAGAAAAATTCTGACAACTCAAATAAAAGACAACAGAACAAATGGTGGGAAATCTTGAAGACTAAAGAAATTAATTGATATACTGAAAATTTAAATAGAATTTTTTACCATAAATTTTGAAAAAACTTACCAATTCTGACAAATTCTAAAGAAAGCTCAAAATATTCTTAATCTTTCTGAAAAGTTCTAAAAATTCTAAGAAATCTAAAAGATTCTAAAAAATTATGGAAATCCTTAAAACTCAAAAAAGAAAATTAGATGATTTTTATCATAAATTCTAAAAAACTTGCTAAATCTGAAAAATTCTGAAGAATGTTTAAAATATTAAATATTTCTGAAAAACTTTTAAATAATCCTGAAAACATCTTAAAAATTATAAGAAATTCTAAAAAATTGTAAAAAAAAAAAACAAAGGAAAAATGATGAAAATTCTTAAATATCAAAAAAAAAGAGATGAGACGCCAAAAATTTGAATAAATTTTCTACCATACATACTAAAAAATTTAAGTTTTTGAAAATTCTAAAAAAATTCTGAAAAATTCTAAAAAAACAAAAAAACAAATGATGAAAATCTCTTAAAACCCAGAAAATGAGTTGATAAACTGGAACATTTAACTTACTTACTTACTTACTAGAATTTTCACTATAAATTCCAAAAAAACTTAAAAATTCTGAAATATTTCAAAAATTGTATTATATATTCTAAATAATTCTGAAAAACTTCTAAAAGCCTAAAAATTTAAGGAAATTCTGAAAAATGTTTAAACTTTGAATATAAAAATTTTAGAAATGTTTAAATTAGAATATTTTATTTATTCTGAAAAACTTCTTAAAAATGCTGAAAATTTCTAGAAAATTGTGGAAATTCTAAAAAATTCTAAAAAAATCTTAAAATATGCTGAAAATTTTAATATAAATTTTTACCATGAATTCTAAAAAACTTAAAAGTTCGGAAAAAGATTTAAGAATCGTAAAAAGATCTAAAAAAATCTAAAAAATTCTAAAACATTCTAAGAAATTCTAAAAAAAAAAAAAAAAATTTGTAAAGAAATGTCTGAAAGTTTCTAATGCGGTAATGAAAGAAGCCACAAATTCTGAAAAATATAAAAACATGTAAGAAAATAAAATAACTGCTGAAAGATTTGGTTATATAAAACAACAAATTCTAAAAAAAATTCTAAAAATCTCTATAATTAACGTTGAAAAACCCGAAGAGGTTCCTAGAATACTTTTGTTGGAGTATTTTACAATTAAAATTTGAAAGAACGAATTCTAGAAAAGAAATAGAAATAGAAATTTTTGAAGAAAGGTTTTTAGAAAATTGAAAAATCTAAGAGTTAATATTCATTTGAAGAATTGTAATAAATACTGAAAAAAACCAATAATTTCAAGGAAATTTTTCTTTAAGAACGAGTTGGATAATATACGAAGGCAAAAATGGAAAATTGTAGAAAAAAAGGATAAGAAATTCTAGAATTATAGATAGATTTTAATATAATAAAACAAGGAATGGTGGAAAATAGAGACAGAAGAAACTTCTAAAAATTAGAAGTAAAAGTTTAAAAAAAAACAAAATAATTAGTAAAACCAACAACAAAAAATGTTGGAAGAAACTATAAATTTTAAAAAAGTTTTGTTTTTTTTATTAATAAAGAAGAGTGTATTTGATGAAGAAATAAAAAATGTAAAAAATAAATACTAATAAATTATAGATTTTCACAGAAGAAATTTCTGGAATTTTTTTGGTAAAAATAAAATATTTTAAAATTGTTTCAATTATAAAAATATTTTGACAAATGCTTAAATATTAATCTTACAGTTTGAGAAGAGAAATACCTATAAAAAAAAACGATAAAATTAAGGAGAGTTTCTGGAAAGCTTTGATGAAATAATAACAAAAAAAATAAAAATTTGACATTTCAAAGATAATTCGAAGAAGATGGATAAATAAGATTGTTAACTGTGAAAGATTTTACTTCGTTATACATTCTTCACAAATAAAAAGCTTTTTAATATTGTTTGTATAACACTGACTTTATTAAGTGACAATTTTCGACAATTTTAACTTGTTATTATCAAACTAGAACTTTTATTTAAGTTAAAAAGTTTTTGTTTTATTTGTGGATAAATAAGATTCTTAATTTCATATTAATTTTGATCAAATGAAATAAGGGGAATAAATCCGAAAATATATACGAGGCAAGATAATAAGATTTAATGTACGAGGGAAGTTCAATAATTAATGCAACACATTTTTTTTCGGCAAGGTTTGGTTAAAAAAACCTTAACATTTCTTGTGGAACATCATTCAATAATCCCATTTCGTCTGGTATAATTGATTTCTGATAGGAGACAGTGCTATACGAAGCTGTCCAAACAACGGGCAATGATTAAGTTTCTTTTAGCGGAAAACCAGGGCATTTCAGACATTCATAGGTGCTTGTAAAATATCTACGGAGATCGGACAGTAGACAAAAGCACGGTGAGTCGTTAGGCAAAAAAAGTTTAAAGCCATATCCTCAGCTGGTAAATCCATGACTTTGGTCTTCTAGGTTTCTGAACGTATTTGATCAACTCTGAAGTGTGTTATGCTACTCTTCGAAAATTGAGGAAACGACTTCAGTGTGTTCGTAAGCGCAAAAAGATAAACGAACTTCTCTTTCTCCATGACAACACCAGACCTCTCAGAAGTCTTCGCACCCGAAAGAAGCTCACAAAACTTGAGTAGACTGTTCTTCTTCATCTATCCTACAGCTCCGTACTCGCACCATCGAATTTTCATTTGTTTGATTTAGTTCTGATGTTGAAGTATTAGTTTAGTTTAGTTTAGCTCAGTTTATTACTTTGCAATATCTATTAAAAAATACATAAAATACATACATTAATACACTAAATTACTAAAATTGAGAGAGTCTTAGAGTTTTAATTGGTTTCCGTCAAGTTTTTATAACAATTTATCCAATTTCCTCCCATTATCATCGAGAAGCATGGTTTCTGAATAAGATCGAAATAACTAACTGTCGAAAATTGTTAACCTCTTCCAATAAACCATAATATCTTAATGTTAAACAAAACTGTCAAATTATATAAACGTATGAAAAAAAAAATTATACTTAGAGGAGAGATAAAGTTATTAAAATAATAATAATAATTTTATGTCTTATATAAAATACATTATGTATTATATACCAGCATATTATTCTAAAATATTCAAAGCTAATATACCCTTTTCAGAAAATTTCTCATTTCAGAATCAACTGAGGAAATTTTGCATAAGCAAGAGAAGCAAAAAAAAAGCACTTTGACGCGAAGTGCACTTGTACATTCCATCCGAATTAGCATAACCGAATTCGGGGGCAAAAAAAAAACCGAAAAAGAAAGAAGAAAACGTTTTGTTATTTGTGCGGAACGACCTCGCCATGAAAAATTAATTTCGCCCTCGTAAATTAAGGGCCGCGTTTATCCGCCGCAGTGAAATATTAAAAACGCCCTTCAGATTCTTTAATATTCCGCAATAGGCGGGCGGAGGGGCACCCGAATATCCGGACGTGCACCGGGCTGTCCCTGGAAATAGTAATTTGGGGCCGCGCTACCCACCCACACGCCCCGAACATTAATAACATCCACTCGGTTGGCGACGACGAATTTGTTATTTCTGTCATACACGTAATTGAACCCATCTGTTTCGAAACAGAGTGTCACGATAAGAAAGATAATAATGATCGTTGTAAGTATTCTGATTATATTATATAACCGACCAGTTTCGATATATTTTGGTCTCGTCAGGGCAGTATAGTTTAAAAAAGTGTAACGAAATGTTGTTACGTAGTTATTAAACTATAGATTGATTGTAAATTAAATATTGGTGCAGTATTGATGAAAATAAAAGTAATTACTTTTATTTGTATAAATGTATTGTTTAATTTGTTTCTCTTCTGAATTTAATCGGAAAAACATACTACTAATTAAAAAAAACGTATTTTTAAATTAAAAATTATTACTATCTGTTATTAAAGGTTAAATCGCTGTTATTGACGTAAACACAATATTTTAATATATTTTGCTAATACATTTATTTTTATAGTATATTTTAGTCTTAAGTTAATGCTTAATGGAAAGTTAAAATCGATGGTGCGCCCTTTCAAAAGAGAAAAAAATGTTACGACCGTCGACACTTATTAGTCTCGCACCCCTGCCATTGTTGGGGAAAATTCCCGTTGAAATCGATTAGGATGCAGCCGCGTATAAATATTTTTACGACGGGTAGTAATCATTCTTCGTTTTACCCCTTTTATTTTCATTTCATCGCCGAAAGGTAACAGTAGGCGATGATGGGCTACGTGAAAAAAATTGTTAAAGCATTAATAATAACGGTATAAGTATTTGGAGGGGGATGATGAGATATACGGAATGGTTTCTATTGATTAATTTATACTGATTACATTACGACATATAATCTATATTCTATACGATTTATCGGTTGGTTATGATTACATAATATACAAACAAGTTAGGTGTCCTAAAAGAAAATTTATAAGCTTCTAACTTCCTAATCCATTGATAATGGTCACTTTGTGTCCGAAATGTACAATCAAATAAAATTGTGAATAAAGGTTATTAGTGCTTTATTCGTCAAATTCTAACTTCCTATGTGAACCCAATAAATTAGAGGGGCGTGTGGGAGGTATTTCAATCAGTAGTCTGGTTCTTGAGATTTTGTAACTATGGAGCGTTTTTCTTGAGCGGACCGCGCGTTGTGCGTGCGAAACTTTTTCAAAAATTGCGTGTCGACGACTGCATCAAAGATTTTTGTTACTTAAATATTGCGCCAAGCGTACCTCTTATTCGAAAAGTAGTGATGAAGTTTTAAAAGGCCTATACAACATTGGAAAATGGGGTCGATTAAGATAATCAAGAACGAATGAAGTACTTGGATAGTTTTACCAGTCTGTTCGTAATAATCAGAACCTTCAATTCGGAAGCGAGCAAGAGCTTTAAATGTATTTAGATCGTCATTATACCGTATTATGCAAATAGAACTAAAGCTGCACCACTATAAAATTGAATTAATACAAGAATTGAAGCTCCAGGATACCGATAAAACTGATCTTCAGGAGAGGTGACAAAAAATAACCTTCACACACTCCTATGGACTTATTTCCGTAGTATTATATCAAACAACAAGTGGTCTAGAAAGTCCAGATAACCAAAAAAGGGCAAATGAACTACCTAATAGTAACGGTCGCTACCACCATTTTCAGATAACCACTTTCATCAAAGAGTACTTATAAATCATCTAAATGCAGGTTTTAAAAGTTTATAATTCCGTAGTTGTAACATGGTATGTTTGAGCTGTTCGAAACAGCTCCATGCCATCAACTCCATTTACGCTACCATCGTATTTTGGATCTTAGCAGCGGAAAAGAAGATTACAGACCAAAATAGGACCAAAGGGTTAAAAATACTCCTACCAGAAGAATCTAATTGACGAAATTTGCACCAGAAAATTGACGAAGAAAAATAATTTTGGACTAGAATGCATACAGACGTATCCGTTACGTTTAAACGCCAGAAAGATTATGAAATATTGTGGTAATCAAGAGGTCGCCATTTTCAAAACTGGAAAACTCTTGATATACAGACTCTTAAACATACAACAAAATGCTACGAAGGATCCAGAAAAATGAATTATTACTAGAAACGAGTCCACTGGAAAAGCATTTTAAGATTTACCTACAAGAACAAACAATTTGCAATAACTTTAAATTTAAATCACAAAACTTGAAGGTGGAATTCACAGTGCAGTGTTCTTCCACTCAGGTGATTATTGTTATTTAAGCAATCGTTTTGCAATTGCTAGCACTTATATTTGTTCCAATTGACATCGAGCTATTTTATAATATGTATGTCAATATGTATTGAAGAATACGTGAATAGATAAAGCAAATATTAAAATGAAAGTGCTTGGTCAATGGGAGTTTGCTCAGCTCTTGTGAGCCTAAAACATAGCCTTGCCCAAAAGAATAATTAACAATTTTAAAACAACGAAAGTAAATAACAACGCTCGAACCATAGTGTATAAACAGCTTCAGCGGCAAGAAGGTTGGAATAGGATATCCAATTAGCCACCTTGGACTACTAAGAATTTCTACTATAGTCGCAGAAGGAGGCAACGACAAAATTCTAGACAAAGAGGTATCTTTTTGTCCTCCCACAAACCTTTTTAACTTCATGTTCGTTAAGGGTTTCAGACGGATTGGAAAAGATTAGGATGGATGAATTAGAGAACTACGTTAACAATTGAAGATAAAGATGTGTTCAACAATATTTTCCGGAAGCTTTAAAATAGTCTTTAGCACCAGCGACCATCTACCGATATCGTAACCCCTTTATTGAGTATCTCCGCAGACTACTGAGTTATTAAAAGCAGAACTCAAGAGGTTACTCCGAAAAGGCATCATTAAAAAGAGCGAAGCAGCACAGGTTAACCCAGTTGTATTAATCTTTAAGCCATATAGGATTGTTATACTATGTATAGATTAACAGAAATTTAATATGCTACCTGTATTTAAGGATTCCAAACGAGCTAATAAGCTAATAAACCGGGTTAATATACGTCTAGAATCAATCAGAATCTTCATCAATATAGACGATATGATGTTATTATAAGCTTCCATAGCGTAAGAAATGGGAGGCATCTCAGACCAGCAATTCGGTTTTCGGCAGGGTAAAGCAGTTCAAAGACGTGGAGAGAGTTGTAGACGAAACCAACAGCGGCCTATTAAAGAGGTGCAGACACTACCTCGAAATCGCAACACTTTTAACAATATTCCAGTCCTACCACGTGGAAATGATTCGTGGCTCTCTGGATGACAGGGACGATCTACGATGAAGAGAACGATTTCAAGAACATGTTGGTTTCACGGGTTTTTTTTTGGAACAGCTTCTTTGAAATATAGCTTATGATGAGATACTAGGAGTGGACATAGTGGAATTCGCGGAAAACCTATATTTAGTGACCAGAAGAAAATAAGAAAGACTAAAGATTGCCGGACAGAAAACTTAGATGACATAGCCCATAGCTTTCTAGGAGGAAGGCGGGCAGGACAAAGGTAAAGAAAACCTCTCTCCTAGAACACAAAGTCGTAATAGAGCTTAAGATGAAGTAATTTGGCATTGTCATACCTAAACTACAGTTTACTGGTGCTGGAGGCTTCAGTGGGAGCGGCAAGAGCGGTGAGGGTAGTCGTAGAGCTGATGGCTAATACTTGGAGGCCTAGTGAGGCCAAACGCCGTCTCCTAGTGGGAGTGGTACAGGGAGTGTGTGCGCTCTTTTAGAATATAGTTCATAATGGGGTACTAAAGGTAGACATAGGGTCACTAGTTGAAAATCCTAATCCATCCTGATCTGAATGAAGATGTTCAACTAGTCACCCTGGACCATGAGGTAACGATGTTAATGACGAGCAAGGTTTTGTGTCTCCACGCGCATGTTGATTTCATGTCCATAATTGGAATAGATTAGGATGGAAGAAAGAGACAACTACGTTAAGGTCAGAAGATTGGCGTTTAATAATCTTTTGCAATATTTCCAATACCCTCTCATGGAAGCAGCAGTATACTTCATTCTCATAAAGGAACATCTACCGATAGCGTGCGTAACCCCCTATCAGATATCTTCGCAGAAGACGGAGTTCTTGAAGGCAGAACTCAAGAAGTTATTCCAGAAAGGCATCAACCAGAAGTATGAAAGAGCATAGGCCATCTCAGTAGTATTAATCCTCATATGTATAGATTACCAGAAAATGAATAAGACACGCTCTAGAGGACTGATGACTTACATAATTCATTCAACATACACTCTATATTTTCAAATTAGTTACCATTAAGCAAAGATGTTGAAGGAGATCCTGGACAAAACGGGCTTCATCATATCTTTTGGATTATTCAGATACACTAGAACATCTTTTGTACTTCTAAACAAGCCCTCCACTTTCCAGAGGCTAATAAACCAGGTTAAGATAAGACTAGAATCACTAGACAGTACTAAAAGCTAGTTAAAACTGAAGAACGTTATTGATGTGGTAGTAAATACCATCAATTTAGATTAGATCCCGCGGCCTTAACAATCGCCAGTTTAAAGCATCTGTGAATGAACTCTTTTCGATTATGTCACATACTATTGCAAAGTATTGTGGCTAAGAAAAGGCTGATTTTATGGAAATAAAAGAAAAATTGCAAATTTGTGATCCAACATGGCTGTGTGACTTGGCATTCCTGGTAGACATCACAGGACACTTCTAACGACCTGAACTTAAAGCTTCAAAAACAAGATCAATTGGTAAATAAAATTATTTTAATGTTTTTTAAAACAAAATGCGCTTGTGGGAAACAAAAATAAGAAGTAAAAACTGTTTCCATTTTGTAATTATCCAGTTACGAAAATATTGATTACGGTCGCTATGCCGAAGAACTGAAACTGGAGTAGTTCTCTGATCAATTTTCCGATTTTAAGCATATGGATAGTACTTTAAATATGTTTGCAAATTCTTGTAAGTTTAATGTTGCTCCAACTTGAGTTGATCGAGCTTCATGACTCATATTTGAAGTCTAAACTATGCGAATTTTATAGAACATACCTTTTCGAAGAAAAATATCCACAGCTAAGAGTTTTTGCAAGAAAAATAATTTGATTCTTATCTCTCTGGATCTACGATGAAGAGAGCGGTTCAAGATGAGATACTATGGGTGGACATTAGCGAACGACTTACTTCTAATGACCAGAAGCAAGAACTTCAAGGACACGAGTAAGACCGCATGCATGGTCGCGGATTTGATTACTAAGGCCGGGCTAAAAATTGCCGAACAAAATTCTAGGACGAGGGCAGGGAGGAATAAATGAGGAAAGACTTCTCTTCTCTTCTTCTCTTGTAAGACACAAAGTCATAATAGAGCTTAATTACCTTTTCATTATCATAGAGTCAAACGCAAACCACAAATTACAGATACTGGAGGCATTAGCAAGATCGGCCAGAGCGATAAGGGTAGTCATATAACTGATGGCTAATATCTGGAAATCACAGCCTTCTAATGAAAGTGGCAAAAGCCAGCGTGGATAATTCAGAAAGAACATAGAGCGCATGCAACGTAAGGATCTTCAGAGGGTACCGGATGGTGTCCACTGAGGAGACTGAGATATTGTCGTTTCTCCAGAAAAAGGAGTGCGCATTCTGCAGCTTAGAACAATGGGCGGATAAAAAAGCGAATGGGTGGCAGCTCCAATTAGTAGCTGATACAAGGGCGCCCCGCGCAGTATAATCTCGGACCTGCGACCATTGGTCACAAGAACTACTCTTGGTGTAAATCTTTACAGAGCTTGGGTTCCTTCAAACCTACCTGCTAAGGATCGAAAAGGCCACTTGAATCTGCTGTCAACACTATGAAGCAACGAGAGACGATCCGGTGCCCACAGTGGAGGTCTGTGACATGTGCCAGTGTAGTTATTCTCGCTGAGGCGCTGGGGGTGCCAGTATACGTCGACACATTCGTCGGGCTCATACTCGAGAAGAGGGACTGCCCAGAGACACCAAACAGAATAGCACGGTAGGTAGCATATCCGAAAAGTGTACTAGTGTAAAACCCACACACTCACCGGATGGAGCATGATGGGTTAAGAATGTACACCCACAAATAGGGCGTACCCTAGGCCAACCCTTGGAAAAAACCACTAGTACAGGGACTGTCCTGGGGGAGATTTGGGTATACTGGACAGTCCCTGCAAGGGTATCGTATAGATAACCCTAGGAGAGTTCACGGTGGTAACATGCTACTCATCCTAATAGACCGTTGGAGGAATTTGAGGGCTGGCTATCTACTCTGAAGGAATGCGTTAGAGATATGAGAGATAGGATCCTTATTGGGGGACTTCAACGCTAAGTCCCACCAATGGGGGAAGACTAGGGGGCGACCACAGAAGGGATGTACTGGAAGAGAGCAATAGTGGCGATGAGGCTACCATCATCCATTGACACTCGCCAATGGATGATGGGTAGAGTAAAAAACTATAGGGTCGAGACAGGCATCGAGAGCCACAGCGACTATAAGTTCGTAATATTCGACGTGGAGAAATCGCTTGAAAGGATTGGGGAACTACACCGTCCGACAGTAAGATGGGCTACCAGGAAGATGGACGAGATTAGGCAGCCAGTACTAACTACCCCGGCTGGGCGGTTGAAGCTTGTACCGTATTTACAGGCCACCTGCGTCACGCTTGTGAAATGGCGATTCTCAAGACGAAAGAGGTTGCGGATTGTAGGGAGGCTTCTAATGTGGTCAGAAGGGACATGCATATATGCAAGCATAGCGGAGGGGATCTACAGATACTGGACGCGGCCTTCTATAAGGAAAAGTCCGCATTGCGCTCTGCAATAATGAGCAGTAAAGAGGCGAACTGGAGGAAGTTGTGCAATGAAGTGGAGGCAGACACGTGGGACATGCTATATAAAATAGTGGCAACGAAGATGGGATCGGCTGAACCCAGCACCGGGTTAATGGTCTCAGGAGGCACCAGGAGAATAGTACCAGAGTCATTTGAAGGCCTTTTTACGTCGTCGTGGCCGTAGGTTACCGTCCTAACTGCATTTTTTGCTGCTTCCGCCGCTCCGCCGAAGACAACGCCCTTTGCCCGCATGGTATGAGAGAGGTTGAAGCAGCTGGCTACGGTGCAGAGAAGTTTTTTGAATCATTAATATTCTAAAACAATTTCGTTTGGAGAGCTACCAAAAAATTTATTTCGTTTTCTACTATTTCTCAGTACGTTATTACTGAGTGGCGCCATTTTAAGCTTTCTCAAGCAGCAAAAAAGCAGCTAGGACGGCAAGGCAACCTACGTGGAGGCAGGAGATATTGTGCCATTTACGACGTAGGATGTAGAGAGGGCCGTTAATGCTCTTCTCCGGGGGAAATCCACAATGATCAATAAGGGTGGCTGTCATGGGAAGGTACTATACAAGAAGGTATAAATAAAGGTGAGGGCCTTGGCTGTGGAAGCGAGTACTGGACCGCTAAGGGATGATCCCTAACATCCGACCATAGGTGGAGAGGGATTACGGTGAGATGAATTATTTTCTTGCGCAAATCCTCACCATGCTTCTAAAAAAAGTTGAACACTTCACTGACATATAATATTCTAGAAACTAAAGTAGTTCAACTTAAAGATCGATCACAGGAAAAGCGATTTATCTGGAAATCAGTCAAAGATCAAGGGTAAATTTCGACGACCCGTCGAATAAGAAGAAACAACATGATCAAAAAGTAAATAATAAATAGTAAATAAATCATTTTACAGACTCTCCTAAACCTAGAAATCCACACAGCAGAAAGTGTTAGATGCCTTAAATTAAGTTATCTCCGCAGCGCTGATCCTCCAACTGATGAAACGAGACTAGCCTAATCTGATAAGGCTTGATGCGAATTTATATGCCATATAGATTGTCAAAAAGTTTAGAAGACCGTTAAAAAATAGCTCCATGGTTATACTAACACTCTAGTTATAATTGCACTTACCGCCTCATTGGGTATTTCTCAGGGCAAAGATTTCTTAACCAATCCAGGCCA
Organism: Ontholestes murinus; assembly: GCA_963969525.1. NCBI lineage: Eukaryota > Metazoa > Arthropoda > Insecta > Coleoptera > Staphylinidae > Ontholestes > Ontholestes murinus. The sequence goes on from OZ018391.1 coordinate 75,675,788, forward strand.
TAAAGAAAGGAGCTGTAGATTTCCCTTATCATCATCGATCGAATTGTACAACAAGACTATTTCTGAATTGCTGTAGGAGCAACTAGTAGACGAAGATGTTAAGAAGATAATGAAATTTTTTGAGGCGTACAGACGACGTTGATGACAAAACTTAGAAATGAAAGATTATCATCAATTCCACGTAAAAAAGTTAAAGAATTACTCGAGTTTTAAAGACTACAGAATTGTAGGTTACTATTAAGCAGAACGATTCGTAAAGAAAATTCGATTGTAAGAAACAATCATTTGACAGAAATACGCTACATCACCACAGAATACTCCAGGCAGTATCGGAAATGTCAAAAATGAAGCACATCGTCCCAATTAAAGCGACTATTTTATCGCGACCTTTTCAGATCTATTGTGGATCCCTGTTTATCTCAGATGACCAGCTCTAGCTTTGCCACTTTGATTAGTCCTATTAGCCCTGCCAGAGGATCTTGGGTACAGGTCTCCGCGTAGTTGTAGTTATTACCTGCTCGGATTACTTTTATGCAGAAATAGAAAATAAAAGTGGATCCTAATAACAGAATTATCAGTCGAGTTTAGAGAAGTTTTCTCATTGAAAGTTGCCACAACTTTTACCAATGGATCCACCTATTTATTTGAACTAAATTAGATTCTTGTGATACTTTTCTTTGGAATATAGCTTATCATACTAGAAGTGAAGAGTAGGATGCGCTAACGACTTACTTCTAGTGAATAAAAGCAAGGGCATCGAGAATGACCAATCGGGCGAGAAGTGAATTCGCATGCATGGTGTGGCTTGGATTAAGTAGGTCGGATAGAAGACCAGGATGGCATGGCTATCCAGGAGGAGGGCAAAGGGAGATAAGACCTCTCTCCTAGGATACTCTTCTTCAGATCCCTGTGATACTCTTCGCTATTAATACATCGACAGGGATGTACATAGCACATATTGATTACAGGTTATTAGACTATTGGTTTCAATGCAATTTGGACTCACGAAATGTGAATCCCCCAAAACCCCTGGCAAATATGTACGGGCATACCTTCCACCCTCGCCGTACTAAAATTAATTCGGCGTATGCCCGACATTTCAAGGTCGACGATGTGCGCGAATTTCCTATCTGCGGGCAATGAAATTCGCACGCACGGCCAACGCACGACGAAAGCATTCCGGCGTCCCATCGATTATTCATAGTTCGCGTGCTGAGACCGGCGGAGGGGAACGATAAACAAACAGCAGGTAGCAACAAATGAAACGGGCCGTGATCGATCCGTTCGCATCCTTTCGAATTTTGCGGGAATTACTGCACTTATCGCGGGCCGGCGAGCTTTTATCAATAATTCAAGGCACACCATCCATAGAGATAGAGTATTTCCATCAAGGGGAAAGAGGTGAAATATTTAAGGTATTTTAGAGAATGAAGAGAGAAAAACTAACAGTACAGAAGTAGTATCGGTATTATTATATCATTCAGGAAAATTAAAAATCTCATCAATAATTCAACGCATCATTCAAATCGTATAGAGTATTTTCATCAAGGGAAAACAGGTGATATACTTAATGCATTTGAAAGAGTGAAGAGAGAAATACTGTTAGTAACAGTACAGAAAGATTTTTTTTATTATATCATTCAGGAAAAGTAAAAATCTCAATGCGTTTTGTTAAATAGCGCAGCCGGTAGGATAGTTGGCGCAGTCGGTAGGATAGTGATTAAGAGTAGTGGTATCAAATCAAAGTATCAAAAAAAGACATGTGATGATTTTTTTAACAAAAAAATAGTATTATATAATAAAGGAAAATCTCAGTGGGGCATAAATTATAAGAGTTTATCATAGAAACTCTTTCACAATTTAAAGGATTTACAAGAGTCGTCAATTGTTTTATTAGACCGTTTCTATCAATTGATTTTTATCGAATCAATGTTAACCAATTGATTTTTATTGAAAGCCCGATTAAATATTATTTGTTTCCTCTAATACAACAATTGTACAATTGTATGAATGAAACGTTAGTAATTGTCCTATTATCCGTCGAAATCCAAGCGAGCGCTCGACCCATGTCCCTTTACGACCGTTAAGGGTCAATTACCAGTCTTACGGGTTGTACCGCGTGAAATTGGGCCGTGGGCCAAATAAACGGAAGCAATAACTCATATTTAATACCGCCGAATGCGTCGCGAGATAAAACCAAACACACGACCCTAAAAAAAAAAATAGAAAAGAATAAATAAACAAAGTTAAAAGTGTCTGAAGGGATAAAATCAACGCGTAGAGGAGAGGATCGGCCGAGATTTATGGCTTCTGTTGCCAGCGATATCAAAATTTACTGCTGCCGTCGTAAATCTTACAAACGCCGGTTTCAATCCGACCGTGCGTTGCTTTTATTATTTAATTTTCACAATTTTTACACGGTGTCAGATCGGAAGGAACGGTAGGTGATTGATTGTAGTTGTTGTAAACACTAAATTATCATGAAATACTACGTAGTAACGGTCGCAATGTAGTTGTGTTTGTCTAAATTTGCTGTGGAAACATTTAACTCACTCCAAACACCTCTAATTAACCAATTGTGTGGTCTTTCATCCTTAATTGTTATATATATGTACAAGTTTAAGGTTAAAAAAGTTAAATTTGCATTTTAAAAATATTATTATCTTCCCTTAGGTTAGTCTACAGAGGGAACAACAAACTTGATCTTCAGAGAAAATTTAGAAAGGTCTCGTACTCCACTGGATTAACTCTTCCAATTGTTTCCCTTAAAAGTATACAATCTTTCAAGTGCAACAAAAGGTTAATTCTTAAGAAGGTGATGCGGGGGGACTTAGTTATCCCCTCAGATGTCCAAGATACTTATTTTAGAAACAGCTCTTTAGATAGGCATAAACTTCAGACTTTCCAAAAATGTTCGTTCTTCATAAAGATCCAAATTGACTAATTGAATGTTAACTTGTATGATTATTTATAAGGTACTTTTTAGGTTTTATAAGTACTGATACTATACTTCACACTAGGCCTAAAATCCAGATAACATAAAACTATATCTTTAACAGGAAAAAATATTGTTTCTTTATACATGCACACTGTGACGATAATAAATATGTCTTTCTAATATCACTTTATGTAGTGTAAAGTGTAAAAAAAAACTCATTATATTCAACATAATGAAAAAATTATCATTATTTTCTCAATAACATTTTTTATAAAAGATATTTTTCTCTCTATAGACCCACTTTTAGAAAAATCCAATTCATTACTAGCACAAATATGCGGTTCTATTCAGGTGAAATACACACTGACACAGATTTTCTGAGTGTATAGGTGTTGGGGGGGAGAGGAGGGTAAGGTGTTGAGATTTTGTCCCTTATCCTTTCCCTCATTGTGAACGTATCGCACTCTCGGAGCACTCGGCGCCTCCGAATAAATATACTTTCCTGACTTGCATATCCTTCCCATTCACCCCGCCTTTGGGGGAAAACGATTCGCTTGTAGTCATCGTCATAATGACTTCGCACAGTCACACACGTTCCTCTCGCCCCATTTACCGCCCACAATCCGGATACAAAAATTGAAACCAAATAGACGGCAGCGAACGCATAAAGGCAAACCTGAGTGCTTTAGATTTAATAGAGGGGGAGCGAATGGGAGAAGGACGGGGGTTGGGTGGGAAAATTTCATAATAGTACACTGACCAAAAAAATACGGAGTATTTCTATTGGTTCGATATTTTTATTGGTGATAAATGGATATGCTATTAATAAATATTTTTATTATTAGGTGAACAAGTGAATATTTTTTCAGCTGCATTCAAAATTTATTTTAAAAGAGAGTATAATAAAGTGATCAATCAAAGTATTCGATTTTGCTTTCTATAACTTAAACCATCTTTCAGGCAGCTGATGAATTTCATCACGGAAAAATGTTACGTCTTTGGACACGTTAAAATCGTCAAGCCATTTTCTGAACTCATTGATTGATTGGAAATACATCGACCGAAATAAATTGTAATCAAGTGGAGGAATATGCCAGGTGCCACAAGACATCCCAGACAAGACTAATTATGATGTTATTTGTATTGGAAGCAATGAGTGGCCTGGCGTTGTCATGCAACTACTACAGTTAACTTCTTTACCAACATACGACTGTTTTCGTTTCAATTCTAAACTCAAGCGGATTAATTAACATTGGTAGCAGTCCGTAGTAACTGTTTCATCAGCTTGCAACGATTTACAATGAAGCACGCCCTTTATATTCCACTAAATGTCGAGAAGAATCAATTGTGATGATTCGCCAAGATTTACCCATGACTTTCTGCATTTAGACAAGGAACAATATAAGCTCTGAACCAATTGGCCAAGAGCAGCAAGCTCACTTTAATGTGGATACCAAGCTGTTTGTTAACATCTTACCAAGCAGAACTTAACAACTCTTGACCCTCACTAAAACCATGATAAGACTGGTCTCGGGATTCCTTACAGAACATTTCCCAATGAAGTCATAAAGACAAACTACTACCGAATTCTAAAACTCGAGAAAGAGACCGTGTTCATTACCTCTGTCTGTAACAACAAACGTATGATTAAGAAAAAATCTAACTATAGAAATCTAAAAAAATAGTAGAAATTTTTGACACCCTTAAAGAAAGTTGTAGCAATTAAAAAAAAAGTTCTGGATAAATCTGATACAATAAAATAAGATTTCCTAAAAATATCTGTAAGAAAAGAAATACTGGCCCAAAATAATAAATTATTTTTTAATAGATTTTGTAAAGTTATTAAATAAATAAATAAATCTTGTTTTAAAACCCCCACGATTTTTTTTTTAACATTTCTGAAAAATTAATGACAGAAGATTTTTAACACATCACAAATGACATTTAATGTATGACAAACGACAGATGGCATTTGACACATAACAAATGACAGATTTGACAAATAACAGAAAGCATATAATCAACGATAGATGACATTTGGAACATAACAAACCGATGACATTTTGACACCTGACAGATGACATTTTGAAATTTGACATATAACAGATGACAGATGGTATTTAGAACATAACAGATGACAGATGATATTTGATATATGACAGAGAACACAAGTATAACATTTTGACAGATGTCAATTTAACATTTGACGTATAACAGATAAGAAATTACAACTTTCTTTTCAGATTGTTAGCACTTTAAAACTATGGAAACAATTTCTAGAAATCTAGTTAAACAAAAAAATATCTGCTACTTTTGATTTGATATAAAAATTACTAAAAAATTGTAAAATTTTTGAAGAAGGAAAATTGCTAAAAAAAGAGTTTTTTCATTTTTAAAAATTATCCAGCATATTTTTAAAAATGAAAAAAGTGTTACAGCATTCGAAGAAAACTCAAATAAATTCTTTTCCAAATTGCTTAAATAAATTCTAAAAAATTCTACAATCTCTAAAAATAATTGCGAGTGAAATTGCTGAAAAATTCAGATACGGAACCAAATTCACATCCTCAAAAAAAAGCAAGAATTGTTGGGAAAGTCTCTAAATTTGAGAGATTTTTTTAAGAAGAAAATCAAGTAAGATAACCAGGATTTTTTTGGAAAATTAATAAGGATGTTGAAAACCTAGCAGAAAAATTAATAGAACATTCTAAAACTGTTTGAAGAACATTCTGGGAATTTTTTAGATAAAATAGAAAATTAGTGTCACAGATTATTTTCTATTTTATCTAAATAAAAGCTGGAATATTCTAGAAACCTAGAAGAAAACTTTTTAGAAAATTTTTGATCCACTGAAAAGTGCTTGGAACCTATTTATTATTTCAGATAAAATAGGAAAAAATCTGTGACCATAAAAAAAGGTTTTGTAGAAAATTTTGATAATATATATATTTTATAACATATAGTTGTCGTTATATCTAACTTTAATTATTATTTCTGTATAATAGGTATTTCCGTTAATAAAGTTTAAATAAATAAACATTAAGCGAAAAAGCTTGAATATTCTAGAAACCTAGAAGAAAACTATTTGGAAATTTTTTGACGCGCTGAAAAATGCCTAGAACCTGGGAAAGAAGTAAGAAAATACAGAAAAAATAAAATACATTTCTTGTAAAATTCTTTAGTTAGAAAGTAAGAAATGTTAAAAAAATCTCCAAGAAAAAGAAACAAAAACTTTGAATAATTCTAAAAGGATGAAAGAAAAATGATTTGCACGTTTAGAATTCGTAAATCAAATTCCAATTATAGGAGAATTCCGATAATGAATGTTTAAATATTTTCAAAAAATTGAAAAGGAAAGTTGAAGAAAGAATGTAAAAGATTTTTTATGAAATGAAAAAATATTGATGATCAACTTAAAGATACAGCAAGAAATGCTGACAAATTAAAAACATCTGCCATAAAGTAAATCAAATACGATAATTATTGATAATACGCAATGTAACAAACAATAAATAAAGATGTTTGTCTCTCTTAAAAACATCAATTTTTAAATCATTGAAAAAAAATGACATTTTTTTCTTGCACATTCTTTATAGCTCAGAGAATTCGAAATTGTTGGAAAATCCTAGAACTCTTAAAGAAAATTCTTATTAAAGAGAAAATTGCTTGAAAATTCCTATAAAATAAAAAAACGGAAGAATAAGAAATTTTAGGATATGACGATGTCAAAAATTCTAAAAATGCAGAAGAGTCATTGCTAGAAAATTCTAATAGTATTATAATGAAATTACGTGCAATTTCAAAGCAATGAAATAATTTTAGAAAAGATTAGAGATTTTGGAAATTTATTGAATATTTTTTTGGAAACCATTTACGACCGGATTTCATGCGCTAAGTGAGTCTCAAAATGGTGTTAATTTTTACGGTCCAAAATTGTATAACTTACTACTTGAGAATATAAAACAATCACACAAAATTGCTTTTAAATGCATAATTAAACAGTATTTAATAATAAATATTTTTACAGTCTTGAAGAATTCTTGTCATCCAATATTTCGGGCATAAACATGTATTTCTATGTATTTTACATGAGTAAGAACCTATGTTTTAATATAAATGTATTGTCTCGCATTTATATTTTGGACATTTACATTTTAATCATAACCAAATATAATGACACGTAGTATCGATTAAATATCCTTTTTTAGGGCAAAAAGGCCATATTTGGCAAATAATACGATGAATCGTCATCAAGAAAGTCTTCATGGAGCAACTGATACCAGAAGAATAGAGGCTGTGAATGGAAGAACACATATTTTGTGAATTCGAGCTTTTCCAAATTCGATCAAAAATTTTGTAGATTATTATTATGTATAATATAAGAATATTTTGTAAATAAATAATACTAATACTATAGCTAAATGACTTTTGTAAATCTAATCTAATCTAACCATGTGATTAAAAACAAAAGATATATTCGATAAAACTTTTGTGTATGTTTAAAAAAAAACTGGAGGATGGAATAGAGACCACCTACTCACCCTACATGTACATTAAAACTTTCATTACTCTTACAACTTTAGTTTCCTGAAAACTATCATAGATTTAGTGACAAAATTATTTATAAAACAAGTAAATCGTTTTAGTTTTGATATTCCTGTAAAATAGAATAGGTAAATAATCTCTTATGAAGTTACTGAGAAAGTAAACCACATAAACATTAAGTATTTCTATTTTTTACTATATTGTATATATTTAATCTGTTTCTAGTATGTATTACAAATATGATTCAAACAATTTAAGAAAAAAAACAGCTCAAATATTGTTTACTACATGAATAACAGTTCACTCTTATGAATGATCTACTCCAAACAATAGATTCTCTTCTTCACTGATGACAGTTATAAAAAATAAAATAAATAAATATAATTATAAAAATTTTATAAGTTTTTAAGAATCTTGTTGGCTTATAATGGATTTATAACTATAGATAGAATTTGCTAAATAAAGTAAAAAATGTGTTTATAAATATACATTAATTCAGGGAAATCCACATAAAGAGGATTAAAGGATTCGGTAGAGGTTAGTCTTTTTCTGTCAATTTATTCTTACAGAAATTTAAATCAGTGATTTAGCTTTAGTTTTACTCACTGTGGCGTTCTCAAAAATATATTTTATAAAATGTTCGTTAGTAGGAAGTTTGAATGTATATACAGGGCTAGTGGGTAGCCTCTATTCCACCCTCCAGTTATAATAAAATAGTAAACGATTACTTCAGAACTTGCAATCAAAGTAAATGTCTGCTTGAACTTGAAGTTTTCATTATGTTTTCCATGCATGTTTTAAAGATTGGAAAGTGGAAAGATGGACAAACAAACGGCATATATATTTAAATCTTCACTACTTTTACTCTTTTAGTTTCATAAACAGTATTACAATATTTCTGTCGATATTAAACTTATTTATTCAATTACTTCGGTGTAGGGTGCTTTTTTATGGTATTCCATTCACTTTTTTCTATCCTGAGTAATCCTCTTTGCTTCTTCCCATGTAATCCAATTTCTTTGTGCTTCACTTCTTATTGTGCTGTTCCTGCCCTTTCTTTATTTTCTTGTGGCCTTAACATCTCAGCTGTCCTGTTATTTTTTTATTTAATAATTTTATCTGTAGGTTTTGTCTGTCTCTTTTGGTTTTATTTTTCAGTGAACGATTACTATAGGCCGGGATGCGTGTTAAACAAATGAGTCTTATTAAGACTACAAAAAAATCACTTGTTGAAACAAATACTTCTCTGGCCAATACCTCGACAGACATTGAATGATACAAAAGTAATTTGCGTGTTACAAAATAGCAAGGCTATCAAAGCAACACTAGTTTGAACGTATTTATTTCTGTAAAATGAATTAAAATGTTTGAATGTACGTTAAATAGTTTGTGAGTGACTATGGTATGATACATTTTGAACAAGAAATGAATTTAGGGTGATATAATTAAAAATAAATTAGCAAACGTAATTAAATAGCCCTCAAGATTATAACCATCTGCAGACACGTGTTTCGATATTTCGATCTCTTCAGTATAGCTTTATTATAAAATTGTTTTAACATACAAATAAAAACATTTACTAAAATATGAATATTTTCGTGTTTTTTTTCTAATTATTAGTAAATTTTCGACAACGTAAAAGACTTATATACTTTTTTTAAATATTTCTGTTTGCGCACTTTTTGTCATTTCTTTTCTGCCAAGGAAATTGTTTGAAATTTTTCCTATTTCATCTTATATCTCCATTGTTTATTTATTTATTTATATTTCACAAAGCTAACAGACATCATGTTCAATCAGAGGATTTATAAAATAAACAACAAAGTATAACCGGTGTAAGAAAACTTTCGATTACTATACCTAGATATCTGTAAATTCCACATGTTCTAATTTCTTTGTAAAATTAATTTTTTGATGCTTTTTTACCTGAGCAATTATAATAGTCTTCGTTTACTCAAGATTTATTTTCATGTTTTCTTTAGTCTTATTATTTAATATTTCCAACTCTGCGTGGGGCAAAAAGGGTGGATTGAGTAGTCCGTCGATCAAAGCAGCCAATCCCAAAAAGATGCCAGAATGGTTTGATGAAGATTGCAGAGCAGCTATTAACAAAAGAAACGAAGCATACAAGAAATGTAGGAAGCATATTAACAATCAGGGAGAGAATCAGTCAAACTCTTCAGAGTAATGAAACAAAAATATGAAAGTGATCAATCAGCCCAGATGGAGACAGATTTCCAGACAAAAAACATAGGGAACTGGTTCAAATACCTTAACCAAGGCAAGGGTTTAAAAGAACACGCACAGCATTATGTAGAGATAGGATAGGAATAATAACTAGCGATCAAAAGAAAATAGAAGAGACATGGAAAATAAACCTTTCGAAGTTACTTAACAAAAATAATGTAGAAACAACAGATAGCGCAATCGAAAACATCTTAGCCCCGATCGGAGCAGAGGAGGACGAAGTAATTATCGAGCTCACAGCCACACAACCATTAGAAGAAGAAAAAGAAGCCTTAGGGCAATATCAACGCCAAGGTGCTAAAATAGAGAAGAGAAAGATGAGCTGCATATCTCCAAGCTTTATTAACTAAAATGTGGGGTGAAGAAAATATACCTGAGGAATGGAAAATAAGAATTGTATGTCCAATCTACAAGAAAGGCGACTTATTTTTAAATTTATTATTTAATTTTCTACAACGAACTAAAGGATTTTAATACATTTAATTAAACATAAAGTAGTTTAGTTTAGTTCTAGTAAATCTTCAGGATAAGTAGGTATGTAGTCTCTATCCAATTCAAATTATTGTAATATAACCAACAAATTATAATTAAAAAATATAAAAATTCGTATTTTTAACCAATAACAAATTTAGCTAAAAAGATGAGTTTTATTAAATTATTTTACTGAATTTATGTATAAACTTAAGAAAACATTTAAGATTAGGTTTAGAATTTAAAAAAAAATGGCCCGCGCCCACCCTACATTCAAATTTTATTATTTATATCCCTGTTGCTCTATTGATTTTCAAAAACTACAGCAGTGATATAGTTGAATATATTCAAGAAACTTAAATTGCTGTTTTGGCGTAAATTTCAATGCAAATGTAGGGTGGGTGGGTGGCCACTATCCCACCCTGCAATCAGTAAAACATTCCTGGTATTTTCTATAGTAAATTATTTGAATTTAAAAGAACTCTTTCATTTATTGTTTTGCTTATTTATGGAAATAACACATTTGTGTTTTATGTAAATCTGTATCCCACCCTCCAATTAATAAAGGCTTTGCAATCATTTGATTTATAAAATGAAAAATTGTAAGAAAATTATTTAAATTAATTACACAAAATTTTAATCCTTAGTGAATTGATCTAAAGTAAAGTTTGTTTATGTTATAGTGATTAGAGGGTGGGATAGTGGCCACCCACCCACCCTACATATACATAAAACTTTAACCCACCATAATATATTTAAGTATCTTTACAAAATCAACAAATAATTTAAATTAATTACACAAAATTTTAATCTTTAGTGAATTGATCTAAAGTAAAGTTTGTTTATGTTATAGTGATTAGAGGGTGGGATAGTGGCCACCCACCCACCCTACATATACCTAAAACTTTAACCCACCATAATATATTTAAGTATCTTTACAAAATCAACACTAATACGTTTTTGATTGCAGGAAACTAATCTAGTGAGTGACTTAAATTTTCTATAGTATGTAGGGTGGGTGGGTGGCCACTATCACACCCTCCAGTCAGTAAAACCATCCAAATAAAATATTTAATTGCTTAAATGTGTAAATACTTATTGATTTAAAGTAAATAAAATTAAAATAATAAATTAATTATAGTATTGTAGTATAATTAAATTACTTTATAATATAAACACAAAAACTGTTTCGATTCCAGAAAATCCGCCAAGCGATAGTGATTGTTTTTATATATATATATGTAGGGTGGGTGGGTGGCCACTATACTGCTCCACCCTTCAATCAGTAAGTAAACTATATACTATATACAGGGTGAGTTTTTTTCGATTATTAATTATGACCTAGAAGAAACATTGGCAGAGTAATGGCAAAAAAAACCTAATAAATTAGAGAGAAATTACTGCAAAATAAAATAAGAAAACTGGTAAAAACTGTTTGCAATTTATAACAGAAATTGCTAGAAATTTATGAATCAAAATATTACTGGAAACTATAATCATCTCAGAGAAAATTCTAATAACTTGAAAGTGAACACAAAAAAAATGCTGGAAAAGTCTATGAACCTAAAAAAAATTGGAAAAGATGTGGCAGAAAAATCCTAATAAATTGAAGAGAAATGGTTTGAAATTTTTAAAATTAAATTTTACTGGCAAAGTCTAAAAATCTTAGAGGAAATTCTAATTATTAAAAAAAAAAGAAAAAAAATTGCTGAAGAATAAAAAAATTAATAATTTGAAACAAAATCGAAATTCAGTAATAAAATTGCTTAAAAAAGGTTTTAATAATCTCGGATGCAATTGCCTTGCAATTTGAACGAGAAACTGCTAAAAAATTCTAAAAAGTCTGTAAAGAATTGTTAAAAAAATTTATAACCTTAAAGAAAAAATGGTGAAAATTTCATCAAGAAATCTCAAGAAAGTTTTTGCAATTTGCAGAAATAATGAGGAAAAAAAAATGCAGAAAAATTCTAAAAACTTTGGCGAAAAATCTAATCTAATTTGGAAGAGAAGAGAAATTTCTGGAGAACAAAAAATTAAAAATTTCTTCTATCTTGAATTTTGGAGGCGTTCACTTCGTAGTACATTTTTAATGAATAACAGAAAAAACGTTTAACTTTTTTATACTACTTTTTATTTTTATACAACACTTTGTGACTGGTTTCGAATTACACAGTAATCATTATCAAACTAAGTGACTTAGTTTGATAATGATTACTGTATATAAAAGTGTTGTATAAAAATAAAAAGTAGTATAAAAAAGTTAAACGTTTTTCTGTTATTCATTAAAAATTTCTTTTTGAAGAAACTTCTAGGAATTAGGGACTAAATTTGTGAGAAATATTGAAGAAGAGATAAAAAACGGCTTTAAAATGCTAAATACATTCTTAGAGACAGTTTTCGAAATTTGGAAGAGAAATTCTTAAGAAATTCTAAAAATCCAGAATAAACATTGTTAGAAAAAAAATAAAAAATTCTTTTCTAAAAAATTCTATGAATCCAGTAATAATCCATAAGGAAACTTGTAAGAGAAGTTGCTAGAAAATTGTAGGCAAAAAAGAGATATTTCTAGGAATTTGTAGAAATATTGAAAATAATTACTGATAAATTCTAGATATCTTGGGAAAAAATCTAATCTGTCGAAGAGGACAGAAATTAGAAGTAAATTTCTGAAAAATTCAAATAATCTAAAAAAATGTTTAAAAGAAGAATTTCTAAAAAACAATTATTAAAAGGAGCCAACGAGTACAGTATAACAATTGTAAATCTAAAGAGCTACCACTGCTCCATGGTGTGCCACAGGGGTCCATTTTGTTGTTTTTAATTTTTATAAATAATTTACCGTGCCAGCTGAGTGGGTCATCTATTATATTATTTGCGGATGATACAACAATTAAAAATTCCTCTCGACAGGAACAAGTAGCAAGGGAAAAAAACTGTACAGCTATAAATTATGCAACAAGCTGATCTACATCTAATGAATTACTAGTGAATCCGGAAAAATTCACCTTTTTAAATTAAAACCAAATGTAGTCGATGAAAATACAAGATTCTTGGGTCTTTGGTTAGATTCAAAGTTAAAATGGCAGCAACATGGTACTGAAATATAAAAAATAAAAAAAATACCAATCAACATCTATTTGCTAAGACGTCTAAAAAAGGATGGAGGTAGTTCCTTTAGATGCTTTAAGAAATGTTTATTTTTCCCTACTGCAGAGTCATTTAAATTGTTGCCTACTAGTGTGGGGTCACTCAAGTATTTCTACTAGGATCTTTAATGGCAGCTACGTGCTGTAAGAAGAGTAGCCTCAATAGGATACAAAGATGATTGCCGCCCCGCCTTCATAGAATTAAAAATCCCCACATTACCATCCCTGTACATATTAGATTATTTACTTTACGTTAATGAAAACTATACTTAATAGACAAAACAGCAGCAAGTACACAGCCACAATACTAGAGCAGGTGATCTGATACTTCCAATACGATCACGCTTGAACAAGTCTAAAAATGGCCTAAATTATATAATGCATTACCTACTGATATTAAATTTCTCTGCTGCAATCTGGAGCGGAAATTTTCAATGACGGCCTCACAAGTGTTTCGTAAAATGTTTTGCATTTCATCTCGAATATTTTCCTTTAATTCCTCTACGGACACTAGGTTGCTTTTGAAAAACTTTACTTTTAAGGTATCCCCAAAGGGGATTGGTCTGGGCTACGAGGTAGCCAGTTAATGGCACCTCTTTTGTATATCACTTTTTATCAAAAAAATTCGCGAACAGCACTTAATGAGTCGATGGAAGTGTGGCATGTTGCCCCATCTTGCTGAAACCACGATCGTTGATTAAAATCATCGAAACCCTGTAGCGCTGGTGAAAAAAAGTTCTGTAGCATGGAAATATACGGCTCTGTATTAATTGTAACAGCATTTCTTCGGCGATCTTCAAAAAATTATGGACCAATAATGCCTCTTGCTGACAAAGCTGCCCATACAGTAACAACCTTGGGTAAATGCAGAGGTTTTAGATGCTACAATTTAGGATTAGTGTCCCTCTAATACCAACATTTTTGCCTATTCAAATGCCCATTTAGATGGAAGTGTACCTCGTCTAAAAAAAACTGTTGGTAAAGCTGGTGAACCTCTCTAACATTTCGTTTGCAAATTGTAACCTTTGAGCGTGATCTTTAGGCTTTAATTCCTGTACCATTTGGATTTTGTACGCATGTAAATGTAAATTTTTGTGATGAATACGAATCAAAGATGTTCTGGGCACACCTAAGGCGTTAGACCGCTTCCGAGTAGAGAGTCCATGATTTTCACGAATAAACACTCTTACACGTTCGACGTTTTCGGGATCTCTCGATGTTCTAGGTCTGCCGGATGGTGGTTGATTCATTATTGAATCCTCAAAGCTTCTGTACCCATTTTCGAGTAAATTGAATCGATGAAGCTTCATTTTTACGCCGTATGTTGTAATGAGCGCAAAATTTTCGTTGCGCTAGAGTAAAAGAATTGTTGTTGCGGTAGTACTCGCGGAAACAGAACGCACTTTGTTTATCGCTGAACGACGCCATGGTACTGAATTCCCATTGGCCGCTCTTGCGCTTCGTAACCACTCACCCTTAGCCGGTCGTCGCTGCTCGTCGCAGCTACCGATTCAAATTTAAACGGTCTTTTGGTCCACCCTGTATAATTAAATTATTTTACAACATAAACACAAAAACTGTTTCGATTCGAAGAAACCAGCCCAGTGATAGTGATTGTTTTTTTTTGTATGTAGGATGGGTGGGTGTCCACTATCCCACCCTCCAATTAGAAAAAACATCGCATCGTTCTATCTAATAAAATATTTAAATACAAGAAAACTTTTACTTATATGTAAATAATAAATATTAAGTTAAAGCTAATTTCTTTAAAGTAAATATATTCATATGTTAAAGTAATTGGAGGGTGGAATAGTGGCCACTCATACACCCTACATATACATAAGACTTTAAGCTACAACACTATATTTAAATTTCTTAACGACATCAACAGTAACACTAATTTTACTGCAGAAAACCAACCTAGTGACAGTTATTGAAATGTTGTTTTATATATAGGGTGGGTGGGTTTCCTACCCTACAATCAGAAAAACCTTCTTGGCGTTCTATCTAATAACAACTGTCAAATATGACATAACTAATATAATTGAAGTCTTCTCTTCAGAGAAATATAAGCCAAACTTGGCAAGAAAATGGTGGAACAATCTCCATCAAAGAAACCTCATGTAGCAGCAGTGTCTTCAAGGCAACAGTAGGCAAGAGTGGAAGATCAATTTTTTATGAACTCGAGCCTTTCCATGTGCAATCAAAATTTTTGTAAGAATGTATTTTTATATATGTATTTTGAATTATATTTTGTAAGTACAATGAACAAATAAATACTATCTAATAAAATATTTAAGTAGAAGAAAGCTTTTATTTTATGCATAAAAATTAAGTTTGTGCAAGTTACTTTAAAGTAAATCTCTGTATATATTAAAGTAATTGTAGGGTGGAATAGTGGCCACCCACCCTACATATACATAAAACTTTAACCTACAATACTGTATTTAAATATCTTCACAACATCAACACTAGTAAGGTTTTGATTGTAGAAAGCCCAATCCAGTGATAGTGACTGAAAATTTCTTTCATATGTGGGGTGGGTGGGGGTCCACTATCCCACCCTCTAGCCAGCAGAATATTTTCAACCTTTTATCTAATGAAATATTTAAATACAGACCAGCATGTAGTTAAATAAATACATTGAAGAAAATTGAGAAATTTTTAAAAATATTTATCATTTTACCAAAAACAATTGAAGTTTTCTTTATGTAAAGTAAATAAACTGCAAAGAAGAAATTCCGAAAACCATTAAAATGTTAAATTTTCTTAAAAAATGGAAAAGGATTTGTAATTTGATAAGGAAGAACAGTTTTAAATTTGATTAGGATAATTGAAAAAAAAATTAAATTAAAGAAGTGTTTAAAAAAAACAATTATAATTTTATTAAGAAATAATTCGTAAAAAAATAATAATTAAAAAGTTAGCAATTTATTCAAAAACAATTTAGAATTTGACATATTTTTGGTCCAACATAAACCACTTTTTTAAAAGTTTTAACTGTTTTTCCTAATTTATTTTTCATAAAATGTTCAATTGATAATTTCAAAACTTTTTATGATTTGATTTTATTTAAGAAATTTACTAATTTTTCAATGTTTACATTTTTGTTAACGTTTTTTAATGATTTCTTTTTACTATTTTTCTAAAAATATTCCTCAACTTAAAAAAAATGATTTCTTGCTATTTTTAGATCCCTAATGTTATTTTCTATTTTGAAACAATTGATTTTTCCAAAATTTTCGACTGTTTTTAAGTTTTTTTTGTTTTCTACATCCTATGTACAAACATTATTCTGGCGTACTCCTGACCTACCTCAAATGTATTAAGGTTGTGGCAGGTCAAGAGTACGCTAGGGCAATTTAAAATTGATTAAGGTAGGTCAAGAGTACGCTTACTTGGTTTATAGGCAGATTATTGTGATAGGCATTATTATTAGGATTATTCATTGAGGTAGGTCAAGAGAACGTTAGGGTAATGCATAGTTTATTAAGGTAGGTCAAGAGAATATGAAAGAAGAATATGGAGATATTTAATTCTTGGATCTTAACGGCGTTCACTTGGTGGTACATTTCAATATTATCACTTAGTTTGATAATGATTACTGTGTAGTCGAAACTAGTCACTGCAAATAAAACTTAAAGTGGTATAAAAAAGTAAAAGTGTTTTCTTTATTCTTAAGGAGATATTTAAGTTAGCACAAGTTTAAAACAAGAAATAGTTTGAATTTGAACAATTATTTTTATTAATAAAATAATTAAACTTATTTTGTAATTTTTGTACTGTAAGATGAATGGTTGCGACCGTTACTACGTTATAATCCATGGAAAATTAACTATGTTTTAACCACAAAAAATTATTGTAAAAATATTAGGTAGGTACAATTATATAAATAAAATTTAAAAAAGTGCTGTGTTGTTGAGATTTATATAATTCTGCCTACAGGTTATATAATATTTTTACAATAAATGTTTGTGATGTTAAAAATAGTAAATTTTTCAATTCAGTGTGTCTCCAAAACATCTAATAGTATTTTGAGTGCAAACAATTAATGTAGAGATATTGACTAATATATTCTTTAATATGTAAGATGGGTGAGTAAATATTTTTGTAAATATTATAAGTTAATTAATTTATTATAAAACTAAGACATTTATTTAAAAAAAAACACATTACCTAATAATATTAAAAGTATCTGGTGTTAAAACGTGCAACGCTAGGGACCTAATCGAAAATATACCGGAAACGATAATCTTCAATTTACCCAATTCAGCGTCGTCCCAGTGATCGTAAAGAGTAAAGTACTGCGATAAGACATCGGTGGAGCTCTGCAATAGATCGAACATGTTCATCTGGCACGAGCCTAAATCGATGCACGTCTGGCAGCAAGTCTTATCGGGCAGTGGCTCGCTGACCACGGTGAAAGTGATCGACTCGTTGTTTTTAAACATATCCGCCAATACTTTAGCGGACTTATCGGTTTTTTCGATAACGAACGTCCTCTTAAAATTATAGGTGATTGGATTATCGGTGCTGGGTTTAATCTCGCAGGGCGTCTCCAGGTTAAGACCGGTTTGGTTAAGAAACGAATATTCCACGTATAATTGTACAATGGTTTCGTCCATTGTCACTCTAGAATGTGGATTTATTTGTAGCTCAACGATGGATATATCAAATTCGGCTTTATTCGTCAGTTTAAACTCTTTGTTACCCTTCGGACGGTACATCACGTGCGCATTGTTCTCATCCTTCCACTGCCGCCATTTCACCGAATACGGGTCATCACCTGCAAGTATTGCATTTTCCTGCAGCGTTAATTTCCATAATAACTCTTGATGCATCCAATTGACCCTTCCCTCCAATTCGTTCGATATTTCCTCCTGCGTGATTTTCAACGCCGCGTTTCGTATTAACGTCAGGTTTAAGCCAGTTTGGAACGCCTTCAATTCAACTTCATCTAAACGCGGATTGGATTTATAATCTGGCTTGAAGCTACCTTTTAATACATTTTTAAAACTACCGTCTCCTTTAATCGGTATGTTAATAACGGGCGGACTCTTAATTTTCGAAGCTTTTATTTTCTCAACATTCCCCCCTAAACTGTACGAGCATACCAAATCTCCAAAAATAAGATAAGGCGCGTGAAAACCGCATAAGCGCATAAGTTTGTTGTTAATTTCAATAGTAGTTTCGAACGTTTTTTCCGGACTTTTTAAACTATCAGACACCCGCAAATCAGCTATTCCAATCATTTTATAATTGTCGTGCTCAAATTTTACATACAGCTCCAAGGGTATCGAACATTTATCCAAATATTGGTAAACAGCTGGGGACATGTTAAATACGTACATTCGTTGACAGTTTAAATTAAATACGCGTTCACTTTTCACCTCGTTAAAATAGAAATTATCGTGGTATTTTAGAAAATTCCATTTGAACGCGAAACCTTCACATCTCTTATCACCTATTTTACTTAATCCGCGTAATTTTTTAGTAGAATTCAACGTTAAAATATTTAATATAAAGTATTCAGAACCATCCACAAATCCATGTGATGATACTTCTGGAATCACCAACACAGCACTGATTGAGGATTCTTCATCGACTTCGTTGTAATATTTTTTACTACTTCGGCTATGACACGTTCTGCACATGCACGCTTCTTTTCTTTTAAATAATGCAGATTTATCAACGACGTAATTGGACTCCTCTTGAGTTGCTATATTAGGAAATATATTATAACTGCTGCCGTTCATATATAAATCTTCCTCCTCTTTAATTATTGACAGTTTTCGGGGAGATGTTGGCATTGATGAAGGGTTCCGTTCACTCTCATTAGTGCTCGGATCTGAAATCGACGGACTGTACTCTACCTGGTCATATTCTTGTTCCCCCTCTTGATCGTCGAATAGGTCACTGGTGCTGCTGGTGCTGTCGTCAAAATTCATTCGCGTTTGGGAGAGTAGAGAGAGGGTCGAAAATGACGAAGATTTCGTAACGGTGTCTAAATCGCTTTTCTTCTCTTGCCCACTCTTCCTCAAAGATATACTGCCTTTGCCGGCGAATGATGATTTTACAATTTCCTGTACGGTCGATCGTCTATCGTAGGTAGGCGGGGGTTCTTCGGGCTTTGGCTCATCGCATCCTTCCAGTTTGATCTCATTGCTGTTGATCGACAAAACCGATGGCGGTTTGCGCTTATCTGACGATCCAGTTTTAAATTTCATTTTAACGACGAATTTTTGACAACCACTGACGTTTATGGCTTTAAAAATAGTTTTTGTTTTTTTTTTTCGGAACGTAATTAATAATTCAAGAACTACATTTATCCAAATGCTAGTAACTTGCCACCTGGTGAAGACTTTGGTTGCATATTTCGTATAAGCCACAAAAATTTAGTCCTAAATGTCAGGAATTTATTAGGCAATAATTGCATGACAAAATGAGTGATGCTTATGTGCATTCACAATTCGTTGCTGATGTGATGAAGCCTTTAAATGATACATATTATTGACCAAGAGGTACATAATTTATCTGGAGGTGAATTATGTCCTTTGTTTGGGTAAATATTCTACATATCTGTCATGCTGACATTATCAGCCAGAAAATTCTCTCCGAAAAAATGGACAAAAACACTAAAAATGAGTAAATATAGAAGATTCCGGTTGTCGAAAAGGACACTAGCTTCATCAACGCCATGGTAAAGAAATGGTTTGAGTGAAAGAACATATTTAAGTGCTTCTTTTGCAAAAAATTGTATGTATATCTATTTGTTTATATTATTTAAGAAATTTAAGAAGAGACCAAAGATAAATACATAAAAATAAATAAGTTGATGAATTGTCTGCATACTTTAATTCTAAACAACGTTTGGTAACCGCTAAGATCATCAAACGTTTGATCTTATACGCAAAAAATACTAATTTTGTTGTAGAGCACGATTTCACCATGGCAGCTTATCAAACAGATTGTATTATTGTGTTTAAAGGAACTCCTAGCGTGGATACAGTGGCCCACTTTTCTTAAAGCCTTCTGGCTGGCAATAACCGTTTCCTGGAATTATTTGACATCACATTCCGACGAGATCAAATTGTTTAGATCTCGTCGGGATGTGGTGCAAAATAATTCCAAACAAAAATGTTAAACAAAAGCAAACTGTCAACTATTTACTCTTGTAAGAATTGACATTTCAATTTTTTTTTTAAATTCACATTGAAAAATTTTTTTATATAAATTCTGAAAGCCTTTCAGAACTGGATTTTGGTTTAAACCCAAAAATTACTATCATGCTGTAAGAACAGTCACAACTTTAATAATAGATTTTAATTCTGAACGATAATCTCTTAAAACCGTTTATGATAAAACAATATTATGAATAATTATAACAAAATTAATGGGTATAAATTGTTGGAAGTTTATCTTCCAACATCTTCAACATACAACAAAACTTTTACGCCTTTATACATCTGAACTGTTCTTAATTATCCATTACCAAATACAACAAAAGAATGCAGAAAACAGAAAGTTTAAGAATGGCGTGGATATAAAAAGGATTCAGAATTTATTTAAAGAGTGTAAATTTTATAGTAATTACAGATTCTACAAGATCTTAATTTCAAGATCATCCTTAGATAATGTAGTGATTGTGGTGATATATATTTTTTATTTCCGGTGATCACTTATGTTTTCCGGTTTCCGTTGTTCGCCTCCGATGATCACTTCCGATTACCGCTTCCGGTTTCTGGTTTCCGGTTTCCTGTTCCATGCCTTCTTCTAGTATTGACATTTTTTAAACAATAATTTCTATATACTGAATTCTTAATCTGGATAATGTATCCATGTATGGGTTTGAGTGGAAGATCATCTACAAGTGTGAACTCCGCCCTTCGGCATGCTGTTAAAATTATATGTATGTTTTTCCTTCAATTTTGTATATTTCAGTTTATTTGTATTTTATATAATCATGACCGATAAAGCTTAAATGAATGAATGAATAAATGAATGTAAGATCATACATAGTGCAGAGTATATGTTATCAGCTGATATTTACTTATTTATTTATTTATTATTATTCTTTAGATAACCTGTTAACAAAAAACACCAATAGATACATACATAAAAAATACAATAAATACAATACAGGAATCGCAGGCGGACTTCATTCTTCAGAATGTTCTTCCAGTCAGACCCTCATGGAATGTTCCATATATTCCAGAATTTCTTCTGATTGTTTCTACAACTGTAGATATTAATTATTTTAATTTATACTTAATATATTAAGCATTTTGCTTAAAATTTCTAAAATGTGTGTAAATATTTGATTAATGTCAACATGACATTGTGACATTCCAAGATTTTTTGAGACTTTCCACTTTTAAATATTCTGAATTTTTAACAAACTTAGTTCTACTAACAAAATAAACATTTTCCAAAGAGGGCGTCACTATCACAAAGGTACATTCTTCCTAAGTTGAGTAATATTTAAGATTATTTAATACACAAATGTTGAGCCTGGGAAGAGCGCCTTTAGCAGAACAGTAAGACTTTCCTTAAGCCCCTGTGCATAACTCACATCAGGTTTTATAGTTAGCCCAATGCTGTTGGAGTGTGTCCTCATACCACTCCAAGACTTTGTAGAGCCTGGATGTTGAGGTCATATCAGTAATTCCCACAAAAAATGTTTTCCTTTTCGATTTCCTCAACTTCTTGTTATATTTCGACAGTGCTTGTCTATAGGCATACCAGTTGCCTGTTTTCTTTACACTGTTGAAAATTTCCTGGCTTACATCCTGAGGCGATCAAAAATCCTTGTTCCACCAGGGCACGTTTGGAAGAAGATATCCTCTTGGATTGGATCCATGCCTTTAGGATACAATTTTTCTGCAGAGCCTATTATCCTCTTCCTTTAATCGATTAGGGCCTTTTATGTCCCTTGTCGTCGTTGATAAAAGGGGATTCTTTCTCGATTTTCTTTGGATGGCTGGATCTGGTTTTTAGTGGCCCCACGTTGCTATACTCCCTCCTAACCTTGGATTTTAGTTCAAATTGGTTAAACAGATAGTTGATATTATGGCCCAGCTCACCCACCCTGTCAACGGACTGTGAGTCCACTAACAGTGACCACTAACTTGACTCCTTAGTACTCTTCAGTTGGAGGTCATCAGGTCGAACCGGGCCTCAACCACTGAGATTATCTTCTCATTGGTGTAACGCTCTCTATTGGCAAAGACGCCTATCAGGATTTAAGGTTGAGGAATCTATGCCATTTCCAGTATCCTTACCTTGGCTCCCTCCTACAGCTTGAGATAGGCCGATGCGCCCTTTAGTCAGTTGGCCGTGGTACGGGCAGCACATGACAGTGCAAGCCATCCTGGTCTATGGCGAAACTGGTGAAATTTGGGCTTCACTGCTCCCTTCTCTCCATTTTCATCATTTTGATCTAGGTACGTCCTACAAATAGTTAGGGAAAGAAATAGTCCGTTACAGCCCCGCATGCCATAATAAGGCTATTGAAACTAGGGTCGCGTGTTACCCAGAGTCCGCATAGAGCACAGGAAGCATCCCCTTAGATGTACATCCATCGGCCAAATGCTGTTCCACCTTGGATTGAGGTATTTGTTTTTTTTTATGGTTTCCTTTCTACATTTGTCCGGGCGGTAAGTGATAAGCGATAAGTCCGATATGTTACTTTTGTATCATTCAATGTTTATCGAAGTAGTTGTTTCAAAAGTGATTTGTTTTTGTAGTCTTAATACTCATTTGTTGTAAATTTACGAAATGTTTTCATATTTTTCTTTCTAAATATTAGTTAATTTTCTACAACGTAAAGGACTTTAATACATTTTTTGTAATTACAGATTGTCAAGATTATCCCTAGATCAGAATAGATAACTTTATTGTGAATGCTGATAGGTTGAGTATCACGGAATAATTCATTACCTAATATAGAAAATATTTGCCAAGGCTCTTCAAATTTAAACATTTCAAAAAAAAATATTGCCTTAAATAACTTAATTTATCAATCACGGTATTCCATATTGTTCCTAACGTAATAACATAGTCGATGGTGCTAACATCACCTCTTCGCCGCCAAATTCAATACAATTGGGTTGAAAGGATGCAAAAGAGTTCAGTATTATTGCTTGTCCAACGCTTGATCTCAAATCATCCCCTAATGAGAAGAGAATTATTTTGATCACGCACTTGTTTTAAATCACTTAGAGTATCTGCATCCCTTATCAAATTATCCACGTAAAAGTCTGATAAGCACTTCTGACTTCCAATTGGATAAATATTGCACATTTTTTTAGCCAGTTCTCGAAGAGTACGGATAGCAAGAAATGAAACATTTGGTTAACAAATCTCCTGGGTCGATTATCCACCCGAGTTGCTGGTATTTAATATCTTCAGGTCTCACCCTTACCTGACGATACATCTGTCAGCGGTAACAACATATTTCCAACAGTGCATTCGTAGCATAATGGAAAATAAATCACTCTGGAGTTGGGGGGCCGACCATTAGAATGTCGTTGAGTGAAACTGACCCATTGAAGACAACTCGCAGCTTTGTAGTTGGTTTGTTTAAATACGCAGTGATGCGGTAAATAATAGCCATCCTTTGTATCTCCATTGGCTTTGTTCAAAGGGCATATCTTCAGATATTCCTTCATGAATGCACGATATCCAGTATAGGTTTTAGGCGATTTGGCAAGCTGGCGTTCGAGAGTACAAAACTTCCGTTTTGCGGATTCACTCGATCTACAATCTACAAGGATCCTCCTTAAAAGGAAGTGCCACATCAAATCGACCTGTTTCATCCCTCCATTGAAAGTGTTCCTCATACCTTTCGTCAGCAAGTGTAAAAGCTTTTTTTTTTTTGTAGCTCTAGTTCCAAAGAATTTTTCACTATGTCCTCTAATCGTACCATTGATACAGCGGCATTATTTTTTTGTATAACTTCCGGATCACTATTTAACTGCCCAAAATTATCCAGAAATGAGTATTGTAAAGTGATAATGAGTTCATCTTTAGCCGACCATCGCGCACTATATGGGGATATAGTCAATCATGCCAGGTCTGGTTGGACTTATCGGACTCATTGCTTTTAGTGGTCATGTCCGCCCAGATCAATGTGGTAAGGAAACCATAAAAAAACAAATACTTCAATCCAAGGTGCAAGAGCATAGGGGAAGCTTACTGCGATCTATGCGATCTCTAGGTGCCAAACGTCGTTCAGTTTTAATAGCCTTATCCTAAGGCCTAATCTGCTATAATGGACCTTCTCTTTCTGTAACTACTCGTAAGACATACTTGGACCAAAACACTAAAGCCCAAATTCCATCAGTTTCACTATAGACCAGGCTGGCTTGCATTGTCATGTACTATCCGTACAGCCGACTGGCTAAAGGGCGCATCCACCCATCTCAAGCTGTGGGAGGAAGCCAAAATAATGATACTGGAAGAGGCTGATATTCCTCAACCTAAAGTTCTGATTGGCTTCTTTCTCAAAAGCTAGCGTTACATTAATGAGATAATAAGATCAACTTACTGGTTGAGGCTTTTTTTACAAAGAGGAGGAATGCTCTTCAACCAGAAGAGTGTGGGATTCCTCCTATTCCTTCTAAGTAGGCCCTACCCACTAAACCTCCTCTCTCATCTTGGCACAGGGCACCAGTGGTATCTCTCCAGTTCCCTCAGTTTGCCGGTCTGGGATCTCCGCCAATTTCTTCTCCTTCCCCTCCAGGACTTCCTTGGCAAACGTGGCCACCGTTTCCCAGTGATTGCCTGTCTTTAAGATCGCTCGGGAGTTGTTCCCAGAATTTGTTCCACCTCGTCCCTCTCCTTCGTCCAGAACGTGCAGTGGAAGAATGTGTGCCCACTGTCGTCCACTGCTGCAAAGCAGAGCTGGCATTGCTAGTCCGTCGACTTGCCTATACGTTTGAGGTAAGCCCCAAAGCACCCGTGCCCTGTCAGTAGCTGTGTCAGTTGATAATTGACCTCGCCGTGTGGTCTATGGATCCCTTGGTGTTTTGGAACCACTATTCCTGCCACTGTGCCAGCAGCTGTTGTTTAGCTTGTAGTTTGGCCGTACCTTTGAACGTGCCGTGTGCGACGGTCTTGTAGGCCTCGTTTCGCGCTAATATGACGAGGTCTGGGGTGGGCATGGAGGCCAGGATTCCGGTTGCATCCGTGGACGTCGTCCTGTACCCTCTGATGACCCCGAGGGCTCCGGGTCGCATGGCCTTGCGTCGGAGTTTCTCTTGGCCAGGATATAGTTCGCCCATGCCGGTGCGGCATAGAATAGCTTGACTTTCTTGACTTTGGCTACCCCTACCAGCACACACCGCTTCGCTTCGGAGGGATCATCAACATTCCGCAGGAGTCTGCCCACCGATCGAGTCGCCCCGGCGACTCTAGGTAGTTGAGCTGTTTCCCCACAACAACCTCCTGCCCCAACACGTTGATGACGTCGTTTCTGGCCTTCCACGCGCGTCGTCGTGACATCCACACAGCCCCGATTTTGTATGCCGCCACCTCTAGACCTACCGGCCAAAGCCAGTCAGCCACTGTCGATGTAGCTTCCTGTATCGCGGCCGGAAGCGTGCCTCACGATCACAAGGATGTCGTCCGCGAAATCAGCCACCTCAACCCCATCGGGTAGCGGGAGGCGGAACACCCCACCGTACACTAGATTCCATAACAGGAGGAGTAGTATGGAGCCCTGTGGAACATCACCGTGACCGGCCATTTCTAATTGAGGAGGCCTGGATCGACCTGAAGACTAAGTACTAAGGATCCAAGTTGGAGGTCACGCTGTCGGTGGATACACTGTCCGCTGACAGCATGGGGATGTTGGACAATAAAATCAACTATCGGTTTGGTCAGGTTGAACTAAAATCCAAGGGTAAAAGGGAGTAAAGCGGCGTGCGGCCACCAAATGCTCGAAACCGAGAAAGGATCATCCGTTATCAACAAGGGACACAAAAGGCCCTAATTAATTGAAGAGGAAGGATAAAAGTCTTCTCAAAAATTCCATTCTAAAGGCTTATGAATTCAGTTGTCTCCGTCCAGAAACGTACCCTGGTGGAACAAAGATTTAGGTCGCCTCAAGATGCAAGAGGAAAAACTTTCAACACTGCAAAGAAAACAGACCTATAGACAGGCAAATATAACAAGGAGTTGAGGAAATGAAAAAGGAAAACATGGAGAACGTTCAATGAGGGAGTTACTGATACGACCCCAACAACCAGGCGCTACAAAGACCTGTCTAACAGCATCAGGCTAATTAAAAAACCTGATGGGAGATATGCACAGGTGCTTAAGGAAAGTCTCAGTGTTCAGCTTAAGACGATCTTCCAAGACTCAACATTTGTGGACTCAACAAAATACTGCTCAATTTACTAAATGAAGCATTTTACTACTTTCTGAAAAAAAGCAAGGCTGGTAAACTCTTTACCAAAAAAAAAAATTGAATGTGCAGTTTGTAGCTTTTTAAAGCATTTTCCCTGCACTGCTGCAGCAGGGGCTTGATGTAATATAAGATGGATCAAGGCCATACTTGAACCAAAGCAAAATGGCGCTTGCAAGGTGGAGTTCCATCGCCTGTGCTATAGTGTATCGTGATGGATGACCTCTTGAAGAACTTGGTCGACGAGGTTTACTAACGCAAAGTTATGCCGACGATATAGCAATTGGCATACAACATCATATCATCCCTAGCCCAAGACGCTCTCAATACCATAGAAAAATGGTGTCTGAAGAAAGGCTTTAAAGTCAATCTTGAAAAAAACTAATCGTAGGACGCTGAATATCAAAGATTCAATAGCGAAAGGACAAAAAATCCGATCAGGTGAAATATCTACGTTTAAGACTAGATTGACACTCGCACCTAGAAACAACAATCTACAAAGTTACAGGGGCACTATGGGTATGTCGCAGGTTCTTTGGCAGATAATGAAACCCAAAATGATACATTAGCTGTACATTATAGTAGTAATTCACTCCGCTTAGAATTTCATCACTATACCACATGTTTTTCTACATTTTTTATCCTTTCTTGTAATGACACTCATATTCGTTTCTGTCTTTTCCCCGATTGGGCCAACACTGAAATGCCTAACTGACATCCTTAAACAAAACACTCTCAGAATGCTAAAACAACTTTGGGACAACACCTCAGGCTGCAGACAGGCCAAGAAAACAGCTGAATACTATCTGCGACAGGACATTAGGTCTTTCGATGCTCTGATTTCAAGAGGATGACGCGATAAAGAGATGAGAGTTGGCCAAATTTAAGAATTGGTGTTTGAAATGTTTACTTTTTGGGCACTTCGCTAAAGATTGTTTGTCAAAATTCTCGTGTCGTACTTGTAAGAGTAATCATCATGAATTACTACATAGAGATTCTACTTCACCAAAGAAGAAGGAAAATAATAAATTAAACACAATAATTACTTTGTTTTGTATAACAGTTATACAAAACAAAGTAATTATTGTGTTTTATTTGTGATTAAAATGTATAACGAAGTAGAAGCCTCCATAGTCAAAGAAGGAAAATACCACTGAAAATACATCCAGTTCCTATATATTTCCATTTAATAAAGGAACCAGTTCTAATCGCACAGTAGTACTTCTTTGTACTGTTCAGGCGTTGGTGCTTGATGGTTAGGGTCGATACCAATAGGTCAGAATAGTACTTGATAGAGGAAGTTAATCCAATTTTATTTCGCAAGCTTGTGCTAAACGTTTTGGATTTGATTTCTGTTCATGGTTTGAGAAATACCAACATCGGTCATACTAGTGGAAGAATAAAATGTCGTCTTGGTTATGGTTTCAATATTGACTGTTTTGTTCTTAATTCCCTTATCACATGCCCCTCGAAACAAACTGCATTATAAAGCTGCCGATATCATGCTTCATAACACAGTCAACACTCTATTTAGTGAAAGACAAAAATGTTGACCGAAATTTCACTATAAAGAGTCGAATAACTGGCGACATCTTCAGGGTTTAAAACTAGCAGATCTTGATTTTTATTTATTTATTTATTTAAACTTTATTAACGGAAAGACCTATTATACAGAAATAATAAATACAGTTAGATATAACGACAACAAAATAAACTTATCCTAGAGCTAGAGTAATTACAAATAAATATTAATTAGTTACACTAGATTAATTCTACGTAACCCCCTTTTGAAATTAATTAAATTAATAGTGAATAAATCAAAATTATGGTTCAGTTGTAGCTGGTTAGCCAACCGCATCATTCTTGATATAGCATTAAAATAAACTATAGTTAGTCCTATGAAAAGGTAAATGAAATAATATACGATTTCTTGTACGACTTCCCTCAGGTTGATGCCAAAATTTAAACAAAATTAATAGCTGGGCACAATTTATGTAATTATTTAGGATTTTGTACATTACACATAAATCTTGAAATATGCGGCGATATTCTAATGTTTGCATGTTTAATTGAGATAACAATTCATTATAATTGACAGAGGAGGAAGGAATGCTTAATTTGTAGGCTATTGTACGTAAAAATTTCTATTGCACTTTTTCTATTAGTAATTTCAGATAATATTGCGATGAACACCAAACAGACGATGCATATTCCAGTAATGAACAAACCAAAGAACCAACCAACTTGATTTCTCAGGGAGTTGATATGTTGTTAGAAGCTTAGTGGTACTCGAGGGGTCTCAAGGGAGGAATTAAATGATGCAGTGGAAACCATTTGGGGATAGGCTTTGATAAGTGGGATTACCAACATCGAAATTCAAAACTTTATGTATCCAGACACCTTCATTAGAAGTCATGTTGCATCGTTTCTGGAAAATTGAAAAATTGAGGAACCGCCTGCTATCTCCATTTGAACCAAGGAAGAAATCTGTGTAAAAAATCATTTTGTTGATACTCATACTTGAAATTCTTTGGGGAGGTATGTCGTCGAATTACCTTTGAAATCGTCTCAAACTCTAGAAGTAAGCAAAACTTCGACCTTCAATCGTTTTCTGGCATTCGAAAGGATTCAAATCCAGATTTGAGAAATAATTGTGAAAAATTATATATATATATATATTATATATATGACTATAGTTTCGAAAATCTCTGACGGTTCACAGAAAATTATTACACACCTCATGGGATCTACTAAGGTAAGACTTATAAACTTGGCCTGGCTTTCGATACCAGCATGAAGAGTACTTCGGGAACTTCGTTAAGTGATGTTTTACATATCGCATTGCAGTTGTATATCGTTTCAATTATTTCACTTCTGTGGTTGAATCGCTAATATTCGCCAAATGTACTGAAACATCAATCTTTCGGAGAACTACTGGAAATACCAACGCAAATTTTGGAGAGAAGATCCAATTGATTCGATAAAGGAATATGAGCTGCGAACCGTAACATACGGCGTATCTTCATCACCTTTTCTGGCAATTAGAACACTTCATCAACTCGCTCGAGAAGAAGGTGCTAAGTTTCTTAATGCCGCCGATGTCGTGCTTCATAATACTTACATGGATGACATCATTTGTTCAATAAGTTCGATCGAAGAAGCCAAAGACTTGCGGAAGGAACTTGAAGAGTTGATGAGTAAAGGAGGATTTACTCTCAGAGCATGGGCCAGCAATTCGGAAGAGGTACTAGAAGGGCTGTGCGAAGAACACGGTTAAGTTCCAACCTCATCACTTTCATTTCAAAATAATTACGAAAGGAACAATCGAAGGTAGACGTTCCGTTCCAACCTCATCACATTTCAAAATGAATTGAATCATACGTTGAAAATATTAGGACTAATTTGGTGTTCAAAAACTGATTATTTTGTTTATTCAATGAATGCAATTCGTGAGCCTGTAAACAGACGAGGTATATTATCGGTGATCGGTCAAATTTATGACCCATTAGGATGTAACCACATTCTTCTCGAACTATATTATACAAAACTGGATTGGATTGGGATGAACCTCCACCTGAAGAAGTCATTCGAAAGTGGAAGCAATTTCGAGAAGAGCTGCTTTGGCTGAGCAGGTTTTCGATGTCGCGTCATCTGTCTACAAACGGGGCTGATCTACATCAACTACATGGCTTTTCAGAGGCAAGTGAGAAAGGTTAAGGAGGCGTCATCTATCTTCGAGCTGAATCACTTAGAAATGGAAGACTGCATTGTTCATGGTGAAGTCAATAGTCGCTCCACTGAAACAAGTTTCATTAATTCGCTTAGAACTCTGTGGAATACTGATGACAGCCATATTAACGAATCTTAATATCTGAATAATTGGTGCGAGAAGTCAAATTCGCCAAGAGGTAAATAATTGTCCTTGGTGCTTCAAAACACACCCGAAGCAAATGCAACCGATAATGGGCGATCTTCCAGGAATTAGTCGAGGAAGCGTGGATTATTATGGTTAGTTCGAAATTAAAATGAGTCGTTTACGTACAAGTCGCATGTATAAAAGCTATGGGTGTGTATTCGTTTGTTTAGTAACGAAAGCAGTTTACCTGGAATTGGTTTCTGAACTGACTTCGTAGCTTTGTTGACAGAAGAGGAACAGTTACTGAAATCATCAGTGATCAAGGAACCAACATCGTTGGAGCAAAAAGTATAATAGATAACTTCACTCAACTTATGAAATCAATTAATTAATACAAATACTGTTGTTGAGAGTTGTAGGAATTCAGAAGTTTACGTACAAAGAATTTAACACCTTCCTAATTCAAGTGGCGCCTTAAACTCGCGACCCCTCTGTTCACTAAGCTCCGATCCGACGGACCTTTAAGCACTGACGCCGTGTCACTTCCTCAACATGGAGCCTGTGATCTCAGAGATCAACTCACTACAAACCAATACATACATTCAGAAAATACATCGTGCACTTTGGAAGAGATGGAGAGCTAAATACCTGTCTACTCTTCAACTTCGTGGAAAATGGTTCACTGAAGTAGCGAATTTGGAACAAAGCGAACTTTTTATCGTAAAGAAGGATAACTCACCACCCCAAAAATGGAAATTAGCGTGTTTTGAAAGTCTGCCCAAAACATATTGGTGTTGTCAGAGTCGCCGATATTCTCACTGGTTCTTTGACTAGGCCTCAGACATCGGAATTTAATTGTTGTTTATTTTTGTGGGACTCATTAGGAAAGTCTTCCTGATATCTCCCTGGAGTGAAAATTTTGTTAAGTCAGAAGTTAAGTAGATTAGTTACGCTGTCCTTTCTAAATCACTTTCGTTTCGTTAGTTTGTCTGAGCCGCAATCATTATTATACATTTCGATAATCACTCGTTAGAAATATAATGTTCTTTGATTGATAATATTCTAGACCTAGTGAGGAAAGAATGCTTTGTAAAAACGTTTGAGACATGCATAAGGAATTACAGAGACAGATCAAAGCAAGCATGCGGACAATTGAGAAAGCAAATATCCATCGGGAGCTCATAACAAACATTAAATGTAGAAAAATTTCATATCTTGGATACATCATATGAGGTGGCCGTTACTATATTCTACAACTAGTAGAAAAAATCGAAGGTAGACGAGGTATCGGTAAGAAATAAGCATCTTGGTTGAAGAATATCAGAGAGTGAAGGGGTATTCGTAGTGCAGAATAACTATTCCGACTAGTGGAAGATAGAAATAGATTCGCGGAAGTGATTGCGAACGTTGGGCACGGCACATAAAAGGAGAAGAAGCTCCCTAAATATTTTCTTCTCACTCATCCCACATCTCAGCTTTTAGTTTCTCTGTGCTTGCTGTATTTCCTTGTTTTACTTCACCAAAAGCTTTCTCCACCATTTTCTCCATGAAATCTTTAATCACTCCCATTAGTATTCCGTCTCCTATTCCACATAGAAGCCTTCTGTTTTCTCAACTGTTTTTGTCTATTATTGTAATGACACTCCTATTCGATTATTTCTTTCTCTATTTTTAAGAATATTCCACATTCTGCTTCACTTCTACACATCCTTAATTCTTCACTCGTTCTTTTCAGAGCCTGTATCTTTTTTCTATCTCAAATATTTACTATTATACTTATTTCTAACTGCTGAGTAAACAATTTCTCAAAAATCTGGTGTTATTTTGTAAGCAAAAAAGATCAACAATGAATAAATTACTTTCTCTTGTAGAATGCAACTTAATCAAAGATATAATTATATATTTACAGTAAATTACGCATTATTATAAAGTTTACTCATCCTTGTACAGAATTGCATGCATGCAGGGAATGTGAGTGCATTTCATTTAGCATTAAATTACCGGCACCATTACACCCCACTTAAGTGACATATTGTGCATACAGTGGAATATGAATAATTGATGACAGAAACACCAGTTTCCACCCCCTACGTCACGATACAATGGAATATTTACAAACTGCGGCTTACGCCCTTCTGCGCGTGCAATTAATTTGTTGAAATGCACAATTGCACCAATTAACAACGATGAATTTATGGAACAATTACGTCCGTGGCAAACATCGTCAGTTTTCAGATTTTCCTCTGTGATATTTCAGTTAATAATTTATTGAAATAATAAAACAAAATATAGAAATTTTTGTCAAATGATTATCATCTAATACTTTTTTTCTTTAATAACTTTCTCATTTATCTATTGGTTGAATAACTTTTTCACTCAAAATTGATCAAACATTTTATAATAGAAAGTAAAAAGTAGTTGAAAAATAGTTTTTGCATAATCCTGATTTTGTTTATTTGTGTTAATCACAAAAAGCGAACATAATTTGAAGGAAGTAACAAATTGGTTGAGGAATATTTGTGATAGGATTGGCATAAGACCTCCAAGTAACCTGATACACAGCAGAAATAGGAATACACTTTCAATTATCACTAAATAAAATATAGTAAGTGTTTTATTCAGTAGTACTACGTAGTAACGGTCGCAACTATCATTATGACTTTCTATGGTGATCGTCAACTTCAGGCGAAGAAATTATTAAGGTCAAAAATTATCAAGGGAAGTTTTTTTTTTGGTCATTTTTCGAGGTGTTTCCAATTATTTTAAGGGGGAAGGAACAAAACCACACAATTTTAAAGTTTATACATAAGATATTCAATACTTCTTCTGCTACTTTCTTAATGGAACCATATATTCAAAATGGGGGGAGTAAAACACTTGTTTTGTTCCATGATTTTTTTTTTATACATAAGATTTAAAATCAATAAGCCTACTTATTAAATTCAACAATTTAATTACTTCATTAAAAATTCATAGTAATCTACGATTCCAGAACTCTACTATTATAATAATTTCTTTAATTAAACCCTGTGATACCCTGCAGACCTTCCGTTCCCCTAATGAAATCACAACTCAAACGTCTCATTACCAGGACGCAAGTAAGACGGTAAAAAATTGGGGAACTTTTTCCGTGATCACGGCGAAAATTTAATAAGTTAATGAAGGCGGGAAATTTTTTTTTCGTCTTCGCCGAGTTAATTCGCCCGATTTTACAATTTAAATTCCACGCGTTCCTCCCCCGGCCCACGGTTTAATTATTTCATACCGAGGGCGGGAAATATTTATGAAGCGCCCCCTATAGAGGTTGACACCGTAAATTGGCACCATCCGCTTGGGAAATTTACCGCCACGTTCGGTATAAAAAGTTATTTTAAATCAAATAAAAATACCATCAAAACAATACTTTCCCTATATTCTAGCTGGGTGTATAAGTTTACATCTAATTAATTAATTAATATTCATTATGTATTAAGTCAATAAATTATTCAGCTGTTGCATATTATTGCTAATATAATTTCCGAGGCTGATTAATTATGTAGAAATCAATCATTCCACTTAGTGCTCGTGCTATTAAACCGTTCGAGAGATGACGAGACTCGATGACTTAATCAACACTTCCCTCCCGACGCCCTTACGAGACTGAGAACGTGTTGGATAAGTTTTAAAAGTACTTGCACGTGTACCAACTTCGGGAGTGAAACGAACAAACAAACTTAATGCGGAAACAGGAAACGACAGTAGAGTGTGCTTGCTTGCATGGTGAGTTTCTCGTTAGGGCCTTGTTCTTCTGCGTCGTAAACTAATTATACGCGAGGTACTTAAAGGTTTTCTTTTGTTTTGCATAATCTACAAAACATGTTCTAACGCAAAAAAAATACAAATATTATAGTGTAAATTAATTATATATGATAAATACTGAAAAAGCTTCTTTGTTTTTCATCAAAGGATAAAATAATCTTAGAATAGCCCAGCAAATCACTTCTGTATGCCGTATGTTTAATACTTAATTATTTCCTTTACTTCTTCAATTTTTGCTGTATGCTTAATACTTAGTTATTTCTTTAACTTCTTGAATTTTTGCGGAATGTTTATTACTTAGTTGTTTCCTTTCCAAAAATCAAGTTAAAAAAATATTCATCTTCAACATTTATTTAGAAAATTACCTAATAAAGTCTAAGGTTAGATTAATTGTATTTAGTTTATTGGGGTAGGTCAAGAATGCGCTAGGCCAATTCATTGTTAATCACTTTAGCTTAAGATGAAATACGTTGAGGCAGGTCAAGAGTACGCTAGATCATTTCGTGTCTGATTTGGGTTAATCGAAAATTTATTGAGGTAGGTCAAGAGTACGCTTATCCAATGTAATATTGATTAATGCAGGTCAAGAATTTGTTGGGTTAAGAATTAAAAATATAAGAATTTTCTGTAAAAAAAATAATAATGAACGAGGAAAGTTTTTTAAACAATTTTTTATAATACTTTAAAATATACAATTTATTTTCCCAACAGAAAAGAATACAATTTAATTTATAGTTATAGCTCTCATAGTAGTATGTATTTTAGATTTTATTTAAGAAAAGAAACAAAGTAAACAATAAATAAATAAATTATAGGAAAATTCAAAGGTTTCTAAAAAAAGAGCAATTTTACATTTATATAGAAACAATTGCAATTACAAAATTTAACATTTAACTTTAAAATACAAAATTCAAAGGTTTCCATAAACAGTAATCTCATAAGAACAATTGAAATAAATAGTAAAAAAAAAAAAGAAATTGTAATTTTATTAACCTGCTGAGAAATACAATTGAAAAGTTTCTAAATAAGAGTGTAAACCTTACATTAAAATGTTGAAATTTAAAAAATATATTGAAACTTTTCAATAGAAAACAAAAATTTCAAAAAAATAAACTGCTAAAGAGTTTTAAAAACTATTCAAAATGAATTGAAAGTTTGCAACAAATAGTTCACAAAGACAAAACATTTTACAAGCAGTTAGAATTTTATAAAAAAAAAATGTTAACAGCTATGAAATGTTACTTCAAACAATTAGAATTTTAACAAAAACAATTTATTTTCTTTCAAAAAGCCTTTGAAAAACTTCCCAAAACCTAGTTTGAAATAGCTAAAATTATATTTTAAAACATTAAAATTTACTATAAAAAAACAATTGAAAATTTTCAATAACAAGAGAAAAAAACACATCAAAACAAACAATTGCAAGTTTGCTACAAATGGTAAAAAAATACAATTAAAAAATTTCTTAATAAGAGCGTAAACTTTACGTTGAAAATTTGACTGAAAGAGAATGGTTGCGACCGTTACTACGTGGTAATTCACACTTACACTGAATTGAAAAATTCACTATATTTTAACCACAAATAATAATATTTATAACACATGACATATTATAGGTGGCAGATGATAAATGACAGATGTCAGATCCTACATGTGACATTATAGATAAATAAGTTTTATAACTGTTAATTTATTGCCTTCTTGTAAATTCCAACTGATATTAAAAAATCCAACTGCTTGTAGCAAATTTTTAAAACACTGAATTGAAAAAAAAAAATTCACAATTCACTATGTTTTAACCACAAATAATATTATTTATTTATTTTTAAGTTGGATTTTTTTAAATATCAATTGGAATTTACAAAATAACAATAAATTAACAGTTATAAAACTTATTATCATCTCACATCTATGATCTGTCATCTGTCATTTATCATCTGTCACATATAATATGGCATATGTTATTTGCGCATCAATCACTTGTTTGTTTCTCCTTTCTGTCTGTAATCTGTCACGTTGGCATTATTATTTGTTATGTGTTTTTTAATAAACAAGCACATCTCAAACATGAGCTAGAGGAACTAGAATCTGTCAACTATCATTTGTATCTGGTATATGCCATCTATCATTTATAACGTATAATTCTTTAACCGTCTTTTAAAAATTTAAATAATTAAACAAAATAAAACTAATACATTCTTCGGCCATTTGTCATCTGTTATGTGCAATCTGTAATTCGTCATTTGTCAATTAACATTTATTATTGCCATTTGTAATTCGTCATTTATCATCTATTATCTGTTGTCTATCATCTGTCATCTATCATCTATTTTCTGTCATCGGAAATATGTTATATATTAGATATCTAACGACACATACCATATAATATGGTAATTATAATAAATAACAACTAATGGATACCAAATTGACATTAAACTTGTATCTGTCATTTTGGCATCTTAGTAAGTTAGAGTAACTATGATCTGTCATCTGTCAACCGGCATCTATATCTATTATCTATTATCTATCATGTCATCTATCATTTGTCATTTGTCATCTATTATCCATTATCTGTCATCTGTCATCTGTCATTTATCATCTGTAATCGTCATCTTCATTATTTAAGAGTTAACACAAATATAATTTTTTTACAAAAAAGGCAAGTCATTTAATTTCGATCTCTTAACTATCATATATCATCTATAATCTGCCATCTATCACCTATTATCTATCTACTGTTACCAGGCATATACTATTTAGCATGTATCATTCAGGTATATATCACTTTTTATTTTAAAGCTTCCAACTGATATTTTACCATCTATCTAACTGAAACAAATAAAACTTTGTTTTTAACATACAATATTTGTAATCTGCCGTCTGTCATCTATCATCTGTGATCTGTCATGCCATCTGTCATCTGTCATCTGTCATCTGTCATCTGTCATCTGTCATCTGTCATCTCTTCTCATCTCTCATCTCTCATCTCTCATCTCTCATCTCTCATCTCTCATCTCTCATCTCTCATCTCTCATCTCTCATCTCTCATCTCTCATCTCTCATCTCTCATCTCTCATCTCTCATCTCTCATCTCTCATCTCTCATCTCTCATCTCTCATCTCTCATCTCTCATCTCTCATCTCTCATCTCTCATCTCTCATCTCTCATCTCTCATCTCTCATCTCTCATCTCTCATCTCTCATCTCTCATCTCTCATCTCTCATCTCTCATCTCTCATCTCTCATCTCTCATCTCTCATCTCTCATCTCTCATCTCTCATCTCTCATCTCTCATCTCTCATCTCTCATCTCTCATCTCTCATCTCTCATCTCTCATCTCTCATCTCTCATCTCTCATCTCTCATCTCTCATCTCTCATCTCTCATCTCTCATCTCTCATCTCTCATCTCTCATCTCTCATCTCTCATCTCTCATCTCTCATCTCTCATCTCTCATCTCTCATCTCTCATCTCTCATCTCTCATCTCTCATCTCTCATCTCTCATCTCTCATCTCTCATCTCTCACTTCTCATATCTCATCTCTCACTTCTCATATCTCATCTCTCATCTCTCGTTGACCATTTCTTATGTTTAAAATGATTTCTAATAGAAAATTCGTAAGTTTTCAATTGATGGTGTCATTTGTCATCTATCGCCTGTAATCTGAATCTGTTATCTGAAATAATTTATCCTTGAATGGAGACAATATGTTATCTGTCATTTATGAAATATCATCTATCACCCTCTCTCTTTTATCTGTCATCTTAAACTGTCAATTGTCTACTCTCTACAGTATACATTCTATTAACTACTAATGTTATGATTGAAACATTTAGTAGTAAAACTATTCGGTTTAAATGATTGTCAAAACAAAATTCCTGAAAGTAAACCAAATAAATTGACACAAAAAGAAGGAAACAAAAAAAACACAATTAATAGATGGAAAATTGCAGGTGATTAATAATTTTCCATCTTTTAATTGTGTGTTTATATCATTTGTAATCTGTCATTTTTCATTTGCCATTTGTCGTTTGTTCATATGTCATCTTTCATTTTTCATTTGTCTTTTGTCGTTGGTCATTTGTCATTTTTTTCGTTTATCATGTGTCATTTGTTATTTTAGCATTTGCAATTTGTTATTTATAATAATAATAATAATATTTCTTTCGTGCAAGAATCATAAAGTTTTACAGAAGTCAGAAAATATTTGCCATTTGTCATTTGTCATTTGTCATCTGAAACAACTTTTCCTCGAAAGAAGATAAAATATCCAATACCCGCCATTTACCATCATCTATCATAACATCTATCGCCCGTTATCTATCATCTGTGATCTGTCAAGTCTCGATTATCAATTGTCTTTCTTCTATAGTTTACTATCTAACATATTAGATACATTAATAGTAAAATAGACAATTGTACATTTGTATCTTTTATTGTATAAATAAATAAATAAATAAACAAGTTTCGATTTTTTTCAGGTTTGACATATTCAAATTTAAGAGATTCAATACATTTTTCATATAAGACAGTGTTTTTTCCAGTTGACGTCATTAATAAATTCAATAAATTAAACAGATTTGAAGGTTATAACCTATTTATCAAATTTTATACAATCAAAACAGATTGACAGATTAAACAGGTTTGTCATTTGATTTATAAATTTGATAGAATTGATAAAATGGAAGGAAAAAGTTGAATTTGTTTAATCATCTGTAATTTGCTATCTTTTATTTGTGTGTTTATATCTGTCACATCTATCATGTGTCATTTATCTTTTGTCGTTTGTCATTTGCTATTTATCAATTGTCATTTCTCTTCTGTCATTTTTCCTTTGACTTTTGTCATTTGTCATTTGTTATTTGTCATTTATCATTTGTCATTTGTCATTTGTCATTTGTCATTTGTCATTTGTCATTTGTCATTTATCATTTGTCATTTGTCATTTGTCATTTATCATTTATCATTTATCATTTGTCATTTGTCATTTGTCATTTATCATTTGTCATTTGTCATTTGTCATTTGTCATTTGTCATTTGTCATTTGTCATTTGTCATTTGTCATTTGTCATTTGTCATTTGTCACTTGTCATTTGTCATTTTTCATTTGCTATAGGGCCACCCAACCCCCCTACATATACATTAATAATTTATCCATTGTCGCTGTTTCAGTTTGCTTCAGCATCAACCGAGATTGTGAAGATTTGGTAACGTCATTATTAGCACTATTGTCGCATAACTTTTAATATATATGTAGGGTGGGCGGGTGGCCACTATGCCACCGTTCAGTTTCAAAACCCAAGCGACGCTTTTCTTATAAAATGTATTTAAATAATAATAATAATAATAATCTTTATTCATGCTGACACCCAAAGGTTTACATACGTCACAATAAGTATATTAATACATATATAAAGTAAAGATAACAAATTTTAAAACTTAAATTGATTAAATTCTTCCCAGCCGTAAAAAGCATTTATAAGTAAAATCTCCTTAATTACGGTTTTAAATTGCTTCGAGGGCAAATTTTTAATGTGGTCTGGTATTTTATTATAAAAGTGGATGCCATAGTAATTGATTCCATTTCTTGACCTATTGAGCCTTAGTGCTTCTGGACAGATATCGCCTTTAGTCCTGGTATTATGGCTATGTATGGATTGATGGTCTTGGTACATGTTAATATTATCCTTAACATATAATACACAACTTAAGATGTGGAGACATGGAAGTGTTAATATTTTTAATTCTATAAACTTGTTTCTGCAATCATCTCTATAATTTAAGCCAGTCATTGCTCTAATTGCCCTTCGTTGTATACCAAACAGGCGGTGGCAAATAGCAGAGTGGCCCCACACTAAAATACCGTATGAAATATGGCTATTAAAAAAGGAGAATTGATTGATGAGGCTGATAAATGTTGAAAGTTCATTTTCACTTTTATATAAATAAAACTAGTTAATCACTTTCAAATATATTGTAAAACGCTACAATTGTTTCGCCACACTGTGGCTTCTTCAGGCGAAGAAATGAGAAATGAGAGATGAGAGATGAGAGATGAGAGATGAGAGATGAGAGATGAGAGATGAGAGATGAGAGATGAGAGATGAGAGATGAGAGATGAG
Source organism: Ontholestes murinus (assembly GCA_963969525.1). Lineage (NCBI taxonomy): Eukaryota > Metazoa > Arthropoda > Insecta > Coleoptera > Staphylinidae > Ontholestes > Ontholestes murinus. Next base: position 75,716,318 of record OZ018391.1, read on the forward strand.
AGATGAGAGATGAGAGATGAGAGATGAGAGATGAGAGATGAGAGATGAGAGATGAGAGATGAGAGATGAGAGATGAGAGATGAGAGATGAGAGATGAGAGATGAGAGATGAGAGATGAGAGATGAGAGATGAGAGATGAGAGATGAGAGATGAGAGATGAGAGATGAGAGATGAGAGATGAGAGATGAGAGATGAGAGATGAGAGATGAGAGATGAGAGATGAGAGATGAGAGATGAGAGATGAGAGATGAGAGATGAGAGATGAGAAGAGATGACAGATGACAGATGACAGATGACAGATGACAGATGACAGATGACAGATGGCATGACAGATCACAGATGATAGATGACAGACGGCAGATTACAAATCTTGTATGTTAAAAACGAAGTTTAATTTGTTTCAGTTAGATAGATGGTAAAATATCAGTTGGAAGCTTCAAAATGAAAAGTGATATATACCTGAATGATACATGCAAAATTGTATATGCCTGGTAACAGTAGATAGATAATAGGTGATAGATGGCTGATTGTGATAGATGGCAGATAGATAAGAGATCGAAATGAAATGATTTGCCTTTTTTGTTAACATTTTATATTTGTGCTAACTCTTAAATAATGAAGATGACAGATGACAGATGATAAATGATAGATAACAGATGATAGATAATAGATAATAGATATAGATGCCGACTGACAGATGCCGGATGACAGATCATAGTCACTCTAACTTATTAAGATGCCAAAATGATAGATGAAAGTTTAATGTCATTTGGGCATCCATTAGTTGTTATTTATTATAATTATCATATTATAAGGCATGTGTCGTTAGATATTTAATATATAACATATTTCCGATGACAGAAAATAAATGATAGATGACAGATGATAGATGATAGACAACAGATAATAGATGATAAATTACAAATTACAAATGGCAATAATAAATGTTAATTGACAAATGACAAATTACAGATGGCACATAACAGATGACAAATGGCCGAAGAAAGTTATTAGTTTTATTTTGTATAATTATTTTAATTTTTAAAAGACGGCTTAAGAATAATTCGTTATCAATGAGAGATGACAGATACAAATGCTAGTTCAAAGATGGTAGATTCTAGTTCTTCTAGCTCATGGTTGAAATGTGCTTGTTTATTAAAAATCAATGTTCAGTTGTTAATACATAACAACTAATAATGCCAACGTGACAGCTTACAGTTGAAAGGAAAAAAACAAAGAAGTGATTGATACGCAAATAACACATGACATATTATAGGTGGCAGATGATAAATGACAGATGACAGATCATAGATGTGAGATGATAGATAAATAAATTTATAACTGTTAATTTATTGTCTTCTTGTAAATTTCAACTGAGATTTATAAAAATCCAACTGAAATTCACTGTAACAAATAAATTATTTGTGGTTCAAACATTGTGAATTTTTCAATTCAGTGTAAGTATGCATTACCACTTAGTAATGGTCGCAACCATTCTCTTTATTTAATTTTGAAATCATTTTTAAAAGTTTTTAAAACAGAATTTTTTTGTTTTCTATTTGAAATTTTCAAATCGATTTTTTAATTTCAGCCAAATTTTCAACGTAAAGTTTACGCTCTTATTAAGACATTTTTTAATTGTATTTTTTACCATTTGTAGCAAACTTGCAATTGTTTGTTTTGATGTGTTTTTTTCTCTTGTTATTGAAAATTTTCAATTGTTTTTTTATAGTAAATTATAATGTTTTAATAATGTTTTATAATCGTTGTATACCAAACAGGCGGTGGCAAATAGCAGAGTGGCCCCACACTAAAATACCGTATGAAATATGGCTATTAAAAAAGGAGAATTGATTGATGAGGCTGATAAATGTTGAAAGTTCATTTTCACTTTTATATAAATAAAACTAGTTAATCACTTTCAAATATATTGTAAAACGCTACAATTGTTTCGCCACACTGTGGCTTCTTCAGGCGAAGAAATGGTTCGCCTGAAGAAGCCACAGTGTGGCGAAACAATTGTAGCGTTTTACAATATATTTGAAAGTGATTAAATAGTTTTATTTATATAAAAGTGAAAAAAGGAGAAGTAAGCTATTCGTACTATCCTTATAGAATTGGACTTATAAAGATTTCTTAGCAAGAAAATAGTTTTATTAAGTTTGGCGGCAATTTCATTACCATTTTTTTCCCAAATGAGCTTCTGATCCAGATAAAAACCTAAATATTTTGCGTAACTATCATTCATTTCAAGAGTATGTTCTCTTAATGTAAATAAAATAGTTACTGTTTTCTCCATATTAAGGCACAATCTATTACTTACTAACCAATCATGGATCAGATTCATTCCCATATTCTTCAATAATACGGTTTCGGATAGGTTCTCATGTTTTGAAATTAATGTGGTATCATCAGCGAACAAGATGCAATCAGTACAGATGTTATGTGGAAGATCATTTACATATAATAAGAACAATAGTGGACCCAATATGGATCCCTGTGGTACACCATGTTGTATTGTTAGGAAGTCTGACATTTCATTGTTGTGGTATACAGCTTGTTTTCTGTTCGATAAGAATGACAGAATAAGTCTACAGCTATTTGGGTGAAAATTATACATATAAAGTTTTCTTAGTAAAATTGAATGTGAAATGCAATCAAATGCTTTGGATAGGGCTATAAATGTAGCCATTGCAAAGCTTCCCTCTTCAAATGCTTTTACTAATTTAGATACAAGTTCAATGGTAGCTGAAACTGTGGATTTGCCATGTCTGAAGCCGTATTGGTTACTTGATAGTAGGTTATTATCCTCAAGGTGATTTATCATTTGAATATGCAGAAGCTTTTCAATTATCTTCGAGAACAGTGGTAGCAAAGATATAGGCCTATAGTTATCTAACTCATTAGGACCACCTTTCTTAAAAATTGGTATCACTTTATATATTTTTAATGCATTTGGGTAAATATTTGACATGATAATGTTATTAATCAGCCTAGTCAATGGTTCAACAATTAAATCTGTTACTGTAATAATTAATTCCATTGATAGGCCGTATATATCAAGGCCTTTCCTATTTGACAAACTGGTAATAACATCTCTCACCTCAACACAGGAGACACATCTAAATGAAAACAAGGGTACATTATCGGAAGTTAAACTGCAAACGTGTATAACTGGGTCATCATTAGACTTAGGTATAGTATTGATAATTTCATTTGCCACATTAGAAAAGTACTTAACAAACTGTTGAGCTGTTAGATTACAATTATTTTCTAGTTTTCGACTGGATTGGTTTTTGATTATATTCCAGATAGCTTTTGAAGTGTTAGCTGAAGACGTAATATAATTGTCATTTGCAGATATTTTAGCGTCCGCTAGTGCCTTCCTATATTTAACTCGTTGATCGTACTTTAATCCCTTTAATGATTCAGAATTACATTGTTTGCTTAATTCATGAACAAGTTGAATGTTGTCACGCATTAATCGAATATCATTAGTGAACCAGTTGATGTTTTTAAACCCTTTAACGTTGCCTCTTTTCAGTTTGGTAGGAAAAGCAGCTTGTAGGTTATCTATCATAATATTTAAAAATATATTCCATTGTTCATTAATGTCCCCCAGGATTTCCCAATTTATTTTAGCCAGCAGTTGATAAAATATAAATTAAATGAACTTTACATGCAAAATTCACTATAAATCTGATTATTATTCAATGTATATCACTAAGATACCTGATTATGATGTATAGGTAAGAGGGTGGGATAGATGCCACCCACCCACACTACATATATTTTAGTACTTTCGCCACTGTTACTGTTTTAGTTCGATAAAACAATAACAGAGATTGTGTAGATGTTGATAAATTTAAAAGTATATTTGTATTTTATGTTTCAATGTATATGTAGGTGTGTAGGTGGCCACTATCCCACCCTCCAATTTCAGTGAAAAATATTTTTAAAAAGTTTACACACCAAACCTACAATAAATCTGCTTATGATAAATTTATATTCACCAGAACACTAGCATGTTACCTAAAGTTTAGAGGGTAGGATAGAGGCCACCCACCCACCCTACATATATATTAGTACTCTCGCAAGTATCACTATTTTAGTTTGTTGGAACATGAATAAAAATAGTGTATTTGCAATTTCATAAGCTCAATTGTAGCTTTAGTTTTTATGTATATGTAGGGTGGGTGGGTGAACTCTATCCCACCCTCCAAATTAAAATCATTAACAACGCTTTTCTTATGCATGATATTTAAATTAATGAAGTTAATATACAAAATTCAGTTTAAATAGGCTTATGATCAATTATTTTCAGCAAAACACTCGTTAACGATGTATGGATTGGAGGGTGGAATAGAGGCCGCCCACCCACCCTACATATGTTTCGGTTCTTTCGCCACTAATACTGTTTTAGTTCGTAAAAACAATAACGGAGATTATGTAGATGTTGTTAATAATTTTATAAGTACTGTTGTAGTTTAAATTTCAATGTGTATGTAATTAAATTAAGAAAGACGCTTTTTCAGTCAAAAATATTTTTAAAAAGTTTTTTACATACCAAACCTACTTTAAATCTGCTTATGATAAATTTGTATTCACGAAAACAAATATCTAGAGTTTGGAGGGTAGAATAAATCCACCCACCCTACATATACATTGGTAATTTCGCTATTGTCACTGATTAAGTTTGCTAAAACATAAACAGAGGTAGTGAAAATATTTACAATTTTATAAGCTCTATAGTAGCTTTAGTTTTTATGTATTTGTGGGGTGGTATTCCACCCTTAAATTTAAAATTATTAAAAACGCTTATATTGTGCAAAATATTTAAATAACGAACTTTACATGTAATATCCAGTATACATCTGCTTATGATCAAATTTATATTGAGTAAAGCACGTGTATGACGAATGGGTTGGAGGGTGGGTTAGAGGCCACCCGCCCACCCTACATGTATATTGTAACTTTCACTACTGAGACCTTTTTAGTTCACTAAAACAAAAACATAGATTGTGTCGATGTTTTTAACTATTTTATAAGCACTATTGTAACTAAAATTTTAATGTTATTTTGTTAAAAAGGAGTACAAAGTTGCTAATAAATAAATAAATAAATAAATGGTAATTCATAATGAACACTGAATAAAACGCTTACTATATTATTCAGTGTTCAATTAGAGTTTAATTAACATCTTAAAATATTTTTTTTGTTTTTACAAATATCCAAAGGTTTTCTTTTGCCAAAAAAATTAGAGTGGTTTTTTTTTTCTTTGTTTTTCTAGCAAGTTTTCGGTTATATTTTAATAATTGTTTAATTGTTTATTTTCTTCTTAAAAAATTTAAAAAGTATTTTCTCTTGTTATAATTTAATTTAATTTCAATTTATTTATTTATTTATTTATTTATAGTATTTTAAGAAATACTGAAAAAGTATTTCTGTATATACAGGGTCTATTAAGAAAGTAATGCGCATGATTTTATTGTGATGCTACTATCCATCGCAGCGGGGTAAAACGGGTCTGGAAATATAATGGAGGATCTGCTTTTCCAATGCATGGTTCCGAACAACCTGAGTGGAAAGACGTTTTTCAACTTTTTAACCTAGTGCGATGAAGCGTGGATACGCAATCAAATTTTGTGTGTGACTTGGAAATAATGCAACCGAAATATTCCAGATGCTTCAAGACTCCTTTAAGGATGAGTACATTTCAAGTTCACAGTTCGGGATTTGGCACATGGCGCTCAAGGAGTGCTGGAAGGAGATCGCCGACGAATCTCGTTCTAGACGTTGGATATCTAGTCGGCCAGAACCGACAAAAATATTAATCGTGTGTGCGAAGTTTTGCGTTCCGACCGTCGATTGAGCATCCAGCAAATCACTGACACCCTAAACATGTCCACATTTACGGTTTATGGGATAGTGACCGAGGATCTGTAAACGCGCAAGGTCTACGCGAAGTTTGAGCCGAGCGTATTGACGAAGACCAGAAAAACTTTGAGTTACGTGCTATAAAGAATTGACGTAACCGCAGACGAATCCTAGATGTTCGATTACTTTCCAGAATCGAAAAGGCAGAACAGCAAGCGGCAAACAAAATCATTCCAATGTTCCAAGAAAGCGCGAACAAATAGGTTTCGCATCAAAACCATGCTCATTGTCTTTTTTGACGTCCGAGGAATCGTCCATTTTGTGTTTGTAACGCAGGGAGAAACTGTCAAATCCGCCTTTTACCTGCAGGTGCTCTAGAGTGTGAAACGCAGGTCTTGCGCGTATGAAGGCAGACATCAAAGACACGATCAGACTCTATCAAAACAATGCTCCCAGCCTTCATCGTTACTAATTTGGTGATCCGAAGCAACATCCAGGTGGTCTCCCAGCCCTCTTAGAGTCCCGACTTTCTTTCTTGTTTCCCCTAGTGAAGAGAAAGCTGAAAGGAAAGCATTGGGAGTCTATGGAAAACACATGTTACAATGTTTCTAAAAGACATTTCCGTCAAGAAGTTTCAGGATGCCTTCCAGACAGGCACGTTTTTACAAATGTATTGATAAATTCGATACTTGTTCTGCTACTTTCTTGAAGGAACCAAATTTTCATATTGGAAGTATAATTAGTCATAATCTTATATCTATATATAACACCACACTTTCATTTTAAATTTAGTTTTAACTTTGAGAATGATCCGTGAGGAATGAAACACATGTCAGTTACCTGATAATCAACAAATGGAACTCCCAATACAAATTTTAAGCATTTGTACCGGTAGGATCAATAAATGTGTTTTCCCCAGAAAATGCTCATTACTTTTATAATGAACCCTGTACTTTTATTGTTTATAATTACATTACTGAAATTATCACAGAGTTAAGAAAATTAAGCCCTAAGAAACCGTTATAATGCATATTGAATACTATAAAAGTTTTCGTGTCGGAAATGTATGTAACAGGTGTATTTAAAATTATAGCGTTAACACGTGTTATAATGCCTATCGTGCATGCACCAATTAAGATAAGTGATAAAAGCAACCAACACGATGGTTGGCTTTTATCACCCGCACACCCCCCTCCCGCCAACATTCGCAGATATCAAAATATCACGGGGAAACCCATTAGGGAAGGCCTAGGGCGTTGCGATTAGTTGTGCTTCTCGTAAACAATACTTTGCACGTAATCTCGACGATGGGAATCTGTTTGTTGGATGATAAAAGGCAAGCCTTTGCGCTTTGCATGCATCCGTTGTGTTGGAGTAATGATGATTTAATCAGTAAAGATATCAACTTATAGGGAAAAAATGTTAATGTGGTCAGGACACTACTTTCGCTGTAGAGTTTCCCCAAGAAAAATTATTCTTCACAAGTTGTTCATTACAGTTATTTATTTTTCCTAAAAAACAGTAAACAATTTGAAAATCAACCATAGATTATTAATTAAATATTTCTGTTTATAACCATTTCTTCTGCAGATTGCACTGCTTGCTTTCAGTAGATTCATGTATACCTTAATACCACCAACTAGTGATCAATCATTATTTCAGTGTTTGCAACACTCGTATAATTAATACGCATTAATGAGATCGTTAAAATTTATCGTCCAAGTTTGAAATAACGATGATTAAGAATTCAGCGACCCTTATCAAAATTTCACCGCACCTTATCTCCTCATCCATCTAAAGCGCGCACACGATCCCCTCCCCCCCCCCGCGCCGATCCCCCATATCCTAAATAATGGATTAATTAAGGGGGGCCCGGAGTGGGACGTTTATTAGGAACGATAACCACATACGAAGGAACGTATCGATTCGTTTTCGTTTTTATCTAATCGGCCGTGAATAAAATAAATACACGAATTAGCGGGGTTGATTTATTGCTGGATTATCGACGACAGAAAAGTGTTCGTTTGTTTTTTTTATTCTAGGATAAGAAAGAAGATATCGTAAAATAAAGACGATAAATGATAAGAGTAGCAATTATAAAAGACTATTAAAACGAAATCAATTGAGTACGGTTGGTAGTTTAATTTTTTTTTTCATTAATTCATTACAGAAAAATCTATTAGTAAGCAAAAAATCAGAGAGAGAGTGTATGGATAAAAACTTACATGTTTAAATATTTGTGGTAGTCCTTGAATTTAGAGCCCCTAGTCGCTGCATGTAGAAATGCCATTAACTGAAACAGTAAGTAAAAAATTGATATTAAAAAAAGTGATTGATTTATTTGCGATAATAAAATATTTCTCCAATAAATCGTGCTGTCAGGGGACATGTGTTAGCAGCACTTTAAAAATCATCTCAACGTGATAAAATACGGGTTATATAGATGATTTATTTATCATTTCTTTAAAGATTTTAGAGTTTTTCAGTAACATTTTTTATGGATTTTTTTTGTATTTTCCGCAATTTTTATAGACAATTTGATTTCATAAATGTATCTTCCAAATGACGTTTGTATTATTTTTTAAATAATCTTCATTCCAGATTTTTCAGGTTTTATTGTTTTAAATTTTTAGAATTTTACAGCAATTTACTTTTATTTGTTACTATATGTTATTGAAATTTGTTAGAGTTATATATATATATATATATATATATATATATATATATATATATTTTAATAATATATATATATATATATATATATATATATATACAATGTATTGATATCTTATTTAATTTTTTTGGTAGTTCTCTCTTCAGATGTATTTATCTTATAGCAGTTTTTCAACAGCTTATATTTCTGAATTTTTACTATTTTGAAGAGTGTTCATTCAAATGTCAGGAGTTCTAGTATTTTAACATAATTGTTCTTCCAGATTTATTGTTTTTTTTAACAGAGTCTTTTAGATTTTCAGAATTTTTTGAAATATTAATGAAAGTTTAAATTAAATTACACTTGGTTTGTTTCACAATTTTTCTATATTTACTCGACTAGTTTCGCTTTTTAAGGTATTAAAACCAAGTGTAATTTAATTTAATTCATTAGTAATAGTTCAAACTGTTTCATCAAGTGATAAATGAGAAAGTGATTCCATAAATTTTATGAATTCACCTTCTAGTTTTTTTAAATTTTTCAATAATTTAGATTTTTAGATTACAATTTTTTTTCATTTTATGATCATTTCTTTTTATATTTTATTAAAATTTCATTTGTTTATCCTCCAAACTGCAATTGTCTTCAAAAGTACTATATAATATGTTTTCTTTCGGATTTCCAAAATTACAAATTTTTTCTGCAGTTTCGCTCTTAGATTCTTAATATTTCACAGCATTTTATTCTGGATTTCTAGAAGTTTGTAACATTTTACAGGAGTTTTACACTATTTGTTGCTACTTTATCTGATTTTTCAGATTTTCAGAATTTTTATGAATTCATCTTCTAAATTCTAGAAATTTTCTTCAAGACTTTTTGAACATTTTAATAATGTTTCCTTTTTTTCTCAACTTCACAATATTTCTTGCATTTTGTAATAATTTTGTCTTATATTTTATTGAAATTGTTTACTTTTCTAGAATATTTCATTTGTTTATCTTTCAAACTGCGCAGATATTAATATTAAAATAACTAAAAGCGAAAGAAAATCTATATGAATAATGTTTCTTCTACATTTTCAGCATTTTCTCTTTCATTATTCCAGAATTACATCCAGCAATGTCACTTTAAGTTTTTTAATATTTTACACCAATTATTCCATTTTTTGTTTGATGTTATCATAATGTTCTAGTAGATCTTCTAGATGTCTAGAAGTTTGTAGTATTTCTTTTGAAGTTTACAGTAGATTTAAACCATTTTTTGCTAACTTATCTGAATTTATAGCAGTTCCGTTTTAAAATTTCTTTACTTTAACATTTTTTTTTACTAGTGTGTATTTCAAATTTTCAAAATTTTCCTGAATTAATCTTCTAACTTTTTTGCCATTTTTTCAAGAGTTTTTGAATATTTCAATAATTTTTCTTTCAGATTTCTAGAACATTACAGTTTTCTTGCACTTTGTAATCATTTCTTCTTACTTCTTATCGGAATAGTTTAGATTTCTAAAATACTTCAATTTTTTATCTTCCAAACTGCGTATGTCTTCAAGAGTTCTAGATAATACAACTAATTTTTCTTCTAGATTTTTCAGCATTGTTTTCTTTCATAATTCCAGAATTGCAAACATTTTTCACTAATTTCCTTTTTAGATTTTTAATATTTTACATCAAGTTTTCCAGTTTTTTTCTTCTTAACATTATCGCAATTTTCTAGTATATAATTTTTTGGATTTATAGAAGTTTGTAACATTTATTTTGAATTAGATAACATGAATAATTTTTTCTCTACATTTTTCATCATTGTATTCGTTCAGATTTGCAAAATTCCAACATTTTAAATTTTTCTGCAATTTTGCATTTAGATTGTTATTAATTGTAAAATTTTAAATTTGTTTGATAAGTTATTACCAATTTTTCTTTTGAATTACAGAAGTTTTACATCATTTATTTCTACCTTATCTGAATGTTTCAGCTCTTTCTTTATTTTTCAATTCTTTACCTTAACAGATTTCTGTAACCTGGAAGATAAACTCATGTAAAATTCTGAAAATTTGAAAGGCACTACGACAAACGAAACACGAAATTTTCTAGAAATTCACAGGGAAACTGCTGGATAATTCCAATAAGATAAAACAAGAAATGATAAAAAGAAACAAAACTATTAAATGTCCTAGAATTCTGAAAGAAACATTATTGATAAATTCTCAAAGAATTTTACTTGAATTTATTTTCCAGCTTGTACAAATTTCTATAATATAATTAATTTTCAATAATGAAGCAATTTCTACAAGCTGGAAAATAAATTCATGTAAAATTCTTTGAGAGTTTTTTTAATATTGTTTGCTTCTAATCATTTCTTGTTTTATCCAACAGTTTCCCTCTGGATGTCTAAAACGTTTCATGTGTTTGTCTACAATTTCCTTCGTTTTTTTTCAATGATTCTAGATTCTTGTAATAGTAGTCTAGATTACTCAGCAAATATTTTTTCCATAATGTTATCATAATTTTTAGTAATATATCTTCTAGACTTCTAGAAGATTGCAGCATTTTTCTTGTATTTTTCAAGAGCTTTGCACCATTTATTGCCATTTTATCTAAATTTTTCAGCAGTTCCCTTTACAGATTTCTTTATCTAATCGGAATCTTTCAGCAACTTATATTTCAGATTGTAACTATTTTTGTGATATTTAATCCAAATTCCAGGCTTTTTTTCAATAATTTGTCGGGGAATATTTTGCACTTTGTCTTCAAAATTCCTATTTTTAAAATTTCCCAACAATTTCCTTACCAGTATTCAAAGAATTTTTTTGTTAGTACTAAAATTTCTAGAATGTTAGTGTTATTGTTGTTTTATTTTACCGAAATTGTGCCTAGTTTTTACAAGGGTTCCAATTTTTTTTAAATATTGTTCCAACATTTCTTTTTCATATTCCTAACATGTTAAATGAGTTCCTAAAGTTTCTTTTTTCAGATATCTAGAATGTCTATACTTCTTGAATTTTACCATGTATTGCTCTTACATCTGTTTCAGATTTCTTAATTTTATCTGCACCTGCAGAGTTTTAAATATCACTATAGACATGGTGGATCTCTAAAAGTTACATTTCGTAAAATTCGTGATATTATCGGTCAACATAGTCGTCCTTCTGAGACCACTATTAAGAATTTTGTCGATAAATTTGAGTCGACAGGCTTAGTACATACTGTGTCAACACCAATGCGTGTTCGATTCAATTTTAGCCTTAAAATTTAAAATCTGTGTCGTGATTAACGAAATAAACCAGACAGTTTGCCAAAACGTGGTTGAAAATTTTGATGAAAAAATCGACCTGTAAGCGTCGTCGTCGTGAACATTTGTCAGATATCATTTTTTATTTATAATTACAATACAAAATTTAATTTACAATAAAAATTTGAATAATTTTCTCCTAAATTCTTAGTTTTAATTTGTTTAAAAAAACAGAGTTCTAGTTAAATAACCCTTTATAAGAAAACGATGAAAATAAGGAAGAATCTGGAAGAATTAATACTGATGAAGGTTTAAATTAAATTACACTTGTTTTGTTTCTATTTATAGAGAACAAATGTGAAACAAACCATGTATAATTTAATTTAGACCTTCATTAGTAAATAAATATTGATTTACAGGTGCAGTATTATGGAAATAAAAGTAATAATTAGAAAATAATTAATTCTAATTATTACTTTTATTTTCACTAGTAATAGTTCAAAATGTTTCACCAAGTGATAAGTGAGAAAGTCATTTAAGAAATATGGAGGAATTAATATTGATTATTTTTGCCTCTTAATAGGAACTACTGGCCGGTTTTGATTTATTCAGGTCTCGTCAGTGCAGTGCAGTTGAAGACTGAATGTTACAAAAAGGTTGATGAACATACAATTTTTCTTTTACTTCGTGATACATTATTTAATAATTCCAATAAAATTATACATTTTTTTTAAATTCCTGCTGTATTGGATTTTATAGCCTAATGACTCGAATGAAATCGTCATTCCGGAATCCGTTCAACATCTAGCGTAATACCGCTTTAATAATCGGGCGCATTACCGCGTCCTCCTCCATAAACCCAATTGTGCCTTAATTCTATCGCGATGAATTTCATTGAGAACCCCATAAAGGCGCAGGCAACTGGGTCAAACTTGCTAGTCGTTTTTAGTAGTCGGGCCAGCAGCAGTAAATCATCTGAACGGCAGCGGGGACGTTTAAAATTCTCCGGCAGTGCATTATATTCAAATCGCACGTAGACAACTTCCGCAAAGTTGGAATTGGACTTTAACGGTCCACCACTTCTGTCGGCGGTGGATTACTGGATAGAAGCCGCGTAATTCGCCCGAAACCCTCGAAACCGCTCACTAATTGTAATTAATTATTATTGTAATTAGTATAATTATATAAATGTTTTTATAATTCAAATAACTCCTTTTTTTAAACATGTTTTCATTGTATGTATTAAAACAATTCGCGGCGAATTAAATTACTTTAGGGTTGTGTTAAAAATCTCTTCCGCTCCCCCATGCATTATTTAAGCGTGGATTTCATGGTCTCGCAGAATAACAGGGGCGGCTTCCTCCGCACTGGATAAATAATACATGGGTGCGGTCAGTGCTGCCAAATGATTTTACGCGGCTTATGAATAAGGAAACGAGGGGTGTGGGGGCAAACTGGCAGCATATTTTTTTGTATGTGTATGTGTGTGTTTCGCCCTATGCTGCCTTCTGTTTGCTCCCGGAAGAGGATGATGATTCCCGCAAATATTTATCCGACAACTTTTATCTCCCGACTAAACCGTTTTTCGAGCGCAAACAGTTTAATTGGGATCTAATGGTAGGAGCAGAGTACTCTGTAAAAAAGAAGGGTTGTTAAATAAGAAAACAAGTCTATAACTGAGGAAAATATCATCAACTGTGATATCTCACATACTGAACATTCCGATCAAGAACACAGGATTTATTTATTTATTTATTTATTTATTTATTTATTTATTTATTTATTTATTTATATCTTTGATCTTCTTTCTTAAAATACATAAAATACAGAAAAATGAAAATAAATTACAAAAACATACGTAAAATTTTGTTCGAAAGAAGCACGGGCGGAGTTCATAATAAATTATGTTCTTCCATTCAAACCCCATTGTCACCATGATGTTGGAAGGTCAGCGATCTTCATCCACAACTGGTTGCTTTTATTTTGCCCTTAATTTGGCTTTATATCCACTTTTTAGGTAGAACTTCTGGCAGTTAATGTCAGCATGACATGATGTGTAAACTAGATTACTACACACAACAGGAATAGACGAAACCCTCAAAGACAAAATATAATTGAGGGATCTTTGAAAGAAGACATCGGTCCTGTAAAAGGAGCACTCAGATATGGATTTGTGCATGCATATTACTTAGATCCTACTTTAACAACAACAGATCTAAGTAATTATCTTAATAATCGCGGTTTTAAACAATTAAAATGTGAGCAACTAAAATCGAAACACCCAGATGAATACTCCTCCTTTAAAATTGGAGTACCAATAAATCAGTTCCAAGAACTTAAAAGTCCATCACTTTGGCCTAAAAATGTCAGGATTAATAATTTTTTACATCATCTTGCCAACAATCGCCAAACAGATTAAAAATATTACTGTTAAATATTCAATCCATAAGAAACAAATTCCTCGAACTTGAAGCCATGATTTGTGATAAAATGTACTCTTATATATTTATTACAGAGCACTGGTCATCACGCGAAGAATGCATGGTTTCTAAAGTGGATAAGTTGTCTGCCAAAGCATTTTTTGCTCGTTCATCAAGTAATTATGAAGGGACATTAATTTTTGCCCCCGATGATACCACTGACAAAGATTTTAATATAATTACAGACTACATGTCCACGGAGAAATCATGCGAAATGTGTTTATTATTTATTGATAAATTACATATGTATTTAATCAATGTATATCGCCCACCATCTGGTGATTTCAATAGGATAGGATAGATTATCAAAATTATCATGTAGTTTTAGGCGGAGATTTTAATGTTCACTTCAACAAAAATGATGATAGTGAGAAATATTTAGTGGACTCTTTAAGAAGCTATGGCCTCACAAAGTGCGTTTACACTAATACTAGAAAACAATATTGTCTAGACAATTTCTTCACAAATATACATGAAGAATATTTCAGTATAGAAACGTTAAATACGGCAATATCGGATCACTTGGGTGTTGTTTTAAATATAAATTTACCACAATTAATTGATAATTCCAGTAACATTTTGTTAAGGCCAATTACTGAGTTAGGTAGAAATACATTTTTTAATTTTATGTATGATACTCAATGGGATTTTACTGCAGATAATGCAATAAATATTGAAGAAAAATGGGATATTTTCACCAAATTTTATGCGAGTATGTAAATATCTCATTTCCCATTAAAACTAAACAAAATAAAATAAATAAAAATTCGTGCTGGTTTAATGATAGCTTGCATGATATGCGCGAGAGAATGCGATTCATCGACGAATGTTATAGAGACCATCCCACGATAAACAACAAAAAGTTGAGGAATGATTACCGTAAACAATATAAAAAAGCAATATCTCAAAATATCATTAATATGAACAATAACTTTATAAGTAAGTCAAGCAACAAAGTTCGTGCGGCGTGGAAAATTTTAAATTCCCATAGGTCACAATATAAAACGCAAGGGGATTGTAAGATAACGTGTGATGAGTTCAATGAATTTTTTGTTAATGTTACCGACAATATATTGAAGAATTGTGGCATACCAATGCAGAATAACACAAATGACATATCAACAAATACATTTAAATTTAAAGAAACTACACATGTAAAAGTATTGGAAGCAATAAGCAACATGAAGGACACTCGTAGCTCTGATATTTATGGTATTAAGGTCGAGATGATAAAAAGTGTAAAATACTTAATAGTTTCACCTCTAACAAGGCTAATAAATGAAATCATTAAATCTGGAATATATCCACTAGCCTTAAAAAAAGCAAAAGTGGTTCCTATTTTTAAAAAGGGTGACACAAATGATAAGAATAACTATCGACCTATATCATTGCTACCAATATTATCAAAAATTATTGAAATAATATTAAAAATTCAAATAATCGAACATTTTGATGAAATGAAATTATTTCATTGTAACCAGTTTGGATTTCGATCGGGTAAGAATACTACCGAGGCATTAGTGTCAATAACGGACACAATAATTGACAGCTATGAAAATAAACAATTTTGCGTGGGCTCATTCATTGACCTTTCAAAAGCCTTCGATTGTGTGTCACACGAAATATTAATAATAATAATAATAATATCTCTTTATTCACAAAATTATGCATCTACAAACCGCAGTATACACACACATTATAAAGAATAACGTCAAAACAAGAATAGCGATTATTGTACATATTCGCTGGACTTAACTGAATTAAATATCGTATAAAATAAATTCTGTTGGTGACAGTATCGAACATATTGTCCCCTTTATGTGTAAAATTTATTAGTAATTACCATACTTTACAATAAGAATTCAGTAATGTTGTATGGTTCCTTCTCTATCAGGTTTGCATGTAACTTGCTTTTAAATAATTTTAAACTCGATATATCCCGTAAGTTAAGTGGCAATTTATTGAAAAGTTTTAGACCATTGTACATAGCTGACTTTTCTGATATTGTCAATCGATGTATTGGATAGGCATAGAAAATATTATTTCGTGTACTATACGTGTGACTGTGAGTATACGAATTAAATTTCGATTTGTATTTAAAGTTAAAAATCAGGATCTCATAAATATGAAGGCCATAAAATGTTAGTATACCCGAGTTCTTAAAATGACCTCTGCATGATTCATTGTAGTTTAAGTTTAAGATTACTCGTAGAGCTCTCTTCTGTGCACTAAAAAGTTTGTTAGACAGTGTACTGTTCCCATAGAATATAATGCCATATCGCATAAGTGATTCAAAGTTGGCTTTATATACCATGATCAATATGTTATGATTAATAAATGGTTTTAAAATTCTCAAAGCAAAGCAGACTGAATTTAATTTTAAGTTTAACCTTTCACATTGAGATTTCCAATTTAGCTTGCTGTCCATGGTTATTCCTAATACTTTACATTCTGACTCTAGTTCTATGTCGGCATTTCCTAACCTTATTGTTGAAAGATTTAATTTAGATAAATTGGTTTTAAATTGTAGTACTTTGGTTTTGTCGTTATTAAGTATTAGCCTATTTTCCAAAATCCATTTTTGGGTGATTGAGTAAATGTTCTTTGCTTTAGTTATTAATTCCTCAGTATTGGTGCCAATAGTTAAAATATTTGCATCATCCGCATACATATGAATAACCCCGTTGTTCTCACAAATTAAATTTGGAAAGTCATTAATATATATGAGGAATAGCAATGGGCCGAGGATACTTCCTTGCGGTACACCTATATTCGTAATAGCAGTGGATGAGTGTATATTATTTATGGAAGTTCGTTGATGACGGTCTCGAAAAAAAGATTCAATTAAACTTAGGCAGGTGCTTACTCCATATAATTCTAATTTTATTAACAAGATGGAATGATTCATTGTGTCAAATGCCTTGGAGAGGTCTAAAAATATTCCTACAGGAATTTCCGCTCTCTCCAAGGCATTAACTACACATTCTAAGTAGTCAAAAATTGCAGTAATAGTAGATCTCTGTTTCAAGAAACCGTGTTGTGCTTCGTTGAACAAATTATTGTTGTTAAAAAAATCTAGGATTCGATTCGCTATTACTTTTTCTAATATTTTAGCAAAAACACTCAATAATGCAATTGGCCTATAATTTGTTGGATCTGTTGTGTCATCTTTTTTATATACCGGAATTATTACTGCAAGTTTTAAGGTATCCGGAAAAATTCCCGTTTCTAAAGATTTATTTACTAAAAATGTTAATGGTAGTAGTAGTTCATTATTTGCACTTTTTAATATTATTGAGTTTATTTCATCATAGCCTGAACTGTTTTTATTTTTCATAGCGTGGATAATATTATATATTTCATTAGGTGTAGTTGGTCTAAGAAATATAGTATTTGGGTTTCTAATAATATTAATGTTAGGTTCGGTATTTTCCATTTTCTTCGTTAACTCGATAGGGATATTTATGAAATGTTGATTAAATGTCTCTAGTTGATCTACCAATACAACATTATCTATCGGTTTGGATTTACAAGTAAGTTTATTTACTATAGACCAAGTAGTCTTCATTTTGTTTTGACTTACCAAGAGACTATGTTCGATTCTGTCACGTTCCGCCTTTTGTAATAGCATATTATATTTTTTGTTTAATACATTGTACTGAGATTTAGCCGCCTTATTAAAATATTTAATGACTTGCAAGCAATCAAGCATCCGCTTGCATTCAGATATTTCGAGAGATCTTACTATATTGAACTGTCTTTTTAATTTACCGTTTCTTAATATTTTTTTAGGGCAGCTTTTGTTCAAACAGTTCTTTAATATTTGCATGAATTTTTTCCAGCTGTTTTCTACATTATGAATTGCATAAATTTCATCGCATATACCATCACATTTAAGGATATTTACAAATTGTAAAATATTTGGTCTACTGTAAGCTCTCATTGTGGTATGTGTTGTTTTGGAGAGTGTTTCATACATAGAAAATGATAATTTTTGCGCAAGATGATCTGATATGTGTGTTTCAAATACACATGTTTTATACTCTCGGTCCATATTAGTTATAATATTATCTATCACAGATGACTTTACACTAGAAATTCGCGTTGGGGATGCAATTTTAACTGTGGCATTAAATGAGTTTATGATATTTAAAAATTCATTTGATTCCTGTGATGATTCACTGATGTCTACCATATATTAAAGTCCTCCTTTATAAAGTACGTTTTTTTTTTGTTTTGTGAGTATATTTAAAAGTTTGTTTAATTTTGTAAAAAAAATTGATATATTGTGTGTTTGGCGCTCTGTAAATAACAACACACAATTATAGTTTCTAAATTAAAAATGTATGGTTTTGATAAACACAGTTTGGATTTAATGCGTTCCTATTTAAAAGGAAGACAGCAAATTGTTTCGATAAAACAAAATAAATCCAATGTACTTAATTAAAAGTCAGGGGTTCCTCAAGGTTCTATGCTAGGTCCAGTACTTTTTATTATTTATATTAATGATTTACCACAATGTATTCAGTCAACCAAAACTATTCTATTTGCCGATGATACCACTATTTTAAATAGTGGATCGGTAGTAGAAGCAATCAGTCTTTAGCCTACGTATCTGAATGGTGTGCAAATAATAGATTAGTTTTAAACGAATCCAAAACAAAAAAATTAATATTTTCTCTGAAAACACATAATTCACACACAGATAGTAGTGCTAATTTTCTTGGGGTTCATCTTAATCCTACCTTAAAATGGGACGTGGCATGTCAAGAACACAACTATTAACTGCTTACCATGCACTGTTTGAATCCAGGTTACGGTACGGAGTAATTGTATGGGGACACTCATACCCTAGACACCGAATATTTGGGTTACAACGGCAAATTTTAAGAATCATTGCTGATTTGTCCTATACAAGTGACTGCAGAGAAGCTTTCAAAAAAGAAAACATACTTACTTTTCCAGCCTTATATATTTTTGAATGCCTGGTGTATGTACGATCCCATATTGAGGACTATGGGACACATGAACATGAACATCTAACAAGAACAAAATGTGAACTCTATTTCAAACATTTAAGACTGGAAAAGTCAAGAAACGGATTACTATGGTATAAAGTTTTTAATAAATTAACAACAAACTCGCGAAACTTAGAAATCCATCTATTTAAAAAGAAAATTAAAAATTATCTTATCATGAAAGCACCATATTGCGTAAATGAATTTCTCGAATACAATGATGTAATATAGTTAACTATTTGCATGGAAAAATAATGCACATGTATATATGATGAATATGTTTAAACCGCCGGTGGTGGCGCATCGGTTACGGCCCCGAACTGACGTGCAGCAACGTTGGTTCGGGTCAGTAGTCGGATGGGTGACCGGTACCATTCTCCATTGGGATACAATTAATGGTGCTTTAAAGTGACGGGGGCGATCCTTTAAAGTAACAAGCTCATTTACACACACACAAATACACAAATGACACATGGCAAAAGGACCACGTGGTCGATAGCCTAACACTACTACTACTACTACTATTTTAATTCTCCAAATATTTTATTTTAAATTTAATTTTTTACATTTTAATAGTTTTTAATTTTATTTCTTTCTGTGATCTAATTTATATTTTATATTCCATCCGAATTTTAAATTATGTGTTTTTATTTATACATTTACTTATTTATTTGTCTATTTATTTACCTTTTTATTTTATTTATTTATTTTTGTATTTGTTTAATTATTTATTTATATACACTGTTTTAATATAGTTTTAAGGCGTTGATGAATCTCACTCTCTAAATTTGTTGTATACTATTAAGTATATATTTAAGTTGCAAAGGTTTTATTTTGTATCTGCACTGTAGCATACTAAAATACTTTATAGCGCTTCTTTTCTGTTTGACTTGTGTAAAACTTTTTGTTCCATGCACCAATAAAGATTATTATTATTATTATTATTAATTTAAACAAATGATGAATCTTAATTCTGTTATCACATACGGTATTTATTAATTATCTATAGATCTGCATTGAAATATAATTTTTAAGCTTTCACCCAAATTTGTTCGCCAAACTAGAACACTTCCAAACTTTACTGAACCAACTGGAAATGTTGAACAAGTTATGAAATCTAAGACAGCACATTCAGAGACTTCTTGGATCAATACAAACCATTGGAGGCTTATCTTAAAGAAAGAAAACGAATCCTTGAAAGGCCTGGTATGAAGACACAATACCAACACAACTCTAGCAGAAACTTTGACCATATGAAGAAATAATGTATAAACTAGATGAAAAATAAGATGGAAAAGAAAATAGTTTAAAGCTCTATGAAATAAATACATACTACAGATGCTAGGCTTTCGGAATCATCAATCCTAAGGATTGACTTCCTGATTGACAGATATATGCCTATTATTAGAAGACCTGTCTTTGAAATGATGAAGATTTGGGCTGAAATGACCAGGGAAACTACAAATCATCATATATAAGCTCACTCAAGCCTTGCAAATACAATATTTCTGTAATTAATTTCAGAAACAGAAACACCGATTCGGTAATTGTTTAAAATCACAATTATATTTCTTTCTTTACAAGTTTGCTAGCACATTTTGAGTACTAAGTATACATTATCAATAGCTTAACTAGTTAACAAAACTAATGAAGAAAGGAATATAACTGTGTTTCATTAATAAAAAGAAGCCTACAAAAAAATAGAAGGAGAAAATAGACATGTTCTAGTAATAAACTTTAAAAAATTTCCACACGAAAACAAACCATCAACACTTTATGTTTCCATTGAGTAAATCAACAAGCTTTCCTGTAGTTTTAAAATATCTATCTCAGCAAATAAGAAAAACTAAACCCAGCTGAGAAGGAAGCATTAAATCACCTACTGTGAAAATTTAAAGTACGAGAGCTTTATGTAGATACCAGCACTCATCTCCCGGTCTACAAAAAGATCCCAAAATTCAAATTCAAATTGAAGAAGAAAATCATCGAAGATGATAAGGAAAAATCCATAAAAAAGTTGTCTTTCAGAACGTTGAAGATAGAGTCTCGAAGCTTTTGCTGCAACATTTGCGAGAAAATTGAGAAAGGCATTATTCCTGGAAGAAGCCTCCGATTCAAAAGATTCGTTTATTAGTGAGGAAATGAGATGGCAGTTGCCAGAATGCGAGGTAATACAGCCAGTCAGGATCTTATCAGATGCAAGAGGAAACCAATCTCTCAACTCGATACATTGAAGCCAGAAGCCAATAGGAATTAAAGAATTCATATTTTTCAATACCCAGGCAATATATTATAGGTGCTGTTATATAAGCAACAGTCTCTAGAAATATAGGCCGCTTTGTCTCCTTAGCCGGTTTGGTCATGAGTATGGCATCAATGGAGGACAGGTTGCTAAAGAAAACTAGGTGGCTAATGAAGAGCCATGAAGGAAGGAAAAGGGATTTCGTTGCAGAAGTTGTTTCCTTCAACGATCTATTCCTATTCTCTTAGTTATTGGTGGAAAACTATTTAGGCAAGAGGATTATCGTTTATGAGGAAACTGGTGGTCAACAAAATGACTGACTGATAATAAGCGATATACTTCAGGTATCCATATTAACCCCCTGCTTATATGATGGGATGTTGGAGCATCCTCTTCCTGACAATACCATAAATCAATTACAGAAACCACATAGAGTATATCTGCAGCATCACACAGAAGGCTATCAAGTGGTCAACTATTAGACAGCAACTCTGCTGTCGAGGCAAAGAGTTAACCGCTGTTAGAAGCAAGCGAAAAATACGTCCGAAAAGGAAAGACAAACTGCTCCTGTCATCAAAAAAATCACCTTGACAACCATCCTTGACATGCACTTAATTTATCACCAAATACCGATTAAATCCCAGAACAAAGATAACATACCATTAATGACATCCTTTGGGCTGTATGAGTACAAGAATAAGCCAATTGATCTTAGAAATACCTCCACTACAATTTAATTTCTGTTGGACATAGAAAACCTCATTATACTTTTTAGATTACATTATAATGTAAGATTTAAAAAACTAAAAAATATCAGATACATTTGAATTAAAACACTTGTTATTTTCCATATAATATAACAACTGTTTTAATTCAAATGTATCTGTTATCCTTTCCCATCAAGTGTAGCAGAGAAAGTATGAACTTTAAAAAATATCATCTTAGGATAAAATATCGAATTGGTTGTATGTCAGTTAAATATTTTGGACATATATGTAGCAGAAAAGGACTACAATTCAATTCTGAGAAGGTCACAGCAATCACCAAATATCTGGATTTGAGAAATATAAAAGGCTTTTAAAGTTTGATTACGAATATTTATGAAAGGCTTCGCCTAAATCTTTGACCGAAATTACTAACAAAAATACCATCTGAAAATGGGAATCAGGTAATCACCGCAGCAAGAAAACTATGAAGCTCTGAAGAAAACACTGATTAGCGTGTCAATGCTAAACAAGTAAATTCTCCTCTGTATTCCTGCTCCATACCGATGTGAGCTCAAACGTATTGGAAGCAGCCTTGAATCAGAGGAGAAAAGTTGATAAACACGCCAGTCGCCTCCTTATCAAAGCAGAAATAATCTATAGTATCACGAAAAGAGAGGCTTTAACAGTCACATGAGCAATTCAAAAATTATAAGGATCTAGAGTAAATACCTCAACATATTAGTTACTTAACGTCCTAAAAATCACTCGTCTTTAAGATATTTTCTTCTAATATTTCATAAAGAACTTTAAAGATAAACTTTTGAAAATATCTTTTTATATAGAGCGTCAATTTATCAATTCCCTCCAGTTACAGGAATATTTATAAAACGTTTTCTCTGCTTCACCCAGAGGACATTTTTTATCTACCGGAATGAAATATATATTCTAATCATTCTCATCCAATTATGTTAAAATAAATTGTTTCACTCTTGCTATTTTCTCTTTATCTAAATTAGGAAAAGAGCAGAAAAAATGAAGTCATGTGAAGCTGTCGTGGACACACTTGTGAAAAAGTTGAGGGATGTATGTAAAGCATCTCTTACTCGGAGATGCATTCCTTTCAGAAGGTCTACTGGTGGACAAACGAGAGGGAAACTCACTAATCGCTGGAGAAGAGGTAGTTTGTAACAAGATATATTAAATCGGAGAATTAAAAAGAGCCAATCGCCGTAGCAAGAATACTACGCAGCGAAAACTGCTCAAGGTTGTAGAAAATATCCCCTAGAAACGGCCTAGTCCGGCTTATTTATGCCCGATGCACAGTTTTAGTGGCTAGAAGACTTTTCCCTTATAATGTGAAGCATGAGTTCGTCCTCCCTCTTCTCTAGATCAGGATAACCTATTCAGCGGGGTAGAACTGAAGCAGGGGATTCAAACGCTCACCACCGAAAATTAGCTTATGAATCTGAAGATTTCGATATTCCAACTGCATTATAAGTAGACAATATTGAAACTTTAAACACTCTATACTTTGCGGTTCTTTAAAGCTGAGGAATATAGGCTGTTCTGTCTTCTTGGTGTAGAAAGGAATTTACTGAAAAAATCTAGTGTGGGATAGACTTGTCAGTTAGTTCCTTTTTGACAATCAGTTAACTTATCTAGGGACAGGTTAACAGTGGACTCGTTCCTAGAAGTTCGTATGTTGGTGAAGAGAACGTCTAGAGAAAAACAAGCATTTCTTGTAAGCTGCTATTGCCTTTACCTCCCTGCCATGGCCCACCGTTTAAAAATAGGAGACTATCATCTTGTCGAAGGTTAAAAGCTACTAAATTAAAAAGGTTCTTTTGCGAGGGCACTGAGGAAACTGAAAAAAAACCTCTTTAGGTAAGAACTAGACCTCATCATTAGCTCAATCCTGAAATAACAATAACTATTACCAAACGCCAGACCTCGAGAAACATCAAACAGCTTTAAAATTTTGTACATGCTTGCATCTGCTCGAAAATTCTTCAAAGAATTTTTACAAATCTTTGACAAAACTTATCAAGAAGGATGCCAATCACTGCAATCAAAGGTCCACGCTATGAAAGATAAGTAAATGAAGATTATTCCACTTTATTCCTACTAAACACCGATGCAAACTGTTGGATGCTGGATGAATTCCCGATAGAATACAGCAATCAATCTCTTTAACAAAGCGAAAATAAATTACAGCTCTATAGAAAGAGAGGCACTGACAATAGCATAGATCATTCAGAATTTTCATGAGTATATAGAAGATATTTCAAGAGTTATCCTCTCCAATTGCCAACCTTTGAGATTCCTAATAATCTTAAAATCTTAATCGAATGCAAAATGTGTCCATTAAAAGCAATAATTTTATACAATAATTAATTATATAACAGGAAATCCCAAATTGCATACTTCCTATAGAGAGCAATATAAAAAAGTAGAGAGAATTATTATTATTATTATTATTATTACAGGAAAATCAAGAAGCAAAAATCCTTACAAACTGCGATGAATGGGTGAAGTCTTGGGGAGCTGGAGACTGAACCTCCTGCTCTCACACTTGCGAGGAAGTTGAAAGCATGTAATACATCTATCCCTTCAGAAGACGCATCCACTAGTGTACGAAAAGGTGCAGCCAGACAAGATTTTACCAGCTGCAAGAGGAGAGCGAGCTCATACCTATATTGGAACGAGTAACCAAGGGGGAATTAAAAAAGGCCATTCGTCGTAACAAGAATACTACCTGCGATAGCTGCATGAAGTGGAACAACTAGAGTTTATTAGGTCATGAGCAACCTATTATGGCCTTTTTAGTACTTGAAGGTATGGCTACAGTGGGTAAAAGCCTTTTCTTCCGTAGCGTGGGGCATGATTTCGTACTTTGTCCTTTCTGTTCACTAGATGTAACTGTGAGACACCGGGCTTAAAATGTGTGTTTGACGAGGGCGATATTTCCATGACATTATTAGTAAGCAATGAGAAACTACACTTTGTTGATAATCTTTAAGAATATTACAAAATAATGGCACCCTTCATCAATCATATCACCAAATATTAGTGCTGTTATCTAAGAAAAGCAAACCCTCCAGTAGTTCCGGGGAATACAGGCAGTTTTGTCTCATTAGTGTGGAAGGGAAACAACTGGAAGGTCGATGGAAGACTGACTGATTGTTATTATAGCTTTGGAGGATCAGGTTAAAGGTGGATGAGTTGATAGAAGTCTCTAGAAAGCTAATGAAAAGCCCTAAAGAAAAATACATTGCATTGCAGGCGTTCTGTGCGTTCTCTTCTCTATCGTAGCAAGCTATTTAACTTTTATGACACCAATGGTGATCGGCGAGATGACTGGCTGATGATAAGGGATCAAATTTACCCCCTGATTTGTGTGTTGAAACTCCCTTTTCTTCGCAGCGCCATAATTCCATGACGACTTTTTGATAGATAGTAGTCAGAAACAAGAACATAGAGTATGTCTGCAGCATCACTTAAGAAGCTATCAAGCGGTCGACGATTAGACACTCAGTGGGCTATGAGGTAACGGCCCACAAGATTATGCAACTCTACAGTCGAGACGATGAGTTGACAACTGTTAGAAGACTAATACGTCCTGAAAAGATAAAACAACCGGCTCCTGTCATCAAAAAAATCACTTTGATAACCACCCTTGACTTTATTTATCACCAAATAACGATAAAACCCCCACAACAAAGAAGAGCTGAAAAACAGAAGTCATGTGAAGCGGTTGTGGCCACACATGAGAAAAAGTTGAGGGATACATGTAAAGCATCTCTTAGTCGGAGATGCTTTCCCTTCAAAAGACGCATCTATTGGTGGACAAATGAGATAGGTGTATGTTAATGCACTCAGAAGCAATCTCACTAGTCGCTGTATAAGAGGGAGGAGGGAAGATATATTAGATATATTACATCGTAGCAAAAAATACTACGTAGCGGAAGCTGCTCAAGGTTGTGAAAAATATCCCCTAGAAAGGACCATGCCTTACGCACAGTTTTAGTGGCTATAAGCCTTTTCCCTATAATGTGAAGCATGAATTCGTCCTCTCTCTTCTCTAGATTCGGATGATCTATTCAGCAGGGTAGAACTGATGACCGCGGTTCAAACGCTCACCACCGAAAATCACCATACCCAAATTTGAGCATTCCAATGATTTTTGAAGATTTCGATATACCCACTATATAAGTAGGAAATAATGAAGTTTGGTTGTAATCAATACTTTGTGATACATCTTGAAGATTTAGAGCTTTAAAGAAAATACAAAGAATAGTTTCTTTAAAGCTCTTAATCTTCAAGATGTATCACAAAGTAATGATTACAAAGAAATCTTTAAGAAGAATTTTGGTTCGGTTGCATCTGGTGGACTCCCCTCTGTCTTCTTGGGTAGAAGTGAATTTACTGGAAAAGTTTGATATACACCTTTGACTTGCATTTAGGTCACCGCCAAATCCTGATAACATCCCAAAACAAAGAAAAAATGGCATTCGTAGAGTTCTTTAGGCTAAATGCTTATAAATACCTCCACTACGTTCCAACATCGATAGATATAGGCGACATGATTATACTTCCTAAATTACGTTAACACATTAGGAAACCTCAGTTAAATACTTGGGCCACATAATTAACTCGAAAGGATTACAACTTAATACCAAGAAAATCACAACGATTACTAACAGCTCGATTCTGAGAAACTATTTTGTATACGCTTACAGCCGATACCAAAAAATCATCAGATATTTCTCCCAAATTCTGTCGGGAGAGAAAAATGTAGATCGAAAAGCGCACCTTGTTATTCCGTTCGAAACTCAACCACATATAGCTGGACGTGAACATTCAGACGAAAACTTTCGAATGTTCTAGCGAAACATATTCTCTAAAAATTTAAGAAAACTGACTTCTATTAACACAAATTATCAAAAAATTATTTGGCTTGTGAAAAAAAATCCAAAACCAGTGAAGTGCAGAATAGGGCAAAAGCCAGCGGAAACATACCAGTCAGTAAATATGGTATGGGTCATCTTCTATACACAGCCAAGCTAAAAAAAAATCGTCCAAGTTTATGCTAATACAAAAGAGCATTTTGAAAAGGAAGTAAAATTAATGATCATACATAATAACTTTAAGGGACAACTTAACAAACGTCAATTATGAAGCGATATGTTGAAAAACGAAGATGTAGGATACCCCAGTTTATTCATAAGAGAGGCTGGCCCAGTAA
Source organism: Ontholestes murinus (assembly GCA_963969525.1). Lineage (NCBI taxonomy): Eukaryota > Metazoa > Arthropoda > Insecta > Coleoptera > Staphylinidae > Ontholestes > Ontholestes murinus. The sequence continues at coordinate 75,743,768 of OZ018391.1, forward strand.
GGAATCAAGACCCTTTGCTTTAACATCTTAAGGATCCTAAAAGGGGGTATTATAATTCGTGTGACCTCCTGATTACAGAACGCTCTGCACTACTCTTGTTGATCAAGTTCCGACACCACCCAAAAAAAGGGACGTTACGTGATGTCTTGTAGAGCTTGGAGGAAGATCAGTACAATGCAGAAGTTCCCACGACACGTGAAAATTTTGCAGTAGTTTTGATTACAAAAGATCTATGGTTTTAGAGTAGTCTCAAAGGGAGTGATTTTAGACGATAGTAGATCAATACTACCCTACTAAAATAGTGTTAATAATGAGTTCAATTAAAGCAAATACGCAGGGATAGATAGACACCATCTGTAAACAGGACTCTTAAAGTACACCAGTGTTACATGAATTTTTTTTTAAATATCACAACCAATTATCTTTTAGATATGTTGCAAAACTATGCTGCCTAAAAATGTAGAAGAGCATTATTTGGAAAATTCAAGAAATCATGGAAGAAAATTGACAACCTGGAGAAAAAAATGCTTGGAAAGCAACAAATCTTAATAAGATCAAAAAGTGCTGAAAAACTCTAGAAATTTAAACGAGAAACTATTGGAAAATGCTTAAACCTTCTAAGAAGTACTGATTATAACGGGTGTCCAACAATTATTGCATTCCCGGGTGGCGTTGGAATAAATAACGTAGGTCGATTCTTACATGTTGCAAATAAATGAACTGACATTTTTAATGCACATTTAGGTTATGTTTGACAATTAACATGTCAGTTCATTTATTTGGCACATGAAAGAATTGACCTCCGTTTTTGATTCCAACGCCACCCGGGACTGCAATAATTGTTGGACACCCGTTATATAACAAGAAAAACTGTTTTTAGTTGCTTTATTTATTTATTTATTATACTTTAGCTTCCATCCTAACAAAATACACATGAATATAAAAAATATATAATACAAAACATACAAAAATTTTAGATGGAACTAGCTGGGCGGAATTCATGCGGTTGAGATAAGCTTTCACTCTAATCCATACTCCTGAGAGGCAGTGAGAGTCCAAGAGTCTATGTTCTCTTTACCACAAATATTTGCCTTTTTTTTCATCTTGATTTGTCAAAAATGACATATGTATATAATTACATATAATTGTATTTTTTTAAAGAATTTTCTACCATTTCTACACACTTTCCTCTTGTCAAATTTTTACTCTAGATTCCTCTTTTTTTTTCATAAGCTCTAGAATTTTTCTATATTTGTAATATTTTTCAGCATATTTGTTATATTTTCAGAATTTCTTACTATTCTGCTCTTTATTCTAGTAATTTGGGAAAAATTAACATTCCCTTGAAGGTTGAGGATTCTCTAGTAATTTTTTTTAGAATTTTAGAATTTTTCAATTCATTTTGCAGTTCCTTTTGCCGCCTTTACCTGTGTGGTTCGTGTAAGCCATGGAGCACCCGTGATAAGATTTGGGTGGTCACGGTTCCAATACTGGAATAAGTCGACGGGTCCAACTGCCCCCCATTCCGCTCTCTCACCTGACCTGCCACCGGAATGCCAGCCATACTTGTGCTTGCTCTGTTCACCTCTCGTGTCCGTATGAACCTCCTGTCCTGACCTCGAGCTACTAGGTCTGTTGAAGGAGTGGATGCCAACCACTCTGCTGGCTGCCTCTTACGATATAATCCGGCAATCCCACACGATTCGTATGGCCCATGGACTTGGAACTTGCTACGCCCATCAAGAGCCTTATTTTTCCGTCGGATAAGCCGCCTATCTTACCCAGAAGCATGCTGATTGACCTACTGATGGCTGTGGCTGCGGCTGCAGCTTCTGTAATATGGAAGCTGCAAAGTGGGTAGCCTCCAGGTGAACCCCTATCTCGACATATTGTCCAAGGATTTTAAATACCTACCTAGCGTATCCCCCTGCGTGTGAGCCGCGATCGAGAGAGAGATTCACGGTCGTGATCACTACCTGCGCCGCGGTTATTACATATGCCAAGTCTCTGCCCACGAAGACGACCAAGATATAGGCTTTGTTCCAAAGCAACAGCCCCAGAACTGAGCTCTGCGGAACACAACACGTTAGCCACGCGACAGTTGGCATTATGGTTGACCAGAGGATAGAGTTGAAGGTATTTTGTTTGTATAGTGCTATTGCTAGAAAATGCCTTCTCTTCCGTAGCGTCCCCCTCCCTCGAGCATGTCTTTCGCTAGCCTGTCCAGTAAATTAGCATAGGCGTCCAATTTGCAGAGTCCTGTATCCCTCCTGACTCGAAAATTATTTGCCGATTTAGAGAGGAGTGTCAGTCTTGTAACGTTATGGGAAAACCTCGCTTTCGAACACTCGTTGTAGAAGACTACCGTCGGGTATGCGTTGTTGCAATTCAATTGGTATACCGCCTGGACCGGGAGCTCTAGCTGTCTCAAGTACCTCTACATCTATGAAGATGTCGACCGGGTTAATCATTTAGGGGGACCTCTCGGATGCAAGTGACCCACGTTGTTGGGAACAGGGATGTCACCATTTCCGTACCAATACGGATGGATTTGGCCGAGCCTAAGTTAGCTTCTTCGCTAGGATGCAATACGGCTTGTGCATCTTCATCCACGGGTGCCAAAAGCCTCTTCCAAGCCGCTTTTTTCCCCATTAAAATTCTATTTTCTAATGGGTCCTAGCGCTGGAAACATTAAACTCCAGGATCTCGGTGTCCGGGTTTTCCCTTCTTCGACTTCCTCCGACAGGAAATAGACTTTCTTTCGGAGCCAATGACTCAACGTTGGAGTGGCCACATCGGAAGCTGCATGTAGTCGAGAGGTGTTCGTAAAGAATTTGTGTCTACACTGGATGCATCAAAGCCTGTCATTGAGGTAATTCCACTTCTCACCGGACGTATTTGGAGATACACCAATTCCTGCGTTCTTGGTCCAGCTTACTTCTCTACCTTGGGACCGAATTGTCTGAAATGTTGGCCGTAAAGTACTAAAAAGCGCAGACATGATGGCTGGCTAGAGGACGGAGTTGAAGGCATTTTGTACGTCTAGTGCGATTGTTAGATATTGCCTTCTTTTCCATAGCGGCCCTGGTTAGCTCCTTCCGCCAACCTGTAGACTTCGAGGACCGTAGACATACCCTTCCTGAAGCCGAATTGTCGCTACACGAATCCTCCTCTGGCGTCCATCCACCCGAAGGGCCTCTTCAGTAGCTTACCTTCGGCGTCTAAGAGGCACAGAGTCTCCCCTGAGCGCTTTGTCGTCTTTGGCGAAGAGTATATTTGGCCTTACGGCGAGATACGGCTCTAGTCGCCTCGATTACCTTTACGTCGCTGAAGAGGTAGAACCTCTTTCCAGGTAGACCTCTTAGATGCAAGTGAGCGACGTTGTTGGGGAACAGGATTGTCACGATTTCCGTAGTGTCATCCCAATTTGGCTAATATGCGATACTGCTTGCTAGTTCTTGTCTACTTCTGCCAAAAGCCTCTTCTAAGCCGCTTCCTTCCCCCGTTTAATTGCCAGTTTGTAATGGATCCTGGCGCTAGAGGTAGCGAGTTCCAGGATCTCGGTGTCCTGGTTCCCCTTCTGAGACTCCTACGAGCCGTGTTCACTCGCGCTAGCCTCTGCGACCTACTCCGACCATCAGTACACTTTCTTTTGGAGCCTGTAATAACTTTGAAATGGCCACATCGCCTTTGCACGTAGCAGCGTCGAAAGATATTCAGCAAAGGTATTTGGGTCAATACTGAGTGCCTCGAAGCTTGATATGAAAGCACGAATATATATTTTATATATCTGTCATGCTGACATTAACTGCCGGAAGTTTCCTCCAAATAATTGGATAAATTAACTAATACGAAGCAAATTAAAATTGATTCCGGATATAGAAGATAATGCCAGCTTCTTACTTAAAGGCACAAGAAGGGTTTGAGTGGAAGAACGTATTTTAATATGAACTCCGCCCGTACTTCTTTCGTCCAAAATTTTATGTATGTTTTTTTGAAATTGTTTGAAATGTATTTTTTTTAAGAAAGATGTACAAAGAATAAATAAACAATAAACAATAAACAATAAACAAAAGGAGGCCCAGGCAAGGTCTGTCTCGGGAGGGGGAGGAGAAGTCCTAGTGTTGGCCTCGCTACCTTAAATCGGGTAAGTCTCTCTTCTAATTCCCTAGTGAAATGGTGGAATCGTCATTCATTCACTCCGAGAACTCTAAAACTTTAAACCTACACAATTTTAGAATTTTAAAACACAAAAATCCAAGAATTCCAAAAATCAAAACTGTTGTTTTAGGGGTTAAAAAGCCAATATATAAGTAGGGTGGGTGGGTGGCCTCTATCCCACCCTCCAACCTATACATCATACACCAGGGTTCTGCTATATTCTAATTTAATTACACTTTTAGTCAAAATTATAAAATGTTTTCTGCAAAGTATAAATTGTATAAAATTATAGAATTTTAAATCAAGCGAATATATGAATTTCAGATCTCTCATACTGTAAAGCTTTAGAATTCGAAAACACAAAAATTCAAGTATTGCAGAACCTCTTAAGTTCAAAAACTCCAGAATTTTGGGACATAAAAATCCAAGTTTTCTATAACTCTAAAGCCCAAAATCTCTAGAATTCAAAATTACGATAATCCAAGAATTCCAGAACTCTAATCCTCAAGCATTAAAGCTCTACGTTTCTAGAACATGAGTATCTAAAAATTCAAGAACTTTAAATCTCTAAATCTTTAGAATTGTAAAACACAAGAATTCAACAATTCTAAAACTAAAAACTGCAAACAAAAATCCAAAAATTCCAGATCTCTAAACCTTTAAAGTTTTAAATCTCTAGAATTCCGGAACACGAAAATTCAAGAATTCGAGATGTCTGGACCTCTCCAAAGCTATAAAATTCTGGAAGACGAGAACCCATGAATTCTAGAACTCTACTAACACAAGAGAATCCAAGAACTACAGAACTGTAAGTCCTAAAGTTCTAGATTTCTAGAACACGAGAATATAAGAATTCAAGAACTCTAAAACTCTAAACCCCTAAAACTTTAGGATTCTAAAACACAAGAATCTAAAATTCCAAACTCTAAAACCCAAAACTGTAAATTCTAGAATTTTAAAACACAAGAATCCTAGAATTACAAAACTCTCAAGCTCAAAACTGCAAACTCTATAATTTAACTCGTGAATCCAAGAAATCCAGATTTCTAAAACTCTAAAGTTCTAGTCTCTAGAATTCTCCAACACGAAAATTTAAGAATTCCAGAAAGCTTAACCTCTAAAGTCCTAAAATAAGCTTAGAAGTCAAGAACACTAGAATTACAAAACATTAGAACTTTGAATCTCTGCTTTAGGTTGTGGTTTTCTAAATTCTAGAATTGAATTTGCACATTTAAGAATTATACTTCAATTGAAAATTATTGAGATTTCCATATCTCTGTAGCACGGTCAAACTAAAAACTCTAGAACATTAGAGCACGAAAATCGACTATAGAATTTTTCTGAAGAATAGAACGATATTTTCACGATGGAATATAAATGCAAAAATTTGTTTGTACATAGATTCCAGAACAGGAAAACGCGATTTCTATGATTCTATACTGTAGATATTTAAACGACTCTAGAATTATTCTATCCAAGTTATAGAAATTAATTTATATAAATCAGAACTAGAAGTATATTTTTAAAACCTTAAAATTTTTGAGAGATTTGTATCTATAAAACTGTAATATTTGAAACTTTAGAATTCTAGTATACAGAAACATAAGAATTCTAGAATTCTAAAACTCTAAACTTTTAACTCTATAAACCTTGATATCATGAAGAATACAAATATCTCAGACCACCGTAAAGTTGATTAAAGTAGGCACCGCACGTGGGTCATATATTCTCCCTAATGTGGGGGACTTTGCGTTAAAATCGCCTCCTATCATCGCTGGATAACACCCTATGGAGAGGCGTTCCAGCTAATCCTACCACTCCTCGCCGGACGCGTTTAGTAATCCGTGGCAGGTGACTACGACAATCCCCGCGATCTTGGTCCAGCTTAGTTATCGACTTCTACGTTACTCGACGCGGTGGCTAGATGCCAAACCGAGCTTTATGGTCACCCCCTCCATGTCTTTGTATCATATCTTATCTGAGTTTAACAACAATTTCTTCTCCAAATTCCTGGATTTATTTTGACCATTTCAGAATTTCAATTCAATCAGAATTTTTTGGAAATTCAAAATTGTTAGAATTATCTATCTTTCTTTGAGAGATTTCTAAAATTTTCCAACGGTTATTCTTGATTTTGAAAGAATTTTTCGAAATTTCTTATTTGAGTTTTCTAGAAATAGTTTTCAAGGATTCTAGAATTTTTAACAATTTACCATTTGGTTTTCTAGAGTTGTTAAAATGTTGAAATTTTTGGGAGTTTTCGGCCATTTCTTATTTTCTCTTATCAGAATTTTTCATTAATTTATTTTAGAAATAGCTAGAATTTTCTTCGAGTTTCTTTCAGAATTTTATGTTTAGTTTAGGATAGTTATTTTTTTTTGTTCTTTTTTGTGAAATTGTAATGTTTTATGGGTTAAGTGGTAGTAGCCTTAATGGCTAAACTTCGCCCATTTCTTTGAGCAAATAAAGACGTTTATTATTATTATTATTAATTGTTAAATGATTCATCAGCACTCCTTGTTTTATATGGAATTGCAACAAAAATTTCCCTTTTAAATTTCTAAAATTTTCTGACGTTTTTTAAACAGTTTAAATGAGAAATTGTTAGAATTTAAGAATTCTAAACGCCTCTACACTGGATTTTTATAATTTTTCATCATTTTTCTTAAATATTTTAACGAATATTCCAATATATCGTGTTTTATTAAAAAGAAAAAGAAAAATTTCTCCTTAGAATTCGCTCTAAAAGTTTCAAAAACTGTTAAACAGAATTATTAAAATTCTTTCTTCTATTTCTAACGTTATCAAAATTAAATAAATTACTTTGTGATACATTTATTCCAGAAAAAAATCAAGAAAATCTTGTTTTATTGTATCTAAACTGTCCAGATAAAATTTCTTCTACAATTTTTTTTAGATTATCATACAGATTTCTAAAATTTTTCTTAATTTCTATCCATTATCTTTTATTGAAATGATTTTAACGCACAATAAAATTAAGTCGAATCGCGCGAGTAATTACCATTCGATGGTGGCAAAGTTTAGAACGAAATTTGTGAATTTATTGGGGGGAAAGAAGCGATTTTCATGGTCGGACGGTTATCGGCCATTCAAATGCGGTGCACAATTTCGTCCTTACACCCGCAACCGATCTCTACCACCCCCCTACACCCCACCCCACACCAAGAGCCTAATGTCGGGCGAGAACGGCTGCAAATAAATCAAATCGTTAAAAGTTGGAAAGGACGAAGAAGTGGATATTACGGCGACGGCGAGAATACTGATTCCGCCCGTTTTTCTCGATTAGCGGAAATGAACGCGCGGTCCCTCCAACACCACCACCACCGCCACCGCCACGTGAAAAACGGGCGCGACATTTTTCTTTTGTCTTTTTTTCTTTCTTTCTGCTTAGAGGAGGGAAGAAGTTTATATAGCGAATTTATTTATATTAGGGCACTAAAATTTGGCTTAAGTTGAATAACTTTGAGTAAGTACAAGCTTTACATAATCATAAACGTTCAAATTATAACTATTTTTTGTATATATATGTTTTATCTTTAAAATGATCATGATAATATTTAATGGTTTTATTGGGTCATTAATAATAAACTTTTTGAAACTGATAAAATACATGATGTAATTTTGATATCTTTTAAAGTATATCGTCTGTCATTTGTCATCTGTCACCTGTCAACTTTTATTACTTTCCCTATATAGTATATATAGGGGGAGTATTGTTTTCGTGATTTTATTTTGAAAATTTTTTTTTGCGGAAATATCCGTTTTGAGGTCTCCTGAGCCCAAAACACTAATTTCTAGAAGAAAAAAAAATTGTGTCTGTGTGTGTGTGTGTGTGTGTGTGTCTGTCTGTCTGTCTGTCTGTCTGTCGGTGGGTGCTGTATCTCAAAAACGAATGATCCGATTCAGATGAAACTTTAAACGTAAGGTTTTATCGTTAAAAACTGGAACTGAAATGCTTTTGGTAAACATTTATTAACCGAAAGTGGATGTTTACTTGAGGCGATATTTTTCCGAATTTGAGAAATATTACATAACTTTTCAAAGATTAAAGGAAATGGAAACTGAAGAAGTTTTATTGAGACATGTTATTTGTAAAATTTTTAATTTGTGAGGAATAAATTGACCTTTAGAATTTTTCAGAAGATTCTTGAAATTTCAGAAATTTTTCCTCGACACTTTTAGTTTTTATTGCAACTTCCTTTCCAAAAAATTTTCATCAGGAATTCTACAAATTTTTACAAGTTTAGCAAAGATTTTATTCAACAGTTTCAAAATTTTTCAGAAAGTCATTAATATAAATATATTTATATATAGACATTTCTTCGTGGTTTTTGTAGAATATTTTGTTCAACTTTTTCTATAATTTTCAGATAATTTTTTTAGAATTTTTCACAAGATTTCATTTTAGATTTATAAAACTTTTTGAGGATTCTAGATTCTACAGTAATTTCTTTTTCTTATCTAATAAATAAATAGATATTTTCAGAATTTTTAGCAAATATTTTATTCGAAAGTTCTAGATTTTTCAGAAAGTTCTTTCAAGATTTTGTTTAACTTTACAATTTATTAAAAAATGTTTTTCTAAATTTCTAGAACTTACTTAGAGGCTTCCGGAAGTTTCAGGAATTTCTTCTCCATATTTTCAGTTATTTGCATTTTCCTTTCCAAAGAATTTTGATCGAGGATTCTAGAATTTTTCACAAGTTATCCTTGTAGATTTCTAGAACTTTTTTAGTTTACACTAAAATCTTCTTCATATTTCCAGAATTTTTAGTAAAGGTCTGTTTCTAGTAATTTCTCTTGCAATTGCAAAGATTTCCTTCAGTGCTCAAAATTTAAAAAAAAAATCTATTCCAGAACTTTAGACTTTTTTCGAGAGTTCAGAAATTTCCAATAACTTTTATTCAGATTTGGAAGCTATAGTTCTTTCTAGAAAATCTGTTCCTAGAAATCTAGTCTCTTTTCAGTTATTTCTCCAGATATCAAGATTGCATTTTTTCAAGCTGTCTTTTAAATTGCGAAGTATTTAGAATTTTCAAAAAATTTTTTGTAGAATTCAGAAAATTTCCAGTAAAATACGAAAATTTAAATGAAGGCTTTTTTAGAAAATCTGTTTTTAAAAATCTAAACTTTCATTTTCACAAGTTTTCCTTGTAGATTTCTAGAACTTTTTTGGAGGATTCTAAAATTTTACAGTAATTTCTTCTTCACATTTCAAGATTTTTTTAACTTGTCTTCTAGATCGCAAAGATTTTCTTTGAGTCTCTAGAATTTTTAGAATTTTCTACTAGAAATCTACATTATTTTCTCGAGGGTTCAGGAGATTTTTAGCAATTTATTCTCTAGAGTTCAAGAGTTTTTTTGAAGTCGTCTTTTAAATTGCAAAGATTTTCTACGAGGCATTAGGATTTCTAGATTTTTTTTTCTAAAAGTTTAGAGTTTAGAAAATGGCCAATAACTTCTTCCCAAAATTACATTTTTTTTCAACTTTTCTTATAAATTGCTAATATTTTTTTCAGGCTTTAAATATTTTTTAATTCGTCTTCTTTTCGAGAATTCAGGTAAATTTCAGCAATTGCTTCTCTAAAATTCAACATTTTGTTTCAACTAGCTATAAACCTATTTAGAAAGTTCTAGATTGCGGAATTTTTCTTGGAGGGTCTAGATTTTTTTTAAAAATTTTTCCCTTGAATTTTTTCTTATTTTCGAGACAGTTTAAAGAATTTTCAGTAAATTCAAGATATTTTTTCAACTGATCTTGTAAATTTCTAAGAACCTCTAGAATTTTTAGAAAATTTTGAATTAGAAATCTAGACTTTTTTTCCAAGGGTTCAGGAAATTTCCAGAAATTTCCTGATTTTAGAAAATGGCCAATAACTTCTTCCCAAAATTACATTTTTTTTCAACTTTTCTTATAAATTGCTAATATTTTTTTCAGGCTCTAAATATTTTTTAATTCTTTTTTTTATTAAGGCATCTACTTCGTTATACATGTTGAACACTAATTAAAACACTTTAACTTTGTTTGTATAACACTGTATATATACAGTGTTATACAAACAAAGTTAAAGTGTTTTAATTATTTTTTAATTCGTCTTCTTTTCGAGGATTTAGGTAAATTTCAGCAATTGCTTCTCTAAAATTCAACATTTTGTTTCAACTAGAGGCTATAAACTTATTTAGAAAGTTCTAGATTGCGGAATTTTTCTTGGAGGGTGTAGATTTTTTTAGAAAATTTTTCCCTTGAAATTTTTTCTTATTTTCGAGACAGTTTAAAGAATTTTTAGTAATTTCAAGATATTTTTTCAACTGATCTTGTAAATTTCTAGGAGGCTCTAGAATTTTTAGAAAATTTTGATTTAGAAATCTAGACTTTTTTTCCAAGGGTTCAGGAAATTTCCAGAAATGTCTCCTCCAGATTTCAATGTTATCTTCTTATCTTGCAAAAATAAAATTTCAAAGATTCTTTTGGAGGCTCTAGAACTATTTAGAAAATTTGTTCGTAGAAATCTAGATTTGTCTTGAGGGTTCAGAAAATGTTAAGTAATTTCTCTTTTTTTGAGGGCCTAGATTTTTAGGATTTTTTTTTTTAAATCTAGACTCACTTTTTCAAGAATTCAAGAAATTTCGATTAAATTCTTCTCTAGGTTTCAAGATTTTTTAATTCACCTTGCTTTCTAAATTGTGAAGATTTTATTGGAAGCTCTAAATTTAAAAAAAAGTTCTTTAAAAATATGACTTTTTTCAAAAATTAAAAAAATTCTTATAAATCCTCCTTTCACTGAATTCAAAAATTCAATATGTTTTAACTAGAAATTATTGTAAGTAAGTATGGATTACCATGTAGTAACGGTCGCAACCATTCTCTTTATCAACAATTTTACTTTGTCAATTTTATTTTAGTCAAATTTTGTAATTAAAGTTATTGTAAACCGCGAGGCGATCAGTAATTAAAGTTAATATGTATATGTAGGGTGGGTGGGTGGCCTCTAACCCACCCTCCAATCAGTAAAACATAAGGAATAATAATAATAATAATAATATGTATTTCGTGTTAGTACATACAGTTTACACATGTCAAATACAATTAAATATACTAAACTACAATAATAATAAAAATAAAAGTACAGTGATGTATGAGAACTTGTGAGATGCGAACACGATTAACCTAATTAATAAAATATATTAAAATAATTAAATAAGTAAACAAATAAAGTGCAGGTAAAAAACTATTGGGACAATACAAAACACGTTAAAAATGAAATGTTAAAATAGAATAAAATAATTATAAAAGTCAAGAACAGCAGTCAAAATTTAAAATATAAATAGTACAATAAAATACGATTATAAAAGTTAGAGTGACAGTACAAGACACGTTAAAATCTAAATGTAAAATATAAAACTAATAAAACATAAATGCATGATGACTATGGTAATCTAAAATATATGGTCTAAAAAAAAAAATCACACACTACAATACAACTCACATAAAAAGTAAATTAAGATAAATTGTTATCTAATTCACCAAAATCACTCGATAATATTTCTTGAATGCTATAATAAGCTTTCGAAATTAAAAAGTGTTTTAAAACAATTTTAAATTTTTGGTAAGATAAATTTTGAATACTATGTGGTTTATAGTTTATACCATTTTGGGTTTTTGACAGTCGTAGACAGCGAGGGTAAATTTTGTGGGCTTGCCTCGTATTATGACTATGAATTTGATCATGAGTTAAATAATTGTTTATATTATTTTTTACATATAACATGCATTCCAACGCAAAAATGCATGGCAGAGTAAGAATTTTAAGAGAAATGAAATTTGATTTGCAGTCGTCTCTATATGGTAAATTACATATTGCCCGAATAGCTCTTCTTTGTAGTTTGAAAATTCTCACTGCCATACCAGAATGTCCCCATGTAAGAATACAATATGATAGGTGTGAGTGGCACAAACCAAAATAAGCTGTTTTTAGAGCTATTAAAGGCAATGAACCGCTAAGTCTTCTTAATAAATATATGTTTTTGCAAATCATTGATGCTAGGGCATCACCATGATTTTGCCAAGTCAATTTAGAGTCGATATGCACGCCTAAAAACTTAGAAGCATTTGCCTGGAATGGGCTAGATGTCCTCAGCCCAAATGTGACATTGACTGATTTGTTATCATTTAATGTTAATTTATTAGCAATCATCCATTCTCTAGTGGTGTTATTAGCAGATCTATCTAGGTCCAATGCTGTTTGTAAGTTACTGGATGCGGTTTTGATACTAGTGTCATCAGCATAAAGTGTCACCGACGAGTTATTATAAATATTTGGCAGATCATTGATATAAATCAAAAACAGCAATGGGCCAAGGATAGACCCCTGAGGAACACCGTTGTGTGTTGACACATACTATGAGCTCTTATTATCAAATACCACCTTTTGTTCACGATGAGTGAGATAAGAGTTCACAAGATTGCAGCTAGATGGCAAGAAGTTGTAACAGTATAGTTTTCGCAAGAGGATGTCATGTGAGACGCAGTCGAAAGCCTTGCTGAGGTCAAGAAATGAAGTGACAGTGTACATGCCGTTCTCAAAAGCAGCTAGAATTTCCTCAACAAAACTCAAAACCGCTCCACATGTTGACCTCCCCCTACGAAAACCAAACTGTTCCTCAGCGAACAATTTATTCGACTCAAAATACTCACTGATCTGTATGGCTAGTACTTTTTCTAATACTTTTGCTATTATAGGAAGCAACGAAATTGGACGATAGTTATCTATATCAGATACAGATCCTTTTTTATGTATGGGAATAATGCAAGCTTTTTTTAAAGACTTTGGAAAAATGCTTAATTTTATTGTTGTATTTATTAAATTTGTCAAAGGTATTATTATTTTATTAGCACTATATTTTATTAAGTCCACGCTTATTCCATACATATCATAACCAGTTGTGTTTTTGAGATTATATATTATATTTATAACATGGCTAGGAGTTACTTTCTTAAAGGAGAAATACTCTGTATTTATTGGTATTTTACATTCCAACATGTTTTTTATTGGGTCAGTGTTTGATTGTGGTAGGCTATTTATAAGTGACTCAGCAAGATGTTGAAATCATTTGGGTCTATATCACAGGTAGTAACAGGTTTGTTTTTATTTTGATTAAAATTGATTATTTTCCACATTGACTTAGGTGTGTAATTGGACTTATTTAGGAAATTGAGATTAGCTGCCATTTTAGCATCTTTTAGTGCAAGGTGGTACGATTTTTTATACCTTAAAAAAGTATCCTTCAACGAAGGCAATCTTTTAGCACTTTCTTTTATTAGCAGTAATGTTTCTCTCATTTGCTTAAGATCATCATTATACCACTTGATATCAAGTTTATTTTGCTTACCAATTAGTGTTTTTGTAGGAAAACATTCAGTAATGCCCTGTTGATATATTTGCAGAAACAGATTAAATTTGGTTTCGATATTTTCATTAATATCATTAAGAAAATTCCAATTAATTGTATCTAAAAAATGACAGAAATTTATCTTACCAATGATCGTGATGGGACGTATAATTTTTTGAATTACTTTATTTGTATGACCAATATTAGATTTTAGTGTTACATGAATACCAATATGATCAATTGGTCGGGCAGAAACAGTATCCTCCATGTTACAGAAAACATTATCCAGGTAACTGTTTGCCCTAGTTTTAAAATTAACATTGCTTATCAATCCATACGGAGCCATGATATCAGTTAAATGCAATGCTCGTAAGTCATTTACATTGTTATTAAAATTTAAATTAAAATCACCACCTAATATTATTGTTTTGTTAAAATCAATATTATCGAGTAATTTTGTGATAATTGCTAAAAATTCATTAAAATTTCCGTCAGGCGAGCGATAAATTATGATAACCATAACATTATCAGAAGGAATATAGGTAGCACAAATTTCACAATGTTTTTCTGAAGACAGATTACCAATTTCAGATATTTTAACTGTATGTAAATCATTCTTAGTCATATTTAGTACACCTCCATGTTGGTATATAACGCGAGGGTTTTAATTAAAAGTTGTAAAATGTAAATAAACATAATATTATTGCAAAATTTAATAGATTTATTCAAATAAATTTTGAAAAATAAGATAACTTTTCAAACAAAAGTTAAAGAGAATGAAAAACTGAAACAGTTTTATTGTAACATTTTTTTTTTCATAATTTAAAAATTGTATTTTTTTTTATTGCTAATAAACTATAGGAGCTAAATGAATTTTATATAACAAGTAAATATAAAGAATTCAAAATTTAGCAAATAGTTAAGAATAACCTCATAGTTTTCGAGAAAAATATAGGGAAAGTATTATGATGGCCACATCACCATTTCTTATTTTTTGTAATCGTGTGTCATATGTTTTATCAAAGTTTTAAACAATAGCATTTTAGTTAATAATTTATGGTGTTGCTAAAATTTTAGATGAATCACTTAATGTCAGTACTTAGCTTTAATTTAAGCCTGCTACATAACCTCTAATATAACTATTTGAGCATACATGTTAGGTACTAGTACTGCAATTACATTTATAAGTTAGATTTATTATTAATATTTTATTATGTTACATTGTATTTAATCTTAATCATACGTGCGAAAAGTAGTGTTCGTCGCGTACGTTGCCGCGACTCCCACGCAGGAGACGATTACCACCGGATGGACGCGCATTCCAGAGAAGTGGCGCGACCCTTATCAGTGTTATATAAACGTGTCTTAGGAAAAACGCGGGGACTTCGTTATACGCTTTCATTCGGTTCAGCTGTTAATTATAAGTTCTTGTTGTAATTTCTTAAACCCAGTATTAAATTAAACTCTTCGTAATTAAGTAAATATTTTTTAAAAATTTATTTTACGCTCGCAAGACGTAAAATTGGCGCAGTCGGTAGGATTCGCAAGATTTCCGTAAAAACAGAAATTTGTGGTCCAGCACTTAATTGCGACGAACCAGTAAGAAGAAAAATCAACTCCGTCGTCCAGCGGCCCCTTTCCTGGTCAATTGGAGAACCAAGTAAATAAGTTCCAAGGAGAACGCGTACAAGTAAGAAACTACAACGAAGAAAAATCATTTCCGTCGTCCAGTGGCACCTTTCCTGGCCGGAAAAGAAAAAGAATCAGCCCCAAAGAAGACGAAGCCCGAATGACATCATAATTATTGGAACGAGAAGCAGAAGTTGCCCAGCGGTACCTGTCCTGAACAACATCTTGCCAGATTCCAATCGAGACGAGTGCTTGGATCTTCGCCCAGCGGTCCCTTTCCTGGACGAGACCTTCATGCAGTTCGTGTTTTCAGTTGCTCTGTAAGTTATTGTTTATTTTTCTTTCTTATTGCAACATATTGTATTTGTAACTGTCTGTGAGTTACAGTAATTATTACCGTTAATTGTCGTAAAATGGCTGAATTCGCATTAAAAGATTTAAAAGATATGATACCGGAATATGATGGTGATCAATCTACTCTTAACGATTTTATTGAGGCATGTAATTTCGTAACTAATCTTATTGATCAAGAACGAATAGACGCTTTAATCTTTATAATTAAAAGTAAACTGTGCGGTAAGGCTAAAAGGTTTATTTCCTCGCGTAATTTACATAATTGGGAGGATATTAAAAATTTGCTAATAGGTCACTATGGTGATTGTAGGGATACTGAAGGATTATTAAGAGATTTAACGTCATCGTTTCAAAAACAGAACGAGACACCGCGCGCTTTTGTTCAAAGAATTGAAGATTTACTCACAAAAATTAGGAGTAGTGTTGCATTAGATGCTTATTTGACCGCCGATGCAAAACGTATTTTAAATGATTCACACGAAAAAATCGCTTTAAAAACATTTTTAGCGGGTTTAAATGATCCACTAGGTTCTAATATTAGGGCACAAAGACCCGATAGTTTAGATCAGGCAGAACAGTATTTAATCGAAGAAGAAAATATAGCGTATCTTAAAAATTTTAGAATTTTCCCGAGAGAAAATTACGGAAACAGTAATTATAATAATTATAATAAATTTTCTAGAGATAAAAAATTTTGCTCATATTGTAAAAAACCGGGTCACATAATTGATACTTGTTACAGAAAAAATAATACAAATTCAAATAATAATGCCACAGGTTATTCGCAAAATCAAGGTACTTCGAGTAATTCCCAGAATCAAAGACCCTCTGTAATAAAGAGAAATCCATATTTTAATCAAAATACAAATGTAAATAATTTAAACTTTCAAGAAGAACAGGAAACGGGTGTTGCTGTTCTTCCTTCTGTCACTTTCCAGCCCGAACAATAAATTCGAAGTATGAATCTACAAAAATTCACACTTTAATAAATAATCCAAATAAACTTTTATATTTAAAAAATTCAAATAATGAAACATTTTTAATTGATACAGGTTCGCCAATTTCTTTATTAAAATTTGAAATTGCAAAGCGACATAAACATGAAATAATGAAAGAAAATATTATTATTCACGGAATAAATAGTAATGATAGCGAAAGAACTAAAATAACAAGTAGCGTAAATCGCCAGGTATTTGATAATGATTTTCATAAATTTTATTTAATTGATTTTGAATTTGCATTTGATGGTTTATTAGGAAACGACTTTTTTGAAAAGTTTAAGGTTGTTATTGATATATCAAATAAAAAATTAATAATTAATAATTTAAAATACCGTTTATACGTTTATGGACAAATTGAAAATCCAGAAATAAATCCAGTTAAAATTAAAATCCCAGCAAGAACAATACAAGTTGTTGAATTGCCTATTCATAATACAAATATTACTGAAGGAATTTATCCTGAAATTAAAATTAATGATGATATTAAAATTCCTAACTCACTTGTAAAAGTAAATAATGGTAAAATTATAACTACCGTGTCAAACACGTTAGACAACGATCAATATATAGAAATTTTTCCAGTTGATATTGAACCGTTTGACGAAACAATTCTAAAAAATGAAATAAAAAATAATTCAATTAATGAAACCGATATAAATCGTGAAAATAAAATTTTGAATGAATTAAGATTAAACCATTTAAATAATGAGGAAAAAGAAAAAATCGTTGACCTCTGTTTAAAATATAAAAACATTTTTTATCTTGAAGGAGACAAATTGTCATTCGCAAATCAAATAAAACATGAAATTGATACACAAAATGCAAAACCAATTTATTCTAAAACCTATAGATATCCTCAAATACACAAAGAGGAAGTAAAGAGACAAATTAATAATATGTTAAAGGAAAATATAATACAACCATCGACCAGCCCCTGGTCATCTCCAGTGTGGGTGGTTCCAAAAAAATTAGATTCTAGTAATACACAAAAGTGGAGAGTAGTAATAGACTATAGGAAATTAAATGATGTTACCGTAGGGGACAAATATCCGTTACCTAATATTGAAGATCTGTTAGACCAACTCGGTAAATGTAAATATTTCACTACGCTAGATTTAGCGTCCGGTTTTCACCAGATTGAAGTTAGTAAAAATGATATTCCCAAAACAGCGTTTTCGGTTGAAAATGGTCATTTTGAGTATTTAAGAATGCCATTTGGATTAAAAAACGCACAGGCAACCTTCCAGCGTGCAATGGAAAATATTCTTAGAGGCTTACAAAATGAAATGTGTATGGTGTATATTGATGATATAATAATTTATTCTAATACTTTAGAAGAACATATTAATAGATTAAATTCTGTGTTCGAACGTTTAAGCAAATATAATTTCAAGATTCAACCTTGCAAATGTGAATTTTTAAGAAAAGAGGTAGCCTATTTAGGTCATTTAGTAACTGAAAATGGAGTAAAACCAAACCCAAATAAAATCGAATCTATTGTAAATTTTCCAATACCCAAAAATCAAAAAGATATTAAATCTTTAAATCGATTAACAGGTTACTATAGACGTTTTATTAAAAATTATTTAGAAATAACAAAACCGTTAACACAACTGTTAAAGAAAAATATTCAATTTAATTTTAATAGTAAATGTATTGAATCATTTGATAAATGTAAAAAGTTATTAACTACAACTCCTATCTTACAATACCCAGATTTTAAACAAGAATTCATTTTGACAACAGATGCTAGCAACTTTGCGATCGGTTCTGTATTATCGCAAGGTCCGATAGGACAAGATCTTCCGATTGCTTATGCTTCAAGGACGTTAAATGGAGCGGAATCTAGATATTCCACAATTGAGAAGGAATTACTTTCAATTGTTTGGTCAATTAAACATTTTCGTCCTTACATTTTCGGTAGAAAATTTAAAATTATAACAGACCACAAACCGTTATTGTGGCTCTTTTCAATTAAAGACCCCGGCTCCAGATTAGCTAGGTGGCGTTTAAAGTTAGAAGAGTATGATTATGAAATTATTCATAAAGCAGGTAAATACAATAAAGTAGCAGATGCGTTAAGTAGAATAAAATTAGGTCATGAAAATATTTTATCTTATGAAAATTATCTAGAATACAGTAAAAGTAACGATATAATTAATGAAAATATAATCGAAATAAAAAACGATTTGATGAGTGCACCTCATGATTTCGCGTTAGCACATTGTGTTAGTGCTGACTTAGAAATGAGTAAGGGAATAGCTGTAAAGTTTAAAAATAAATTTGGTAAAGTAGACGAATTAAAATCACAAAACCCATCCTTACATTCTCTATGTTATTTAAAAGAAAACTCAAGGTATATAATATACTTAATTGTAAAAAATTATTTTTATGAAAAACCTTCTTACCAAGACCTATTCAATACATTAATAAATCTTAGAACATTTTGCATAAATAATAATATAAATCAACTTGCTATGCCAAGATTAAGTTGTGGCTTAGATAAATTAAATTATGCAGAAGTGAGAAAAATCATAAATTACATTTTTAAAGGATTAAACATAATCATTCAGATTTATCATATTGAAAATACCGCAATGAACGTAAATGCTTTAACAAGTAATACTGAAACGGACACCGCTTCAGAAACCGAAGAAACTCAAAACGAGATGGAAAAAGAATTCGATAAATTTATCGCTTTACGGAAAAAGGATTCGTTAATAGATTTTTCAATAATAAAACAAAGTAATGATAATATATTATTTCAGAATCATAATAATATTATAGTAACAGTACCGAAGATCGAAGATCAAAATAATGAACTAATAAAAAATATAATTCAGGACACATGTCCGGATCCTGAAAACCAATACTTAAATTTAGATGAATTACTAACTGTAAAACAAAGTATAAAAATGAAAAATCGAAAATATTTTATAATTCAATTACCCACCTTCAAACTAGAATCGCTTAGTCTAAAAGATTGTTTTAGAATATTTTATTGTATAAAAGACGAATTACCTCCAAATGATTATTATATTAATTCTATTAAACACTTACCTGTATTGGATATAATAAGCTATATTTTTAAAGGAAACGAAAGTACGTTTATAGTTTGTCATAATGTTGTTGTAACACCTCCAGAAAATGAGAGGTTACAAATTATCGAAAATTATCATAGTAGTAAAACGTCTGTGCACAAAGGCATTAATGAAACCTTCAGACGCATTCGAGATCGTTATATTTGGCCTAATTTAAAAAGCGAAATAGAATCATTCATTAAAGCTTGTGATATATGTAATAAAGCGAAAGTTAATCGTCAAAATCAAGATTATCCCTTGGTAATAACCGAAACACCTGACAAGCCTTTTGAACATATAAATATCGATCTATTAGAAATTAATAGAAAAAATACTGTACTAACTATAGTCGATAATTTTTCAAAATTTGCACAAACCTATCCAATACCCAACAAACAAGCAACATCTGTAATTGACGGATTATTGCAATACTTCCAGCATTTTCCTACACCAAAACGAATACATTCAGATGTTGGCGCTGAATTTAATAATCATTATATGAAAGATTTAGCAAAATTATATAATTTTAGATTAACTTATAGTGCCGTTGCGCACCCACAATCAAATGGAGTCGTAGAGAGATTTCATTCCACGTTGCTAGACTCTCTAAGGAGCTATCACTTAGAATATCCTAATCACTCTATTATGAAAGGACTACCATATTGCATAAAATCTTATAATAAAAGTAAATCAACTTCGACAAAATATACTCCACAAGAAATTATTTTCGGACATATTCGAGATTTCGACAGCGAACAATTATATAGCGAAGATGAACTTCAAACTAATTATATTAACGATATTAAAAATGCAAGCAATTATATTTTCGATAATGTAAAGAGAAATATTGAAAACTCAAAAGAAAAAGCAAAACAAAGATTTGACAAACACGTTAATGATAATAAAACACAATATAAAGTAGGAGATTATGTTTATGTAAAAGAATCTCAAATTGGTAATAAAATAAAAAATAAATATAATGGTCCATACAAAGTAATATCTTTAAAAAGTAAAAATACTGCAGAAATTCAATTAACTGCTAATAAAAGTTCAAACGTACACTTTGACCGACTCAAATTAGCTTCTATTGTTCCAGGGTTATCCTCGGAACCAGAGCGGCAATAATACCCATAAAAACTTCGGCGGGTATCTTCTATCAGAAGGAAGGTATAGCCAAAATATCTAATGAAAATTGGAAAATCATTACCTATAAAAATATTACATTACTTAGAAATTCATTTTATCAAAGTGTTAATGCTAGACTATTTTTAGAAAAGATGTTAAGTAAGGAAAACATGAATCCCTCTTTTAAAATACCATTTCTGGCGCAATTATCATTACTCAATACAATTAATGAAGAAATTAAAGAGAAAATAAATGAAATCACTTTAACCGTTCCTAATCGATTAAAACGCGGTTTAATAAATGGCATCGGATCATTATGGAAAGTAATCACCGGTAATTTAGACGCCTCTGATGGCGAATTTTATAATGAATGTATTGACAGATTAGAAAAGGATGATAAAGATTTACAATTTTTGATGAAAGACCAAATTCAAATAGTTTCAGAAACTATTAAAAACTTTAATATGACATTAAGTAAATTAAACTTAGATGAAATAACTTTTAATAATAATTTAAAAATAATCCAAGAACAATTAATTGAAAATCAAAATACTAAACAATTTTATGAATTACAAATTAAAGCTCTCTCAATGGTAGAACAAATCATGCAAACAAACACAATATTATTAAATGAACTAGACAACATTATAAATAGTATAACTTTTGCAAGACTTAAAATTTTGCATCCTTCGGTTATTGATCCCGATATATTAATAAATGAGTTAGAAAAAATACCCTCCAAATTATCACATGGAAATTAAGCTTTTAGTCCAAACCACGAACATTTATCACAGTTACTGTCTTTAATAACGATCGAAGCGTTTCAAACTAACGAAAGAATTATTTTTATTTTACATATACCCTTGATTGAAAGTTATGAGTATGATTACTACCATGTATTTGCAGCCCCTACAAAGGATAACAGAACCAATTTATTTCATGTACTTATTCCGAATTTTAAATATGTTGCAATATCTAGGGATAGTAAACAATACATTACAATTAATGAAAAAGTGCAGTGCAGTGAAATTATAAGAAACGAAATTCACATGTGCTACAATCAATTACCTAAAACTTTATCCGCAGACTCGCCTTGCGAAGTATCTGTTTTAATGGAAGCTAAGATAACAGAAAATTGTAATAAAATAGTAACGCAAATTGAAGATTATAATGTTCAAAAATTAGCAAATAACAAATGGCTCTTAACTATTTCAAAACAATTACCAGTAACAACAATTTGCCCTGGTTTAAATTCTGAAACCAAACTTGTAAGTGAAAATTCATTATTAACTTTAAATTCTAAATGTAATTCATTTATAGGCATAACTAGAGTTTATGCGAGCCCAGAACAAAATAATACAATTCATTCACAATTAATAATTCCGGATATTCAATATGATTGTTGTGAGCATTTGCCAGAAAAAGAAAAGTTTACCTATTTTAAAACCAATTAAAATTAATCACCTTAATTTAGACGAATTAAATATTGCAAGTGAAAAATTAAAAGAATATGATCAAAATTTAAACAAAATGATAAATGAACCTTTTATAAAAAGACATTGGAGTGTCCTTACTTATATACTAATTATTTGCGTACCATTAATTATACTATTTTTATTTTGTAAATGTTGTTATAAAAGAAAATTCATCGGATATTTTAATAATCCCTCATCTGATGATGGACACAATCCACGATCATGTTGCACTCAAGTATTTAACTATTGTAATGTAAAATCGAACGTGACAAAAAGACCATCCTTACGTTCAAATGTAAACTACAACGTACAGGATGAAGAAATAATATTTCAAACACCTTGTGTACCCCTTTCCAGTACTAGAAAAACACCCAAAAGACTTTAATTCATGATATTTTATAATTTTTTGTATTTTTTTGTAATTTTCGTAATTTTTGTAAATTGTTTTGTAATTTTTTGTAATATTGCATATTATAAAAAATCTTAATGGGGGAGGTGTTAGGTACTAGTACTGCAATTACATTTATAAGTTAGATTTATTATTAATATTTTATTATGTTACATTGTATTTAATCTTAATCATACGTGCGAAAAGTAGTGTTCGTCGCGTACGTTGCCGCGACTCCCACGCAGGAGACGATTACCACCGGATGGACGCGCATTCCAGAGAAGTGGCGCGACCCTTATCAGTGTTATATAAACGTGTCTTAGGAAAAACGCGGGGACTTCGTTATACGCTTTCATTCGGTTCAGCTGTTAATTATAAGTTCTTGTTGTAATTTCTTAAACCCAGTATTAAATTAAACTCTTCGTAATTAAGTAAATATTTTTAAAAAATTTATTTTACGCTCGCAAGACGTAAAATACATTTCAATCTGCATCTTTTAATGGCTGTGTTTATTTTCTAATGAATATGGATTTTTTTAAATAACTGTAATCAAGCAAAAAATTGTTGGCTACAAACTGACTAAATTGACGAGGGTGGAAATTTGTTATCGCCCCGAGAGTAGAGCCAAATGCAATCATCTTCGGACGATAATGGAATCAGTGTCACGCCGTCATCCCCATAATTAGGCGCGCTATATTATCCGCTGTTTACATGGTCGTCGTTTTTTTAATTTTTTTTTTTTGAACATTGGATTTCACAGCAATCTGCATTAATTCTCCGTTTTCGGAGTTTTCGAAATGCGAAAGAGCGCGCGGGCGCTACAATTAGATTAACGAAACGGCGACACTTCTTACACAGTAATTACAAAAGGGCGGCGGGATGATGAATGTAATTATGCAAAAATCGATGCGCGGCACAGAAACACAGACACACAGGCCCGACGTTTGTTCTTGCAGGGCCCGGAGATGAGATAATGAGAACTAGGCGACGACTTTTCCGCAAAACCGCGCTTGGGGAGTCGAGGGGGGGCTTTCTGAATTTATGGGAGCCGTCTGCGGGGTGTGTATTAACCCCGAGACGAGACCCTTTCACGAGGACTAAATAATTGATGTCGCCCATTTAGGCCCGTCCCACCTTACTCCGAATATACGGTGAGTAAGTAAGTAAGTAGCTCTCTTCGTTCATGGGGGAGGAAAGTTAATAATGCCCAAGTTTTTCCATAGACACAACTTTTCTCTTACGCGCGGCGATTTTAATTGATGCGTAGAAGGGAGGGAAAAAATTGGAAATTGGAATGATAAAATTAATGCGGGGAAAACGCTTGAGGGTGGATGGAGGAAGGAAGGCGGGAACTAATTAAGCTTCGGTTTTATTAATTCCATTTCGCTTTAATTTAAGAACCCAATAATAATCATTTTAAAATTATCGATGATTTTATATTAAAAAATTCCTCCCATCAGAACAAAGAAAAATCCCGATTCACTTTCGATTACACACGTCCTAAGATCTTTTTCTTTGCATGTCAGCAAAGACGATCCAATTTAGAACTAGAAATTAGATTAAAGTTATGTAAAGGATTCGCGTGCAAACGTTCACTTTTACGATTTCGACTGACAGAAGGAAAAAAAGAAAGAAAGAAGGGCAACAGGAAAAAAAAATGGATATTTATTTTCCGATACGCGTTTTGTTTATAGATTTATAAGCAGCGCGCAAAGTGAGTGGGGGGACACAAACGACAGTTTTCAATCGCATTACCATCGATCACGCAAACTGGGCCCCCCGTAATTCACTGATATACATGTGTGCACGGCCCGTTTACATATTTCATGTGCCGATGCTGAAAACGTAATTTACGACGGGAGACGCTCGCTGTTTATTAGGTTGTAGGGGGGCGGAGGGAAGGACGCGGAACGTTTCAGCGCTGAAAGAATTTAATAATGACCGGCGATGAATTTTTAAGCCGTACACATAAACATCAATCATGGATGTTTTTTAATTTCGAGTTTTATCAATTTCGCGGTTATTAATTAAATTTCATTTTAAATGATGTAATTATAGAATAGGGAGGCTTTTAATTTTATTATACAATTATATTTAATATCCTCCTATTCTTATGTAACGGAATAAAATAAGGTTTTATATAAGACTTTAATTCCAGAAATTTTACACGTTTACAATTTTGCATTTTTTTATTTCCAAGTTTATAATGCTGTGCAGACGCATAATAAAAGGTATATTAATTAATTTTATATAAAATATAAATATACAGGGTGAGTTTTTTTCGATGTTCTCTATGGGGATCTCGGAAACTATAAGAGATAGAGAAACGGTTAAATTGGGAAAGAAGTGTAGATTAACGAGACGAATAAAATTCCACTTTCAAAATTTTCAAAAAAGTCAAGGGTAACTAGATATTTTGAAAAAAGTAAAAAGTGTCAATTTTTTCAAATCAATATATCTCGGTTATTATAACAGATAGAAAAAAACTGTAAAGGACAAAGTTTTAGATAATTTTATGTAGATTAATAAAAAATAATCAGAAAATTTTTATCGCCATTATTTTCCGAGATATGATGCAAACTTACATTTTTTTAAATAGAAACCATAGTTGGCTATGGCCTCATTCAAAAGGTAATTTTTTTCTCTTTAATCCAATATGACATACGACATAGTTATTTCTAAAAATAAGTGAGTTATAGTCATTTTAAATTTTATTATAAATAAAAAATGGGTAGCCATGAAAAAGATAAAAGTAAAACAATTGCAGTTGTTTATAATAATAGCAATATTGTAATTATTAGTTCTACAAAGTTAAATAAAAATGGAAAACTAGCATAAGTATAATAATTTTGTAATTATCAAATAGCCTTCTGTATGTGGTATAAACCCATTTGTCAAGAGGATAATACGTTTCTTACAAAAATATTATGAACAGATGAATCGCGATTCACTAATTGTGGTATTTTTAATCGCCACAATGAACATAGATGAACTTAAGAGAATCCACGAGAAGTTTCACAGAGGAAACTACAAATTAAATTAGGGTTTAATCCATGGTGTGTTTGGATTAATAATTCTCGGTCCATATATTTTTGAAAGCTCACTAAGTGAAACTGATTACTTTCAATTTCTTTAGAAAACATTTGAAGATACGCTCGATTGCTTAAATTTATCATTACAAGCAAGATTAAAATGGTTCCAATATGACGGTGCTCCACCTAATAACATGTTGGCTTTACAAATTATTTAAATGATGCTTTTCCTAACTCATAAGTGGGAAGAAATAAACCAATCCCAGGGCCACCTAGATCTCCCGATTTGCGCGTTTTGGAATTTTTTCTGTGGGGTTATGTAAAAAACAAAGTATATGAAAAATCATATCATTCTGTGGAGGATCATAAACTAGTTGTTATTGAAACATTTATTTCAATTTACATGAGAATAGTCAAAAAGCCATAAATTCAATTTTAAAAAGATATAATTTATGTCATAATAGTATTAATAGTGGACTTTTTGACTATATTTTTTAATATTAAAATTTCTCTCCCATTGATATATTGATAATTACAGAATTACTTTATGCAGTTGTTTCATTTTGATTTATCTCTGTAAAACTACTGATTACAATATTGCTAATATTATAAACAACTGCAATTGTTTTACTTTCATCTTTTTCATGGCTACCCATTTTTTATTTATAATAAAATTTAAAATGACTATAACTCACTTATTTTTAGAAATAACTATGTCCTATGTCATATTGGAGTAAAGAGAAAAAATTTACCTTTTGAATGAAGCCAGAGCCAACTATGGTTTCCATTTAAAAAAATGTAAGTTTGCGTCATATCTCAGAAAATAATGGAGATAAAAATTTTCTGATTATTTTTTATTAATCTACATAAAATTATCTAAAACTTTGTCCTTTACAGTTTTTTTTCTCTCTATTATAATAACCGAGATATATTGATTTGAAAAAATTGACACTTTTTACTTTTTTCAAAATATCTAGTTACCCTTGACTTTTTTGAAAACTTTGAAGTGGAATTTTATTCGTCTCGTAAATCTACACTTCTTTCTCCATTTAACCGTTTCTCTATCTCTTATAGTTTCCGAGATTCCCATAGAGAACATCGAAAAAAACTCACCCTGTATAAGACTAAAAATTATTTCTGTGTGATTTGTGAAATTAATTACTCTAGTGGTTAAGTTTGTATATTCTATAACGAACAACTATAACAAATAGAAAATTGCAAAATGCATTCAATAATTTAAAATAAATGCATAAAATTTATGATTCGAGTAATTGACTTAGAAATTACAAAACATAAAAAATAGTTTACTTTATATTCTTCATATAACAAAGGCATAACAGTCAAAAATGAGCTCAAAATAATGGCAAAAATTAAAAATGGAACAGGCAAAAAACAGTTGAAAACAATTTAAAATTTCTCAAAAATAAAAACAATAATACATTTTCTAAAAATGATGCTTACTTAAACTAACAATCTAACACATCTTTAAACAGTTAAAACTTGAAAAATTAAAGCGATAATTCACTGACTTGAAAATAAATGCATTAAAGTAACAAATTGTGTAATTAAAACAAATCCAAAAATAATTTGTGTTTTTCATATAAAAACAATTGAAATTTCTTTCGTATAAACAAAAGCACAACGCTTAAATCTTGTAAATCCCAAAATGCATTCATTGAAGAAAACAATAAATAATAAACTTATTTGAAAATATACTTACTTTTAAAAAAAAATCATTTTATAATTTATTTGAAAACTGTTCAATTAAAAAAACAATTAAAACTCTGTAAGAAATTAAACTTGCGTTTGAAACAAACATTTAAAATAACAGTAGAAAATTTCTCAAAGAAGAGATTGATTTAAAAATAAAAACAAAATTGAAGATGAAAAAAAAAACAGTGGACAACCAAAACTGAAATCAATTAAAATTTGCTCTAAACGATCTAAACAATTAAACATTTAAATTTTGCAAAGGTAATTTATTTAAATTAAAGACTTTTTACAGAGAAAAAAATAAGTCAATTGAAACCTTTTGAAACGTCATTATTTTATTAATTAAAAATTTGTATTAAAATGTAAAAAACCTGTAGAAAATTACTTTTATTTGCATTGATTTAAAAAATTAAGATTTACCCCAAACAATAATAAAATTTCTTCAAAAGCAATAAAATATTTTACATTAGGCAGAAAGACCTCTGGTCAATAGCCTTTTGACAAATTAATACATTAACACCTCATTCATTCTTCATTATTCCAATGTAAATATGTACAAAATTTGTCAATAAATATATGTTACTACTATTTTACATTTTTTTGATAAAAATTAAGCAATTTACAATTATTCAAAAAGAAGCGTTTTTAAAATTGATTTGAAAGTAATTTCAACTTTTCTGAAAAACAATTGACGTTTTCTAAGAAAAATGAATTGATAATTTTCATAAAATAAATAAATCAAACAATAATTTAGCAAGAAAAAATAATTACAAACATTTCTTGCGTTCTTAAAAAGAGATAATTTAAATTTTTGGAGAATATCTCTAAAAGAAAAAACGATTGATTTAAATTTAAAAAAACTGAAAAACTATCTACAAAGATTGGAAATTTAGAAAAAAAAGTTGAAACAAACAGTTTAAAATTTGTCAAAAAATTAGAAAAATAATATACAAATAAAAACTTTAAACTTTTCGTAAAAACAATTGACATTTTTTAAGGAAAAATAATTGAAATTTTGAAAAATAGTTGAAATCTTAAAAATAAATAAATATTTAAAAAATAATAAAGAAAACTTATAACATTTTTATACCACTTTTTATTAAAAAGTTACAAGTTTTCTTTATTATTTTTAAAAAATTGAAAATGTACCACGAAGTTCACGCCGAGAAGATTCAAGAAATAAATAAATATATTTAGCAAGATAAAAAAATGAAAACATTTTTAAAAACCGTTTAAATATTCGAATTGAAATTTCCTTCCGATATAAATAATTTAGCTTTTTATTAAAATAAACAGAACAAAAACTAAAGATTTCTTAAAAAAATAAATTACTCAAAAAAATCTGTTGATTAAAATATCGACAAAAATAAGAAATGGAAGAGGAAAAAAACAGTTGAAAACAATTTAAAGTTTCACAAAAATAAAAAACAATAATACATTTTCTAAAAATTCAGTCGAAATTTTAGGAAACTAAAACTAACAATCTAACATTTTTTTTTTTAATTTCTTAAAGAAAAGACAATTGGGTGAAATAAGGGTTAAAAATTTATAGTAAACCATTAAAAAATGATAAAAATTACTATGCAAAATTACTTTTACTTATTTAATTTTAGTTTTAAATTAAACAATTAACATTTTCTTTACATAAACAATAGCATAACACCTAAAACACCTAAAACAGAAAATCCTAAAAAACATTCATTATTTCTTGCACGTTTCTTGAAGTGAAATAAACTAAGTGTAATTTAATCATTTCATCAATAATAGTACATTCGTTAATTTACAAAAAAAAAACAATAGACTTAAAAATCTCAAAATACATTAGGGATAATATAACTTTTACTTTTATATAAAAACAATTAAGTCATGTTTTATATAAATAAAAGCATAACGAATTTCACTTTCAAGTTTTGATTGTGAAAGTGAAATTCGTTTATTGAAAAAAAAATGTAAAATTAACCAATCAAATAAAAAACTTGTAGATCACTAAACACTTTTAGAAATAATCAATTTTTAGTTTTACATAAAAACAATTGACGTATTATTCGTATAAAGAGCAGTGCAACGCTCAACACTTGCAAATAAATTTAAAAAAATTAATTAATTTTTTCATTGGCTAATTTTATTTAGTTTTTAAATCAACGGATGCACTTTACGATTTGTAAATATTACGAATATTTCATTTTTTATATAAAACGAAAAATATATTATTTTTTATCGCCCTTTATAATTTATAAATCAATTGCTCGATTGGTTACTTTAATACAACTTTTCCAATCAATTTGGAATTGTGCTATTTTTAAATTTTATTATTATGCTGTTTTTTCATTTTGGTTTATCTCTATAAAACTAATAATTACAATATTGCTATCATTATAAACAACTGCAATTGTTTTACTTTCATCTTTTTCATGGCTACCCATTTTTTATTTATAATAAAATTTAAAATGACTATAACTCACTTATTTTTAGAAATAACTATATCGTATGCCATATTGGATTAAAGAGAAAAAAATTACCTTTTAAATGAGGTCACAGCCAACTATGGTTTCCATTTGAAAAAATGTAAGTTTGCGTCATATCTCGGAAAACAATGGCGATAAAAATTTTCTGATTATTTTTTATTAATCTGCATAAAATTATCTAAAACTTTGTCTTTTACAGTTTTTTTCTATCTGTTATAATAACCGAGATATATTGATTTGAAAAAATTGACACTTTTTACTTTTTTCAAAATATCTAGTTACCCTTGACTTTTTTGAAAACTTTGAAAGTGAAATTTTATTCGTCTCGTAAATCTACACTTCTTTCCCCCATTTAACCGTTTCTCTATCTCTTGTAGTTTCCACATAGAGAACATCTAAAAAAACTCACCCTGTATATATATATATATATATAAATAATTTAGTAAAATTAAAAATGATTTATATGTTTTGTGATTTTTAAGTTAATTGCTCAAGAAGATAATTGTGGACATTTTATTATGGACAATTACTTTTGGGGATTTCGTTCATTTTTAAGTATTTATGGTTGAGCTTTTGTTTATATGAATAATATTTCAATTGTTTTCACGTGAAACTAAAAATTGATTCTTTTTTTGAGGTGTTTTGAGACTTGCAATTGATTTGATTAATTCAATTTACACAATGTTTCTAATAAACGATTACATTTTTGGGGTTTTCCATTTTTAAGTTTTGAGCGTTATTCTCTTATTTATATAAAGAACGTGTCAATTGTTTTCATGTAAAACTAAGAATAGGTTATTTCAAAAAGGTGATTATTCATTCAATTGTTTTAATGATTAATTTTTCACAATTTATTTGAAATAAATGAATGCATTTTGGGATTTTCTATTTTCCAGTTTTGTTTATTTGAAGAATAAAACTAAAAATAGATTTTTTTGACTTTTTTTACTTTCAATTGTTTTATATAAATTTTCAACACTTGTCAACCAATGGATTATTAATTTTTAAATTGTTGTTTTCCATTAAGTATTAGTTATTCAATTCAATTGATTTTTTATTGTTTATTTTAAATTTTTAACTGTTTTTTTTCTCATTTTCAATTTGTGTCGAATTTTTTTCACCTTTTTATTTAGTCAATTGTTTTTGAAATGTTCTCCAATGTTATTTTGTATTATTTGTTAAAAAAAATGATTATTTTTGTTACAAAATTTAAACTGTTTTTAAGAAAGCAAAAAATGTTTTTAATTGTCTTTTCTTACTTTTTCAATTTTTTTAATTTATAAATTTTCAACTATTTTTTACAACATTTCAATTATTATTTCTTAGAAAATGTCAGGTGTTCTTACGAAAAGTTTCAACTGTTTTCAAATGAGTTTAAAAAGTTTAATTTTACAAAAATAAGTTTTCAAGTAATTATTCAATTAGTTTTTTATGAATTTTCAACCCATTTTAAACCAATTGTGTTTTCTTTATTAATTTTTTTTAAATGTTAAATTGTTTTTAATTATTTCTATTAGACTATTTTTTTGTTATTAATTTTGCTTCCCAAAATTTTTATTGACTTTTTAGAAAAAATTTTATTGTTATATTCTTTAGAAATTTAAAATTTTATTAAACTGTTTCTTTCTCCAATTTAAATTTTTGTTGATTTTTTTCAGCTTCCTATTTAATCAATTGTTTTTTTTAGGTGATCAAATTCAAATTCAAATACAAAATATGCTTTTATTTGTTTTTTTCTTAATATATCTTTAGAAATTATTCAAAAAACTTTTCAAATTTTTCCAAATTTTCAATTCTTTTTTATTGAAAATATGAATTGTTTCTATAAAATGTTTAAACTATTTTTAAATAAGTTTAAGAATGCTTCTTTTTGAAAAGTTTTTGTTATGCACAAAAAATATTTTCAACTAATTATTCTTGACAAAGGTGAGAAATTCTTCCGTCGATTGATCGCCAATTTCGAATACATTTGAATTAGGCAAAAAACTAAAAATCGCAGTTCAATTGTTATTCAATTTTTTTTTAAATAATAATCTGATGTGGGAAATTCTTGCTCCTATCGCATGCTACTATCAAATACAATTGAATCAAGCAAAAAACTAAAAGTCGTGTTTCAATTGTTTTTCAATTTTTATCTTTTGAAATAATGTTCCGATTTAGGAAATTCTTGCATCATACGATTGCTAGAATCAAATAGATCTGATATTCATTAAAAATTGAAATTCGTGCTTCAACTGTTTTTGGCGACAACTCTTAAAATAACTAACCGATTTAAGAAATTCTTGCTCCGATCGATTGTCACTATTACATGCATTTGAATTAAGCAAAGAACTAAAAATCGCAGTTCAATTGTTTTTTTTTTTAGTTTTTGGCGATGAAATATTGTTTCGATTTGAGAAATTCTTGCTACTATCGTTTACCACTATTACATACAATTGTATTAAACAAAGTACTAAAAATCGTAATTCAATTGTTTTTCGTTTTTGTTTTTTGGCGATATCTTTTGAAATAATATTCTGATTTGAAAAATTCGTCCGCCGATTGATCGCCAATATCGAATACACATGTCATATAAGAGATAAAAGACAGATAATAGACAAACAAAAACAGAAGATAAAAAATAAGAAAAATAGAAACAAAAAATAATAAGATATTTTATTTTTAATTTTTCAGCGATTACTTTTATAATAATGTTTTGATTTGAGAAATTCTTGTTCCAATCAAATATACATTTAAAATTAGGCAAAAATCTATAAATCGTAATTCAATTGTTTTTCGGTTTTTTGCGATATCTTTTGAAATAATATTCTGATTTGAGAAATTCTTCCACCAATTGGTCGCCAATATCGAATTCACTTGATTTTCACAAAAAAAAACAAAAAGTCGTAATTCAATTGTTTGTTTAGTTTTTCGGCTATACCTTTTGAAATAATGTTCCGATTTTGGAAATTTTATTTTATTGCTTTTGAAAAAATTTAAAAATACATTTCTATGTTTTAGAAAATTTTTCACCATTATTTTTTTAAGAAATCTTTGAATTTTTACGTTTAATTCCAATTTGTGTTTTAAACTAAAATTTCTTTACGTCAGTTTCATTTGTTTTTTCTTAGAATATTTCATTTTTCTTATTTAAATTTAACAAATTTTCTTAAGCAAAGTTTAAAAGTTTGTTCTTTTAATTAATTTTTTGTTTCAATTTTTTTTTCATTTTTAATTTTATTTTTTAACCCTTAGCTGCACCTGGGAGTCCTGAGGGACCCCATCCTTTCTTAAAAATACTTTTTAATTACTTATGTCTATTTACGTCTTCATTTTTGTGGCATTTAATTTTTTATTAAAAAATATGCATTTTTCTTATCTATATATTTAACTGTAGTTTTTTGCAAGAATATTTTTTGAAAGAAGCCCTTGTACTGTATTTATTTTTTTGAAATGTAGTATAAAATACACCATTACTTACAATTTCAAGTCTACATTTAACTAAATAATAGTTTTACGAATTTTAAAGGAAAAATGCATTTTAAGAATGTTCTTAACTTATTTTCTCAATCCTCTAGGGAAAAGAGTTAACTCTCTACTATGGCTGATTTTTCTAGTCCATAATGTACCAATTAACACTTTTGTACAGTTCTGTAATCCTATATATGTTTATGTTGTTGTTTATGTTTATTTCTTTTAATGCTGTGCCAACAAAACAGCCTAACACATACAAAAAATACATAAATAATATTAATTACATAATTTAGACCGCACGAGAATTGAGCATTGAGTTCATCCTACCTCCATCCATCGTACCTCGAAGTATATAGAGGATAGAAGAATTTTTAAAGAAATTTTTCAAATTGGGGTCCTAGAAGACCCCATGTGCAGTTATGTTACACAATTGAAGTGGTGCAGCTAAGGGTTAAGTTAATTTAAAATTAAGTTTCTTCTCTAAGAAAATTTTCATGTTCTTTTTTTAAGAAATTTTTTATTTTTTTGTTTCAAACTAAAATTTCTTTTTTAAGATTGTTTATTCAAAACATTTGAATTGGTTTCAAATAAATTTTAAAAGAAAATATCAATTGTTTCATTTTTTCTAAAAAAAATTATTAGTTTCAATTGTTTTTTGAAAATGAACTGCTTTCGAATCAATTTTAAATATTAATAAAATAATAAAATTAAAATAAATTAAAATAAAATAAATATTTTTTATTTTTGTAAAGTATTCAATTGTTTAATTTTGAAAAAAAAAAACAATTATATTTTCAAATTATTTTAAATGTGATTTCTTAGAGTTTCAATGGCTTTTTATTAGCATACTTCAAATGTTTTTTAGGAAGGTTACAATTATCTTACTTTGTTTGTAAAAACGAACTTTGTATAAATCGTTCAATTATTTCAGCAAAATTTAATTTATGTACTGTTTTTTCTTTCTTTTTCAGTTTCTTATTTTTTAAATAAATTGTCTCTCCTTTAAGAAATTTACTTCTTTTTTTATTCTAATTTTCGTTTTAAACCAAAATTTCTTTTTTTACAGTTTCTATTGTTTTTTATTTTACATAAAATAATTCTTTATTTTTTTATTTTTTTTTTATTTGAAATGTTATCAAATAAATTTTAAAATGTGTTTTTTAGAGTTTCAATTGTTCCTTTTTATTAGCATATTTCAAATGTTTTTTGTTAGGAAGGTTCCAGTTTTCTTATTTTGATAAAAAAACTTTAATTCAAAAAAAATTCTTGGTCAATTATTTGTTTCAACTGTTATTTTTTTCATTTTCAATTTTTAATTTTCTAAATCAATTTTCTTGAGAACTTTTTCATTCTTTTTTTAATAATTGTTTAATTTGTTTTCACTGTTTTCTTTTTATTGAAAGTTTTTTTATTATTTCCTTTAATTGTCAATTTTTGTTTCAAACCAAAGTTTCTCTTTTTTACACATTTTCAACTCTTTTTTTATATTAGCATATTTCAGTTTCAGTTTTTTTTTAATCCAGTTTCAATTTTTGATTTATTTTTAATCAAACATCTCTTCTTTGAGATATTTTCCACTGTTTTTTTTGCGTAATAATTTTTTTACTTTTTTATTTCAATTTTGGTTTTAAACCCAAATTTGATTTTTCGCAGAGTTTCAATTGTTTTTAATTCACTTATCGATTGGCAATTGACAAATGACAGTTGACACATAAAACCAACTACAATTAAAACTAAATAAATTTAAGCACGTTTCTTTTTGGAAAACATTCAAATATTTTATTTTTTCTAAAAATTTAAAAATTACATTTTCTAATAATTGTATATATATTTTTTTAAACTATTTTTATTGTTTTTTTAAGAAAATTTTATACAGTTTACAAATATATTTTGGGATTCTTTTATTTTTAGGATTTAAGCGTTGTTCTTTCGTTTATATAAAAGGTATTTCAATTGTTTTTATTTAATATGAAAAATAGATTATACGCCAATTATTCGCTTTGTTAATCTAATTAATTTTTCCAATCAGTTCATTTTGCATTTTTTTCATTTCATTCATTCATTTCATTTTGAAATTTTCACAGTTATACTTTTGTTTATGTGATGAATATGTCAATTATTTTTATGTTTCTTTTATTAATTTTGATTTTGTGGTTAATATAATTTTTTATCAAACAGATAATTTCTATGATTTTGTATTGGGCGTTGGGCTTTTGTTTATATAAATAATATGTCAATTGTTTTTATGTAAAACAAAAATTTGACTAATTTTAATATGCTTTTTCGTTTTTAAATCAATTTCACAACATCAAATCAAATATTTTCAATTGTTGAGTGTTGCGCTTTTATTTATATACATAATATAAAATATCAATTGTTTTAATATAAAATGAATAGTTGATTATACTGAATATGGTTTGTGGTTTTGAGTCAATTATTTAAATTAATTAATACAATTTTTCCAAATTGTTAATGCGTTTTTGTAAGAAAGAAATATGTCCATTGTTTTTACTAAAAAATAACTATTTCTTCATTTGTTTCATTTTCAAGTTGCCAGAGTTATGCTTTTGTTTATGTACAGAAATTAAAAATAAAGTTTTTCTAGATCTGTGTGTTTTTTATTCTTCAATGTTTTTTTCAAGCATTTTGGATTTTTTTATGTTTAGCGTTGTGTTTTTGTTTATGTGGAACATATTTCAATTGTATTTATATAAAAACATAAAGCTAAAAATGCATTTCTTTTGTTAAAAGGATTTCCGTTGTTCTTTTTCTTTGTGTATTATTTATAATTATTAACTATATTAATCAATTATCATTATTTTTTTGGAGTAACAATTCGTATTATAAAAATAAATTAACCTTTTCGGGATTTAAATTTAGACTTTGGTTGTTTTGTTTACTGGTTGTTTTCACTTATTGTTTTCATGGATAATCAAAAAAAGTTAATTTGTGGATGTGCAAAATAGTTTTCAAGTAAATTACTCGAGTGGTTGTGTCTCAACAATTTTTTGCAATTCACATCCTCACAATTCAAATTTTGACCTTAATTTGTTTTGTTTAAATGTAATTTTTATCAATTGTTTTAATGAATTATTAAAGATTGTATATTTGTAGTTGATCAAAATATTTTTTAAGTAATTTACTTAAGTGCTTAGGTCTGAATTTTTATTGTTCATGAAATGCATGTTACGTCTTCACAATTATTTTTTTTATTTCGGTTGTCTTGTTTACACGTAATATTTAGCAATTGTTGTATGTATAATCAAAGAATGTTTTTTTTCTAAATATAAAAGATGATTTTCAAGTAAATTAATCCATGCTGCACAGTTTTTAAATTATAAGAAATTTTTACTACAGTTGTTATGTTTGCACTTAACATTCTTCAATTGTTTTTTATGTTGTTCCTTTATTTATATGAATAATATGTCAATTACAGAAAACGAAAAGTAGTATTTTTTTAATTGTGTTTCTTTTAAGTCTTTTACTCTATTGGTTTATTTTATACAATTGATGGAAGTAATAAAGATTTTT
Organism: Ontholestes murinus; assembly: GCA_963969525.1. Lineage (NCBI taxonomy): Eukaryota > Metazoa > Arthropoda > Insecta > Coleoptera > Staphylinidae > Ontholestes > Ontholestes murinus. Next base: position 75,780,586 of record OZ018391.1, read on the forward strand.
TTAATTTTCGAGTACTTTGCTGCTGCTTATATAACAGATAATAATTATATTATTCAATTGTTTTTGTATAAAACCAAGATTAGACTATTTCCTAACATAATTAGTAAATTTACACATAATATCTTTAGTGGCATTTTTTTTTCAAGGTAACAACTTTCATATTGTATTAAAATTAAGAAATTCTAAAATAGATTATGGAAGTTTGACTAAAAGAACTTTTTAGAGACAAGTTCGCCTGTGATCTTTGTGCTTAAAATTAAGTTATCTCTTTGTTTATATCTAAATATGCAAAGAAATATATTTTGTAAAATTTTATTTAAGGCATTGTATTAAGTAATGAATAAAATCAAATTCTAAATATGTTTATGGATTCCTATTGTTTCGTACACAAATAATTTGATTATTTTAGCACTATCAATATTTTAATTAATTTTAATCCAATCAATCAATCAACCTATACAATTGCTGGAGTTTCATTACAACACGATACGAAGCCATTATCGCAACATTTCAGCGAATATATTCCAATTATCATATTATAATATTAATTTTCTATTATTAAAACAAATAATTAACTAAAATCTATTAACTATACAGCTATATCGATGAAGAAAATCACTTAATTAAAGAAAAATATAGCAATTACTTCAATAGAGTCCAACAATTTTTATATTAGCTAAATTATATAATTACCATTAGTAAAACAAATTTAAATTATCTTAATTATGAAATCAGAGACTTGCACTTTCGCAACGGCCATATGTATTCCGCCACCGCGTCATTAATCTCGATACCGCCCCCTCCCCCCATGAAAACCGGGTTCCGGGTTTCGGTTCTTGCAGTACGTGGAATTAATTCGAAACGACGGTATTTATTCCACAAATTGATGACATTCCCTAGCACTTACTTATCGATCTCACGAATACGAATTGGGCCACAGGAAAGTAATGATGATTACACATACACACACACACAATTACTAAAAGCCAAACCAAGCATTACTCTCTTTTTGACGTACTCGATTACCAATAATAATATTATTATTAATAAGTAATTTGCGTTCGTTTCTTATAATATTGTAAATGTACGTTTTATGTCCGGTAATTTGTTAAGGTGTACTAAATCGATTTTCTTGTTGTTTATTATTTATTATTATTATTATTATTGTTAGTTGATTGGTGATGGAAAGTGCTTACCTGCGTGACAGTCGGCCGTTTTGGAATAGTTGTAGTTTTTGTTTGTAAAATAGTAAAATGTCCATGTAATCAACTGGTGTCAGTACACGCACATCACAAGAGCACAGCACCCGGAGCGAGACCCGGCCCGGACCAGGCGAGACTCCGGTGTAACAAGTAGGTACGGCGGTCCGGGAGAATGCGTGCGCAACATCGCCGCCGTCGAAGTCGTCCGACTCGCTCCTGCTGCTCTCTGTCTGTATTTATGTACGTATTAACGCGGATGCTTACGCAGGAAGGACTGCGCTAAAGGGAATTTGTTAACAGTTAGCTGTTATGCTGGATACATGATTGCATTCAATAAATTCATCTTTTGTATTGCTCGGCCACTACGACGGAATGATTCTTCGAAAACAAGTCTTTCTAAATGTTTAAATAATGATTATAGATAAGAAATTTATTAGGAGAAACCTGTTTTCTGGTATCCAACCAAGCACAAGGAAGAATTGCTTCTGGAATAAGTTAGACGGTTTTTATTTTCCTGTTATTAACCAATATTGATCGTTTCGTAGAACCTAGGTCGTTTAATGTCTAGAGAGCTAAAAAGGAAAATGAGATAATTAATTTATATTTCCATTTTCAATATATCTGCTTTAAGAAATAATCTTTGGGAATACAAGCCAATTTGTATTTATCCTTAATGACCACCTTCTAAGAACATAATTTATTAATCCAATAAAGCATGAAAACTGGGCAATTCTAGTCTGCAAATATAAGATACGTTCCACCTTCCAACGGGACCACTGTCAGGTATTACCTCTTGGGGGTGAACTGACAATCCCTCCAGGGTGGCTAGTGGCCCACCTCTATGGTACAAGCTGACCTCTTCTGAGCTTTTCAGCCTGTCGGATCTTCACGATGACCAACGCCATAAAAGTAGACATAAGCCTCCATAAAGTCTCGCTGCGGGCCATCATCTAACCTACGAGGTTCTACGAAGACAGCCTCTGCAGGATTTACCTTTGATGCTCGAAGCGCATACAGTAAAAAAAACATGTGCTCTTCATCCTCATCGACTGACTGAACCCCAGGTATCGAAGTGAGGGGATTTAGCATCCTCCGACTCTCAGGGTGATGGTCTTTCCGATTTTCCTGCTGGTCACTGCCTTCGTCTTGTGATTGGCCAGCTGCAGGCCGTTCACGGAGAGCCATCGGCGCATCATACCGACAGCCTCCTCCGCCATCTGGGCGACTTCCTCTAGGTGCTTAGCGACCACCACCACTGCGGCATCATCTACTAAGCCGACAGTAATGGTCCCCTATGGAAGCGGCAGCCGAAGTACCTCGTCGTACAACGTGTTCCACAGCACAGATCCGAGCACCGAGACTTGTGTTATTGCGGATTCTAGATATCGTTTCGGTGTAGTATACCAGGGTTTGATCAGTAAAATTGCTCAAGATAATACACCTGATGTACTTAGATGGTGGCCTTCAGAGCTTTTGAGTCTCCAATCTTGTCATAGGCATGAAACAACTCTGCCATCGTGACCACCGGAGCGTCCAAACGATGATTAGGTGGCAGATCCTCGGTGTAAGCAAGTTCCGACTGGTATGGAAACAGCGTTGTCAAGATTCTTTCCAAGAATTCTGGACTGGATGGTGAAGCCGTCTCGAAGCTCTTCAGCCGCGACACAACTGTCTTGTAAGGCCTACCTAACACCCAACGGGTCGACCTCAACCGCGTCGCATAGCTCTGATGGCGACGAAACCTATGAGTATCGTGGTTCTTACGTCTCGAACGCCCTGTGCCTAACGCCGAGTCTGGTGACAGAGCCTGTGGAGTTCTGCAATTTCCTCGTTCCACCAGTAGACCGGTGCACGGCGATATAAGCTGCGAAGGCCTTTGCTCTGCGAACCCTACAAGCTAAACGTTCTCTTCCATCAGGACTCGGAACGTATCACCTTCAAATGAAACTCCAAACTGTCATCGTCCGTCTTCTGCAGCACCTTGTGGTCAATGTAGGTATAAAGTTCACTAACGTGCCACGAGGTGACTCGAGAAGCAAGGTTTTCACTAGCAAGATACGTTTATGATGGAGGAATTACCGTTTCGTGCAAACGGCCACTTCCAGGGATGCTACCTGCGAAATCTAGGAGGGCCTCACCAATCCAAATGATTTCTCTGCTGCTCCATTCTGTCGCCCACGCGTTGAAGTCGCCTGCAATTTCATAGGGGCGTAGACTTTTAGCATCCTTCGCCAAGTCATTCAGCAGGTCCTCGTATTAACCCTGTGGAGCATGAGCGCTGAACACATAGATGCCCGTCACTGTGACTCAGAAAAATTCAGTTCTTGATGCACGTTGCGCCAATGTCTTGGTCACGCACTATTTGCCTCTGCAAGTTGTGGTGGGTCACTATCCCACCCTTCAAACCTTTTATAATAAACGGAGTTTTTCATTAGGAATCTGTATACGACAAACGGTTATATTATAAAATTATTATAGTTTATTTTTATAATTTCGAACTTAGTAGTAAAACTCTGACTTATGGTATATGATTTAGTAGGTGGATAGAGGCCACCCACCCACCTTACATACATTTTTAAGTTTTAGTTATTGTCCCTCGATTTGTTTCCTAGAAATTACACCAGTTTTAGAAATGATGTTTTTCAGGATTAAAAAAGTATTTTTAGAACTTTGACTTTATTATATATGTAGGGTGGGTGGGTGTCCATTATACCACCCTTCAAATCTTTTATGATAAACGAAGTGTTTCATTAAAAATGTGTATACGAAAAACGGTTATATTATATAATTGTTATAGTTTTTTTATAATTACGAATTTATTAGTATAACCCTGGCTTATGGTATATAGTTTAGTAAGTGGATAGAGGCTACCCACCCACCCTACATATATTTTTAAATTTTAGTTATTGTCCCTCGATTTGTTTGCTAGAAATTACACCAGTTTTAGAAATGATATTTTTCAAGATTAAAAAAATATTTTCAGAGCTTTAACTTTATGGTATATATAAGATGGGTGCGTGTCCACTATCCCACCCTTTATTTCTTTCACCACGTCTTTTATTAATAGATTTTTAAGGTTTAAAACTAATTTCCCCTGGTGGTTATTTTTTAACAATTTTTTAAAACTGTGGAACGCAATTTTAATTTCTTCACTTTAATTTTCAACTTTCAAGCGCTGTAATTTTATTTTCAGACAGAGTAAATCAATTCCTTTTGTAAAATTTAACAAACACACCTTTCGTTAATAGATTCTTAGAGCTTAAAACTAATTCTCGATTGTGGTTATTTTTTGGAAATTTTTTAAAAGTGTGGAACGCAATTTCTTTTCTTTCACTTCAATTTTCAAGCGCTGTAATTTTATTTTCAAGCGGCGTATGTCAATTGTTTTTAGAAAATTTTATACCCACGGCTTTAGTTAATAGATTTTTAGAGTTTAAAACTAATTTCTCTTGATGCTTATTTTTTGACAATTTTTTAAAAGTGTGGAAAGCAATTTTCATTTCCAACAAATTTTAAGGGCTGTAATATTATTTTCAAGCAGCGTATGTCAATTGTTTTTGTAAAATTTTACACCTACGGCTTTCGTTTATAGATTATTAAAGTTTAAAACTAATTCCTCTTAGTGGTTATTTTTTGACAATTTTTAAAAAGTCTGGAAGGCAATTTTCATTTCCTTCACTTCAATTTTCAAGCGCTTTAATTTTATTTTTAAACGTCGTCTGTTAATTGTTTTTGTAAAATTTTATACCCACGTCTTTTGTTAATAGATTCTTAAAGTTTAAAACTAATTCTCATTGGTGGTTATTTTTTGACAATGTTTGAAAAGTCTGGAACGCAACTTTCATTTCCTTTACTTCAACTTTCAAGCGCTTTAATTTTATTTTCACGCGTCGTCTGTCAATTGTTTTTGTAAAATTTTGCACCCACGTCTTTCGTTTATAGATTCTTGAAGTTTAAAACTAATTCCGCTTAATGGTTATTTTTTGACAATTTTTAAAAAGTGTGGAACGAAATTTTCATTTCCTTCACTTCAAATTTCAAGCGCTGCCATTTTATTTTTAGGCAGCGTAAGTCAATTGTTTTTATAAAATTGTGCACCCACAGCTTTCGTTTATAGATTCTTGAAATTTAAAACTAATTCACCCTAGTGGTTATTTTTGCGAATTTTTGAAAAGTGTGAAACGCAATTTTCATTTCCTTCACTTCAACTTTCAAGGGCTGTAATTTTATTTTCATACAATGCCTGAAATTGTTTTTAAAAAAAATACACCTACGCATTTTATTAACAGATTCCTAAAGTTTAAAGCTAATTCCCTCTGGTGGTTAATTTTTAGCAATTTTTTAAAAGTGTAAAACCCAATTTTCATTTCCTTCACTTCGAATTTGAAGCGCTGTACTTTTATTTTCAGGCAGCGTAAACCAATTGTTCTTATATAATTTTACATCCATGTCTTTTGTTAATAGATTCTTAAAGTTTAAAAGTAATTCCCACTGGTGGTTATTTTTTGACAATATTTTTAAAGTGTAGAATGCAATTTTCATTTCCTTCACTTTAATTTTCAAGCGTTGTAATTTTGTTTCCAAGCGACGTATATTAATTGTTTTGGTAAAATTTTACACCCACGGCTTTCGTTTATAGATTCTTAAAGTTTAAAACTAATTCTCCTTGGTAGTTTTTGTTTTGACAATGTTTTAAAAGTGTGTAACGCAATTTTCATTTCCTATACTTCAACTTTCAAGCGCTCTAATTTTATTTTCAGGCAGCGTAGATCAATTGTTTCTGTAAAATTTTACACTTACGTCTTTTGTTAATAGAATCTTAAAGTTTAAAACTATCTCTTGTGGTCGTTATTTTTTGACAATGTTTTAAAACTGTGGAACACAATTTTTATTTCCTTCACTTCAACTTTCAAGTGCTACAATTTTATTTTTAAGCGGCGTATATTAATTGCTTTTGTAAAATTTTACATCCACGTCTTTCGTTAATAGATTCTTAAAGTTTAAAACTAATTCTCCGCAGTGGTTATTTTTTGGCAATTTTTTTAAAGTGTGGAACGTAATTTTCATTTTATTCACTTCAACTTACAAGCGCTGTAATTTTATTTTCAGGCAGCGTAAATCAATTGTTTTTGTGAAATTTCACAACTACACCTTTTTTTAATAGATTCTTAAAGTTTAAAACTAATTCCTCCTGGTTGTTATCATATGACAATTTTTTAAAAGTGCGGAACGCAATTTTCATTTCCATCACTTCAAATTTCAAGGGCTCTAATTTTATTTTCAGGCAGCGTTAATCAATTGTTTTTGTAAAATTTTACAACCACACCTTTCGTTAATAGATTGTTAGAGTTTAAAACTTATTCTCCCTGGTGGTTATTTTTTGGCAATTTTTTTAAAGTGTGGAACTCAATTTTTATTTTCTTCACTTCAATTAAATTTATTTTCTTGCGGCGTACGTCAATTGTTTTTGTAAAATTCTACATGCACCCTTTTCGTTAATAGATTTTTAAAGTTTAGAACTAATTCCCCTTGGTGGTTATTTTTTGAAAAATTTTTAAATGTGTGTAACGCAATTTTCATTTTCTTCGCTTCAAATTTCAAGCGCTTTAATTTTATTATCAAGCGTCGTATGTCAATTGTTTTTAAAAAAAATTACACCCACGTCTTTTGTTAATAGATTCTTCAAGTTTAAAACCAATTCCCACTGGTGGTTATTTTTTGACAATTTTTGAAAAGTGTGGAACGCAATTTTCATTTCGTTCACTTCAAATTTCAAGCGCTGTAATTTTATTTTCATGCGTCGTCTGTCAATTTTTTTTTGTAAAATTTTACACCTACGCCTTTCATCAATAGATTCTTAAAGCTTAAAACTAATTTCCCCTGGTGGTTATTTTTTGAAATGTTTTAAAAGTCTGGAACGCAATTTTCATTTCAATCACTTCAACTTGCAAGCGCTGTAATTTTATTATCAGGTGTCGTACGTCAATTGTTTAAAAAAAAATGTACATCCACGCCTTTCGTTAATAGATTCTTAAAGTTTAAAACTAATTCTCCTTGGTAGTAATTTTTTGGAAATTTTTTAAAAGTGAGGAACGCAATTTTCATTTCTTTCACTTCAAGTTCTGTAATTTTATTTTCAGGCAGCGTAAATCAATTGTTTTTGTAAAATTTTACAACCACACCTTTCGTTTATAGATTCTTAGAGTTTAAAACTAATTTCCCCTTGTGGTTATTGCTGCCTCGCAATGGTTGAGGTTTAGCTGAAGAATTTTTATCTCCTTGGTACACCTGACATCCGGAGCTCCCCTTCTGATGGTTCCTCCTTTCCGTGCATACTGCTCACTGCCCTTTTGCAGTCCTCACGTGAGTGGCCGGCCTCACAGCATCGGAGACAGCATTTAGACCTGTTTCTCCCCTTGTAATCACGCACCATTTGCCAAAAAGCCCAGCACCTGTAATACTTCCTCACATCTGGTTTCTTCTGATGCAGCAGTTGTCCCAGCCAATGGGTACTCGGCCATTCTCAACCGCTTTCCTAACTAGGTTCGTGAACAGCCGAACAACAGCTATCTTCATATCCTTGTACCCCTTGCGGATGGACCTGACAGCCGCCGCCCCAACAGTCGTTTCCAACCTCTTTCTCAGAGAGTCGCAGATCTCGGCAATAGTCTTCAGATTGTCGAGATCTCGAATTTTAAAGATCATCTCATCAGTTCGGGTTATGACGTTTGCTGACAGTGACAATGACTGTAATTGTGTCAATAAAACTATATAAGTACTTTCAAAAATATATTGTAAGACGCTACAATTGTTTCGCCACACTGTGGCTTCTTCAGGCGAAAGAATTGTAGCGTCTTACAATATATTTTTGGAATTACTTATATAGTTTTATTTATACAAAGTGAAGATCATCTTTCAACATCTGTCAGCCTCATTAATCAATTATATGTAATTGTGTCAGTGACAGTAATAGTAATTGTGACAGTAACAGTGACACAACCATAATTATTGTAGGCGTGACAGTAACAGTGACAATATAAGGGACAGTGTTAGTGACAGTGACAGTAGCAGTGAATGTGACTGTGGCAGAGACAATGATAATGTCAATAATAGTGATAATGACAGTAAGAGTAACATGATAATAAAAGTGAAAGTAATATTGTAAGTGATTGTGATAGTAAAAATACAGGGGGGCAAATAAGACCTACCAATGTTAAACACAAATATTTTTTTTATTTTTTGATATAATTATTCTCTTATTTTTGTAGGTTATAATTAAATTCTTGGAAATTTATTATGGATACAGTACGAAACAACGGTTTGAAATTATCGCCTTTTTCTATTCTTGTCAACGATTAATTGTTATGACGCAGCGTAAATATAGGCAATATTTTTATTCAAGTTCAGCTCCTACAGCCTTCATGATTAGGAATTTGGTTTTGAGAAATTGGGTTCAGTGGCTGACCGTCCTCGAAATATTCGCACTGAAGACAACGTGGAAACTGTGCGACAGAGTGTTGCAGATGATCCATCTGCCTCAACTCGTCGTCGTTCCAGCCAATTGGGAATTTCCAGAACGACATTGCGTAGAATTTTAAAGCTGGATCTTAAGATGTACCCATACAAAATTCAAATTGTACAAATACTGCTACCGCAAGACCACCAACAACGACTGCAATACGCTATTCTTTTTACACAATTAGCCACACAAATTGTTTTTTTTTAAATAATGTTTTGAAGAAGCGCATTTCCATTAAAATGGTTATGACAACAAACAAAACTGTAGATTTTGGGGCTCTGAAAATTCAAGGGCAACACATCAGCATCAGTTGCACCCGTCTAACAGCCGTACTAATAGTCGCGAATTAATTCTCGAACTGAAAAATCCTGAATTATTTGTCGTATTTATTAGTCGGGTATTTACGGGTAGTTTCGGCGACTTCGAAGAATTATCCTCGATACGGGAACTTTTTAGTGACATTTAATTATTACTGGTTTTGCGTTGGCACTATACGGGAACTTTTTAGTGACATTTAATTATTACTGGTTTTACGTTGGCAGAATCGTCATGTTCTGTCAGTTGAAGAGCGCCATTTATTAAATTACGAATATAGTAAGTACAATTAATACTTATTTTTAATGGAAATGGTACATAATAATGGTAATTCATTTTACAGAAATGGATAAAGGTAAAATTATAATAACAATATATTAACTATAATGAATTATAAAAATATCTGTTGACAAGTAAGAAATTGACAGTTCGCGAATAATCTCGAAATAATCTTGCGTCGCGCAGGATTATTTAATTGACGTTTATCTTTAAAAATAATCCGAGGTAAAGGAATAATCCTTATACTCGAATTAATTCGCGACTATTAGTACGGCTGTAAATGTCCTGTTTGGAGCGGCGTTATGGCCAATTGAGTTATCGGCGAGAATGAGGATGGAATGCCAGAAACGATTTCCGAAGCTTCTTACAGAACACTCATTGTAAACATTTTGCGGCCAATCGCGAAGCAGAATCCTAATTTGTGGTATCAATAAGATGGAGCAAACTATGGACCTGCTACGTGAAATGATATTTAAATATTTAAAAGACAAAGTGTATGTTAATAAACCGGAGACTATTAGATGACTGAAGCAGAATATTCGAGATGAAATACTGAGCCTTCAACCAGAAACATTGCGTGGTTTAATGGAAAATGCGTTAAAAAGAAGCAATCTCAAAATGGTGGACATTTGCCTGAAAATTTTAATCAAAATAAATGGTTATTACGAGAGTTATATGTGTGTAACATTAGTAGTTCTTATTTGGCCCACCCGGTATAAGTGGTAGTGATAGTTATAGTAGTGACAGTGTAATTGTATTTAGTTGTATGTAGTGACACAACGTTGATGATTGTAATAGTGACAGTAACATAGACAGTATCAGTGACAGTGACAGTGACAGTAGCAGTGAATGTGACGGTAGCAGTGATGGTGACAATAACAATGATAATGTCAATAATAATGACAATGATAGTGAGAGTAACATGATAATAAATGTGAAAGTAATATTGTAAGGGATTGTGATAGTGAAAATATAAGTAGTACTGATAATTATAGTAATAGTGATGATGGTAGAGATAGTGATAACTAAATGTATAGTTATGGTACTAGTCGTAGTAATAGTGATGTAATATTAGCAACTACTATAACCATTATAATTCAGGGAAAATAAAAGTTACTGTAATAATGATAACCGCATTAGCAGTGATAGTGACAATGACAATAAAAATGAGAGTGCCTATAGCGCCGATAAAAACAATAAACAAATAAAAACAATAAAAATTACAATGACAATGATAGTAGCTAATAACAATCACAGTTACAGTGGAAATAATAGTAATAATAGTGGTGTTCAGTTACAGAGAAAAGTATTATGACGGTGACAGAAATAGTGACAGCTATAATGTCATTTAGAGCTCAATTGTTCATTTTCCAACTGTTTTGAATAAACGGCACATTTTCACGTACTCGAACAACTCTTTTATGAAAAATAAAATTATAAATCATCTAACAATTACATTTGCTTTTATGACTTTCAATTGCTAAAATTTTCAATGTTCTATAAAAGTTTTAAAATGTGACAGGAATATCTTGATCTTCAATTGTTTTATTTTGCAAAATCTAATAATTTCTCTTGTTGATTTTCAATCAGCATTCAATAATAATGACATGACAATGACAATGACAGTTACTATATTCTTGACAATCAACGACAATAAAACCAATTATGACAATGATTTTTACAATGACGATGAAAATGACAATGATAGTGACAACGACAGTAACAAAGATAATGGCAGTGACAATGACAAAGACAAGGGCAAGGACAAGAACACATACATGCACAAGGACAAGAACAAAGTCAAGGTTCGAACAAACACAAGGGCAGAGACAAGGGCAATGACAATGACAACGACAACGATAACTACAAGGACAAAAATAAGGACCAGGAGATGATAAGGGCAAGGTCAAAGCTAGTCAAGGACGTGGACAAATTCAAGAAAAAAGTCAAAGACAGTGACAATGACAAAGATAACTACAACTACAAGTACAAGGACAAGGACAAGACAATGACAAGGATAGAGACAAGGTCAAGTGACAAAGAGTAAGATAAAGGCAAAGGCAAAAAAAAGACAAAACCAATCAAAATAACTATATATATATATATATATATATATATATATATATATATATATATATATATCTGTCATGCTGACATTAACAGCCAAAAGTCTCCCCTAAAAATGGGACAAAATAGAAAATTAAAGCATTTTCTAGAAGAATCCAGATGTTCAAGAGGATATTTGCTCCCTCAGCATCGTGGTCAAACAAGGGTTAGAGTGGAAGATCGTCGCTACTGCACGAACTCCGCCCAGCTTCGTCCAGTCAAAATTTTTGTACGTTTCCTATAATTTTTGTGTAGATATTGATATGTATTTTTTCAAATTTTGGATTGTAAGCTAAAGAATAATAAACATAAACATAAACATAAACATAAACTATGACAGTAACTTTTATTAAGACACTAATTCTCTTTGAATTATGACAATGACAATGAAAATAGCAATGATAGTGACAACGACAGTAACAATAATAATAACTTGGACAATGAAAATAACAAGGACAAGGACAAGAACAAGGACATGGACAAGGACAAGGACAGGGGACGGATAAGGACAGGGACAAGGACAAGGATAAGAGCAGAGACAAGATCAAGGATAGGGACAAGGACAAGGTCAAGGAAAAAGTCAAAGAAACAATAAAACTAATTATAAAAAGGACTTTTACAATCACAATGAAAATGACGATGATAGAGACAGCGACAGTAACAAAGATAATAACTGAGACAATGACAAGGACATGGACAAGGACAAGAACAAAGGACAAGATAAAGCAAAAGACAAGGACAACGACAACGACAACTATAACTACAAGGTCAGAGACAAGGTCAAGTACATAGACAAGGACAAGGTCAAGGAAAAGTCAAAGAAACAATAAAACTAATTATGAAAAGGACTTTTACAATCACAATGAAAATGACAATGATAGTGACAAAGACAGTAACAAAGATAATAACTGAGACAATGACAAGGACATGGACAAGGACAAGGACATGGACAAGGACAAGAACAGGGACAGGGTGCGGACAAACCAGGGACCAAGACAAAGACAAGATAAAGCAGAAGACAAGGTCAAGGACATGAGCAAGGGCAAGGTCAAGCAAGGAAAAAGTTAAAGAGACAATAACACTAATTATGAAAATGACTTTTACAATGACAATGGAAATGGCAATGATAGTGATAACAACAGTAACAAAGATAATAACTGAGACAATGCCAAGGACATGGACAAGGACAAGGTAATGGACAAGGACAAGAACAAGGACAGCGTGCAGACAAGGACAATATAAGGCAAAAGACAAGGACAATCACAACGACAATTATAACTACAAGAATAAGGACTACAGCAGAGGCAAGGTCAAGGACATGGACAAGGACAAGGTCAAGGAAAAACTCAAAGAGACTATATGAAAACTAATTATGAAAATAACTTATACAATGACAAATGAAAATGACAATAATAGTGACGACAGTAATTAGTAAATAACTGGGACAATAACAAGGACAAGGACAAAGACAATAACATGGACTGTAAAAAAATACATATATGCCAATACTAAAAATAAGGATCAAATATTTAAATCACTGACTTTTTTCGGAGAAATATCAAACAAAATTAAAAACTTTCTTAAAAAACTTAACATTAGTGTAGCTTTAAAACCCCCAACCAAAATATGTAATATAATATTTAATAGTAAAACCCCTATAAATAAGTTGGAAAAATCAGGCATTTATAAATTAACATGTAGCTGTAAAGGAGTATATATCGGACAGTCTGGTCGAAATTTTAACGTTAGATTAAAAGAACATCTAAGTTCATATAACAACGCAAATGACAAATCAACATTTGCAAGGCATTTACGCGAAAATAACCATACTTATAATAAAGATGTAATCCAGGTAATCCACTTTGCCGAAAAGGGATTAAAAATGGATTTATTAGAGGCACTGGAAATTTTCAAAGTAAAAGGTAATCCGGACATCCCACTCATCAACGACCAGACTGACCTGATATATACCTCTCTGTTTAATGCCGTAAAATAATATAAATTGTGCAACAAATGTAATTTTAAGTATTAGTTTGATAATGACCAGCTGAATTGTGTCGAAACTATAGTCACTGAAATAATAAAGTGTGTGATATAAACAAAGTTTATTTTATTTTATTTAAAGTTATAAAATATGTATCACAAAGTGAAAGCCTCTACAATCAAATATTTGTTTACACTTTTGTTTTTGTTTTTGTGATCTTGTCTATTCTTCTGTTTTCAAGATTAATTGACTTGATTGTATCTATTATATCAATAACTCTATTTTGACCAATAAAAATTAACTCGAAGAGAAAATGAATACTAATAAGCATAAGTTGTTGTATAAATAATTTACACTGTCAGTAAAGTTAATTTTTAATTTTGAAGTGTTAAAAGTATACGCAATGAAAGCCTTTACGATTACTTATCAATTTTTCAACAGTTCTCTATTGAACACATGAATATTTAACCAGTCCGTAAATGCAACAAGTTAAGAATGTAAATCCGACTTTATTCCGGCGTGTTCTATCTTTAGTGCACATCACATTTTTAGAAGTTGCAAACGGAAATAAAGATAACAACGTTCATATAAAATGCATTGCTTCCGCTGACGTGTGTTGCTTCCCGAAGGCTACATCCGATTATCATCCTACCCCACCCCCCACCGCCTCATCCTTCTCGCCCTTCAAAACATTTTCCACTTTTCCACCGTCAGCATTAACTGCATAATTCATCCGGCGACGATTTCCTTTCTCGATATTCCTCCCCGATCGCGTGATTCAATCCGGACGTGACTTTAACATTATTGCTGTTATAATAAATTCATACCTTTCAGTAAATTCCATTAACAATTCATTAATCAAAACTGATCGCGTCACAGACGATTGACTCTGATAGAACCGTTGTTGCGGACTTTTAAGGATGAAGGAATGGAAGAGGGGGGCTTAATGTATTTTCCTAAAACCGTTGAGAGGTTTTTAAATTAAATGTTTAACTGTGTTAGATTTATTTATTTAATTCAAATCTTAAATTTGTCATTGTATGGATAAGTACGATAGATTTAATTAATATTTATTTGATCATTTACTTGATTATTAAATAAAACATTATATAACGTAAATATTCATAAGTATAAATACGTCAACAACATGAACAGTTTTTTTGAATGAATGTTATTATATTATAAATCTAATAAAATCCAATTAACATATCTTTAATGGAGTTATTGATATATGCTGTGTTATAATTACTAGTAATACGAGTTGGCGTACGGTGAAATCGAAATTATAGGCCGAATCGAAAAACCTGTGGCGTGGGCTGGCGGACGCCGGGGTTCGCAGAGGTCGGAAAATGTCGCCCACGTGAAAATCCTTGCACGATCATTTCCGCGCGCAATTAATCACAATTATTTCCTCGACATTCTCGACTCGATTATTAGTTCAATGAGGGAGCGCACAATTCCCATTCGACGGCACTCGACATTGCCTGCCGTCGTTTAAAATTCAATTTCGAGTATCTAAAACGACAATAAAATGAACGAATGACGGCGCACGGTTGGGGGGTGGGGAAGGGTGTTCAAGGGGTAAGGGTTGTAATGAATACGTAAAGGTTCAAACTCTTGCTTTTTGTGACGTTTGATAATTGCAGTCGTGAAAAAAGGGAAGTACGCTTGCTGTAACCGATCTTCAGCGTTTAATAATTTCGGCGTGTAGTGGTTTAAATGACCCATTTCGGTACTTTGTTAAAGGTTTCACTTTCGTTTTGTATTTCGAATCCTCAAACAGTAAATTACTACATTTTTTCCACAGTTGTAAATTTATTACTTATCTAACATGTTATTTGATTCATCTTTTATGTCTAAAATCAAATATTATGGTTTTATTTTGTATATATTAATTTCGTTATTAATAGTAAATTACCTGTTTCTGTCATTACCTCTTACAATGTCTGTTATTGTAATCATCATTGTCACTGTTACTGACTTTGCCATTATTATTATTACAGTTACGACTATTTTTAATAAACATACATTCCTAAATCAAAATTAAGGGAATAATCATCGAGCATAAAAAGTTAAAACTCTCCCAATTGTAAGCAGACATAGACCATCAAAAATTCAGAAATCGTTTGGTGTATCAAAACATTTTACCAAACATGTTTTATTCGACTGAAATTTGATACCTCAGGATCATTTGCTCTGTGAATTTGAGAAGTACAAAACTAACCATTCTTTGAAATTTATCAAAATGTGTTCCTTTTGAAATGTGCGACTTATTTGAAGGCTGCCGAGAGCCAAGCTGTTAAAGACGCTACCTATAAAGCAATGTCGACAAGGAGATCTATA
The DNA here is from genome assembly GCA_963969525.1 of Ontholestes murinus. Lineage (NCBI taxonomy): Eukaryota > Metazoa > Arthropoda > Insecta > Coleoptera > Staphylinidae > Ontholestes > Ontholestes murinus. The sequence goes on from OZ018391.1 coordinate 75,796,334, forward strand.
CACGACATTCTTTTGGTGGTCGAGAAGGATGTTCTCGATAAGGAGAACTCTTGAGTCAAAAGATTTGATAATTACCATACTAAATTTAATGTTAACACTACACAAATAAATAATGTTACAGTCACAATCACTCTCACAACAGAGACCATCTACTATGTCTTATTGTTATTGTCTTTGTAATTTTCGCTGCTACAGTTAATGTCACTTTCATAGTCTTTATTCTTTAAGCTATAAATCATGACATTTTAATTTGTATGGTAATTGGCTTTGTCATTTTTACTGTTATTGTCATTATCAATAGAATTTTTATAATTAGTTCAATTGCCACTCTTTGTAACTATAATTATTATTGCGCTCGTATCTGTTAATATTACAATCTTACTGAGACCATTAATATTTATAATACTTTCACTATTATTATCAATGTTAGTGTCACTATTGCTGTCGCTATCACTACCTTTATTATTGTACCTAATATCTTTTCGTTTCCTTTTTTATAAACTTTAATATTTTTATATAATCTAAAAAAATAAAAACCAAACAGTTTATACAATTAGAAATCGATAAAAGAATAAAAAGACAAATACAGAAGTGTTATAAAACTGAACATAAATGTACTGTAGCTATCATTGTCGCTGTCATTATTACTGTTACTGTAATAGTTATTTTGATTGGGTTTGTCTATGTTTTTACCTTTGTCTTTGTCTTTCTCTTTGACTTTGTGTTTGTTTTTCTCTTTGTCTTTTTCCTTGACCTTGCCCTTATCAATGTCCTTGACCTTGTCTATATCCTTGCACTTGTTCTTCTCCTTATCATTGTCCTTGTAGTTATCGTTGTCGTTGCCCTTGTCCTTTGCTTTATCTTGCCGTAGTCCTTGTCCCTGTCCTTGTCCGTAACTTGTCCTTGTTCTTATCCTTGTCCATGTTATTGTCTTTGTCCTTGTCCTTGTTATTGTCCCAGTTATTTACTAATTACTGTCGTCACTATTATTGTCATTTTCATTTGTCATTGTAAAAGTTATTTTCATAATTAGTTTTCATGCCCTTGTCCTTGTCCATGTCCTTGACCTTGTCTCTGCTCTAGTCCTTATTCTTGTAGTTATAATTGTCGTTGTTATTGTCCTTGTCTTTTGCCTTATATTGTCCTTGTCTGCACGCTGTCCTTGTTCTTGTCCTTGTCCATTACCTTGTCCTTGTCCATGTCCTTGTCATTGTCTCAGTTATTATCTTTGTTACTGTTGTTATCACTATCATTGTCATTTCCATCGTCATTGTAAAAGTCATTTTCATAATTAGTGTTATTGTCTCTTTAACTTTTTCCTTGCTTGACCTTGCCCTTGCTCATGTCCTTGACCTTGTCTCTGCCCTAGTCCTTGTCCTTGTAGTTATCATTGTCGTTATCGTTGTTCTCGTCTTCTGCTTTATCTTGTCTTTGTCTTGGTCCCTGGTTTGTCCGCACCCTGTCCCTGTTCTTGTCCTTGTCCATGTCCTTGTCCTTGTCCATGTCCTTGTCATTGTCTCAGTTATTATCTTTGTTACTGTCTTTGTCACTATCATTGTCATTTTCATTGTGATTGTAAAAGTCCTTTTCATAATTAGTTTTATTGTCATCGAAATTGTAAGAAAGAAATAAGCGTAAATACTATTTTTGAATATAAATATGCAACCATATAAACATTTTTTGTATGTGGGAAAGTATTAAGGCTTTGTTAAGGATTAATTAGAGATTAACTACATCAATGCGTTATATTTATATTCTATGCATTCAAGAACTTATTTTTTATAAGAAAGTAAACAAAGAAGCAATTTGGTTTTTAAGGTGCAATAGGTTTTAGAGAGCCACCAAAGCTATTATAATTCGAAGAGAATTATAATTTTTCTAGATCCGTAGATCCGTGTTAACATTTTTATTACAAATTACATTTTCCTAGTGTGTTAAAAAATAAAGTTGGCAACCCGTTATACACCGTTGTATTTTAATGTATTATTGTGTACTTTTAAATATAAATAAATAGCTCACTAGTATTTAAACGTACACTATAATACATTAAAATACAATAGTGTATAATAAAAAAGGTATATTCTGTGTTCGTTTATTTGCTTTTTTTTAATAAAGTCCGACAAAAATTATTACTATTTGGTTGATACGAAGCAACAGGTTTGTTTTAAAGCCACGCGAGATAAGATAAATCGAGGAGAATTATTATTTTTCATTCATAAGGTAGCGAATTATCAGTGTTAACATTTTTTTTTACACATTATATAGGGTCCGCCAATAAGGGCGCGTGAACTTTAAAATTGAATAAAACAAGTTGTGTGTGAGGTAGAAACGAAATTTATTTTTCATTCGAAACGGTATTCGACCCCATTAAGTATGGAAGATAACATCGTTCAAATGACCACCGCGGCTCCGTTTGGTAGCCCGGATCCGGGAGGTCCAATTTTCGATTACTCTGGAGCACATATCGGCCTCAATGACTTGAGCGATGCCGTTGCGTATGTTGACTTTGAGGTCATCGGTGTTTAGAGGCTTGTTGGCGTAGACCAGCGACTTGAGATAGCCCCAGAGAAAAAAGTCTAAAGGCGTTAAATCGCACGATCTCGGTGGCCAGTTGATATCGCCTCCTCGCGAGATGACCATGTCCGGAAATCGCTCGTGCAGAATGTCCATTGTGGGATGGGCTGTGTGGCACGTGGCGCCGTCCTGCTGGAACCACATGTCGTCCGTGTCCATATCATTCAGTTTAGGCCAAAAGAAGTTGGTTATCATCGACCTGTAGCGCTCCCCATTGACGGTTATGGCCGTCCCAGCTTCGTTCTCGAAAAAGTACGGACCGATGATGCCGCCGGCCCAAAATCCACACCAAACAGTGACTTTCTGGGGATGCATTGCCACTTGGTGGACCTCGTGTGGGTTGTTCTCACTCCAAATGCGGCAATTTTGCTTGTTCACATACCCGTTCATCCAGAAATGAGCCTCGTCGCTGAAGATGATTTTTCGGCCAAAATGGGGGTCTGCTTCCAACTGCTCCAGAGCCCAGTCAGCGAACGCCCGACGCTGTCTGTGGTCGTTTATCTTGAGCTCCTGGGTCAATTGGATTTTGTACGGGTGCAGACCCAAATTCTGCGAGTTGATGTCTCCGATGCCAAGTTCCTGTGCACGACAAAAAATGGACTGCCTCGGGTTCTCGCGCACACTCTCACGGACAGCAGCGATATTTTCGTTCGATCGGGCGTTTCGTCGACGTGTCAGTGTTGGCTGGTTGTTTACTGAACCAGTCGACTCGAATTTGCCCACCAATCGACGGATAGTCGACTCTACAGGCCAATCATCGCGACCGTAAAATGGGCGAAGTGTGCGGAACGTTGCTCGAACTGATGACCCATTTTCGTAAAACAATTTAATAATTTGCACGTGCTGCTCGACACTCAAACTTGCCATGGTGATTTGGGGTTATATACTGAACAAATGACAGCAACTTTGACAGCTCTACCTCGAACAACATGGCCGCACCCTTCCGGCAAACTTCGCGCGTCCCTATTGGCGGACCCTTTACTTTCTTCATCTGTAAAAAAATACGGGAATATGCAATCCAATTTACACTATCTATTTTAATGTACTATTGCGTTTAAATACTAGGAAATATAATCGAGGAGAATTATTATTTTTCATTCACAAGGCAGCGAATTATAAGTGTTAACATTTTTTTATTACACATTACACTTTCTGCATCGGTAAAAACATTGTGTGCATAGGCAACCAAATATACACTATCTATTTTAATGTACTATTGCGTACGTTTAAATACTAGGGAATTATCACCAGAGATGTGGTGTTCGGTTGGTTGCATATTTATTTATAAACTAATACTTAATCAGGATAACATTCTCTCACCAACGAAAATATATTAGTAATAAACACTTACGTTTTGTTCCAGTGAATAAATGATTTTATAGTATTTTCTAAAATGATTATCAGGGCTGAAATTGGAGAAATGTGATATTGTATTTCTACTTTTCATTCTTCCTTCTCGTCGTATAGAGAAATATAATCATTTATCTTCGTTTTCTTTTGCAATTCCTTGCACTTTACTCAGTTCATCATCACTTAGATCGCCAAACAATCAAAGATTTGTAAGTGGTTTTCTAGTTTTTCCTAAAATGTAAGTAAGTCTTTAATTGTGTCTTGTGATATAAGCTTGATGATCAGATTTAAATATGGGATACCTATTTTGTCTGTTCGAAACGTTAAAACATAACCTATATAGATAAACGAGGTTATCCATCAATTACGATATTACCATTACCCATTCAGTTTTTTTTAAGAACTTTCATTTTTGTTTTTCTACAATTGGCATTTTTTTTTTTTTCACTAATATAATTTTTATTTTTGATAGCTGATAATTCACTTTTTGCCAAATGACATTTTGGCACTTTAATTTTTTTATTAATGTCATTTCTATTTTTGACAGCTGATAATTAATATTTTAACAAACATTATTTTGTCAATTTTTAATTTTTATATTTTAAACATTTTGTCATTTCTGTTGCTGACACTTGACAAATCATATTTAAACAAATGACATTCGACCAGTTAAATATTCTTTTGAATAAGGTTAATTTTTTGACAGCTACAAGTCTATCTACGAGCAAATAATATTTTAACACTTTTGTTTTTTTTTGTTTTGACAATTGACAATTGATATTTTGACATTTAATTTTTTTTAATAATACAATTGGCGTTTTGACATTTAACTTTCAGTTTTTTTGATTATTGTCATTTTTGCTTTTCTACAATTGACATTTTAATTTTTTTCATTAATGTAATTTCTATTTTTGTTAGTTGATTGATTGATCAATTACGATATTACCATTACCCATTCAGTTTTTTTAAGAACTTTCATTTTTGTTTTTCTACAATTGGCATTTTTTTCACTAATATAATTTTTATTTTTGATAGCTGATAATTCACTTTTTGCCAAATGACATTTTGACACTTTAATTTTTTTATTAATGTCATTTCTATTTTTGACAGCTGATAATAATTCATATTTTAACAAACATCATTTTGTCAGTTTTTAATTTTTATATTTTAAACATTGTCATTTCTGTTGCCGACACTTGACAAATCATATTTAAACAAATGACATTCGACCAGTTAAATATTCTTTTGAATAAGGTTAATTTTTTGACAGCTGACAATTCATCTACGAGCAAATAACATTTTGACACTTATGTTTTTTTTTTGTTTTGACAATTGACAATTGATATTTTGACATTTATTTTTTTTATTAATAATACAATTGGCGTTTTGACATTTAACTTTCAGTTTTTTTGATTATTGTCATTTTTGCTTTTCTACAATTGACATTTTAATTTTTTTCATTAATGTAATTTCTATTTTTGTTAGTTGATAATTCACCTTTTGCCAAATGACATTTTTACACTTTAATTTTTTTATTAATGTCATTTTTATTTTTGACAGCTGATAATTCATATTTTAACAAATAATATTTTGACAGTTTTGAATTTTGATATTTTAAACATTGTCATTTCTGTTTCTGACAGCTGACAAATTATATTTTAACAAATGACATTCGAACAGTTAAATATTATTTTGAATAAGGTTAATTTTTTGACAGCTGACAATTTATCTACGAGCAAATAACATTTTGACACTTATGTTTTTCTGTTTTTGACAATTGACAATTGACATTTTAACTTTTTTTAATTAATATTATTTCTATTTTTTGATAGCTGATAATTCACCTTTTTCCAAATGACATTTTGACACTGTAAGTTTTTTATTAATGTCGTTTCTATTTTCGACAGCTGATAATTCATATTTTAAGAAATAATATTTTGACAGTTTTAAATTTTTATATTATAAACATGGTCATTTCTTTTTCTGACACTTGACAAATCATATTTTAACAAATGACATTCGAACAGTTAAATATTATTTTGAATAAGTTAATTTTTTTGACAGCTGACAATTTATCTACGAGCAAATAACATTTTGACACTTTTGTTTTTCTGTTTTTGACAATTGTCAATTGACATTTAAAATATTTTTTTAATAATACAATTGGCGTTTTGACATTTAACTTTCAGTTTTTTGAGTATTGTCATTTTTGTTTTTCTACAATTGACAATTGACATTTTAATTTTTTTTCATTAATATAATTTCTATTTTTGAAAGTAATAATTCACCTTTTGCCAAATGACATTTTGACACTTTTAATTTTTTTTTATTAATGTCATTTCTATTTTTGACAACTGATAATTTATATTTGAACAAATAACATTTTGACAGTTTTGAATTTTTATATTTTAAACATTGTCATTTCTGTTTCTGACAGCTGACAAATCAATTTTAACAAGTGGTATTCGAACAGTTATATATTATTTTGAATAAGGTAACTTTTTTAACAGCTGGCAATCTCATGATCCCAATAAATATAATACAGAAGAATTTAAAGTAGGTACATAAAACAACTTACAAGTATGTACACGATGCACTTTTGTTTCTGCAAGAAAGTGTACATTATCTTCTAATTTTTAGATCATGGTACTTCTCGGAGAGTATACAAGGGTTATTTGACTTTCTTTTTTCACCTATGCCTTTGTAGTAGTTCTGTCTCAATTATGGCAAATCAAGTTTTCACTTTTAAAGCCTGTAATGGAAGAGAATATTAATTTTGTATCAACTATGAGGAAGTAAAATTTGAGAAGAAATCATAGTTTTTAACAAATAAAATAAACAATAATGAAATAATATCTACACAAACATTATATGGTCATTGTGAGAAGTTGCATTAAAGTTTATAAAATTAAACATGTGATTAGTCAATCAATCATTTCAGTTTTTCAGTTTTCAGTTTTTTTCGACTGAAACGAAGAGATCTATTTGTATTTGGTTGTAATGGAACAAACAAAATAATCCAAATTGATCTATTTGTTTCAGTTCCTGCAAACATTCTATAATATTTATTTTGGAAATAACATTCTTCACAAATTGGTTGCTTGAGTTACGTGAAGATCAAATTAATTTGACGAATAAAGCACTAATAACCTTTCTTCACAATTTTATTTGATTAATCAAATGTACATTTCGGACACAAAGTGACCATTATCAGTGCTAATCCATTGATAATGGTCACTTTGTGTCCGAAATGTACATTTGGTAAATAAAATAAAATTGTGAAGAAAGGTTATTAGTGCTTTATTTGTCAAACATTCTTCACTACTAAGGATTGTTTATAGAAAGGCACTTGGTTGGTTTCACAATTATTTACGATTTATTCCGACTAGTTTCGATTTTTACATCATTATCTAGGAATGGTGACCAACCAAGTGATAAACGAGAATCAAAATGAACAAATTCTTCACTATATTTAAATTCTTTGTTTTTGAGCAATTTAGGGGCATTTTAAAGTAATCCATTTAATTTTGCTCTATTGCCTGTGACTTACTTTCAAAGATTAGGTTTTTCTTACCTCAAAAAATGCATAGCTTCGAAAATATCTGATGATTGTAGCAATTCCTTTTTTTAACTTATTGTTGATGCAATCTTATCCAGATGCCTATGACTATATTTGCCTCCTTTTATCCTTTAAAGCTTTTGTTTGAATTTCATGGGTCCTTGGTCTCATATCCAGATATCTCCAATATCTAAAGATTGATGTGATTAGAAGTATATCATAACATTTCTTGATTTAGATTCATGGCTTTATGTGTTATTATTTTTAAAGGAAATAAACAAGAGCTTAAGTTATTCAGTAGTGTATACAGAATGTTCGTTATTTACTTAATGTATATAAAGATTGAAAAGAATATAATACATAATTATATTTAATGAGTCAATTTTACAGTGGATCGAAAACGTAGATAATGATCCTCGAACCCGTGATGAATGCAAATTTCTTTGGTGTATAGGGAAATGTTAAAAATCCAATTTAAAGCGAATTAACACGGTTCGGCGGTGTGTTAGGAGGGCGGGGGGGCAGTGTATGGGTGGTGGGGACGACACGGCCTCTCTTATTATATATTTTCTTTTCTCGGTCCGTCGGAAATGCGCATCGTATTTCTTTCGTTCCGTAGGAAATGAGACGTCGTCGGCGCGCTGCGTCCCATTGTTCGAATAATCGACTCGACTCGCCGCCATTCATTATTTCTGTAATAGGAAGTATGAAGGAGGCGAGGAACGCAATAGACTTTATGAAATTGTCACGTCGCCTTCGCCACCCTGCCACCAACCCCCCGTCCCGCTCCACCGCCACCCCCCAGAAAACCGAACCAATATCCATGATAATATGAGAAGGAGCGGGGATGGGTGCCGGCGAGGATCCACAAGTGGCTGTCTGTATGTGTGTGCCGCCTCAGTGAAGTAGGATGTCCGCGTGCATTATTCTGGTAAAAAGCTAATGAATGGGGGGTGTACGTGTATATGTATGTGTGTGTGTGTGTGTGTGTGCGGGACCACTGGGGGCTAGATGGTGGGGGGCGGCACGGTCGATAAATGTTCACGTGGCCGCCCGGGCGACCCGATCCTCTGAAACGCCCCCACCCCCAGCCCACCTCTGCGCTCCAGAATCCTTTATATTACATCGTGTCCACCTCAACAATGTAATTCGCGCCACTATGCCAACATTGTTCCAGTATTCCAGTAACCAATACCTAGATACAACTGTTAATTAATTTCACTCCACGCTCAAAACCCAATAAATTATTCACTAGTGAATGTCATGGAAGAAAAGTTAACTACAGTTTAAATTTATGGTAAGCTCAAAATTTCAGGATAGGAAGACAACCAAACATTGTAATACAATACTCGAATAACAATCGTTGAAATATGTGACTGTAAGAGATGAATTAGAGAGTGATATAAAAAAGAGAGAAAGTGCAATATTAAAATACCCAGCTAATAAAAATTTAAAGAAAATGAGCAGAAGTATTACATTTTATCTTCTTCAGTTATTTCCATTAATGATTGACACGATCTGCCTATTGTATTTACATTTTTAACATCCCTTATAGCTTAAAAATTTACACAATCTTATAAAATCTCATGTTTCTGAAATACTACATTTCTGGTTTTTTATTCTAAAATATTATCAACAGTAACACAGTTATAGTTTTCAGACCACTAAGACAGTAACAGTGACTGGATCATAAATCTATGTGTAGGGTGGTTGGGTGTCCACTATCTTGAAGTATAAATACGATAAAACCATAAAGGGTGGAGTATAAATATGGCTTTCTGAAAGAACAAAAATAATCAATATTTATATGATACATCAACAGATCAACTCTTCTTAAATATTTTTAATTTTCAAATATCATCCATAGTAAAACATTTATTGATTTTAAGAAAGTTACGTGCGTAAGAGTGAAATTTATTATCTTTATAGGGTAGGTGAGTTCCTTCTTCCTTTCCAACACCATAAACTCTAAAACATTTACTGCTTTTAGGAAACCAAGGGCGTAAGAATTTAAACGTGTTTGTAGAGTGGATAGGCCGACTTTATCCTTCTCCCTCAACTTATTAAATAAACATCTACCCACCCTTCATTATATTTAAACTTAACTTTTAAATTCTTTATCCACAACACGTATATATAAAGTCTTTAGTTCTTTGTAGAAAATTAACTAATAATTTAAAAAATACGAAAACATTTCGTAAATCTACAACAAGCCTTAGTAGGACTCATTGTTGTAGATTTACAAAATGTTTTCGTATTATTTAAATTATTAGTATATACAGAGTGTGAATCTTTTATCCTTTTTGGGAAACCTTCAAGTATATTTCAGGTATTATCCCTTTAACTACGGAAATATATTCAAAAAACCGGCTGTATAAATGCAAAAAAGGTGTTGCAACCAATACGCACGATTATTCATCTTAGAAACAAAAAATGCGATAAAGTTTTTACTGCTTTATCACAATTTTTTGTGTACAATTTTTACACTTAACCCTTTGGACTGACACTCGTTATCTGCTTACTTGAGCGAAGTTACGGTGAACGAGTTTGACTCGTCATGTGAATTTAAGAGGCAGGCGTTGATTGCAATCAATTGCCTGACGTTTGTTTATAACAAATTACAATTGCAAATATGGTAAATTCCAATTATCTTTATTCCCCCCGTTCTCATAATGTATTATTATGTTTTAAGTAAAAAAAGTTCATATTTGTGAAAAAGAAGTATATAATATAATAAACCAATTTTTGCAGCTACTATGTCTAGTGATAGGTTTTTGGATATCTCAAGATTCCTTCATATTTCAGACAACGAAAAATTGAATAAAAATGATACAATTAGGAAGATCAGAAATCTAGTTGATTATCCGAATAATACATAGAAAGTTTATACTTCAGAAAGCGCAGTATCACTAGATTCCCTCATGCAAGTCAAAGGACGTTTGAATTATATCCAGTTCAATCCATTTATAAGAGCGCCAATTGGAATACAAATCTATAGACTTTGCGAGTCTTCATCAGGTTATTGCATTTGTTTTAAAAACTAAGTTTACGCAGATAAAATATCGGGAATTGATAAATCGGCGTCAGGGAGTGTTGTCCTAGAAGAAGAAGAGATGACTATCTACAATGTATGGATAATTGGTATTCGTCTCCACAATTATAATTAATTTGATGAAAATACATAATTTACTGGTAGGTGTATTTTAAATTGGTAAATGGGATGAAATTAGTGTACTCTTCAGTATTGTGGTTCTGTTTATAATTTTATTTTCTGTACTAGTTTCGGGAAATGTGATTTCAGCTTCTGTTGAAGATGGGTGTACACAAATTTCATCCCATCTACCAATTTAAAATCCACAATTATATTTAAAATTACTAGAACAAGATACAAATGTAGTTGGAAATACGCGAAAGAACAGAAAACACATGCCAAAAGAGTTTGATTGCCTCAAACTAAAAAATCACGAAAACAATACTTCCCCTATATTTTATAAAGGGAAAGTAAAAAATTAGAGGCTAAAATGTTTCATTCCACGGTTTTTAGCACTAAAATGTAAAGATAAGAAAGATGTACACAAAGCGAAAAAGGAAAGGTGGCAATTTTTTTCCTTTGTTCTCTTCTGTGATATTGTCCTTTATTTTCTAATATTCTCTTTTGTTATCTGCTGTTCTCTGATATTATCCGTTGTTCTCTTCTATTCTCTATTATTCTCCTCTGTATCTGATGTTCTCTGATATTATCTGTTGTTCTCTGATGTTTACTTCTGTTCTTTGATGTTCTCTACTATTATCTACTGCTTTCTAATGTTTTCTTCTATTCTGTGCTGTTCTGTAAAATATTCTTCTGTTCTCTGATATTCTCTTCTGTTGTTTGCTGTTCTCCGATGTTCTCTGCTGTTTTTTTGAGTTATCTGCTGTTTTCTTTTGTTCTATTCTGTTTTCTGATGTTCTCCTCTGTTTTTTTATAAGACTGCCATTCTTTGCGGTTCTCTGATAGTTTTTTCTGTTCTTTGCTGGTTTTTGCTGATTGTTCTGTTTTCTTCCATTCTCTGTGTTTCTGTGCTGCTTTCTGATATTTTCTGATGTTCTTTGGTGTCATTTTTTAATGTTCTCTTTTGTACTCTAATGTTTATCTCCGTGCCCTTCTGTTCTCTGATGTTTTCTTCCATTCTGTGCTGTTCTGTAAAATTTTCTTCTGTTCTCTGATATTCTCTTCTGTTGTTTGCTGTTCTCCGATGTTCTCTGTTGTTCTTTTGAGTTATCTGTTGTTTTCTTTTGTTCTACTCTGTTTTCTGATGTTCTCCTCTGTTCTTTTATAAGACTGTCATTCTTTGCGGTTCTCTGATAGTTTTTTTCTGATCTTTGCTGGTTTTTGTTGTTTGTTCTGTTTTCTTCAATTCTCTGTGTTTCTGTGCTGCTTTCTGATGTTCTTTGGTGTCCGTTGTTAATGATCTCTTTTGTTCTCTAATGTTTTTCTCCGTTCCCTTCTGTTATCTGACGTTTTATTCTATTCTGTGCTGTTCTGTAAAATTTTCTTCTGTTCTCTGATATTCTCTTCTTTTGTTTACTGTTCTCCGATGTTCTCTGTTGTTCTTTTGAGTTATCTGCTGTTTACTTTTGTTCTATTTTGTTTTCTGATGCTCTCCTCTGTTCTTTTATAAGACTGCCATTCTTTGCTGTTCTCTGTTAGTTTTTTCTGTTCTCTGCTGGTTTTTGCTGTTTGTTCTGTTTTATTCAATTCTCTGTGTTTCTGTGCTGCTTTCTGCTATTTTCTGATGTTCTTTGTTGTCCTTTTTAATGTTCTCTTTTGTTCTTTTTTGTTCTCTAATGTTTTTCTCTGTTCTCTCTGATGTTTTCTTCCGTTCTCAACTGGTTTCTGCTGTTTATTCTGTTCTCTGATATTCAGTGCGGTTCTGTGCTTTCTGATATTATGTGCTATTCTCTGATGTTTTCTTTTGTTTTCTGTTTTTCTATTCCAGTTATTTGATGTTCTCTTTTGTTCTCTCAGATTTTCTTTTGTTCTATTCTGTACTGTCATATTCTCTTTTATTTTCTAGTATTCTCTTTTGTTATCTGCTGTTCTCTTGTAATGTTCTCCTCTCATCTATTCTGTTTTATGACGTTCTCTGCTATTATCTGTTGTTGTCTGATGTTTACTTCTGTTCTTTGATATTCTCTACTATTATCTGCGGTTCTCTGATGATTTATTCTGTTCTGTGCTGTTCTGTAAAATTTCTTCTGCTCTCCGATATTCCCTTTGTTCGAAGACTCGAAATTACACCCTCAACTGTAATGCGAGTATGGAGAAGATGGTTTGAAGAAAATGAGTATCAGCAACAGAGACGTTCTGGTAGGCCTAGGATTATATAGGGTGGTCAAGAATGGTATTTAAGACTGCTTACGATACGTAATCGTCACAACACTTTGCGGCAAGTTCGAGATGCCTTTGTTGCAGCCACAGGACGTGTGGTTTCTAAGCAAATAATTTAATGACTCCAGATTGAACTGCTACTGCTTTAGTGATGAGCTCAGATTCTGCTCTGATTAGGGGTAGTGAAAGGCAAAATGTAGAGTTTGAACTAGAACACCACCCAGCCAATATCCCAGGCATCATGGTATGGGGCTCTATATATCTTAGAAAGAGATCTCCCTGGTGTTCATTAGGGGTAGTCTTACAGCCCAACGGTAGAGATAGAACATGTATGGGATAGCATTTGAACAAGGACTTTGGATCTGTGTTCAACAGGCCAGGGACCGAAGTAATTTTTGAAAAATTATTATAAATAGAAAATATGCGTCTAAATTATGTTTTGTAGCAGATGTGCTTGAAGTAAGAGTCCCATGTTTCTGTAAAATTTATTTGACATTTCTAATAAAAATGCGCACAGAATTCCGTCCAGTCTTCAAAAGGAACATGCCTTATAACGTCCATCAGGTGAAAAAATAACTTCCTATACCACTTGGGCGATTTGCGGATACACTCCACTGTAACCAATTGCATATTTATCAATTTATCAAACACTCAAAAGTCAGGTTTCAAAATTTTCTGTCTTTTTCGATTGTCAAATTTTCCTCTATTTATCAGATTTTCTTTATAAAATGTTGACAGCATCAAAACATCTCGATTGTCTTTCCACCTAAGACCTAATATACGAGTATATCTGCACTTTTTGCGTTCGCAGGTACCACGTTGGACTCGATGTACATATTTTGGAAAATGCTTTCTATTTTTTATTCCACCGTACCAGATAAACCTGTGATCTCCTGGTCCAATTAGAGGGGTTTTATACTAGTTATTGGTATATAACAAATGTCCTTTTTGAACATAATTCGCCATAAGTTTTTTTTTACCGTACCAGAAACTCTTAACGGGTCATTAAACTAACATCTTCAAAACAATCTCCGTCTTACAAAAATTTTAATTCCAAATCGTTATCTTTTAGATGTGATAAATTGGTTACAGTCTCCCTTTCAAAAAATTAGAGATTTGTTGAAGACTAAATTTTGGTAAAGTTGAACATTTTGCATTTCATTCTTAAAGTACGTGTCTTATTTTCCAAAATTTATTTATTTTTATATGAGGCATCAATACAATAATTGCAAAAAAAGGTGTACATTTCTTTTAGATTAGTGTCAATTCAGGGTTTTCTTTTTGGAACACGATCATGATATTTATTCGTCTCGTTTACAATTACTGTCATTAATTGCACATCAAAATACTTAGAAAATACTCGTACTCGTCATCTTCGTTTATTGACGACAGCTGTTTCTCACGAAAGTTTTGATTCATTGTCAATTGATGACACCCGTCGTTAAAGGGTTAAAGAGTGAAATGGTAGCCATCCACGCATCTTCTATATAGATTAAAAATTAAAGTAATTTTACTAATCAACAGTAACATTACAACTGTGTTATTTACTTTTTAGACAAATGAGGATGTAACTGTGTCTTAAATTGAAATAATATGTGAGGTGGGTAGGTGGCCTCTATCCCACCCTCCAATATGAAAATTAGATAACGACAGGTCTTCCATATACATTTAAACTAAAGAACTGTACTTTTAAATTATTTATAGTCAATAAATCCGTTGGTAATACTTTTATGAGATCGTTGCATTATCAGTGAACTCATTTATTTATAATTTATATGAAGGATAACAAATACTGTTTTGATTTTAAAAGAATTTGACTTTTACCTTTTTTTAATAACTTCTTTAGTGCTTGTTTAAATTCTAAGAATAAAAAGGTGGAATGAATATCAACACCATATTACAGAAAAAGAACAATAAAATCAATTGATTTTTAAAATGCTCAAAATGCTAGGTTAGGAGTACGATAGGTCATTGTACTGTATATTGTGGTAGGTCAAGAATACGCTAGAATAAATCGTCAGCAAGAGTATTCTAACTTTTATAAGGCTATATTAAATTAATATTCGGTTTATTATAGTTTAAAGCAATGATTATACAATATTTCAAGTAACTAGAAAGCAGCTAAAAAACAATTGAACGTCTTAGCAGAAAACTATTAAAATTACTTGAAATAAAAAATTACAATACAAACGATAAATGATTTAAAGAACATGTTTAAATATTTTAATGCCACTTTAGAAATGAATTATAATTTGTTAATTTTAATTTCAAGTAATTTTAATAGTTTTCTATTAAGACATTCAATTGTTTTTTTTAGCTGCTTTCGAGTTACTTGAATTATAATTATAATAATTTAAACAATTTAAAATTTCATAATTGGAGGGAATCAATGTATTTTTTTTAAGTTTCCAATTGAATACTGTTATAAAAAAATTTAACGAGAAATTTTAAAACTCTTGAAAAACAGAATAAATGATTTTTTTAAATAAAATTCCCTAGAATTGGAAGTAAAATAAATTTGAAGAAAAATTTCTGGAAGGTACTATAACCCTCGAAGAAAATTTCTGTAAAATAGAAGATAGATTTTTGGAAAAGAAGAAATACAGAAAAATAGTGAAACATTTTTGAGGAATGAAAATGAAAATATTAAAAACTAAAATAAAATTGTAGAAGAAGAATGCTGGAAAATTCTGAATATACTAGAATAGCATATACTTGTTTCTCATTAATAACTTGGTGAAATATTATGTCTAAGAAAAATTTTAGAAAAAAATAAAATGACTAGAAGACTTTAGAACTCTTGGAAAATATTTCAGTGAATCCTGGCGAAGGAAAACAGCATCTCAGAATTTCTTGATATTGTTTTATTTCATTAGTATATTTCAGAAACATATCTTGTAAATTGTGGAAAATTTATTCAATGGTTCTTGAAACTAGAATTAGAATTTTGTAACAATTTTCAATTCTTGAATAAGAAACTTTTAATTTTTGATTTTTTCAGTTTTAAGATGGGTCTAAGACTTATTTATAGCTTTTCCTGAATTTTTTTTTAATTTTTTGAAATTTCTAAATTTCTTTACCGAATAATAAGTATTTTCTAGGAATTTTTCTTCTAGGCTCGTATAGATTTCCAACATCTTTTCAAACTTTTGTTGTAGTAGTAGTAGTAGTGTTTTGGCTATCGACCACGTGGTCCTTCCGCCGTGTGATTTGTGTATTTGTGTGTGTGTGTAAATGAGCTTGTTACACTTTTGTTGTATTTTATAAGAATATTCCAGAAATGTCTCCCGCAAATTTAGAGAAATTTCTTGAAAGGTTTTAGAATATTCTATTAAATTTATTCCATTTTCCCCAGAAAATGTGCATTACTTTCTATTATTATTATTATTATTCTTGATTATTATCTTTGCTTCTCCTGCTTACAAAATTACAATTAAAAAAAATAATATACATACATTCAATTAGACCCTGTATTCTTAGTAAAACAATTGATGAGTTTTAGTCTCCATTTTGTTGGTTCAATTTTGATATACTGCTTCATATGGAGACTCCAATTGAAGGAAATCACTTCTCTTCGGCAGATTAAAAATCTTCAGCTCAATCCAAAGCCTGATATTTACTTGCGCTCTCTTCTTTTTCGTTGACTAACTCTACGGAATGTTGGCAGCAGGTGGAGATCAATCCAAAACCCGCCTCTTCTATTTCAGAGTTGATTGGAACCGATTTAACGTTTTTGTTCTTTTCTTCTTATTTTGAGATTTAGAAAATTTTATAAAATCTGACAGATTTTTGAAAATTACAACAATTGAGACAAGGTAGCAAGAAACAAAATGGTGAAAGTGAAATAAATAAAACTACATTTAGAAGTTTGTAAATAAAACTACATTAAATTAGCTTGAAAATTTAAAAATCCATTTAGAATGAATTTTTCTATAATATCCTTACAAAACAATTGCCATATGTCATCTGGAAATAATATGGCAACGCTGTAAACTTGAACTGAATAAAATTCATTTGCTTTGAGTGGTTTCAAAATTTATAAAAAATTATCCAAAGATAAAATGAGCTTAATTTTTTAAAATCTATTTAATAGGTATATTTATAAAACCACATCAAAACAATTGCCACACGTCAGCTTGAAATAAGATGGCAATGCTGCAAATTTAAACTGTAGGACTTAAAATTGCATTCGAAAGCTTAAGAATTTGAAAAAAAATTAACCAATAATATGGCTTGAAAATGTGATAATCCAGTTAAAATGAGTATTTCTATAAAATCCCTTTAAAACAATTGCCACATCGCATCTGAAAAAGAAATGGTAACTCTGTAAACTTGAACTGAAGGAACTTAATTTGCTTTAGCGGTTTTAAAGTTTGTAAAAAGTAAACTAAAGGTAAAATTAGTTAAAATTTTCGTAATCTATTTAGAATTAGTATATTTATAAAACCTTATTAACGCAATCACCACACGGTAGCTGGAAATAAAATCGCAACGCTGTAAACATAAACTGAAGGAGATAAAATTACATTCAGAAGTTTAAAAATTTGTAAAAAATAAACCAATAATCGAAAATATGGATTATTTATTTGCACACCTAATGATATAAATCATGATTGATGTAAACCTACCTAATATAAATCGTCCTCGCCGTAAATGATCATTCGGTGGTGAAAAGAACATGCGGTCTACTTGTAATTCACCATTATTCCAATCCATCAGCTGAAGTAATTATGAAAACACGGTGGATAGGAATCTCTTCATCTGGTTTCACCGCCACTGTTTGATTCATATCGACAGCCAACACGAATATAATTCTTCCCATAACCTAATAATTCAAAATAAAAGTAAAATTATCATCAGTGTTTTTTTTAAATGTATGAGAATAAAACCACACGTACGAAGCCATAACATTTACGCTGGAAAAACTTCGCTCAATTGTTTCGTTGCAGGGGGGGGCGCTAAGCCCCGGCAGGAGGTGAGAAGATTATCGCCGCCATTAGGGGGGCTTTTTCCGGAGAGCCGGGCCGCGTATAAATTAATTATTCCCTCGGGCGCCGTTTAAAATAATAAAACTAAAGCAAATTACATATTCCGTCGCCGGTGGATGAGGAAAATCCGCGAAATTACCATTCGAAGGTTAGAGGTGTGAACGAAAAAAAAAGGGTGTTATTCTGAATAATTCCCTTTTGTTTAAGAAATTTTATAATTGAAAAAAGTTTGTTTTCCTCCGAGATTAAAAATGATCGTAAGAATTTATAATAACCATCGATTCTCAATATTCTAATACTTTTAAAGATATGGAACAGGATGGTGGTGACCGTTACTACGTGGTGTTTCATCTTCATCCTACATTTTAAATACTTATATGTTTATTGTCGTATTAGTTTGCCCCCAAAAAAAAATATCATCAATGTACTTACACAAATATTTTCAAGTAATTAATGTAACGCCAGCTTCTGCGTTGAACTGCAATTAATTAAATACTTATATGTTTATCGTCGTATTAGTTTGCCCCCATGTTAAATCCCAATAAAAACATCACCAATCTACTTACACAAATATTTTCAAGTAATTAAAGTAACGCCAGCCTCTGCGTTGTACTGCAATTAATTACAAACTACGAGAATAATAAATTTACTTACGAATATCCAGTTTTCTCGACTGCAACAATATTTTTTATCACATAAAACATTCATGTTTGAAACAATAATACAACGCGTAAAAGCGCGGGTGCGAGATTAATAAGTGCGATAGATTATGTTAAAGAACAATGATGAAACGATTAAGGTGTACACATACATTAGTTGCATCTCTCTCGAGCATAACGTAAACGTGTATTTCCCTCTCTACCGCACGTAACCGTCAAATTTTACGTTCGATCCCGCTTGCTTTCAAACTGTGCGCGTTTTGTTATTGTTTGTTTATTTGTTGGTGAAAATTCGTGCGTGGTGTTATAAATTTCCGAAGTTAAGTATTGCAAATGCGGAAAATCAATAATTACGCAAGTAATATTGGAAATAACGACGTTACGAGGTATTTATGGATATTATTATTATGTTTGCGAATACATACCTTAACGGAGCGCCGTTGGAATATTTTAAGGTTAGTGTCGACACAGTTAAGCAGGGCTTACTTGTTATAATTTTATTGTTTCTTTCCATGCACTCAGCAATTGCTAGATTTTTTTAATGCGTTGTTAAAAAAAATAACCATTAATATTAAAATACGAACGTATTTGTCGTAATCACAGGGATAATTATATAAAATTATAAATTATTAATTTCTAGATTGTTTCCCTAAATAACGGATATGAATGAAATAGGATAAGTAACCGAAACAATGCGCCGTTGGAACAAGAATATTGGAGTCATCGATGGGATAGTTTAAGGTAAGTAACAAACTCAGTGATAAACATGTAAATTCACAATAGAGAAAATTATGCTAACAAACTCAATTACACAAAAAATGGTAATGTGGCCATCATAATACTTTCCCTATATTTTTTCTCGAAAACTATGAGGTTTACGCAAAAAGGTTATCCTTAATAATTGTTTCACTTTTTAATTATGTATAATTACTTGTTATATAAATTTCATGTAACTCTTATAGTTTATCAGCAATTGGCAAAAAATATCATAATTTTTAATTTTTAGTTTTTTTCTCGAAAGTTACGAATTTTATGAAAAACATGTTTTAATAAAACTTATTCCTTTTCTCATTCCCTTTAACTTTTGTTTAAAAAGTTTTGTAATATTTTTCATATTTAAAGAAATATCGGAAAAAATCAAAAACGGCCTCGAGTAAACATCCACTTCTGGTTTATGAATGTTCACCAAAAACTTTTCAGTTCCAGTTTCTAACGATAAAACCCTAAGTTTAAAGTTTCATCTCAATAAGTTCATTCGTTTTTGAGATACAGCACCCACCGAGAGACACAGACAAAAAAAATCCAGAAATTTGTGGAATGTTCTCAGGGGAGCTCAAAACAGATATTTTCCCTATATTCTATATAGAAATTGATGTAGAATTCATCAACAATTAATAATTAAAGTTATCATATATGTGTAGGGTGCCTGGATAGCTTCTAACCCACCCTCCAATCAGTAAAACATAAGCGAGGATTTTAATTAAAAGTTGTAAAACGTAAATACACAAAACATTATTGCAAAATTTAATAGATTTATTCAAATAATTTTCGATGATGTTTTACTGATTGCAGGATGGGATAGAGGCCACCCACCCACCCTACATATGCATATTAACTTTAATTACTGATAGCCTCGCGGTTTTCAATAAATTTAATTACAAAATTTGAATAAAAGAAAATTGACAAAGTAAAATGTTTGCGTGCGTAAATTAACAAAAAATATATACATAATGAGTGGAAATGCTTTAAATCTAGCTTAGATAAGATTAGCTATAGAAGGTTATGTATATTTTAACTTAAATTTTGATTTTGTTTTATTTTTTATTACATGCAAGGTTTTATTGTTTTGTAAGCAGCAAAATCGTCAACGACTAGTATTTAAAGTTACCATGCATATGTAGGGTGGGTGGGTGGCCTCAATCCCACCTTCCAATCAGTAAAACATAAGCGAGGGTTTTAATTAAAAGATAAAAAATATAAAATAAACACAAACTAATTGCAATTTTTAGAGATTTATTCATACACATTTTTCCAATATATTTTGATGATGTTTTACTGATTAGATAGTGGGATAGAGGCCACCCACCCACCCTACATATACATGTAAATTTCAATTACTGATCGTCTGGCGGTTTGGAGTAAAATAAATTACAAAACTTTTTGAATAAAAAAGAAATTAAAAAGGTAATTTTTTTGAGTGAGTAAATTAGTAAAAATTTCGTGTATGAGAGGTGGGCAGACTTTAAATCTAAATTAGATAAGATTAGCTATAGAATGTCATTTATATTTAAACTTATATTTTGATTTTGTTTTATTTTTTATTACATAAAGGGTTTGATTATTTTTAGCAGCAAAATCATCAACGATTAGCAATTAAAGTTATCATGTATATGTAGGGTGGGCGGGTGGCCTCTATCCCACCCTCTAATCAGCAAAACATAATCGAGGGTTTTAATTAGAAGTTGTAACATATAAATAAACACAAACTAATTGCAATTTTTAGAGATTTATTCATACAAATTATTCAAATAAGTTTTGTGGGATAGAGGCCATCCACCCACCGTACATATACATATAAATTTTAATTACTGATCGTCTGGCGGTTTGGAGTATAATTACAAAACTTTCTGAATGAATAAAAAATAACTTAAAAAGGTCGAATTTTTGAGTGAGTAGTGAGTAGTAAAAATTTGGTGCATGAAAGGTGGACAGACTTTAAATATTGATCTTAAACCTACAAAAAGGCAAAACAAATGAGATACGGTTCTAATCAACAAAAAAATTAATTTCTTTGAAATTAAAAACCTTAATGATATTATTAATTGATTAACAATCACTCGATGCGATCCCCTTCCCTCTCAATGCATAAATTAGTTCTTCTGTTAAAATCTCTGATTACATTTTCAAGAAAATTGGAATGATTATTTAAATATCTTATACCATTTTTAATTTTTTTTCCAAATCCTCTTAATTTCCAAAAGGCCTCTCAGAATAACCACCCCCATAAAAAGTAATCAATAGAATTTAGATCGGGTGAGCGAGCAGGCCATGGAAATCTTGAATATCTTCATAAAAGGATTAATTAAGCACTTGGTTATAACCAAGTGCTTAATTAATCCTTTTATTAACATAAAAATGTTTCACCACGGGTTAAGTGAGAAGTTAATTAATCGTTGAATATCTTCCAATCAATTTCTCATTAAATTGCATAAACTAAAGAGAATTTCTTGTAGCCAAAGGTAACATGTCAAATTCATTTTCCAATTCCATATTTAAAAATTCTAAATATTTTTCTGAATTTAAACTCTGCTGAAATATGTAGGACCCTTTAATATTTCTGTTCAATATTCCACACCAAACATTAATTGTTCGAGAAACATTGATTTTTGCAAATAATGCAGAATGCTGGATTTTCTTTTGACCACCAACGACAGTTTTGTGATGAAACTACACCATTTGTAGTAAATGTAGGTTCATCCGTAAACAGGATATTCTTAGGAAAAATTCTATCAACTTCTATTTCACCTTGTACCATGAAACAAAATTCAGAACGATTGTCGTAATCATGTTCTTGCAAAGTTTTAACATATGTTGATTTAAATGCTTTGAACTTATTCGCCGCTAGTACCTTATGAACTGTTGACTTTCCTAATCCTAAACTCCTGGCGCATTTTCTAATAGATATTTGAGAATTTTCAACCATGCTTTATAAGATATCTAACGAATTGTCTACATTTCTCACTGGTTTAGTACGTTCTTTTTTTAAATGCAATTCAAATTTTCCGGTCCTTTTAAATAAAATAATAATAATAAAACTATGGCTGTCTTGTAAAGTTAATCGCTCTGCCATAATTTAAGAAACAACACTGAATAAATTACTAATTAATTATTTGTTAATAATAAATATGAATGTCAATACGTCAAAACTAAGAGTACTTAATAAAATTTGATTAAAAATGCGAAAGTTATAAAGATTGTTCATTATCTTGCTAATATAGCGTCGAATGTCATTTGTTTTGTCGTTTTTGTATGTTTAAGATGAAGCACCAACTTTTATAAAGAATAAAATTTTCTGAGAAATTAATAATAAAAAACTTTCCCATATTTACGTGGACAGGTTGTATATAATCGATGACCCCTTTTACCAATCGGTGTCGGCGTTTTGGTATCTTCGTTCTCTACGTCTTCATAACTCTCTTCCATTTGTTTCTGTTCTTAGCAATTTTTTCTGCCTCTCTTGTGCTTACTCCTCAGTCTTACAGTGCCTTTATTATACTGTTCTCTCAGTTTTCTAGTGGTCTTCCTCTTTTTCTGTTCATATTTGTTTAACAGGTATTCTACTTTCCATCCTCTGTATGTGTCCCACCATCCCAGATGTCTCTATTCAATATATTTGTGTATATCCTTTGTATTTAGTTCTCTTTTCACATCCACATTTCTTATTATATCTCTTCTAGTTATACCCTTTATTCCTGGTAAAAATTTAATTTCCGCTGCTTGGATTTTACTTTTTGACCTTTTGTTGAGCATCCACGTTTCACATCCATATGTTAATATTGGTACGTATATGGTTTGAAAGACGGCCAGTTTTTTTTTGGCAACTTCTATAACGATATTTTTGTGCATTTTCCATAATTCTTCTAAGCTTGTATCTTCTATGTTTATATGGAGTTCTTATTTTTTTTCTGTAGGCGTATCCTCGTCTCTTAGTTTATAACATTTGATGGTTTTATATCTTTTTTCCTCTTGTTGCCTCCCATTTCCGTTTTCCCTTGTATTTTCGCAACAAGCAAGTAGTGATCGCTCCCAATTTCTGGTCCTCTGTATACCCTCCTATACTTGTTATCTTATCTTCACCATATTTCCCCACGACTTCATTTCCAATATCGTTCCTTCCCACTCTACCATTCAAGTCTCCTGTAATGTATATTGTACCTTTGCTGTTTTCTGTAGCTACGTTTAGGTCTTCCAAAAACTTATCTTTTTCTTAGGCACTATCATTCTCGTTAGGACCATATGCTGCAATAATTGTTATCGTTTTGTTCCTGTTATTATCATCTATAATGTGAGTATTCTTTCCCCGCACATGCATGGTTTTCTTGTGTTGTGCCCTTGTATATTAATATGTGTCCGTCATCTAATACAATTTCTCCCTGCCCTTTTTTTGTTTCGGTAATTGTTAGTTTGTCTATTTTATTGCTTTATAAATTCATCAGTCAGCTCTTCTTCTTCGCCTCTAATTCCTCTTACGTTCCATGTAGCCAGTTTCCAGATTTTCCTATGTGTAACTTTTGTTTTTCTGATATTTTGCTGTTGTTTTGGTATATTTGTTTGTTTTTATTTATAATTTCTGTATTATTATCATTTCTTTGTTGTTTCGTTTGTGTATTGTTAGATATCAGGTTTTTATTGGTTTATTTTTGTTAGAATTATCAGATAGTTTAGAAGCTTCTTCGTTCCATTGCAATACTCTACCATTTATAATGATTTTTTTTGTATCCAACTTTTACATCATTTCCTCTATCCCTTTCTTCTTCATTGAATAATTTATTAATCTAGCGTATCCTCGACCTACCTCAATATACTAAGCGTTATCCCAGCGTTTATAACGCCTGAACTAGCGTACTCTTGACCTACGTCAATGTATAATTTATTAGGGTAGGTCAAGAGTACGATAGGCCACCTAAGTATTTATTGTGATAGGTCAAGAGTACGCTAGAACATGCGTATTTAAGGTTTATGCAAAAATTCAATAGAGTAAACAGTAAAAAAATCACAAGTGCTTTTAATACAAAAAAATTCACGCGCTAACACAATTATAAAAATACAATTGAAATTACTACTATTATGACAAATGAAAGCCGTGAGATAAGCGCGCAAAAATATAGAATGTCACTATTATAGACAGTGAAAATAATTAGAAGTTTGTTTAAAACAATTGACAATCATTCAATCTAATTGATTATTGACAAAAACAAAAAAATGTTAAAAGCACTAAAAAGTTACACCAGGAAATTGACAATCGATCAAAATATTTGAACATTAAAGAAAAAACTAACAGAAGCAAATAATAAAATACTTACATTGTTAGATATTTCTAAACAAAAACCACCATCAGATAAAATCGAACACAATGTTAACCCAGAAAACAATTGAAATATAAAAGTCGACCTGAATTGTTCGATTGCTGTTAATACCACGAAAGTATTATTATAAATTAGTTGATTATTACAATTAGAAAAGCTTTGTTCAGCGCTTTTTAATCAACAAATGTATTTTAAAAAGCATCATGGCATGAGTTAATATAGGCAAACCAATATACACTTAATGAAAAAATGAAATAGATAAAATTTTCTTGCCATCTCGAAAGATTATTTATTTGCAAACACGCTAAAAGTATGATTTTAAACACAGTTATGTGCTTGTAAATAATTATAAAATTATTTAATATAGATTATGTAACTATAAATATTGTAATAATTAGAAAAACACGACCACATTTCTAATTATTAGTTAATTTACGAAAAGGACATTTTTATTATAAATATTGTCTTAAATATTCTACTATAAGGCAGATGAACTTCTGTTAGTTAGCCGTTTGATAAACTAACTCACTAAAACATCATTCATTATTTATTATTTAAATGTAAATATGTTTACAGTTTGCCAATAAAAATATTATTATTTTATTTCATATGAGTTTCACATACAATTGATACATCCATTACTTTTGGAAAAAATGATTGGTATATTTAGAAAATTAAAAAACAAATTAACATATAAATCTTTCACATTAAATAAACTTAAATTTTTAATGTAACCAACCTAACCTAACACAAAAAGTGTCAGTTAGTACCAATCCCTAATTAGAGAACTCAATTCAATAAATTACCAACAAAATCACTAGATTGTCACAACTAATGGCATAATTAATATACTTGTATGATAATTCATTACACACATTGGGAAATAATATATCATATAATATTTACGTAATTCTTAATAATGTTGAAATAATTATTAATTCAATTCTACACGATATGTAGAGCCATCTATCGGTGCGATATAATTTTTTTAAGAAAACCTCCGAGTACGTCCCCCGTCCTGATGTACTCGTAGATAAAAAATTCCCGTATGTATTAACCAGAAGATTATTTCTGTGCATTTCCTTCCGCCATGTCACTGGAGCAAACGGCCTGCGAAGGTATCACCCAATTTCGTCGCCCTTCAGGGATCACGTCATAACCTATAAATTAGATGTTATTGCAGATCTGAAGGCGTTCGAGAGGAGGCTCACCGAAGTCATCGCCTGCCTGCAGCCTTCGACGACTAGGTGGAGGAGTGAGTACGGTCTTTTCTTCTTCTGAATACCCTGGTTACTAGGCACTGTTGACACTGTTCGGTTTTTCATTATCTACTCAAATTGTCCCCTTGAGTTGCACAAAATCATACGAATACTTAGAGTAATTGTTGTGATATAATTGTTTACATCATGTACATAAAATTATGTCAGATTCTTGGGGTATTTGTTGAGACGATTACATGTATATTAATTTACAGTTGTTTTGGTAGTAGTTTCTGTTTGCGTGGCCACTGGTGCTGGGCAATGGCTGATGGATCCCATGACTAGGATAGTACCTTTTACACAATCTCTCATGAACCATCCATTTTTTATATTGGCTACATTAATGTTAAGTAAGTATATTAATATTTGACACTATTATGTTTAATTCATGTTTCGTTTTGAATCGTTGAAACTGAACTATAATAACTTTTATTTTTACTCTATATATAATAATTATACACTTTCTTATTATACAGTTACATATAAATAATATTTGAACAAGTAAAACAAAATAAGAACTAATGTAGAAATATAATTGTTTAGGAATAGAAACCATAAGTTAAGATTCATTTTTGATTTAAAAAAAATCCAAACTGATCTCCTTAACTTTAACAATATAAATAATAATAAAATAACGTTGAAATTATAGTAATATCAAACCAAAATAATTGAATAGTAATAATAATTTAATAGTGCCATTTTAAAAATAAGAAAATGGTTCCATAAGAGGATTTATTTATTACTCAACTAGTAGTAATGTACATAATTTTTTAATAGCTTAATTTATTGATATAATTTATACATTGAATGTAATATGTAATAATATTTACACTTCAAAACAAAAGAAATATAAACAGAAAAAAATTAACAATTCCAGTTGTCATCTTCGCATTGGGCGTCCACAGGAGAGTAGTGGCGGCTTCTATCATAACGTCACGGGCGAGGGAGGTGCTATGTGATTTCAACATGTCCTGCGATGATACCGGAAAACTAATCTTGAAACCGAGGCCTACAAACATCACCTGACAAATCTACATAACCTAATAAATTGTGCCCATGTTAATTATGAACGAGAGTGCTCCGCTTTTTTAATGGACAAAAAACAAATTGTGCGATAGTTTGTGATTGTAACGTTTGTATGACAGAATTGTTAGTACAACTTTTAACAGGATTGATTTTTAATAATTATATTTGCCCTAGAACATCCTTCAGATAAAATTTTATTAGTCTAAATATTTCACCATGGTACATTTTTTTAGTGATTTTTATTAATTGATTTATTGCTTTTTCAAATTATAGTAAATTCTCTGTGGTTTTATTTAATAAATAAGGTTTGGTGTAAAAACAGATAATATAAATATAATCCATTTTTTGATTTTGTTTGGATGTAGCTTCTCGAATAACATGCACCTAATAAAAATGAACATGCAGTTTATAGTTACGCCACTGTACATAAAAGGAACATTTGATTACCTACAGTTGGCAACATAATCTTCGTTTTTCTGAATTTCTACAATTCGCATTATTTCCAGCGATGTCTGTATTTTTACCGAAAGTCGTACTTAAACCGTCAGGTCTCAACGAGGGCTCCGAAGAGCCCTCGATAACCTACACCAAGAACGCGGCCAAGTTTCACGAAGTCTTGCGTACGAGCGCCGTTCAGACTGTCAACGAGATGCACCAAAACCGCATGAAGAACTTACGCAAAGACCTCGAATACCTTAAGGAAACGGAGTGGACCTACGAGCCCGTCGAAAAATACATCGGGCAGGGATTTTGAAAAATGTATTCGGAGTAATCATTTCAATAAAAACGAATCAGTGCTGCCAACGTTATTTACGGCTTGTCATTTTCACCTCCATCTTTAATTTCCTCTCCCCTTAACCTGCGTGTACGCGCAGATGGTAGATTTTTCGCTCGCCGCCTAAAATCTGTTTACAATGGCGAAATTCGACCTCACCTCGAAAATGGGGCAGTACCTGGACCGCCACTTGGTGTTTCCCCTGTTGGAATTCTTGTCGGCGAAGGAGGTGAGTAACAGTTTGCAGGTTATGTTCATTTGCGTTGAATTCACTTGTTTACGCCCAGATCTACGATGAAACGGAGCTGCTCAAAGCCAAACTGGATATACTCAGCAAAACCAACATGATCGATTACGCCATCGACATCAGAAAGCAGCTGTACCCCAACGAGGAGGTGCCGGAGACGTTGAAGAACAGACGTGCTCACGTAGTGTCCCAGCTGCAGGAGCTCCAGCAGGAAGTGGAGCCCATCATTCAGATCATGGCCGATGATGATGTTATGAAGAATATGGAGAATATGCGCGATTCCAAAGCGTTGATTAATTTCTTATCGAAGGATTATAACGTAAATATAAATTTATTTATTATTTTATTAAAAAACAACATTTTTTATTTCTTTTCATAAAAGCCAAGTTGTCATTAGACAAAATTGTTTAGTTTTTTACTAATAAACATTTGGTTGAATTTACAAATTAAAAACACTAATAATTAGAAAAAACACGTGTTCTTTCTCATTATTAGTTAATTTTCTACAACATAAAGAACTTATATATTTTTATTATAAAATACCTTATTACATTAAGTGTAAGTAAAGATTATATATTTGATTTATTTATTCAAAATTGTTTATTTTCTGTTATTAAATTTGAAAAAATCTTGTATTTTATAAAGGTAAAATAAGAATATTAACATTTTATTTTAAATTATTTTTACAGTTTGATATTGATAAAATTGAAAGCTTACACAAACTAGCCAAATACCGCTATGAGTGTGGTAACTACTCGATTTCAACATCCTACCTGTACTTCTGCATGCTGGTACTACCCCAAAACGATAAGAACTATATCAGTGTGCTATGGGGAAAACTGGCCTCAGAAATTTTGGTCCAAAATTGGGAGTCAGCCCTGGAAGATTTGAATAAATTAAGGGAGTACATCGACTCGAGTCCGAATCAGTTTGGAGGTAACAACTTGCACTTGTTACAACAGCGCACTTGGTTGATCCACTGGTCCTTATTCGTGTTCTTTAATCATGCGATGGGACGTGAACTCATCATCGAGATGTTCCTCTACAGGCCTCACTATCTCAATGCAATCCAGACAATGTGCCCGCACATACTGCGTTATTTGGCGACGGCGGTGATTATAAACAGGGGTCGCCGTTCCGCCCTTAAAGATCTTGTAAAGGTCATTCAACAAGAGAGCTACACATACCGTGACCCTATTACCGAATTCCTCGAGCATCTGTATGTAAACTTTGATTTCGATGGTGCCCGCCAGAAATTGCACGAATGCCAGTCTGTATTATTCAATGATTTCTTCTTGATTTCCTGCCTCGATGAATTCGTGGAGAATGCCAGGTTGATGATCTTCGAGACTTTCTGCCGGATCCACCAGTGTATCAGTATTGGAATGTTAGCTGAGAAGCTTAACATGAACCCTGACGAGGCCGAGTGTTGGATTGTGAATCTGATTAGGAATGCACGGCTCGACGCTAAAATCGATTCCAAGCTGGGTCACGTGGTTATGGGCGCACAGCCGCTTTCACCATACCAGCAGCTCATTGAGAAGATTGATTCATTGTCGGTGAGATCGGAGACTTTGTGTGGGCTTATCGATAGGAAAATTAAAGCGAGGACAGATGTAAGTATTATAATTTTTTTATTTTATAAAGTTACAAAACACCCAATCATTTCGTATAAAGACGATTTTGTATATCATGTAAAGAGCCATTTGATTATTATTAAAAAACAATGAAAGTTAATATAAATTCATAATCAATATTTTCAATGAGAGTAAAAATTAAAATAAACAAAATATAAAACATCATTTTAATCATTCATTTGTTTCAATTCATAACCTTTAATGAGGTTATTGATCATTTGTTTTAAAATAAGAGATTTATATTAAAAGGTTTGTACTAATTTTGTAAATTTGTAGAACATTCTATTATCAATAATTACATAAAATATACAGGGTGACTGATGAAAAATCTTTGGTGTTGTATCTCCCATATCTTTGATCCAATATGAATAAATAAAGTATCAAATGAAATCATTTGTAAAAGACTTTAATATGAACTGTTCAGTGGAATTTGATTGTCTTTTGTCGAAAACTGGATGCAAGAAAAAATACCTGTTGACTTCATATTGAAGTATTTTACAAATTATTTCATTTGATACTTTATTTATTCAAATCGGATCAAAAATAAGCGAGATACAACACCCAAGGTTTTTCGTCGGTCACCCTGTATATTTCCAAATAAAGTAAAAAAATTGAAATGAATAAAAACAAAATATGAATATCTTAATTGTTCATTTGTTTGAAAACATAACTTATAATTTAGCTTATTGGTTATTTAATTTAGAATAAAAACAAAAGTTATCTATAATTACTAAAACTATATTCTATTTTGTAAAACAACCTATTATTAAGTTATATTTGTCATAACTAATAAATATTTTTTTTAAATCTGTGGCTATTTTAAATAATAACATTTAGTGCAATTTACCAAAAGATTTAAGTATACATATATATTTTTATTATGTCATGAAAAATATAGTTTTGAAATGAATGTAAATAATAATGATTTTTTTTCTTTATAGATTCGTTGGGGTAATCAGGAATTTTAAGTCTTAATAAAAAGAAGTGTGAAAATTGTTTATAATTGTATTTTGTAAGTACACACAATAAATACAAAGTTTTTTTGTACACTTAAACCCTAATCGTAACCTAAACACACCTATACATGAGTACAAAACATTAGAAAAGGAATATTATTCGTCGCCACGGATCGCCCTGTATTTGTTCAGCTCGGTGGGGAAGGTCCGGCTCAATTCCAGCAGCATGTTGGCCTTGAACTTGCGGTAGGCGTCGATCTTGCCCCTCACCTGTTCGTTCTTGGTGAGGGCCTTCTCTATGCAGTCCTTGGTGTAGAGTTGGGGATTCCTTCCTTGATCAATATAACTATAAAAAGGAAATATATTATTTAAAATGTATCACAAACGGATATTGGTGAAAATTAATGAATAAATTTGCACTAATTTATAGATTGTAAAAAGAACTGGTGATTGGGCTTTGATTAAATTTGTTGTTTTTTTTTTTTTTGTAGAAAATGTGCACAAAATTATTTTGTTTCAATTGCTCTACTAAATTTTTATTTATTATTTTAGTAATTCCTATAGGTTATAAATTATTATACTATGCTATGGTAAAAGAGATAACTTTTCTTAATAATTCTTACACAACTATCTTTTGTTAATGTAAGATAATTTTAATCAAAATTTTTGATGAACTACATATTTTTCAACATCATTTACACCTTATCTGCTTTTAAGCTAAGATATGAATAAATCGTATAAAGGATTAAACGAAGTAACAAAAAATGAATTATCGTAGTATATTTGAGACATTCATATTGAAATTTTAAAGAGGAAACATGAACTGTATTAATTCCTTTATGTACAATAGGCGTCACTTCCTTTGATTTGCTTGTTTACATTAAAGTAATCAATGAATGAATAATCGGTCATCGTAAAAGTATGAAGAAATATTTTTATGTTAACAAAATAGAAGCTTTAAAAAAATTATATGGTGTATTAATTGATGAGTACTTACTCGAATACTTCTAACGGTACGTGGACATCCTGTACGTTTGATTTGAGCTTGTCCACTTCTTGGAGCCCGTGCACTAGGGCTTGCCTGTAACCCAAATGGATAATTACAAAAATAGCTCTTAAGCGTAATTTTTGGCGACTCACAGTTTCTGGTTGAGGACGTTCTGGCTCTGTGGCTGGAAATCGCTCACTATTATATGTATTTGCCTCACATTTTCGGCGAACAGTTCGAGCTGCGCCTCCAAGTTTTCCAACGACGACGCCATCTTTAAAACAACGACAATGTATTTCACGAATGTAAACATAGAGCAACAGTGTTGCCAACAATAAAACCAAAAAAATATTCTTAGTTTTTTTTAGAATAAATAATAATATCAATTCCCTCGTTTTAATTTTTGTTTGTAAATTAGATTCACTTTATGATATTAGTAGTAATTAATAATTGATCATGTGGTCCTATAACCATGTTATTTACGTCTGTGTGGAAATAAGGGTAGCTAATTGAAAGGAATGGTCTCACTTCCAATAGCGAATGGTACTCATTGGTCTTTTATCACGTTTTTAAATTTTTTTGAGGGAGAATACAATCTTTATTCAGACAAATATATAAAACATTGAGTAATAATTATGTTTTACATTCATTTTTAGAAAGGAGCGCGAAAATGCAAACAAATAATATTTCTTGAATCAAAATATCATTGAAATCATTTTGTAACGTATAATAATGATTAAATTAACACTTTTAGTGAAATTGAATCATTAGAATGGACATAAATGGTAGAAAACGGTACAAAAAGTTAAAGCAAATGAAATAAACAATTACAATTAACTAAGCTTTTATTACTGATCCCCTTATAATAATAATGATAATAAAAACTACCCTAATATTATTTTAATTTCCCATAGTATATCTATTGATTTCTATAATAAATAATTCTAAAATTAAATAAAGTTGCGCTTTTATCGACTAATAATAATGACACAGTTGGCAATATTGTGTTGCGGTTGTTTTTTTGAAAATTGCTATGGCTAATCGAATTGCAACGCTTGTTTCCGTAAAATTCGATCGTTCCGATCAGAGTGCGGTGGGAGATTTCGATAAAATTCCGTGCGTTCGTAACGTTAATTAATCCGCGGCTAATTTCATTGGCGTGAACGCGATGCGGGGCCGAGTCGCAGTCGCAGTGTGAGCGTGTGCGTGCCGTTCCCACCATCGTATTAGGGAGTGACGTATTTTGCGGAGGTAAGAGTGCGCGTTTTTGAAAAATTTTCACGTCCAGTGGATGAGCGCGCGATGACCGAAACGCAGGACAAGAGCGAGGAGCAGGGCGCGGACCGAATCCTCCTCGAGGAGACTTTCTACGTCCTCACCAAGAAAAACTCGGTGTTTCGCGTCCGGCTCACGAAGAACGGCCTCAGCCTGATCAAAGAGAACGAGAACCAGGTGAAGGAGACGGTCATCCCCATTAAGGATATCATCGGCTGCCGGTGTTTGCGTAGCAAAAAGGAGAACTCATGTTCCTGTCAGTCGTTACCACGTTCCTCAATTAAGGTGGTGGATGAAAATTCAGGGGAACAGGATGACAGTGATGTTAGTGCTTACCTATACATCTACGCGTACATCATGCACTACAACAAGAGCCTCCCGGTGAAGAGGGAGCGCACGATAATCACCCTCCGGTTCAGGTCCTTCGATAAGTACGAGGACAACAACAAGGAGGCGCAGAGGTGGAGGATGGTGATCAAGCAGCTGATCCGCGGGGATAATATTATCAGTGTGCCTGTTTATGACTGCTCCATGGCGGCTAAAACCAAGGAGGACAGAAAGCTGCTGGTGCTGTGCAATCCAAAGAGCGGCCCGGGGAAAGGCAGGGCCATATTCCAGCAGAAAATAGTTCCTATATTACAAGAGGCCGAGATACCGTACGACCTCATCATCACCAAATACGCCAATTATGCTAGGGAATTCGTTCGGACCACCAACATCTTTCAGTGGAGCGGCATTGTCATGGTGAGTAAACATTTAATTAAAATCATAATTATTAATCAAATGTCAAGGTGCAGGTAAATGTCAAAAAATAGTCTTCTGAATTCAATTTTTTATGTTGAATCAACTTAACTTTGATAAATAAACAAAAAAAATGGTTGTTGTGCACAGAATAAAACATTATTTGTTTATACGAAAAAATAATTAATCGTTGAGAATGTAGGTAAGTGATGAAAACATAATTTTCTAATAATTTTATATTTAAAAATTAATGTCTGTTTCTGCTATATGTTGCTTTATTTTAAATAATGATAATGTTATTATCAACAGTGATGTACAAAACGATAATGATGATAGCATTAAGCCGAAACTAGATGAAAATCAAGCAATATAAGTGAAACAAACCAAGGGAAATTTAATTATCAACCCTTTATTAACCACTTGCGCTATAAAGACGTGCCACACACGTCAAAGTTACTGCATGTTATATTGTAGAGCGCAGCACGGCTATCGAAAGTTAAATCGTAGCGCAAGTGGTTAACATAGTTTTTCACCAAGTGATCAATAAGAAACACAAACATGATATATAATTATCTGATGCTTTATATTTTAGAAGTTTGATGTATAGTTGAGCCGCTGAAAACTGACTGTGATTGATCACTCTATATTGGAGAAAGCGTGATACTAGCAAAGTGTATTTAATTCAGTAAAATTGATGGTGGCAACCGTTACTATGTGGTAATTCTCTTTAAACAGTAAATAAAAATACTTTCATGTTTTTATTTACTCTTTTTGTTTTTAATTCCTAACCTATTTTATAATCGAGACGTATTACAAAGTTTCTGCTTCAACAAACAATCATATAACCAATTATTTGTTGAAACAACCACTTTCCTGGTTAGTTCGATAAGTTATTTATTTTTGTAGTCTTGGTAAAATTTATTGTTATAGATTTAAAATGTGCTTCGAATTTTTAAATTATATCAGATGGTTATGTTTCCATTATAATACTTTCCCCGTACTGATCATTTTATTATTCTTTAAAGCTTATTACTTCTTATATAAATGATGTCCACATGATAGACACCTACAAATACACAATTCTCTTCTAAAAATTATTAAAATCATATTTAAGGACCTAAAAACTATACAGGGTGTTAATACTAAGTCGTTACTCCCGAAAATGGCAGTTAGAACTCGTTAAAACAAACCAATTTTCATGGTTCCAATTTGTGATTTGGTGCTCCGGTTCGTAGTTATTGGAGTTCTTTTGTTTTTCTAGAAATCTCTATAACTTCTTTACTTGAAGGACCATTTAAAAAAAACCCAAAAGTTTCTAACGTAGCTTTTGGCTCTCTAAAACATTTGTAATTATAATTATCTTTTATTGTTTCAAATAACAAAATGGCGACCGATAAAAAATTTGAAAACAAAATATTTTGATAACTACTCCATCGATTTTTGAAGGTAAAACATTTATAAAATACTTTCCAAGATCGATGGAGTGGATATCAAAATAGGTTGTTTTTAAATTTTTGATCCGTCGCCATCTTGTTATTTGAAACAAAAAAAATAATTGTAAACACAAATGTTTTAGAGAGCCTAAAGCTACTTTTGACACTTTTTGTTTTTTTTAAATAGTCCTTCAAATAAGGGAATTATAGCAATTTTTAGAAAAGCAAAAGAACTCGAATAACTCCGAACCGGAGCACCAAATCACAAATTGGATCTAAGAAAAGTTGTTTATTTTAACGAATTCTAAGTGCCATTTTCGGGTATAACGATTTAGTATTAACACCCTGTATATCATTATTTATTTCTCATCAATCACTTGGTGAGAAACATTATGTTTATAAAACGATTATAATTCACTTGATTTCGATATTTGTTTTTTGGGTTTCGTGAAGAGTATATCGATATAAATAAGACTGTCATATCCTTTCTTCACACTGTATAAAGTGTGTAGAAAGGGCACAACAGCGATATTTATATTCACTTGGTTTGTTTCACTTGTTTGTTTGAAAATAAGGCAATATATAAATGAAACAAACCAAATGAATCTAAATCATTTTCTCTCGTATTTCGATCAGAAATACAAAAAATACTATTTTACATAAACAATATTTCCTTACTGTTTTCAACTTTGTTTTGGCTTTGAAATTTTCAATTGAATTTTTAATATCAAGTATTTTTTCACAAAATGTAAAGTTAGTTTAGAATGATATTTAATAAATTTACGTTTTTGGACGATTATTATTGTTTTGATATAGTTTTTAATGTGAGTTTTTAATGTATACATTAATTGTCAATTGTTTTTCAGAAGTAAGATTAAAATTCTCCTCTTTTATAATTTATTCAATTATTTTTTTTATGATTTTAAATTACAATTTTCCAATTTATTTCAGATTTTACTTCCTGAAATTTTTCAGTTGTCTAACAGAGATTATCAATTGGTTAATTGGCCTATATCACACCCTCCAATTAGTAAAACATCATCAAAAATTATTTGTTTGAATAATTCTTAAAATTTACAATAATGTTTATTTATGTTTTATAACTTTAAAAAAAATTAAAACCCTTGCTTATGTTTTACTGATTGGAGGGTGGATATAGGCCACCCACCCACCCTACATATACATGAGAACTTTAATTGCTAATCGTTGATGATTTTGCTGCTAAAAGCAATAAAGCGCTTTATGTAATAAAAAATAAACAAAATCAAAATTTAAGATTAAATATAAATGACTTTGTATAGCTAATCTTACCTAATTTAGATTTAAAGTCTGTCCACCCATCATGCATTAAATTTTTACTAATTTAATCACTCAAAAATTTTACCTTTTTAATTTCTTTTTTATTCAAAATGTTTTGTAATTCATTTTATTGGAAACCGCGAGACTTGAAGGAATTAAAAGTTATGTATATATGGGGTGGGTGGGTGGCCTCTATCCCACCCTCCAATCAGTAAAACATCATCAAAAATTATTTGAAAAATTTGTTTGAATAAATCTCTTAAAATTTGCAATAATGTTATGTTTATTTAAGTTTTACAACTTTTAATCAACCATCGCTTATGTTTTACTGATTGGAGGGTGGGATAGAGGCCACCTACCCACCCTGCACTTACATGATAACTTGATGTGATTGTTGATGGATTCTACATCATTTTTATTTTCTCTACATAGAATTTGAAAAATATTAAATAACTTTTCAAACAAAACTTACAGGGAATGAGAAACTGAACAAGTTTTATTAAAGCATATTTTTCATAAAGTTATAACCCTCAAAAATTAAAAATTAATAATTTTGACATTTTTTGCCTATTTACTTAATAGTAAAAATTAATAGATACTCTTTTATGAGTATAAATGCATTTTTTTTACCATCAATCAATGTTAAAGTCAGTTACGTACTTTGATGCACTCGCTCTTGCACCAAGATTTTACTTCTGGGCAGAAAAGCATAGCATTGCCACATTTGTTGTACAAATAACTATTTCCAGTCTTTAACCGTGTTATGCTGATGAGATCTAAAATAGATTGAAACTTTTCTGTAGCTGTGGTTAATAAGAAAACAATAATTTAAGTTTAATTATTTATCATTGTCGACTTTGCATCTTAGCTAATAATAGTTAATAGTTTGGTCTATTTGTAAGATTACTTAAATCTAAAACATCTCAAATTATTAGAAGCTCATTTAAAACACTAGGTTTCGTTTAACTATTTACATATTTTTCTGACTAGTTTAGACTTCGAGTTCTCCTAATTAACATAAAAATTTGTAGTCTTAGTAAGACTCATTGTTGTAGATTCACGAAATGTTTTCGTATTTTTAAATTTATTATTTAATTTTCTACAACGAACTAAAGGATTTTAATACATTTTAACATAAAAATGTTTCATTACAGGTTTAGTGAGAATTAAATTCATTATATCTCAAATGATAATATATAATTAAAATTGGGTTGGTTGATACGAAGTCTACCTATTAATTGGTAATAATAGACATGGTGATTTTGTTAGAACACATTATCAACTTTGTAATTGAATTTTTTTGCAAATTAAAACACTATTAGTAGTTTAAATTTATTTTTATATGTAGGATGGTCGGGTGGCCTCTGACCCACCCTCCAACCAGTAAAACATACAAACAACTTTCTGTGGGAAATTTTATGCATTACATATTCACTTTATAAACAATAATTATTTGAATAGGTATTATAATTAAGCCTTTGTGTATATTTTAAAGATATGTATGTATGTTTGATTAGAGAATTAACTTTCATAATTGTTTTTATTTGTGCAATTACGCTAAAGATTGAACAATTTCTAAAATTTATAAAATAATATCTAAAATTTGTAATTAACTCTTTGGAATGTTATGAGTATAAGTATACTAAAGTATTAACAGATTTTATTATTTTCATCGATATATGCCTTTTACTTTTTAATGTAGGTCTACGATTAATAGAAAAATAAATAAATTAGATGGGTGGGTTATACTCCACCCTTCAGGAACAAAAGACATGTTTTTTAAAATACAAAATCATCTGACTAATTTAATTCTTTGAGAATTGCAACATGATCTGCATTTTATATTTTTATGTAGGGCGGGTTGGTGTTCGTTCTTTACCCCTTACTCTAATCAGAAGAATAGAGCTAAGTAATATACTAATACTTTTTATCACTAGTGCTACTTTTATTGATACAGAGACAAAAACAAATTACAACATCTCGACGAAAAGTATTTTACTTTTGTACTTAATAATTTTTAAAATATGTACACTTTTCACTTTGTTTTACCACAATAGACATTTATTGAATGTGACTATAGTTTCGATCATATACTGATAATGATCACTTATTATATTTGATAATGATCAGTGTATTATCGAAATTATAGTTACATTCAATAAATGTC
Organism: Ontholestes murinus; assembly: GCA_963969525.1. Taxonomy (NCBI): domain Eukaryota; kingdom Metazoa; phylum Arthropoda; class Insecta; order Coleoptera; family Staphylinidae; genus Ontholestes; species Ontholestes murinus. Next base: position 75,834,724 of record OZ018391.1, read on the forward strand.
TATTGTGGTACAATAAAGTGAAAAGTGTATTTATTTTCAATTAAAATGTACCGCCAAGAACACGCAGAAAATATTCAAGAATTGATAATTTAAAACAATTTAAAGAAATTAGTTTCGTTCTTTTCTTATCTATATATTTACTAGTAAATTCGATGTTCGTATTTCTTTAAAATACTCGAATGATAAAATATATTATTCCTTGAATTATATCAGGTAAGCAAGTAAAGTTATTAAGTTATGCAATCGGCCACCATTGCAATATTTGTGCTGGTTAGGTAATTGATTGCAATTGTTGTTGCGTATGCGCTTTCCTTAGCGGGTTCGATGAACGGTGCGAATTATTGATGAATTTGTTGGAGAATATTACTAATAATATTGGTTAAGCGTTAAATTGCAACTTACACACACATAAATACACAAATAACACTGCGGAAGGACCACGTAGTCAATCGCCAACCGTTAGTATCACTGCCACGTTTTGTTTTATATATAATGAATTTGTTGAAAAATAATAATAATGGTTAAGGGTTAAATTGCAACTTACAAACACATAAATACGCAAATAACACGGCGGAAGTACCACGTAGTCGATAGCAAATCACAACTGCTTCTGCCAAGTTATGTTTTATCTACAACGTTATTATAGAATTATTTTTTAAACGCGCGTGTAAAAATTTTCAACTCCCATTTAAGAACAATTTCGATGGCCCTATCTCTTACAAAAATCATATTTTTGAAGAAAAAAAAAACAGTAAACAGCTTGAAATCAACAAAGCGTTATTCTTAAATCGTTTAAGTAGATGAAATGTCTACAGATGTATAAAACACTAGTTTTGTGTTTCTTTTTACTTTTATTTATCCCTAAATGTACATTCTGGTCAATTAGTGAGAATAATCAATGGTAAACTAATTAGTTGGAAAAGTACTAATCATATCTATTTACTTAAACAATCCAAGAATTTCCTATTTGTGATTTGGCTTTAATTATTGCCTTTGATTGTGTTGGCTGTTAATTGTTGAAATTTCATTTTAAATGCGCTGTTCATTCATTAAAAATTCACCGATTTAATTATTAAATGCACTGTTAGGTTTTGTATATACATACTTTCAAAGAGTATTGTGGCGAAAAATAAAAGCAACAATACTCTTTGAAAGTTTGTGTTTAAGTTACAAAATCTAACAGTGCATTTAATAATTAAACCCCTGAATTTTTAATTAATCTCTTTCGCCCTTTCGTTTATATAATTGTAGAAACATTTAGAAGTTGAACATATATTTCCCTACATATTCATTATAATGCAGAATGTCAAAAAATATTGGTTTGAATTACCTGAACCACAATATTAACAGTATTAATTATTTCGATGAATTTTAATTATATTTTGGAATAGATACTAGTAATGAACGTCTTTCGTGGAAAAGCATAATGTTTATAACGTTATCATTCTACTGGAATTCAAACTAGTCTACTTCTTAGTTATTAGTATTCATTTCTTATCGTGAACAGTCGTTAAATGCATAGACAATCGTCGATGTAGTTGGAATTTTTCTATTCCTATGATAATTACCAAACTACGTTATTGCACACATAAATGTTCCATATTTTCGTTGTTATCATAAAGGATAAACAAATATATTACTCTAATATTAAATTTACCTTAATATAATATGAGTTAGCGTACTCTCGACCTACCTCAATAAATTATGTATTAATTTATCGCACTCTCGACCTACCTCAACTAATTATAACGAGCGATCAATAAAAATTGACGTTGGATTTCTTAATTCATGTCTGCTAAGATCACATGCGTTAAATGATTGCGATTAATCGGTGAAATATAACAATAATATGAATATAACAAGAATAATATAAATATCCACAAATAAAACACTTAAACTTTGTTTGTATAACAGGGACTTATTCAAATTAGTTTGAAAATGACGAGTTAAAAATGTCGAAACTATAGTCACCGTTATACTAACAAAGTTTAAAAGTGTTTTATTTGTGAATAATGATGTATAACGAAGTAGAAGCCCCCATCGTCAACAGTTTGATATATACATATGACAACAAATATCAAATAGTACTTCTGATGGTACTTTCGAGTTATGCGAAGAGGATTAATATTATAAATTAGAGAGAAAGGTGTAATCTAACTAGTAGTGTACAGGGTGGGGCATTTATCTTGACAAAGTGGAATATTTCCTAAACAGAGCGAAATATGAAAAATGTTTCAAATAAATGTTTTTTGATATGAGGGGGCAAATTTTATGTCACTACGTATGATTTTGAAACTGTTCTTTCAAGGCCATTTGAAGTCAACTTTTTTTTTTATTTAACTGGAAAGATTTATTTTTTTCTAGTAGTAATAGTAGTGTGATTTGTGTGTGTAAATGAGCTTGTTACTTTAAAGGATCGTCCCGTCACATATTTTTTTTTCTACTTCTACGCATAAAAAGACAATTAAATTATTTAAATCATTTTTCTCTAAGACGTACCATTTCCACTTGAAATTGCGATTGATATTAACATTGCCAAGATAAATTCCCCACCCTGTATAAAATAGTACGTTAGGTGCTAGCTAAAACAAGACTAGATTTCCAACGCCAATTTGTGTTTTCAACGCTCGATAAATATTTCTACCTACTTGCATTCTGATTCATTCGCAATCGAGCTCGACCAATGAACGCTTGGCAATATTATGGAAGGTTTTTTTTTTACCTGAACTACATCGGATTCCCTATTTCTACGTATTAATCTTCCGCATTCAAAATAAAACGAGTATCTTTTCTAATATCACTTCTTGAATAATGCTTGTTACTGTAGATTAAGGCACATAATATTGTGGTAGGTCAAGACTACGCTATGTTAATACACAAATTATTGTGAAAGGTCAAAAGTACGCTAAGTTTCTCTGCATTTTTAATTATTATTTTTTTTGTTTATAAAAAAAAATATTGTGGTAGTTGATGACGCTGACGAGATCCAAAATAGATTGAAACCGGTCCATGGCTATAGTTGACAGGAAACAATATTAAACTTTTACAATTGTTTTAGTTTATTATGAGCACTTAATTATCATTTTCTTATTTAAAAAAATATTCTTCTAATCAACATTTGTTTTATTCTTTTGTCCCTAAAAAATATAATAAAATAATAATAATAATGTAAATTAGTAGTAGTTGTGTTTGGCTATCGACCACGTGATTCTTCCGCCGTGTAATTTGTATATTTGTGTGTGTATGTAATTAGACTTGTTACTTAAAATATAAAAAAATATTATTTTCGTTTGTTTCGTATTGTTTCTTGTTATTTTTTATTTCAATCTGACTATTTTTGTTCATTTTCAATTGTTTTTACTCATGAAATTAATTTTTTACAATATCCTATGGTATTAATGTTTCTGTTTTTCAATTGCTACATTTATTTTTATCAGAATTGTTATTTGTAACTTTGTATATATTTTTTTTAATTCATTTGATTTTTTTCTGTTCGCTTTCGTTTGTTTTCTTTCATATCTTTTTTTTCAATTCAATTATTTTTTTGTTAAATTTTATTTTTTTCCTTAAGTAGTTAAACTTTTTATTGCTTTACTCTCTCAAAAAAAATTTCTTTAATAATTTTTTTCAATGATATTTTCCTCGGAAAATTTAACTGTTTGTTGATTTTCAATTGTTTTAATTAAATGAAACAATTAGTAACTCTTTTTCTTCACTGGTTTAAGGGTTAATAATTGTTTCATTTAATTAAATTAATCTTTGCATAACCCAAATCAAAATATCAATTATTTTATTTATTATTTTGTATCAGAATTGTTATTAATTATTCGATTTTTCATACGTTTTTTTAAATCAATTTTCTGTTTGCTTTCGTTTGTTTTATTATATTTATTTTTCAATTTAATTTTTTTGTTTCTTAATTTTCAATTGTTTTTCTGTAGTTTTTTGTTAATAGTTAATAGTTTAGTTTATTTACTTTACAAGATCTATTTGCCTTTGTTTGTTTTGTTATGTTTTTTAATAATTTTTTAATACAATTAATTTCTTAATAAAATGTATTAAAATCCTTTAGTTCGTTGTAGAAAATTAAATAACAATTTAAAAATAATTTCGTATTTTTAAATTATTAATTAATTTTTTTCTTAATTTTCCATTATTTTTGTGCAGTTTTTTTTATTGTTAATCGTGTTAATGTTATAAATCTTTTACTGTTAATTTGATTTTTTTAGGAAATCGAATTGATTTACTGTCGATGTTTTAATTTAATAATATTATTTCTGTGCACTTTTAATTACATATTATGCTTTTATTAAATAAAAATAATATTCTAATTTTCATTTGTGTGAGAGAGAGGAACATCTTTATTGAAGGTAGTGTATAATTGTAACAGTAACAATATTTTTTATGATTCTTCCTCATCTTTTTCTTCATGGCTATCGACCATAGGTCTTTCAGCCTTTTTCATTTATTTTATACCCTTTTCAACTACATATTTTATATTTATTTTCGTTTGTTTTATTTTTCTCTTCTTATTTTTTTCAACTATTTTTGTTTGTTTTCAATAGATTTTGCTCAGGAAATTTGATTTTAAAAAGGCAATGTATTTTTATGTAAAATTAATCAGAAAATCAAACTGTTCTCTGTTTGCTTTCGATGGTTTTATTTTGTTTCTGATCTTTTATTTCCAATTCATGTTTAATTGTTTTTGGGTAGAAAATTCAATGTTTTTTTTGGTAATAGTTTAAAATATGATTTTTTTGCTATTGATTTTTAATTATGTATTTAATTTTTTCTTCGGAAAGTTAAACGTTTTATTGTTTTTTTGTTTGTTTTTAAAATATCCATTCTGTAAAATTTCATTTCTTATTTTGTTTTTTTATTCTTTTTCTTCTCAGAACATTCAACTCTGTTCTACTTGCTTTCGTTTTTTTTTAAATTTTGTTTCTTATATTTTATTTCCAATTAATTTTTTGTTCATTTGCAATTGATTATGGACAGAAAATCAAATTGTTTTTTTGTTAGTAGTTAAAAGGATTCATATTTTTCTATTGATTTTCAATTGTTTTTTTTTCTTCGGAAAGTTAAACTTTATTATTTTTGTTTTGTTTTTAAAACAATCATTCTGCAAATATAAATTTTCTTTTATTTACATTCAACTGTTTCTTACTGTAAATTTTTTAATTTTTTCTATCACAATTGTTTATTCATTCTATACACTTTTAATTATTACGTTTTTTAATAAAAATATTCTGCTAATTTAAACTTTTTTTATTCCCGTTTCAACTGTTTACTATTTTATTTGTTGCTGTTTTGTTTCTTGTTAATTTGTTTCAGCTCGACTATTTTTGTTTATTTTTAATTGTTTTTGCTCATGAAATTTAACTTTCTTTTTCAAAATATGTAATGATGGTATTACAGTACATTAATACTTAAGGAAAATTAGTTGGTTTGTGTCGTTTTTCTATTGTTTTATTTAGGTTTTTCTATTTGAATTGTTATTTGTATATTATTTTAAAAATTCATTCTGGTAGTTTTCATTTGTTTTTCTCAGAAAAATCAACTGTTTTCTACTTGCCTTCGTTTTTTGTTATCTTTTATTTCCAATTAATTTTTTGTACATTTTTAATTGTTGTTGGATAGAAAATTAAATCGTTTTTTCTGCTGATAGTTTAAAATATGGTTGTTTTATTAATGAATTTTAATCGTTTAATTTTTTCTAAAACATTCATTCTGCAAAATTGCATTTATTTTGTTATTTTTCTTCTCAGAACATTTAACACTCTTCTGTTTGCTTTCGTTTGTTTTATTTTGTTTCTTATCTTTTATTTCTAATTATTTTTTTTATTCATTTGTAATCGGTTTTGGACAGAAAATCCAATAGTATTCATATTTTTCTATTGATTTTCAATTGTTTATTTTTTTTTCTTCGGAAAGTTAAGCTTTTTTATTGTTTATTGTCTTGCTTTTAAAACAATCAGTCCGCAAATAAACATTTTTTTCTTTTCTAGTTTTTTTCGTTTACTTCTCAGAAGATTCAACTATTTTCTGTTTGCTTTCGTTTATTTTATTATGTTTCTTAAAATTTTTCTTTCGATTAAAATTTTGTTCATATTCAATTGTTTTGGACAGAAAATTCAATAGTTTTTTTAATAATAGTTAAAAATATTAATGTTTTAATATTGATTTTTAATTGCTTTTTTTTTCTTTCATTCATTTAGCTTATTTTTATTTTTTATTTTCTTTTTCTCTTCAGAATATTTAACTGTTTTCGTTTACTTTAGTTTATTTTATTATGTTTCTTTTTTCTTTAGATTAAAGTTTTGTTTATTTTCAATTGTTTTTCGGCAGGAAATTTAACAATTTTTTTGTTAACTCTCGTTGTTATACCTATTATTATTATTATTATTGATATTTCAATTGTTTTGCTGTTGATTTTCAATTGTTACACTTTTGATTATTATTTTTTTATTTTGAGAATTTTTATTCTGCAAATTTTCATTGGTTTTTCTGTTTATTTTAATTAATTCTTTCAATCTAATTAATTTCTCATACAATTTATCTGTTATATTACTTTCGATTTTTTATCTATTCAATTGTTTTCTTTTTTTGTTGATTCTCATTTGGATATTGTTTTTATACTGGCCACCCTACATGTACAGTTAAATTTAAACTGCAGATAATATTTCTGGTTTTCGAAATTACAAACGCAAATGCTGATTTTAAAATATAATTCAATAACATAGTCTATTTTAATAATTCGAATAAATACATTGAGTGGGTGGATTCTGATTATTCTTGCCTTCAATTTATTAAACATAAAATAATTGGAGAGTAAGATAGTGGACACCCACCCACTCTACATATATTTTTTACTTAAATTATAAAAACTCGTTTATAATTAAAAAAAAAATGGACATCAAAAATTTGGCGACAATTTGGAAAACATAAACAGTGTTGTACTTTAAATTAATAAATGTATATGTAGGGTGGGTGGGTGGCCTCTATCCCAACCTCCAATTTATAAATCATAAGCGAGTAATCTATTGTATGTATTGTGTGTATGTATCACATCGAAAATTGACTTAAAAAAATCTACCTTTCTATTATTCGATATCTGTAATATGACAACTATCGTCCGTCTACTGTAAACTCTCATCTGACAACTGTCATATGTCAATTGTAAACTCATTTTTCAATTGACAACCGTCATCTGTCAAACCGTCTCCTGTCATCTCTCAACTGTAAACTGTCTTCTACCAACTGTCAGCTGTTAACTCTAAACTGTCATTTGGCAATGTTATGTTATTTATTATTGCCATGTATCATTCATCAAATGTTGTTTACTCTTCTAGGGATTAAAATGAGTAATGTATCTTCTGTAATCCATTAAAACTTAAGGTTAAGCTTTGTATATATTTTAATTATTGGAGGATGGTATAAAGGCTTAAAAATCTACGTCTCAGTTATATTGTACATTTCGAGTACCATGTACTCATTATCAATGACTAATAATAATTAGTCATTGATAATGAGTACATGGTACTCGAAATGTACATCTGACATATAAAAATAAATGTGAAGGAAGGAAATTACAAAGTGTTTTAATTTAATAGTGATAACTTCACACAACTCAAATCAAACCGTGAATATTCTCAGTTATATGATAACTATAATCTGACAACTAATATCCGTCTACTGTAAACTGTCACCTATCAACTGTCATTTGTAAACTGTCATTTTTCAATTGTCAACCGTCATTTGTAAACCGTCACCTGCCATCTTTCAACTGTAAACTGCCATCTACCAACGGTCAGCTGTTATGTTTAACTGTCATATGTTAATTATTATTGCCATGTGTCTACTCTTCTAGGGATTAAAATTAGTAATTTATCTTCTGTAATCCATTAAAACTTAAGGTCAAACTTTGTCTATATTTTACGGAGGGTGGGATACAGGCTACCCACTCACCATACAAATATTTTCTTTAACCTAAACTACAAACAGTTGTTTTTGTTAAAAAAAATTTCATCAAAATTTTGGTAATAATAATAGGAAAAATGTAAACAGTGTTGTAGTTAAAGTTAATAAATATATATGTAGGGTGGGTGGGCGTTCTCTATCTCATCCTCCAATTTATAAAACATAGTCGAGTGACATATAGAAAATTAATTGTATCAAATCGAGAAATGACTTAAAAAATCTACTAACATTCGCCAACTGTCATCTACTGTCAACTGTCATCTATCGACTGTCATTTGTCAACTGTCATCTGGTATGTTTAACTGTTTTGTCAACTGTCATCTGGTATGTTTAACTGTTATCTGTTATTTATTATTGCCATGTGTCACTTATCAACTGTTGTTACCTTTTAGCCTTTTCTATATTTTACTTATTAAAAATAAATATATAGGGGGGAAATAACATTCAACCTTCTGTTTAAATCCTTTAATTATTCTTTTAGTACATATTTTTTCTAAACATTTTAAATGTTATTTTTTCGACGTTGTGTGTAAAATATTAATATGTATAACCAACCAAACAAAGGAAACAAATTACTCGCAAGGGATTTTTTCTTGCATGTGTTGTATGAAAAGGTTAGTGGGTTGCTGCTAAATGAAATTCGTTAATTAACCGTGCTACATTTCGAGTGTACATTAAAAAAACTAATGATTGATTGTGGCATAAAAATTCATAGAAAAGTATTTTTTAATTGTTAATTATGCACCACACTTACTGCAATGACTAAAAATTAAAAATCGCGTCACTATCAATGCTTTTAACTTTTATATCTATCAATGTATATTCTTCACCTGAAGACGCCACAGTGTGCGAAACAATTGTAGTGAGTTAAATAAATAATTTGAAAATCAGCCACTTATTATTAATTAGATATAATATGGATTTTTAATCAAGTCTGTGTTCACTTGCAAAAGTTTAAATAAATAATTCTGTATCTGCACTTATCACTCGTTTTCTGTTACATAATATGAAACATTGAACGTACTAAAGTTACGATTCTCATTTCGACACCGTGAATCATACAATTATAACAAACGGTTTATCACGCAGCCATGAGAGACATTAATGGCTTAATACGAGGGAATAGGAAATTCGAGCAATCACCATTGACCGTGTAAATTATGCCCCTCGGCTTTTATTTATTAATAAATCTTTATTGCAGCACCGCACTCCACTCGTAAATATAATTATCGCCCTTTATGTTATTGTATAGAAATGGTAATGGGGTTTTATTACAATTTTCATATCCAATAATAGTTTTTTTATATATGTAATAATAATCGACAAGTTATGGAGAAGTGATTGTAATAAAATGGTTTTGTAATAAATATTAATAAATATATGATCTAAAGCAATAGATTATTTTAAACTGAATAGATAATCATGTATATTTAAAGAGAACTGTCAACAGGAATAATTATAACAGTTAATAATGTGAAAACATTTAATTATTCAACTGCACTACACTTCTTCAAAACAATTTTTTCAGTTTAATATAAAATGTATCATTTACATATACACAAATGGCACATGGCGGAAGGACTACGTAGTCGATAGCCAAACACTACTACTATTAAAAAGTGTATTAAGTCCTTTACGTTGTAGAATTTACGAAATGTTTTCGTATTTTTCTAATTATTATTTCTTCAGTTGTTTCATACCGAGTTGTACTTTATCAAAATACTATTGTTTGATAATGACAAGCTGACGTTGTCGAAACTATAGTTACAAGTGTAAATAAAAAGTGATACCAACAAAGTTAATTGTTTATTTATTTTGAATTTATCAAAATTGTATCACGAAGTGAAAGCCTCCACAATTACTTATTTAATTTGTACTTTATAGTCTTCATACTATGAATCATCACAGATTTAGAGGATATCTGTATCCTACATTTATCCATGTATCTAATAGGCACTTTCAATCATTATTTAATTGTCTAATTCATTTAATTGTGATTAGTTATTAAATTGTTGTTGTTATTGCAACGGCGAACGCTTTATTTTTCGAACAATCATTGCATCAAATACATTTCCTATCATCATAACATCCTTGGATGACTTAACTATATTTAGGCATTAATGACGCGCGAAACATATTTGTCACGTGCGTGATTGCGCCATCACCTGCTCTTTTATCAAATTGTTTACGAGTTTGAAGTCGTTGCGAAGTTCCAGGCCGTTAATTCGTACTAGGAAGTTGAACAACAGAGGAGAGATGGCCTTGCAGGTGTAAGCAAGCACATTAGTTTCCGTATTGCCAAGTAAAGCCAGCACCGATTCAAGGAAGGGCGGCAATTATTTCCAGCGTTATTGTTTAGAAGAAAGAGTTAATAAAATGTTAAAATTAAATTTTGCATATCTGGTTCCATCAAGAAATAGCGATATAAGTATCGACTATATTCAAATTAGTCCTTTATTGGTTGAAAGACCAGAAGAAGTTGAAGAATAATTATAGTTGTATGTTTGTCATTGGAATGTAAATTGCTAAATCAAAGAGTTTTCTGAAACATTGTTTACTGTAAGAAAAAATAGATCCATTTAAAATCAAGTTAACCTAAAATATAATTTAGTGACCCATTTTTGATTTTGTCTAATCCTTATTGGATTAATAAAAGCATCAATGGATTTTGGTTAATAGATAAGACGTTGAGGTGTTGAAAACCCATATTCATTTGTATATTCAAGCTTGAATAACTAAGATTTTCAAAAATGTGTGTTTATTTTCACTACAATTTCGCAAATTTATTGTGAAAATAAACACACATTTTTGAAAATCTTAGTTATTTACAACTTTAATATACAAATCAATGGATTTGATTTGGACGGCAAATTTTCAAACTTCTGGGGGAATCCCATTTTCCAAAAGTACATTGGAAAATGGTATTCCCCTAGAAGTTTGAACATTAACATTTTCCGCCTGTAATAGAGATTATACTATAATTTACCGACAATTACACTTTATAAACAGTATGTATTATTTAACATCGCATCGCATGTTGCATTTTAACCGCAAACCATTGTTTTCGCACCGATGAGAAAAGTTGTGATTGTTTGTCGGAACTAATTGGGTGGCATTATAAAGTGGATTAAAGTGTTTGACAACACTCGATTGGCGGCAATTACACCAGGGCACGGATTACATCATGTAATAATGTTTACGGTGGAATCGAGGAATCTGCAAACAGCTCCTCGTCACTGTCTCCACCCAGGCGATTATTAACTGCAGGGAAAGTTGAGACGCCCTGTTTTGGCCCAGTTTTCGCACCCGCCTTGGTGTTTAAGAGCTATCGATTTCTAATGGTAGTAATAATGAGGTTTATAATTGCAATCGATGGGAGTTAATTGTGGGTAATTGTATGTTAATTAAGAGTATTAGCTATAAGCACAAAAACAAAAGTTATAATTGAAGCAATGTACAAAAAGAAAACGTTACTTTTTATATAGAAAAGGCTATAAAATTAAAAATAATTAACACTTTTACGCATCTGTATTTGCGATGAACATGTGTAATTCAATTTTATTTTAATTAAATGTGGCGTTTATGTTTGCACTATAATTCAATAACATATTATATATATTAATAATATTCTCGTTAAATTAATTGATTATTTGCAAATATAAATTGCAATATATAGGTATAATCGGCCTTGTTGTGGCGCATGTGGCTGTAAAAAGGTGCATTTGATAATTTTATCATATTTGATATTTACGTTATTTATACAGCACAATTATTTCTATTATTCCAAGTGTCGTCAAATTATTCAAGAATTGTAGTTTAAATAACATATTTCTATTTAAGTCTCGTGATGTTGCACAATATAATATGTTATAAATAAATAAGTAAATATAATACTGAAACATGAATTGAAAAATTCACTATGTTTTAACCACAATTTATTTGTGAATTTTCCTTTCATTCAATCCATGTAAGTATGGATTACTACGTAGCAATGGTTGCGTATTTTCTTTATTGAAACATAATATTTATTGTTGCCTATATTTTTTGAAACTAAGATATCATTAAAGTACATTTTTACATTAAAGTTAGGTAAACCTTCGTATTGAATAATTGAATGTGCCAGCGTACCCTTGACCTAATAATAAATTTAATATTGGCCAAGCGTTCCTTTGCCGCCCTAAGCTAATCCATAGTATATTAGTGTAGGTCAGGAGTACGCTGGTCTAAATTATTATTGCGGTAGGTCAGGAGTACGCTAGATTAATGCATACTTAGTTTAGATTGATTAGTAGTATTTTTTTTCAAATTATACGCGTTAATCGAATAACTAATTTTATACATATATAGTTTAATTATTACAAATGACGCTTATGGACTTAATTAAATCCATATTTATTTATAATCAAATAAATTACTGCTATATTTATTATTTACCAACTACTTTTTTATTAATAACTCACAACAATTTGTGTTATGTGCTTGAATAAAGTCAATTTTCATCAATTTGTGTAATACGATTAATAATTGACGACGTACCGAAATTTGTTATCGATAAGATACGGATCAATAACATCATCCATCGGCTGGGCAATATATTATTATTAAATACCAATACATAAATAATGCGATGTTTTGTAAACAGCGCGTATTTATTGTCGCCCCGTGGCGTTACACACTTGCTGTCCGCTAATGAAATAATCGATGCGAATGGAACAGTGTTGCGAGTTTCGCGAAAGTGCGAACGCACATGTCATCTGACGTGCGCGCACTTGCGACCGCATATGTCACCGCATATGCGCGCACATAGAATGACACGATTTTACATTTGTCTGCGCGACTCGCGGCATACTCGCTATCGGGAATGACTAATTCACGACTTTTTCTGCCTATGAAATTTGATACGGATAAACAATAATACATGTTCACTGCTCTAATTATATCGCATTTCAATTTCATATATCAAACAATTATAACAATTCTTAATAATTCTTCTAAAATGTTTTAAATAATAATAACAAAACAGTAATATTTTCTACTTGTAAATTTTCTATGATACGTCCTCATATAAGACTACCGGTATAATTAATAATTACAAAATCAATAACAATTATTATTAATTAATAATAAATATTATTAACTTTCTATTTATTAAAATTATTATTTAAAATATGTTAGTTATATTAGTATAGATTGTTATAATTGTTGGTATATGAAATTGAAATACGATATAAATAGGGCACTGAACATGTATTATTGTTTATCCGTATCAAATTTCATAGGCAAAAAAAGTCGGGAATTAGTAATTCCCGATAGCGAGTATGCCGCGAGTCGCGCAGACAAATGTAAAATCGTGTCATCTTATGTGCGGGCATATGCGGTGACATATGCGGTCGCAAGTGCGCGCACGTCAGATGACATGTGCGTTCGCACTTTCGCGAAACTCGCAACACTGGAATGGAATGAATGTTTAAGCTGGTTTTAATTAATGTAAAAGGCAAAGAGCCAATTGATTTAATTACGCCAAACAAGCCCGTTGGTTTTCAAATAATTAATTAGCATTGAGTGGTCGTCACGGTGAGCGTGTGTCGGTAATTAGAGTAATTATACTAGAAAAAAAAGGTGTATATTCTATAGTTTTAAAATGCTATTTGCTTGTAATATAATAAATAATTATTTAAAAAAAATATTTTTGTAATTTTTAAGTTCTGGAAATCTATAATCAAGCAATTTAGAAAAGAAAAAAACTACGCTTAAGCAAGCTATGATTTTTAGTTATATATGTTGGAGGCTCCTACTTCGTGATACATTTTACGATATATGGTTTTTAACTCAACCGGTCGATTCACCGTTGCCTACCATCAAAATCATGTTTTTATAAATTAAATTAAGTGTAACGGTTTCCAACATTTTTTGACCGAACGTAAAACTAATTTCAAATGTCTTCAATTATATCTAATGAGTGCTCATAAATTTACATATCGAAATACACTGTTTAAAACGATTTAAAAGTGCAATATTTGTAACTTGCAATTATAAATAAACTTCAAGGGGATTACCCTTATTAAATCGTGTTTTATTTATTATACACTATTTTGTTTTTGTTTAGGTTGGTGGTGATGGTATCATCTTCGAGGCGGTGAACGGCATATTCGAGCGGCTGGACTGGGCGGAGGTGATCAAGAAAATACCGATTGGGGTGATACCGGGCGGTTCGGGGAACGGTCTGGCGCGCAGCATAGCTCACACCGTCGGCGAACCCTACCTCACCAACCCCACGCTCCCGTCGGCCCTGTCCCTGGTACGGAGCAACGCCGCGCCCATGGACCTGGTGCGCGTCGAGACCACCACCCAGATCCTCTTCTCCTTCCTCTCCGTCGGCTGGGGTTTCCTCTCCGACATAGACATTGAAAGTGAAAAGCTGCGGATACTGGGCGGACAGCGGTTCACCATCTGGAGCTTGGCCCGGTTGATCGGTTTGCGCAGCTACCACGGCAAGGTGTGCTACCTACCGGTCACCAACACGCCGCTGCACGAGCACAGGGAGCCGAGGAGGATCGAGAACATCGAGATCCCCTCGGAGGTCACCCTAGAAACTCAACCGGGCCGGCAACGATTAGATTCTTGGTACAGCGCCGCTTCCAGAAGGAGTACGTATTTCTCAACGACAGCTAACAGTTCCTACCAATCCACGGCGGATAGTGGAGCCGGCGATGGGCAAAACGGAGGTACCAGGATGTACGGTCCGGCCTCCCACCTTCCTTGCCTTACGGCGCCTGTTCCGAACACGTGGAAAACCATCGAAGGGCGTTTCATAATGGTGCACGCGTCCTACCCCAGCCACCTAGGCGAAGATTGTTTATTCGTTCCGAACGCGAAATTGGATGATGGAATAATCTGGCTGATTATAATAAAAGCAGAGACGAGCAGGTCTCAGCTGCTACAATTCTTATTAGGTTTAAGTAACGGTACACATATCAACCCAGACAACCACGGGGACAGCATCCAGTTGCTCCCGGTGCGCGCCTTCAGGATCGAGCCCGACATGACCGAACGCGGCGGTTACATGACCGTGGATGGGGAACACGTAGAATACGGGCCAATCCAAGCCGAGATCTTCCCCGGATTGGCCAAAGTGATGGTTCCCTGATCCGAACATTCCTTAGGTACCTCAAGTAACAAATTGTATTCAAAGGTTGTGATGCTGTCGTCACTGGAGCCCGTTTTAATTCGTTTCGACACCATTTAATTATTAGCGCGCGCGTGATAAGAATGGGGCGTTTTCTACTGAAACTGATGGCTGGGATCACTACAACTACTACTACTACATTCCAATCTTGAAACAATCACGTATTTTTCTAATGTGAAGGGACGGAGCCTAGTACAAAAGAAACAAATCTATTTTCCAAGTGATTAAAACGAAATAGGGTAATGGCCTAATAACAATTCTTAAATTAGCGTTATAGATTCCTTTATTGTTTTTATTAAAATTACAATAAAATTCCACATCTTAATTAGTTTAGAAACGACACGGCTTTATTAGAGACGAGAAAATGTGTACTTACTTAATTAAACAACATTTAGAAGAAGAAATATGGTAAGGGATCGTTTATAATCAAATCGCATTTTATGTGAGGCTGTGATGTACATATGATATATAATTCTTCCGTTATCAAAAATTACAAAGGTATATATATATAATATATTAGAGTACTATGGTAAATGAGAGATGTCGTTCTTACGTATTTATTTTATTGTTGAACCGCACAGAATCGTTATATCAAAATGTTTTCTTTTTTTTTTCCAGATTTATTAAATTGATATTGAAAATGTTCTGTGATTGTATTCAATCTATTATAAAATAAGCAATATTTAAAAAAAAAAATAAATAAGTTGTTGCTCATGTGAATTACACTGGTGACTCACTTTATTGAAAACTGCTCCAGCTCCGATAGAAGCCTGCCCATCTGATCGTCCACCTGTTCCCCACCACCGGTCTTCAGCGACAGTTTCATCAGCTCCAAGTCGTCCACATTATCCCTATGATGGCCCCACTTTGTCGATTCCTTGTGCTTCCATAACGATATCATTATGTCCACTATCTGAAGAAAACAAAAAAATTATTTATTTTCATCACTATAAAATCATCACTTCAACAAAAATTGGCATTAAAAATGTAGTCATGTCCAATCAAGTACTTTTTTTCTATTGGTTTATTTCTTGTCAAGTATTGGTTATTAAATGAAATACGAGTTTCCTTTCTTCACACAAATTTTATTAATAGCAAATGTGAAGAAAGGATGTTCGTATTTCATTTAATAATTGCATCTTCACGTAACTCGACAATCATTAAACTGGTTGTTATGATTGTCACCATTGTGTATTCTTAGCAGAGACATGACTTGAGATTATTTGTGGTCAAAAAAATTTTTTTAGCCGTGTAAATGCTACTAAGTCGTGAGTCTGGTAAATGTTTTTATTGAACGTTGAATCTAATATAGGAAATATTTCTACAGGACACCTCTATATGTGTGTGATTCAAGTAGAACACTCGAGTTTATAACGTGCTACAAAGAGGGCGTTGCTAATAACACCAAATTCCTAAGTTGGTTTTATTACAAAAACAATACTTTCTCATATATACTTTATAGGGAAAGTAAAAGTCTAAGGTTCTCTATACTAAAACTGAGATTTTGAATAAACCGACTTATTCACTAACATTCTGCATGGGTCTATAGTAACCTCTTAATAGATTAAACATAATATATACAAAAAATTTTAAAACTATCACAAATTAAAGAAAAAAACATACAAATAGTTTTAATAAAACCAAATTAAAAAATCTCTTTCAGCTTCCAAATCTTGCCACTAGGATACACTACTTATAGAATCCGTAGTTTAAAATGCATTTTGGTAAGTAGTTAAAATGTTTACTCTACATATGATTAGTGTTTTAAAACATGTTCTGCCATCTATTGGAATTTCAGTGAAACATCCTTTATGGCTGCTATGAACTTCAACTCAAAATATGAATTGTAGCAGACCTTAAGAGCCAGGGAGTTCGAAGTGGTTGACTGAGGTAGCTAATCCGTAGCCTCAAGAACGATTGCACATATACCGAGATATCGTCTTGAAATATAGACGATAAGAGCCAAGGAATTTACTACATTTTCTTTTATAATACATGTTTAACAAAATAAAGTCCTGTTTTCTTCTTTATAATTTTAAGAATGAAATCAAAGTAACAAATTGAATTCACAAAAAACTTAATTAAGCAGCTTTAATTCAATTCTTATTTTGAAACACTGGTTTTATTTGTGTTATAATCCCCTTTTAATAGGAGAATTTTTCATTTAAATAATCTTACAGGCATTAAAAATATAAATACTAAATTAGAAAACCACGTTTTCATTTTTTAGTTTATAACTTAAAATAGTATATATAATCAAAAAACCCTTTGACCCTTTTGGGTGTAAAATAGTAAATATTAAAATATAAATTACCTCTTGTACTTGCAACCTTATTTGTGAAATCTCCAAAGCCCCAGTCTTCCAGCTCATCTTCAACAGCTGCAACCTGCTGACGGCCAACTGCAGAGGATTCCTACCGTTTATATCCAGCGACCTCAGATCCGCCCCGCCGTTAATGAGCAACGTTATTATATGCAAGTTACTATTACAAGCGGCCAGATGCAGGGGCGTATTCTGGATGATATCCTGCCTGTTGGGATCCGCCCCGTGCTCGAGCAACAGCCTCACTATATCCGTGTAGCCCCTGCTCGCCGCCAGGTGTAATGCACTACGCCCGATCTTATCACTGCTGTTGGGATTTGCACCGGCCTGCAACTGTTTGCCGACGCTCTCTGTGTTGTTCGTCGACACCGCCGTCAACAGCTTCTGCTGCTCGTGGTCAGTGTCACTGGATCTGATCACCTTCAAAAAGTCCCTTTTGGCTAGCTTCTCCTTCGCCTTGAACCTCAAAGAGGCGACTTTTGTGGTGGACGCCACTTCGCTGTCACTGTGCGAAGTCATCCTGAAAAATTACGAAATTTGTACAACAAATAAACATGGGCATAAAAATTACCTTATTGTTATTTGCTAACCTTCAAAATTTCCAGTTTGATTTAAACGATGTGAAAAGTTATTTTATTACACGTTTATTTGTTTGAATTTTCATTATATTTTATAGATTTCCAATAACGCCTTATATTTTTGTAAACGCCGGTATTGGCGTATCAGGTACAATGCACATTTCACCGAGTTATTTATAGATTTTCAACTAGAATTGTTATCGTCGTTTCAATTCAAAAAGCACTAATAGATGGCACTAAATTATTAAAATACATTTTTACCAACTGTTAAATATATTTTTTATAATTTAGGTATTTACTTAATAAAAATAATAATAAATGAAATAAAATTAATATTTCTAATCAAACGTATATTTTTTTAAATAAATTGTGCTTAATTTTTAAGTCTAAAAGTTTAATTTCAAAAGCGACCTCTATGAATGAAAAGGTTTACCTAAATGATTTCTTATTTTTACGTTGGAATCTTGTGTGGTCCATGCTAGGGGTTAATACAACTCAGTTGATTGTCTATTTATTCGTTTACAATCTATGATATTAATTTAATATTTCTCTGTTATGTTTGTTCAATTAAATATTCCACACTATGGAGAATTTTTCGCCAAAACTTGCAGACATGCAGGAGAACAGGTGCAGGGTTTGTTTGGAGGTAACGGAGAGCACGATATGCCTCCTCAACCCGGCAAACCTGGAGGAAACCATGTCGTATTGGGATGTTTTACGTTTAATTTGTAAGATCGAGGTAACTGCACAGTTTCAATCTTTGTTGGTAGTTTTAGAAAGAGATTTTAGTCAATTTAGATGTATATTAATGTGTAGGTTTAATTAAGGAATTAATTGAAAGTCTTATTGGTGTAATTGTAATTGTTTATTTCGTTCTTAAAAATGTAAAGTTTCAATTATTTATAATTATTTGAAGATTATTTAAAAGTCTTATCGATATAATTGGAAGTAAAAATTTGTTACAATTAAAATTCTTATTGATTTAAAGAGTAATAATAAAGACACTTTTTTCACAATTTCACAGTTATAAACTCTAAAGAAAGTGAGTACAAGTGTCTTTATTATTACTGTTCATCTTCACGTAACACAACAATCAATATTATTAAAATGGTTTAAAGAGTTATAAGATTTTTCTGAATGGATAAATTACTTTTATGAATTAAATTTATTATTATATTTAAACTATTATTGCCAATAAAATAATGTTTGTTTAGTTCAGGAAAATAATATGCTAATAACGAGTCTTTAAAAAAAAAACAATTTACTTTATGTACGCTTGTGATTATTTACTTGAATTGCATTAAATAAATGCCTAATGAATTTTAATCGCATCAAAACTGATTATAAAAAAAAATTAATAATGATAGAAAATGAGGTATGTAGAAAAATTATTTATAAGTGTTGATCGTAGTTTATTTAAACGTTAAAAGTTTCATAATTGAGTTCAGCAATTAAAAAATCATTTGATCTAATTATATTAATTCTGAAATGCAGTAAACAAAAGGAATTTAAAAATAATTATTAACCTTGACTTATTATATTATATTCATTCACTAGAGGATTCATTTTAGCAATTCAATTGTTTTTTTTATTTTACAGACTGGCATAAATGAAACGACCCCACAGATTATATGCGGAGCGTGTTCTGACAGGGCGGAGGTGGCCTACGAGTTCAAAGTGCTGTGTGAAAACTCGGACAAAAAGTTACAAAACCAAATTATGTGCAATAATTCCGGTTATGCGGATAATATGAAGTGAGTATTTATACTTTTTAGAAAAGGAAATTTGCTGAAAAGAATTGAAGTTTTAACCCTTTTTTTAATAAATAAATAAAACTCTAATCTATCTTTTAAGGATTGTCAACTGTTTTTATCAGATTTGATTATTTATTTATTTCATTAAGTTTTGGTAAAGTTAACTATTTTTAAGTTTGTTTTTTCTTAACATTTTTTTTATATAAACGGTTTTTAAGTAACTTATAGGTTAGATGGGTTACTTGTGAGTTGTGTTAGCTTCTAGTGCACTGTGACCTAACAGATCTATTGTTTTACTTTGAAGTAACTTATTTTTTTAATTAAATTGTTTTATGGGCAAATGTATTTTTTTCAAAATCTTTGATAACATAAAACATTTTTTTGAATTTTGAACTGTTTTTTTTAGCAAATTTTCAATTGTTTTTGGAAAATTCTTCAGATTTTCTATTGTGTAATTTCTTTCAATTGTATTTTTTTATAAAGTTTTATAAATTGTTTTTCTTAGCAAATTTCAATTGTTTCCTAAAGGTTTTTTTAAATCTTCAACGATTTCATTAAACAAAATTCATATTGATTTTTTTTTAAATTATTTTTTAGGACATTTCAATCCTTTTCTTTTATTTTTTTTTTCTAGGATTGTCAACTGTTTTTTTTACCAGATTTTCAATTGTTTTTGGAAAATTCACAATTAATTTGAAGCAAATTTAAATCGGTTTTCGTTAAAGTTTTCACTTTTTTTTCAACAGATCTCAATTTAAAAAATTAACCGCGTTTTGGTGTAAAATCAGTTTCATTTGTTTAATTTGTCATTTGTTTTTTAACTTTTTTAATAATAATAATAATAATAATAATATTTATTAACGGAAAATCCATTTTACAGAAAAATATCAATCGTTTTTCAACTAACTTATTTTTTATTATTTAAGTGTTCAATTGTTTTTCTTTGGAAATTTCATTTGTTTTTACAAGTGTTTAAAAAAGGTTACAGTTTTGAATGTTTATTTAAAAAAATCCTATTCATTTTTATTATGATTGTCAACCGTTTTTATCAGATTGATTTTGTTTTTGCTAAAGTTTAAATTATTTATATGTTTATTTTTTGCAAATGCTTTTTCTTAACTTTTTCTAATATCAACTGTTTTTGACTTATGAACTTATATCAATAATTGTTCACTTGTTTTTTTTCTGTTTTTATCAGATTTTCATTTGTTTTTGCCAAAGTTTCAATTATTTTTAAGTTTGTTTTTTTCAATTTTTTTCTTAACCTTCGTTTTTGAAGTAACTTATTTTTTAAATAGCAATTGTTTTTGAACAAAATTATTTAATTAGTAATTGTTCAATTGTTTTTCTTAGCGAATGAAATAGTTTTCAATAATTTTGAAGTACGTTTTTCATTTTTTTCTTATCACATCTCAATTATTATTGTAAAATTTCGATTTTATTTAATGTGTTCAATTGTTTTTCTTGAAAAATTTTTAATTGTATTTGAGTTTTTTTGAATGTTTTTTTTAACAAAATTCCATTTGTTTCTTTTAGTATTGTCAATTGTTTTTTTTAGCAGAATTTCAATTGTATTTGGAAAATGTCTACTACTTTAAGATTATTGTTATATTTGTCTCTTGTATAATAGATATTTTATTGTTTTTTTGTTAAAGTGCCAATAAGTTTTTTTCTCAACTGTAAATTGTTTTTATCCGTTTCATTTTGGTTTTGTTTTTCTCCCCATTTTTTTAATATAAATTGTTTTTGGACTAAAAGTGTTCAATTGTTTTTCTTAACGAATTTCAATTATTTCCAAAGTATTTTTATTAAGTTTTGACAAAAAATTATTTTTTCTTAAGAATTTAAACAATAATCAACAGTTTTTGAACTAAGAAAAACAGTTGAATATTTTATAAAGAAATAACTTTTATAAAATGTTCATTTGTTATTCTTAGCAAATTTCAATTGTTTTCAAAAGTGTTTTGATTTTTTTACAAAATAAAAAAAATGTTTTTTAATAATTTTTTTTTTTCAATTGTTTTTCTTAACATTTTTTTTAAATATCAACTGCACATTTCAATTGTTTTCAAGTGTTTTTTTTAGTTTGAATGTTTTTTTAAACAAAATTCCAATTGTTTTATGATTGTAAATAAATAAATAAGATATTTTAAAATCAACAAAATTTCAATTGTTTTCAAAGGTATTTTTGTAAAGTTTTGAAAGATTCTTGAATTTTCAACTTTTTCTTAAATTTATCAATTTTTTTCTAAACAAGTCCATTTTGTAATATTTCAATTGTTTTTCGTAAAACTTGTTTTTTTAAAATTTTGTTTTTTCATTCAATTGTTTTTTTCTTAGCAATTATTTTTTTATATCACCTGTTTTTAAACTAACTTATTTTATATAATGTGTTTTAATTGTTTTTCTTAGCGAATTTCATTTGTTTTCATAAGTATTTTCTTGAAGTTTTGACAAAAACAAAAAATACAAAATTTTAAACAAAATTTCAATTGTTTATTTAATTATTTTTTTATTAGGATTCTCAACTATTATGTTTTCACTGTTTTTTTTAAATAATTCCCATTGTTTTTTTTTAAATTATAATTTATTTTTTGTAGGATTGTCAACTGTTTTTATAGCAATTTTTTTCAATTGTTTTTGGAAAATTTTGAATACTGCTAAGATTATTATTTGTCCAATTATTTTGAAGCAAATTTAAATCTATTTTTAAGTTTTTTTTTATTATTATTAATTTTTTTCATAAAAAAATCTCGATTTTGTTTTCTTTTGTAAAATATCAACCGTTTTTGGTGAAAATAGTTTTTCAAAGTTTTCATCTTTATTTTATCATTACTTTTTCAATTGTTTATTCTTAAGATTTCTTTTTTTAAATCAACTATTTTTGAACTAACTATTTTTTTTAATAAAATGTTCAAAAATTCTCATCTCCGACTCTTACGGATAATAATAATAATAATAACTTTATTAACGGGATTCACCCTATATATTGTAATAATAATAATAATAATAATAATGATTTATTAACGGGACATCGCCCTTTACATATATACAATTGTCAACTGTTTTTATCAGATTTTCATTTGGTTTTGGTGAAGCTTCAATTATTTCTAAATTTGTTTTTTTTTTCATTTGTTTTTACTTTTTTTTATATGAACTGTTTTTGAAGTAACACATTTTTATAGGTTAATGTGTTTTTTTCAAAATCATTGAAAACAAAACAAGTTTTTCTTATGTTTCTAATGATTTTTTTAAACCAAAATTAATTTTTAGCAGATTTTCAATTGTTTTTGGAAAATTCCTAATACCTTAAGATCATTATTTGTTGATATTTTTGATCATAGTTTCTATTGTTTGCTGAGGTTTTTATGTGTTCAATTTTTTGTTTTTTTTTTTCAATTGTTTGTAATATCAAATATTTTTGAACTAACTTATTTCTTATAAAGTGTTCAATTGTTTTTCTTAGCAAATTTCAGTTGTTTCCCAAAGGTTTTTTTTTAATCTTCAAAGGTTTCATTTAAACAAAATTCTAATTGATATTTTTAAATTATTTTTTAAGACATTACAATTTTTTCCTTTTATTTATTTTTCTAGGATTGTCAACTGCATTTTTTTTAATCAGATTTTCAATTGTTTTTGGAAAACTGCATATATCAGGCTAATTATTTGTCCAATTAATTTGAAGCAAATTTTGAATTTTTTTTTTTCAACAAATCTCAATTTTAAAAATTATATATAAATAATATTTTTTTTAGGATTGTCAACTGCTTTTTTTAGCAGATTATCAATTGTTTTTGGAAAATTTTGAACACTAAGAATATTATTTGTCCAATTATTTTGAAACAAATTTAAATCAATTTTTAAGGGTTTTCTTTTCATAAAAAAATCTCGATTGTGTTTTCTTTTCTAAAATATCAACTGTTTATAGTGATAATAGTTTTTCAAAGTTTTCATCCTTATTTTATCATTACATTTTCAATTGTTTTTTTTTCCTAAGATTGGTTTTTATTAACAATTTTTGTAACATGGACTGTTTTTTACAATTGTTGTCTTCAATTGTTATTCTTAGCAATTCACATAGGGTGAATCCCGTCAATAAAGTTATTATTATTATTGATTTTAAATTGTTTTCAAAAGTTATTTTTTTTTTTCAAGTTTTGAATTATTGAAAAAATCCATTTGTTTTTTATTTTTTAAATTAATTTTGTTTCTTTAAATTGTTTTTTTATTAACAAATTGTTTTAAACATGGACTGTTTTTATAGTGTTCAATTGTTATTTTTTTAGCAAATTTCAATTGTTTTCAAGTGTTTTTTTTAATAAGTTTTGAATGTTTTTTTTTTAACAAAGTTTCAATTGTTTTTTATTTGAATTATATTTTAGAATCGTCAACTGTTTTTAGCAGATTTTCAGTTGTTTTTGGAAAATTTTGAACACTAAGTTTATTATTTGTTCAATTATTTCGAAGTAAATTTAAATCTGTTTTTCTTAAAGTTTTCATGTTTTTTCGTAAAAAATCTCAATTGTGTTTCTTCATTGTAAACTGTTCTCAGTAAAAATAGTTTTAATAATTAATTAATTGAATAACTAATTTATTATTAATTAACTTATTTTTTATATAAAATGTTTTTGTCATTCTTAACAATTTTCAATTATTTTCAAAGGCGTTTTTCCACGCTTTGAATTTTTTTAAACAAAATTCAAATTGCTAAATTAATTTTTTATTATTTTGTTGTTTTTTTCAATTGTTTCCTCTTGGTAATTTTTTATCAACTGTTTTTTTTTATAAAGTGTTCAATTGTTATTTTTAGCAAATGTTTTCATTTGTGTTTTTTTTTTTTGTAAATTATATGTTTTTCATCTTTATATTTTTTTCAATTATTTTTTCTCAGGATTTTTTTTACGATAAATCAACTGTTTTTGAACGAACTTATAAGTTTTATAGAATGTTCAGTTGTTATTCATAGCAATTTTCAATTGTTTTTAAAGTGGTTTTGTCACATTTTGAATATTTTAAAAACTTAAAATTTTTAAAAAACTTTTAAATTTGTTTTATAAAGTGTTTAATTGTTATTTTTTTAGCAAATTTTAATCGTTTTCGAAAGTGATTTATAAGTTTAGAATGTTTTTTCAAAAAAATTCCAATTGTTATTTTTAGATTAATTTTTTAAGATTGGCAACAGTTTTTTAGCAGATTTTTAATTGTTTTTGGAAAATTCTGAATACTTTACAATTCTTATTTGTCCAATTATGTGTGTTCAAAAAATTTCATTCCTGTTTTTTTTTTTTAAATAAAATATCATCTGGTTTTTTAATAAAATATCAGCTGTTTCAGTGAAAATGGATTTTTAAAGTTTTCATGTGTTTATTATTATTATTATTTTTTCAATTGCTTTTTCTTAAGAACTTTTTAAAATCAACTGTTTTTGAACTAACTTATTTTTTTATAAATTGTTCAATTGTTCGCAATTTTCAATAGTTTTTTTAAGATAGTTTTGAATGATTTAAAAAAATATATTTTTAAATTATGAAGCAAATTTTAGTCAACTTTTTTTCTTAATACTCCAACTGTTTTCATAAAAATTGTTTTTTAAAGTTTTCATTTGTTATTTTGGTTTTTAATTCAATTGTTTTTTCTTAGCATTTTTTTAATATCAATAGTTTCAGTGAAAATAGTTTTTTTTTCAAAGTTTTCATGTGTTTATCATTATTATTTTTTCAATTGTGTTTTCTTAAGAATTTTCTAAAAGCAACAGATTTTGAACTAACTTATTATTATTATTTATAAAATGTTCAATTCTTAACAATTTTCAATTGTTTTTAAAGGTATTTTTGTAAAGTTTTGAATGATTTTTAAATATTTTCTTTATAAATTATGAAGCAAATTTTAATCAACTTTTTTCTCAATACTCCGAGTGTTTTTCGTAAAAATTGTTTTTTAAAGTTTTCATTTATTATTTTTTGTTTTTAATTCAATTGATTTTTCTTAGCATTTTTTTAATATCAACGGTTTTTAAAAAAATAAAATATCAACTATTTCAGTGAAAATAGTTTTTTCATGTGCTTATTATTATTATTGTTTTTTCAATTGTTTTTCTTAAGAATTTTTTACTATCAACTGTTTTTGAACTAACTTATTTAAAAAAGAAATGTTGAATTGCTATTCGTAGCAATTTTCAATTGTTTTCAAAGGTATTTTTGTAAAGTTTTGAATAATTTTTAAATATTTTCTTTTTAAATTATGAAGCAAATTTTAATCAACAACAATACTCCAACTGTTTTAAGAAAAAACATTTTTTTTTAAGTTTTCATTTGTTATTTTTTTAATTCAATTGTTTTTTCTTAATAATTTTTTTTAAACTGTTTTTGAAAAAAACGTTTTTTTAAATAAAATGTTTAATTGCTATTCTTAGCAATTTTCAATTGTTTTCAAATGATTGTTTAAATTTTTCTTTTTACATTATGAAACAAATTTTAATCAACTTTTATTCTTAAATTTTAAATTTTTTTCTGAACAAATCTACATTTTCTAATACCTCAACTGTTTTTCGTAAACATTGTTTATTCTAGTTTTCTTTTATTATTTTAGTGTTTTTTTACTTGTTTTAATTCACCTGTTTTTTCTTAACAATATATTTTTAATATCAACCGTTTTTGAACTAACTTATTTATTTATTTATTTATTTATTCATCTTTGGACTTCTTTCTTAAAAAAATTATGCATACAATAAATCAATTTAAAAAAAAACGTACTTCAAATTTTTATTTATATAAGTCTAATTGTTTTTCTTAATAAATTTCAATTGTTTAATAGTGTTTTTCTTTTGAAGTTATAAATGTTTTTTTCAATTATATTTTCTTAAGAATTTTCAACTATTTTTTATTAGATTTTCAATTGTTTTTCTGTAAAATTTCAATTATTTTTGTGTAAATTTATTTCTATAATTTATCAAATGCACTTAAATTTCGAGTTGTGATGCCATGACAATTATTTTATTACAATAGAGAAAAAAAATGGCTTAGGAAAGTACATTTTGTTTGTTGGTTTGTCGGGTTTGTGAATTTCAAATGAACATTTACTGTAACTGTATAATTTCTGTATTATATGTAATTTATTAAAAACGAGATACTTTGCTTTATCACATTATAGTAGTAGTGTTTGGCTATTGGCCACGTGGTCCTTCCGCTGTGACACTTCTATAATAAATTTAGGAAATGACTTTGAGGTTAATAACAGCGTCCTCTATGATTTATGTTATAAACCTACTCTAGAATATTCTACTAAATGTGTTTCATATAAACATTTTTTTAGACAATGAAGATCTAATGTTTAAAATCGTTGACAGATTTTAAAGTTTGTATGATAATTAGTTCATCAATCAAAATGTTTAATTATAATAAGTATTTTCTACAAATATATAATAATAAATTTGGTGAAGAAAAACCATGTTATGTTATGTTCCATGTTCTTCGCCAAATTTATATGTATATATGTAGCGAAACAAGCATCCACAATATAATAACAGCAATTTAATTAATTAAATTAATTAATAATCAGCTAATAATTACTTTAAAGTTTACTTTCAAATTTTCAGGATTGAATTAATCGAACCGAAAATCGAACACGAGCCCATCTACAAATGGAAAATATCGACGGATTCCTATGATGTAACCCCCGAAAACCCAAAATTCGAATTCGACTTCGCTTCAGATACCTCCATCAATTCATCTTGTGCCTCCTATAATTTATTAAATTTCACCAGTGTGGTCAAGAGGGAAGAGGACTTTTCTAAAAGTGTAAGTTGGGTTGCATACATTAAAGACGAACGAATTTTTATTCAAATCCGATTTATTTGTCGTCGTTTCAATAAATTCTTACTTTCCACTCCTTGACATCTAATAGAAGAAATGTGAGAAACAGATTTTTGCTTTAGGTTTTGCCTTGCTGTTGTGTAATTTGAATTATAATTATAAAATCATGCTTTCCAACAAATTCCCTATTGAATAAAACACGATAACTTTGTTTGTAAAAACTATTCCTCGTATATGGTTAGATATTAAATTTCTTTTTTTTTTTTCAGTTATTTACCAAAGATAAAGTATCATTAAATATCAATTCGATAAAATTAACCCAAGGATCCCTCCCGAAAGAAAACAACACGTTAAAGCATAAAATACTGCCCGCAAAAACGTGCCCGATATGCGGAAAAACGTTTAAGCAAGGCTTCAACCTAAAACGCCACGTCAAAGGCCACGAAGGGATAAGGAACTACGAGTGTAAAGAATGCGGGAAGAAATTCATGCAGCGCAGCGGGATGATCAAGCACTCTTTGTCTCACGCCAAGGAGCGAACGCATAAGTGCAAAGAGTGCAACGCCACCTTCAAAAACGTTACGCTCCTCAAGCGACACGTGCTCACGGCGCACAAGAAGGTGAAGCAGTTCAAGTGCAACGAGTGCCCCCAAAAGTTCGCCAGCCAATACCGCCTCGATCGCCACCAGAACCAGGTACATTTGGACGTGAGGAACTACAAGTGCGAAGTGTGCGGAAAGACGTTCGCGTTCAAGACGTACTTGAAGAAACATGAGGGCGTGCATTCCGGTGAGCGGCCGTTCGCGTGCCAAGTGTGCGGGAAAAAATTTAAATATAGTTACAGCGTGGAGAGACATATGAAGTTATGCCACTCGGGAAAGCGACGTTTCTGTTGTAACGTTTGCGGTAAAAAGTTTAAATACAATTACAGTGTAAACAGGCATATGAAGGTGTGCCATTTCGATTGATACTCGTTAATTTTAAGGCTGAAATGTGTACATTTTAATAAAACACGTATATTATTTTTATTGGTTGTTGTAATTTCATAACATACCTGCTTTGATTTATTTAAAATTAATACAAAATCAATACGATTTTTACCTAAACCACTTTGAACTTCTGCGCGCCATCTATTAAACAGTAAAAATGTATGGATTAGCACGAAGTAAAGGTCGCAGCCATTCTCTTTAAAAAATGATCTAATACTATACTACTCCTTAAGCGCCATCTGTTGGATTGTTACCATTCCATCAACAATATTCATTTAAAGGGTAGGAAATACTTAGAAAAAAAACGTCTCTTTACATTTAGTAAATTTTAATAAACACATAAATAATTATAACCGTATCCACCCATATCACATCTACGAAAAGCATGTAATTGGATAAATTATATATAAAAAAAATTACAACAATGTAAAAGCAGCATAAAACCTACACTGTCACGGGTACCCAGTTGCCAACAATAGGGACGAACTTCATGTACGAGCTCATGTAATCAACGGAGGTTTTAAGGGTTCCAAAGTTTGAATAAAGCAGAGACAATAATCCATATAACATGGCTAGTTTGAGCAATCTGTCCAGAACATATAAACTGAAAATTAAAAAGAAATTAGTTAATATTTATTTGTATTAAAAAAAAACAGTTGAAAAATAAAGGAATATTCAATTTATTTATAGTAAATGTCAGTGATTATTCACTCACTTTCAGAAACATTTTGTGTGACAACAGTTAATAACAATTAGTTATCAACTTTAGTTATTATTATTATTATTATTAGTTATTTAACTGCACTAAAAAAAATCCAATTCCTTTTAAATCCTAATCACTTGATATTTCTATGGGACAAATTTTCAATTCACAAATTTCAATTGTTTTCTTCTTTGGGAAATGACATGTGTCAGCTGACCGTTATTTAACTTTTATCTTCTATCATCTGTCAACTGTTACTTACAATCCAGGATTGTTTAGCAGGTGTAGTTAGTTAGTGTTATATGTCATTTACCATATCTAATTAGTCACCTGTTAATTCTGTCAATTGTTATTGGCAAACTGTCATCTGTTTAATACATCTGTCAAATGTTATCCGTTAATTATCAAGTGTAATTTGTTAACTATAATCTGTTTTTATCAACTACCATTTATTAACCGTCTTATTATAGTAATCTATTAACTGTCAACGTTTATTTATCAACTGTCATTTATCTTTTACCTTCTTTGATCTGTCAATTTTTTTTAGTAAGTAATTTTCCATCTTAGACTTATAATCTGCCAACTTCTATTTGCCAACAGCCGAGTATCATCTGTCAACTATCATTTATCAACTGTTAATTATCATCTGTTAACTTGTCATCTGCCAACTGTCATCTATATTCATATATAAGCAGTTATCTGCCAACTGTCATCTGTCAACTGTTACCTATCAACTGTCACTTACAATTCAAGAGTTGTTTATTAAGTGTGGTAACTGTAGTAATTGTTATGTCATTCTATCAAATTTCATCTATCATTTGTGATCTGTAATTAGTCATCTATCAACAATTATCTGTAAATTGTTATTTGTCAACTGTTAAAATTCATCTGACACATGTCATTTAACAATTACTATCTCTCAACTGTAAACTTATAAACTGCCATCTTTTAATGGTTATATCTATTAACAGAAATCTGTAAACTGTTATTTTTTTAAATCTTCTTTTATCTGTCATCTGTAATTTTGTACTTACCATTAGTCAAATGTCATTTACAATCAAGAATTGTTTAGTAAGTATAGTTATTGTTACATATACATCAAATCTTGTCTATCTGACTTGTCATTTGTCAAGTGTATAATATGTTTTATTTCTCAACTATAATCTGTCAACTTTTATTTATTACTCGTCATCTATCAACTGTCACTTACTAATAGTCATCTGTCAACTGCCAACTGTAATTTGTCATCTATCATCTGTCAAAGGTCATCTAACATTTTGTACTTACTATTTATTTACTGGCATTTACAATCCAGAATTGTGTAGTAAGTGTTATATATTATTTGTTATTTATAAAATTTAATTTAGTCATTTCATTTACCATCTGTCAACTGTTAAATATCATCTGTTAACTGTCATTTTTCAACTACTATATTATTTCTCAACTCTGTATTTATCAATTGGCATTTATCTCTTACCTTCTATGATCTGTTAACTGTCATCTGTCATTTTGTAATTAGCATTTATCAACTAGCATTTACTATCCAGAATTGTTTAGTAAATCAAGTGTCATCTGTCAATTATCATCTGTTATCTGTCATTTTTCAACTATCATATGTCAACATTTATCGACTGCTATCTATCAACTATCAACTGTAATATACTGTCATAAGTTATTTCCAAACTGTCATCTGTCAACTCTCATCTGATATTCGTCATCTATCAACTACCATCTGTTAACTGTCATATATCAACAGTCATCTGTTAACTGTCTTTAATCAACCGGTATTTATCTTTTACCTTTTATGATCTGTCAACAGTCATTTGTCATTTTGTACCTACCATTTGTCAACTGGCATTTACAATCAAGAATTGTTTAATAAGTCTAGTAAATGTTGTATGCCATTTGTTATCGATAAAATTTCATCTGTTATTTGCCATCTTGGACTAATCATCTGTCAACTGTTATTTGTCAATTGACAAGTGTCATCTGTAAACTATCATTTATCAACTATCAATTATCATCTGCCATCTTTCATTACTCAACTGTCATTTGTCAACTTGTCATCTGCCAACTGTTGTCTGTAGTCATATATAGTTATCTGTCAGCTAGCATCTGTCAACTGTTACCTATCAATTGCCATTTGTTATCTGTCATCTGTCATTTTGTACTTACCATTCCAGAGTCGTTTTGTAAGTGTAGTAACTGTAATAATTGTTATATGCCATTATATCAAATTTCATCTACCATTTGCCATCTATCAACTATTATTTGTAAATTGTTATTTATCAACTGTTAAAAATCATCTGTCATATGTCGTTTTCCAATTATTATCTCACAATTGTAAATTGGCATCTGTTATTTATCAACTATTATTTATCTTGAATCTTCTGTCAACTGTCTTTTGTACACACTATTTGTCAACTGTCATTTACAATCCAGAAATGTCTAGTAAATGTAGTAGATGTTTAGTAAGGGTATGCCATTTGTTA
Source organism: Ontholestes murinus (assembly GCA_963969525.1). Classification (NCBI taxonomy): domain Eukaryota; kingdom Metazoa; phylum Arthropoda; class Insecta; order Coleoptera; family Staphylinidae; genus Ontholestes; species Ontholestes murinus. The sequence continues at coordinate 75,866,540 of OZ018391.1, forward strand.
AAAATAAAATTTCATCTGTACTTTTGCCATCTTGGAATTTCATCTGTCAACTGTTATTAGCCAACTGTCAAGTATCATCTTTCAACCATCATTTATCAACTGTTAATTATCATCTGTTAACTGTCATCTCTTAACTGTCATCTGTTAACTTGTTATCTGCCAACTGATGTCTGTTAAGTGTCATATATTAATAGACATCTGTCAACTGTCATTTATCAACTGTTATTTATTTTTTATTATATGTCAGCTTTCATTTTGTACTTACCATTTGTCAACAGTCATTTACAATCCAGTATTGTTTAGTAAGTCTATTAAGTGTTATATGACATTTGCTATCCCTAATTAGTCATCTATCAAATGTTATTAGCCAAGTGTCATTTGTCGATTACATCTATCAAATGTCATGTATTAACTATAGTTTGTTAACTGTCATCCGTTATTTGTCAACTACCATTTGTTAACTATCATCTGTTACTTGTCATTTGTCAACAGTCATCTGCAACTTTTATCTCATATACGTCATATATCAACTACCATCTGTTAATTTTCATGTCAACTGTTATTTTTCAACTGACATTTATCTTTTACCTTCTATGACCTGTCAACCGTCATTTATCATTTTGTACTTACCGTTTATTAACTGACTTTTATTGTCTAGAATTGTCTAGTAAATGTTATGTGTCATTGGTTTTCAATAAAATTTCATCTGTCATTTGCCTGCCATTTGGGACTGCTTTTTGCCAATTGTCAAGTGTCATCTGTAAACTATCATTTCTTAACTGTCAATTATCATCTGACATTTCTCAACTGCCATCTGTCAACTTGTCATCAGTTAACTTTTCATCTGTCAACTGTTTCTATCAACTGCCATTTGTTATCTGTCACCTGCCATCTTGTACTTACTATTTGTCAACTGTCATTTGCAATCTAGAGTTGTTTAGTAAGTGTATTAAGTGTTATATTGCGATTTATCATCTATCAACTGTCATCTGTTATCATTTGTCACCTCTAATTAGTAATCTGTCAATTCTCATCAGTCAACTGTTATTGTGCAACTGTCATCTGTCGTGTACATTTATAAACTGTTATCTGTTAACTATCGACTGTAATTTGTTAACTGTCACCAGTTATTTGTCAACTGTCATCTGATACTTGTCATCATGATAACAGTCATCTGCTAACCGTCATTAATCAACTGTCATTTATCTTTTACCTTCTATAATTTGTCAACTGACATTTGTCATATTTTTCCTACCATTTATCAACTGGCATTTACTATCCAGAATTGTTTAGTAAGTCTAGTAAGTATTGTAGGTCATTTGTTATCGATAAAATTTCATCAGTCATTTGACATCTTGACCTAATCATCTGGCAACTGTTATTTGTCAATTCTTAAGTGTCATTTCTCAATTAACATTTATAAACTGTCAATTTTATCATCTGTCATCTGTCATATGTCATTTCTCAACTGTCATCTGTCAACTTGCCATCTGTTAACTTGTCATCGGCCAACTCTTATCTGTCTGTTACCTATCAACTGTCAGAATTTCAGAATTGTTTAGTAAGTGCAGTAACTGTAGTAATTATTATATGTCATATCATCAAATTTTTCTATCATTTGCCAACTGTAATTATTCATCTGTCAACTATCATTTGTAAGTTGTCATTTGTCAAGTATTACATGTCATCTGTTATTTCTCAACTACCATATTTCATCTATTATCTGCTACTCGTCATCTGTTAACCGTCACATATCAACAGTCAACTGTAAACTGTTATTTATAAACTGTAATTTATCATTTATCATCTTGACAGTAGATGATGACTGTTGATATACGACAATTAACAGATGGTTTTTGATAGATGAAGAATATCGGATGCGAGTTGACAGGTGACAGTAGACAAATGACAATCGACAAATAAAAGATGACAGTTGACAAATAACGGTTGACAGTTAACACATTACAATCGATAGTTAACAGATGACAGCCGATAGATGTATTCGCAGTTGACAGTTGGTCAGATAAGAATTGACAGATGACTAATTAGAGAGAGCAAATGTTTTATAACACCTACTACAGTTACTAAACATTTTTGGATTATAAATGCCAATTGATAATTGTTATGTACAAAATGACAGATAAAATTTCATCTCGCATTTGCCAATTTTGATTAATCGTCTGTCAACTGTTATTTGCCAATTGTCATGGATCATCTGTTAACTATCATCAATTAATTGTCAATTTTTATCTGTCATTTCTCAACTGCCATCTGTCAACTTGTCGTCTGTTAACTTGCCATCTGCCTTCTATCGTATTTATAATCATATAAAAATTTAATGTATGTTTTTATTTTTATTAATATGTTTATTGTTATTAATCAAGAAAGGAGACTAAAGATAAATAAATATATAAACCGTTATTTCCCAACTGTTATCTATCATCTGACTTAGCATTTGTCAACTGTCATTTACAATCCAGAATTGTTTAGTAAGTGTAGTAAGAGTTATATGTCATTCCATTAAATTTCAACTATCATTTGTAAGTTGTCATTTGTCAAGTGTTAAATATCATCTATTATTTCCTAACTATCATCTCTCATCTGTCAACTGTCATCCGGTACTTACCATTTCTCAACTGTCATTTAAAATCTAGAGTTGTTTAGTAAGTGTTATATGCCATTCCATTAAATTTCATCTATCATTCGCCACTTGTAATTACATCTGTCAACTATTATTTGTAAATTGTTATTTGTCAACTGTTATATATCATCTGTTATCTGCTATTTTCCAATTACTTCCAACTGTCAACTATCATTCATCATCTATCAAATGTCACCCGTTAAATGTCACATACTATCTGTCAATTGTTATTTAACAACTGTTATTTATATTTTATCATATGTCAGGTGTCATTTTAAATTCAGAAATGTTTAGTAAGTGTAGTAGGTGTTATATATCAGTCTATCAAATTTCATCTATCATTTGCCATCTGTCATCTGTCAGCTGTCATCTGCAATTCGTCATCAATCAACTGTCATTTGTTAATTGTCATTTATTATCAGTCAATTGTCAACTGTTATTTATAAACTATAATTTATCTTATATCAACTGTCATCTGTCATTTCGTACTTCTAGATTATAAATACCAACTGCTATTTATAATCTAGAATTGTTTAGTAAGTGTAGTAGGTGTTATATGACATTTGCCATCATCTTTCATTTTCCAATTACTATCTCTCAACTGTACACTGTCATCTGCCATTTATCATCTATCAACTATCATCTATTAACTGTTATATATTAACGGACATCTGTCAATTGTCAATTGTTATTTATCTTTGATCTTTAATCATCTGTCTACTGTCATTTTGTACTAACCATTTGTCAACTGTCATTTACAATCCAGAATTGTTTAGTAAGTGTACAGAGTGTTATATGTCATTCCATCAAATTGCATCTATCACTTGCCATATGTCTACTGTCAACTATTATTTGTAAGTTGTCATTTGTCAAGTGTTAAATGTCATCTGTTATTTCCCAACTATCATCTTTCATCTGTCAACTGTCATCTGCTGCTCTTCATCTATCAATTGTCATCTGTTAACGGTCAATTGTCAACTGTTATTTATAAACTGTAATTTATCTTCAACTGTCATCTGTCATTTTGTACTTATCAGTGGTCAAGTGGCATTGATAATCCAGAATTGTTATATGACATTTGGTATCTATAATTAGTCATCTGTCAATTCTTATCTGGCCAATTGTCATTTGCGAATACATCAATCAACTGTCATTTCTTAACTAAATGTAACTGTGATTTGTTAACTGTCATCTGTCAACTCTAATCCGATATTCGTCATCTATCAACTACCATTTGTTAATTGTCATATATCAACAGCCGTCCGTTAACTGTCAACTATTATTTATCAACTGTCATTTATCTTTTATCTTCTATGATGTGTCAATTGTCATCTGTCATTTTATACTTACCATTTATCAACTGGTATTTATTTATTTAGAATTGTTTAGTAAGTCTAGCAAGTGATGTATGTCATTTTTTATCCATAAAATTTCATCTGCCACTTGCCAACTTCAACTAATCATTTGTTTATTGTTATTTGCCAATTGTCAAGGATCATCTGTCAACTATTATTAATTAATTGTCAATTATTGTCTGTCGTCTGTCATTTCTTAACTGTTATCTGGAAACTTGTCATCTGTCTACTGTTGAATTATAGGCATATATAAACTGTTATCTGCCAACTGTCATGTGTCAATTGTTATCTGTCATCTGACATTTTGTTCAGTAAGTGTAGTAAGTGTTAAATGTCATTTGCCATCCCTAATTAGTTATTGGTCAATTCTGATCTGTCAACTGTTATTGCCTAACGGTCATCTGTCGAATAAATCTGTCATTTGTTAATTATCAACTGTAATTTTTTAAGTGACATCTGTCAACAGTCAACAGTTCAGGACATATAAGTAAATTTGACTGGTTTACTATAAAATGTTAACTCTTTTGAGTGAATTTGTTTTAGAAAAATTTTCAAGTGTATTTCAGTTATTTCGTTATCAAATAATGTCATACAAATTTTAATTGTTTATATTTCTAATAGTTTGTAACAAGTAAATTTATTTTTTCGTTATGAAAAAACTTTCACAAAAATAATAATAAAGGGTTACATTAAGTGATTTCTTTGCAGATTTTTTTCATGATTACTTTAACAGAAATAACTTTTGTTTGAAAATTTAAATAATTTTTAAAGAGATTTAATTTTTAAAAAGTTTTTCTTGGCAAATTTCAATTGACTTTTTTCTCAAAATTCAACTATTCTGGTCTTCGTTCATCGAGCAAATATTTCTAATAACTCTCTGGTGTTTTGAAGCCTAGTAAATATATGTATTTTTTTTTCTTTTTACGACAATCACTCACATTTTAAACTGTAACCTGCACCTGGGAAGACTCTTGGGGCTCTCCTTCATGCAGTACTGCCGACCGCCGAGGATGCAATAGTCGATGTATTCGGGAATGGGGACGACGTTAAAGTCCATCGGAAACAGTTCAGAGTCGGTCGCATTCAGATTGCCCATCATCGTGACGAAGTTTTTATTTCGGAAATGCCATTCTCTGTTCGCGAAGAAACGCAACAGTTCGAGACCGTCACGGATTTTACACTGGATTCGTACCATACTGAAAATAATATGTTAATAAAAAACAAAACAAAAAATTACAAATTGTAATTTGGAACTAATTATACTTAACATCGCTGAACCATGATAATTAGCATTAAAATAACTTTATTTAAACCAGTATAAGAGATAGGATAGTGAACTTGGGTAATTAATTCATTTTAGGTATATTAATTAAGTTTTTCAGCTGTAAATTTTGTTTTCATATGAGGATGTAAATTTAGTAGAGTTAATGCTTGTTGCGTTACACTCTTGATTAATATTAAGTGAAGAGTAACACTTGTAACACTGAAAATCAAAACATTATGGAACAATGTTTTTATTTTCAGTTGTCTGACACGTGTTTTGGTCTTTGCAGACAATTTTAAAAGTTAAAATTGACGAATTAAACAAAAACGTTTACTTTGTTAATATCATACTTTATTTTTAAGTGACTCGAGTTTCGATCATTAACTGATCATTTTCAAACTTAAAGTTTCTGAAGTTAACGCCTCGACCATTAATCAAAATTGACTAACTTTGAAAATTGTCTGCGAAGAGCGAAACACGTGTCAGACAACTGAAAATAAAAACATAATGGAAGAAAACAAGTGTTACTCTTCACCTAATGTAAATTTAGATTATGTGAGGATTAAAATCTAAACTTACAATCTTTTCTGTCGGAATATCAACATTAGAAAGTCGATGAGGTAGGCGGGAATCCAATGGAGGAAGAGGGCGTAGAACTGGTGGACGTAATAAGAGGAACGAATGTCACCATCAGGATACCAAATCATCTGTTCGAACGGGTACTTCTCGCAGCTTTTCCTCCCGTACTCGAGGATGTCCCTCCATGTTGCCTCTACGATGCCGTCGTTGGTGAAGTTGTACACGGGAACTTCTTTAGATCTGAAATTTTGGATGTTAACATCAACAAAATCATTTTTTAGAACTGTTGCGTCTACCGTGTCGTTCTTGAGCCAATTTCGTAACCGATGACGATCATCGCGTTGATTGCGATGTCGACGGGAACTGATTGGGATTTGTATTGGCCTTGACACTGCATGGATCGGAGGACGCCTTTGCCACTGGCCACCGTGATGCCTATGGGACCGTTTAAACTGTCCACCCAGCCTGGAAGTGGTTCCTTACAAGCAGGTGTTACTAAAAAAAGAATATTTATATAATTCAAACAAACTTTTACTATGTTTTAACACTAAAAAATATGTGTTCCAATTTAGAGAGAAATCGTTGAATAAATTAAAATCCAAACCATTAATTATTTTTTTAATGTACCTATTGATGGACGTACGACGACCACGTTCATATTGTCAACTTCTTCAGCCACTAATGATTCAGCCAAACGCTTACTGTACGTGTAAGTGTTCGGATGGGGTTTGATCAAATGTGGGGTGGCTGCGTTAAGGGCGTCTTCGTTCATCCATTTGGTGAGTTTGATCACTTCGCGTGGATCATCCGGACTGGGATAAATCTAAAAAATGTCAATAATAATTACACCTTTTTAATCAACAAATAATTACATTTGAATTATACGCGGTAATAATAGCAACAGCCTTGATGAATACACGTTTTATCTTGTAACGAAGGAGTTCCTATTTAATTACAGTTATATAATCCGAAATAGATTAACACGATTATATAATAACTTATCTCGATTATATAAGACGTTTACCTTCTCCTCGAAAACGTCTAAATCAGCGGAGCAAAACGCGGTGCTGACGTGCATAAACAAATCCAGATTTTTTATTTTCTTCGCGATGTTAATCACTTTCTCCGTGCCGGAGGTGTTTTGCTCGATGGCGTCCTTCAGTTTCGCCTCCAGTTTGAGGGTGGCGGCGCAGTGGAACACCACGGACACGTCCTCCAAGAGGATTTTCATGTCCGACTCGCTCAGACCCAGATTGTCTGAGTAAAGATCGCCGTACATCGGAATGATCTTCTTCTTTGCGTCCGGATACGTCTCTCGAAGACGACCGAATAACTAAATAATAGATAATTATAAATTAATCGAATCACAATCAATAATTTTAATTATACGTACAGGTATCTTCCACATATCTTCAATTCTTTGCTTCGGCGTCTTCTCCCTCTTACTCCTCATCAATATGTACAAATTTCCCACGGTGTTACAAGTGTAAAGAAGCTTTTCCACCAAAACTTTACCCATAAAACCAGTGCCTCCAGTTATAAAGATATTTCTACCTTTATACCAATCAACGATTTTACTATTATTTGCTTCCATGTTGACGACTGATGATTTAACTTCTGAAAATGAAAAAATAAATTAATGCAACCATTAAACACTTATCTCATGAAGACATCTATTTGCTTAATTAACTACCGTCTCCAATTACCAGTAGACTTTAGACTCCAACCGAATTAAAACAAATCGCAGCGTTAAATTATTTCTTCACACACTGTTCGATTTAACCATTTACTAATTATTTAAGCCATTGACGTTAACCAGCGTATAATTATGTTAACCAGTTTATATTTACTGTTGTTATTTATTATTATCCTCATACCATTAAATAAACGTTAATTTTTATTTCACACATAATTAAAATTACTTTTTAACAAACAAATCTCCTTATATAGAATATAAGTGATAATAATTAAGTGTTATGTCATCATCACCACTTTAATAACCAAATAATTGCTACTGTATAATTTAATATCTATCGTGACATTTGATTAAAGTAAAGTTATATAAAAGTCATTAAGTGATTATATTTTTAAGTTTAACAATTATTGACTGAATTGATGATTTTAGTTGGAATCCATCATGATCTGTGTCATGACATCGGCAAACATAAAATCGAAGAATTGGCGCAAAAACTGCCGCCAGTTTTGGCGTTTGGAAGTTTATGGAGGCGAAGTTTCTGCTGGTTTTTATTAAACCATTTCCTCTGCGTAATCATAACTCGTCGCGTTTTTTGATTTTCCCTCAACGACCTAGTTTTGGTTTAAAGTGGAGACTAAACCTACAACTTCGTTGGAATAAAAAGGATACTCTTGTGAACATTGCTGATTTAACTTTTCTGGTCTCAGCATTGGGATGTGATTTTTTCAAAACGTTTTCCTTGATGTATTAATATGTTTTCCCTGATACACTGAAGACTTTAAATATTTGAAAATTTAAAAACTAAAGAATATGAAGACTAAATCATCTAAAGACTAAATCCTCTAAAGATTAAGAGCTAATGGTACAGGTCTGAGAAGTAAAGTTTAAAGAAATAAGGCCTTTGCACTTCTAAGAGCTAAAGAGTAAGAACTAAAAACTTTAAAGACTAAAGACTCTAGAAGCTAAAGTATATAAACAAATAAAAAACTTTTTAACTTTGTTTGTATACAAACAAAGTTAAAAAGTTTTTTATTTGTGAAGAATTATGTATAACAAAGTAGTAGCCTCCACCGTTAACAGTTTAAAGTATATAAAGACTGGTCTAGCTATCGGTATTTACATACGCTGCTCTGGGAGAACAATATTTTTTGACGGCTAGAAGATTTCTATCTCCAAAGCCTAAACCTACAGTAACTGAGTTGCAGTTGTTGGAACTAATCACTTTCCTCTTAATATTTGCTTTACCTTTTCTTACAAAAAATTCACTTCGTTTGTGCTCTCTGACTTTCAGAGTTTCCAGTGATTCCACTTGTCATAAAACTCAAGATTTTGTTAGAGCTATCCTAAAAACTTAAAACCCTGCATTTGTATTTTTTTGATAACCTACGAAGAGTAAAGATTCTAACAACCATTTCCCTCAATAAACGGAAAGGATTATGTTTACATGATTCATAAGAATTCTTTAATGAGAGTGGTTGCATGGATTTTATAGATAATCTCGAGTAGGATACACTCGAAGAATATTAGACAGCATACGTTCTTCTAACAAGACGGCGCAACTCTTCCAATATCATAATCGTTACAGAATGGTTGAAGTAATGGTTTCTGGCTAAGGTTTGTTCCTTATTTGTTTTTATTTATTCAAGTGTTTTTATGTTATTAAAAAAAAGCTAGGTAGGTAAAAAATTCCTAATGAATAGATAAAAGCAGAGGATTGACGAATAAAAACAATTGGGTTTGAGTGGAAAAACATTGGCCAACAGTGAACTCCGCCCGTGACTCCTGTGATCTAAATTATTTGTTTATTTTTTATTATATGTATGTATATCATATAAAATTTTATGTAATTTTGTAAACAGGAGAAGCAAAGATAATAAAGAATAATTAATTGAAACTAATTCATAACAATTGAATGTATACTGAATTGAACAATTTGATTTGTAAATGAGACACAATAACTTTGTTTTACCACTTTATTAAAGTGGTAAAACAAAGTTATTGTGTCTCATTTACAAATCATTCAAGATGTACCACAAAGTAAACGCCTCTACCATCAAATATTGAATTGAACAATTTACTATGTTTTAATCACAAATAATTTTATTAATTTAATTTATTTATTTATTTATTATATATGGGAAACCCCTTTTATACAATACAATATATATTGTGACATTAAAACTAGTGAAAAAAAAAACACAAAATTTAATTTGTGAAATTAAAGTAAAATAAGATTTTTATTATTATTATTACTTGTAATTAAAACCTAATGAATTTTTCAATTCAGTGTAATTATGGATTACTAAGTAGTAACGGTCGCAACCATTCTCTTCATTAATCGAATGTACAACAGTTTCAGAAGAATTATTTAAAAAATAATAAATAATATTAAAATCTAATTTTCTTGTTTTTTTATGAGTAACATTCCAATTGTTTTTATTAGACTCATTAGAGAAATAAATCTTCTTTAAAAATTTTTTGAAAATTTCACTAGAAAAAGCAATTATAAAATTAAAAAAAAAAAACGCAAAAACTTTCGAATTTTCAAATTTACTAATATTTAAATTTTTCTAATCTTTTAATCTTTCAAGTTTCTAGTCTTCTCATCTGAGAATCTTCAAATATTCCAATGTTTTGAACTTTTAATATTTAAAAACTTCAAAATTTTTAACTCTTTAATTTTCGGATTTTTCAATTCTTTAATTTTTAAACACTTTTCTGTTTGAGAAGTTTGAAATTTGTTTAAATATTTGAAATATATTTGTTCAAACTAGACCTTAAGCAAAGCAAAATGTTTAAAAATTAAAGAATTGAATAATCCACAAATTAAAATGAGTTTTGAATTTTGAAGATTTTTAAATTTTAAAAGTTCAAAACATTGAGAAACTTGAGAGATTAAAAGATTAGAAAATTTACAATACAGAAAATTTAAATATAAGTAAATTTGAAAATTCGAAAATTTGAAAAATTCAAATTTGCCAATTAGAAAACTTATTATTTTTTTTAATCTGAAAATTTTAATGTTTAAAAAGTAAGAAATTTGAATATTTGAAGGTTAGAAAGTTTAAAAATTTAAATATTCAAACAAGTTTCAAACAAATGAAAAACAAAACCAGTTGAAAAAAATAAATAAAATTGATTAGAAGTTTAGAAAATTTGATTAGAAGAATAGGTTAAAAAACTAGATTATATGTTTAAAAGATCAGATTTTGATTTGATTTTGAAAATTTGGTTAAAAGGAAACCGAAAAAAATTAAAAATTAGAAAATTTTACATTTAAAAAATTTGGAAAATTCAAAAGATTACAATAATAGGCTATTTTCAGATCAGAAAACTGAAATCCTGAAAGAATAAATTTGGAAAAATCTGAAAAGTTAAAAATGTAATAATTTGAAAATTTAAATATTTGAAAATATGAGAATTCAAAAATTTGAATATTTAGAAGAGATTTAAAAACCTAATTGAAATTTGTTAATGTAGAGATTTAAAATTTTGAGAATTCAAAACTATGTACATTTGAATAAATGAAAATTTAGAAAAGATTTAATTTAATTCAAATTTGAAAATGTAAAAATTTGAAAATTTGACAATCTGAAAATTAGTGAATTTAAAAATCTGGCAATCTATAAATTTGAAAATTTAGAAGAGGTGTAAAACCTAAAGATTTTAAAAAATATAATTTTGAAGGTTTGAAAATTTGTTAATTTTTAATTTGAGAATTCAAAAATTTAAATAGAAAATTTGAGAATATAAAAATTTGAAAATTCGAAAAAAAGAGATTTAAAAACGAAATTCAAATTTAAAAATTTGTAAATTTCAATATTTAATTTGAGAATTCAAAAAGTTAAAAATTTGAATAATTGACAATTTGAAAATGAGTAAATTTAGAGGAGAGAAAATCTAATTCAAATTCGAAAATTTGAAAATTAAACAATTAAAAACTTAATTAAACATTTAAAAACTTATCATTTTGAAGGTTTAAAAATTTGAACATTTAGAGTTAAAAACGTAATTCAAATTTTAACATTTGTAAATTTGAATATTTAATTCGAGAATTCGAAAAGTTAAAAATTTGAAAAATTTTGAAAATGAGAAAATTTTGACGAGATTTTAAAACCTAATTCAAATTCGGAAATTTCATAATTTGAAAGTTTAGAAGAGGTTTAAAAACTTAATTAAAGATTTAAACATTTATAATTTTGAAGGTTTGAAAATTTGTAAATTTGAGAATTCAAAAATTTTAATATTTGAAATTTTGACGATCTAAAACTTTCAAAACTAAAAAAATTAGATTTAAAAACTTAATTAAAAATTTGTAAATTTGAATACTTGTAGATTTGAAAATTCGAGAATTCTGAGTTGAAAATTTAAAAAATTTACAATCTGAAAATATAGAGAAGATGCAAAAACCTAATTCAAATTCGAAAATTAAAAAATTTGAAAATACGACAATATGAAAATTTGAAAGTTTAGAAGAGATTTAAAAACTTAATTAAAGATTAAAAAATGTAAAGAAAATTTAAAAATTTGAGATTCAAAAATTTAAATATTTGAAAATTTGACAATCTAAAAACTAGAAAATTTTAAAATTTAGGAATTTATCATAAAAACGTAATTCAAGCTTAAAAATTTGTAAATTTGAATAATTTTAGATTTGAAAATTCGAGAATTCAAAAAGTTAAAAATTTGAAAAATTGACAATCTGAAAACTTGAAAGTTAAGAAGAGATTTAAACACTTAATCAAAGATTAAAAGATTTACAATCTTGAAGGTTTAAAAATTTGTAAATTTGGGAATTAAAAAATTTAAAAATTTGATCGAATTTGAAAATGAGAAAATTTAGAAGAGTTATTTAGAGATTTAGAAACCTAATTCAAATTTGAAAATTTGACTATTTGAAAGTTTGAGGAGGTTTAAAAACTTATTTAAAGATTTTAAAATTTATAATTTTGAAGATTTGAAAATTTGTAAATTTGAGAATTCAAAAATTTAAATATTTGAAAATTTGACGATCTAAAAATTTCAAAATTAGAAAAGTTAAAGGAGATTTAAAAACTTAATTCAAAATAAAAAATTTGTATTTTTTTGATATTTGTAGATTTGAAAATTCGAGAATATAAAAAAGTTAAAAATTTGAAAAATGGACAGTTTGAAAATTAGAAAATTATAAAATGTAGAGGAGATTTAAAAACCTAATTTAAGATTAAAAAATTTGTAAATTTGAAGGTTCGATAATTTAATGATTTGAATGAATTACAATATTTCGAGGTTATTTAATAACCTAAAATTTTAAAAGTGAGTAATCAGAAAATTTCTAAAGATATATAGTTTGAAAATGCAAAATCTCAAATATTTACAAATTAAAATAAATCTGCATTGATTTATTAGTTAAAAGATAAATAAGAAACAGCAAATGGCAAATACAAAAAAAGATTTTTCCATGAAGAAAAAAAAAACAATTGAATATTGACAAAAGCAATTGAAAGTTGTCAAAAAGAACAATTGAAAAATATTCTAAGAAAACAGTATACAATATTTAAAAATTAAAAAAAGAAAAACCCAGTTGCAAAAAATAAGATTTAACAAACGATCAAAAATTGGTAAAAACAATTGAAAGTTGTCCAAAAAAAGAGATTTAATTTTTTTAAGAAAAACTGTTTAAAACATCAAGGCTACTTAAAAAGTAATTAATATTTTAAATTGTTTAAACCGTCCAATTAATTTATTATTATTATTAAATATTAAATTAAAATTAAAGGAAAAAATTCTTAAATTTTGGAGGCGTTTACTTCGTGGCACATTTTCTCGACTCACGAGAAATAAAAATATATAAGTGGTTTAAAAAAGTTAAATATTTTCTTTGCTTAAAAATTTAGAAAATTTCTCAAAAAGGATATAAAATTAATAATTTTTTAAGCAAATATTTTATTTATAAATATTTTTCAAACAAGTTTTAAACATAAAGAGAATGGTTGCGACCGTTACTACGTTACTACAATCCATACTTAAACTGAATTGAAAAATTCACTATGTTTTAATCACAAGTAATAATAATAATAATAAAATTATTTGTGGTTAAAATATAGTGAATTTTTCAATTCAATTCAGTGTACATTCAATTGTTATAAAGTTTTTTCAATTGTTTTCATTAGTCAATCTTTTTCCTTTGCTTTTATACATTAGATCAGATCACTTGAAACTTGAAACATTAGAATCAAAAAAGTGAAAATTACAATTGAAGATTTGGACGATTATTAAAAAATTACTGATTGAAGAAATTAGTTCAAAATTTTGCCTAAAACATCAGAAACCACATATTTTTAATATATAGTAAAACAATTGACGTACCACTAACAGTAACTTAATAACAGCAATTAAAATATTAGAATCAATGAAGTGAAAATTACAATTGGAAATTTAGACGATTATTTAAAAAAATACTGATTGATGAAATTAGTTCCAAATTTCATATAAGTCATCAGAAATCACATATTTTTGATATATTGTAAAACAGTTGATGTACTACTACTAGTAACTTAATGGCAACACTTGCAACATTAGAGTAAAAAAAGTGACAATTACAATTAAAGATTTGGACAACTATTAAAAAATGAATGAATGAAGAAATTAGTTCCAAATTTTGACAAAGTTATCAAAAATCATATATTTTTGATATATCGTAAAACAATTGACTTACTACTACTAGTAACTTAATGACATCACTTGAAATAGTAGAGTCAAAAAAGTTAAAATTACAATTAAAGATTTAGACAATTATCAAAACAGTACTGATTTAAGAAATTAGTTCCAAATTTTGAGTAGTTCATCAGAAATTACATATTTTTGATATATAGTAAAACAATTGACATACCACTACCAGTAACTTAATTAGAGCACTTGAAACTTTAGATTCAAAAAAGTGAAAATTACAATTGAAGATTTGGACGATTATTAAAAAAATATTGTTAGAAGATATTACTACTAAATTTTGTCTGAGTCATCAGAAATTATATATTTTTGTTATATCGTAAAACAATTGATGTACCACTACTAATAACTTAATGGCAGCACTTGAACCATTAGAATAAAAAAAGTGAAAAATACAATTGAAGATTTGGACGATTATTAAAAAATTATTCATTGAAGAAATTAGTTTCAAATTTTGCCTAAATCATCAGAAATCACATATTTTTAATATATAGTAAAACAATTGACGTACCACTAACAGTAACTTAATAACAGCAATTGAAACATTAGAATCAATGAAATGAAAATTACAATTGGAGATTTGGACGATTATTAAAAAAATACTGATTGAAGAAATTAGTTTCAAATTTTGCCTAAATCATTAGAAATCACATATTTTTGATATATCGTAAACAATTGACGTACAGTTACTTATAACTTAATGGTAGCATTTGAAATATTAGATTTTAAAAAGAAAAAATTACAATTGAAGATTTAGACGATTATTAAAAAATACTGATTGAAGACATTCGTTTCAAATTTTGTCTTAGTCATCAGAAATCACATATTTTTGATACAACGTAAAACAATTGACGTACTCCTAACATTAACTTAATAACAGCAATTGAAACATTAGAATCAATGAAGTGAAAATTACAATTGGAGATTTGGACGATTATTAAAAAATTACTGATTGAAGAAATTAGTTTCAAATTTTGCCTAAATAATCAGAAATCACATATTTTTGATATATCGTAAAACAATTGATGCACAACTACCAGTAACCTAATGGCAGTACTTGAAATATTAGAATCAAAAATATGAAAATTACAATTGAAGATTTGAACAATTATTAAAAATTTACTGTTTGAAGAAATTCATTCCAAATTTTGAACAAGTTGTTAGAAATGGCATATTATTAATATATCCTAAAACAATTAACGTACCACTACCAGTAACTTCATGACAGCACTTGAAACTTTAGATTAAAAAAGTGAAAATTACAATTGAAGATTTAGACGGTTATTAAAAATTTAATGATTGAAGAAATTAGTTCCAAATTTTGCCTAAACTCTCAGAAATCACATATTTTTAATATATAGTAAAACAATTGACCTACCTCTAACAATAACTTAATAACAGCAATTGAAACATTAGAATCAATGAAGTGAAAATTACAATTGAAGATTTAGACGATTATTAAAAAAATACTGATTAAAGAAATTAGTTTCAAATTTTGCCTAAATCATCAGAAATCACACATTTTTAATATATAGTAAAACAATTGACGTACCACTAACAGTAACTTAATAATAGCAATTGCAACATTAGAATTAATGAAGTGAAAATTACAATTGGAGATTTAGATGATTATCAAAACATTACTGATTGAAGAAATTAGTTCTAAATTTTGCCTAAATCATCAGAAATCACATATTTATGATATACAGTAAAACAATTGATATACCACTACTAGAAACTTAACGGCAGCATTTGGAACATTAGAGTCATAAAAGTGAAAATTACAATTGAAGATTTGGATAATTATTTAAAAAAATACTGATGGAAGAAATTAGTTCCAAATTTTGTTTTGGTCATCAGAAATCACATATTTTTGATATATCTTAAAACAATTGACATACAACTACCAGTAACTTAATCGCAGCAATTGAAATATTAGAGCTAAAAAAGTGAAAATTACAATTGAAGATTTGAACGATTAAAAAATTACTTATTGAAGAAATTTTTATATCGCAAAATAATTAACGTATCACTAACAGTAACTAAATGGCAGCACTTAAAATATCAGAATCAAAAAAGTGAAAATTACAATTGAAGATTTGGATGATTATTAAAAAATTACTCATTGAAGAAATTAGTTTCAAATTTTGCCTAAATCATCAGAAATCACATATTTTTGATATATCGAAAAACAATTGACGTACCATTACTAATAACTTAATGGCAGCATTTGAAATATTAGATTCTAAAAAGTAAAAATTACAATTGAAGATTTAGACGATTATTAAAAAATACTGATTGAAGACATTAGTTTCAAATTTTGTCTTAGTCATCAGAAATCACATATTTTTGATACAACGTAAAACAATTGACGTACCACTACTAGTAACTTAATGGCAGCACTTGAAACATTCAAGCCAAAAAAGTGAAAATTACAATTAAAGATTTGGACGATTATTAAAATATTATTGATTGATGAAATTACTTCCAAATGTTATATAAGTCATTAGAAATTCCATATTTTTGATATATCGTAAAACAATTGACGTATCAATAACAATAACTAAATGGCAGCACTTGAAATATTAGAATCAAAGAAATAAAAATGTCAATTGAAGATTTGGACGATTATTAAAAAGCTACTGATTGAAGAAATTATTTTCAAATTTTGCCTACATCATTAGAAATCACATACTTTTAATACATCGTAAAACAATTGATGTAGTACTACCAGTAGCTTAGTGGCAGCATTTGAAACATTAGAGTCAAAAAAGTGAAAACTACAATTGAAGATTTGGACGATTATCAAAACATTACTGATTGAATAAATTAGTTCCAAATTTTGCTTAAATCATCAGAAATCATATATTTTTGATATAACTTAAAATAAGTGACGTACCACTACTAGTAACTTAACTTGAAACATTAGAGTCATAAAAGTGAAAATTATAATTGAAGATTTGGATAATTATTAAAATATTACTGATGGAAGAAATTAGTTCCAAATTTTGCCAAAATCATCAGAAATCATATATTTTTGATATAACTTAAAACAAGTGATGTACCACTACTAGTAACTTAATGGCAGCACTTGTAACATTAGAGTAAAAAAAGTGAAAATTACAATTAAAAATTTGGACAATTATTAAAAAATTATAATTGAAGAAATTAGATCCAAATTTTGCCGATATCATTAGAAATTACATATTTTTAATATATCGTAAAACAAATGACGTATCACTGGCAATAACTAAATGGCAGCACAATATCAGAATTAAAGGAATGAAAATTACAATTGAAGATTTGGATGATTATTTAGAAACTACTGATTGAAGAAATTAGTTCAAATTTTGCCAACATCATCAGAAATCACATATTTTTGATATATCATAAAACAATTGATGTACCACTACTAATAATTTATTGACAGCACTTGAAATATTAGAGTCAAAAAAGTGAAAATTGCAATTGAAGATTTGGACGATTATTAAAAAAAATCTGACAGAAGAAATGAATTTCAAATGTTGACAAAGTCATTAGAAATTATGTATTCTTAATAGATTAGTTATAAAAACAAATTTAATCAATCAAAATTGTTTTTTGCTGATTTTAAAACTAAAATATCTAAAAAATCAATAGAAATAGAAAGCTAGTAAAATTTAAAAAACATATTAATCATTTGTTGTTATGAATAAAAAATTTAAACACAGAAACAACTGAATATTTCTAAAAACAGTTGATAATCAATAGTATATTAAAATGGTTGCAATTTTACCAAAAATTAAAGTTTTGTTAAACATTAATAAATCAGTAAATTATGTAAGTAATTATTACAAAACAAATACGATTTACATGTAAAATTTTAAACAGCTGTGATGAATTATATAGCCACAATAACAATTACCCTGTTACAAACAGATGGCGCTCCATTTACACATTCTCAAGTGTCCGATTAATTTTGTTTTGGGTTTATATTTCATATACTGGTTTAATAACAATTAAAAAAAAACACTAAAGTTTTCATTTTCATTACTTATTACAAAATCTGTTTAAATAATTAAGTCCAAGGCCACGATCGACGACGAAGAGTTGGTAATTTCACTACATGATAAAATGTAACAAATTAATTGGCTGGATCTTATTGAAATATTTTTTCTGGTGAAATATTAAAGTGTCAATCGTAAATTTATCGTGTTTTTTGTTGTTGTTGTATCATGGTGAATGCTGTCCGGTTATTCGAGCTAAAAAATGCTTTCAACTTTCACTTTAAATTTGGGAAAAATACATCTACGGCCACTCTCTAGAAAACCGAACGAAATTTTGATTGGGACGCACAGATAATCAACATGAATGAAATAATTAATCACACATTGGATTTAATATTGCTAAGACATCATTTTTTAGGCAATAAAATGCATATAAAAATTTAAAAGTTGATGATGGGCACAGATGGGCGAGAGTGCAGTCAGCAACACATTCGAATACACAAATAACACGGCTGAAGGACCACGTGGTCTACTAATACTACTACTATAACAATTTCGTTTAAATAAATGTTTAATTTTTCATCTGTACAGACAAAATATGAATTAAAAAGAGTTTAAAATAATTTCCCAATCGACGCAAAAATTCAACGTAAAACTTTTGTTTTTTGTTAATTCGATCGGAGACAACAGGTTTTACAACTTCAAGACTATAAATTATTAACCGTGTCCTCTAATTGATGATGAACAGGCATCTATCAGACAGTTTTGATTATTTACATTATATAATGAGTTCAAGGGAAAATGTGACGTTCGTGTAAATACTAGCAATAAATCGATAATTTAAGTATGTAAAGTTCGATATTAAAAATAACAACACTATATTTTTTATTGTATCTAATTACACCTTCCACGTGAGCAAATCAGTTAACGACCTCTGTCTGTGGCGATTTCACCCAATTATCTCTAAGCACCATTACAAAATACAAATCTCGTTAATTTAACATCAATCAAACCATAAGATTAACGAGGGCAATCTTTATGCACGTTTCACTTTAGCACGTGTCATTTCTACAGCAATAATCGCTTATTTAAGATAGAGGAATTTATTAATTATAATTTATAATTGTAAATATTATAGGTATGTTTTTGACGAGTGTAAATATTTTGAGAGAAGAAAAAGAAAAAAATTTTTAACACGAAATATTGGATAATTAAATTTGGCTTTACCTTATTAAAAACAGGTTCCCTTTTTAATAAATAAACGCGTAAACAACAACAGACTGCGATAATATTATTGCAAAATCTAGTTCAAGTGAAAGTGTCTTCCTGGTAATTACATCGTTTCATGCACAAACGCATTACGCATAATTAAACACGTAGTAAACATTCGATTAGCCTTATACATTTATACCACCATCTCCAAAATCGGCGACAATTAAATACCCAAATTGGTTGCGTAAACTTTTGAGAAGGGAATTTAGTGTATCAAGATAGTTGCGTACGGAATTTCTCCTTGGAATTGTGAAACGCGTTTATTATGAAAAAAAAATTAATTATTATTATTACGCAACACCACTTAAATAAAAAATTGTGCGTTTCCCAATTCGTGGAAATTTAATGATAATCTCGTGAAATCATTAAGAACACCGGATTAGATGGATGTAAGAGATATTTTTAATTAATAAAGAAACTGGATTGTTATCTTTTACCTTTTTTTAGGTCTATAATTAATAAATATATGAATCGATTAGTACAACAATGTCAATCTGTAAGGATCAAAACATCTGATTAAATATATTCATTATTATTATTTTCATTTAAATTACGTCAATCGTTGAATTCCTTTTGAAAGTAATTATAAATAATATTAAGAGTTGACGTATTTTTGATATACGAAAACACTTTTTGTGAGCATTTTTGGACCATTATAAATAATTGAGCTGCAGTCAACCAACAATTTCAAGGTCTGATAATTAAAAACGTTCTTTATTCAAACAACAAAATTGTTTACCTTAATACATCAACAATAATTACATCAAAGCGGTACGAATAATAAATAACTTTAGAAGTCATTTAATTTCAATTAAATTAAGTTTGTAAGTGTTTTGTATGTAAATACTGCACTTAAAAATAACCTTTTGCAATAATTTCATAATTGAAAGCACTCAAAAGAAAAACATAAAATGTTGTAAATAAATAATTATTGAATATTTAAGAAAAAAACTAAAAATACTAACAATAATATTATTTATTGATTCAAAATAATTAAGCTGTTAAAAAACATTAAAACTGTCTTAGTTTTAGGCATTCATATTCAAGTTAAGATACTTGTTAATATTCAAAAATTGGAGGGTGGGATAGAGGCCACCCACCCACCCTACATATGTATTTTTAATTAACGTTCAAACACTGGTTTGTAATTATTTTCCCAAATTATAAAATCTTGATTGATGTTTTAAATTGTGAATAGACGCCTTATCTGTGGCTTAAATTTATAAATATATGTAGGGTGGGTGGGTGGCCACTATCACACCCTTCAATTCCTTTAACATCAACAAAAAACATCTTTAAAAGTTTAAAACGATAAAGCCATTGACAAATCATTAAAAAATTTGATTTAAGCAATTAATATTTAAGTTATTACACTTGCTAATAATAAAAATTCGGAGGGTGGGATAGAGGCCACCCACCCACCCTACATATGTATTTTTATTTAACGTTCAAACACTGGTCTGTAATTATTTTCCCAAATTATAAATCTTGATTGTTGTTTTAAATTCTAAATTGGCTCTCTATTTGTATCTTAAATTTATAAATATATGTAGGGTGGGTGGGTGGCCACTGTTACACCCTTCAATTCCTTTAACACTAACACATTTTTTATTTATTGATTCAAAATAATTAAGCTGTTAAAAACATTAAAACTATTTTAATTTAAGGCATTCATACTCAAGTTAAGACCCTTGATAATATTCAAAAATTGGAGGGTGGGATAGAGGCCACCCACCCACCCTACATATATATTTTTTAATTAACGTTCAAATACTGGTTTGTAATTATTTTTCCAAATTCTTAATCTTGATTGATGTTTTAAATTCTAAGTTGGCTCTTTATTTGTAGCTTAAATTTATAAATATATGTAGGGCGGGTGGGTGTCCACTATCACACCCTTCAATTTCTTTAACATCAACAAAAAATTATTCGCTTAAAACAATAAAACCGTGGATAAATCATTAAATATATTGATTTATAAAATCCACATTAAAGTTATTACCCTTTTTAATATTAAAAATTTTGAGGGTGTAATAGAGGCCACCCACCCATCTTACACATCCAATTTTGTTTAGTGTTTAAACATTGGTTTTTAATTATTTTACACAACTCTAAACTTTTTCTGATCTTTTAAAATCTAAACAGGCTCTCTATTTGTAGTTAAAATTCATATGTATATGTAGGGTGGGTGGATGGCCACTGTTACATCCTTCAATTCTAACAACAAAACTAACAAAAATTTTGTTTGTTGATTCAAAATAATTAAGCCATTAAAACCATTAAAACTATCTTCATTTAAGGCATTCATATTCAAGTTAAGACCCTTGTTTATAATCCAAAATTGGAGGGTGGGATAGAGGCCACCCACCCACCCTACATATGTATTTTAAATTAACGTTCAAACACTGGTTTACAATTATTTTCCCAAATTCTAAACCTAGCTTGATGTTTTAAATTCTAAATTGACTCTCTATTTGTAGCTTCATTTTAAAAATATGTGTAGGGTGGGTGGGTGGCTACTATCACACCCTTAAATTCGTTTAGCATCAATAAAAGATTTCTTCATTAAATTGAAACAATAAATTCAATGTTTGCAGCATTTATTTTTAAGTTGATATTCTTGGTAATATTTAAAAAAAACTAAGGGTGGAATTACAATTATTGGCACTTCATCTATTCCGTAATGTTTCTAATTTTCATTTTTTTGATAATATTTATGCTGTCTTCATTAGAATTAGGAATACAATAATATTGTATACAATTTGGAATTTTGTTAGACGCAGTTTATTATTTTCTTCGATTTAAGTTTAGAGCTCCGCCATTTTGTTTCTCGTCATAATTTATCAATTGTTTCGATTGTTTCTTAAAAAGTAGTTTATTAGGGATGATTTTTGAAATTTTCAGCCTTATTACTCAAGTGAGTAATTTTCTACAATGTTTTGAATTCCTCGAAATTAATTTTATTTTCTTCAATTTAAGTTTAGAGCTCCGCCATTTTGTTTCTCGGCATAATTTATCAATTGTTGCGATTGTTTCTTAAAAAGTAGTTAATTAAGGGATGTATTTTGAAATTTTCCGTCTTATTACTGAAGTGAATAGTTTCCTAAAATTTTTTGAATTCCTTGAAATCAATTTTACTTTCTTCAATTTAAATTTGGAGCTCCGCCATTTTGTTTCTCGTCATAATTTATCAATTGTTTTGATTGTTTCTTAAAAAGTAGTTAACCAGAAATTAATTTTGAAATTTTCAGCCTTATTCTTTAAGTGAGTAATTTTCTACAATTTGTTGAATTCCTCGAAACAAATTTTATTTTCTTCAATTTCAAGTTTAGAGCTTCACCATTTTGTTTCTCGTCATAATTTATCAATTGTTGCAATTGTTTCTTAAAAAGTAGTTAATTAAGGGATGTATTTTGAAATTTTCACTCTTATTACTCAAGTGAGTAGTTTCCTACAATTTTTTGAATTCCTTAAAATCAATTTTATTTGCTTCAATTTAAGTTTGGAGCTTCGCCATTTTGTTTCTCGTCATAAATTACCAATTGTTTCGATTCTTTCTTAAAAAGTAGTTAATTAGAGGCGAATTTTGAAATGTCCAGCCTTATTACTCAAGTGAGTAATTTTCTACAATTGTTTGAAATCCTTGAAATCAATTTTATTTTCTTTAATTTAAGTTTAGAGCACCGTCATGTTGTTTCTCGTCATAATTTATCAATTGTTTTGATTCTTTCTTAAAAAAGAGTTAATTAGGATGCATTTTTGAAATTTTCAGCCTTATTACTCAAGTAAATCATTTTTTACAATTTTTTGAAATCTTCGAAATCAATTTCATTTGTTAGCTCTGCGTATTTCATTGATCAACAATGATTTTAAACAATCAGAACTATTTTCCTAGCTGCTGGAACAAAGCCATGGTTTTCCATACATTTTTTTGTTTGTTTTTGCTGCATGAAAAATGTATGGAAACGATGAGGCTTTGTTCCAGCAGTTAGGAAAGAGTTCTGATTGTTTAAAATCAATTTTATTTGCTTCAATTTAAGTTTGGAGCTCCGCCAATTTGTTTCTCGTCATAATTTATCAATTGTTTCGATTGTTTTTTAAAAGGTAGTTAATTAGGAATGAATTTTGAAATTTTCAGCCTTATTCTCCAAGTGAGTAATTTTCTACAATTTTTTTAATTCCTCGAAATCAATTTTAATTTCTTCAATTTAAGTTTAAAGTTCCGCCATTTTGTTTCTCGTTATAATTTATCAATTGTTTTGATTGTTTCTTGAAAAGTAGTTAATTATGGATAAATTTTTGAAATTTTCAGCCTTATTCTTCAAGTGAGTAATTTTCTACAAATTTCTGAATTTCTCGAAATCAATTTTATTTTTTTCAGTTTAAGTTTGGGGCTTCTCGATTTTGTTTCTCTTCATAATTTATTAATTGTTTCGATTGTTTCTTAAAAAGTTGTTAATTAGAATTTTTTTTTTTAAATTTTCAACCTTATTTCTCAAGTGAGTAATTTTCTATAATTTTTTGAATTCCTCGAAATCAATTTTATTTTCTTCATTTTAAGTTCAGAGCTGCGCCATTTTGTTTCTCGTCATAATTTATCAATCGTTTCGATTGTTTTTTAAAATTTAGTTAATTAAGGATGAATTTTTGAAATTTTCAGCCTTATTACTCTAGTAAATATTTTTTTTTAATTCCTCGAAATCAATTTTATTTTCTTCAATTTAAGTTTACAGCTCCACCATTTTGTTTTTCGTTATAATGTATCTATTGTTTCGATTGTTTCTTGAAAAGTAGTTAATTTGGGATGAACTTTTAAAATTTTCAGCCTTATTACTCAAGTGAGTAATGTTCTACAATTTTTTGAAAACCTCGAAATCAATTGTATTTTCTCTAATTTAAGTTTAGAGCTCCACCATTTTGTTTTTCGTTATAATTTATCTATTATTTCGATCGTTTCTTGAAAAGTAGTTAATTAGGGATGATTCTTTGAACTTTTCAGCCTTATTACTCAAGTAAATAATTTTCTATAATTTTTTGAAATCCTCAAAATCAATTTTATTTTCTTCAATTTAAGTTTGGAGCTCCGTCATTTTGTTCCTCGTTATAATTAATCAATTATTTCGATTGATTCACAAAACGAATTGAATTAGGGATGAATTTTGAAATGTTTAGCCTTATTACTCTAGTGAGTAATTTCCTATAATTTTTGGAAATCCTCGAATTCAATTTTATTTGCTTAAATATAAGTTTGGAGCTCCGCCATTTTGATTCTCGTCGTAATTTATCAATTGTTTCGATGGTTTCTTAAAAAGTAGTTAATTAGGGATGAATTTTGAAATTTTCGGCCTTATTACTCAAGTGAGTATTTTTTTACAATTTATAGAAAACCTCGAAATCAATTGTATTTTCTTTAATTTAAATTTGAAGCTCCGCCATTTTGTTTCTCGTTATAGTTTATTAATTGTTTCGATTGTTTCTTAAAATGTAGTCAATTACGAATCAATTTTGAAGTTTTCAGCCTTATTACTCAAGTGAGTAATTTTTTACAATTTTTTTAATTCCTCGAAATTAATTTTATTTGCTGCAGTTTAAGTTTAGAGCACCGCCATTTTATTTTTCGTCATAATTTATCAATTGTTTTGATTGTTTGTTAAAAAGTAGTTAATTAGGAATAAATTTTGAAGTTTTTAACCTTAATATTCACGTGAGTGATTTTTTACAATTTTTTGAATTCCTCAAAATCAATTTTATTTTCTTCAATTTAAGTTTAGAGCTCCGCCATTTTGTTTCTCGTTATAATTTATTAATTGTTTCGATTGTTTCTTAAAATGTAGTCAATTACGAATAAATTTTAAAGTTTTCAGCCTTATTACTCAAGTGAGTACTTGTTTACAATTTTTTGAATTCCTCAAAATCAATTTTATTTCCTTCAATTTAGATTTAGAGCTCCGCCATTTTGTTTCTCGTCATAATTAATTAATTGTTTAGGTTGTTTCTTAAAATGTAGATATATATATATATATATATATATATATATATATATATATATATTTATATAAATATATATTATATATTTATATATATTAATAATATATAAAAAGAAAAATTGTCCATCAAATTTTGATTATAATTTGTAAAACATAAACAGTACTGTATTTAAAATTAATAAATGTATATGTAGGGTGGGTGGGTGGCCTTTATCCCACAATCCAATCTATAAAACACAAGCGAATGAATTATTAAAAATTAAGCGTACCAAATTAAGAATTGACTTAAAAAAATCCATGCCTCAGTATAATTTATCCAATCAAAATTCAGTACAATCTTTCTCTATGTTTTAGTGATTGGAGGGTGGGATAGAGGCCACCCACCCACCCTACATATATTTTTTTACTTAAACTACAAACACACGTTTGTGTTTGAAAAATTGTCTATCAAAAATTTGTTTATAATTGGGAAAACGTAAACAGTGTCTTAGTTGAAATTAATAAATGTATATGTAGGATGGGTGGATTGCACTCTATCCCACCCTCCAATCTCTGAAACACAGAGAAAGATTGTACTGAATTTTTTTATCGCATAAATTTGATTGAGACATGGATTTTTAAATTAATTGTTAATTTGGTACACTTAATTTTTATTGATTCCCACACTTATGTTTTATGGCCAATCCCGCCCCCCTACATATACATATACATTCAATAATTTTAACTAGAGCACTGTTTATGAATTCCATATTATAACCAAAATTTGATGGATTTTTTTATCACCAACAAGTGTTTATAGTTTCAACCTATAAAATATAAGCGAGTGAATTATTAAAAATCAAATGTACCAAATTAACATAATTGACATAAAAATCCATAAAACTTATCCAATAAAAATTCAGTACAATCTTTCTCTATGTTTTAGTGATTGGAGGGTGGGATAGAGGCCACCCACCCTCCCTACATATACCTTTTTACTTAAGCTACAAACAGACGTTTGTGTTAAAAAATTGTCCATCAAAAATTTGTCTATAACTTGAAAAACGTAAACAGTGTTTTAGTTGAAATTAATAAATGTTTACGGAGAGTAGGTGGGTGGCCTCTATCCCACCCTCTAATCTATAAAACATAAGCGAGTGATTCATTAAAAACTACAATCACTTGTTTGTGATGAAAAAAATGTTCATCAAATTTTGGTTATAATTTTGAAAACATAAACAGTGCTGTAGTTAAAATTAATAAATATATATGTAGGGTGGGTGGGTGGCACCTATCCCACCCTCCAATCCAAAAAAACATAAGCGAATAATTCATTGAAAATCAAGTGTACTAAGTTGTCAATTTACTCCAAAATTGTATGTATCAATATAATTTATCTACTAAAAATTTACTACAAGCTTTGTTTATGTTTTACTGGTTGGATGGTGGGATAGAGGCCATCCGCCCACCCAACATATATTTTTTACGTAAACAACAAATACACGTTTGTGTTGAAAAAAAAAATTGTCCATGAAAAATTTCTCTACAATTTGGAAAAGGTAAACAGTGTTTTAGTTGAAATTAATAAATGTATATGTAGGGTGGGTGGGTGGCCTCTATCTCACAATCCAATCTATAAAACATAAGCGTGTGATTTATCAAAAATTAATTATACCAAATTAAGAATTTCCTCCAAAAATGCATGTATCAATAAGTTATCTAGTTGTACATCCATTAGGAAAACTTGGTTGACTCTTGGAGGTCATGATTCTGAACTTTTTTCTAATTCGTATGTTTATATCAATGGCAGATCAAAAAAAGGCGTAAAAAAAGTTTTCATTTGATTGAATAT
Source organism: Ontholestes murinus (assembly GCA_963969525.1). Classification (NCBI taxonomy): domain Eukaryota; kingdom Metazoa; phylum Arthropoda; class Insecta; order Coleoptera; family Staphylinidae; genus Ontholestes; species Ontholestes murinus. The sequence goes on from OZ018391.1 coordinate 75,893,859, forward strand.
AATTACCTGTAATGCTAGCAGTAAAATTAAGAATCAATTTTAAAATTGTGCCATTAATTTTTACTTATATTCTCACAACTCATATTAATATTTTAAATTATTTTTTCTCATGCAAAGGATTATTTTATTGAGATGGTATATCACTATTTTGTTATTACAGGTGATATAATCTTGCTGAATATCATCACAATTCTGAAAGTAAGATTAACACAAGCTCGGTTATTGTATTTAACATATACTTTCATTTTCATGACTTAAGCCTAATAAACTTAATTCCGAATTATGTAAATACATTATTAGACTATAACTACAATATCTGGTAACTAGAATTACGTCCTTCAAAGAGAAACATTTGTACCAGAAGACAAATATAACCCAACTTTTTATCTAGAGTCAAATTTAAACAAATTGTTAAAGGGCTCTTAATTACAACATTGAAGATTACTTCAAAATTATATCAATTTCACAATTAAGATTAATCCAACTGTTAAAATCCGTTTACTTTATGAATTTTTTTTTTAGTTATGTTGTATTTGTATTTATGAATATATTACCTTATATTTAGGAATATAAATTTTTTTGTGGATTTTGTTTCAAGTATATGATTTGTATTTTTTATGACTTGTCCAACAAATTGTTGTTTCTTAATAAAGTATCTATCTATTTAGATTTAATTTCATTCCTCTAACCAACATAGTGTCTCTAATCAATCTATATATATTTCTAGATAAGCGAATTTTACAACCCTTTATAAAGAGCTACAGACTGAAATTGGGATGACTTATATAATTTAAATGATGTGAGTAGGTGTTCACTTTCACATGCTCCAATTACTTCAACACCAAGAAAAAATTATTTATATATTTAGCACGGTTAGAAGATTATAACAATTATTGCAATAATTCATAAACTATACATACCTTTTTCTATTATCTTGTTTCTGTCTCGATCTCAACACGCGCGTGTCACAAGCTGCAGAACGTTTCGAATGTATAAATAAGCGTTGTTCGCAACACGTTGTCCGAACAGCTACTGCAAACGCGCGTCTTGAGCACACAACACTCAGCCACTATACTATTTCGTTGCAAATTCGTGCGAGGAGAATGGGAAAGCAAACGCCGAAAAAAAAGAAAACCCGGCCGAACGAAAAAGAAAGCTGTTTACTCTACACCCAAAATTCCGCAAGGTCCCCCATCAATAATTGACGAATTGAAGCTCCACACAAATTGCACGCGCAGTACTTGTCCGGGTCTAATTACCTCGGGCATTTTCTAATTGTCTTTCTTTGTTTCTGTGTAATTCTCCATTCAGAACGTTAATGCTATTGTTATTAATACGACATGAATACAATCAGTGACGTATATAATGGTAAGAGGTATTCGAAATTTTAGGTGTGTGTGTATGTTTTTTTAAATTTAATAATGTATGTGTGGGGATAAATAATATCGTACATTTAAAATGTCTGCATAAAATTATATATAAAATGTTTATATGTTTTAAGAAATGTAAGGCAAATATATATTTTGTTTTGTGTATCATATCTGTCATATCTGCCATATCTGGCATACCTGTCATATCTGTCCTAACTGTTATATTTGCCACATCTGTCATATATGTTATATCTGTCATATCTGTCATACCTTTTATAACTGTTATATTTGCCATATTTGTCATACCTGCCATATCTTTCATACCTGTTATAACTGTCATATCTGTCATATCTGTCATATCTGTCATATCTGTCATATCTATCATATCTGTCATCTGTTATATCTGTCATACCTGTTATAACTATCATAACTATTATATTTGCCATATCTGTCACATCTGTCATATCTGCCATATCTGTCATATATAGAAATAACACAATTAACCCTTGGTTTGTTTCACTGTTTATTTATTTATTCTGACTAGTTTCGACAATTACGTCAGTGTCAAAGAATTAAACAGTGAAGCAAACCAAGCATTAATTGCGTTATTTCTATATTACAAAATGTTTCATCACGAGCTACATAAGAAACTAATTCAAGAAATATCTGTCATATATGTCAAAACTTTCATAACTGTCATATTTGTTATATCCGTCATATCTGTTATATAATATTTTACAATTTTCAATTTTTAGCTATTATTTTTGAATTATTTCCTGACATTTTTATTTTACAAACTTTCCGATTGTTTTTTAAATATTAAGATTTTAATCTCCTTTAAATTTTCAAATTTTTTTAATTTCAAACTTTCAAATTTTTCAAACCTCCAAACTTTAAATTCTCATATATAAATCTTTACATTTTCAAGCTAACGAATAATAATAACTATTCTGAATTGCAAATTTTCTAAACTTCTAATCCTTTAATTTTCCAAAGTTATACTTTCAGATGAAAATAACACACAGTCTATTCCTTACTTCAATTGTTTACACTTTCAGGTTTATAATCTTCCAATGTGAGAATCATCTAATCTGCCGAGTTGTTAAACTTTAGAATTTTTGAAATTTCGATATTTCTTAATATCCCATTTTTAAAATTACAAATTTTTAAACGTTTCAATTTGAATTTATGAATTTTTGAAACATTTAATTTAATTTAATTTTTACACTTTCAAATTATCAAAACTAATTTTTTTTTAATTAAATCATCAAATGTTATGTTTTGACCTTTTTTTAATTTTAAATATTGATTTTTAAATTTCAATATACGAATGTTTTAAATTTTTTATTTTTTTCAAACATCGATTTTCAAATCATTAAATTTACAAAGATTCTGAATTTTAGGAGTCTTCAAGTTTATTACTTTTAAATTTCAAAAAAATATGGAAGTTTTTTAATTTAAAAATTAGAAAAAAATTAAATTACATAGTTTGAAAATTTGAAAATTTAAAAAGTGCTCAAAATTTGTATCTTTTCAAAATTTCAAAACTTCTAAAGTTCTATCTAATCTTCTAATTTTTTAATCTTCAAATCTTTCAGAATTCTTATCTTCTAATATTCTAATTTTCTAATTTTTTTCCGATTTATTTGTTTATTTAATCTTTTAATCTGTGAAATTTTTAAATATTTGAATTTTTAAGGTTTTGATTTGTTGTTTTAGTTTTTATTTATTTATTTTTCTCATTGTTAATTTATTTATTTTTTCTAATTTACATAGGGTGAATCCCTTTAACAAACTTTCAAACTTTTAAATTTTTAAATTTGAATTTATGAATTATTTTAATTTTTGATATTTTCAAACTTAATATGTCAATTTTTTTGAGTTTTAATTTCCTAGTTTTCATATGTTGATTTTTTACCGTTTTTTTTTAAATTTTCAAATTGTAAAATTTTCAAATTCACTAATGTTAGAATTTTCGGAATTTTTAAATCTTTTAGGTTTGTAATCTGAGAACCTTCTAATAAATAATAATACACATTTTTATTGACAAACTATACATATTTACATTTAAATAATGAATAATGGATGATGTGTTAGTGAGTTAGTTCGTCAAAAGGCTATCGACCAGAGGTCTTTCTGCCTGAGAATCTTCTAATATTCTTAATTTTTTGTTATTTAGATTTTTTTTCAATTTCCAAGTTTTCGGATATTCAAATATTCAAATCTTAAAATTTTTGATTTTTCAAGTTTGAATATTTGAACTTGGTTTAAATTTTCACATTTTTAAACGTTTGAATATTTAAACTATCAAATTTTCACACTTTCTAATTTACTAATGTTAAGTTTTTCTGATTTTTAAAGTTTCAAATCTTTCAGCTTTTTAATTTATGAATCTTCTAATCTGTTTATTTTCATGGCATTTGAATTTTTATTTTTATTTTAGTTTTGAATATTTAGATATTTAAAAATATTGCAATTCTGAATTCTTGAATGTTTGCATTTTTGAATATTTAAATTTTTAAATTGTCAAATTTAAAATTTTTTACATATTTAAATTTTCAAATTTACTAATGTTGAAATTTTCTAAATTTCAAATTTTCCGCTCTTCCAAACTTATTCATTCAGGTTTATGATTTTCTAATCTGAGAATCTTTTGATCTGCTAATTTTCTTATCATTTGAATTTTGGAATTTTTGAAGTTTTGAATTTTTGAATTTTTTAATATTCCAGTTTTTGAATATTTAAAGTTTTGATTTTATTTTATAAATTCATGAATTATTAAATTTTTGATATTTTAAACTTCTAAGTTCAAAATTTCTAATTTTCCAATCTAAAATTTTAAAATTTTCAGTTTTAAATTTTTGAATTTTTTTTTCTCGGTTTTCATAACTTCGAATTTGAATTTTTTAACTTTTTTTTTAAATTTTCAAATTCACTAATAGAATTTTCCGAATTTCAAATTTTCGAATCTTTCAGGTTTGTAATATAAAAATCTTCTAATCTGCTAATGTTTTAATCTTTTAAAATTTAGATTTTTTTTTTTAATTTTTAAGTTTTCGGATATTCAAATTTTCAAATCTCAAATTTTTTTAATTTTTTGAAATGTCAAGTTTCCTAATCTTCAAATTTGAATGTTGGAACTTTGTTTGAATATTCAAATGATTAAATTTTTAAATTTAAATTTCAAAATTCGAAAATTTTTTAATTTCTCAACGTTAAAATTTTCTTCCAGACATAATCTTTCAGGTTTCTAATCTGATGATCTTCTGATCTGCTTATTTTCATGTCTTTAGAATTTCTGAATATTTAAATTTTCATATTGTCAAATTTTAAAATTTTCACATATAGAAATCTTAAAATTTTCAAATTTACTAATGTTAAAATTTTCTGAATTTCAAATTTTTTGATCTTCCAGACCTATTCTTTCAGGTTTCTAATTTTCTAACCTGAGAACCTTCTGATCTGATAATTTTCTTATTTGAATTATTGAATTTTAAAATTTTTTGAATTAAATTTTCAAAATTATCAGATTTTCTAATTCTAAAATTTTCAAATTTACCAATGTTAAAATTTTCTGTATTTATAATTTTCTAATCTGAGAATCTTCTGATGGCTAATTTTCTTGTCATTTGAACTTTTGAATTTAATCATATTTCAGTTTCTGAATATTTGAATTTTCAATTTTTGAGTTCAAAATTTCAAATTTTTAAATTGTCTAATAATGGAATTTTCAAATTTTCAAATTTCTTAATTCCCCAACCTTTAGATAATACAATCTTTCTTCTTTTCTTTTTATTTCTTTCTAATCTGTTTTTTTCACTTTTGAATTTGTAACTTTTTTGAATTTAGAATTTTTGAATTTCTTTGGCCATAAATTTAAATAATTTGGATTTAAACAAATTGTCGTCAAAACATTTTTAGATAAAATGAAACAAATAAAAAATATATATTTCTGTACATTATTATCATGAAACATTTGTCATTTGCCCCGTACCATCTGTCATCTGTCATCTCCCTGTCATCTTTTATTTGTCATCTGTCATCTGCTATCTATTATCCGTCATCTGTCATATGTCATCTGTCATATGTCATCTGTTATTTGCCATCTGTCGTGATATCTATTATCTGTCATCTGTCATCTGTCATCTGCTATCTGTCATCTGCTATCTGTAATCTGCCATATCTCATCTCTCATCTGTCATCTAACATTTTGTCATTTGCTAATCTTTTAAGAATATAATATTTTAACTTTTTAATCTGTTAATCTTTTCAATTTTATGCCTTTGAATTTTTGAATTTTTAAATTTTTCTAACTTTTGATTTTCTTTGGTTATCAATTAAAAAAAAATTGTCTGTTATCTGTCAACTGTTATCTGTCATCTGTCATCTAACATTCTGCCATTTGCTAAATAAATTGTTATAAAAAATTGAAAAAAATATTTTTGTACATTACATATTATCTAATTTCTGAAATTTGTCAATTGTAAGCTAACATTTGACATTTGCCGTGTAGCATCTGTCATCTGCCATCTGTTATCTGCCATCTGTCACCTGGTATCTCTTATTTGTCATCTGTCAACTGTCATCTGTAATCTGTCATCTGTCATCTGTCATCTGTCATCTGTCATCTGTCATCTGTCATCTGTCATCTGTCATCTGTCATCTGTCATCTGTCATCTGTCATCTGTCATCTGTCATCTGTCATCTGTCATCTGTCATCTGTCATCTGTCATCTGTCATCTGTCATCTGTCATCTGTCATCTGTCATCTGTCATCTGTCATCTGTCATCTGTCATCTGTCATCTGTCATCTGTCATCTGTCATCTGTCATCTGTCATCTGTCATCTGTCATCTGTCATCTGTCATCTGTCATCTGTCATCTGTCATCTGTCATCTGTCATCTGTCATCTGTCATCTGTCATCTGTCATCTGTCATCTGTCATCTGTCATCTGTCATCTGTCATCTGTCATCTGTCATCTGTCATCTGTCATCTGTCATCTGTCATCTGTCATCTGTCATCTGGCATCTGTCATCTGTCATTTGCTAATCTTTTAAGAATATAATATTTTAACTTTTTAATATGCTAATCTTTTCAATTTTATGCCTTTGAATTTTTGAATTTTAAATTTTTTTTAACTTTTGAATTTCTTTGGTTTCATCAAAAAAATGTATTTAAATAAGTTGTTATAAAACATTTTTTGGCGAAATAAAACAAATTGAAAAGAATATTTGTGTACATTATTATCTAATTTCTGAAATTTGTCATTTGTAAGCTATCATTTGGCATTTGCCGTGTACCACCTGTTTTCTGCCATCTGTCACCTGGTATCTCTTATCTCTCATCTGTCATCTATCATCTGTTATCTATCCTATGTCATCTGTCAACTGCCATCTCTCATCTCTCATCTCTCATTTGTCATCTGTCATCTCTCATCTGTCATTTGTCATCTTCTGTCACCTATCATTTTGTTATTTGATAATTTTTAAAGAATATAATATTTAACTTTTTATTCTGCTATATATTTTCAATTTTATACCTTTGAATTTTTGAATTTTATTAAATTTTGATATTTTTATTTTATTTTTTGGTTATAAAAATTAATAATTTGGAATTAAACAAATTGTTCTAAAACATTTTTAGATGAAATAAAACAAATTAAAAAATATATTTCGGTGCATTATTATATGATCTCTGAAATTTGTCATTTGTAAGCTATTACCAAACATTTGTCATCTGCCGCGCACTATCTGTTATCTGTCATCTTTTCTGACATCTGTTGTTCGCCATTTGCCATCTGTTATTTTCTATCTGCCATCTGTCATTTGTCATCTGTCATCTGTCATTTGTCATCTGTCATCTGTCATCTGTCATCTGTCATCTGTCATCTGTCATCTGTCATCTGTCATCTGTCATCTGTCATCTGTCATCTGTCATCTGTCATCTGTCATCTGTCATCTGTCATCTGTCATCTGTCATCTGTCATCTGTCATCTGTCATCTGTCATCTGTCATCTGTCATCTGTCATCTGTCATCTGTCATCTGTCATCTGTCATCTGTCATCTGTCATCTGTCATCTGTCATCTGTCATCTGTCATCTGTCATCTGTCATCTGTCATCTGTCATCTGTCATCTGTCATCTGTCATCTGTCATCTGTCATCTGTCATCTGTCATCTGTCATCTGTCATCTGTCATCTGTCATCTGTCATCTGTCATCTGTCATCTGTCATCTGTCATCTGTCATCTGTCATCTGTCATCTGTCATCTGTCATCTGTCATCTGTCATCTGTCATCTGTCATCTGTCATCTGTCATCTGTCATCTGTCATCTGTCATCTGTCATCTGTCATCTGTCATCTGTCATCTGTCATCTGTCATCTGTCATCTGTCATCTGTCATCTGTCATCTGTCATCTGTCATCTGTCATCTGTCATCTGTCATCTGTCATCTGTCATCTGTCATCTGTCATCTGTCATCTGTCATCTGTCATCTGTCATCTGTCATCTGTCATCTGTCATCTGTCATCTGTCATCTGTCATCTGTCATCTGTCATCTGTCATCTGTCATCTGTCATCTGTCATCTGTCATCTGTCATCTGTCATCTGTCATCTGTCATCTGTCATCTGTCATCTGTCATCTGTCATCTGTCATCTGTCATTTGACAAAAAATTTAAATTTTCAAACCTTAAAATCCGAAATTTTAAAAATTTAAATCTGATTGAATTTAAAAAATTGAAAATTAGAAACTTCTAAATTCATAAATATTAGGAAATTAGATTCTATGGTTAGAATATTAGAAACTTGATAAAATTTGGAAATTTTGAAGATTAAAAAAGTTGTAATTCAGAATTTAGAAAATTCAAACATTAGTGAATTTTTAAATTAAAAAATTTGAAAATGTTAAAATATTAAAATATGAACATTTGACAATAAGGAAACTTAGAAAATTCAAAAATATTAAAATTTCAAAAATAATGATTTTTAAAATATAGAAATTTGAACATTTAAAAGTAATAGATAATTTTTTTATTGTATATTTTAAAGTGAAAAATGAAAGACAAGAATTCAATATTTTTAATCATTTCGTTATTTAATTCAGAGATAATAATTAGAGTTTAATTTATTAACGAAAAAGAGTTTCGCAGTGAAAGTTTGCTTTAAATTATTGGTAAAATACTTATTACTACTTATGGACACTCAATTTCCATTCTAAATTGTTTAATGTACTTATTTACACATTTGCCTGGCGATAATAAGTTGTGCAAACCCGCTGCAAATGTGAATTGAGCCAACAAAACAAAAAAAGGAAAAATGACGGAATGGAGTCGGATGGTGAAACTGCGAAAATAAAGATAAAAGATGCGGCGCAAATACATTAGCCTGGCGAACGGGAAATATATCTTTTATTTTGCAAAGAAAAAGCAGCCGCAAATGCATTTTCTCCAGTACACGTGAAGTGTTTGTGCAGAAGAACGTCTAATTGAAGTCTTACATCATCCACTCGAGCAAACACAATGCCATTTGTTTTACGGCGAATGTTGATTATGCCGTTTTTTGCGGTGGTACGCAGGTAGTTTTGGCCTAATTAAAACAAATGAGATTTTAATCAGCATAATCGACGTAGTTTCTAATTTTGAGTACTTCACGCTTGGCTTAAAACGAACGTATTAATTTTAAAGAGGAAAAATCTGCAATGGCTTAATTATAGACGATGAAATTCAAAATAGGTAATAAATTAGAAAAATTAAATAGGTAATAGTAATAAACTTATCAATTTTTAACACGTTAATGTAGTAGTGAGTGTTTACATAAATTGTAATCAGGTGATTCATTGATAAACCGGTAATTTTGGAGAATAAGCCAACAAATGGAATATTTTGTCCAATATTTATGTGATTAAAAATTAATTAGTATGATTGGTGAAATATTTTAATAATTAAATCATTTAAGTGATGTATTGATGATGAGTTTGAAAACTTGATAAATGTTTTTTCTTGAATAATTTTATCACTTATCTCTTGATGAAATATTAAGAAATAATAGGTAGAGAATTGATAAACAGGGTAAATATCAAAAATTAGTGAAATAAACCATGTGTTTATCAATTTTCTACCTATTATTAATGTTTTGCTGGAAAATTTTATGTCGTTGGAAAAATACACTATTCATAAATTGTTTACATTAATTAATTAGTATATGATTACCTGACTTTCATAATAATATTTACATATTTATTCAATGTGTTGTGAATTTCAAAAATAATTTTGTTATTTAAACCAACAAAAATTTAAATTCCAGGTGAAAGGACTCGATTTTATACATGTTTTCTTAACATAATTATGTTATGAAATTAATAGTTTCAAGTTTGTATTTGTAATAAATTATTATAAACAAAAAAATAAATAATAAATTTCAGCAGGGATTTTACAAACAACTATCTTTAAATATTTTAAATTTCAAATAGGATCGTGATGACCCTTACTATGTGGTATTTCATTTTGAAATGTAGGATGAAATAAAATACGATTTTCTATGTTTGTAGAGGTAAAAAACATAGAAAATCGTTATTTATTTCAATTAGAAACATTTTTACTTACATTAATTTTCACTTCTAAACATTCTATTTTAATTAATGTTGATGAAAAACACGAAAACAAACTGTTACACCTTAAAATAAATAATTGTACCGTTGCAAATTGATGTATGGAATCTAAATGAACTTTAATTGATTAATTTTCTATTTATTAGTTTATTTTCCAATGGGTGGGGAACCTGTAGATAGGCAACCCAATATACGCACGCCTGGTAATTTATTCCAATCAGGTGTTTGGACGGATCTGTCAGCCGCGAACATTCCAAAAAAAGCGTAAAGGGCAGAATGCCGCAGGGCAGGAGAAAAACGCCCTTCAGTGGGAAGGCGAAAAAGGAGCAGCTCAAAGCCAAGAAACAACAGAAAACGAACCCTCCAGGTAAATCAACGACTTTAACGCGCACAAATCGCCGACCGAAATTCCTAACCGTTTAACCTCAATCTCAAAATTATCGCCTTAACGAACGTATTCCTACAGATTTCCCTCCTTAAATCACCGTGATGATTATTTAAACGAAATCTACTGTCATTAGTAGTTATTATAAACCTAAATCTTAATAATAGATTTTGTTTTAACAATTGCCACACACTAATAACATTTATAAATTATTATTATTGTAATATCTGTAATAGTTTTATTGTTTATAACATATGTGATGAATTATTATTTGGTTTACTTCTTTGACTCATCATTTCATTCAATATTCGTTCAAAGAGTCGATGGAATGTATTTGTGGTGCTTTCGTATTTCGAATCAAATTTACCCTGTTATTAAACAAAAATGGTTGAAATATTTGCAATAATTATATTATTAAGTGGTTTACTTTAACTAATTGAATATTCCCTGCAATAAGACATCATAATTTGTTTTCGTGTATATAAAAGTTTTAATTTCATTAAATCGTTTAATAGAATGAATATTTTCACTTATTAAATAAGTGAAAAAAGTGCCAAACTGTGTTTTACTCATATCAACATGTTCACGTACTCAAACAACCCAATTAACGTTCAAAAGAAACTTGAAACAAAAAAAAAAGAAAGCAGAAGGTAATCTTGTGTGATTATTGTTATTGATGAAATGTGAAACAAAACAATAAGTTCCAATCGACGATCAAGATAATGCAATAATACACTATTAACTCATCATACGTTAATTGTTAATGAAGAAATGTTTTACCACTGGTTATAGTTAAGCCGTCGCAAGCTGACTGACTCATCGCTTTATATTGGAGGAATCAGACACACGTTTTGTCTTTTATTTCATTCTGCCCCGGTCATCCTAGGATGATTATAGAACAAGATAGATATGAATTGCTATACTGTCCGTAGTTCGAAAATGCATGAGTCTCAGAATAGTATAATACTGCAAAATGTAACTAGAACTTACACTCCCTAGTGATTATGATTATATTCATTAAGCCCTAACCTATCGTGACCTCCTTAGCTCAGGGTGTAATGAGTTTAATATTTCAGGGTATAATTCAGCCTATCTCGAATGTTATTAATTATGAAATCTGATTAATATTAATGATTACACAATTGTATTTAGTTAATTGATTAATAGAACAACAACTTAAAACATGTAATTCATATAAAGTTTAAATAAAACACTTTATAACTTTGTTTTACCACTATATTTTGTGTTTTATTTCAACTTTTTATCAAAATGCACCACCAAGTGAACGCCGACATCAAACAAGTAATTCATATTGTTACTATTAGTTTTTCTCTCTAAGCATTAAGTGATAATGATATATATCTTTTAAGCTTCAACAAGCTTGTTTATTTATTTATATAATATGTATTTACATAGTTTCCATTTTTCAATTGTTTTAAAGTGAAAATGGCAAACAAAAAATAAGGCTTGAACAGAAAATAATTTTAAAAATAAAAAAATGCAATAACGTTAACAACAAAAATGTGGAACAGAATAACAAATAATGAAGAAGGAGACACGATTACTTTTACCTCTGTAACTTTGTTTGTATAACATGTCTTATGTTTTGATAATGGCAAGTGTATCGCCAAAACTATAGTCAATGAAAATAAAATCCAGTTATACAAACAAAATTACAATTCTATACTCGAAAGTGTATAACAAAGCAGAATGCTCAAGAATCAACTTTATTTTAAATAAATAGAAATAACTTCTGTCACCTGCAATACAATTCGATTTATTTAAAATGTTCAGTTGTATTATTATTAAATCAATTTATAATTTTCAATAGTTTGTTAGTTAGTTTTCCTATTATTAGTGAAAAATCCCCACAGAAATTTATCTATTTCAATATCCTACTGGTGTGAAGTTGGCAATAGATTCCAGCAATAGATTTTGTTTGCCTAAATTTTATTAAAATGCAATAATTACCATAAAGTTTTCATGATGATAATCAAATCTACGGTCATTTAATACTGAAAAAATATTTCGGTCCCTATTTTCACCCCTTTAAGACTACCCCCACAGCCCCCAAAATTTTAGTCCTGAACATTATATTTTATATTGCATCAGTAATTAAAAGAAATTGTATTAAATGATTCTGAAATACATATTTGCAAAATATCCTTTTATGTCATTGTCATCTGACATCTATCCATCAGTTATCTGTCAATTGCTATATTTCGATTGTCATCTGTAAACTGTCAATTGTCAATTGTAATATGTGTTTTATAATATATACTATTTATCATCTTTCTTTTTTGTTTTTGTTTTTAAACATCACTTAACTGTAATCTGTAAAACTATCATCTATCAATTATCATCTGGTTAATTAATAGTCATTAGTCATTGTCACAAATGGTATAATACAAACGACAGATGGCTGATCTGTCGTTTGTATTATACCATTTGTTAAAGTTCTTACTTTTGTTTTTAAAGATGACTTTGACATCTGCCAACTGACGTATGTTAATTGCTATCTCTCAGCTGACATATGTCAACTGTCATCTGCCAACTGCCACCTGCTATTTGTTGTATATCATTAGACATATTTCTTTTTTATTAGTCCAAACAAAAAAAAAAACACTTTGGCATCTGTTTATTGTTATCTGTCAATAGCCATCTGTCAACTGTTATCTGTCTAGTGTCATTTGTCAACTGTCATCTTTTTTGTAGCATACCATTTGTCATATTTCTTGTTTTCTATTTAAAAAATCACTTCGACATCTGTCAAATATCACCTGTCTATTGTTACCTGTCAATTGCCATTTGTCAACTGTCATACGTCAATTGTCATCTGTTAACTGCCATTTGTCAATGGAAATATGTGTTTTATAGTATACTATTTCATCATCTTTCTTGTTTTTTGTTTTTAAAGATCACTTCCACATCTCTAACTGTTATCTGCCAATTGTCATCTGCCAACTGTTGTATAATAATTGTCATTTGTAGTACACCGATTGTCCATCTTTCTTGTTTAAAATTTTTTCATCTATCAAGTGTCATCAGCCATCTGTCATTTGTAGTATACCATTCGTTATCTTTCTTTGTTTTTTAAAGATCACTTTGACATGTGCCAACTATCCTCTGTCAATATCCAAATGTCATTTATAGAATCTTATTTGATATTTTTTGTTTAATAATTTGTTTTTAAAGAACACTTTAACACCCGTCAACTGTTATCTGTCTATTATTTTCTGTCAACTGTCCACTGCCAACTGTCATCTCTAAAGTGTTGTCAACTACCATCTTTTCATGTAGCATACCATTTGTCATCTTTCTTGTTTTCGTTTTAAAAAATGATTTTGAATATTTCAACTATCTTCTGCCATCTATCTATCAACTGCTATCTGTCAACTGCCATATGTCACATGTCAACTGTCATTTGTCAATTCAAATTTGTTTTATAGTATACACTTTGACATCTGTAAAATGTCATTTGTCTATTGTTATCTGTCAACTGTAATTTGTCCATTGCCATCTATCAAGTGCCATTTATCAACTGTCATCTTTTTATGTAGCATACCATTTTTCATCTTTCTTGTTTTCGTTTTAAAAGATCACTTTGACATCTGTTAACTGGCGTATGTCAATTACTATCTGTCAGCTGACATATGTCAACTGTCATCTGCCAACTGTCACCTGCTATTGGTAGTATATCATTAGACATATTTCTATTAAAACACTTTGGCATCTGTTTATTGTTATTTGTCAATTGCCATCTGTCCACTGCCATCCGTCAACTGTCATCTGTGTAGTGTCATTTGTCAACTGCCATCTTTTTTGTAGCATACCTCCTGTCATATTTCTTGTTTTCTATTTGAAAAATCACTTTGACATCTGTCAAATATCACCTGTCTATTGTTACCTGTCAATTGCCATCTGTCAACTCTCATGCGTCAATGGTCATCTGATAACTGCCATTTGTCAATGGAAATATGTGTTTTATACTATACTATTTATCATCTTTCTTATTTTCGTTTTAAAAGATCACTCTGAATCTTTTAACTGTTTTCTGTCATCTATCTATCATCTAACTGCTATCTGTCAACTGTCACCTGTCAACTGCCATTTGCTGATTCAAATATGTTTTATAGTATACACTTTGACATCTGTCAACTGTCATTTGTCTATTGTTATCTGTCAACTGTCATTTGACTATTATTATCCGTCAACTGTCATTTGTCCATTGCAATCTTTCAAGTGACATTTATCAACTGTCATCTTTTTATGTAGCATACCATTTTTCATCTTGTTTTCGTGTTAAAATTCACGTTGACACCTTTTAATTGTCATCTCTATTTATCTATCAACTGCCACATGTCAATTGTCATCTTTTAACTGCCATTTGTCAATTGAAATATGTGTTTTATAGTATACTATTTATCATCTTTCTTGTTTTTGTTTTTAAAGATCACTTTGCCATCTGTTAACTGTAATATGTTAACTGACATAATTCAACTGACATCTGTCAACTGCCATATGTCAACTACCACTTGTCATTTGTGGTATATCATTTGACATATTTAACGTTTATTAATTTGTTTTTAAAGAACACTTCGACATCTGGTAACTGTCGTCTGTAACGTGTCATCTGTCAACTGCCATCTATCAACTGTTATCTAATCATTGTCATCTATTATTTGCCATTTTTCTGGCTGGACTGTTGTAAGGGTTGTCTTAGAGGGATGAAAAAAGGGACTGAAACATTTTTTCAATATTTAATAACCATAGATTTAATTGTAATCATGAAAATTTTATGGTAATTATTCTATTTTAATGAAATTTTGGCAAACGAAATCTATTGCTAACTTCACACCTGTCAATATCCTCTAGTTGTTTAATCTTAGAACTTTTATAGATAGATTTATTACAGTGCCGACATTATTTCTTATTAGGGAGATTATATATGTTACAAGTGGAGGGGCAATGTATACCGTATGATGATGAGTGAGTCATCTTATAAAATAGCCTTTTCTTCAGGGATCCTATTTATTTGACGTTAATGCTGAGGTGATTTTACAACTTTAGTACAGCTAATTTTGGTGTTTAGTAAATTAGTAGATACTTCAATACCTGAAATACTTTTTGTTGCTTGTAGAACATCTATTAGATCTGTCTTAGTAATAGATTTAAGCGCCTGTATAAGTCTGTGTATGGAATATTCTTATCATAACCTCCCAAAATGACCTTGAGATTTCATATTTGTAACTAGAGGCCAGAATTTTCGATATTTATTGCACTCCTTCAAGTAATCTTTAATGAATTTTATTGCTCCTTCCGCTACCTACTACTATTTTTTTAAAATTAGGATATCTATTAAATCAAAGTTAGTAGTTGAAATTTAGCAATTTATTATTTAAAAATATTGTTGTAATTTTTAGGTAGCTCAAGACATAGAGTATTGTTGAAAAATCGCAGCAGCGATGACGAATCATCGGATCACAGCGCCGTGCACAAAGTCAATTACCAGCCGAACAAGAGCGCACGCTCGAACCGGTACAACCTGCAGTTCTTCAAAGAGACCAACGAGGAGCTGGCGCGCAGGAGGGAGCTGGCGCGTCTGGAGATCGTGCCGGTGGCCGATCACGAGCTCGAGATCAAGGTCGACGACTTCTTCCCGGCCCAATTCGATTATCCGAAGCGTCCCGAGTGGTCGTTCGACATGTCCAAGGAGCAGTTGGACGCGCGCGAAAACAAGTACTTCATGGACTACGTGCGCAACCTGCAGGAGAACTTCAGCAGGGAGGAGATGAGCTTCTTCGAGTTGAACCTGGAAACGTGGCGGCAGCTGTGGAGGGTTATTGAAATGTCCGATATCGTCCTTATCATTGCCGATATTAGATTTCCGGTAATTATTTTTATTAATATGCAAATTAAATAAGTTCAACGATAAAAAACTTCCTCCCTGAAAAGCTAAACAGTGAAACAAAACCTTCTAATTAACATAAACATGTTTCACCAGGGGTTAAATGGGAATTTAATTCATCATGTTGTTACTTGAGCGTTCTATTCAACTTTTCATTAATTAGCAGATTTTTCAATTCTCCCAACAATTTGCAATATAATTTAATTATTATTAATATTTTTTATTGTAGGCATTAATGTTCCCTCCATCGATTTATGAATACGTGACGAACACATTGAAGAAACACATGATATTAGTCCTAAACAAAATCGACTTGGCACCGACGCCTCTGGTGGCGGCGTGGAAGAACTACTTCCTGGAAAAGTATCCTGATTTAAAAGTCGTACTCTACACCACCCTTCCCGGCTATAATTTGGTGGGTAAACAGTGCGACAAGGCTGGTGAGTTGTAACACCCGCGATCAAATCGATATCAGTTGTAATTGTAATTCTTGCAAACATTCAGGTTTACAAATTCGTCGTCGCAAGGGAAGGATACGAATGGCGGCCGAGGGTACGAAATTACTACTAGAGACCTGCAAACAGATTGTCGGCGATCGCGTCGATCTGAGCTCGTGGGAGGAGAAATTGAGGGAGGAGTCGACGGTGGATTTCGTCGACGATGATAAGATCGAGGTCGGCGAGACTATCGACGCGAAGAACGAGACTAATTATTATAAGCACGAGGCGTACAAGGACGGTATACTGACCATCGGGTGTATAGGGCAGCCGAACGTCGGGAAGTCGTCGGTGATGAACGCCATTATGGGCAAGAAGGTGGTCAGTGTGTCTCGAACGCCGGGGCACACGAAACACTTTCAGACGATTTTCCTCACCAATAAGGTGAAGTTGTGCGACTGTCCAGGCCTGGTGTTCCCGTCCAAGGTTCCCAAGGTCCTCCAGGTGCTGATGGGCAGCTTTCCAATTGCTCAATTACGCGAACCTTTTACCACAATCAAATTTTTAGGTCAGTATTTATTCAGCAATTTCGGTAATGTATTTGTTATCTTTTTGGAAAATACTACTTTATTTCATTCAATCCAATGTTTTTAAGTAATAATTTCATATTATAATTTAGGATAGACTTCACTTGCAAATCTTTCAGTTATTAGGTTTCGTTTTAGCCATCACTTATTATTATGAGGAATATGATCAATTTAATTAAATGTATTTTTTTACTAGCTGAGAGATTAGATTTACCTAAGTTTTTGAGGATATCACACCCCGAGAACGATGTAACATGGTCGGCGATGGATATTTGCGATGGTTGGGCGAAGAAACGCGGTTACCTCACCGCCAAAGCGGCTAGGTTGGATTCTTACAGGGCTGCCAACAGTCTGTTAAGAATGGCGCTGGATGGAAAGGTGTGTCTGAATTTTGCTCCGCCCTCGTATTTCAAAAATAAAGGTAAGTAGCTCAACGGAACTCTTATTATCCATTTATAACAAGAAATTAGTAAAAACTTCGACGACGAAGTTGACGTGTCGATTTAAACTTAGATATGACTTTAGATTTCCGACGCAAACTTTCTCGTTGATATTTTTTTTAAGGCTTAAGTAGAATATAAATCAAGTTTTTATAAATACGTGATTTGTGTGTGATTCCTATAATTTAAAATAGATTATTGGGAGAAACACCCGGACGTGGAAACGGTCCGATGGGTCAAGGCGATCACGGAGGATGACGAGCCACCACTGAGGTACCTGTCGCGGGCGAATTCCTCCGACGAAGAGACTGAAGCCTCGTCGGGTAAACACCTGCACCAGGATTCCGAGCACAACGAGAGCGACGAGTACGACGACAGCGAGGACGCGGACGAGAGCGACGAGGAGGAGAGCCCCATCGAGTTGGACAAAAACAAATTCAGTGCGTTGTTGAATCAATAAAAAAATATATGCATTTACTTTTAATTTCCTTTAATGTACCGAACCTACTGGAGTTCCGCCAGTGCGGCCAGCCGGCAAATTTCCTCACCCTCCGCCTTGATGTGCTCCCTGGTCGGAATCTGACCGTCCTCGACTGTGATGTCCTCAGTGAAGTCACCTAAGAAATACATATTATTGAACCACCAATCAAATTGCTAATTGGAATTTACTCACCTGCAGCAACAACCGTCACGCCGGTGTCCTGCATTTTCGAGCATTTAGAAATTAGTTTGGAGAACAGGTAATCAGCTTCTGGTGTAGGACCTTGAAGGTCTTCAGCAGCGGCGATTCTCATTAACGTTTGCACTTTGTTATTTAATATGCTGATTATCTTTGGGCCTTTAAAAAAAGATCATCAATTAATTAGGCGATGTTAATTAATTTTATACGCTTTAAAATCCTAACGTGATCAAAATTCTTATGCAAAAAAATAATAATTAAAAATGCGGCGTTATCATATGTGGGTATACGAAACTTCTCATTGATAAAGAAAATTTTAATATTACCATTAGTTTCCAGCGGTTCGACGATGATGGACGTATCGGACGAGATTTCCCTGGTCTTGGATTGATCCGTTTGGATCTTCTGGGTCGTCGCTTGAAGCCCCTGCAACACTCTTCTGACCTCGGTGAGTATAGAACCGTGTGTTTTCCTCTGCTCCATCGCCTTTTCCCAGCGCTCCTTTTCAGCCTCTATTTTCTCTTGTAATTCAGTCTTTAATTCTTTATATCTACAATAATTAATATAATAAACTAATCAAAGGAAATTGTTTGACATCTAGGGAGTAAAAAAGAAACTAACAGACAATAAAATGGTGCTGACATGTGGTTGACCATAAAAACACTTTTTACTTTGTACTATTAATAAAGAAAACACTTTTACTTTTTTATACCACTTTAAACTTCCTTTAAGAACCAATTATTCATATTGTTGAATATTTCTATAACAATTTCTTTGAGTAAAAATATACGTACTCATCGGTCGTTGGCACTACGGAATTCTTCAGTTTATCTGACATCACCTCGGCGTGCTCCTTTTGTTTAATCAAATTGGCTTTATCGCTCTCTAGTTTATCGACCAACTCTTGTAGGCGTACCGACTGTTTTCCTTGATTTTCCATGCTTAAATAAAATTAATTCAAAATTAACATCAATTACAATTGTACTTAATAATCGTTTTCTAAGCTTAACATGTAAACAATCATATCCTTTATATCGCTTCCTTTTTTGATGTCACTTTTTATGTAATAATATTTTTTTATTAATTTAAAAATATACCATGGGAAGATGCAGTCAAAGTTCGAAACCAAGGTAGTGTTCTTTAGTATTTTTAGAATCTGTGTGAGTTCCTGAATACTATTGTTCAGTTCCACGAAGCTCTGGGATTCCGTTAGCGGAGGCAGGGTGTTCACAGTGATGTCGCTCTGTTTATTCAGAAAAAATTCGATTCATTCAATATTTCACACTAAAATATACATACATCCCTCCGCACGAGCTCCCTCAAATTTCTAACGGTTTCCTTAATCTGCTTGTTTACTTCCTCCAGGTCCATGTTGCGCACCTTCATGTCCGCCTTCACGATCGCCTGCAGCGTTTCGTACTCCACCTTTCTGTCGTCCAGGTATTCGGTGGCGAGCTGGCCCAGCTTAATGGTCTGGATCAAACAGTTGCCCTGCGCGAGGCCGTCCTCCTTCAGCGACTTCAGCACCGCGTCGTAGTAGATGGCGTCCTAAAGTAATTGCAAAATATTTCAGAGATGGCGCTGTTATCAACATCAAATTCATTCCTCCTCTATTCCAATTCAATTTAGGATTGCTCCAAACACTTAGTTATTGTATTAATTTTGATATATTATGTCATAATATAAAATTTGAAGTATTAGTAAAATATTACCAGAATAATTTAACCGTATAGTTGACGAGTGATACCAAAGCGTGTCGCTAATGCTGAGAGAGCAAATATTCTCTTCGACATCTGGATTCTTCTCTTTAAACTAAAAACTACACTAAAAATTCTTAACCATTTTGTGCCAAACTTTTGTTGTTGTTTTTGGCACTAAAATGGTTAAGAATTTTTAGTGTAGTTTTTAGTTTAAAGAGAAGAATCTAGATGTCGAAGAGAATATTTGCTCTCTCAGCATTATGGACAAAACAAGGGTTAGAGCGGAAGATCATCATCATCAGCTGCACGAACTCCGCCTATCTTCGTCCATCTAAATAACGTTTTGTATAATTTTTGTGTATATTCATATGTATTTTTTTAAAGAAGCTAATGCATATAAAATGTGTTTTACTAATACTTAATTTTAAAGTTTCAATGGTTTAAACAAGCATCCTTACTTTTCTCATCAATTGAATAATCGTTATGTACGTTGTCTTCACAGTGATGGCCGCCTCCTTCTTGAGGATCATATCTTGCACCTTTCCTGTGACGATTCCTATCTGAATGTCCAGCGGGCTTTTCTCATTGTTTACGGAATTAAGCTGATCTTCGAGATCCCCTTCTTCAAGCTGAAATATAATTTATAGTGAAGTTCTACTCTTTTATTTTTTTAGTGCCATCAATACCGTATTTTTTAAAACTGTAAAAGATTCCCCAGCATTTAATTTCTTCATTAATAGAATTTACAAGTTCAATTTGTAAGTGTTTATAATTTTATTATTGTAATTGTTCTTTAATAACTCACCGACTAATAATGTATGAAAACTTACCCTCAATTTAATTAACTTATCGATCTTCTGTTTCAGCCTGTAATTCATCAGATCCAGCGTTTTCCTCTTGGAGAAGTTATCTTGGAAAATATGGTCGATAACTTTCTAAAAAGGAAAAAAGGAAACAAAAAATGGTATCCAGGAAAAGCAAGATTTTTTTTAAATCTTGATCTTGCTTAAAATGATATCCTTTTGAATCAATATTTATCATTATTTTTAATGAGGAAACAATTAATGACTTATTAATCTTCCTTTAAATTATTACTTAATTAATACTTATAGGAACGTGCTATTCTTTATTTCTATTTCTTGAACTATTTCTATTCGTATAATTCTTACTTACTCCGACAGGTAAATCTTGATAAGCCAGCTTCAGGTGTCTCTCCGGGGCGAGAATATTTTTGATCCGTTGACGATCGCCCGTATTCGCGTTCTCCAAATCCTTCCTGTGAATGAATATGTCCCTCTGCAGTTTCTTCATCTCTTTCTTGTTCTTCTTGATGCTCAGCTTGATGTCATAGTCGATTATTTTCCGATCTCTTTCTATTAATTACAATCAATACACACAATATTATTTTATACAAGTGACGTCAGTAACAAAAATCCTTGTGCGGTTCCAAAATTTGAAGCTATCAGTCAAGAATACAAATTTAGTTCGTATCATTCAATATTAACAAAAATGGCCATCAAAATTATTTCGGCTTATATAGCGGTAATTAAAAGTGATCTAAGATTGTCTAATAACCTTGCAAGGTCTTTTAACGGTCACTCAAAGTTGTTTAAGTTCATTCAAGGTCATCAATAGGACATTCTAGGTCATTCAAAGTTATTTATCGGTAAGGAAATAGAAGTCATTTAAAATCATCCAATTATCATTCAAAATCATCTAGCGGACATTTAAGTATTTAAGATTATCTCACGAGTATTCAGAATCATATAAAATTCTCCTAAGATAGTTAAGAATATTTAATGGTCGTTCAAAGTTATTTTGTTTTTTTATAGTAATGTAACGATAATTTAAGGTCAATTAATGATTATTCAAGGTTATTAAGTGATTAAAATACCATTCGTGGTCATCTATCATTATTTAAAGGTCAAATGATTATTCAATGTCATCATTTAAGGTCTCACATTTAACGGTTATTCAAGTTCATTTAGAATTATCAGACAAACATTAAACGTCATTTAAACCATCTGCCGTTCAAGGTCATTTACATCCAACGATAATTCAATGTCATCCAAGGTCACATAAGATGATCCATTGATTATTAAAGAATTAAATTCAAGAAAATTAGTTCTATCAACAATATTTGCTAATACTGCAATTGTTTTTCAAATACTTTCGGACATTCAAATTATGGAAATGTAGAATTTGGGAAAGATGATGAAAATAACATAGAAAGTCTAATACAGCGGTTATTTTTTTTAAATAAAATTCAATATCAAATTCATCTAGCATTTGCCATCTGTGATCTGTCTGTATTTTTAGTATATTAATATACTTTTATTATGCACCTTGTATATAATTCCTAATTTGCCACCTGTCATATGTCATCTATGGTGTCAGCTGATGTTTGTCATCTTTCAATTAAGCCCTTATCAAAACATTTGTATTTGTTAAGTGATTGGCACCTTTATATAAAACCTGTCATCTGTCAATTAGTTCAAGCAATTGATGTAAATCGTTATATATTTTTTTTTGTTTGAGTGTAAACTGCATTTCATTTGTTTTTCGTTAATTAATTTTTCAGGTAAGATTTTTTTTAAATATTTGAAGTTGTATTCCACCTTTTATTTTCTCATCTGTCATCTATCTAACATCTGTAATCCACTCTATATTATCTGCCAACTGTAATCTGTTATATTATTTGTCATCTGCCATCTATTGTCTATCATCTATCATATGTCATTTGTCAACTATCATCTGTCATATATTATTTGTCATCTGCCATATAATTATCTATCAAATGTCAATTGTCAACTGTCATCTGTCGTCAGTAATCTTTCATCCGTCCTCTGCCATCTGTCATCTGTTATCTGCCACCTGTCATCCGTCATCTGTCATCAGCCGTTTGTCATTTGTCTTTTATCATCTATTATTAATTTAGACAAAGGAATCGTAGCACATATATTTGCATTGTCTATTGTTTCTAATAATTCCCCTGTCTCGTTTTTTGACTATAATAGTTTCTTGATAATCTGTTATCTTTCAATTTTAGACAAATGATGCAAATCTTGAAATGTACGCATCTATTAATTCATTAAATTGTTTGTTTTCTTTCGTTATTTTGTTTATTTTGTATTTTTAGTTTTTGATATTCTGAAATTGAAATTTGTTTTTCTTAAATATTTGATACTGAATTTAAATCTTTAATCAACTGTCTTCTGTCATCTGTCAGCTGACATCAGTCAACTGTTATCATATATTTCATTTTCTAATTTATCATCCTTCAACTGTCATATGTCATTTGCCCTCTGTCATCCGTCATCGGTCATGTGTCATCCGTCATCTACAAAATTTAATTTTTTATCTGTCAGCTGTCATCTGACATCTGTCAAATATCAACTGTTATTTGTCAACTGTCACTTGGCATCTGACAACTGTCATTTACCACCTTTTATCTGTATCTGTCTTTGGTCTTATGTTATTTATCATCTGTTAACTGTCATCTGTCAACTGTTTATCCGTCATCTACAAAATTTAACTTTTTGTCCGTCAGCTATCATCTGACATTGTTAAATGTCATCTGTCAACTATCAACTGTCATTTGTCAACTGTCACTTGGCATCTGACAACTGCCATTTACCAACTCTTATCTGTCTTTGGTCGTGTGTTATTTATTATCTGTCAACTGTCATCTGTCAACTGTTATATGTCATTTGCCCTCTGTCATCCGTCATTGGTCATCTGTCATCCGTCATCTACAAAATTTAATTTTTTATCTGAAATTTGTTAAATGTCATCTGTCAAGTATCAACTGTCATTTGTCAACTCTCATTTAGCATCTGACAACTGTCATTTACCATCTCTTATCTGTCTTTGGTCTTATGTTATTTATCATCTGTCAACTGACAACTGTTATTTACCATCTCTTATCTGTCTTTGGTCATATGTTATTTATCATCTGTAAACTGTCATCTGTTAATTGTTACATGTTATTTGCCCTCTGTCATCTGTCATAGGTCATATCATCCGTCATCTACAAAATTTAATTTTTTATCTGTCAACTGTCATCTTTAACTATCAACTGTCATTTGTCAACAGTTATTTGGCATCTGACAACTGACATTAACATCTATCGTCTGTCCTTTGTCTTTGGTCTTATGTTATGTATTATCTGTTATCTACAATCTTATATTATTATAGACATAAAATAATACATAATATAAGACAGATATTTGCATTTTTTATCTGTCAGCTGTCATGTGGTACATCTATCAATTGTTATTTGTCAGCTGTCACCTCGCATATGTCAACAGTCATCTGTCATGTGTCATTTGTCTTTGGTCTTATATTATGTATTATCTGTGGTCTATAATCTTATATTATTATAGAGAATAGATAACACATACCATGGGACAGAAAACAAATGACAGATGTCAAAAGACAGTTGACAAATGCCAGACAGTTAACAGATGTCAGTTGACAGATACATATGAAAACTATTATTTAATTTAGGCAATGGAAGTGTCATCTACCAACTATCAACTGTATTTGTCAACTTCACCTGCCATCTGTCAACTTTCATTTGTCTTCTCCCATCTGTTTTATATTATGTATTATCTGCTATCTTCTATGTGTCAGTTGTCAAATGCAATTTGTCATCTGTCATTGTTTTCTGTCCATTGTTATATATTATCTGTTGTCTATAATAATATTCGATTATAGATAACTGATAATACTTAATATAAGACAAATAACATATGATAAATGACAGTTGACAAATGACAGGTGACAGCTGACAGATGACGGATGACATATGTCAGATAACAGCTGACAAATGACAGTTGATAGATGACAGATGACAACTATTATTTAATTTCCGCCCGGATATTTGCATTTTCTATTTGTCAGCTGTGATTTGGTACATCTGTCAAATGTCATCTGTCAACTATCAACTGTCACTTGTCAACTTTACCTGGCATCTGCCAACTGTCATTTGTCTTCTGTCTTATAATATAAATTATCTCTTATCTTAAGCTTATATTATTATAAACAACAAATAATACATAATATAAAACAGGAAATAAATGACAGTTGACAGATAAAGGAACCGTTGCCCAGATATTTGCATGTTCCATCTGTCAGCTCACATTTGGTACATCTGTCAACTGTACATCTGTCATCTGTCATGTGTCTTATATTGTGTATTATATGTTGTCTACAATCCTAAATCATTATAGATCATTATTATATATTCTAATGATTACTGATGAATAAATTATAACGATCTAAGCATCATTAAATGATTATTTAGTTCATTTAAGATCATTCATCATTCAAGGTTATCGTACGATCGTTGAAGATAATTTATATTTATCTAGCGTTCATATAAGTTCATTGTAGGGCCAATTAAGGTCAATTAAATTGTAGGTCATTAAACGTTGGATAGTTCAAGGTCATTCAAGGTAATTTTATGCCAATTGTTTTTCACGCTATCGTTTTGTTTCTGGTCGTGAAAAAAAAAACGGCAATTGTTTTAATGGGGATTTATTAATACCTTTAGACTGTAAAAACTTTGAATTCATGAAAATGGAAAAAATTAGAAAAAAATAATTAAATAACATGGAGGAATTACCTTTCCAAGGTCAAGGATAATTGGATGGTCTTTTAAGGTTGGTTAAGTTTTCAATGTCATTTACCATTCAATCGATTATTCATGATCATTTAAGGTCATCCGACGATTATTCAAGGTCATTCAACTGTCAGTCTAGGTTACTTATGATCACCCAACGATAATTCAAGATTATTTATGATAATTCAAGGTTATTTATCATTTAAGGTCATTCGACGATTATTCAAGGTCGTCCAACTGTCGGCCTAGGTTACTTATGATCATCCAACGATAATTCAAGATCCTTAAATGATCATTCAAGGTTATTTATCATTTAAGGTAACTCAACGATAATTCAAGGTCATCCAATGGTGAACCCCGCCCGTGCTTCTTTCGCACAAAATTTTATGTATGTTTTTTTTTGTAATTTCTTTTTTTATGTATTTTTTTAAAGAAAGAAGACCGAAGATATAATAAATAAATAAATAAATTATTTAAGGTCAACAAACGATAATTTAAGATCCTTAAATGATCATTTAAGGTTATTTAATTCAAGATCTTTAAATGATCATTCAAGGTTATTTATGATCAAGGTCATCTAACAATCAATCAAAGGCACTTTATGTCATCTAAACATTACTCAAGGTAAAAGAAAACTGTTGTTTTAAGGTCAATTAATGATTATTCAATTATTCAATGATTCAAGATTATTAAAGGAACACCGTTTAAGATCACCACGGCAATTGAAGGTTATTTTAAATCATTCCAAAACACCTAACGGTCATTCAAGTTTATTTAAGATCATCCAATGATTATTTAAGATCATCGAATCATTAAAGATTATATAATAATCATTTAAGGTTATCCAAAAACTAATCAAATAAGAAATGGAGGCGACTCTGAAGGGTGCAAATCCCAGTAGTTTTTATACGTTCGGTTTGGTGGATATTGAAGAGGAAGATGTATGAGCATTCAGTGACAGGCGCGACAGTATTTTCAATAATAAAATAAATAAACTTAAACTTTAATGAAGATGCCGATTTGCTTTAATTTTAAAGAATGTTATGCCGTAAAGGTTTTTTTGACTTTTTGCTAAATTTAAGAGTACTACTTTTTTATAATTTTGCTCGGCGATTTTAAATAATTATAACCTATATTTTGTAGCGCCATCTAGCGTAAATTTGTTTAAGTGGTACTCGCCTCCAGCACTCCAAGCGGCACAGGAAGAAAGTATAAAAGGACAAGTTTAATTCTTTTATAATATAAAAAAAACATAACCTATACGTTAAAATTAATTGTATCAGTCGTTTCATTTGTGAAAATTAAACACGATAACTTAATTATATGTTAACAATAATCAAATTTCATTATGTTAAAATCTTTCGCAAGTACATAACCTATATTCAGAAAACCCTGACGCTGATGTTTCAAAACAAAAATATGATCAAATCTTAGGACCATAAGGTAAATGCTCTCGCACCTATATATTGCTGTATGGGGGTTACGCCTTATTTATCCCGTTTTCCCAATAAGCATCTATCATCAATCTGGACATCTTCATCAGGTAAAACGATTTAATTTTTCTTCAATTTATAATATAAATGTTTTCATGGTGCTTACCGAACAACTTCACCAATCCTCTGTACTGCGTCAGGTGATCGTTCGCCTTCCATCGCTTATCCTGCATACCGTGCAGCTTGATCTTCTTGGCGGCCAGCATGTTCGTCCCCATCTTGAAGAACGCCCCTTAATATCATAAATCCGAATTTAAATCCAACATAAACCCTTCAAGACACGCTGATGACGTTGATGGACGTCGACGTTCATTCCAAACATTCGGTAAGAAAAAACAAATACTTAACAAAAAATGACGTTTGTTTATTTTGTGTCAACATCACTTACACACACATTTTTTCGCAGACATTATTTTCTTTATTTTTTTCTTAAAAAAAATACACACACACCTCATCCTTGGTTATAGAATGGGTACCAATATGCTTTCGGTGAAGAAGATCAAGCTGCACGGGCTGCAGGATCAGCGATGGACGGTGCACGATCATAAGATGCAATACAGGGGTCTGGTGAGATTATTCGGTAAGTAACTCTATGCTTTTCGGTATACATAAACATAAATAAATTATTACATTATAGAACGCGATAGAAAGATAACCGATAGTGATTTGAAGATGAGCTTGAAGAAGAACAAAAAGGAGATTAAGTATTTATTGAAGGACACCATCACCAAGCGTCAGGAGTTGGATAATTGTATGAACGGAGATCGTCAATTGGTTAATAATGTGCTTGGCTCTGATAGGGATTTGAAATTGGCGTATAAACATTTATCTGCTAAGGTAAGCTAATAATAATAAGCCTAGACTGAAATATTTGAAGTATTTGATTGTGGAAGCATTTATTTTATGCTACGTTTTAAATATGCGCAATAATTTTGTTGTAGAATATTCTGGTAAAACAAGGAAATATCTTAGTAGTAGTAAAAGTATTTGGTTGTTAATTAAGTAGTCTTTTAAGAAATTTACAATTATTTACATAGTTTATAAATAAATATATTGTTGTCTTCTTCCCCTTTAAGGATTATTTCCGTACTTAAAGTTTGTGTAAATGAACTTTTAATTTTAAAATATGCCCCTGTTACATGAGTAATTATTGTCATTGAAATGGCTCCTTAGATTGCACATTCAAATTAATCTCTAATTTTTCTGCGAGTATTTATTTTTCTAATGATACCATTTATTTTATTTACTAATTGTACACATTTTGCTTTAAATATCTAATAACATTATAATAGTATTTTGTTTTCTTTAGGAAATAATCGATCACATGTTTCAAAACAACTTCTCCAAACGCAAGACGATGGATCTGCTCAAGTACAAACTGAAGATCAAGATTGAGCGTTTGATAAAGCTAAGGGTGAGCCGGTAATAAGGGTTTTGGGTGGAAGGTTATTGGTCAGAGTGATTCGTTTACAGTTGGAAGAGGGCGACCTGGTCAATCAAATACAGTTCGGCGTGCACACCAAGACGCCATTGGATGTCCACATTGGTGTCACTACGGGTAAGGTGCAGGATATGATTCTGAAGAAGGAGGCCGCCATCACCGTGAACGCCACCTATAAAGTGCTTTTGGATTTATTATCGAAGGTTTCTTTATTTTAAAAACTATTTTTTATATTTCTTTATCATTCTTATGTACTTTTTTCAAATTATTCTATTTAGAATCAAATAATCCTCTCCTTTCTTCTTTCAAATGTTTTCTTCTCTCTTACTTTTTGATATTTAATATTTCTTCTCTAATAATTTCGCATAAAAAATAATTTGTTTACAATCAATCTATTCTGTAAGTTTTCTTTATTTTTTTTTTCATTACAAAAGGTGCCTTTATTGGCATATAATGATACAATACTGTCAATTACTTCTTTTTTATTTCAACCCCAATTTAATTAAATTAAACACGATCTTCTCGTATTTATTCAGTCACCTTTTTGTTCATTATCTGATTCAGCAGCTCTCTCTCTCTCTCTCTATTTGCATTCGGACATTCTTCATCAAGCCAAGTACACATTTGCCCACCTTCACTTTTCTTCCGAATTACAGTGCCAGACTAGAGTCAAAATTAACAGGTTCTACCTTTTCTTCTAATTTTTCCAAGCCCCTTTTTTTGGCATTGGTTTCGCTAGATAGAGAGAAGGGATATTGTAAGCCCACCGCGTCTCAACCTTTCGGCATCATCATTTCTGCTCGTGGCAATCCCAGCTTCTTTAGGCACCAAAATTAACTGGCACGATTCAGAGTCCAACCACTTTATGGGCAAAGAGCGTAAGCACCAAAGGCCTTCTCTTCTCTACTCTTGTTCCTCTCCCACGTGTGTTTCATTTTCCTGTACCGTCTCTGCAAATTGGTTGGTGCTTTTGTTTCGGCCTTGATTTTAAGTGGTTTCTTATTGGAGTTTTATTGCCTCTCTCATGTGTTCTAGCGTGCACGGCCACCATATGTGTTCAGCTGTTTCATTATCCCCACACTCACATTGTTCGTCTCCAACTTTGAGTCTGAATCTTTTGAGATACGCTTTCATTCCCAGCTGCACTGCTTCTCTGCTGATTGATTTCAGTGTCTACTTTCTCTATTATTTTGAGTAGTAGTCTACCTGCATTAGTTGTATTTCATTACTGTTGCTATTGCTCTCTTTCTTTTTCTCTCCACTCTTTCCTTGCTAGTGTGCGTGCTCTGTGGATCTCCTGTTTCCGTTCTGCCTCTTCGCTCGCCCTTAGTGCCGCTTCGCTGGTTCTTATGTTTCCTTTGGTTCCTGCATATCCTTTCGTTTACCATAACCTGATTGTCTTCCTTTCATTTCTGCTTCGTATTATCTGTTTATACACTTTTCCGGCCTTCTCATTCGTAATCAGTGTTACTATTATGGCCAGCAGCAAAGTCTACGAAATCGATATTATGTCCTGGTCTTCGTTTCTTTCATGTGCCTCCAGTACTGCCTCTTCTATCGCCTTTAGTTCTCGCCAACACAGGTTCTTCCTAGATTCCCCTGTGGATATCTGGGTCTCTGCTTTACGTTTTTCCATCCCAAATTGTAGGCGGGAGAGTCTTTCTTCTGTCTCCAGGTGATGTTGGAGCCGCCCTGCTATTAGTTTGTCCAGGATTTTGCCGACTACTACCTATTCTGACTATGTATTCAACTGCTGCTGTCGGTATTCCGTCGATTCCTGATGCCTTTTTCGGATTTGGTGTGTGGGCTACTACTCTATCTCGTTCTTCGTTTTTGCCAGCTCTCCTCCTCGCGTGGTCGCACTTTCTTAACAGTTCTATTTGCGTTTCCTCTTCATTTTTGATTGTTGCATCATCTCTGGCTTCTTATTTCTGGGTAGGGACAGTGGGATTCTCGTTAATCTCATTGGCGGTCGCATCCAGATCCCCGAAGTTCTAAGACAAGTATTTTTACATAATCAGTCTGTCGTGCTATTAAAAAGAGACGAGAGTTCATTATCGACATATTGTTGCGACGTTGCGAAGTTGTCGAATTGGCACAGGCGCGACTGTCACCATCGACCTCGGGCATCTATAGTGTCCGTAATTGCACATGCCCTGGCGAAGGCGCACGGCCAGTTGATCACCTAGCTCAACCTGCGCAAATGCAGTCTCGAGATTGTGAGTAAAGTTGACCCCAAAATACGACCACATGTCGATGATGGGGCAAGAACATCCCAGTAATACGAAATGGTGGTTTGTCGACGATTTTAACGCGCTTATTCTTTCCACTTGCGACTATGGAGAGAGTTCGACTTTTGCAAGCCTTCAGCAATAGCCCCGCGGCAGATAACGCCTCGGAGATTGTATCGAGACTTGATTGTAGCCCGACGGCTATGGAAGAGCATACAATGATGCCGTCTGCTAACGGTTACATCTCTTATACGAAAGCCAATGTCCCTGTTAACTCTCTCCAATTCACGGTCAATAACCAGGCTGAAGATGAGTGGCGATAATGGATCCTCTTGCTTGACTCCTCATCTTGTCGCCACCCGAATACTGCTTCCCCGCACGTACAGAATTGTAAAGAATTATGGAGCCATTGGAGTATTGGCGAAGGAAGACGATTGTAGCGTTACACACCGTGTCGAATGCCTTTGATACGTACAAAAACGCCATTTGATCTCGGTCAGAACCAATGTGAGTACAGTTTAACGCCACCCCGTCTTTTTCGTTTCGGACGGCTCTTTGTTGCTCACCGATGATGTTAAAGTCTTGTGCACGCATATCCAGAAGTTTGTGGAAATGCCGCGAGTCAGGAAACTCATTCTTCGGGATGAAGACTGTTCTGGAGAGAGAGAGTGTTGGGGGTGCCCATTGTTAAGAAGGAAGATGTTAAGCAAAACCGCGATAACGGAGTGAGGAACTGAGTTTCACAAGTGCGGTGTGCTGCTGTACTCACTCAAAATCTTGCACTTAGCATCCTTGGTGTCCAGATTTGTATTCACCTCAGGATGCCAGGCTGAATCAACTTCGAGGGGCTTTGAGGGCTCCTCAAAAATGGCGACGAACTCATCTACCGAAGTAGGGAGCTGCAGACCATGGTTTCCAGGTTCTCGTAATACTTTGGTTACTGCAGCTCGCTCGCACCACTTATACAGCTGTTGCACACTTCCAGACCTCACGGTGAGCTTTCGAGCTTTACTTTTGGAAGTGCGACCAAAAGGGATGTTAGGATAGGGACTGCTTCGTTCAGGTCTAACACGAGCACGTGAAATAGTAGGCATAGGAAAGACAAGGCGAACATCCGCCCCAACTCCGGTTCTCCTGATGAGCGCCCTCAAATCATAAAGAAGCTAGATCTATCTTTCCGACCAGCGAACCACCTCCTCTTCAATTGTCTCCAGATAGTGTGGGGTCGCAGAGACCTTAGAATCAGCTGCTGCTTCGATGGCCGAGGGTTTTTCTGTGCTGGTTAAGCCTTCAGTCTGCGTTTGCCTTTCTTAGCATCCTGCATAGGCTACGGGAAAAAGTTCATAAGCTCAATGTTCATGAACATTACATCCCCACGCTCTATCATACTTGTGTCGGTGCTCGCCATTATTTCTTCCTCTGTTCAACATGTTTTCTGGCGCTCGACGTGAATTTAAGGATTTTCTCACCTTTTCCATGGCAGCAAAAGGCGCATTTAAATAGTGGGCCTTGTCTGGGTATTTAATTTATTATTTTTGCCAATTAAATAACCTGTCACTACTTTGTTCGTGTTTGATTAACCACCGCCTCTTACGGGATAAAAAAAAAACACGGTGTTACCGACTCTAGGCCACTCGTATGAGGTCTAGAATGTTAAAGGATTACTCGGAATAGAAAGGATCACACACTACTCAGATGGAAGGAAACGCGGATAGTCTGGTCCGTCCTTTATTAAAAGGAATCAACTACTTCCATCAAGTAACTCTCCGCTTGAGACTGAACCGCTGAGCTACCTCAGTTACATCAGGTGGATAACGCAGCTGGACATTTGTAAAGACCTGCCAACCGGTGTCGTCGGAGCAAGGCAGTAGGGTGGTTAAATGATATGGTTCCTTTCGTCGATTATCACGAACCAAGATTCTGTCTCATACACCAGGGCATCTGGTCATCGCATCATCCAATTGCGACGAAGTTTGTGACTCTCCTGGGGATTGGAGCGGAACCCACCCTTGCTCGGTAGCACTGGCACCATGCATGTGGATGCACTGAAATCTCTTATCTCCTAGAGTCCAAGACCCAACATAGGCTGGGGCAGCAAGCCAGGCAACTGCTCGGGCTTGAAATTAGCCCACCCCTGGGTACCATTTTGAGTCTGGTTAACTTCGCACGCCTCAGTTAGTATCCGAATGAATCGGATTCCAGCGGGCACCACGTGGAGGTTATCGTCGTACTTGACTGATCAGCAAAAGCGTCACAGCTCTGTTGAGTTTGTAAGCTAAAAACTGAACCCATCCATTATTGCGAAGCAGAGATGACATACAAACTCGCGAACACAAGACGGACAGACACCAGCTTCTCCGTGCGTTCCTGCATGACAATCATAGTTACTCCCGCTGTTTACCCGTGTTTGCTTAACGTTTACATTCAGAGCACTGAGCAGAAATCACATTGCGTCAACAGGCAGAGTATAAAATTACTAGGATTTCAAATGGCCCGACTATGAGACATCAGGTCTACGAGCTATGATATGTTATCGAGCGCGCTGGAATTGTTGGCTGCCACCATCACAAAATGCCCATGAGAAGGGCGACTATCTGCTTGAAGGAGTCTTTCGGGTCCTCTTCCTTCATGAGGACCGGAAGCACCGTCACTAAAACTATGTGCTAGGAAGCTGCCGGCGGTGAATGGTAATATCTATGAACTTGAAGCTCCATGGTGCCGATTAAACCATCGTTGGCCATCAGAGATCTAAAATCTGGCCACTCCCCATTTGGAGAAACCCTACTTGAAGAGTCGCCGACTTCGTGCGAGATCTCTTGGATCAAGATAGCTAGTGTAGTGAAGCAACCCGTCTTGCACGACACGAGGAAAGCGCCGCCTAGCGGCAATCCGTGTGCTACTAAATTTAGGTAACCGGTTATAAGCTTAGAATTATTGGCATCATCATCAGTCTTTTCTTTTTCAGGTGTGTGGTAACCTAGAATTTTTTTTTTTCAGCATCTCTTACTTCATTTTAAAACGTAGTGTTTTTTCCAAAATATTTTATGTTCATTTATATTTGTATTTGAACTTTTTTGCTAAAAATGACTGTTTTCTAGTTCTTACAAGCATTTCTTGTATTCTATCATCTTTGAACAATTGTTTTAGTTCTCTTTCATAAGATTCCAGAATTTATTTGAGGGTTCCAGAAGTTTTCGGAAATTTCTCTTTCAGATTTCTTTATTTTTCGTTCTAATTTCTAGAATTTTCTTTAATATTATTATTCTTCTTCTCTCATGGACTTTTAACCCTTTCACCTACAACCACGAGTGCGACTCGTGGCTAGAAATTTAGGCAAAGTGCATCTGTGCACTTGCTTCGCGACTGACGTAATCGGACGAGACAGTAAGTAAGTATAAGGGTTAAACACGTCTTTTTATATACTCTTTCTATCTTGTTTCATCGCTCCCTCTCCCACATTTCAGTCTTTTGTACTCTTTTATCCTTCATTTTTATTACCCTATTTTTCTTTCCCCGATGCTTCGGTATTTCAATC
This sequence comes from Ontholestes murinus, assembly GCA_963969525.1. Taxonomy (NCBI): domain Eukaryota; kingdom Metazoa; phylum Arthropoda; class Insecta; order Coleoptera; family Staphylinidae; genus Ontholestes; species Ontholestes murinus. Next base: position 75,928,292 of record OZ018391.1, read on the forward strand.
TGAATATTTTTTTCTATACTCTTTAAAATATAGTCTAATTTGTAAAACTTTTTTTACATGTTATATATGTTGGAGGCTTCTACTTCGTTATACATTTTTGTAAATTGAATAAAACACGATAACTTTGTTTGTATAACTTTTTTATTGTGACTAGTTTCGACAAATTTAGCTTGTCATTATCATATACATAGTATGTATATTCTCTCATAGGTTTTTTGACTCTCCTCTTTTTTCTTCTCTTACTATTCTCATACACTCTTAGTAGCCTCTCTTCTTGAGTTCTTTCTATACCTAGACATTAATTGTTTTTATGTTGTGATTTTATTTAGGACGCGATTTACTACAACGCCGTTTTGGACGCTCTGTCGAAGGACAGCTTCAGCCAAGGTCACTGTTTGCTGGAGGCGATCAGTCTGGGACAACTGGCGACGGAGCATTTGGACGACATGCGCGTCGAATACGAGCACCTGCAGACCGTGGTGAAGACGGATAGGAAGATACGCATCGCGGACATCGAGGACGTCGAACATCAGCTCAACGACACCATCAAGAACTTGCGATTTCTCGTCAGGAAAGACGTACGTTACCAAAGGATTTTTATCTGTTTCGATTTAAAAACTGTACGTAATATTCCAGAGCGACCTCAACATGGGTTTCATCTCTGATATAGACGTTACGCCCAGTTTTGATAGGTTGGAGGTAAACATTACAGCACTGGAAGAGGATATTAAGAGTCTGCAGAGCGCGATAATGGTTTCTAGTTTCGATGATATATTTCCATGGTAAGAAAATTACCTCGTTGATTGAATATATAGGGCATATCAATACATTCAGAGATTGAGTGTATTTATTGGATTGATAAGGCTGTTACTTGGAGAAACTCCATTATAAACTTATAATGAAAAAACACGATTATTTTGAGTTTAGCTTTATTTTGTAGATACTGAATTATTTCACCACACAGTGGCTATTCATTAATCATTATTCATACGCCTCATGAAGTCAGTATGTAGTGAAACAATTGTAACAGTATTTACAGAAATAAAGCTTAACGATCGTGTTTTTTTTTTGCTTATAAGTTCAGAGTGTATTTAGATTGATTCATTTGTACTTACTTTATTTACGGTGGATTAAATTAATTTAATTTAATTTTATTTAGTTTAACGGAACAGGCAAGGCAGTCTAAGCGGCTGTACGATTTCCTGCAAAAGGGCCTCGACAATCGCGAGGTTTTGAAAAAGAGAAAAGCGCACGCTATGCTGATGGTGGAAACAATTGAAAGCAATAATTATTCTGAAGAGACCGAGTAAGTACGACGAGCACTAGTTTTAGATTATATATTTTCTATACAACACACTTATTTTTTCTAAGGTACGAAACCAGGAGGAAAGAATTGGAGGGCGAAATACACGAAATGAAGGCGCGTCTCGAGGGAACGGTCGAGGAGAAGGTGCGCCTGGGTGCGGTCATGACGCAGATTCGCGCCAGCCTGCAGAACATCGAAAGTTTGCTGAAGATGGTCCGGGGGGTCGATCGCGACGAATCTGATTTTAATGTTTTAAAAGATAACAGTAAGTACATAGCAATCACATAGAAATGCATGGTCAATACGTTTATAATCCATACGATAGATGTCGCTACGTAAACTAATGAAGTAGATGTTGGCGCATGCGTATTATTATGATATTCCATCATCTAGATATACTCTAACTCTCCTAAATATTTGTAATCGCTGAACTGATACACTCTGTATTGAATAAAATTAATACTATCGTTGCTGCATTCTTGATGGAACATAATTACAGGGATGGATTTATAAATGATAAGTAATTGTCGAAACATATGTCAGGAAACTGATAAAGCAATTATGGAACGAAACAAGACTTTAATTTATAAATTCAACTCTGTATTGAGTTTATAATTTTTTTATTATGTTAATAAATTTAGTATTCCTAATTTAGGTCATGAATCTTTGAAGTACGTCATACAAAAAACAATGCAACTCACATCGAGCCGGGCGACAGATGGCGTTAGCCTTGCTCATATAGTTCTGACTCCTGATAAATATGAATTATTCAACGAAACCTTTAAGAAAATGGAGGTCGATATAACAGCTACATGGAAGGAAGAACGTAAGTAATAATTGGCATCGATTAAAATGCTTTAATATATACAGTGAACACACTAACAGCCGTACTAATGAACAGATATCAATTTTCGGATTAATCTCGGATTCTAGAATCCTAGATTCTAGAATCCTAGATTAATAGCTATTTTTTGCCGTATTTAAGATTATTTGTGGGATTAATCCGGGATTATAGCGACTATTAATCCTCAATCTACGATTAATTCGAGACTATTAGTATGGCTGTAAATACTTTATTTTATTCCATTTTGGTAGACTATTAAAGTTATTCGCGTATGATTGTCAAGCGACATTTACTGGTTTCTTGATTTTTATTGTTTTTTTTTTAATCGTAGCTGATGAAACTGAAATCATCATGGACGATAGCTCGATACCGACAAGGGCGGAAATCAAGGAGGCCAGTCGAGTAATCTACGAGAATTATATGAGTTCACAGATCATCTGAATCGCCATTGTAATACTCTAAAATAATAATAGAACTTAATATATAAGGTAATAATATATTGCATTTTATTTACACAATTTAGGTTTCCTTATGATGGTATTCACATATTTCTTTTGTTTCGATTAGAGGAGAGAAAATATTTTTAATTAAAATCTTTAAATATTGGAAAATGAATTGGGGGGGTAGTATAGTGGACACCCACCCACCCTACATAACTATTTTAACTCAGACTAGAAACAGTGTTTTTAACTAACATATCATTTAAAAATACAAACAAATGTGAATATTTTCAATTCAATCGACAGTTTCTGCGTTAAATTCAAATTATTATTGTAATGGAGGGTAAGTAGCCTCTAACCTAACCTCCAATTTATTTGCGTATATATGAGGATTTCATTAAATACATTTTGAATGGAATAAACAGTAATTTAGTTGAAAAATCTTGTATATAGGGTGACTGACGAAAAACCTTTAGTGCTGTATCTCACTTATTTTTTATCCGATTTTAATAAATAAAACATCAAATTAAACCATTTTTAAAAGACTTTAATAGGATCTGAACTGTTATTTTTTCTCGCACCCAGTTTTTGACAAAATACGATCAACATTTTTTTTTAAATTGCACTGTATATATATTTTTATTGATTCGCAAGGAGATTTTTTTTCTGAATATAAAAATGTAGAAAAATTTATCCATACATCAAACTTAAGTCGAGAAATTGAGGATTAAAAAAATAAATAAAAAGTCAAGTATCCATTGTAAACAATATACAGACCCTATTTTAAATGTCAAAAGTGACAGTGACAGCCATTGATACAATACTGCAACGATTTTTAATTATTTCATAATTAAAATGTTGCAATATTTCAAACACTGTACTAGAATTTTGTGCTTCTACAGAAATCGTTTTTCAGTTTTTGAAATCTTGCAACATTTTTATTATGAAATTATTAAAAATCATTGCAGTATTGTACCAATGACTGACACTGTCACTTTTGACATTTGGAATAGGCTCTGTATATTGTTTACTATGGGTATTTGATTTTTAATTTTTTTTTTTAATCCTCAATTTCTCGACTTTGGTTTGATGAATGGATAAAATCGTTTACAAATTTAGATTCAGAAAAAAATCTCATTGCGGATCAGCACAAAATATATATACAGTGCAATTTGAAAAAAAAAGTTGATCGTCTTTTGTCAAAAACTGGATGCAAGAAAAAATATCAGTACAGTTCATATTAAAGTCTTTTAAAAAACATTTAATTTGATGCTTTATTTATTCAAATCGGATCAAAAATAAGCGAGATACAGCACCAAAGGTTTTTCGTCAGTCACCCTGTATAACTTTCATGTTGCTTCAATAGTTTATTAGCAATTGGCAAAAAATGTCAAAAATTTCAATTTTTATTTTTTTTTCTCGAAACTTAAGAATTTATAAAAAATATATTTTAACAAAATTTGTTCAGTTTCTCATTCTCTTTAACTTTTGTTTGAAAAGTTTTGTAATATTTTTCATATTAAAAAAAATATCGGGAAAAAACAAAAAACGCCTCGAGTAAACACCCACTTCCGGTTTATGAATGTTTAGTTTTTACGTTGTTGATTTATCACGATACGATCTACTTTTGAATCAATAGTATTTAATTATTTACAAGTAAATAAGTAATTATATTCTCATTATATAACTGTAATATTAGTATTAATAATAAATAAAATTGATAATCATGCGCGTTTTCTGTACAATAAATACACCATCATTTCAGTAGCTATATAGCAATACATAATAGAAAATGTTTCCTACATTATTTGAAGAATTAAAGCTTCATTTAATAATTATGCGAATTACATTTTGCAATTATATTCGCTTAAATGGTGAAGGCTTAAAGCCATCAGCTGATTATTCAGTGCGGGCAAAATTACAATATATTAGTTGGTGTTTATTTGTGTGCTTCATTTCGCACCATATATTTCCGCAATTCTCAAAAGATAATAGTTTATTTGAAAACTTCGGTTTTTTATCCGAGTACGTTTTAATTGTTACTGGGCTAATGGTAACTCCGACATTGCGTTTTGCGTTACAGGAAAAATATATTAAAGTAATACAGGGTTTTAAAAAATTTGAAGAAATTTTGTTATTCTTTGGACTTAGTGTTTTCAAATTCACCTACTACAAGGTATATTATTATATAGGGCTACTTTTATTATTTAATTCGGTATTATGTCCTGTGCTTTACATATGTCTATTATTAGACACTAATTTGAGAGAAGCTACAAAATTAAAATTAATCATTGGTACTATATTCCTATCTATGGCATTGGGGAAAATATTTCTTGCTAGAGTAATTGTATACTGTAAAATAATTAATACCATTTCACTTGATGGATTAACACAACAAACAATTAATTGTATTTACTGTTCTACTGAAAATATTGAACAAATAAAAAATGCACAATTGGCGGAAGCATGTCCATTTCATCGACTTTGGTAAGTATTTAGCATTTTAATAGAATACTTTATTATATAAACGCCCGTTTTTATAGTAAGTATATGTATTTTGTTGTGCATTTTTGTAGGAATAAAGATATTTATTCAACTTAAAAAATTATAATGTAGACCTATTTTACAGCTTAGTGGAATTCCTATATTCAAGACTGAAGACGTTAATAAATTTATTATTCAACACATTTAAACCCGAAATTTTGATTTATGTTTTTATACTAACAATGGATTTCGGAATTGAATCCGCTAATCTCTTAAAGTGCTTATTTGCGTTTGGATTTAAATACCAAATTTTGTTACTTATTTTTTTCATTAGTTGGACGGTATGCGCCCTCTACTTTGTTTATTCAATGATGGACGATCTTTTTATTGAAGTATGTATAATGTATGTGTAATTTATAAAAGTGATAAAATTATGTTTACTATTACAGCTTGGAAAGACTGGAAAAATCATTCACAGATATTATTTAACATACTCTACAGACAAACGTTTCTCAGAGGTGGTTAAAAGGTTTTCGGTTGTAATTCTTGATTATCCAAAATTTTCGGCATTCGTTTACAACTTATCGCAACGGGATTCATTAGATGTGAGTATTTTTTTTTAAATATGAAAGAACAAAAAATATATTTATTAATGTATTCTGCTTTATTTTAGCAATACAACGTTGCGGTATCGATGGCCTTTTTAACTATGCATTTTAACATTGATTAAATTTATTCTATAAGTTGTTCTATTATTAGTTGAGTAGTTGTATAGTATAAATTTTGGTGTGTTGTTTAAGTTTGTATTCCTTAGAAGTTAGAAAACTGTATCTTTAATGTTTGAAAATCTGCGAATCACCTCTCTATCCAAACCGCATTTGGATAAACTTGACTTCATTTGCAAAGACACGATTAGTCAAGTAGCCTATCACCCTCTATATATCTGCCATGAAAGGTGACCTTGGATTGTATGTGCTTTTCCCGATACATCATTGCCTCATCCGCATCTGTACTTCCTTAAACTTCTCTTTTATCCATGTATGCATATTTACACCATTCTCCAACTATTCATTGACAATATTCTCAGACTCTTTTGCACTTTCATACATATTTCTGCGTTTTGTACTCCACTAATTTTACTTTGAACACATTGAAAATAAAGACACATTATTTTTATTGAAATTCGACCTTGTTTCCATGCAAGTTTCTAAACACCTTTCATCTATTTTTCATGAATAAATCTACATAATTCCATCTCATACTTCACTACTTTCTTATTCTATTTGTTTCCTGAAGCAGATTGTATAAAAAATAATTAATTTGAAAAATCCTGTTTACATATTAAATAATAACACAGAAAGCTTATGATTATGTTCAAGAAATTGGAGGGTGGGATAGTGGGCACCCACCCACCCTACAAATATAATTTAATTTATAATTAAAACACGTGTTTTAATTTTTAGTTTTTCTAGTTGAAAACACTGATTGTATTTTAAGTTTCAATAATTATGTAGGGTCGGTGGGTGGCCTCTAAACCACCCTCCAATTTATTTGTGATAAACGAGGGTTTTATTGAGGAAATTTTTAAATGATAGAAAAAATAATTCATTTGAAAAATCTTGTTTACATATTTAATAATAACACAGGAAGCTTATGATTATGTTCAAAAAATTGGAGGGTGGGATAGTGGCCACCCACCCACCCTACAATTATAATTTAATTTTTAATTAAAACACGTGTTTGTATTTTTAGTTTTTCTAGTTGGAAACATTTTTTGTACTTTAAGTTTAAATAATTATGTAGGGTGGATGGGTGGCCTCTAACCCACCCTCCAATTGATTTGCGATATACGAGGGTTTTATTGAGAAAACTTTTGAATGAAAGAAAAAGTAATTAAATTGAAAAATTTGGTTTATACATTAAATAACAATACAAGAAAATTATGATTATGTTCAAGAAATTGAAGGGTGAGATAGTGGCCACCCACCTACCCTACAGATACAATTTAATTTTTAATTAAAACACTTGTTTGCATCTTAATTTTTTCTAATTGAAAACGCTGTCTGTATTTTAAGTTTAAATAATTATGTAGGGTGGGTGGGTGGCCTCTAAGCCACTTTCCAATCCATTTGTGATATACGAGGGTTTTATTGAGGAAATTTTTGAATGAAAAAAAAAATTAAATTGAAAAATCTTGTTTATATGTATAATTTAACTTAATGAATTGTTCAAATACAAAATATTAACACATTTATGTCTATTTTTGGTTTTGCATCCTTAAAACATTGTTTGCTATCCAAGTTTAAATAAATATGTAGAGTGGGTGGGTGGCCTATAATCTACCCTCCAATTAATTTCCTAATATTCGAGGATTTCAGAAAATTTTTGAATGAAACGAAAAATTAATAATTTGAATAATTTTTATCTTTATATTAAATAATATAGGAGGCTTATGATTAGGTTCAAGACACTGGAGGGTGGGATAGTGGACACCCAACATGTATATTTTTAACTTTAAGGCAAAATCTGAGTATTGAATTATTAAAAAGAGACGTTAACACAATTGATTGTATTTTTGAGATTTTCAAGCTAAAAACACTATTTGTTTTCTAAGATTAAATAATTATGTAGGTCGGTTGGGTGGCTACTAACCTACCCTCCAAATTATTTGATAATATTTAAAGATTTTACTTTAATAAACTTGAATTGATTTAAAAAAAAATAGTTGAGAAATCTCGTATAAATATTTGATGATTATACAGAAAATTTAGAATTAGATAATAGAATAGTGACCACCCATCCATGTTTAAATAATGATGTAGGCTGGCTGAGTAGATTTTAACGTTACCTCGTTACCTCTAATCTATTTGCAATTATTCAAGGATTTCATTCAGAATATTTTGAGTGGAATAAAAAAATTAAAGAAAAATAAATAGGTAATTGTAGAGGCCTCTACTTTGTGATACATTATTATAAATGATTGTAAATACCCCTCTGTTTAACGCCATCTAAATTGTTTGTAAAATTGTTTTATAAAGTTGTTTGTAAAAAAAATGTTTGAAGTATAGTTTGAAAATGATAGAAAATATGTCGAAACTATAGTCACGAATAAAGATAAAAAGTGTGTGATATATAAAAAAGGTATTTACAATCATTTAAAACAATTAGTTGAAAATTCTTGTATATCTAAATTTATTAATCATTCCTGAAGTTTATGTTTAAGTTTAAGATATTAAAAGGTGGGTCAGTTGCTACCCACCCACCCTACATATATAAGTTAACTTCGAGGCAAACATTGATTGAAAATATTAAAAAAAGAAGTTAACACATTTGATTACATTTTAGGTATTCTGAGCTAATAATACTGTTTGCAATTAAAGTTAAAATTAGTATGTAGGGTAATATATATATTTAAAAATTATTCAGTAAATGTAGGATTAGTTTCAGATAATTGAATATTAGAATACTGGAGATACACTCACCTTAAATTATTTAAATACACAAATACAGTTTGTATCTTATATTTAAATGATTATGTAAGAAAGGTGGGTGGCCTCAAATATAGCCTTCAATTTATTTGCAATCACCTAAGGGTTTTATTCAGTATATTTTGTTGAATGAAATAAATAGAACAATTTAGTTGAAAAAATTTTCATAAGTAAATTTAATCACTTTGGTAAATTTTCGTAAATGAAATACGATAACACTTTCAAATATTTATTTTGCCGTTCGCGACCATTGTTTCGAGACACTGTGTCTTCTTCAGGCGAAGAAATAAATATAATTATTTGAATGTGTTATCGTATTTCATTTACGAAAATTTACCAAAGTGATTACAATATGAACTTTCAACAACTAACAGCCTCAACTATTCAGTTAAGTAAATTTAATAAAGTTTCTCGAAGCTCATGACTAGTTTAAGATATTGGAAGGTGGATCAGTAACTTAACTTAAATGCAAAAGCTAAGTATTGAATTATTTGAAAATACAACATTAATACATTATTATAATTATTATTAATACATTTGTTTGCATTTTTGGTATTGCAAGCTAAAAGTACTATTTGCAACTGAGTTAAAACAATTGTGTAGGGTGGGTGGGTTCAAATAACTGCAGGGTAGGATAGAGGCCACCCACCCACCCTACATATATATGATAACTTTAAATACTAATCGTTGATGATTTTGCTGCTAACAAAACAATAAAATCTTGTTTGTAATAAAACATAAAACATAACCAAAATTTAAGTTTAAATATAAATGGACAATCTATAGCTAATCTTATGTATTTTAGAAATAAAGTCTGTCCACCCATCTTGCATAAAAATTGTACCTTTTGAATTTCATTTTTATTCAAAAAGTTATGTAATTAATTTTGTTCCAAACCGCGAGACTATCAGTAATTGAAATTTATATGTATATGTAGGGTGGGTGGGTGGCCTCTATCCCACCCTCAAATCAGTAAAACATCATCAAAAATTATTTGAAAAATTTGTATGAATAAATCTCTAAAAATTGCAATTATATTGTGTTTATTTATATTTTACAATTGCTTAATTAAAACCCTCGCTTATATTTTACTCATTGGAGGGTGGGATAGAGGCCACCCACCCACCCTACATATATATGATAACTTTCAATACTAATCACTGATAATTTTGCTGCTTACAAAACAATAAAACGTTGTTTGTAATAAAAAATAAAGCATAATCCAAATTTAAATTTAAAAATTCAAAAATTTTACATTGCCAATTTTCCTTTATTCAAATTTTGTAATTAAAGTTATTGCAAATCTCGAGGCGATCAGTTATTAAAGTTAACATGTATATGTAGGGTGGGTGGGTGGCCTCTATCCCACCTTCCAGTTAGTAAAACATCATCAAAAATTATTTGAAATATTTGTCTGAATACATAAATTAAAAAATGCAATTATTTTGTATTCGTTAATATTTTACAACTTTTAACCAAAACCCTCGCTTATGTTTTACTGACTGGAGGGTGGATAGAGGCCACCCACCCACCCTACATATATATGATAACTTTAATTACTAATTGACGATTATCTTGTTGAAAACAATCAAACCCTTGTATGTAATAATAAATGAAATAAAATCAAAATTGAAGTTTAAATATAATTGGCTTTCTATAGCTAATCTTATCTAATTTAGATTTAGAGTCTGCACAACCATAATGTATCAAATTTTTATTAATTTACTCACTCAAAAATTTTACCTTTTTAATTTCTTCCCCTTCGTCTATATTCCTCCGCTGTCAGAATATTGAGATGCGTTATCGCAGCTTTATTCCGTTCTTTATTTTTTTTTTTGAAATTTCTGTCCTGCCAAAAAGTTCTAGAGTTTTGTAAACAGATGGTAAACCGAAGGAGCTAAGTCTGGACTATAGGGTAGATGGTTGAAACTTCGTCCGTAATGACTGACAACCTTTCCGAACGCTTATTATCATGGGTGTCTCTCTTCCTAAATATAAATTACAATACTAGCGACTTATCCATAATATTTTCTCTACATACATCCTTCAATTTACGATGAATATCGCAAGGTAGCAATTTTTTGCGATGAGATATCTAATCTAAGTTCACGACTGGCGGCGTTCTTTATTTGCTTGAATATTATAAACACTCACATAACCATATAAACAATTGAATATGCTAGCATACATCCGGCGGCTGTGCAATTCGCCAACGCTCCGAACGGTGCAAATGGTGCAAGTACTACTTTCCTACGATCCCTCGTATATTTAATAATAATACAGTAAGATTAAAATTAGGTTCAAGTAACTGGTGGTTGCGATAGTGTGCACCCAACCAACCACCCTACATATATATTTTAACCTTAAACCAATTAACCATTGAATTATTTAAAAATGTATACACATTAGTTTAGATTTTTGTATTGGCAAGTTAAAAGCACTATTATCATCCTATGTTTAAATAATTTGTAGTGTATGGGTGGCTTATAATATATCCTCCAAGTTATTTGCAATTATTTAAGTTTTTATTCAGAATATTTTGAATGAAATAAAAAAAAAACAATTGAAAATTTTTGTGTATGTATGTCTAATAATGATTCTCGAAGCTTATGTTTAAGATATTGGAAGGTGTATTGGAACAGTGGCCACCCACCCATCCTACATATAAAATTTAACTCTACGGCAACAAGCGACAGTAATAGTTGACAAATGACAAACAAAATAGTTGGCAAATTTGTAAGGTAACATTTGACAGTTGAAAGATGACAGCTAACTGATCGTAGTTGACAGATAAAAGTTGGTAGATGTCAAATGATAATTGACAAATTATAGAAGAAAGCTTTAGTAAAAAAATTCTTTATAATATTTTACTTTATATTATTATTTATAGAAATAAAATACGCTAATACTTTTTATATATTTATTTCTCTAAATGTTGATTTATTTTGTATTTTTTTTTCTAATGTTCATAGGGTGAATCCCGTCAATAAAGTTATTATTATTAACACAATTATTTGCATTTTTTGGATTGCAAACTAAAATCACCTTAATTGCTTTCCCTTCTTAATTTTTCTTATCAATTTTTCAATTTTTTGTTTTTAATTCCAATCAGTTTTTATTGTTGTGTGGACATAAGATTTAATTGTTTTTACCACAATTTCAATTGTTTTTTCGCAATAACAAATAATTTTCATTCGCTTTTTTTTACAAATATTTAACAATTTTAATAAAAATTTTGAAATGGCATTCGATTGATAGTACATTTTTAATTGATTTGTTAATATTAAGCTGATTTTATCTATTGTTAAACTTGATATTAAATTGCTTTAGCGTTTTTTTAAATTGTAATAACTCACCATCGATTATCGATTGGTTATTAATAAATGTTTCACTATATTAACAAACATTTTTGAATGTAGGATAAAATAAAACACCATTTTCTATGATTTTTTTACCACTGAATATTTATTAAACATTTTTGAAGAGGTATTCAATTATTTTAACCTTTTTTTTGGTAGATTCAATTATTTTTTAAATAGTTTTCAATTGAAATAAAACAACAGAGTTGAAAAGGTTTCAGATTTATTGTTTAACACTGCGAAAATTGTTTCATGCGGGAGATGAGTTTTCAATTGTTTTTTGTCAATATTCAATTATTCTTTTTGCAAATTTTAATTTAAAAAAAACATTTAAGCGATGTTCAATCGTTTCAAATATTATTATTTTTTTTGTTTTCACTTTTTCGATTTGAACTTTTGTTTTTTTATTTCTAAACAGTTTTCAATTATTTTTTATATATTTTTTTGTAAATTTTTGTTTTTATCTGCTTTTATCGCAGGTCAATTTTTGTAAATTTCAATTGTTTGCTGCAGTGACATTAAATTATTTTCCTACTTCTTATAATTTAATTGTTTTTTTTAATAATTACTCAATTGTTTTAACAATTTTTTTGGTAGATTCAATTATTTTTTAAATAATGATCAATATAAATAAAACAACAGAGTTGAAAAGGTTTCAGATTTATTGTTTAATACTGCGAAAATCGTTTCATGGGGGAGATGAATTTTCAATTGTTTTTTGTCAATATAGAATTATTTTTTTGCAAAATTTAAATTTAAAAATTTTAATTAATGAAAATCACTTTAGGTATGAAAATTTAAATTTATTTCTGAAGCAATGTTCAATCGTTTCAGCTATTATTAATTAATTGTTTTGATATAAATATTTTAAGTTTTCTGTAGACATTTAATTGTTTTCACTATTTTTTATTTGAACTGTTTTTTTTTAATTTCTAAACAATTTTCAATTATTTTATATTTTTTGTCGTAAATTTTTGTTTTCATCTGCTCTTATTAATAGTCAATTGTTTTTTCGTAAATTTCAATTGTTTACTGCAGTGACATTCACTTATTTTCACACTTCTCACAATTTAAAACTGTTATTTTAAATAATTATTTTCGTTCATTCGGCAAAAAAAAATGCTTAATAATTTTTAGTTTTTTTCACTTGTCAATAAACAATCAATTTTATTGATTGTCGATTGTTTCCATTTTTATTTCAGTTTAAATTGTTTTTAGAGTGATATTTAATTGTTTTGACATTTTTTTAATCATTTTCAATTTCAATTTTTGACTTCATAAAATACTGACTCAGTATAAAATTTAACATTTTTGAAGTGGTATTCAATTGTTTTAACAAATTTTTTGGTAGATTGGATTATTTTTTAAATAATTTTTAATTGAAATAAAACAACAGAGTTGAAATATTTCCGATTTATTGTTAACACTGCCAAAATTGGTTCATAAAGGGAGATAAGTTATCAATTGTTTTTTGTCAATATTTATCATTTACTTCTTTGCAAATTTTATATTTTAAAATTTTAATTAATGAAAATCACTTTAGGAATGAAAATTTAAATTTATTTCTGAAGCGATGTTCAATCGTTTCAGCTATTATTAATTGTTTTTATCTAAATATTTGAACTGTTTTTTTATTTCTAAACAATTTTCAATTATTTTTAATTTATTTCGTAAATTTTTGTTGTCATCTGTTCTTATCGATAGTCAATTGTTTTATTCTTTAATTTCAATTGTTTACTGCAGTGACATTGAATTATTTTTACACTTCTCACAATTTAAAACTACTTTTTTATTTAATAATTATTTTCGTCCATTCAGCAAAAAGAAATGTTCGTTTAAAATTAGAACCATCTGAATAATTTTCAATTGTTTTCACTTAATAAACTGATTTTATTAATTCTCGATTGTTTCTATTTATATTTCTAACAGTTTAAATTGTTTTTTAGAGTGATATTTAATTGTTTTGACATTTTTTTAATCATTTTGAATTTCTATTTTTGACTTATAAAATACAAACATTTTTGAAGTGGTATTCAATTGTTTTAACAAATTTTTTGGTAGATTGAATTATTTTTTAAATAATTTTCAATTGGAATGAAACAACAGAGTTGAAAGGGTTTCAGATTTATTTTTTAACACTGCGACAATTGTTTCATGAGGAAGATGAGTTTCAATTGTTTTTTTTTGTCTATATTCAATTACTTTTTTGCAAATTTTAAATTTAAAGAAAATCACAATCAATTGTTTCAGCTATTATTAATTGTTTTTATCTAAATATTTAAAGAATTTTTAATTGTTTTCTGTAGACATTTAATTGTTTTCACAATTTTTTGATTTGAACTGTTTTTTTTTTTAATTTCTAAAAAATTTTGAATTTTTTATTTATTTCGTAAATTTTTGTTGTCATCCGGTTTTATCGATAGACAATTGTGTTTTTCTTCTTCAATTTCAAATGTTTACTGCAGGTACATTCACTTATTTCACACTTCTCACAATTTAAAACTTTTTTTTTTTAAATAATTATTTTCGTTCGTTCAACAAAAATAAAATGTTTGTTTAAAATTAGAACCATCTGAATAATTTCCAATTGTTTTTATTTATTGTCGATGGTTTCCTTTTTTTATTTCTAACGGTTTAAATTGGTTTTTTAGAATGACATTTCATTGTTTTGACCCTCTTTTACATTAAAAAAAAATCATTTTCAATTGTTTTTGCTATTATCGACTGTCAATTAATTGCCCAAATTCAAAAATTTTCAATTGTTGTTTTTCAACAATTTCAACAACAATTTTAGTAATACATAATTGTTTTAGGCACTTTGAGCACTTTCAATTGTTTATTTTTTGTATAATTTTTATTTGTTTTTGTCAATCAAGTCATACAAACGATTTTATCGATTGTCAATTGTTTTCTTTTCATTGAAAACTGCAAAAAATTGAAATTCCATTGCTTTCGCGTTTTAAACAAATTTCAATTGTTTTTTTTTTATAGAAGCATTACTTTTAAATTCTGCTTTTTTATTTCCTTTTAAGATTTTCAATTGTTTTCTAAACGTCATCTGACTTGGGTGGTATAATGGCCACCCAACCAACCTATAAATATTATTAAATTTTTAATTGAAATACGTGTTTGCATTTTTAGTTTTAAAGTTTCAATAATTATACAGGGTGGGTGGGTGGCCTCTAACACACCCTCCAAATCATTTGTTAGAAACGAGGGTTTTATTGAGGAAATTTTTAAATGATAGAAAAAATAATTAATTTAAAAAATCTTGTTTACATATTTAATAATACCACAGGAAGCTTATGATTATGTTCAAGAAATTGTAGGGTGGGATAGTGGCCACCCACCCACCCTACAAATATAATTTAATTTATAATTAAAACACGTGTTTGTATTTTTAGTTTCTCTAGTTGAAAACACTGTTTGTATTTTAAGTTTCGATAATTATGTAGAATGGGTGGGTGGCTTATGATTATGTTCAAGAATTTGGAGGGTGGGATGGTTGCCACCCACCCACCCTACAAATATATTTTAATTTATAATTAAAACACATGTTTGCATTTAAAATTTTTCTAGTTGAAAACACTGATTGTATTTTAAGTTTCAATAATTATGTAGGGTGGGTGGGTGGCCCCTAACCCACCCTCTAATTCATTTGCGATATACGAGGGTTTTATTGAGGAAATTTTTAAATAATTAATTTGAAAAATCTTGTTTACATATTAAATAATAACACAGGAAGCTTATGATTATGTTCAAGAAATTGGAGGTTGGGACAGTGGCCACTCACCCACCCTACAAATATAATTTAATTTTTCATTAAAACACGTGTTTGTATTTTTAGTTTTTCTAGTTGAAAACACTGTTTGTATTTTAAGTTTAAATAATTATGTAGGGTGAACCTCCAATTCATTTGCGATAAACACTGTTTGTAATTTAAGTTTAAATAAATATGTAGGGTGGGTGAAGAGGAAGAAATCTTTATGTTCTCGGAAAATTCTTAAATTTTAGAAATTTTGAAATATAAACCTAGAAGTCTGGAAAAGTATAAATTTAAATCAAGAAATCTGGATATCTAAATCTGGAATACTAGGTACAGATTACAGATTTAGATTTCTAGATTGCTTGGATTTTCTAATTTATAGAGTTGAAAGTTTCTACTATTCCGGACTTCTAGATTTAGGTTCCCAGTTTCAGAAAATCTGAACAATAGAGTTTGTAACTGTATTTTAGAGCTGTATTTGTATTAAAAATCTATTGGGAATTCTAGAAATTGTGGAGTGATGAATCATGAATTTTGTTATAATAAAATTAATAAATCAAAACAATAGATGTCTACAATTAAAAAAAAATAAATTCCATAAACTCTATAAATTTAAAGAACTGTAAAATTGTATTGTTAGGGGTTTCTAAGTTATCGTATTTGAGAATTGTGATTCAGAAATTTAAAATCGTAGAAATAAATAAATTTAAAACTCAAGAACTTATAGTAATATAAATGTCCAAAAGATCAAACTCTAAAACTGTAGTTGATTATGAAATTACGAAACTATTTTAAAATTGTGAACTTATATTTGTATTGAAAAACTGATATACAAAACTATAAAGCACTAGAAATTGAGTACTCTAAATTAAAAAAATGTAGAACATTAGAATTCTAAAACTGTTAAAATCTAGAAATATATAACTTTAGAACACTTGAAACCTTGGATACTAAAACTCTTAAAATATGAAATTTTAAAACTTTAAAAGTATAGAAATCTAAAACTTCAAACCCAAAAGTGAAAACACAAAAAACTATTGTATTTCTGAACACTAGAACTTTAAATCTTTAAAAATCATGAATTGTGTACTTTGAAAATGTAATACATTAAAAATGTAGAACTCTAGAATTCTAAAACTGAAAAAAATCTAGAAATATTAAACTTTAGAACACTTGAAACCTTATATATTAGAACTCTAAAACTCTTAATATGCGAAACTCAAAACCTTAAAAGTATAGGAATTTTAAAACTTCAATATACTTCATGCCCAAAAGTAAAAACACAAAAAAGTGTTGCACACTATAAATCTAAATCTTTAAAAATACAGAATTCTAAAAGTGTACAACACTTCAAATCTGAAAGTCTGAAACTAGAATGCTATAACTCTTAAAATCTAAAATCTAGAGAACTTAAGATGTAAATACTTTTTAATGACAATTTTTAAGCTCTTTTCATTTTATTTTAATAGATTTTTGCACTTTTTTTTAATAAAATATTCAAAATATTAAAAGTCTAGAATGTTCAAAATCTGTAGCTGCGTGTTTTTCTACATTTCAGGAAATTAAACTTTTAAAACAATAGAATTCCAGTACTCTAGAATAATTTAAAGTTTAGAACTCTAAGATATAGAAATATAAAAGTTTTTTAAATTTTAGAATTACACAACCCTAAAAATGTGGAATTTCAGAAATTTTAAAATAAACCTTAAACAACTTTAGAAACCTGAAATGGTGGCTTTTACCCACCCTCCAATTCATTTGTGATATACGAGGGTTTTATTGAGAACATTTCGAATGAAAGAACAAGTAATTAAATTAAAAAAAAATGGTTTATGCATTAAATAACAATACAGGAAAATTATGATTATGTTCAAGAAACTGGAGGGTGGGATAGTGGCCACCCACCCACCCTACAAATATAATTTCATTTATAATTAAAACACGTGTTTGTATTTTTAGTTTCTCTAGTTGAAAACACTGTTTGTATTTCAAGTTTCAATAATTATGTAGGGTGGGTGGGTGGCCTCTAACCCACCTTTCAATTCATTTGTGATAAACGAGAGTTTTATTGAGGGAATTTTTAAATGATAGAAAAAATAATTAATTTGAAAAATCTTGTTTACATATTATGTTTATGTTTATTAATCTTTAGCTTTCTTTCCAAAAAAATAAATACATATAAATATACACAAATATAAAACAAAATAATAACACAGGAAGCTTATGATTATGTTCAAGAAATTGGAGGGTGGGATAGTGGCCACCCACCCACTTTACAAATATAATTTAATTTTTAAATAAAATACGTGTTTGTATTTTTAGTTTTTCTAGTTGAAAACACTGTTTGTATTTCAAGTTTCAATAATTATGTAGGGTGGGTGGGTGGCCTCTAATACACCCTCCAATTAATTTGCGAAAAACGAGGGTTTTATTGAGGAAATATTTAAATGAGAGAAAAAATAATTAAGTTGACAAATCTTGTTTATATATTTAATAACAAAACATGAAGTTTATGATTATGTCAAAGGAACTGGAGGGTGTGATGGTAATGTGTTGATGGTTAAGGTATAAAAATTAATAACATTAGATAAAACAAGCATTTATTTCATTAAAATGTTCATTAAAATTGCAAATATCATATAAAATACAACGTATTCTATATGTACGTATATATAATATAATATTTCCTTTTACAATGTATATCAACAGAAAAATAAATAGTTGAAAGAGCGAACGAATCCGTTTTAGTTCCCCTTTTTTTTATTTTTGTTAATCTTGTTGGTTTTTTTCTTCATGTTAGTCGAATATATAATATATTTATGTAAATAAAGCTAAAACTCGTTTTAGTTTAATAACAATATGTGCTGATGCTATCTTAAGAGTTAGTTTGTTTTTATTTTAATAATATTTTTTTTTTGGTTTTGTTGTTGAAAGAATACACAGTAGTAATTGCTCTCCGTTTTATTATGCATATTTATTTAAACTTGTGTTTCCTCTGTGTGAAGGACATCGATTTTGTTCCCACCGTAATATTGCTGTAAAGAGATTTAAAAGGCGAAGACGACGCCACGCAAACAGCTAACAGATCGTCTCCAATGAGGGACAGAAAGAATCCGAAACAATGAAACAATGATTGCTATCACAGCGTGGTATCGACAGGTGGTGATACCCGTATGATTTTTTCTTTTATTCACATATTTATATATATTAATATTTTTTTTTTTTAGACTTTTTCACATTTTCAATAAATCATTTTTGTTTAACGTTGAAAGTGCAAATAGTACATTCTTTATAATCCTATATGTATGTATATATATATAATATATTTTTATAATTTTTAACAAGGAGTAGCTAAATTGAACAGTAGAAAATCAGTCTCATATACAAAGCCTTGTTTTATTTTATTCATTTTTTTATATATATGTTTTTTTTTGTTCCTTATTACAATTGTTTTTAATCGCTAGGTTAGTCCAACAGGTCGTTCCGAGATTCGTCTTAATTTTTCTTTTTACGTTAATTTTTAAATAATAAGGTGTGTGGACGATGGACTGCACAGAATGAACCTGTTTTGATTGTTATGAGATGAGTTTGTTTTCAGAATTTAATAATTACACTTTTGCTTAAATTTAATTTTTGATATTAATTAAATTTAATTATAAATTACAAGTTATAATTATGTTTAAACGATTGAAAACGTATTTACTTCAATTAATTTTTAAAATAATGTTTCTATTTTTTAAATAATGATAAAAAAAACTGTCAAATTTACTATTAATAAACAATAGATGTATTCTTCAAAAATAATTCTGTTTAAACACGTTTGTATATTTTTAATCTTTATATGTGGCCATATGGATTTGCTTCCGAGGCAAAAAAAAAATCTTTATATGATTTACAGCCATAAAAATTAATTAATTAATCGCGTATACTTTTTTTAATATCTTAGTAAATAATGAAAAAAGTGTAATTATTTTTTTTCCAAAAAACAATAGTCGATTATTTTCACAAAGGGTCTTATATTTCCAACCCTATTTCGTAACCCTATGTTTAAGAGCTTCGCGTATGTTTGGGGCTTTGTTTTCAATATTTTTTTTATCGATGTGTGTTTTATGTGTGAGTGTGTACGTGTATGTGTTTTTAGTATGTGAGTGTGCAACAGTCAGTTAATACCGTTAATAATTTTGTTTTTGTTTTGAGCATCATCGACAGAGAAAAAACAAAACGGTCACCTAAAATTATCAACAGGCCTTTTTTTTCGCATCGGTACACTTTTGTTTTTTTTTTTTTTATACATTTATGATTGTTCGATGTTTTAGAATATATCTTCTTGCTTTATCTTTACGTCTATAATATGTACATGTATCGTTTTTTTCCTTGGGTCGGATTAAGGGTCGGTGTATACGTGTGGATGATAGGATTGGTCAAAATTTTTATTTCAAAACGTATCAAATATTTATCATGATTACCTTTATAGAAATCAAATTCTTACAAAAGTTGCTTATTTGCACAACAGATTCATAAAGTTCTATAAAAGTGTAAAGAAAATTTTAAGTATCTCTTAATCTTTAGAATTGATAGTAAAATATTTGAAGAAGTGTGAAGAATATCGAACTATTCACTTAATCAAAAATTTTTGACCAATCCTAAGCCAAGAAGATTGAAGGGACAAAAGTTCAGTTATTTATAAAAAATTAGTTCTTCAACAACACGTCAAATACTTATTTAAACGTTCACCTTCTAAGATCCATGCCAGTTTTGCCGACCCTTTTATTATTACATAAATCTGTAGCGTTTTTCATCCATACAACCAATTTTGTAAACGTGCAATTTCAGAAAAATATCAATCAAACGAATAATCAAAATATTTTTCAAACTTTACAAAAAGTTATTCTTAATAAAAACAAGTTAAGACCAAAATTATTTTACATTTTACTGTATTTTTTACAATTAGAATTCAATTTTGATATTTTTAAAAATTTAAGCTGAAATTTTTTTTGACATATCGTTTAATTTAAGTTGAATTAAACATTTAGATTCTTGAATTTGATGGTAGCGACCGTTACTGTGTGGTAGTTCATTTACCCTTTTTTAGATTCTGGTTAAAAACGCTATAGATTTATGCAATGACGCAAATACAAGCTTAAATCGTTATTTTGTTATCTTTTTGTTTAGTTATTTACAATTTGTACAAGGCATCAGTCGGACTGTCCGGTCCCGGTGGCGACCGCCTGCTTCCAGGCGGTCGCCTCGTCCTCTTGCACCAGGCACTCGCCCCTCTTGAACTTCCCCCTGCGGTTCCTCGTGCCTATCAGGCCCACGTTTGATTGCAGTTTGTTGCCTATGCTATTGCTCTTTTTGATTGCCTTTGCTTGCAGTAGTGGCGAGGTGGCACGCGGCGACTCGTCCCCGTCCCCGCTGTCCAGACTCTCCGTCGGGCTGGCCGCCCTGTCCCGACGCTTCAGACTCAGCTCCAACCTACGTAGAAATCTAAAACAGAAAAAAATCATTTTGTAACCAATACCAACAATTTGTTAAGCTCAGAATTAGAAATCAATTACAATAGCAGGTCGTTTTTCGGAACGGTTATATCGGTCTTAAGTTCGTTAGAGAAACGATACGCGATCAAATTTTGCTTTCAGTTGGGCAAGTCTCCTTCTGAAACGTTCGCAAAGCTTCAACAGGCGTTTGGGACTGAATGTCTTTCATATTGTCATGAGACGCGTGGGGGAAGGGATTCGTCATCGACGTGCCTACTGGATCGAAATAAAAAAACAATTGTCAGATAAAAATGTCAGATATAAATGTCAGATAAATACGTGCTGGTAATATTAATTGACTTCAATAAATCATTTGCAATTATTTACACACCCGTATAACGTGCAAAAACGTTACATTGGTGTCAGGTGTGGGGTGTGAAAAATTGCAAACAAAATGGCGAAGTGCGTTACAATAACGGACCTAAAAGTGGCTGAATTAAAAGTGCAACTGTAAGAACGGGATTTGGATACGAGCGGCAAGAAGAGTGTGTTACAACAGAGACTTAAGGAAGCGCTGCAAGAAGAAGGCCATGATCCAGACACATTTTTATTTGATATCGGAGGCGACACAGCGTCAATTATGGAGCAATTGAGGCAAAATTCCGATAAAATGACAGAGAAAATGTTGGAAATTTCTAGGAATCTGGAAAAAAAATTAACGGAAAATGCCGATACAATGAAACAAGAAATGTTAGAAATTTCTAAAAACCTGGAAGAAAAATCTCTAGAAAATTCAAGGAAAATTATCGAAATTGAATATAAAATTAATGAAAACTCGTGGAAAAGAAAATATATCAGAAAATGACAGAAAATTCCGATAAAATGAAACAAGAAATGCTGGAAATTTCTAGGAATATGGAAGAAAAATTAACGGAAATAAAAAGAAATTTCGGAGGAATTGAATTAAATGACATCAAAATTTATCCTGTCCACTCGATAAAAATGAAACCACCTAATTTTGATGGCCAATCTTTTTGGAATAATTTCCTTAGACAATTTGAGGCCGCAGCATCAGCCAATGGATGGAACGCAACAGAGAAGGCTACAGCTTTAATTCTAACACTGCGTGGGGATGCAACAAATGTCTTGCAGAGAGTGTCCCAGGGTGAGATGAATTACGACCAATTAATCAAGCATCTGGAAATAAGGTATGGCCAAACACACCTTGAACACGTGTACCATTCACAGCTTAAACATCGCTGCCAGAAATCTGATGAGAGTTTGCAAGAATTTTAAGCAGATATAGCTCGATTAACACGACTGGCGTATGCTGGTGCAACAGAGAACATCTTGGAAACATTAGCTGTGCAGGCATTTTTAGATGGATTGAAGGATAAAGACATCCATTAGGCATTGATACTCGCTCGACCAATTAAATTAGTAGACGCACTGTCTCGTGCGCTCGAGATAGAAGCAGCGAAAAGTACAGTTAGGAGTCAAGGCCGTGTTCGGAAAATGGAAGATTCACGAGAAGGATTGGATGATCTTAGAAAAATGATACAAGATATCATCAAGGAATCGTTAGCAAACAGGAAGAAAGTGGAATGCTGGAAATGTGGAAAACACGATCATATACAACGTCGGTGCAGAGAAAGATCAAATAATCGCACCAATGAAAAGTCGGAAAACTAGAACTAGCCGACCTCAGGGGGTGTCCGTCGGCTAAAAAACATCAAGCCCCTAGAAAAACTGCAAAAGTAGCATACTTGTCACACCACGTCGATATGGTTTTAGTGGATGGAAACATTGATGGAAAATCTTGTCGACTGCTACTAGACACGGGTGCTACTAGGACAATTATAAGACCTGATATTGTGTCAAAACCGCAAAATGTACGACCAACGACCTGGAAATTACGAACAGCAACCGGAGAACCTGCTAATATTCATGGTGAAATAAAATCTACGATTACCATAGGGAACACATCATTCCAACACCAACTCATAGTAGCTGACATTGAAGACGAATTAATTCTCGATATGGACATCATGAATACTAGAGGCTTCCTGTTGGATCTTAAGAATGGAATCCTAAAAGTTAATGGAGAGGAGGTGGTACTCCACAGACGGAATATTGGTAGAGTCCGGGTAACCCTTCCAACGGAAACATCAGTTCCGGAGAGAAGTGAGGTAATTATTGAGGGCTATTGGAAGAAGCATCCCATCACAAAAACATTATGATCTTTGAACCTATCGTTGATGACGAGGGACGAGGGACGAGGAGTAGCAATAGAAAAAACACTCGTTTGCACCGATAACAATGTATTAGTTAGAATAATGAATACTAACTATTACTCTGTTCATTTGAGGAAGGGAGTGCTGCTAGGACATTGTTCTGCTGCTTCATCGATATTGTGGAAAACCACAGCAGAGAATAAAAACAATGAAATGAGTTACAAGGAACTAGAAACGTTGATTTCCCTTTCGACCCAAGATTGTAATCCAACTAAAAGAGAAAAAGTAAAAAAGAGTTGATCATGGAATACCAGGACGTATTTGATATTGGACAAAAAGGAAGAACCAATATCGTTCAACATAAAATTAATACCGAAAATTCTCGACCGATTAGGCAGACAGCCAGAAGACTGCCACTGGCGAAGCGGGAGGAAGCTGATAGGATTGTGCAGGACATGGGGAGCGAGGGCATTATAGAACCATCTAGTAGTCCGTGGGCCTCGCCAGTGGTATTGGTAAAGAAGAAGGATGGATCAACTCGCTTCTGTGTTGACTATCGTCAACTAAATAATGTGACCAAAAAGGACAGTTATCCTTTACCCCGAATTGACGACACATTGGATACTTTGGCCTGATCTACTATTTTCTCCACACTGGATCTTAAAAGCGGATATTGGCAAGTTGAAGTAGCTCCCGAGGACAGAGAAAAAACAGCATTTACAGTAGGCAATAGATTATGGCGATTCAATGTTATGCCATTTGGACTATGTAATGCACCCGCGACGTTCGAGAGACTAATGGTTTACCTCGACGATATAATTGTAATGGGAAAATCCTTCGAAGACCACATGAAGAACTTAGAAGAGGTGTTCCGACGATTAAGGGATTCTGGACTGAAACTCAGCCCGAAGAAGTGTCACCTTTTCAAGAAAGAGGTGCAATACCTAGGACACATTGTTTCAAGCCAAGGTATTGCAGTCGACGGCCAAAAAGATCTTAACGGTGAGGGAATGGCCAGTTCCAAAGGATTTACACCAACTCCGGAGTTTTCTTGGATTATGCACGTATTACCGTCGTTACGTTGCGGGATTTTCAAACATCGCTAAACCATTAACCCGCCTCACTGAAGAAAAACAACGGTTCTTCTGGAACGGGGAATGTCAGGAGGCGTTCCAAAAACTGAAAAACGCACTTACCAGCGCACCAGTTCTAAGTTATCCGTTGTCAGAGGGAAGGTTCTTGTTGGATACCGATGCAAGCAATGTAGGAATTGGAGCTGTTTTATCACAAATACAGGATGGGCAGGAAAAAGTGATCAGTTATTTTAGCAAGACTTTATCCAAGCCGGAGCGGAACTACTGCATAACGAGGAAAGAGTTGCTTGCAGTAGTCAAATCAGTAGAACACTTCTATAAATATTTATATGGAAGGAAATTCTTATTGAGAACCGATCATGCTGCTCTTAAATGGCTTCTTCAGTTCAAGAATTCGGAAGGACAAGTCGCAAGATGGTTGGAAAGACTTCAGGAGTTTGACTTTGACACTGAACACAGAGCTGGAGCGATCCACAGGAATGCAGATGCTTTGTCGCGAAGGCCATGCCCAGAAAATTGCAAGCACTGTAACAACGCAGAATCAAAGGAAAGTCAAGTACTCCGAACAGCTGTAGAAAGCGATGACTGGAATTTAAAAGAAATCCGGCAGGATCAAGACGACGACCTTGTTCTAAAGCCCCTGATGACATGGAAGGAAAGTGGAACCAGGCCAACATGGGATGAAGTCTCCAAATATTCGCTTGAATTGAAGTCGTACTGGGCTCAGTGGGATTCTATTGTACTGGACAAGGGACTGCTTAAACGTATATTCAAATATTCAGAAGGCCGCGAAGAACGAAGGCAGATTATAATTCCAAAGAGTAGAATACCTGAAGTGATGAAAGAGATTCATAGTGGATCTTCCGGTGGACACCTGGGTATGTCAAAGACTTTAAACAAACTTCGGAAGAGATTCTACTGGGTCGACTGTAAGGTAGACGTCAGGGAATGGTGCAAGAAATGTGTGATTTGTCAGCAAGTAACGGTCCACAACGACGAAGGAAAGCACCTTTGCGTCAGTACAACGTTGGTAGTCCTTTTGAGCGAATCGCAATTGATGTCGCTGGGCCATTCCCCGAGTCTCACTAAGGAAATAAATACATCGTGGTGGTAATGGATCACTTCAGTAAATGGGTGGATGCCTATGCGTTACCAAACCAAGAGGTTTCAACAATAGCGGAAGTACTAATTAAGGAGTGGATATGTCGTTTCGGCGTTCCCTTAGAACTACATTCTGACCAAGGAAGAAATTTCGAATCGAATCTTTTTCAAGAGGTATGCAAAATCCTTAAGATTCATAAGACAAGGACAACAGCTCTGCATCCACAATCAGATGGTATGGTGGAACGAATGAATAGGACCATCAATCGCTATTTGTCAAAAGTAGTCTCTGACCATCAAAGAGACTGGGACCAACATCTCCATCTTTTCTTGCTGGCGTATCGATCGGCTGTACACGAAACAACCGGGCAGACTCCAGCGAGCATCGTCATGGGTCGAGAGCTTTCATGTGATTTAAAGTTCGACTGCCCTCCGGGAGAAGATTTGGCAGGGGAAGACTATGTGAGCGACCTGAGACGAAAAATGGATGAAATTCATAATCATGTGCGATCCAACATCCAACGTGCTAGCGACCGAATGAGAGAGAATTATGACCTAAAAACGGATCACAGTGATTATAAAGATGGAGATATGGTGTGGTTATTTATCCCACAAAGACGCCGAGGTCTCTCCCCAAAATTGCAAACATCATAGGATGGACCATACCAGATAATAGAGAAAATCAACGACATCGTATACAGGATTCAAAAACCACCCCGAGGAAAACCAAGAGTTGTCCATTTCAATCGTCTGACCCCTTATGCTGGCGAAGAAGATGGCGCAGCGATTCGTGCGGTGGTTGAACAAAGCGACGAGAAAGCATTTGAAGACTTCATGGTTCAGCACTCTGATGGACGTAAGAGTCGTTTTGATGTAACGAGAGAAGAACAACGAGATCTATTCCAAGTACCGACGGGCTATTGTCTTGCCCATTGTGTGGCCCAGGATTTGAAGATGTCACGAGGAATTGCTAGCGTCTTCAGGAAGAAGTTTGGAAGGTTGGAGGAACTACGCACTCAATGTCCTAAAGTCGGAAGCATAGTCCACCTAGATGTTAGTAGCCACCTACCGAAAAGGATCATTTACTATCTGGTAACGAAGAAATACTCTCATCAGAAGCCAACCTACAGGGATGTATGGCTATCATTAAATGAGTTGAGGGATTCACTTCTACGTAAGGGTATCAAGAAATTGGCAATACCGAAACTAGCTTGTGGGTTGGACCAATTGGACTGGAGAACAATAAGAAGCATGGTGGAAGTCCTTTTTGCCAATTCTGGGATCGAGATTTTGGTATGCTGTTATAATTCCAGTGGTATACGACATGAGAAGCCCATAGACTGCTATTTCTTTCGAACGTCAAAATGTACAAAGGGGTCCCAGTGCAGGTATCGTCATAAGGTGCCGGAGGACTCATTTCGGGACGAAACATGCCTAGGGAAGGGGCAGGGCCACGAGACGCGTGGGGGAAGGGATTCGTCATCGACGTGCCGACTGGATCGAAATAAAAAAACAAGTGTCAGATAAAAATGTCAGATAAATACGTGCTGGTAATATTAATTGACATCAATAAATCATTTGCAATTATTTACACACCCGTATAACGTGCAAAAACGTTACAATATTCTCAAGTGAAAAAGTGGCACAAGGCTTTTTGTGAGGGCCGTTAAGAGGTGACTGAAGAACCCCGGTTTGGACGCCAGTCGTCGGACAATGACGTGAATGTGGACGGACCGGCGTTTGAGTCTCTACTAAGTAGCAGAGAGTTTTGACAGAAGAACATAAACAAAACCCAGTACTCCGATGCGAAGAATTGCTGCAATTGTGCGCGTACGATCCTGACTTTCTTGGAAAAGTGATAACCGGCGACGTAACTCACCCGTCCCAAGAAAGCGCGGATAAGTAAACCGAAGACCAAGACCATGCTCATCGCATTTTTCGGAGTGAAAGGGATCGTCCACTACGAATTTGTCACACCCGGAAAGACTGTGAACGCTGCTTACTACCAGGAAGTCCTGAAAAAGCTTCATCACGATAACGCCCCCAGTCACACTACCTCCACCGTCACCGACTACCTGGTCCGAGTCAACATTTCTGTGGTCTTGAGCCTCCCTACAGTCCGGACGTGTCGCCTCCTGGCTTCTTGTTTCCGCGCTTAAAATCAGCGCTGAAAAGAAAACGTTTCTACTCGATCCAGGACGGAAATCCAAGCAAATGTCAAGGCAGCCCTTGCAACCATCCCGGAACAGGCCTTCGTGGAATCTTCTGAGTCATGGAAAAGCCGCCTACAAAAGTGTATTGATGCAGGAGGTTCTTATTAATCAATTGTACCGATTGGCTAAATATATCTGTTTTTTTGAACGAAGCCTCATTACTTTTGAATCCTACCCTGTATAAGGCCCTTTTCACTCCAATTCTTGACTCAAGCTGATTAATTGACGTTGGTAACAGTCTGCAGTAACTATTTCATCCACTTGCAACAACTCATAATAAAGCATAATCTACATATTTCACCAAATGCATAGAAGAGCAGTCTTTCTGAAGCGATTAAGTTTTGCGACCGATTGTAATGATTCGCCTATGACTTGCGTTTCGGATTGTCATAGAGTATCCATTTCTCATCACCCGTAACGATTTTCCACAAGAAATACTTTCAACGCTGTTTAATGAGCAGAGAAAGACAGTATTGTTATTGTTGTTTATGCGAAACCCATTTATTCTTTCTAGAACTTTTCCATCTCGTTTAGTCGTGTGTAAATCAATTGTTGGGTTACTCTCAGCCGTTTTGTAAGCTCTTTCTGTGTTTGTGCCGAATTTCTTCAACTCGCACTTTCAACGCTTCTAAGCAAAAGGCGCACGTATCGTACGATAAAACAGCTTTGCTGAGTATGGAGCAAATCAATTTGAACGCTCTTAGAGCATTTTTTTAACTGTTGGAATTCGTAAAGAATGCACTGTCGCATTTGCACTTTATTTGTTGTCATTATCGACTGAATATTTTTGAAGGTTATGTTAGGCTTTCTGGCATACCAACTGTTATTTTTAATCACTATATGTCAACACTAACTAACAATAATCGCAAATGATCGAAAAACCCTCCAACCATTATTGTTTGAGCAAAATTTTTTGAGTAAAATGCTTGCTTGTAATCCACAGTTTAGTCGGTAGATTCGAGGCCACCCACCCACCCTACATACGCGATTAAATATTAACTACAAAACGTTTTAAGCTTCCAAAAACTCAACATCAAAACCGTTTTCGTAATTAAAATGTCAAAGCATATGAAGGGTGGGTGGGTGGCCACTATCCTACCCTCCAGCCTTTATTGATTAAGCAACATTTTTTGAATAAAACTCTTGCTTGTGATTCACTGCTTCACCTTCAAAAAATTTAACTCCAACCAGTTTTTGTAATAAAAGATGGGTGGCCACTATCCTACCCTACAATCACTATAGCTTAAGCAAGATTTTTCTTTGACTAAGACCCTTGCTTATGATCCACGGTTTGGTCTATAGGTTCGAGGACACCCACCCACCCTACATATATAATTAAATATAAACTATAAACTATTTTTTAGTTTACAAAAATTTAACACCAAAAAATGACAAAGCATATGTAGGGTGGGTGGGTATTCATTATCCTACCTTAGTGTTTATAATTTAAATTTAATTACATATGTAGGGTGGGTGGGTGTTCTCGAATCTACAGACCAAACAGTGGATCATAAGCAAGTGTTTCACTCAAAGAATTTTGCTTAAGCTATAATGATTGAAGGGTAGGATAGTGGCCACCCACCCACCCTACATAAACATGAACGCTTTAATCACGTAAACAGTTTTGTTCTTAAGTTTTTCTAAACTTAAAAGTGTTTATACTTTTAATTCCAATGCATATGTAGGGAGGGTGGGTGGCCTGGAACCTACCAACCAAACAGTGGATCACAAGCAAGTGTTTTACTCAAAATAACTTAAACTAAAATTATTGAAGAGTAAGATAGTGGCCACCCAACCACCCTGCATTTGCTTTGACATTTTAATCACGAACACTGTTTTGGTGTTAAATTTGTGGAAGGTAAAAAATTGTTTATAGTTAAAATTTAATTACATACAGTGGATCCCAAGAAAGAATTTTACTCAAAAAATCTTGCTTAAGCAGTAATAGTTGGAGGGTATGATAGTGGCCACCCACCCACCCTACAAATACTTTGCAACTTTAATTACGAAAACTGTTTTAATGTTAAGTTTTTAGACGCCGAAAAATTGTTTATAGTTTAAATATAATATAAAACTAAATTAAGGACAAAATAAAAGAATCCACATGTGAACAAAGATCGCTGACCTTCCAACATCATGGTGCCAGTGGGGTTTGAGTGGAAGAACATAATCTATTATGAATTCCGCCTGTGCTTCTTTTGAATAAAAATTTACGCAAGTTTGGTTTTTTTCTGTATTTTATGTATTATTTTAAAAAAGAAGACCAAAGATATAAATAAATAAATACATTTAGGGTGGTTGGGTGGATTTGAACCTATAAACGACCAAAGAATGAATCACAAGCAAGAGTTTACTCAATAGGTAGGATAGTGACTATCCACCCACCCTACATAAACATTGAGACTTCCATTACGAAAACTGTTTTGATGTTAAATTTTTGGAAGTTGATAAAGTGTTTATAGTATATATTTATTTTCGTATGTAGGGTGGGTGGGTGACCTCCAACCTACCGACCAAACACCCACCCTACATATGCTTTGTCACTTTATTCACCATCACATTTTTGTTGCTAAGTTTTTGTAAACTGAAAAAATGTTAATCGTTTATGTTTAATTATATATGTAGAATGGGTGGGTGGCCTCAAACCTATCGACCAAACAGTGGATTACAAACAAGAATGTAACTCAAAAAATTTTGCTTAATTATTAATGTTTGGAGGATAGGATAGTGGTCACCCACCCACCCTACATATGCCTTGACACTTTAATTACGAAAACTGTTTTTGTGTTAAGATTTTAGAAGCTGAAAAAGTGTTTATAATTAGAATTTATTTGCGCATGTAGGGTGGGTGGGTGGCCACGAACCTACCGACCAAAATAGTTTTTGTAATTAAAGTCTTAAAGTTTATTTAGTGTGGGTGGGTGGCCACTATCTTATCCTTCAATCATTTTAGCTAGAGGAAAATTTGTAGAGTAATAGTAGGGTGGGTGGCCACTATCCTACCATCCAACCATTACTGCTTAAGCAAGATTTTTTGAGTAAAACTCTTGCCTGTGATCCATTGTTTGGTCGGTAGGTTCGAGGCCGCCCACCCGCCCTACATATGCATTGAAATTAAAACTATAAACACTCTTTCACCTTCAAAAAAGTTAACACCAAAACAGCTTTCGTAATTAAAGGGTCAAAGCATATGTAGGATGGGTGAATGTCACTAATCTACCCTCCAATCATTTTAGCTTGAGCAAAATGTTTTGGGTAAAATTAGGGTGGGTGGGTGCCCACCGTCCTATCCTCCATTCATAATAGCTTAGAAGAAAATAAAATTGCATTCAGTGTTTTAAAACACTTCACCTAAGGAATTAACTTAGAATTTTTTAAACTCATTCTAAATTAACGAATTAATAATATTTCTATAAAAAAGTTGCTACATCGTAGCTAAAAACAAAAGGGCAACGCTTGAAACTTGAGAGGATGAAAATAAAATTGCTTCCAGTGGTTTTAAACATTGTAAAAATTAATCGACTTGATGAATCAACTTAAAATTTTCACAATTTTATTTTAATCAATTAAATAATAATATTTCTACAAAACAATTGCTACATCGCGGCTCGAAACAAAATGCCAACGCTTTAAACTTGAAAGGAGGAAAATCAAATTGCTTCCAGTGATTTAAAACATTGTAAAAATTAATCAGCTTAAAATTTTCAGAATTTTCTTTTTATTAATTAGGTAATAATATTTCTACAAAACAATTGCTACATTATAGCTGGAAACAAAAATTCTAGGTTTTGAACTTGAGAGGAAGGAAATAAAATTGCAATCAGTGTTTGAAAACGTTACAAAAAACTATTCACCCAAGGAATTAACTAAGAATTTTTAAAATTTATTCTAAATTAACGAATTATTAATATTTCTATAAAAAAAGTTGCTACATCGTAGCTAGAAACAAAAGGCCAACGCTTTAAACTTAAAAGGAGGAAAATAAAATTGCTTCCAGTGATTTAAAATTGTAAAAATGAATCTACTTGATGAATGAGCTTAAAATCTTTAAACTTCTCTTTTAATTAATTAAATAATAATTTTTATACAAAATAATTGCTACATTGTAGCTATAAACAAAATTGCTAGGTTTTGAACTTGAGAGGAAGGAAATAAAATTGCATTCAGTGTTTGAAAACGTTGCAGAAAACTACTCACCTAAGGAATTAACTTACAATTTTTAAAATATATTTTAAATTATCGAATTAATAATATTTCTACAAAACAATTGCTACATCGCAGCTCGAAACAAAATGCCAACGCTTTAAACTTGAAAGGAGGATAATAAAATTGCTTCCAGTGATTTAAAACATTGTAAAAATTAATCCACTTGATGAATCAGCTTAAATTTTTCAAAATTTTCTTTCTATTAATTAGGTAATAATAATTTTACAAAACAATTGCTACAATGCAGCTCGAAACAAAATAGCTAGGTTTAGAACTCGAGAGGAAAAAAATAAAATTGCATTCAGTGCTTTAAAACATTTGTAAAAATCTATTCATTCAAGAAATTAGCTTAAAACTTTCAAATTTTATTCTTAATGAACTAATCAATGATGTTTATACAAAATAATTGCTACATCGCAGCTAAAAACAAAAAGGTAGCGCTTTGAAACTATAAAGAAAGAAAAATTCGATGTTTTAAAACATTGCAAAAATATATCCACTTTAGCAATTGTCTTAAAATTTTTAACATTTATTTTAAAGTTACTAATTAACTATATTTATATAAAACTATTCTAACATAGTAGCTAAAAACAAAAGAGCAACGATGTGAACTAAATAAAAATTGAAATAAAACTGCAGTCAGTGTTTTAAAACATCGTAAAACACTATTCACCCGAAGAAATTGCGTAAAATTTTCAAAATGTTTTCTAAACTAACAAGTTAAAAATATTTTTGTAAAACAATTGCCACATCGCAGCTAGAATTCATTCGAATTGAAATAAAACAACACAGTTGGGAGGGCTTCACATTTATTGTTGAACACTGCAACATGAAGCCACTGTGTGACGAAACATGTTGCAGGGTATGTCCACTATCCTACCCTCCAACAAATTTACCTCAAGCAAGATTTTTTTTTAGTAAAATCCTTGCTTGTGATCCACTGATTGGACATTAGATTCGAGGCCACCCTCCCTCCCTACATATGCATTGAAATTAGAACTATAGACACTTTTTAAATTATAATAATTCGCCTTAAAGCCTGATTTTTCATTCTGTATATAAAAATATGCCTTTTCAATCAGTAAAACATCAGCGGGAGTTTCTAATTCATTTGTAAATTGTAAATTTTATTGATTGAAACACTCGCTTATGTTTTACTGATTGAAGAGTGGGATAGGGACCACCTACATGTACATGCAAACTTAAATTAAATGTGTGTTTTAGCTTAATAAAATTAAACACACTTTACTGCGATAATTTCCAGAAAATCAAACCAATGTCAGTGATTTATGTAAAAGAATATATGTAGGGTGGGTAGGTGGACTCTATCCCACCTTCCAATCAGTAAAACACAAAAAAGAGCTTCTACTTTAATTATTTACACTTGCATATCAAATAATATGGGTTAGTGTGCTTTTGTTTTTTATTTGCTGCTCTTTGATTCTATTTTCTTCATTAATCATATATGTTTTGTTAGTTCCTTGCCTTAAGTCTGTGTTTATCAATTGCCAGCTGATATTTTTCTTTTGTGTGCACATTAAAGACAAAAAATAATAATTTTTTTATGCATTATTTTTTCTTTGTTTCTTAAAATAAGACTGAAGTTTCTAAACAAAAACTAATTGAAAAGTTATCAAAAAAAGCAAACTATTTGAATTAAGGACCAGATTAAAATTTACTTAAAATTTTTAAGGAATTTCTCCAAAAAAGTAATTGAAATTTTACTAATAAAAAACATATTGAAACTAAAAAAAATGTTTATTGATAATTAAATTAAAATAAAGTTTAATTTTTTGAACAAAAAGAAAAACAATTGAAATTTAACAAAAATCAAAATTTATCACGAAAAAAAAAAAAACAGTTGAAAAGTCATCCAAAAAAATACAATTTGAATTAAAGAAGAGTTTTAAATTTGCTAGGAAAATATGGAACTTTATTAAAAAAAAAAACGATTGAAGGTTTATTGAAGAATAAACAATTGAAAACTTAATAATAATTTTGAAAATAGCCGTGACGTGTGATAGTGGTAATTTATAATTTGCGAAATTTCGGATTTTATATTCGAACATTAAATAAACAAAACGTGTATAAGTTAAGTGAAATAATTGTACATTGTGCGAATAACAATATAGTAGGTGGTGAATCAATTTAATATATATTTAAACAACTGTACCTAACCTATAAATCAGCACTCATCTTAATAGAAACAATAAACCCAAACAATAATTTTGTGGTTGATATAAATACGGGAGTAGTAATTTTGTGTGACCAATTCGATCCCCGTAGGAGGTCAATTTTATTTTTCTCGTGAATTTAAATTAAATTACACACATGAGCGTGTAATAAGACTGTTGGAAGTGGAAATACGTGCGCGAGAAATGCAACAAACTATGCCATCCGGTCTGTTTGAAAAATCATGCGTGCATTTCCCCAGTTTATACAAATGTTGAACAACCTGCTTCGAGTGAAAATAAACCATCATATGAGGTCTTAATAATCGAAAATAATTTATTAAATTGAGGAGATGGAACACAAGAATAAAATTCTATTAGAAAACAGCGAGCTGTACAAAGATAAGGTTAAATTGTTAGAACAAAGATTATACAAATTAACAGCTAAAAATAAATCGGTGTCTAGTAAAATAGCACCCACTTAGAATAATAATACCACCTCAGATCAACAGCTCAAAGTAAAGAACGTTAAAAAAACCAATGATTCAAGAGGAGCAATACCAAAAACTAATGTATCGGTATTGCATGAGGAAGAGGCCGGTAAAAAGCGGAAGAAAAAGAAATCTACAACCGAGGAACCTGAAGTCAATAGTGTTACCCAACATACTGAAGACCATTCCAATCAAGAACGCTGGATTACTAGCCATAATAGAAGTAGAGGAAACCCCCAAAGACAGGATGTAGTTGAGGGAACAGTAAAAGAAACTATTGGTCCTATAAAAGCAGCAGTTCGATATGGTTTTGATATGCGATTATTTAGATCCTAATCTAACAACAACTGACCTCACTAGTTATTTAAATAATCAGGGCTTTAAGCAACTTAAATGTGAACAATTAAGATCGAAGTACCCAGAAGAGTATTCTTCTTTTAAAATTGGAGTACCAATAAGTAAGTTTCAAGAGCTTAAAAATTTTGAAACAACAACTTCTCTAACTAATACCTCGAAGGACATTGAATGATACAAAAGTAATTTGTGTGTTACAAAATAGCAAGGCTATCAAAGCAACACTAGTTTGAACGTATTTCTTTCTTATGGTTCCTTGCTTGAAATAATATTGTGGTATCATTAACATACTGGTCTAACTTTGTGTTTTCGTTCACTATAAATTCTTTATAGATATCGTTGCTATAAATTAAGAACAACAATATTTCTCCCTGTGGCAAACCTACATTTACTATACGAGATTATGATTTGTGGGACATAGATATATCGTCTGTGGAATTAACGTACTGTACACGTTTGTAAATAGCTTTTCAACCATGCTAGAGAGGCCTCACAAAGGCCATACATGTTAAGTTTTTTTTTTAGTGAACATTGTGATTTACTGTATCGAATGCTTTTGTAAAGTCATAAAATGTTCCTGATACTTTATTATTGATGTCGAAATTGTCTATTATAAATTATACTTCTTCGTGCAGTGCAGTGTTTTTCCTGGCACGAATTCATGGTGACTATTTGGTAGTCACATTTCCATTTTAGTGGAAATGCTAATTCAAAATAATGTTTAAATATATTTATAAATGAATCATATTTTGAGTTTAATTTTTCTGCGTTAATAACCTCAGACCAATCCTCGTTTAATAAATATGGGTAAAATATGTTCTGATTTTCTACAGAGTAAAAGCGTTTCTTTATATTTTTATTAGTTTGAGTTGTTTGATTACCAAGAGTTATATCAAGATTTATTATATCGTGATCCGAGATTTCAGTTGCTATATTAGAGCACGTCATTTGTTTAATGCGGTTAGTGAAGATATTATCTAATAATATAGCTTTGCGAGTTGCTTGATATAACATTTGGTTTAGTCCGTATGAGGCTAGTGTCCCTAAGAAGGTATTTACTTTTTCACTAGACTTATCTAACAAATTGATATTAATCCACAGATGAATATATTTATATACTTTGAATGCAAATATATTAAAGTGTGATTTACTTTATCTATAAACAATTCATAGTTACTATGTGGTGGGTGATATACTGATACTAGTGTGCTCTTCTTACCATCTAATTTGAAGGAAACTGCAGTGAACTCATACACTCTCTCCTCAAGTTCGATTGAAATATTTATTTAACGGACTAACTTCTACATCTTTATGTACAAAAATTCAAACACCGTCGTCTTTAGTGTTCTGCAGTACTAATTTTTTTAGTAAAACTCTTGCTTGTATTCGACTGTTTGTTTAAGGTCGCCCACTCATTTTCACTTTCTAAAAACTTAAGACTAAAACAGTTTTTGTAATTGAATTATCATATCTAATGTAGGCATTATTTTTCTGAATCCAATGATGCCCAATATGTTGATTTAATTTGATATTTATGTCAGAAAAAAAAATCTTATTAATATTAATATGATATTTTTGAATAAATTTGGCATGCCTTGAAAAAAAGCGTCATTTGTTGTAAAACACAGACTAATAATAAATAGTTGACATTACTTTACAGCAAATGACATTGGTTTGTTTATACACACTAAATTTATTGGAAAATATCATATTATTAAGATTTATTATAATTTTTTTTCTGACATAAATATTAAACTAAAATCAACATATTGCGCATCATTGGATTCAAAAAAATAATGTCTAGTATAGAAAAATAAGAAACGTATATGCAGCCATTTAAAAATTTAAAGTTGACGACATTTGTCAATGGAGTTAATTAAAAAAAAATATAATTAATGTCAATTCATAGTATTTAAACTGCCATTCGATTGGTTTTTTAGTTGATTCAAATCGGTTAATAAATAACAAAGTTATGGCGTTGGGCGTTTTATATTGAACACCCGGTATAAAGTTCTAGCGTACTCTTGACCTACCTCACGAAACTATTGATTAAACTGATGTACTCCTGGCCTACCATAACATATTACATATTATCCCAGCGTGTCACTCAAGGTTAACCAAAGTACTAGTTTTATGCAGCGGGTCAAGGTCACGCTGACTCAATATACATTAGGGTAGGTCGGGAGTACGCTAGATTATAAAACGGTTTCGGAACACATTTAATTCAAAATTTATTCATTCAGGTTATTGAAAAAATCTCTAAGAACAAAAAAGCGTTCTATTTTAATTTTTGTATTGAATAAAAGTTATCAAATAAAATTGAAATAAATATTCAAATTTATCGTAACTGGTTAAAAAAAGTGCAAGTCTGAAATTTGTTTAAACCAGTTCAAAAGAAAATAATTGAACTGAAATAGTTGAAAACTGCTGAAAAATTATTTTAAAACTCTTGGAAGAATTTACTAAATTTGCTAAAACCAGGCTGACGTTTCTAAGCAAAAAACTTTGCAGAACCTGTATGAATATCGGTGATCAGTTTTTAAAACTTGATGAACTCCCTATTTGCTGTTAATGTTAAGTAATCTTGTAATTCCTCAAGTACTGTTGTGAAAATTTTCAGTGACGGAATTTAGAATTGCTTGCTCTAGATTCATGGTCGCCCCGAACCCTGTCTTAATGGTATTTCACTTCCATCTTCTCGTAATCTTCTATCTAACCTCGTGAATACGTATGTCGATTAGATAATTTTCTGGAATACTCAGTCGAACGACATTCGATTTTCCCTCGCAAACTCTAAAAAACTTAAATCAACATATTTCGCAAACATAAACTGCTTACTTATTAATTATTAATAATACCATTGAAGTAACTATGATGAAAGATAATGGATTTTTTATCAGTCATTCCACAAGAGCACTATTCATTTGAAATGTTGTCTGATGCAAGTTTTAGGTAAATACAAGCATTTAAATTAATAAAAGCAACTGCGAATTTATGAATTTGTTTAAATACTGTAAACAATTTAAAAAGAAAACTTTAGTAAATTTGTAAAATATCACTCTGTGGTTAGAGTTGTTTACCGGTAGAGATTAATACACACCTTATTTGATGACTGATCGCTCTGAGCCTGCACACCTTTCGTTGCCTCTGCATCTCCGGCTCCACTTTGGGCAGCATTACACTGTTTGCCTCGTCCTAAAAACATCAAGCAAAGTTAAACCCATCGACGAACGTGCCCTGCACAACAGTCGATCACGGCTTTGATATTTCTCACAAGTGCGGATGCATTAAAAAAAGAAATGTTTAAAAAAATCTATACATACATTGCGTACACGGACAGAGGAAATTTAATCATCAATTTATTCAAAAGTACGTTAAAAACAATATTTAACCAATTTCAAATCAAGAGAAATAAAATAAATATAAATCAATTGTTGTTGACAGGAAAAAGAAATGACAATAACTAATCATAATGATGGTTGCGACCGTTACTATGTGGTAATTCATAATGAACACTAAATAAAACACTTACTATGTTTTTAACCACTAAAATTTATTATAATTTATAAATATATTACAATGTGTACGACTTAAGTTTCGACTTTTGACGTTATAATAAATTTTAGTGGTTAAAAACATAGTAAGTGTTTTATTTAGTGGACAATAACTAAACTAGTAGTAAAGTTTCCATTTACTATAGATGTGTATATCAATCACATTAATCACACATATGTGTAACTTTAATTTTGTTTGATAAGTGTAATATTTTAGAATAAAAAGGTCGAAATTAATCTGTAATTAGTGTTAACTCAAAACCAATAAGTACGAAAAGTATTGTTTAAAAAATAGCTTAATTATTGTAAGAGTAATAAATCACTCCTTTACATCAGTTGACGGAGAAAAATAATTTAATCATTTTAAATCAATCAATTAAATATCCTCCATCCGTACACCCTTGATTGAATAATGGGCGACTGTTTAAAAAAAATGCGAAGGAATTGTACACTGTTCAAGAGCGCAGCGAAATCCAAGAATCGCACCTGAACCACTAACTACCTACGTATATATATGTATAGTAAATATGTACATTCCTCGACATGTATATATAGGTCACCAATTTACAAGATGCTGTTTTTCAATTTAAAAATTTAAAAAGAAAACAAAATGATCGATCCATGCAATATCTACGTTACTAACAAGACTACGATTACGGGTTTTTACTAAGTCCAGGCACGACTGTCAACGTATCAATAAAAATTTTGCCAATTGTTTCGTTGCGCTTTTACGATTGTTTTGCTTTTGTTTTGCGTTTGATAGATGAAGACTATACACAAAGAGGTTCGGAATAGCAGAAGCGGTTTTGGAATGAGGAGAGAGCGCAAATGGTATATAATAAGAAAGCGATTGTTTTCGTTTTGAAATTCTCTGTAATACTTGTGTTCTCTAATCCTTTCGTAAACGGGACTAGACGCGGGCTAATAAAGGCTTTTGAATCCTGCAAAAGTATCAGATTCCCCCTTTATTATTGGACCTTAACTTCCGTCTAAAAAAACATGCAAACTCAGTTTGGTAAACACTCTAGAGAGCGGGATTTACGTTACGTACATCGCCGGTTTCCTCGCCGGAGGCTTCGGGGGAGCGTTGGGTCCGGGTCGGGTCGGGCCATTCCAGGGCCGAGGCCCAACGGATCGTGTCCGGGCTGGGGCTCGACGAGGACTTCACGTCCCGCGTCGAGGCTATGCTGTCGGAGCTCGACGACGAGCTGACGGGCTGATTGCGCGTCCTGCGCTTGGGGCTCGGCTTGCGCGGGGATAGGATCTTGTTGGGGAGTTCGAGGTGGTAACAGTTGGGGATTTGCGTTTTCGTGGGACTGGGCGTCTTTGTTTGGCGGGTCGGTTTTTTCTCGCGTTTTCTTCCTGTTTTTCTGTGTGTCTGTATGTTCACGTTAACTTTGTCCGAGCTGGGGAAATCATAAAGCCCATCGGAGTCGGTGAACGGGAGAGCTTCTTTGTTTCGGCCGTAGAACTGCGAGGAAAACCGGTTGAGACCGGACGTGCGGTCGGATAACGGACTCTCACTGCGTGAGCTGACGGGGCTTAAAAGTTTCTCGAAACAGGAATCCGCGTGGACTACTATTGAAGGAGGTTGTAAAGTTTTCATCGCTGGGGATACGAGAAGTTCGCTTACAATTACGGGAACCTCCAAGGTTTTCGCGGTGTTATCAAACATGAAGACTTCTAGCTCTTTCGCGCTTTTAAGTTCGCCTTCTTCGATTTTCTCATCTAAATGATCTGTTCCTATTCCTTCATCGTTGGACTCCATAAGGATGTCATCGGATAGTGTTTCTGAGTCTGAACGACCGCGCTGTTCGTGTTGACCTTTACCCTTGTTATCGGAATCTGTGTTGTTAACGCTAGATTTTAATAAGGGTGATGGTCGTCTACTCAGTGAAGAGTGCGAGCCTGGACCTGGTGGTCCAGGATCTTCCATTTCCGACGGGCATAATGGGTTACTGGAGCCGCACCGCGAAGGCCCCGGACTAGCCATGGAGCTGTAACCGGATGAACTGAGATTGGATTCGGAAGCCATATGGTCCCCGCGCGTGACCATGGAAAACGGACTTAGATATGTCATCCCCGCGGTTGCGGGGCAACCTAAAAGCGCGGGGTTTTTGTTTGGCGATATGGACTCTGCGTCGGATTCGGCTTCGCTCATATTACACGTTATGGTGATCATGGGCGGGGCGCAGGGGAGATCTAAAGATGTTGGCTTATCGAATTCTTTGAGCATTCTACGTGACTGCTTTCCGGTCGTTGGAAACTGGAACGCGTCCATACCGCAACGCGGGGGTGGTGAACCCGGTAACACCAACGTAGGGTGGTTTTGATGGGTCGGTGATGGAGTTTGAATGGTGAGCGTCGGTATCACCAACGGTGGTGGACTGTCCATGCCCGTGATACTGATGGTCGGTATGTTCAACGCTTGTCCTAGTGGTGGTGGCCGATTCTAAAATAATAATAATAATTTAGGGGTTTATTTATTATTATGTTTATGTTCTTACTTTTAGTTTGTAGCGTGGAACCGTCGTCGGGGCGGATTGCATGGCGGCGGCTTCCTCGAGTATCAGACCGTCCTCCGCTTGGGGATCGATGGCGATATCCTGCTGCGGGTGAGGATCATCGTCGTCCTCGCTGCAGTCAGGCAGTTCAATGGATATGCGGTCATCGCTGAGCTCGGCGTCGTCGATGGAAGATGAGGCGGCTGACCGCCTCATGATAGGAGTGACCGCCGGCGAGGGGAAAGGCGACGGCAACGGCGTCGGCATCTCTCTAATCGGCGAAAGGCACTTGTTGATTGTGCTCGGTATTTCTAACAGTATGGTAGGCGGATGCAGGAAATTGCTCCCGCTGGATGACGATTTGTGCGCACTGAGGGTATCGAGCACGGACACCTCAATGGTGTTCTGGGCAGGCGACCGGTGGACTAACGGACTGTCCGGCGCACCGCTCGTTATCGACAGGGGCGTGTGCGCCGAAGAGGTCGACGATTCATCATCCCCAGCAACGTCGTCCTGAGGGGTCGACGCCGTCGGGGTCGTGGAGGGCGAAACTTTAAGCGAAGAGGGTAAATTAACGCCCGCAGAGCTCGAGGAGAAATTCCTAAACATGGCCAAAATCGAATCGGCACTGGCGGGCTTCTGCCGATTCGGTGCGAACTTCCTCCTGCTACTCAAATCTGAAATGCTAGAGCTTAACGCGGATGGTATGGCTAGATCTGAACTAGTTAACGAATCTGAGCCCTGATTACTAGACGTGCTGTTGGGTGACCTGGCTGTGACGCCTGGTGAGGGTGGTGTACTGGATGGACGTGCGAATGCGCAAGTTAACTTATTGGTTTGCATAATACCTAATTCCATATCCGAACCGGAACTCATTTCTGCGGATACTTTACTAAGCAGGCGTGCGAAGGTGACCTTCTTCTCTAGTTTTGGATCGGTGAGGGTCAGCTGGGCGGCGTCTCCCGTAAAATTAGTTTCTTTTGTGGGACCCTCAGCCTTACCATCCTTTCCGGGCGGCTTGCCCTCCTTCAATTTACTTTCGCTCATCTGCATAAGCTCGCCTAAGCTGACCTTCCCCGAGCTCTGTTTAGCACTGGGCGCTACTAATTGCTGGAGTATTTGTTTCTTTTCTGCTGCGTTCTTTTTGGTTGGAGTGGAATTGTTTCGCTTCTTCTTTGGCGAGGGAGTACCTACGTTAAAACAGCACAGATTAAAAACAATCGTTAAACGTCCGTCCGTTTGTTTTTTTTTTTCGTTTATATACATCGTTTTTTTGGCACAAACATTCGCGGTTGCTATGTACAGCCTTATTCGAGTGTATATGTAGTATAAATATGTATTAATGCGATATGTAGGTAATAGCAATAGAGTTTAAGAGAGTGCAACCTACCAGCCACACGCAACATAGTGAAAATAGATACGATAGGATAGACACGACTGTTACTGGGGATCATTCGGGTCTACATAGAGAGGTAGATAGAGTAGATTTATATATATAGAAAGAGAGAAAGAGATTTACAAAGATATAGAGCGACATGTATGTTAGTTATGTACAGGGATGTGAGAACACCAGTGAGGGTACGGCACATGGCCTTACGTCTCGGGGGAGGTTTTAGCAAATCGTCCAAACTAAAGGTTCGGGCGGTAGCCTGCGAATAGCCGCTGGCGTGTGGACTGGTGAGGCTTAGGATGGATGGCTTGCGGATACCCAGGCGGCCGAACAGCGATCGGGGAACTCCCGGACCTGGACTCGGCGTCACGGTAACCGCAGCTGCTCCAGAAGCCGCTAACTGCTCACGTACTGAGGCGCTGCGCAGACTGGAAACTATAAGAACACCTTGTATCAGGCCGCTAGAACGCGCCGGCGCGCGCACTTACCTCCTCCACGGTTGCGGTCCTCCTCTTCGGCGAGGAGCTTCTCGATCTTCTCGGGGAAGTGACGCTTCGCGCACCAGAACAGCCCGATCACGCCCATCACCACCGACACGGTCATCAGCCCGAGCCAGAAGGGTTCGCGCAGCATGCGCTCGCTGAGCGGCTTGTAGGGGATGTTGAGCATGCGCCGCTCGCAACGCGGTCCCTCCCACCACGCGTGGCACCGGCACAGGAACGTGTCGCCGCGCTCCAGACAGGCGCCGCGGCTCTCGCAAGGGTTACCCTCGCACGGGCGTCGCTTCTGCTCGCACGTCGGGCCCATGTAGCCGGACTTGCAGTGGCACTTGAAACTGTTGCTCGTCAGTTCGCACGTGCCGAACACGCACGGGTCCAGGTCGCACTGGGTCAAAGCGCAGAATATTCCTGAAATATTAAATGAAATAAAAAGTTTAGAGCAATTTTTTCTTCTGTTTATTCTAGAGTAAATTATAATTGAAAAAGTCCTTATTCCAATTGCTAAAAAACTTGACCAACCTTTCTTTAGGTCAGTTTTGTACCAACATCAAAAATTTGCAATTGTGATTATTGCTTGGTGCTATACCTTCCATCCAAGCTCTTAGATTTTCTGGTGTTTCGTTGATGTATGCGGCCTGGCGTTTTGATGGAATGTAACACTCTTTAATCGGTTAATTCTGGTCGCTACAGGTCGACAGCTTGTATTAATTTGGCGTTTAACCCGATGGGTGCAGCTCATAGTGGATGAGTTCTTTTGATTCACACCAAACACACAGGGAAATCTTCTTGGCCATTAATCTAGGCTTGGCGTTCATTTGGACGGTTAACCCTTTAACTACGGAAATATATTCATAAAACCGGCTGTATAAATGCAAAAAAGGTGTTGCAACCAATACGCACGATTATTCATCTTAGAAACAAAAAATGCGATAAAGTTTTTACTGCTTTATCACAATTTTTTGTGTACAATTTTTACACTTAACCCTTTGGACTGACACTCGTTATCTGCTTACTTGAGCGAAGTTACGGTGAACGAGTTTGACTCGTCATGTGAATTTAAGAGGCAGGCGTTGATTGCAAACAATTGCCTGACGTTTGTTTATAACAAATTACAATTGCAAATATGGTAAATTCCAATTATCTTTATTCCCC
Source organism: Ontholestes murinus (assembly GCA_963969525.1). Classification (NCBI taxonomy): domain Eukaryota; kingdom Metazoa; phylum Arthropoda; class Insecta; order Coleoptera; family Staphylinidae; genus Ontholestes; species Ontholestes murinus. The sequence continues at coordinate 75,972,420 of OZ018391.1, forward strand.
CCGTTCTCATAATGTATTATTATGTTTTAAGTAAAAAAAAGTTCATATTTGTGAAAAAGAAGTATATAATATAATAAACCAATTTTTGCAGCTACTATGTCTAGTGATAGGTTTCTGGATATCTCAAGATTCCTTCATATTTCAGACAACGAAAAATTGGATAAAAATGATACAATTAGGAAGATCAGAAATCTAGTTGATTATCCGAATAATACATAGAAAGTTTATACTTCAGAAAGCGCAGTATCACTAGATTCCCTCATGCAAGTCAAAGGACGTTTGAATTATATCCAGTTCAATCCATTTATAAGAGCGCCAATTGGAATACAAATCTATAGACTTTGCGAGTCTTCATCAGGTTATTGCATTTGTTTTAAAAACTAAGTTTACGCAGATAAAATATCGGGAATTGATAAATCGGCGTCAGGGAGTGTTGTCCTAGAAGAAGAAGAGATGACTATCTACAATGTATGGATAATTGGTATTCGTCTCCACAATTATAATTAATTTGATGAAAATACATAATTTACTGGTAGGTGTATTTTAAATTGGTAAATGGGATGAAATTAGTGTACTCTTCAGTATTGTGGTTCTGTTTATAATTTTATTTTCTGTACTAGTTTCGGAAAATGTGATTTCAGCTTCTGTTGAAGATGGGTGTACACAAATTTCATCCCATCTACCAATTTAAAATCCACAATTATATTTAAATTCACTAGAACAAGATACAAATGTAGTTGGAAATACGCGAAAGAACAGAAAACACATGCCAAAAGAGTTTGATTGCCTCAAACTAAAAAATCACGAAAACAATACTTCCCCTATATTTTATAAAGGGAAAGTAAAAAATTAGAGGCTAAAATGTTTCATTCCACGGTTTTTAGCACTAAAATGTAAAGATAAGAAAGATGTACACAAAGCGAAAAAGGAAAGGTGGCAATTTTTTTCCTTTGTTCTCTTCTGTGATATTATCCTTTATTTTCTAATATTCTCTTTTGTTATCTGCTGTTCTCTTATATTATCCGTTGTTCTCTTCTATTCTCTATTATTCTCCTCTGTATCTGATGTTCTCTGATATTATCTGTTGTTCTCTGGTGTTTACTTCTGTTCTTTGTTGTTCTCTACTATTATCTGCTGCTTTCTGATGTTTTCTTCTATTCTGTGCTGTTCTGTAAAATATTCTTCTGTTCTCTGATATTCTCTTCTGTTGTTTGCTGTTCTCCGATGTTCTCTGCTGTTCTTTTGAGTTATCTGCTGTTTTCTTTTGTTCTATTCTGTTTTCTGATGTTCTCCTCTGTTCTTTTATAAGACTGCCATTCTTTGCGGTTCTCTGATAGTTTTTTCTGTTCTTTGCTGGTTTTTGCTGATTGTTCTGTTTTCTTCAATTCTCTGTGTTTCTGTGCTACTTTCTGATATTTTCTGATGTTCTTTGGTGTCATTTTTTAATGTTCTCTTTTGTACTCTAATGTTTATCTCCGTTCCCTTCTGTTCTCTGATGTTTTCTTCCATTCTGTGCTGTTCTGTAAAATTTTCTTCTGTTCTCTGATATTCTCTTCTGTTGTTTGCTGTTCTCCGATGTTCTCTGTTGTTCTTTTGAGTTATCTGTTGTTTTCTTTTGTTCTACTCTGTTTTCTGATGTTCTCCTCTGTTCTTTTATAAGACTGTCATTCTTTGCGGTTCTCTGATAGTTTTTTTCTGATCTTTGCTGGTTTTTGTTGTTTGTTCTGTTTTCTTCAATTCTCTGTGTTTCTGTGCTGCTTTCTGATGTTCTTTGGTGTCCGTTTTTAATGTTCTCTTTTGTTCTCTAATGTTTTTCTCTGTTCCCTTCTGTTCTCTGATGTTTTCTTCTATTCTGTGCTGTTCTGTAAAATTTTCTTCGGTTCTCTGATATTCTCTTCTGTTGTTTATTATTCTTCGATGTTCTCTGTTGTTCTTTTGAGTTATCTGCTGTTCTCTTTTGTTCTATTCTGTTTTCTGATACTCTCCTCTGTTCTTTTATAAGACTGCTATTCTTTGCTGTTCTCTGTTAATTTTTTCTGTTCTCTGCTGGTTTTTGCTGTTTGTTCTGTTTTATTCAATTCTCTGTGTTTCTGTGCTGCTTTCTGCTATTTTCTGATGTTCTTTGTTGTCCTTTTTAATGTTCTCTTTTGTTCTTTTTTGTTTTCTAATGTTTTTCTCTGTTCTCTCTGATGTTTTCTTCCGTTCTCAACTGGTTTCTGCTGTTTATTCTGTTCTCTGATATTCAGTGCGGTTCTGTGCTTTCTGATATTATGTGCTATTCTCTGATGTTTTCTTTTGTTTTCTGTTTTTCTATTCCAGTTATTTGATGTTCTCTTTTGTTCTCTCAGATTTTCTTTTGTTCTATTCTGTACTGTCATATTCTCTTTTATTTTCTAGTATTCTCTTTTGTTATCTGCTGTTCTCTTGTAATGTTCTCCTCTCATCTATTCTGTTTTATGACGTTCTCTGCTATTATCTGTTATTTTCTGATGTTTACTTCTGTTCTTTGATATTCTCTACTATTATCTGCGGTTCTCTGATGATTTATTCTGTTCTGTGCTGTTCTGTAAAATTTCTTCTGCTCTCCGATATTCCCTTTGTTCGAAGACTCGAAATTACACCCTCAACTGTATTGCGAGTATGGAGAAGATGGTTTGAAGAAAATGAGTATCAGCAACAGAGACGTTCTGGTAGGCCTAGGATTATATAGGGTGGTCAAGAATGGTATTTAAGGCTGCTTATGATACGTAATCGTCACAACACTTTTCGGTAAGTTCGAGGTGCCTTTGTTGCAGCCACAGGACGTGTGGTTTCTAGGCAAATAATTTAATGACTCCAGATTGAACTGCTACTGCTTTAGTGATGAGCTCAGATTCTGCTCTGATTAGGGGTGGTGAAAGGCAAAATGTAGAGTTTGCACTAGAACACCACCCAGCCAATATCCCAGGCATTATGGTATGGGGCGTTATATATCTTAGAAAGAGATCTCCCTGGTGTTCATTAGGGGTAGTCTTACAGCCCAACGGTAGAGATAGAACATGTATGGGATAGCATTTGAACAATACTTCAGCGATTGTCACAGCCACCAAGGACTTTGGATCTGTGTTCAACAGGCCAGGGACCGAAGTAATTTTTGAAAAGTTATTATAAATAGAAAATATGCGTCTAAATTATGTTTTTTAGCAGATGTGCTTGAAGTAAGAGTCCCATGTTTCTGTAAAATTTATTTGACATTTCTAATAAAAATGCGCACAGAATTCCGTCCAGTCTTCAAAAGGAACATGCCTTATAACGTCCATCAGGTGAAAAAATAACTTCCTATACCACTTGGGCGATTTGCGGATACACTCCACTGTAACCAATTGCATATTTATCAATTTATCAAACACTCAAAAGTCAGGTTTCAAAATTTTCTGTCTTTTTCGATTGTCAAATTTTCCTCTATTTATCAGATTTTCTTTATAAAATGTTGACAGCATCAAAACATCTCGATTGTCTTTCCACCTAAGACCTAATATACGAGTATATCTGCACTTTTTGCGTTCGCAGGTACCACGTTGGACTCGATGTACATATTTTGGAAAATGCTTTCTATTTTTTATTCCACCGTACCAGATAAACCTGTGATCTCCTGGTCCAATTAGAGGGGTTTTATACTAGTTATTGGTATATAACAAATGTCCTTTTTGAACATAATTCGCCATAAGTTTTTTTTTTTACCGTACCAGAAACTCTTAACGGGTCATTAAACTAACATCTTCAAAACAATCTCCGTCTTACAAAAATTTTAATTCCAAATCGTTATCTTTTAGATGTGATAAATTGGTTGCAGTCTCCCTTTCAAAAAATTAGAGATTTGTTGAAGACTAAATTTTGGTAAAGTTGAACATTTTGCATTTCATTCTTAAAATACGTGTCTTATTTTCCAAAATTTATTATTATTATTATTTGGTGGGTTATTATTATCCGAGCTTCTCCCGTCTTTAAACTACTGGTGAAAATTCTTTCAGATCTGAAATCTTATGTTTTTTATATGAGGCATCAATACAATAATTGCAAAAAAAGGTGTACATTTCTTTTAGATTAGTGTCAATTCAGGGTTTTCTTTTTGGAACACGATCATGATATTTATTCGTCTCGTTTACAATTACTGTCATTAATTGCACATCAAAATACTTAGAAAATACTCGTACTCGTCATCTTCGTTTATTGACGACAGCTGTTTCTCACGAAAGTTTTGATTCATTGTCAATTGATGACACCCGTCGTTAAAGGGTTAATCGGTTCAAACGAACGCCAAGCTGATTGGATCACGATCTTTCTCAGATGTTCTTGTATGTGACTAATTTTTACCATCCACTTCAAAAATGAATCTATTTCGTTACGTTTCAGAAAAGAATTGCAGCTATCAAGTCCAAATTGGCTTTTTTGCGTTAATTCAATATGTAAATGGTTCTAATTGTTTTTTGGATAATCTTCAGTTTTTGGGTAATAGAATAAGTGCTTACATGATGGTCCAACTTCATGATTTTTATGATTTTATCGATGTTTATCACAATTGGTTTACCAAAGCGTGCCTCAGCGAAAGTCATTAACGAAATCGTTGGAAATACCCTTTTGTTTGTTTGCATTAGATAATTTATTGAGAGCAATGGAGCAGGCAGCAAAAAAATATTGTGCTGTTCAATATTTTTTATTTTGGCCATCTGTTCCACTTTTTCATCTTGGTCGTAGTGATACTGAAGAATGTATCGATTTTTTTTTTCTTACCTCAATTTTAGAACGCTACAATAAGTAGTTGGCTTGATCAAAGACTGTCAAAGACTATTTTGATTCTTTTGAAGTGTAATGCTGATTACTGATTAAAAACATTTAGTGGAAAACGTTCAAAACTTTTTAAGTGTTCTAGATAATTGAAAATCTACAATATACTAGTAAAAATGAGACATAATATTAAAAAAAAATGTTTGTGTAAGAAATTTTATAGATTTTTTATAGATTGAGAAATTGTGATTGCAGTCAGTAAAGAATGAGGAAACCTGTTGATTAGTTTAAGTCGTAATTTTATATACATTTAAAATGCAAATAACTCGTAGCATTTTCTGTATTGTTTAATTTAAAGTACAATTTTACTATTTCATGTAATTATTTACGTAATGAAATGAAATAAAAAAAAACTATGTTTAATTTAAATAATGTACAATGAATAATTACCTGTATAATGGTTAAGGCACTGACAGAGTTTCTGGCTTCCATTATGAACGCACTTGCCGTCGTGAAGGCATGGATTGGGTAGGCAGGACTCGACCACCTCGCTGCGGTGCTTGAGTATCTTATTCATGTAATTGGGGTCGTACTGAATGGCTAATGAGCCGTTCAACGGTATTCCCGTCCTGCCGTGCTTCTGGCGCAGGTGGAGCGTGTTCAAGAAGGACGTGACGGCGATAGGGGCCTTAGGAAAAACGGTATCCTCGTCCTCTTCCGCCTCGTAGCACAAGTGCCACGAAGTGCCGTTCACGTCCGCGTAGTTATCGTACACCTCAATAGTCCCCCTTTCCGCGCCACAATGGACGTCGCTCAGTTTAACGTGGAACAGCTCGAGGGAGATAATGTAACCGAACGGGGCGATGAAGTGCTGGAGGAAATCCACGTTGTGCGGCGTGTTATCGGGATAGTTGAGGTGCAACAGAATTCCGGTGGTGGTGTTGCTCATGTTCACCACTTTATCCTCGCTAACCGGACCCACAGTCCTATATGTCGCTTTAAACCCGCGACCTTGGGGTTTACCTTTCGTCCGTATCCGTAATTTAAGACGTTCGTTGTTTGAAACGTAACTGCCTTCGGTGAGAAGGTCGTAGGTCTCGTACGGTCGGAATGTCGGTGAACCGTCCCCCAGCCGTAGATCCAATAAAGTTTCATCTTCCCCATAACCGGAATTATCCCCGATATCCACGTCCTCAAAGACCAACCACACCCTCCTACCAGGCGGGGCGATTATCGTGAAGGTGCAGTCCAGGCGTGCCAGTAAAAAGTTGGGGTAGTTCGGACTCATAATCGTCCCCTGTTTAGCCGTTAGCGTTCGCACCGGGCAACTGGAGGTGTCCACGGAATGCCACCTCATCGAAAACCCGCCCCCCGTTATTGAATAGTCCGAGTGGAACCTGACCTGAGCCTCGTTGCTCTCGGATACGAAATTGAACCGGTGCATATCTTTCTCGTGCTTTCCGCACAATTTAACCGCGTCCCGATATTGCCTCCCATTCCTTCCCATTGTCCTCATCTCGATGTAATCGTACAGGCACTCTATTTGCGATTCTATATCGAGTTTATCGAACTGGATCACGATGCGCGTCTTCGCCGGCCCGACGATACGCACGGTGAAGTCGAGATTGTTGTAGTAATTCCCGGGATGGTTGGGCGTCACCAGTTTACCCTCGGTGCCGTTTACCGTTTTATTGAAATTAATCCCATGACCCGAGATGAGGGTAGGCCGCTTACAGACGTAACCGCCGACGTTATCGCACTTTTCCGATTTCCAGTACAGCCCGCTGGGGAGCATCGGCGTAGGCGACGGCGTCCACTGTATTCCTAAACACCCATTAGCCTCATCCGGTCGCTGTCCGGGCAGCCAACCCATGTACACCATATTATTCCCATCGGTCCACACGTAGTCGCCGTTGTGATCGCTCCTACCCCCCAACCAGTAACGACCGCTGGTGCGATACTCCGACATCTTTCTGATGTTCGTGGTGATGAATCGCTCCTCTTCAGGTGTGAGTACGGACGCCAGCTGCGCCCTGATCCCTTTGCAGATTTGTTGCGCCGTCGTCCACATTACCTCCGGATAACTGACGAATAGGTAGCACGAGTTGTTGAAGATTTGAAGGCGATCATCGGAACACTGAAGGGCTAGAATGGAAATTAATTATCAGACAGGTCTCTTCATATATTTAGGGGTACGTTCATGTTGTATCTAAAGTAAATGTATGTGAATTTACAGATTGCTAATTTTGAATTTGTACAGATTAATAATTATGTCGAACAACATAAACGATCTCCCTATTCATATCTACAAGATATGCAAACAGTAACGTAAGTAAGCCTTCGCTAGCAAACCCATAACTTCATCCGATACCATCAATGTACGCATTGTTGCAATGAACGAAACTACTCTACAGAGTTGGAAGAATTGGATGTAGACAATAAAAAGCTCTGCAACTTTTATGAAGGATAGAAACACTATTGGTATTAATTAATGTAATAACAATAATAACATTATTTAAAAGTATATATGATTTAAACACTGGTTTAACTTTTGAACCAAGTTTAACCATCTCAATTCCTAACTTAATTGACGAATTAATTAGTTATTAGTTGTATCAAGTGTGTTACTAATCTCTTATAAAGAGTTACACGACTTTTTTATTAGGAGTGCCAACATCCAAATTCCTCGGTACTGTAAATTCGAAAATACCTAAGCGTTCAAAAAACAACGTAACGTTTCGGGACATGCACAGGACAACGTCACCCAAGAGCTTACCTGAACGGTGAGACGTGCGTTGTGCTATTGTAAAGCAACATTGCATTATTTAAAATAAAAATTCATAAGTTAATCTAAACTATCTACACGAAGGATGAAGTTTTTCCTCAACAGGCAAAGTCTCATAAGATATCTTGAATTTTGGAGGCGTTCACTTCGTAGTACATTTTTAATGAATAACAGAAAAACGTTTAACTTTTTTATACTACTTTTTATAAAAAGTAATATAAAAAAGTTAAACGTTTTTCTGTTATTCTCATAAGATAAATAAATTTATTTTTTCTAAAATAACAAAACACTTAGGTCACTTTGCCTATTATAAGCCTTTAATGATTAATGATTTAACTAAACTAACTAAAATTAATTGTAACTACTTTTTATTAAAGACGAATTAATTCAATTTTAAATTAATATACTTATTTACTTAAATAAATAAAACACGAATGTTTTAAGAGTTTTTATTAATTTAAAACATCCGTATTTTAATAATTTAAGTGTAATAATAGAGTTTTGCCAAGTGTAACAGCCTCATCAATCCAATAGATAATTATCGATTTATCTTACGCGTTAAAAAAAATATAGAATTCGATCTACTTTTCTGATGAGATCCGAAACAGACCGAAACCGGACTCCTGATGTACGCGTATCTATTATTAGTCAACTAAATGCCACACAGGAAATTGGCTAACTATTGTATATCACATCCATAATAAAACTATTAATTTTAATCAGGAATCATCTACAATACCTATTTTTATTACCTAATTATTTTGTTTAAGTGGAATACAAATTTTCTAATTACTGTAGTTTTTCATTCAATAGACATTTATTAATATCGCTAAGTGGAGTGAATTGTTGTTATTGCTCACCGCTTTCCATCGAAACGCGCGCCTTGAATCCACCGAAGTGGTGAGAGTAGTCCGAGTTGAATTTCAGTCTCAATCTTGAACCTGCACTCACGTGCCTCAGCAGCTTCAGTTTCGAGCTCCAGTCGCCGCACAGCCGCCTGCTTTCGGTTTGGTTCGTCGCGTTCGATGATGTCTCGATTATCTCCAGATAATCATAGCTGCAACTGTTTAAAAATAAAATTTGATCATCATTAAGAATTTCATCAAACGATCTAATGCAATTTTCAAGTTTAAGTTTTTGAACATCACCATGTTGTTCTCTGTTGAGTTTTTTAAATTATTTCAATAGATAATTAAAATATAATTTCTTTTATTTTTATTTAAATTTAAAAAAAAATATCTTTTATACAGGGTGACTGACGAAAAACCTTTGGTGCTGTATCTCGCTTACTTTTTATCCGATTTTAATAAATAAAACATCAAATTAAACCATTTTTAAAAGACTTTAATAGGATCTGAACTGTTATTTTTTCTCGCACCCAGTTTTTGACAAAATACGATCAACATTTTTTTTTAAATTGCACTGTATATATATTTGTATTGATTCGCAAGGAGATTTTTTCTTCTGAATATAAAATTGTAGACAAATTTATCCATACATCAAACTTAAGTCGAGAAATTGAAGATTAAAAAAATAAATAAAAAGTCAAGTATCCATTGTAAACAATATACAGACCCTATTTTAAATGTCAAAAGTGACAGTGACAGCCATTGATACAATACTGCAACGATTTTTAATTATTTCATAATTAAAATGTTGCAATATTTCAAACACTGTACTAGAATTTTGTGCTTCTACAGAAATCGTTTTTCAGTTTTTGAAATCTTGCAACATTTTTATTATGAAATTATTAAAAATCATTGCAGTATTGTACCAATGACTGACACTGTCACTTTTGACATTTGGAATAGGCTCTGTATATTGTTTACTATGGGTATTTGATTTTTAATTTTTTTTTAATCCTCAATTTCTCGACTTTGGTTTGATGAATGGATAAAATCGTTTACAAATTTAGATTCAGAAAAAAATCTCCTTGCGGATCAGTACAAAATATATATACAGTGCAATTTGAAAAAAAAAGTTGATCGTCTTTTGTCAAAAACTGGATGCAAGAAAAAATATCAGTACAGTGCATATTAAAGTCTTTTAAAAATCATTTAATTTGATGTTTTATTTATTCAAATCGGATCAAAAATAAGCGAGATACAGCACCAAAGGTTTTTCGTCAGTCACCCTGTATACTGAATTGACGAGGGGATTATTTATTTCAATAATTTCTTTTAAAAGTATTTTCCAGTTTTAAAACAAAATCCTCTTTGGATTATCTTCTAAATATTAAACAAATCACAGAATATGCTTTTGCAAATTTCCAGTTTGAGTTTTGAACGTCGCCATTTTGTTTTCAGTCAAGTCTTCTGAATTATTTCAATTGATTATCAAAATATAATGTATTTTGAAAATATTTTGCAGTTTTTAAAATCCTGTTGGGATTATCTTCTAAAAATTAATCAAAGAAACGAATGTATTTTTTCTAACTCCAAGTTTGAGTTTTGAGCGTCTCCATTTTTGTTTTCGTAAATTATTTTAATAGATTAACAAAATATAATTCATTTTGAGAATATTTTACAATTTTAAAACTAAATCCTTTTTGGATTATCTTCTAAAATATACCAAAATTACAAAATGTGTTGTTTCAAATTTTAGTTTTAAGCATCGCTGTTTTGTTTTCAGTTGAGTCTTCTGAATTATTTCAATTTATAATCAGAATATAAAGTATTTTGAAAAGTTTTTGTAGTTTTGAAACTGAATCCTCTTGGGATTATCTTTTAAAAATTAATCAAAGAAACGAATGTCTTTTTTTCTAATTCCAAGTTTGTGTTTTAAGCGTCGCCATTTTGTTATAACCTAAGATTTTCAATTTTTTTCAATAGATTATAAAATGTAATTAATTTTGTTAATATTTTAAATTTTTGAAAATAAATCCTTTTTGGATTATCTTCTAAAATTTATCAAAATTACCAAATGCACTTTTTCAAATTTTGTTTTTGATCGTCGCCATTTTTTTCAGTTAAGTTACTGAACTATTTCAATAGATTATCAAAAAATATTATTTTGAAAATATTTCCTAATTTTAAAACTAAACCCCTTTCGAATTATCTTCTAAAAAAATAATAAAATAAATGAATTCCATTTTTCTAATTTCAAGATTGAGTTTTTTGAACATCAGCATTTTATTTTCAGCCGAATTTTTGAATTATTTCATTATAATTGACAAACAATTTAGCGAATAAATTAGTGTGAAATAGATAGGCTGCCTCAAACCCACCCACCAATAAATAAAATAGCTTTTATAATTGTAGAAAAATTAAAATTAATTAATAAAACTTGTGCAACTTTTCTTAGTAACTAATAAATACGCAACTCCGTTTTTTATACAATTTCTTCATTAGAACTACCTTGAATAGTATATTAACTGGAGGGTGGGATAGTGGCCACCCACCCACCCTACATATATATTGAAATTTCAATCACAACACTATTTTAATATGTGTGTTTTTACTCATATCAACATTTTCAAGTACTCGAATAACCCAATTAATACTATTTTAATGTATTAAAAACTGTAATATAAACACTGTTATCAATGTTTTTTGAGAAACAAATAGAGTATCATTGAGGGTATATAAAAATTTATACGCAGGGTGGATGGATATTCATTAAACCACCCATTAATTAGTTAAAAAAATAGGCAAATAAACAGTTATACGTATATATTAAGTTAATATCATTCTTTATCCAACTTCTTTTAAAAATCATTGTTAATAAAGTAGCTGGAGAGTGGGTTAAAAATCAAGTCCCCCTCCCCCTCCATACTTATAAATATTTTAACCTCTATTACGACACAATACTTTAAGTCCTTTTGAAAACCAACCCTAAACTAATGCTTCGTGTATTCTGAAAACCATCTAATAGTGATTTAAATTTTTATGTATATGTAGGGTGGGTGGGTGTCCTCTATCCCACCCTCCAATCACTTAACCATAAAACATCGTTTTACTAAATAAACCCTGAATTATAAGTAGACTGATAATTTCTATATTTTGATTTATTTTGCAAAATCTCTTATGGGAAACCCTCGCTTATTATGTAATAATTGAAGGGCGGTATAGTGGCCACCCACCCACCCTACATATACATTGAAATTTTAATTCCAAAACTATTTTAATGTACTTGAACTTCTAATATAAACACTACTGTCATTTTTTTAAAAACAAATATAGTGTTAGTAGGAGTCATTCAAAATTTGTATGTAAGGTGGGTGGATCATAGTTAAAGGTTAATTCATCCACCCTATGAAGAAATATTGTAACTAGTTGTCTTATTTTCTTTACGAAACTGACCTAATTTTGCTGTAATTTTTTTGAAGTCAAATGTATAAGAGTGATTAAAATTTTCATGAATATGTTCTCTATCCCACCCTCCAATCAATATTTCTACGTAAGGTGGATGAATGGCTCTTTAAAGAGGATCCACCCACCATGCATAAAAGTTTTTAGTTACCTCTCTACTGATCCTATATTTGTTTTTCAAAAAAATTCCAGCACTGTTTGTATTAGAGTTTTAAGTACATTAAAGTGGAGTTATTATTAAAGTATCAATATATATGTAGGCTGGGTGGGTGGTCACTATCTCACCCTTCAATTATTATATAGTAATCTAAAGATTCCTATGAAGATATGACATATGATAAATCAAAATTATAACTCAGTGATTATTTAGTAAAACTATGTTTATGTTTTACTGAGGCCACCCACCCTACATATACATGATCACCATTACATTTTTGGTTTTCAAAAAATTATAGCATAATTAGTTTTAAACTCATTCTTCATTTGTTATATTATTAAAAACAATTTTAAACAAACATTGCGCAAAGAAAAATATGTATCCAATAGAAAGAATAAATATTGATTTAATTAAATTTATTTTAGTAATTGGTGGGTGTTTTCAAGTACGTCCACCCACCCTGCATACAAAATTTGAATTACCTCTACTGATATTGTTTTCGTTTCCAAAAAATTAACAGCTGTGTTTGTATAAAAGTTTTAAGTACATTAAAATAGTGTTGCAAGTAAAATTTCAATATATATACAGGGTGTCCCGTTAATGTGGGGAAATGGCTAGACCGTATATTCCTGGGGTCAAAATATGATGATTTAACATAACATATCTATATCCAAAAATTTACGGTTAAGCCGGAATTTGTCTTCAAAGTTTCAACATTTTTTATTTCTTTTGTTTATAACAATTGAACGCTTTATTCGATTTCAATGAAATTTGTTATTAACAACTTCCATAATATAATACATCATTTCAGTTATTATGATCATTAGTGATTGACAGGAAGTATACAAAACAGTAGTACCACCACTTAAAAACAAAAATAATTTTTTATTGGTGCATCCAATAAAAGCTAAAAAATTATTTCTTGAAAGACCAGTTAATTTTAAAACTTTTTTGTATCTTAATTATATTTGATATTTTTAACGGTTTTTGTACAAAAAAATAAAATATGAATATAGTATGCTCATTTGCACTCATTAATAAGTAAATCAACTTACTCAATTGAATAAAAATTAAATAATATTAATTGATATTAATAAATCAAAACAACATCTAACACTCTTAGGATCTAACATCCTAATACAAGCAAGAAATCTGTTTGGTGCAAATATGAATATTTATGAACTATAATAAAGTTAACAATAAATGATTTAAAGACACTCAATAATTATTATTTTACATAATTTACATTTTTTAAACAAAGACGGCCACGAAAAACATATATTTTCGAATTGATGAAAAACTAGATTTTGTTTTTACCAGATAAAAAAATATACATTATTTTTTTTGTGCGAAAACCGTACAAGATATCAAAAATTATTAAGAGATAAAAAAGTTTTTGAATCAAATTCTCTTTCAAGCAGTATTTTTTTAGTTTTTATTAGATGCACCAATAAAAAAATATTTTAGTTTTTAAGTGGTAGTACTACTGTTTCCTATATTTCCTGTTAATCACTATTGTCCATAATAACTTAAATGATGTATTACACTAAGGTAGTTATTAATAATTAATTTTATTTAAATCGAATAAAGCGTTCTATTGTTATAAACAAAAGAAATAAAAAAATTGAAACTTTGAAGACAAATTCTGACTTAACCGTAAATTTTTGGATATAGATAAGTTGTGTTAAATCATCATATTTTGACCCCAGGAATATATGGTCTAGCCATTTCCCCACATTAACGGGACACCCTGTATATATATATATATATATTATATAACAAACGAAAGATTCCTAAGGAAAATTTACATAAGATAAATAATAATAAATAATTTATTAATCAAACTATAATTCAGTGCTTAGTTAATCAAACTATGTTTTACGTTTTGCTGATTGGAGGGTAGGATATAGGGCACCCACCCACCCTACAAAAATTATAATCATTTTTATATTTTTGGTCTTCAAAAAAAATAGAGCATAATTAGCCTAGGTTTTTTTAAGGAATACAAAAAATGACGAAGTAATTATGTAAATATATGTGTACGAAGGGTGGTTGATTAATTTTAACGATTTTTTAACAAAAATTACGTAAAGAAAAATATTCATCTAATAGAAAGTATGTATAAGTATTGATTTAATTAAATTTGTATGTAAGGTGGTTGAATCTTATTTAAAGGGTAATTCATCCACCCTACGTAGAAATATTGTAACTTCAGCTAAGATACAGTTGTTTTAGTTCCTTTGCAAAACTAACGCGAATTTTGCTGTATTTTTCCCAAAAACCAAACATTTATTAAAGTTTTCGTGAATATGTAGGGTAGGTGGGTGGCCTCGATCCCACCCTCCAATCAATAAACCATACATCATCGTTTTACTAAGTAAACCCTGAATTATAAGTAGATTAACAATTTTTATATTTTGTTTTATTTTTGAAAATATCTCTATGATAAATCCTCGTTTGTTATATATTAACTGGATAGTGGGATAGTAAAACTGTATTTTATTGTATGGTGGAATAGTAACCCTACAAATTTATTGAAATTTTAGTTAGAACACTATTTTAATGTATTTAAAATTTTGACAAAATTTAATCGTATGAACATTTATATTTTCATTTACATTTTTTTTAGGATTTTAATTTTTAGCATCACCACATTGTATTCAGCCGAATTTTGGCAATTATTTTTATTGCAAATCAAAATTAAACATAGAAATTTTAGTGGAATTATTATTGTTGGTAATAATTTTTAGAACTTTTCACACCGTAAAATTTTCAATATTTCAAGATTCTGTTTTGAAGCATTGCCTTCTTTATTTCAGGTAGATTATTGCAATTATTTTAATAGAAAATAATAATACGTGCCTTCTGATTTAATATAGAAATTTTTGACCAAACATTTCGACTAATAATTTTTTTAGAAGTTTCTAAATCGTAAAATACAAATTTCCAGTTTATATTTATATTTTGAGAGTCGCATTCATTTTATCAGTGTAATTATTTGTCATGTTATTAGTAAATATATATTATACCTTCTGACTTAACTTAGAAATTTTAGGGCAATTACTTCTACTGAAATATTGTTTTCAAACGTTGAAATATAAATTTCCACTTTTTAAAATTTAAATTTTAGGCATCGTCTTATTGTTTCTTACAGCATTATAACATGATTTTTATATCAAATTTAAAATACAGGTCTGTTGATTAAATCTAAAAATTACCACTACTTGTATTAAAAAAAAAAACATGAAATGTGAATTTTTCGTTTCCAAAGTTTATATTTTAAGGGTTGATATGTTGTTTTCAGCTCGATTCAAGCAATTATTTTTATAGAAAATTAAAAATATATACATCTTTTGATTTAATTTTAGGGCAAATATTTCGATTGGTAATTTTTTTAGGATTAATCTAATTATGAAATGTAAATTTCCTTATTCCAAGATTTAAATTTAGAGCGTCGTCACATTGTTTTTAGCAGGATTATATCAATAAATTTTATAACTAATCAAAAATACATATCTTATAACTATATAACTAAAATTTTTTCTGGTAACTTTTGTAGAGTTTTTCAAACCATAAAATGTAAATTTCCTTTTTTAAGACTTAAATTCAAGTATTGTCATTTTGTTCTTAGATTAATTTTAGCAATTAATTTTGTAGTATCTTAAAAATACATATCATCTGACTTAGTATAGAAATTTTGGAGAACATATTATGATTATTATGATTAGAACTTTTGTTAGAATTTTTTTAACCGTAAAATATAAAGTTCCGTTATTTAAGATTTAAATTGTAGGCGTTGCCATTTTATTTTTAGCTTGATTAGAGCAATTACTTTTGTAGTATCTTAAAAGTACATATCATCTAACTTAGTTTAGAAATTTTGGAGTACATATTATTCTAAATTTTGTTAGAACTTTTTAAACCGTAAAATGTAAATTTCCGTTTTTTAAGATTTAAATTCTAAGCGTTGCCATTTTGTTCTTAGTTTAATTTTAGCAATTAATTTTGTAGTATCTTAAAAATACATATCATCTGAGTTAGTTTGGAATTTTTTTTTTTTTTTTAGAAAATATTTTGACTGGAAATATTGTTAAAATATTTTAAACCATAAGATGGAAATTAATAGTAGTAGTAGTAGTGTTAGGCTATCGACCACGTGGTCCTTCCGCCATGTGTCATTTGTGTATTTGTGTGTGTGTAAATGAGCTTGTTACTTTAAAGGATCGCCCCCGTCACTCTAAAGCACCATTAATTGTATCCCAATGGTGAATGGTACCGGTCACCCATCCGACTACTGACCCGAACCAACGTTGCTGCACGGCAGTTCGGGGCCGTAACCGATGCGCCACCACCGGCGTGTGGAAATTAATATTATTTAAGATTTAATTTTAAAGCGTTGTCATAAAGTTTTCAGCCGGATTTTAGCAAATACTTTTATAACAAATAAAAGCCATATACAGGGTGAGTTTTTTTCGATGTTCTCTATGGGGATCTCGGAAACTATAAGAGATAGAGAAACGGTTAAATGGGGAAAGAAGTGTAGATTTACGAGACGAATAAAATTACACTTTCAAAGTTTTCAAAAAAGTCAAGGGTAACTAGATATTTTGAAAATAGTAAAAAGGGTCAATTTTTTCAAATCAATATATTTCGGTTATTATAACAGATAGAAAAAAACTGTTCAGGACAAAGTTTTAGATAATTTTATGCAGATTAATAAAAAATAATCAGAAAATTTTTATCGCCATTATTTTCCGAGATATGACGCAAACTTACATTTTTTTAAATGGAAACCATAGTTGGCTGTGACCTCATTCAAAAGGTAATTTTTTTCTCTTTAATCCAATATGGCATACGACATAGTTATTTCTAAAAATGAGTGAGTTATAGTCATTTTAAATTTTATTATAAATAAAAAATGGGTAGCCATGGAAAAGGTGAAAGTAAAACAATTGCAGTTGTTTATAATATTAGCAATATTGTAATTTTCTGGTTATTTTTTATTAATCTACATAAAATTATCTAAAACTTTGTTCTTTACAGTTTTCTTCTATCTGTTATAATAACCGAGATATACTGATTTGAAAAAATTGACACTTTTTACTTTTTTCAAAATATCTAGTTACCCTTGACTTTTTTGAAAACTTTGAAAGTGGAATATTATTCGTCTCGTAAATCTACACTTCTTTCCCCATTTAACCGTTTCTCTATCTCTTATAGTTTCCGAGATCCCCATAGAGAACATCGAAAAAAACTCACCCTGTATATTTTCTGATAAAATTTGTGGTAATTTTTTTTAGAATTTTTAAAATCATTAAATTTAATTTTCCATTTTTCTAGATTTAACTTTAAGGCATCGGCATATTGTTTTATGCGAGATTATAACAATTATTTGTATTATTTTAAGAATTTTAGGGCAAATATTGTGACTGATAGTTTTTGTAGAATTTTTCAATTCAAGAAATCTAAATTTCAATTTCACAAGACTTAAGGTTAATGCGTCGTCATATGGTTTTTAACAAGATTATTCCAAACAATAATATGCACATTTTTTATTTTCCAAGATTTATATTTCAAGCGACGCCATATTATTGTCAATCAGATTATAGCAATTGTTTTTGGACAACCTTAAAAATACACATCATTCGATATAATTTAGCAATTTTAGAGCGTATATTTTGATTGGTGAGTTTTGTAGAAGTTTTCAAACCATAAAATGTAAATTTCCATTTTACAAGGTTTAATTTTTAAGCGTCGTCATATTGTTTTTAGTCAAATTATAGCAATTATTTTAATAATAATAATAATAATAATAACAAATCAAAAATACATATCTTCTTACTTATGTTAAAAATTTTAGGGCAAATGGTTTGACTGATAATTGTTTTAAGAATTTTTCAAACCATAAACTGTATATTTCCACTTTTCAAAGTTTATTTTTATATTCTGAACTTTTCTATCGAATTATTTCAATTGTTTGTCTAATATATGAAAAATACACGTCTTCTCACTTATCTTAGTTATAAGGGTAATAAAAAATCGTTGTTGATGATGCAATATCTGAAGAGTTGGTCACCCACCCTACGTATAAATATTTTAGCATCAGTTACGACACAGTTGTTTTAAATTCTTTACAAAATTAACATTAATTGTAATTTTTTAAAAACCAAACGCGTACCTGAGTTTAAAGTTTTTTTTGTATATGTAGGGTAGGTGGGTGGCCTCTATCCCACCCTCCAAACAGTTAAACATAAACCATTATCTTACTACTTTAATGATTGTTGAGTTACGTGAAGATGTACTGTACTATAAATGAAAGATTGGGTCTCCTTTCTTCACAAAATTTATTGATCGCAAATGTACATTTCGGTCACAATGCTTTCCAGTTTAGCATTGAAAATGGTCACATCGTGACCGAAATGTACATTTGCGATCAATACATTTTGTGAAGAAAGGAGACTCAATCTTTCATTTATAGTACATTATCTTACTAAATAAACACCGATTTATAAACAGATTTACAATTTTTATGTTTTCATGAATTTTGTACAATTTCTTAATGTAAATCCCTCGTTTGTTATATTATAACTTGAGGGTGGGATAGTGACCACCCACCCACCCTTCATATTTATTGAAATTTTAATTACAACACTAGTTTAATGAATTTAAAACTTTCATACAAACACTGCTCTAATTATAAAATAAAGCACCAAAAATCTTTCTTCCCACAGTTTATTTGAAATACCAAATATATATTTAGGACACAAAGTGACCATTGTCCATGGTTTTTGTGTCCAAAAAATATATTTTACATTTAAAATAATGTGCTTTATTTTATAATCAAATTTATCTTCACGTAACTCATCCAATTAATTTACTACTGCTCTAATTATTTTGTTAAACACATAATGAGTAGGGTAATCAAAATGTGTATACATGGTGGGTGTATGGCTTTACTCTAATGCGTTTAGAGTTAAATCTTTTTAATTCTCTTTTAATCATATTTTAATATAAGTTTGAGATAAATTTTTAGTTAATTCACTTACGAGGGTTCGTTTTCCAAAACCAACTCCTCGAAATCGATGACGATCCGATAGCCTGGGGGTGCGACGATGGTGGTGTCGCAGTCCGCGTTGTCCGGATATTGGCGGGGAAATCCGGGACTGGATATGGCCGCCCTGGGCTGTTGCCTGGATAGGATCACGGACCGGTTGCAGTCCGGCGGCCAGACGTCTTCCAGAGGCTCTAAAAATAAAAGAAATATTTTCCGGCTTCAACAGAGAGGTTTTAACATTCGTCGATTTAAATATCCGATCGAGCGGAATAGATGTGAATGCATTTGAGGTAATCTTGCAGCAATCATCTACATCCACTTGTTGCTCGTCTGCACAGTTAACGGCACTTTAGTTTTATGGCTGGGAACATCAGTGGTGGTAACACAGTGGATTTAATGCAACGAGCTCTTTAAAGACCAATGAACTTAGATAAATGCAAATTGCAACTCTATCTAAATACATAACCACAAGTCATATAATGGGTTGAGTGAAAAGACATTTACTCAAAGTGAAGTCAATATTTTCGTTCCACATGAACTTAAAGAATCCATTTAAGAAAGCGCATAAACGTCAGCGGCAAGTTCTTGGAAAACAATGAAAATAATCCATTATATCTTAATACTCAAATATGATGACGAATGCATGAATTTAATTAATAACTGTATAAGCACAATATACACAGTAGATAATAATCAATAAATCAATTTTATTTAGCGTATAAATTACATCTTTTAAGATATAGTAACGAATTTGTAGCGCATTCCTACCCTATCGCAAGCGAAAAGTCAGTAGTGCGTATTGATTATGTCTTTTATTATTATATTCAAATTATTAACTATAATTATCATTACTCAACCCACCGTCGTTCTGTAATCTCTCGCAGATGAAGTAATTCGGTGTGGTGCAGTCCCTGTCGTTCCACATGAAGCTCGAGGCCAGACTGGCGGTGGACGAGGGTAGCGCGTAAATCCTCCTGACCTCGACGCAGTCCTGTTCGCTTAGGCCGTCGTCGTTCGGCTGCCTGTTGTAGTCCCCGTGCTGGGACCAGCCTGGAAACCAATCTGACACAAGGAGAGAAGGGAGGAAGGGGCGAGATTAATTAATAAAGTTTAACTCTGACGCCGGCAAGAAATATTTCGGTTGACAAAGGCGGCGTTTATAATTAAACAATTGGAAGGTCGGGGGTGGCGGTGGTTGGTGGGATTATATAAACTTACTAGTGTAGGAGAATGGAAGTCCGTCGGACCAGTGGAAGTCGCCCTCGTGGGTTTTGTCCGAGGCTCCTATCCAATACGCGTTGTGGTCCTTATAACCGGGGCTGAAAAATTAATACACTTGCAATTAACTGACTCAAAAATTTCATCACTATTATTCTTAAATAATTTAATTCACCGCACGCAAAAATTAATAAAAATCAACTATTGTAAAAGAAAATGTAATTTTATAAACCAAATTTTCAATTTCTTTAAGAAATTTCTAATTACAAATATTTAAAACTTTTAACCTTTTTTTAATTAACTATATCAACTTTTTTTTTCAATTTTTTTAAAGAAATTTAGTTTTAAAAGAGTTAATAAATAACTCATGAATGACTTTCTCAATTCAGCTATTATTTGTAAATTTTTCTATTTTTCTTAATTAAAGTTTCCATCTGTTATACAATTTTGCAGCTGGTGTTTTAGCAAGTCTTCATTTGTCTTCAACTGTTTCGACTTTAAGATATTTTTCTGCAATCTTTTTTTTGGAAAAGTAATGCAAAATATTTGTTTATAAGAAATTGCGAGCTTTAAAAAATAAGTTTTTATCATTCTTGTGTAGAGAAATTTTCCTCTTATTTTGAGAGATTTCTGTAGAAACCATTGAGAAAGAGAAAGAGAGAGAGAGAGAGATGCAAGCAGTCATATAGTTCAAGTTACATTTATATGTTGGGTGAGTGTGTAGCCTCTATCTACCCTCCAGTCCAGAGTCAGAGTCTCAATTTTAAATAGAAAACTTCGCATTCTCAGAATTAAACATTTCTTGGCGTTTATAATAAGACAGCAATATTTTTATATATGTACGAGTATATAAAATTTCTAGGGATTTTATAATAATAAAAAATGGTGATATGGCCATCATAGTACTTTCCCTATATTTTTATGAGGTTTACACAAAAAGGCTATTCTTAATAATTTGTTCACTTTTGAATTATCTACAATTTGTTATATAAATTTCATATAACTCCAATAGTTTATTAGCAATTAGCAAAAAATATCAAAATTTTCTATTTTTTTCTCTCAAAAGTTAAGAATTTTATGAAAAATATGTTTCAATAAAACTTGTTCAGTTTTTCATTTCCTTTAATGTTTATTTCAAAAATTTTGTAATATTTTTTATATAAGTAAACATCCACTTCCAGTTTATGAATACAGCGCTCACAGACATTTTCATGCAAGAAAACAATACTTCCCCTACATAAACTATATAGGGAAAATAAAAATATAATCCACTCCTAATAAATAATAACTTAATTCCATCACATTGAACCATTGATTTTTTAGCGCAATTAATTCTAGTGCAGCGACTTCAGCGTACTCTTGACCTACCTCAATACACTAATCTAGCGTACTCCTGACCTTTCTCAATAAACCATTTGTTGTGATAGGTCAAGAGTACGCTGATTTGTTCGATGATTTTGTACGTAAAATCGCGTAGGCTAGATTAATGCATAATTATAATTCTTTAAATATATATATCTAATAATAAATTTAAAAATACGAAAACATTTCGTGAATCTACAACAATGAGTCTTACTAAGACTACAAAACAAATTAATTTGAAACAACTACTTCTCTAGCTAATACTTCGACAGACATTGAATAATACAAATTAATTTGCGTGTTACAAATAGTACAACTATTAAAGCAACACTAATTTGAATAAATATATATCTAAAAGACTTTAATAAATTTGATTAAATTCTAAACTAATTCTTAACTCTAAAAATTAAAAAATTCAGGAAGCAAAATGCTAAAATTGTTTAGAAACGAAATCTGGAAAAGAAATTTTAAAAAATCGACAAAAAATCTAAAGCCTTCGAATCCCCGATCTTAAAATCCCTTATTACCTGATTATATATAAACTTGTCAGCTTCTTTTGTAATTCACTCTTGATAATCCCTTAAAAAGCGAAACTAGTCGAGTAAATATAAAAAAAATTGTTAAATAAACCAAGTGAAATTTAATTTAAACCTTAATTAGTAATACCTCGAAGAAAATTCTTGAAACCTAAATGAAACATTGCAGGTAAAATTTTAAAATCTTAAAAATAATTTGTTGGTTAATTCTAGAAAAATCAAATCACTTAATAAAATACTGACATCTTAATCAGCTTAATTAAAAAAAGAAAATTCTAGATATCCTGAAAAAAACGAAAATTTCAACAAGAAAAAGAACTGAAAAATTTTAGAACTTTTGAAATATGAAAAAAAATTCCTGGGAAATCCCGAGTTTTTTCTTTTTCAATTTAAATCCAAAAAAATTACTAGAAAATTCTAAAAACATCTAAAAAAAAAAAATATGAAATCCGAACGAAACACATTGCTGGTAAATTTTAGAGCACTTGAAAAATCATTTTCTCAGTTTAGACAAAAAATGTTAGTATTATAGAAAGAAAATACTAAAAAATTCTACAACTCTCGTAAAAATCCACGAAATCTAAAAGTAAAATTGCTGAAACTCTTAGAACTTATAAAACCTGGAAAATAAATTGGTGAAAAATTCTAAAATTAATTTCAATTTTCAAACAAAAACATTTAGAAATGTAGAAAGAAAAAAATAATAATAACAGAAAATTCTAGAAGAAAAATTGTTGGAAAATTTGGAAAAGAAGTTCCCGGAAAATGAAAAAGTTTCTTGAATTGAATAAATCTTTAAAACTACTAAACCCATTAAAGAAAATTCATGAAATCTTAAAATAAAATATGCTGACAAATTTTAGTATTATCGAAAAATTAAAAAAAAAATGTATACTAGGGGGGCTACAAATCAAATTTTCTAACTTCAACTGTTTTACATTGTTTCTATTAGCTAAAAAATCGGATTTTAATCATTCTTCTCCAATTAAAACTGTTATAAAGCAAAATAAAATTTGGAAATGTTTTACGATAACTTTTCTTTGAATAAAGAAAATTGGAAAATGCTTAAAACAAATGAATCGGGTAAAAATTCAAAATTCAAACATTTGTATTGTAATGCCTTTGTCATATCTTTTTAGCAATTAATTTAATTTAAAATTTTCTTATATTAACAAATTACCATTTCTAAACTTAATAAATAAATGAGTTGAAAATATTAAAAATAATTGTAATTATTTTTTAATTTATTCACTTTATTCACTCTTGATATTGTGATCACAAATTAAAACAGTACAAGTAAAAAATTCAAAAGAAACAAAAAATTATTTTTAATCAAGAAACAGTTGGTAGCAGTTTATATTTTTATTTTATATTTCAAAAATTTCATTTGTTGATTTTCATTATGAAAAAAACAGTAAAACTCACTAGCCCCATTTTTTTTTGTTTTACTAAAACAATCAAAAAGTTACTGCTAATGTTAAAAAAAGCTGTATTGTAGTTTAAAATTATATTAAAATTATATAGATGGCCATTATTCCACCCTTTTTTTTCTTTTCAAAGAGCGAGTTTCTATTAAAGACATTTATTTTTTAGGAGAGTAATAATTTTATTTCATTCCATTATTATTTAATATTAGTTTAATACAACACTCACATTTGTTGTACTGATTGGAAGATTGGAAAGGGGCCACCCACCCACCCTACATATGCATATTTACATAAGCCACTGTCACTCGTTTTGTTTCCTTGACACAATCGAGTAATTACCACTAATGTTAAAAAAATTATATTCTGCATTACAGTTTATTCAATTTATTTGTATATGCAGGGTGGGTGGGTGTTCACCCTCCACCTTTCTTTTAAATGAACGAGCGTTTGTTAAATAAATATTTTTGGAGAGAATTTTGAAAGAAATCATTTTATTTTTTTCTATCATAATAAACAATTAGTTTAATACGACTCTCGCATGTTTTACTGATTAGAGGGTGGAATAGAGGCCAGCCACCCTACATATACATATAAAGTTTAATTCCTCATCGTCGCGCTGTTTCCAATAAAATTAATTATAAAACTTTTTGAATAAAAAAGAAATTAAAAATGTTATTTTTTGAGTAAATAAATTAGTAAAAATTTGATGCACGATGGGTGGGCAGACCTTAAATATAAATTAGATAAGAATAGCTATAGAAAGTCATTTATATTTAAACTTAAATTTTGATTTTTTTAATACATAAAGGGTTTGATTGTTTTTAGCAGCAAAATCATCAACGATTAGGAATTAAAGTTATCATGTAATTGTAGGGTGGGTGGGTGGCCTCTATCCCTTCCTCCAATCAGTAAAACATAAGCGAGGGTTTTAAATAAAAGTTGTAAAATGTAAACACAAAATAATTGCAATTTTTAGAGATTTATACAAACAAATTTTTCAAATAATTTTTCATGATGTTTTACCGATTGGATAGAGTGTGATAGAGGCCACCCACCCACCCTACATTTACATATGAACTTTAATTCCTTATCGTCTCACGGTTCCGAATAAAATTAATTACATAACTTTTTGAATAAAAAAAACATAAATTACATACACTGTTTTAATGTGCAAATAAATTAAATATAAACAGAATTATGAATAATTTTTGCAATGATATTTAATAAGGTTTTAGTTTAAGTTTAAATGAATATGTAGGGTGGATGGGTGCCTCCCCCTAATTATTAAAATAAAAAATAAAGTCATAGAGTAATATTATTTTTATATATGCAGGATTTCTCATGGAAATATTTAACACAATTTTTTTAAGATTAGAGTGAGATACTGACTACCCGCCCACTCTAGATATTTATTGAAACATAATGTGCAAATAAAGAAATATTTTATTCGAAAAAAAAATTAGAATGATTTAAAAAATATATAGTTTTTAAAAAGTTAAAACAGTTTTATAAACAAGCATAAAACTCCTAAAAAACTAAATGTTCAGAACATTCTAATACAAATAAATACAAAAAAATAATCCAAATTCAATATAATCAATTCAATTATTAAACATAGTAACCCATAACCTACTCCAAAAAAAAAACAAAAAAAAAACGCCTCAAGTAAACACCCACTTCCGGTTTATGAATGTTTACCAAAAGCTTTTCAGTTCCAGTTTTTGATGATAAAACCTTAAGTTTAAAGTTTCATCTCAATCGGATCATTCGTTTTTGAGACACAGCACCCACAGACATTTTTACGCACGAAAACAATACTTCCCCTATATATACTATATATGGAAAGTAATTAATAAGACTTTATAGTTATTTAATCTTATTTTGCAATAAATAATTTATGATTTCTTCATCAAATTTACATATCTCATTTAATTTAGGCTCAACAAGTATCAATTAAATTTATGTTTTTCTTTTAATAACAATTCATAATAAAATATATGTGTATGTTTCATTAATTTAAATCGAACTTCACGTTTATGTTTTACTGATTTGAGGGTGGGATTGAGGCCACCCACCCACCCTACATATGTTTGTTTACTTCAATCACTGACACTCGTTTGAATTCCTGGAAACAATCGCAGCATCAGAGTAGGGGGAACTAGCCGATTCTAGAACCTCCTCTGACCTTGAGGGTCAGAGGAGGTTCTAGAATCGGCTAGTTCAAGGTCAGAGGATGCGCCTGACCTTGAACTTGATTGACCTTCACGTGACCTTGACCTTTAAACCTTGACATTCAAATGACCTTGACATTCAAATGACCTTGACATTCAAATGACCTTGACCTTCAAATGACCTTGACATTCAAATGACCTTGACCTTCAAACGACCTTGACATTCAAATGACCTTGACCTTCAAACGACCTTGACATTCAAATGACCTTGACCTTCAAACGACCTTGACATTCAAATGACCTTGACCTTCAAGCGACCTTGACATTCAAATGACCTTGACATTTATATGACCTTCAAGCGACCTTGACCTTTAAGTAACCTCGACCTTTAAAATACGTGTTATCCTTTTAAATTAGGAGAGAGGGGACGCTGGAATTAAATAAATTGAATTGTAATAGATATTCGAAATTAGTTTTGTAAAGTGTGTTATCCTTGTGTTATTTACAATTTGCAAAAAAAATGAATCCAGTGATGGTGCGAAGAGTAGGTAGAAGAGAACCTCTCAGCCTGCTGTATATAACTTTAAAAGTTATATGTCTCCAAATCTTGAAAAATAGATTCCAAATTCAGGAATTAGTAGTGAAGGGTCAGATCCCTAAGTCATTGGGATGCATTATGGAATATTGGTGGAAACACGTGAACTGGGTGTATTGTGACGAGAGACCTCAAAAGTTTTATGGAGAAAACCATCATCGGCTACCATTTAGATGTGGTGTTAGATTGAGTCGGTGTGTAGCAGTCGCCCTATTTGCCGAGAGTTTTGCCGCAGTCATGAATATTTGTTGGACTCGGAGATATATTGTAGTGGTGAAGAAAAAATTCTGGGTGGATAAAAATGGGGAGA
The DNA here is from genome assembly GCA_963969525.1 of Ontholestes murinus. NCBI lineage: Eukaryota > Metazoa > Arthropoda > Insecta > Coleoptera > Staphylinidae > Ontholestes > Ontholestes murinus. The sequence goes on from OZ018391.1 coordinate 75,999,109, forward strand.
GGTATTGCGTGCATTGTAGGGGGCTCGGTTACCGTCAGCCAAAACGTATTAAGTTTTTTAGAACTAGGTACTCTAAAACTGTTCTAATGAGTGGTGCTGACGTAGTACAATTCATTAGGCAGGAAAAAAGATACTGTGACTTCTGTTTTGCCATGCCACTGTTTGAGCTTGACGGCCAAGATTTATTTCCGAATTTGTCTGACTCGGATTTATCAGACATTGATGATGATTGGCCGGTTTACTATGAGTTGTCAAGTATTTCTGAGTCAGATACAGACATGGAGGATACTGACGAAGATTAAATTGGTTAACCTTGAGTGGAGTGATGTCACTCAAGGTTAACCAGTTAAAATCTGCTAATTTAAAGAGTGGACCCCTTTTCGTCTCTCAGTTCATTGTAAGCACTCAGTTCGACTTCATCGTTCTTTATCATATAGTGTTTAAGTAAAATTTGTTTATTTACTACCCAATAGCACCATGTTTCCCTGCCTAGATTGTGGTAAGACTTTTTCAAGGAAAGACAATGTAAGGCGTCACAAGATAAATTCTTGTGTAGGAAGTGCAAAAGTAGTTCAAGAAAATCCTAGTACCTCAAATGCTAAGAAGCGATCATTGTCCGACGTCGTAACATGTGAAATTTGCAACGTACCAGTAAAGAAGAAATGTATGTCTGGCCACCTAAAAAGTGCTGCTCATAAGAATAATGGATTTATAATAGTTGATGATGGTGTAGAAAAGTTGGCATCTGCATTTGGGCAGAAAAGCGAAACATTTAGAGTGTCTGAACGTGGACATCATGTTGATATGCTCGAGTTTGCACATTTAATAAGAGAAAAAGTTCTGACATTAATAGAAGCTAAACGCGAAATATTTGGTAGTGTTAAAGTAAATTTGGAATGTGGAGGATTGTACTTTTTATCCAATAAGGAAAATGTGGAGATGAAGACATTTAATACCAAAAATAAAGTGTTAACAGTGGGCAGTGATGTTTACGGAAAATATTACGAGTTTATAGATGAAATATTAAATAAAATGTCCGAATTTCAAGAACGTGATTCAGGTATGTATATATAATTTGAATTAATTTTATTTATTTCCTACAAATACGTGTTGAATATAATATGTAAAGATTTTTTATGATTTGATTTAATTTAGAAAGTAATGATGAATTGTTTCTATAGGGTGGACATTATTTGAAATTTTGTATATGGAGGTGACCATAAATAAGTACAATCCATTGAGGGCGTCTACATATATAAACCTTCCGACGTCCATACAATCGAAGAAGGCCGTAATAAATGTGCAAAACAACGATCAGGCATGTTTTGCTTGGGCAATAACTTCTGCTTTACGATCTCCGACTGGATTATCTAACCGGACATCATCATACCCCCACTACTCTACAGTGTGTGACTTTTCGGACTTGGAATTTCCTGTGAAAATAAGAGACATCAACAAGTTTGAAAATAAGAACAATATTTGCGTGAACGTGTACGGTCTCAATAAAGAGATTCGGGATAATAAGGTTAGTTACGAAGTAGTACCATTACAAATTTCAACGGGATTGTGGAACGTTACAGTAAACTTATTGTATATAACGAATGATGATGGTGGTAATAGTCACTACTGTTGGATTCGAAATTTGTCACGTTTAGTAGGAAATCAGTTATCGTTACATGGACACGAAAAATTTATTTGTGACGGATGTTTATTATACTTTAGTTCTATAGAAAAAGTTACTCGGCATAGGGAAGAAGATTGCGGTAAAGTAAAAGCTGTTTTACCTGACACAAATTATCGCATAAATAGTCTGGGTGAAGAAGTACTGTCTAATATTTTACAATTTGAACATTACGAAAGGCAGCTGAAAGTTCCGTTTGTTGTCTATGCTGATTTTGAAGCATTATTATGTCCAGTGGATCAAGTAAAAAATAATATAATGGATAATGAATCATACACTATGAAGTGCTTTCGGCACGAACCATATGCTTTCGCATATTATATAAAATGTAGTTACGATGATTCATTATCCATTTTTAAAAAATATATCGGGAAAGATGCTGCTATTGAGTTTGTAAAGCAATTAGAAGAGGATATAAAGTACATTTATAATAATCACTTAGGAGTAGTGATACAAATGCTTCCCTTGACAAGTGCTGATCAGATAGAGTTTGAAAAAAATATTTGTCATATTTGTAAGAAAATAATTAGTAATGTAAAAGATAAAGTTCATGATCATGACCATTTAACTGGCTTGTTTCGAGGTCCTGCTCACTCGGTATGTAATGTCAACTATAAAATTCCAAAATTTATTCCGGTGTTTTTTCACAATTTATCAAATTATGATTCTCATATGTTTATAAAGAACATTGCGATGAATGGTGAAGATGTTGACGTAATTGCACAAAATAAAGAAAAGTATATTTCCTTTAGTAAAAAAGTTCACGTCGCAGATTCACAAGATATAAAAGGTAGAATGAGGCGAGTATTTATAAACTTAAGGTTTGTAGATTCTTTTCGATTTTTATCTTGCTCCCTTGCAAAACTTGGTAGTTATTTAGATGACAACCAATGTGAACAAGTACGAAAATATTTTCCTGACAACATTAAGTTCAATTTAGTAAGGCAGAAAGGAATATTTCCCTATGATTTTATGGATTCCTTTGATAAAATAAATTATTCGAAGTTACCAGAACGTGAAGCGTTTTATGATTCATTAACAGATTCTGATGTATCACATGATAATTATAACAGGGCACAGACTGTCTGGCAAGTGTTTAATTGTGAAACATTGGGAGATTATTCCTTACTTTATTTAACTTCAGACGTGTTACTTTTGGCCGACATATTTGAAAATTATCGCAGTGTTTCATTACAATATTATACATTAGATCCGGCACATTACTTTACGGCACCAGGGTTCGGGTGGGACGCTTTATTAAAAATGACTGGGGTTCAACTGGAACTCCTTACAGACGTCGATATGTTTTTCTTTTTTAAAAGGGGGATTCGCGGGGGGCTTAGTATGTGTTCTCATCGTAAATCCGAAGCAAATAATAAATTTTTAAGTGAGTTCAATGATACGCAACCAATATCTTATATTGCATATTTAGATGCTACCAACCTGTACGGTTTTGCAATGCAATCAAAACTGCCTACAGGTAAATTTCGCTGGTTGAATGCTCGGGAATTAGAAAATTTTGATGTTTTACAGATTGATAATAATTCTAGTACCGGTTACGTTTTGGAAGTTGACTTGGATTATCCTCAATGTTTACATGATACACATAACGATTTGCCATTTTGTCCTGAATTGCGTAACCCTGAAAATTCTAAACATAAGAAATTAGTACCAACATTGTACGATAAGGAGAAGTACATTATACACTACATGAATTTAAAACAATGTTTAAATCATGGATTAATATTGAAACGCACCCATAGAATTCTCGAATTTGAACAGAGCAATTGGATGCAGTCATATATTGATTTTAATACGGAAAAGCGAAGACAGTCAAGTAACGCGTTTGAAAGGAATCATTACAAAGCCATGAATAACATTGTATTTGGAAAAACCATGGAAAATGTAGAAAATAGAGTTGACATTCGTTTATTGAGTCATTGGGAGACGCGTTATAGAAAACCAGGGGCGGAAGTATTTATCGCGAAACCAAATTTTAAATCTACCAAAATATTTTGTGAAAATTTAATAGCTGTGGAAATGTCTATTGTAAAAATACATTACAATAAACCATTGTACGTAGGTTTTAGTATATTAGAGTTAGCTAAAACTGTAGTTTATAAATTCTATTATGATTTTTTAAAACGTGAGTATGGCGATAATGTTCGTTTGCTGTACACAGACACGGATTCATTAATAATTGAAGTATTTACTGAAAATATTTACGATGATATCAAAAATAATATTGAGCACTTTGATACTTCCAATTATCCTGAAAATAATGTTCATAACATACCTCGAAACAAGTCAGTTATAGGTAAAATGAAGGATGAATTTGCCGGTAATATTATTACATCGTTTTTTGGTACAGGAGCTAAAGCATACTGCATCAATACACTTTCAGATTGCGTTAAGAAAGCAAAAGGTGTAAAAAAATATGTTATTAAAAAAGAATTGTCTCTGTGTGATTATAAACGTATAGTGGAAGAGGGGGGAGAAATTTTCAAGAAAATGTATACATTCCGTTCTGATTACCATGTAGTTTTTACAGAACTAAAAAATAAAATTGCTTTGTCTGCTACTGACGATAAACGTTACATTTTACCAGATAAAATTGGCACATTGGCTTGGGGTCATAAACAAATTAAACAAATTCAAGAAGATGAATGTATAAATCAAATATTAAATGAAGAATACGATAGGTTATATAATTAATTTTATGTTTTTAAGTTTTGTATAAATTGTTACCTTATACTTGTTTTCTATGTATTACGTTTGATTTATGTATTGTATATGTAGTAAATAAGATTGTATAAATTGTTCATTACGTATTTATATTAAAGTACATATTTTTGTATATATAATTTGTTAATGTATTGTATAGGTTGTAAATAAATTGTATATATTTTAAAAAAAGTTGTTTTATTTACTTAAAACGAATACACAGGCAATAAAGTTATATAACATAATTACAACACATTTTTCTTCGATATCCAGGAATTGTGTGAGCTATCCAATCCTAACCACTTGACGAGAACTTTATTTCCCTTACGTCTTATTACTTTCTCTACCAAATAAACATCAGGGTGTGCGACTTTCTTCAGTTCCACTTCATAGAATCCTCCAATAATATTTTCACCTTGTGCATCCTGCAGTAGATAGGTTCGCGGCATTGTATTTTGCACTTTAGAGATTTTAAATATTTCGTTTGACCAATTAGGTGTATAGTTTTTGGAGAAAGCTTGGCGGTGTTTACTTATTCTTACATGATCACCTACATTGAATTTCCGAGGTAGTGTATCAATCACTTTTAATGAACTATACACTGTATTCAAAAGATGCTTTGCATTGCGATTATTAACATCTTTCGGCTTCATTCCAATTGTTCTATGTACGCTATTATTGTAGTTGTTTATAATAATTGGTAGTAAGTCCAACCATTTATATGTACCTTGCAATGAAAACGCTTTCCACATCCTTTCCTTGATGGTTCTATTAAATCTTTCCACAATGGAACTCTTTAATGTTGAATAAGTACTGTAATGATTGATATTGTACTGTTTAAGAAATGTTTTGAAGTCTGCGTTGTAAAATTCTTTGCCATGATCTGTTTGAATGTTTTTCGGTATGAGTTTCTTTTTGTCCAGTATTGTTTGCATTGCTCGCGTCACTTCCTTCCCAGTCTTAGTCTTTAAAGGTACTGCCCATCCAAATTTAGAGAAAGCATTTATAACCATTAATATATACTTAAATCCCTTGTTCTCCTTTGAATACGGAATCATTTCAACTAAATCTGCTTGATATAAATCTTTTAGTCCCTTCAGAATAACACGACGCCTTTTAAAGTTTCTTCTAGCCGGTGCATGCAGTTCCTTCACTACGTCTTGCTTAATTTTAGACATTATCAGATTCAATTACTATATCAACGGCCGATGCTGATGCTGGTCTGTCTACAAATCGTCTAGTTATTTGAATTTTATCATTGAGTTTCAATGTTACAAGATTTTTTTTTAGTTCGGTCCTGTAGGGTTCACCATTAATTCTGACCCAAACGTTGTCTCCATACATAACTACCTTCACTACTTTACCACTGTACACCTCATTAACAAACGTTGAGGTTGCTGCTTTATTTGTAATTTGATAAATCCCAGGTTCTGCTTCGTGGCCAGTAGTCCACAATCCGATGACTTGTATTGATTTTCGCGTTGACTGCTGCTTTACATCATCTTTCAACTTTTGAAAATGTCTATGTTTTGAAATGCTGTGTCCGTAAAGATGTTTACCAAATTTGTCTACAGACATGGTAGCACCGGTAAGATGTTCACCAAACTTATTAAGAGTCATATAAGTAAACTAACTGTATCCTGGCTGCACACTGAATGACGAGTATATTCAAAGAATATGTTTTTATACAATAATTTTTGCCTCTTTTAATTCTTCGATTATTGAAACAATTTCATTGTTGTGTGATGAATTTCCTGCATGCTGTGAAGCTATTAATAAACGTAACCTATCTACAAGTTCATTGGGGTCATCCCAATGTTTGTACTCGATAGTGGATCCTGGAATTAATTGCCTTTTCATTGTGTTTTTCTCCAGAGATCCTCCACTCTTCCATAATTTTGCCCACCAAACCTGGGGTCTGTCACCCATTAAAATTGGTTTTACTATTGACACATACTTGTACCCTCTGTTGGCTGCAATCGCTTTATTTGGATTATATTGTACACGCGCGGCATTAGTTCGTTGCAATATATCTCTGTAGTTTCGGCTATCCATTAAAGTAAATTTTGAAGGTTTTTTCTTAAATAAGAGTTCATACAGTCCTTTTGTTCCCGTATATATCTGATTATTTATCTTTATGTCTCGTCCTTCGAATTGTATTTCAGAATTTCCAACATATAAATTTCCGTCAACTTCATGTACGCCATATTTTTCGTCGCGGTCAGCTTTTGTATGTGTTTTGAAATATATGAGAAATTGTCTGGGTAATTCATCAAATTGTTGTAATATATTTTGCACTTCTGGGCTATTCAATTGTTCTCTAAAACTTTGCTGGGCATGATACATAGGAAGTGTTACTTCTCCTTCATCATCGTCATCACTATACGCATGTTCTTCTTCTTGTTGTTCAAAATCCGTCTTTGAATCATCATGCTTTTCTACAATTTGAGTTGAATTAAATGGGGCACTTTGTATCACTTCCTCATCATCTAAAAAACTAACATCTCCTTTCCGTTGAAGGTTTTCTGCAGTAGGTGTCATTAAGGTATCGTCGAGTAATTCTTTTTTCGGTTCGTGGTATATTTTCGAAAGTTTTCTTCTCCTTTTAATGTTAAAAGACTGTTTTGGAGATGGTGCGTAGGCTGGTTTAATTTGTGATACATCGAAGTCATTATCATCATCTTCTAGAAATTCACTGGGTTCTAGTCGATTAGCCTCAAGTTTACTTGCTATTTCTTTGAGTGGCTCACTGAGGGGTGAGAACGTAGCTTCAAGATGTTGTTTAGACTCAGCTATGTTTGATTTCAAGGTTCTAATTTTATCACGTAGAGAAGTGCGAGCTTCTGCAAGTTGTCTAGCGACATTTTTGTCCATTGTGTTATCGAAGTACACACTTATACTGAAAGGGTAAAGGAAGTTGTACCCAAATTTATACAATTATAAATTTGTCAAAACCCTTGCGGTATCTCCCTTCCTCTTTACCACAGTCTAAATCAATTACCAATACATCATGAGGATTGACCCAACACGTTTGACAAATGTCCTTAAATTCTTCAAAAGTCATGTCCCCCGTAAGGTGATCATCATATATATGTTTCAAATGCATTGCATCTTGTCGAAAAAGTATTAACAAATTGCTATTATCTCTAATCAGCTGCTTTGGAATTGCACTGTAACTCTGGCATAAGTAAAAACAGTCAATATTTTTATGTCGACCGTATGAAAAATAGTCTTTTATTGTATTGTGACCTGTGGGTGGCACATCATCAAATATTACAATGGAATATTCATTTATGCATGTCGGAACTTCTAGGCTTGCGATATCCGAATATTCATAATAACCACATTCTGGAATCGTTTTCATTAATTCACGTAGAAATGTATATTTCTCTTGGTACAATGAATTTGAACATAAATAAATATTTAAATATCTTAACCCATGCCTTGCAATAAGTAGTGTAAGAAGTATGTTGGTTTTTCCGCATGCACTCGGTCCTATAATTAAGCCTCTCTTACATTCACCTCCGAAAAGGTCACTGTGTTTTTTAAATCTCGGATGTTGTAATAATGCATTATCAAAATTTTGTATCGGTAATGATAATTCATGTGAAGTTACACTTACGGGATGCATGTCATCTCACCAAGAAGGTTTTTACTGAACTAAATATGGAATACAATAAACTGGACAATTTATGACCTCACCTAGATATTTTGATTGTGGAATGTAGCTGCTCATTATTAAGAAAGAAAAAAAACACTTTCAATTTCTTATTGTATATTTTAGCATACATATTAATGAACATGTTTGAATATATAAATACATTATTAAGTTGTTCGCCCGAAGTAGCGGTAAAAATTAATTCTGCGTTTTATAAATTATAGACTTCACCTACATATTATGATAATGAGGTTTTATTTTAGGATGAAGGAAAATATTCACACGTTTATTCTTAAACATTTATTTATTACTTGATGTACATATATTTGGTTATCCTAGCTGTTTTTTATAACTTTGGTTTTTTTCTAGGCGTATTATATTGTAAAAGCTTTGGTTTTTCTTTTTTCTAGCCGAGTGAAAATTATTTAACGTTCAAATCAGCAGCGAATATCCGTGGTAACAGGGAACGAAACGTTGACAGAAGTCATCAATGATTATATTCCCTTACATAATATCTTATTGTTGCTATGATCCTTTGCACGGTTTCCTTTTCGCCTCTAATTTGTCTCAATTGCTCTTTTAGGTCGGGCAACAAACCAGGATTACAATTAGACATATTAGCGGCAACGAAATTTAACGATTCAATCATGTTATTTACACGTGTTTCGCTTTCACACAAAGTATCATACAACTTTTGATAAAATGTAAGAGAATTTCTTACTTGGCGACTCCTATTACCGACTTGTCGAGCAATCGATTGACTGTAAGAATTGATGACAGGAGACACGGGCCGGGACGAGGAATTGATGACAGGAGACACGGGCCGGGACGAGCTTGGAACAATTACATTTGAAGGGATTTCGTTGGAAGGGAGTGAGTTACAAGGGATTTCGTTAGTTACGTTAGTGGGTGGTTTAACTGTTATATTTTCCAGAACGGTAACTTTTTGCACATTCACAGAAGTTACCGATGTCTGGGAGAGGATTGTAATTATTTCGGGTTCGATTTCGGGTTCGATTTCAGGTTCGATTTCGGGTTCTGGAATGGATGATACATTCATTAATGATATTTTGGGATGGGAGCGAGTACTGGTTGACGGTGCAGTTTGTTGGGGGTGGGTAATCGATATACTCGACATCGATTCAGGAACCGCCAACAGTCTTCGAAGTACAGATCCTTGCTGTACGTCACTTCTGTCAACGTTTACTGTTCTCCTCCTGTTTCTCATCATGTCCCTCTCGGCACGACGTCGCTGCCTGTACTCTTGTTTTGGCAAGTAATTTCCATATCGCCATCTGTTGCGATTAGAATTAGACGACGACATGTAAAATTGCTGCCCGCTTGCCAAGGAACTTACATTTCCCCGCATTGATGTACTCGCAACATTCTCAGTATCACTTGTATCTTTACTAATACTGAGAATGTCAGCGTCAACCATGGCTTGATTCAGTACATCATTACGGGGTGATGTGCATTCTCGTCTATGAGTTGCAGTCAGCCACCTAGCGCCAGGAGTAACAAGATTCAAAAAATCTGTCATTCCGGAATCTGTAAAAAAAAAAAGAAAGAAAAATACATAATTATACTTTTTCATTTATTTCAGTTCCAATGTATGAAAAATTAAATATTATATAAAAAAATACTCACTCGCTGCTGTTTCACCTTCAGCGGCAGAAATGGTTGCGGTCGGTCTGCACGCTCCGTCTGGTACCAGATTTTCGCCGGCCGGGCTTGTAACGGCAACGGTCCGTCTACGCGTTCCGTCCAAGGTAGGATTTACGGCGGCTGGAATTTCTGCTGGCGGCGGCGTGCGGAAAGAACCCAAATACCATTTCTCCATGCTATCGTCTAGCATATCGTATTTCTTGTCTGCTTATTAATTAACATGAAATTTACATTTGTCTAAATCACGTAGTGAATATATTAAAGACATTTTAAATAAAAAATACAATTCAAACGATTTAGAATGGAATATATGAATATGTTAGAATATTTTAACGGCATAAAATAGTAGTTATGTAAAGTAGGTTCAACGTTTGTAACACTTACCCATTTTTCGGTTTGTTGTTGTTGTTGCTGCTGCGTGCTGCACTGTGGCTTTTCTATGCGGTTTTCCTCATTTATATAGCAAAAAGGGGCGTGGAAATGGGCGTAGGGGGCGTGTCTTGGTGGGGGAAATTATTTTTGAGGTCAAAAAGTCGCAACCCTGGGGGGGGAATTTTGTATCCCCACTCCTTTTTTCCCACTCCCATCCCCTCTGCATTGAAGGCGTGTTAAAAGGAGGAGACGTTGGTAAGGAGGAGTGGTCTGTAAAAAGAAATATTCTTCTCCTCTCCTTTTTTCCTCCTTTCTTTTTTCTTTCTTTTTTCCCTTCCTTTCCTTCCTTTCCTCCTTTTTCCTTTTTTCCTCCTTTTTTCCTTTTTTTCTTTTGCTCCAATTGGAAAAAAGACCTCATTGGTCATTCAATTAACTTAATTAATAAATAAATTGTTTGAAAGAAATTGTAACAATAAAAATTAACACTTTCTTAAAATTGGGTTACAGGAATACAAATAAAACATTATTAATATACTACAATATCTTTATTAAAAAACGTTAGTTAATTTACACTTTTTGATTAATTTCTAAATGTTTAAAAATACATCCATGACAATCTTTTCTTGAAGGGGCAGGGCCATCGATATGAGTGCGAATGTTGTCTTGGTTATAATGCTGCAAACAAGGGAGCTTCTCCCTTAAATCTTGATTTGTTCGATAATGTGATGGCAATTGATGCCACAACATGGCGACGTTTTGAGCGGTCATCCTTTTCAGTATGTAGTTCAGGGGCAGAAACTCAAGATCTTCATCAGTAAGACTTGCAGTACCGAAATCCTTTTCGTACTTTTCTATAACTTCCCAAACTTTGTTTATAATCCATTGTCCATATGTTGAACGAATTATCCAATAACCCAGACTTGTCATCATGAACAACACAAATGCACTAGCAAAATTGTACAAGTTCACGGTTTATATATCTACACCTTTACATGATGACTCCTCCTCCTCCATATCATTTGATTTCAATAATTACGTATAAATGGAGTTAATTTGTATACATTGGTAAGTGCACACACACAATCACTTGATGTATGAAATGTACAATACGGTAGAGTTTTTTGTATGTTTGATATGTTATCACTCACTTCAATTACTGGTTTATCAATTACTTTGCTGATATGCATTGCTTTTTCGTGACCCTTTACATATATAGTACCTATATTACGAGTCAAACTTTGCAAAATTTCTTCAAAATTTTCCAATGGTACAAATCCGTCACTCCATTTTAAACAGTGATGATTTCTTGTCAACCAATCGACAGTCCTTTTATCTCTTCTACTTAAAAACGTATATTCATAGGGAGGTTTGAATATGAAGTGGCTTATGCATCCTTTACTATCACAACTTGCTACTTCTTTAGGTATAAAATGATTTTTTCTTACTTGAAATCCTTGTATATCAATAATAATATATTTTTTTACTTCCATTGCAAGCCACTTGCACTTCACTTACTAGACACTATGCCTTCGATGATGATCTGCACTAAACTGATTATTACGTAAATATAATTGCAGTAGTATTCTTACAATAACTCCTTAACAACTTTCGTAAGAGGAGTGTAGTAATACGCTTTATCGTGTAAAATTAGGCAATAAGCTGATGTACCCGCTGGTACAGCCTCTTTCGTATTAAATTCCACTTTGATTTCTACGGCACTTTTATGAATAGTGTCCGCTTGATACATGCAGTCAATTCCTACTAGCGGTGCAACTGCTAAATATTCCTTAGGAGAAAACATTGGTTCACTTTCCTGTACATAGTAAGATTGTTGAAACCTTGCATACATGTCGTATAATATGGCATACTGATTTTTTGTATAATCAACATTAAGATTATCATAAGGGTAACGAATTCCGTTTAAGTATACATTCAAATTATTTAATTTTATATTATCAAACTTTGACATACTCTTTGATACGTTTCCCTTGCGCGCCTTTTGAAATCCAATTATTATAAATCTTGGTGTTTCCAGTTGTGATGAAGTTTTTACTGCCCAGGTGTGTTTCGTTGTTTCCGGTAGTGAAGGATACTCATGAATTTCCCAACTTCTGAATGGTATGTGGATGTCAACATTCTTCTCTGTTAGCTTTGTTAATGATAATTGCTCACGAAGGCCCACGGTAACATGAGGAACCCTCCATATCACTTTATCTATAATAAGTTTCACTTTCTCACCTTTAGATGCCTCAGGTTGAAGAATTACATCATTATCGTCGTTATTCCTTATTAATATTAGCTCTTGCCTCACATTCAAAACAACTTTTTTATAATCTTCTGCAAATCCTAATAGTGTTCGTAACGGTACACTAAGACTAAAGTGGCCGTTTTCATCTAATGCATCGCATGTCTCTGCATTTTCTGCCCAACCAGCATTTTCCAATTTTGTTATTTCATTTTTTGTAAACGAAAAGTATCCCTTCATAGTCGATGTGACGCCAAGATTCCTCACAGAGTCAATCTGAACTCCGTTCATTAAATATCGAATATCACTAAACATGAACGCTACTGGATTATTTACTAACTTTGCAGTCTTACTAGCTTCATTTTTATCCACTTTTCGAACACTCCCTTCTACATATAAATAGCTTTCACCAGGTATAGTATAATTGTCTATTTCCGGAACATTAATTCGTATTTCGTCATTATGATCAAAACTTGACGATCCAAAAGGTTGATGTGTATGATATTCGTAACTTACTATAGAGTTATTTGTTTTTATCTTCTCGGTCACATTTAATATATCCATTATATTTATTATTGCTTCAATAAAGTAAATCCCAAACTGCTAAGATATTTTCTATTTCGTTGTGTTAACGGTTTCACTTCTCTTCTTACACTGGAGGATACCTTACGACTGTCCTTCCATTTATACTTTCCTAATCTATCCATCGTTAATACAGAAGACTCTTTTTTTCTTTTCAATTTTCCGTATATTTTCATAGTGAAAAACGAATTCAACTATTCCACTCGCCTTAGATGTACGCTTACCGTTATTTCCTCACTTCTAAAATTTACTAAATTGTTCGACTGATCCAGTACTCGCACTTTCAATGAACTGATAATTTTTCCCGATACCGGTAAATATATACGTTCCTGTGGAGATTCAATTATTTTGAAGCCTGCCGGTACTTTTGGGAAAAAATGGTACAACACGTGAACAGGTTCTCCGTTATTATAAGATCCACTTACCACATTGCAATATATTTGAATTGCGTTTACTTTATTAATATCAACAATATTATGAGATTCGCAATGTTCCCCTGGCATAACAATATCTCTTTTAAATCCGAGTAAAGATCCAATAGTATTCTTTTTTGAGAAATCAATCAGCACCGAAGTCTTTATACTCACTCTTTGCGTATTACTATTTCCTCGAATACTTACGAGTGCATTATATTTTTTATACTTATCTAACAGTTCTTTCTCTATGTACTCATTAATGTCCTCTATATCGTAAATTCCCATAGGTAATGTAATTACGTGCGATTTATTATCACTCGTCTTGAAATGAAATAAATTGTTTGTCTCGTCCACATTTGGTATTGAATTAAATGATTCAAAATTCATTAAAGCCATCTCATATTCTTCATCTTCATTTAAATATATTGCCGGATTGAAATCACAACTCAATTCCGAACTTTTACCACTTAACGTGAACGTATAAGCGTGCGATGTCTTCTCCATGGCTTTCGTTCTATAAGTAAATATAATAACTTGTTACACTTCCTTATTAATGGTTCAACAAGAATTTCAGACTAAGCTGTCCACAATTTGTGTCAGTATTTTTCTGATACTTTCTGTAATTGTAAGATATTTCATTGTTACCATTATTTGATAAGAAATATTTTTCTACCTCCTTAGGCGGTCGAAGATCTCCATAACTATCAAAATATTCGACAGATTTTCCACGTTTTTTATAAGCTACCCAATGAGTTCCTTGACCTTCCTCATTATCTAAATTGATGATGCCGCTTTCAAGCTTTCGAATTCTTTTCGGTAATGCATTCCTCATAAACACACCTCTGAAATAAGGTATGTGATGTTTCTTTGCATACTTAATAATATCAATATTAGTTAATGGTCTACGAAGGAACTCAGATCTTAGTTTTTTGAATTCAAACCCAAGTACAATCCACAACCCTTCTTATACGGTTTTATGTAAAATCCTGAACCAATTGCTTTAGCTTCCATTACCCTGTTATGTCTTGCCTCTTCCTTTTGTTGCTCATTAGCAGCCTTAGCATCATTTACTGCCTTCGCAATAGCTGCAGCACCGCCACCCAAGGATCCCAAAGCGCCCAATGCCGCAAATAATGGTATTAACGGTAGAAATCCTCCTTGTTTAGGAATAGGTATCACCCTACGTCTAGGTCTACCAATACCTCTTCTATTTCGTTTTAAAACATTATACGCAATTTTTACAGATCCCTGAAGACTTTTGTCGGGACTACGTTTAATCGCTCTCTTTGCAAGCTTCATTGCTTTGGCAAATGATAACGCACCACCTCTACTGATTCTTCTCCTTCTTTTTATCTTTTTAGTTTTTAGTTTTCTCCGTCCATGTCCCATACCCATAGCAGTTTTTGCCTTCATTACTCCAGCAACTGTTAGTGAAGCTGCTTTCTCACCTAAACTTGCACCACTACTTGTTATTCTACTCTTTGCAACTTTGTATAATTTTTTATCTGCCTCGTGTCGTTCTTTTAAGTTGTCAGATTTACTATAAGCAATATCGTGCACTTTACAGGCTTCGTCCAATACGTTTATACCACTGTCGCCCTTTGCCAACCTCTTTTGCAATTTAGTTCCCGGACCGCAAAAATTATATCCAGGTAAATGTACTTCGAAGGGAAGTTTATTTATTAATTTGTTTAACAAACCACTACCTTTCCGCTTTGGTTCACGATTGTAACTAACCACGTTTTGACCAAGCATCACTTTTTATACGGGTTCAAACACACAATAAACAAAACGCAATTAAAATTTGACACAGTTTATTTTCTTAATTAATGCAGTACAAACATGTCTACTTCATCGTAATCCTTTCTATACTAAATAAAATACAACTCGCATTATCCTAATATACCTACTAACTATTCATAAATCTATTACAATATATTTTATTTCTATGGTTTTCACTCAAAACATTTTTTGATTCAATTTCAAATCTTTTAATACGTCTATTAAATCTACATCTATCCAACGCACAATTTATCCAATCACTTTTCCTTGCCTCTCTATAAGCGTACAACCAGACATAAAGGGCGTGAGTTTTGTTCTTACTTTCACAAAATGTTACGGTTTTTGTTTTCTCCATTATACGATGCATTTATGGCTTGATGTAAATCTAAATCGTACATTATTTTATCAATTCCAGAAGTCATCATTTCCTTAAAAATCGCCACTTGCTCAGAACAGCTCCCATTAAATACAGTTTCTAAGCGTTTTCTCAAATCACCTTCAAAATTTGGTAATAAATCCAAGCAACGGTAATAAAAGTCACCGAAATCTAAATTTTTTAATAACTCCATTCGGAATGTTACAACATCACTTAATTTCCAAACTTCACGAAGACTTTCATACGATAAATACACAGAGTCAGTTCCAACTGTTGCTTTCAAGACTTTGCGATAATTATCAACATAAATAAAAGACACACTTAATTTTTTTATATTTATATAATTATCTAGATTTTTTGTATTAATTGTTCTGTTAAGACAATCTTTAGCTTTATTAAAATCACTCCATGTTTCTGAATCTAGTGTTATGCCTTGACCTCGATTTCCCATTAATCGGATAACAGGTTCAAAATTTAAATCACTGTCCAAACCAACACATATCCACTTTGTTTTACTTTTATTCAAAAAATATGTTACTGGAGCTAGGAGAGGTTTCAAAACATTTTCTTTTTTTCTTTCTGGTGTATTATTAGTACACTGATCTCCATTTGCACATTCTTGATTATTACTTGCAATTAGTGGTTCGCGTTCTTCTTCGCCAAAATCATGAAACGAACAGATATTCAAATTTGGTAACTCCAATTCTGGTTCTTGTAAAAATTGTTCAAAAAACCCTTCCTCTTCTCCACCTTCTAGTCCATGAAGACTGCCCAACGGTTGTTGACTCGGCAATTTATTTTCATTACTCCGATTACGATTTGCATCTTTATTAGTCCAAGTTCTCATCGAATACGGCTGGTAGCGTTGCACTAGATGTAAATTACATAATTATATATTAGTGCTATTTACTTTTTAATATTAAGTCATGTACTACTTACTTGCTTTTTTGATATTGACGATGGAAACTTAAATGATGCACTGCGAAATATTTTCAAAATATCCTTACTTTTATACCTAAAATCCGACTCGGAAAATAAAAAACAATAATACACCATGACCTTCACCGACCGCGTGTTAATGTCAAGATACAAATAATCTAATACATATTCAAATCACTCCTCACCGGTCTTAAATATCACTCCGCACCGGTGTTCAATGACCCAACTCGTTTTCTCGCATCAGAAAAAAAAACACGGCAAACATAATGCGGAGGCAAGTTTGCCCGTCTCTAAAACTTTGTGTGACCGTATGTTATCCCATTCGCGAAATACATTTTGTTTATAAAAATATTTGTTATTAATAAATAATTGTTATTAATTAATACATTATTATTAATAATTAATTGTTATTAATAAATTGTTATTAATAAATTATTACTAATAATTAATTGTTATTAATAAATTATTATTAATAATAAATTATTATTAATAAATAATTATTAATATAAAATTATTAACAATTAATATTAATATAAATGAGTTATATTTTATAAATTACCCAAATAAGATTATGCCGTCCATATGTATGCTCCCCTATCAAGTTTATTGTCTATATTAGAAGCTATTTACTCATTTAAGGTCATTCACCATTGGACCGTCGTAGGGGTAACATCACGCATCGCTCCTAGCTGATCTTCTAACATAACCTTAAATTATGGAACCGTACTATGAATGTCTAATAAGGTAGCCCTTTATTGGGATCAAGGTCGCAGTTCCAGGCCTCCGACACCAATAAAGGGCCCCCTTACTGGGGCCAAGGTCAAGGGAGGTACACTCAATTCTGGAACCTCCTCTGACCTTGACTCCGACCTTCACCTCCAGTCGATTCTGGGACCTCCTCTGACCTTCACTCTGACCTTGACCTCGACAGGGGTCAAGGTTGGGGTCAAGGTCAGAGGAGGTTCTAGAATCGGCTATCTCCCTCTACTACTCATCAGAATTGTGTTTAATTAAAGAAAAGCAAACAGTTTGTTTAAGTTCATTTATATATGTAGGGTGGGTGGGTGGCCTCTATTACATCCTCCAATTATTAAAACATACACCAGAATTTCAACTTTAAATCAATAAAATTTTTATTATTGGAATTAAATATTTATTGACGAATAAAATAAGAGACTTTACTATTTTTTATTTAATATACAGGCTGGATATTAGATGGATCTTTATAAAACAAAGTAATGTAGGTACAAATAAAAAATTACTTTACTTATTTTAATTTTTTCAATGTATATGATAAGAATATTATTCTTGTTTTTTAAATAAAATCAATAATAATAATTTATATTTTGTTTTCAATTTTAAACCAATTATTTCTTCTTGTTTTTGAGTGTTTATATTTTAATTTCAGCAGTTTTTTTAAATTAATTCTGGAATCAAAATTCAACTATTTAAAATATATCAAAAAATAAATAACGGGTGTCCAACAATTATTGCAGTCCCGGGTGGCGTTGGAATCAAAAACGTAGGTCGATTCTTACATATGCCAAATAAATGAACTGACATTTTAATTGTCAAATTAAATAATTGTTGGACACCCGTTAATAATAAATTTGCTTAAACATTCATTTTTCGGTGAAACTTTTTTTTAATGAAATTATTTTTTTTTACATTTCTGAATTAAGTTCATTTAAGTGTGATTTTATATTTTTTTAGAATGTTCTCAACTGTTTCAAAATATTAAAGGTATTTTTTTTTGAGAAACTTCTTTGTAGAAAATGTATTTATTTTGTAGAGTTTTAATTGTTTGGAGGTCGGAAAATTGAATTTTTTTTTAGAAAAAATAAATGTTGATTTTTTTAAAACTAATTTTAAGTATTTTTTGTAAGTTATAAATTGTTTTTTTCTGGCTTACAGATTTATTTTTGCATTGTATTTTGAGTGTATTTTATTTCTTGAGAATGTTCTCAGATGTTTTTAATAGATGTTTTTGTTAATTAGTTAATTTTTACGCATGACAGATGACAGATAACAAGTGAGAGATGACATACGACAAACTTTTAGAAATGAATTTCTCACTTAACCCGTGGTGAAATACCACAAGTTTCCAATTATATGGCAGATTTTTGAGTGAATTTTTGACAAATGACAAATGACAGATAACAATTGACAGATTGTAGATGACAGAATACACATGATAAACGATAGATGATAGATGACACACGACAGACTTTTAGAACGTTTTCAATTGTGTTTTATTACTGAAGTTGATTTTTTAAAAATTTTATTGCAAATTTTAAAGCGAATTTTTGACTAATGACAGATAACAGTTGACAGAAAGCAAATGACAGAATACAGATAGCAGATAACAGATAACAATCGATAGATGACACTAGAAAAATAACGCATTACCGTTGACAGATGACAAATAATAGATGGCAGATGACAGATGACAGATGAAATTAAAATAGTTTTCACTTGTTTTCTATTACAACATTTGATTGGAATATTTTAAATTCATTGGTTTTTAAGCATATTTGTGATTGAAGACGGATAGCAGATTTTTAGGAGAGTTTTTGACAAATAACAGATAATATTTGGCAGATGGCAGATGATAGATGATAGAGGACTGGTGACAAACTATAGATGACATAACAGATGACAGCTGACAGATGACAAATAACAGATGATTTACGATAGACTTTTAGAACGTTTCCAAATGAACTAAAGATCTTTTTTTTTAATTGTATAGCAGATTTTTGATAAATGCAGTGACAGATAACAGTTGACAGATGGCAGATAACCGAATACAGATGGCAGATGAGAGATGACAAACGATAGCTGACATTAGACTGATGACGGATTACAGATGATAAATTAAATTAAAATAGTTTTCATTATTTTATTACAAAATTTTATTTTTTTTTAATTCATCGCTTCTTAAGCATATTTTTAATGGATGGTAAATAATAAGATGACAAATGATAGATGACACTAGACAGATGACGCATGATAGATGACAAATAACAGATAATAGATGACAGATGAAATTAAAATAGTTTTCACTTGTTTTGTTTTGTAAATTTTGATTATTTTTTTAGTTCCTCGATTCTTTAGCATATTTTTGATTGATAACAGAGGACAGAATACAGACAGTAAATTTATAAGTGAATTTTTTACAAATAACAAATGACAGATAACAGTTAACAAACGATAGCTGACACTAGATATGACGCATTACAGATGACACTTGACAGATGACTAATAACAGATTACAGATGGGAGATGACAAATGACAGAAGACACACTACATACTTTTAGAACGTTTCCATTTATGTTTTATCACTTAAGTTCAAATTGTATGGCAGATTTTTAAACGAATTTTTGACAAATGACAAATGTAAGATAACAGTTGACAGATGGCAGATGACATAATATAGATGGCAGATGACAGGTGACAAACGATAGATGACTTTATACAGATTACGCATTACAGATGACATATGACAGATGACACATGACACATGATAGATGACAGATAACAGATAACATATGACGCGACAGATTTTCAGAACGTTTCCAATTGTATTTTATTACCAAAGTTAATTTTGTTTAATTGAATGGCAAATTTTTAAATGAATTTTTGTCAAATGCAAATGACAGATAACAGCTGATAGATGGCAGATGACATAATACAGCTAGCAGATGGCAGATGACAAACAATAGTTGATACTAGATATGTGACACATGACAGATGACAAATGACAGATGAAATTAAAATAATTTTCACTTGTTTTGGACTACAAAATTTGATTGTTTTCTTTTAATTTATCGGTTCTTAAGTATATTTTTGATTGATAACGGAAGACAGAAGAAAGATAGCAGATTTTTAAGAGAATTTTTAACAAAATGTAGATAATAGTTGACAGATGGCAGATGACAGATAAAAAATAAAAAACGAAATATGATACTAGACAGATGGCGCATGACAGTGGAGACATGCCACATGACAAATGATAGATGACAGATGACACACGGCAGACTTTTAGAACGTTTCCAATTGTGTTTTATTACTAAAGTTAATTTTGCTCAATTGTATGGTAGATTTTTAAACGATTTTTTGTCAAATGCAACTGACTGATAACAGTTGACAGATGGCAGATGACAAACAATAGATAATACTAGATATATGACGCATGTCAGATAACAGCTGGCAAATGACAGATAAAATTAAAATTGTTTTCACTTGTTTTGGATTACAAAATTTGATTGTTTTTTTAATTCATCTGTTCTTAAGCATATTTTTAATTGATGACAGATGACAGAATACAGATAGCAGATTTCTAAGAGAATTTTTAATAAATGACAAATGACAGATAACAGTTGACAGATGGCAGATGACACATGACAAATCATAGGTGATACTAGATTTATGACGCATGTCAGATGACAGATGGCAAGTAGCAGATGAAATTAAAATTGTTTTCACTTGTTTTGGATTACAAAATTTAATTGTTTTTTTATTTTTTTTATCAGTTCTTAAGAATATGTTTGATTGATGACAGATGACAGAATATAAATAGCAGATTTCTAAGAGAATTTTCAACAAATGTCAAATGACAGATAACAGTTTACAGATGGCAGATGACAGAATAAAAATGGCAGTGAACAGATGACAAACGAAATATGACACTAGACAGATGGTGCATGACAGTTCACACATACTGCATGACAGATGACAGATGATAGATAGCAGATAACAGATAACAGGTGACAGATAACACACCACGGATTTTTACAATGTTTTCATTTTTGTTTTATCACTAGTTTAATTTTTTCAATTGTATGGCAGATTTTTAGTAGAATTTCTGATAAGTGACAAATAACAGATAACAGATGAAAAATGGCCATTGACAGATGACACACGACCGACTTTTAGAACGTTTACAATTGTGTTTTATTACTAAAGTTTATTTTTTTAAATTGTATTGTAGATTTTAAGCAAATTTTTGACAAATCCAAATGACAGATGGCAGATGACCGAATACAGATGACAGATGACAAACGATAGTAGATTTATAAGCAAATTTTTGACAAATCCAAATGACAGATAAAAGTTGATCGATGACAGAATACAGACACTAGTCAGGTAACAGATGGCAGATAATACACGACAGACTCTTAGAACGTTTCCAGTTGTGTTTTATTACTAAAGTTCATCTTTTAAATTTTATGGTAGATTTTTAAGCGAATTTTCGACAAATGCAAATGACAGATAACAGTTGACAGATGACCTATGACAAAATACAGGTGGCAGATTACAGATGACAGATAATAGATGACAGATGAAATTAAAATAGTTTTCACTTGTTTTGTATTTTTGTATTCGATTCTTTTTTTAAATTCATCGGTTTTAACCATATTTTCGATTGATGACAGATGACAGAATACAGATAGTAGATGACATATGACAAATGATAGATGGCACTAGTCAGATGACGCATACTAGAAAACAGAAAACAGACGACAGATGAGATATGAGGACATATGACAGATGACAGATGACAGATGACATATGACAGATGACAGATGACAGATGACAGATGACAAATGACAGATGACAGATGACAGATGACAGATGACAGATGACAGATGACAGATGACAGATGACAGATGACAGATGACAGATGACAGATGACAGATGACAGATGACAGATGACAGATGACAGATGACAGATGACAGATGACAGATGACAGATGACAGATGACAGATGACAGATGACAGATGACAGATGACAGATGACAGAATTTTAGAACGTTTCCAATAATTTTTTATTTATATTAAAGTTAATTTTTGTTTAAATTGTATTTCAGATTTTTAAGCCATTTTTTGACAACTGCAAATGACAGATAACAGTTGACAGATAGCAACTGACAGAGTACAGATGCCGGAGGACAGATGACAAACGATAGATGACTTATAACAGGTGGCAGATGACTCACGACAGACTTTTAGAATGTTTACAAACGTGAACATAAAAAAATGTATGACAGATTTTTAAGCGAATTATTGACAAATGCAAATAACAGCTTACAGATGGCAAATGACCGAATACAGATGACACATGACTGATGACATAGACAGATGATACTAGACAGAGGACGCATGACAGATGATACATAACAGGTAACAGATGACAGATAAAATTAAAATAGTTTTCACTTATTTTATATTACAAAATTTGATTGTTTTTTAATTCATCGGTTCTTAAGTATATTTTTGATTCATAACAAATGACAGAATACATATAGTAGATTTATAAGCGAGTTCTTGACAAATGACAAATGACAGATATTATTTGACAGATGGCAGATGTCAGATGACAAACGATACATGACACTAAACAGATAAGGCATAACAGACGACATACGACATATGACAGATGATAAAGTTTTCAATTGTGTTTTATTACTAAAGTTCATTAAAAAAAATTATATGGCAGATTTATAAGCGAATTTTTGATAAATTACAAATGACAGATAATAGTTGACAAATGGCAGATGATAAAATACAGATGGTAGACGGCAGATGACAAAGGATAAATGACAGATAATAGATAACAGATAACCGATGACAGGTGACATATGACAGATGATACACGATTGACTTTTAAAACGTTTCTTGGATGTTCAGTTTTTTAAATTGTGTGGGACATTTTTGAGCAATTCTTGACAAATGACAAATGACAGATAAAAGTTCACAGACGACAGATGACAAATGATAGATGATACTAGATAAATGACGCATGACAAATGACAGATGACAGATGAAATTAAAATAGTTTACACTCGTTTTGTATTACAAAATTTGATATTTTTTTTTAATTCATCGGTTCCTAGATATATTTGTGATTGATGACATATGGCAAAATACGGAGAGCAGATTTTTAAGAGAATTTTCGACAAATGAAAGATAACCGTTGATGGATTAGAGATGACAGATGACAGACAGACTTTTAGAACGTTTCCAATTGTGTTTTATTACTAAAATTAATTTTTTTAAATTGTATAGCAGACTTTTAAGCAAATTTCTGACAAATGAAATGACAGACAACAGTTGATAGATGGCAGATGACTGAATGCCGATGGCAGATGATAGATGACAAACGATAGATGACACTAGACAGATGGCAGATGACATATGACGGATGAGAGATGACAGATGGAATTAAAGGAGGTTTCACTTGTTTTGTATTACAAAATTTGATTGTTTTGTTGATCCATCGATTCTTAAGTATATTTTTGTTCGATGACAGATGACAGAATACAGATAGTAGATTAATAAGCGAATGTTTGACAAATGACAGATTATACTTGACATATAGCAGATGACAGATGACAAACGATATGAGACAGAGGACAGATGGCGCATAACAGACGATAGATGACAGATAACTGATGACAGATGACAACGATTTCAATTTTGTTTTATTACTCAATTATTATTATTTTATTTAATTATAGGTAAATTTTTAAGCGAATTATTAACAAATGACAAATTACACATAATAGTTGACAGATGGTAGATGACAGAATACAGGTGGCAGATGACAGATGATAAACGACACTAGACAGATGACGCATGTCAGATGACAGATGACATATGACAGACTTTTAGAATGTTTCCCATTGTGTTTTATTATTATTTTTTTAATTGCATGGCAGATTTTTAAACGAATTTTTGACAACGAACGTTTTTAATTGTGTTAAATTACTGAAGTTTTTGACAAATGCCAGATAACAGTTGACAGATGGCAGATGGCAGAGGACGGATGACAAACGATAGATGACAGTAAACAGATAACGCATGGCAGAGTACAGATAACAGATGACAAATGACTGATTACAGATAACAGATGACAAATGACTCACGACAGTCTTTTAGAATGTTTCCAATTGTTTTTTATGACTAAAGTTTATTTTTTATTTTTTAACTCTTCTTGAGTATTTTTTTAAATGTTTTTTTAACAAGTTTTTTCAAGTAAATTTCTTTCAGCTTCAGTGTTCTAATTTTTTAATTTGTTTTTTAAAACTATCAAAATTAATTTTTTGAAATCTCAACTGATTACGATAAATATTTATGTTTTTTTAATTCGTCAACTGTTTTCTCTTTAATTCAATTTTATGTTGTTTTCTGTGCAAATTTAAATTGTTTGCACTTGTTAAACTGATTTCAATTGTTAATTTAATTTAATTCTTATTTTTTTAGAAAGCGTTTAAAAAAATATTTTCTCAAAGAAGTAATAATTAATTTAAAAAAGATTCGAGTTTCAATGTTTTTTACTGCAAAATTTTTATTACTTTTAAGCAAAATTAAAATAAATGACAGATGACAGATGACACTAGACAGATGATAGATGAGTGAGGACAAATGACGGGTGATAGATGACAAATGATAGATATAATCAATGATTTTTTTACATTTTTTAAATAAATAATTTTAGAAATAACATAAAATCGAGAATTTGCAACCCATATAAAAAATTCAAATTAAAAATGCATATACAGGGTCTAGTATGAAAGTAATGCGCACTATTTTATTCTGATTCAACTATCCATTGCAGCGGAATAAAATGAGTCGGTAAATCTGTCTTTCCAATGTCGCCAATTTGCTCCGAGCAAATTTCAAGGTCATGTTTCGACCGTCAATTGAGCATCTAGCAAATTATTCTAAACATGTCCACATTTTTGGTACATAGGATAGTGACCGAGGGTCTGTAAATGCACAAGGCCTACTCGAAACTTGTTCCGAAAGAAGTTCGAGTTGAGTTTCCCACTGCCTTAAGAAAGCGCGAATGCACAAGTCTCGCTTAAAACGATGCTCATCACCATTTTTGACTCTCTCTAGGCATGGTAGACCACGTTTCCGCAAGTGTATTTAAGCGTTTGTACCGGTACGATCAATAATTTTCCCCAGAAAATGCGCATTACTTTTATAATGAACCCTGTGTAGTAGGTAAAGAAATGTTAAGCACTTTCTTTGTATATTTACTTAACTAGTTTCGCTTGTTACAATATTATCAAAAGGTATTATAAAAGAAAACCGGCACATTTTAATTACTCTTCATAATGTTTCACCAAGAGATAAGTGAGAAGAGAAATTATTCAAGAAAAGTTCATATACTATAAAACTAGATCAATTTATTAATATAATCTTTTTTGTAAATGTCGGTTTCTTTTTATATACGTGATGAAAGTTACTAATTTGCCAACATGTACAAAATCCATAAAATTTATAAGAAGTGTGCCTCCTTTAGAATCTGAATAAAAATTTCAGTTCTGGTATTGCAGAATTTTACTAAAATTTAAAATGTTCTCCAGTAAACTAAAGTTTATTAGTATGTTACTTTATTATTAACAATAATTGATAAACTAACAATTTAAAAATGGAACACTGCAATTATATCCTTTGGCTCTGGAGATGATGGTTGTTGAAACATTTACATTACACAATCGAAATGTTGTTGAAGACGTGAAACGTTTCCAATTAGGAAAAAAAACCCATTAAAACAGTATATAGTATATATTTAAAGAGTCTCGCTCTTACAAATTAAGCTGTCATGCCTGTCATTTCGGGCGCTTATAATTTGCAAAGCACTGAGGTATAATCCCCGTTTCGGCGGAAATGATGAATCGCCGTCACGATTCGACCTCGCGCTCCGACGAGCCCGAAACGAAACGCGGAAAGTAAAATTTAATTTTCAATTAGGAAACTTCGATATTACTTTATTTCTATACGGAATTAATATAAACGAAACGTGCGGAATTGAGTTTATTAACGTCAGTTCGTTTCTTTATAGCTTGTCAACCATTATGTATAGAGTGGACTGACGAGATATAAAAGACTTTAAAAAGTTTTAATTTAAAAGACTTTGCATAATTATGACAGTCAGTAAGAGAATTGATTTAAGATTGTGGAAACATGTTTTAGTTTTAGTGTAATATGAAATACGAGGAATATACGTAAAGTAGTATCCGTTTGAACCGTGAGGAGCGTTGGTGAATAGAATGTGTGCTAACATGTTCAGTTATATTTTAGCTGGATATGTGGAAACTTTATCTGTGATTACGATCTTGATCAGTAATATATAAAACTTCAGCAAACATCATTAATAGTCGAGAACTTCCTTGTAATTTCTTGTATAAGATCTAATAACTGAATGATTGGAATTAATAAATAATAAGCAATAAAAGTTTCATAAACTTTTCTTGTTATACCCCATAAATTTTCTTTTGGATACAAACACATCGTTAAAAATTTATGAAACCTATGACGTAGGAGGAGAGAAGAAAAATGTTTCTGTATATATGAGATGAAGCGTTCCTTAAGGGAATGTTAAAGAAAATATATATTACCTATTTAATAATAAGTTGTCTATAACAGTTTGTGCGTGATCGTTTCGTATACTAGCCAGGTGTCCGCCTCTTCTGGCGCACTCCCCTTCCGCTTGGACCCAAGGCATCCTCGAATTCTCCACGGCCGAGACGCAGAACTGCCGGATGGCCACCCACCCGAACCCGCACAACCCCACTATCTCCTGCAGCGGCTCGGCCCTGTATCGCATCCGCATCCCCAGAGCCGCCGCTTTCCCCACCCCGTGCACCGACACTTTCAACACCACTTTATTCTCCCTCGACACCATTTCGATCCTCCTGGTCACGTCGCCCGGTTTGTTGCAGTGCGACCACAGGCCGTCGCCGTCGATTAGCCGCACGTAGAGACCTTCGCAGCTCCCCGTGGTGCCCTTCATCACCGCCATGTCCGTTTCCGGTTTACCCGTGAACGAGTCGTCGCCAATCAACAGGGTGAGCGCCACCCTGTTTCCGTACGGCAGGTAAATCTTAAAAGTGCACTCGAGCTCCCCCGTAGGTTTCAGATCGAAGCTGCCGTTCCGCGCAGCGAACGTCAGGTTGTAACAATAGTCCACCAGGTGGTAGTTGAGGGCGAAGACGGGCGCTCCGTGCACGTGCAGGAAGGGAAACGTATGCGACGAGGGAAAATAAATATGCCGATCCGCATCCGGCAGTTCCTCCAGTTTGCCGCACAGGTGGGTCTGCTTGTGGCCGCGGAAGTGCTGGTGCGGAGCGGCGGTGTTGTTCAGGCCGGAAAAGTGGAGGAAACCCTTCGAGCAGGGGATGTTCAGCTTGAGCATGTCCACCACTAGGCCGTGACCGGTGCTCTGGCCCGGAAACCAGACTTGGCAGTCGCCCGGCGGGAGGTCCGTCCACGAGATTAACTTTTCGTTGGGCTTCAGCCACAATTGACATTCTGAAATGAAAAAAAAGACAATTTAGAACTGGATCCAAATGGAACGGTGTAATCTAATATAGAATACGGGACAATATGGGTTAAATCGTAATTTAGTTAATCCAACCGGACGGCACAGGAATTAATGTTGATATTCCCTCTGTACCTTTTGCCCTTCCGAGCGCGCCCACGTTTTTTTTTGCAATCGAAATCCGTTTACGTTTGAGATTGTTTTTTTCCTATAATTGTATTTATACTAATCCATATTAAGTACTTATACTTACATTAAATTGAAAGATTCTTCATGTATTAAATCAAGATTAATATAAAATTAATACTTAAAAAATGACTATCTTAGTTAACAGCGACAGTACCACATTAGAGAATGACAGTTGATAATTTAAGTTCATAATGACAATGACAGTATTAGGGATAGTGAGAGTGATAGTTAACAGTTAATAGTTAATAGTTGACAGTTGACAGTACCAGTTAAAAGATGGCAGTTGACAGTTAACAGTTGATATTTGATAAATGACAGTAACAGTTGATATAAATTGTGGTCATTGACAATTATAGCTGACACTTATGTGACATTTGTAATCATTAGTCAATAATAACTAGATGATAGAATACTTACTAAAATTAAAGTTTGAAAGGATGATACAGCATTAACATTTTTGCTGACAGATGGTGATGAAAGTTCATATAAAAGTTTTTTACTGCAATAGTTGACATTGATAAATAACAGCATAATTAACAGTAGTCATAATTTTAAAGGTTTCTGTCTTCTCTTGTTTGTAGAAATTTTCTTCAAAATTTCTCCTTGGATAGTCAAATTGAATAGTTGGTAGTGACACTTTAAAGTTAAAGTGACTGTAACAGTTTACAATGAAATTAACAGTGACCGTGATATTACACTGTTAACAGTTGAAAGTGACAGTTTCTTTAAATGTGTGGATAGTGGATTGTCACTGTCACTGACAATTAAAACCTAAAATGACTAGCGACAGATAGACAGTTGGCAATACCAGTTGACAGTGTCAGTACTAGTGAAAGTGACAGTTAACAGTAACAGTAAACCGTTAATGTTACTGTTATAAGGTTTTCAAAATTTTTGAACAGTGAACAATTGGTAGTTGACAGTGAGAGTGACAGTTAAATGTTAATGTGAGTGTGATAGTTGACAATGACAATATAAAATACCAGTTAACAGAGATTATGACAATTGCAGAGACGGTGACAGTTTACAGGTAGTAGTTGACAGTGGCCGTAACAGTTAAAAGTAAAAATAACAGTAACATCTTACAGTAAAACTAACATTAGACAGATAACAGTTGACAGTTTAAAGTGACACTTTATAATTAAATGTGTAGATAGTGGATAGTGACAGTGACAATTAAAACCTAAAATGACTGTGTCCGTTAACGGCGACAGTACGGCAGTATAGAGTGACAGTTGGAAATACCAGTTGGCAGTGTCAGTGATAGTGAAAGTGACAGTTAACATCTGACAGTTGACTCTAATAGTTCATCGTTAATGTTACTGTTATAAGGTTTTGAAAATTTTTCAATAGTGAACAATTGGTAGTTGACAGTGTGTGTGCGAGTGAGTGTGATAGTTGACAATGACAATTTGACAGTTGAATGTTTATGTGAGTGTGATAGTTGACAATGACAATTAAAATACTAGTTAACAGAGATTATCACAATTGCGGTGAGACAGTACGACAGTATAAAGTGACAGTTGGAAATACAAGTTGACAGTATCAGTGATAGTGAAAGTGACAGTTAACAGTAACCGTTCACTGTTAAT
This sequence comes from Ontholestes murinus, assembly GCA_963969525.1. Lineage (NCBI taxonomy): Eukaryota > Metazoa > Arthropoda > Insecta > Coleoptera > Staphylinidae > Ontholestes > Ontholestes murinus. Next base: position 76,028,666 of record OZ018391.1, read on the forward strand.
GTTACTGTCATAAAGCTTTGAAAATTTTTGGATAGTGCTCAATTGGTAGTTAACAGTGACAGTGACAGTTGAATGTTAAAGTGAGTGTAACAGTTGACAGAGACAATTCACAATACCAGTTAACAGCTATTATGACAATGGCAGTGACAGTGACAGTTTACAGTTTGTAGTTGACAGTGACCGTAACACTTGAAAGTGAAAGTAATAGTGACAGCTTACAGTAAAAGTGACAATAGACAGATAACAGTTGACAATTAACAGTTGAAAGTTACAGTTGACAGTAATAGTTTTTTTTTCTAAATGTTTAGATATTGGATAGTGATAGTTAAAACTTAAAACGACTATGTCAGCGACAATGCGATAGTAGAGAGTGACAGTTGACGGTGGCAGTGACAGTGTCAGTGATAGTGAGGAAACAGATAACAGTTAATAATTAACAGTTGACAGTGACAGTTAACAGTTGACAGTTAACAAATAATAGTTGAGAGTTGACAGTTGAAAGATAGTGATTGACAGTTAACAATTGGCATTTAATAATTGACAGTGACAGTTTATAGAATCTGTGGGCTCTAACAGTGACAGCTGATACTTATTAGTGACATGTTTAACTATCAGTAAAACATATCTAGATGATAGAATAGTTACTAGACTATAATAATTTATAGTTGAAAGTATAATTCAACACTAAGAGCAGTCAACATTTTAAAGGTTTCTGTCTTCTCTTGTTTTTCGACATTTTCATCAAAATTTCGTTTTGAAAATTTTTGAACAATTCTCAGTTGACAGTTATAGACAGTTTAGAGTTAAAGTGACTGTGACAGTTTACAGTGCCAGTAATCATGACACTCAACAGTTAACAGTTGACAACTGAAAGTGACGGTTGTTAGTTGACAGTTAGATGACACTGTTACACATATTTGAAAATTTTTGGATAGTGATCAATTGGTGGTTTACAGTGATAGTGACATTTGAAAGTTAAAGTGACTGTGACAGCTGACAGCGACAGTGGTCAGTGGATAGTGACAGTCTACAATACCAGTTAACAGTTGACAGTTGGCAGTGATAGCAACAGTTTAGAGTTAAAGCGACTGTGACAGATTAAAGAGCCAGTGATCGTGATATTTAACAATTGGCAATTAAAAGTTTAAAGTGACAGTTGTCAGTTGACAATAACAGTTAACAGCGACTGTTGAAGTTACTATCACACAGTTCCGAAACTTTTTGAATAGTGATAGTTAACAGTTGCAGTGATAGATGAAAGTTAAAGTAATTGTCACAGTTGACACCTACAGTGGACAGTGACAGTTCACATTACCAATTAACAGTGATTACGACAGTGACAGGGATAGTTAACAGTTAACAGTTGACAGTAATATATGACAGTTTATACTTCACAGTTTATGGTTGACAGTTGACAGTGATAAGGAATAGTTGATCAATTTGTTTGTTTTAAAATTTCTTTTTAAATATTTTGGATAGTGCCATTAAACAGTTAGTAGTTGACAGTGACAGTTGGAAGTGAAAGTATCTATGACAGCTTATAGTTAGAAGTTGATAGTAACAGTGACAGTTAAAAGTGAAATTAATTGTGACAGCTTGCTGTGAAAGTGACAGTGATCGTGACATTTAACAGCTAACAGTTGACAATTGTTAGTTGAAAGTGACAGTTTACAGTGACAGTTGACAGTAGTAGGTTGGATAGTAAACAGTTGGTAGTAGACTGTGGCAGTGACAGTACAAAATAGCAGGTGACAGTAGCGATGACAGTAACAGTGACAGTGCCAGTTATAAATAACAGTATACAATTAATAGTTAACAGTTGACAGTTCAGAGGTGACAGTTGACAATGGCAGTTGACATTTAACAGTTGATAATCGACAAGTGACAGTTTACAGTGACAGTTGACAGTTCTCAGAGGACAGTGGCAGTGACAGGTGAAAGTTTAAGTTACTGTGACATTTAGCAACGATAGTTCACAGTAACAGTTAAAAATGCCAGGTGACAGTGACAGTGACAGATAACAGATAACAATTAATAGTTAACAGTTGAGAAGTGACAGTTGACAGTTAACAGTTGAAATTTGATAGTTGACAAATTCACACTACCAGTTAACAGTGATTTTGACAGCAACAGTTAATAGTTAACAGTTATCATTTAACAGTTGACAGTTGACAGTTAACAGTTAACAGTTTTATGTCAACTGTAATATATGACAGCTTATAGTTGACACTTTACGGTTTACAGATGGTGACAGTTGACAGTGATAAGGAATAGTGAATTTATTAGTTTAAAAATTTCTTTTTAAATATTTTGGGCATTTTGACAGCAACAGTTAATAGTTAACAGTTATCATTTAACAGTTGACAGTTGACAGTTGACAGTTAACAGTTAACAGTTTAATGTCAACTGTAATATATGACAGCTTATAGTTGATACTTTGCGGTTTACAGATGATGGTGACAGTTGACAGTGACGGAAGGAATAGTGAATTTATTTGTTTAAAAATTTCTTTTTAAATATTTTGGGCATTAAAAAGTTAGTAGCTGACAGTGACAGTGACAGTTGAAAGTAAAAGTAATTGTGACAGCTTATTGTGAAAGTGACAGTGACCGTGACATCTAACAGTTAACAGTTTAACTATTGTTAGTTGAAAGTGACAGTTTACAGTGACAGATGACAGTAGTAGGTTTTTTTTTTAAATTAGTAAACAGTTGGTAGTAGACTGTGGCAGTGACCGTTAAAAATGCCAGGTGACAGTACCGATGACAGTAACAGTGACAGTGCCAGTGATAAATAACAGTTAACAATTAATAGTTAACAGTTGACAGTTCAGATGTGACAGTTGAGCGTTGACAGTGACAGTTGACATTTAACAGTTGATAATTGACAATTGACAGTGACAGTTGAGATTTACCAGTTGATAATTGACAATTGACAGTGACAGTTGACATTTAACAGTTGATAATTGACAATTAACAGTTGACAGTGACAGTAGACAGTTTATAGAGACAATTGTCACTTATAAGTGATGGTGATAGATGACAGATATTAAGGGTGATTATAGTACAATAATTAGTTAAAAGAATCATTCAAAATTTGTACTGACAGTTGTTAGTGAAAGGTTTTTAAATCGACATTGACAAATAAACACAAAAAATTAATAAAATAAGGTTTGACAGTGATAGTGACAGTTGACAGTAATATTTGACAGTAAATAGTAACTATAGACAGTCGGAATTCTTTCCAATGTAAAAGTTGCCGGCGACTATCATAAATTAATGACACATAGTAATAAATAGTAGTATTTGTTATTAGACAAATGATAACTGTAGTGTTAACTGATAGTGACAGTTCACAGGTATGTTGTTACAGTCAAAATTGATAAAAAAAAACAGTTACAATGTTAGTTGACAGTAACAGTTATTAGTGTGGCACTTGACAGTAACAGGTGGCAATTTTTTTTGACAGTCAGTTTATAATAACAGTTGACAGTGATAGTTGTTAGTGCCCGTTGACAGTGACCGTAGCAGTGATAGTTGACAGTAATAGTTCAATTGGGCAGTTGATATTAATAGTGACAGTGTAGTGACAGTTGACAGTAACAGTGGTTTTGATAGGCAACAGTGGCAGTAACAGCAGAAGCTTACAGTTGATAGTGACAGTTGACAGTGACAGTAGCAGCTGATAGTGACAGTTTACTGGGACACTTGATAGTAATAGTAAATATGCAATGACAGTTGACAGTGATAGTGGTAGTGATAGTCGACAGTGGCATTGACAGTTGGCAGTGACAGCTGATAGTGATGATAGTGGTATCAGTTGACATTGACATTTGAGTTATACAATGATAGTTTACAATTACATTTGCCAGTTTACAGTAATCATTTTCTATTGACAGTGACATTTAAAAATGGCAGTTAACACTGATAGTTGACAGTTAAGTTGACAGTGACCGATGACAGTGACAGTGACAGTGATATTTGAAACTATGACTGTTAGGGTGATTTATAGTAATAAATGTTACTAGAGTACAATTAATTGTGACAGTTGCAAGTGTAAGTTGACAGTGGCATTTGAGTGACAGTTCACTGTGACAGTTGACCGTGACATTTATCAGTGACCGTTTACAGTGACAGTTGACAGTTGACAGTGACAGTTGATAGTTGACATTGATAGTTGGCAGTGGCAGTTGAGTGTGACAGTTGACAGTTATAGTTCACAGAGATTATTTACAATGGTAGTTTTCATTTTCAATTGACAGTAGATAGTGACACTTGACAGTGACATTTAACAGCCACAATTAACAGTGACGGTCACAGTTAACAGTGACAGTTGACTGTTACAGGTAACGGAGACAGTTGGCGATGTCAGTTGACAATGACATTTGATTGATAGTACACTGTGACAGTTGACAGTAACAATTAACAGTGACAAATAACTGACAGTTGACTGTGATGGTTGATAGTGACAATTGATAATTTACAATTACAGTTGACAGAAGATAGTGACAGTTGACAGACATTTAACAGTGACAGTTAACAGTCACAGTTGACAGTTAAGTTGACAGTGACAGTTGATAGTCATAGTTGGCAGAAACAGTTGGTAATCATAGTTAACAGTGATAGTTTCAGTTGACAGTGACAATTGATAGTGACATTTGCATTAAACAATGTTTAATTTAAAGTGGAACGCTTACACAAGATGACAGTGACATTTGAAACTATGACTTTGAGGGTGACTATCAAAAATAGATGATTTATAGTAATAAATATTAGTTACTAAAGTACAGTGACAGTTGATAGTGGCATTTGAGTGACAGTTAACTGTGACAGTTGACAGTGACATTTATTAGTGACCGTTTATATTGACAGTTAACTGATAGTTGTCAGTGAAAGTTGATAGTTGCCAGTGATAGTCACCAGTGGCAGTTGACAGTGATAGTTGACAGTTGATAATTATAGTTGGCAGATATTATTGAAAATGATAGTTTACAGTTTCAGTTGACAATGATAGTTTGCAGTTTCAGTTGACAGTTGACAGTAGACCGTGACAGTTGACAGTGACATTTAACAGTGACAGTTAACAGTTACAGTTGACGATGACAATTGATTGTGAGAGTTGTATTAAAACAATATTTTCTTATAACGCGTTGAGTGGAACGCTTACACAAAATCAACCAGATTTTGTTTTTTATAACGAAATTATAAAACAACTCTTGTTTTTAATTGTTTTAAATAATCGAAGGAAAAAATAACAAAATCAGTTATCCAAATATTATGAACATTTATGTGTATAAAAAAGTAGATAAATAATTGTGTTTATATTTATTAAATTTTTGAAAAAAAAAATTAAAAGAAACAATGTCTTTTGAACCTGCCTCTTACTTTTATAAACATAAAAAATATATAATGTATATAAAAACAATTGCCACATAGTTTAAAATTTCATAGTTTACGCTAACTTAAACTTTTTGTTTGATAAAAATCAGATAAATTAATCGACTATTAGATTTAAATATAGCAGAACAGAAAATAACAATTTTAAACTTTTTCTAGTTAAAAATATCTATATATAAAAACCGAGTATTTTAAATTGATTTAAAATCAAACAAGACCTGTCATTGAATAAACTTTGTTTTAACCGGAAACGCTTTCATTTAATTATTTTCCAAAATAATATAACTTTAAATATCGAATGTCAGTTTAAATAGATTAATTTCAGTAGTACCAACTTATAAAATTGCAAATAATAATATTAAAGTATAAAATATTTGGACATAATTTTAAGTAGTACCAGCTTATATAACATATAGAAGTTTTAACTTATTTACATTCTCGCTCAACAAAATAATATTAACGTTTAATAATAAAAGCACTTTACATAGCTACTACTACATTCTCTACTTTTCCATTACGACGAAGTTTCGAAATTCTCCATTTAATCGGCCCGAGTATCTAGTTTACAAACGAGCAAATTGATTTACAATTTCGACAACTTAACTTGACGGTGAAGTTATCGATCCCCCACCCACCGTCGGAATTATTGACGACCTACATAGCGCCCCGTCGGTCCCGTTGCCATAATTCGGGCCCGGGCGGGTGGCCCTAATTCGACCTGAAGTTCGCTCGAAACTTTTCCACTCGAAACCCGACAAATTTCCACGTTTATTCGTTACGATCTCCATCTGCATGCATAAACAAGTTCGGCGAGGATTATTGTATCGATGTAAAACTTGTGTTTAATCAGGTTGTTTTCGGTCTGTTAATTGAATTTTATTTCATAACGAATAAACAAGTTGGCAGAGTAATATAAAACAAAATCAATTTGCAAGTATTAAAAAATTGCAAAATTACTGTATAAGTAATTTAATTTAATATATCTATATATTTTTTTCCCGACAACTTTAGTTGTATGATTTTATATACATTTTTTTCCAACATATAAAATCATTAATATTACATTATTTAATAAATGTGTATATTACATATTAAACTGTATTTTATTAACATAATCAAATTTTCTAATATTGTTTCGTGGCGGTGGTGTCGAAATGGTGGATGCGCCGGGAAACAATTTCGAACGGGAACAACATCTGCGGCAGAATTTATTACTCCATGCATATGTGAGAAGTTTATATTAGTATACTAGATATATAAATCGCTTTTAAAAACTGATTTCACATTTCGTTTTTAAGACAATGTATAATTCTGTTTATATATTCCAGGCTACGTGGTAGTCCCTATGAAACTTTCTTTAATAAAGTGCTCTACGTTGTGGAAATGTTTTATATTATTATTCTTCAACAATGTTTCAACATATTGCGAGTTTATAAGATAGTGTTATGTTCAGGAGTTTTATTTTACTAGCTTATTACATTTTTATTATGTGATGCATGAAGCTTTAAGAAATAAATGCCTCTAAAATAAGAAATAGTCTTTCTTATTTAACTATTTTCTGCCACAAACTCGCACAAAATAATACACTATGGATACACATTTTTTTGCAACATTTTATAGAAGCAATAATAATAATATTTCCCGTCTAATTGCAGTTGATGCTGGAAAAAATATATATTTTTTGACAGATATTAACTGTAGTAGAAAATATCTAACAGACGTTAGTTGCCAATTGTCAGTTGTCAGTTGAGAGGTGATAATTTAAAAAAGGTAATAGTTACGAGTTAACAGACGACTTTTTTGCATAAATTAATCCTTAAATATTTATGTAACTCCAAGCTAAAAAAATGAAATCCCTTTTCAGCCAAAAGAAACATCTTTTTCTAAAATATTTCTTATCGAAATTTACTTTTTAGTTTTTGTGAAGAACAATAAAAATATTTTTATATTAGTTGACATTTTCTAGATTAAAGTTGACAGTTAACAGCTGACAGATTACAGTTAATAATTGATAAGTGAAAGTTGACAGATGACTGATCATAGTTCAGAGGTGATAGTAAAAAATAATAATAAACAGCCAATAATTTGCATCTGACACATGTTAGTTTATATAAACTTTAAAAAAAGTGATAATTATATTTCTGTTGAGAATTGATATACCTATTGATAACCGTTAATTAAAAATCAATCGCAGATTATATCTTTTAGATTTACTTGTTTTGATACCTTTGAAAATAATTTATTTCTACTTTTTTATAAGAATTTTAAAATTCAGTGGTTGTTATAATTGTTCGCTGGCAGTTGACAGATTACAGTTGATAGTAAACAAATGATCATTGACGGAAAGAGTTGACAGATAATATATGAAATATTCAGATGACAAAAGACATATAAGAGCTGAGCGTTAATATAAAACGGTTTACAATTCACATATGAGAGATTTAATTGACAGTTAATCTATTAACTAAGACAGATGATATTTGACAGGTATAAAATTAAAAATGATAAATGTAAAACTTTAATTTGGTACCTATTTGTCCATCCTTGGTTTTACAATAAATATTTTGAAAGCAAAACAAATCACAAAAATGTTCTTCAGAGATGCTTAATTTTTACTTGTAGAAAATCACAAACTTTTATATCAGCAAAAATAATTATTTTCTTGACAATTTACAAATAGAAATTAACAGATGACCTATGATAGTTAAGAGATGACAGAATAATCAGAGAATAAAATTTTATCTTATTTTTTATGAAATTTTTTTTTAGTTGTTAAACTTTTAATTTTTTTGTGAAGAAATCCCAAATTCTACAGAAGTAGTAATACTCTGTCAACAGTTGACAGTTGGCACATAGACAACAGTTGATAGTTAACAAATAACAGTTGACAGATCACACGTTACAGTTGACAGATCAGAATTACCTTTAAAGTCGTTTAATTTTTTCCTTTTTAGTGAAAAATTTCAAAACTAAGTAGAATGAAAAATATTTTTCCAAAAGTTGACATTTGTTTTTTGGCAGATGACATACAGTAGCTGACAGTGATAATTGACAGTTGATATATGACAGCTTAAAGTGATATTTGATAGTTGATAGTTAATGGTTAGCAAATAACAAAGAAAAGTTCATTGTTAATAGCTGAGATTTAACAGATGATAAAAATAGATGTTTAATTTTTATTTTTAGTAAATTATATCAAAATTCAATAGGAGGAAAATAACATTTCACTGAGAGTTGACAATAAATAGTTGACAGTTGATAATAGACATATGGCAGAAATTGAGAGTTTTATTATTGACAATTAGCAGATAACATATGCCAGTTGATAGATAATAGTTGTCAAAAAAATTAATAATAAATAAATCAATAAATAAATAAAACTGCACAGATGATAAAAATTGTTGTTTAATTGTTTCCTTTTTTTAAATAATTCCAAAATTTAGTAGAAGAAAAAAAATCACATTTCTCTGAGAATTGATCATTAATAGTTGATAATAAGCAAATGTCAGATGACAGGTGACAGTTGTCAATTAATATCTGTCAGTTGACACTTATTGTTAATATTTGATAACTGATAGTTGTCTGTTGGCAGATAACAAATGACAGATGAGAAGTGATAGTTGACAGTTCATATCTGACGGTTGACAGTTAAAGGTCGTATTTGACAGTTGACAGTTGGCAGATAACAAATAACAGTTGATAAATAATAGTTGTTAAATGACAGTTTTCAGGTGACAGATGAGAGATGATAAAGATTGTTATTTTTTTTTTCTATTTAGTAAATGATTCCAAAATTTAGTAGACAAATTATGTCTCTGAGAGTCCGCAATTAATAGTTGACAGTTGATAATAGGAGGTTGATAGTTGACAGCTGACTGTTGACAGTTGATAATTGATAGTTAGCAGCTAACAAATGACAGTTGATAGATAGTAGTTGTCAAATGAAAGTTGACAGGTGATACAAATATTTATTTAATTTTTCTCTTTTTAAGTAGATAATTCCAAAATTTAGTAGACAAAAAAGATATTTCTCTGAGAGTTGACAATTAATAGTTGATAATAAGCAGACGGCGGAAAACAGGTGACCTTGAAAATTCACATTTAACAGTTAATATGTGACAGTTGACAATTAAAGTATTTATTGACAGTTGACAATTCACAGTTAAGATCTGACAGTTGACAATTTAAGTATATATTTGACAGTTGATAGTTGACAATTGACAGTTAAAGTTAATATTTGACAGTTGATAGTTGACAGATAACAAATGAGAGTTGATAAATGATAGTTGTCAAATGAAAGTTGACAAATTATAAAAACAGGTGTTTATATTTTTTCTTTTTTAGTAAATAATTCCAAATTAAGTAGAAGAAAAAATGATATTTCTCTAAGAGTTGACAATTAATAGTTGATAATAAATAGATAGCATATGATAGATGACATGTGAGAGTTTTCAGTTGACAATTGACACTTAACATCTGACAGTTGACAATTAAAGTTAATATTTGACAGCTGGCAGATAACAAATAACAGGTGACGTGATAGTTGACAGTTGATAGTTAAAATCTAACAGTTGACAGTTAAAGTTAATAGTTTACAGCTGATAGTTGACAGTTGGCAGATAACAAATGACACTTGATAAGTAATAGTTATGAAAGTTGCTAAATGATAGATTCATTTTTAATGAACGCTTCTAAAATTTAATAAAAAATAGTTGACAGTTGATAATTGACAGTTAGCAGATTACAAACGACGTAGTTGATAGATAATAGTTGCCAAATATATAAAAAAGTTGATTATAAAAATAGCTGTTTATTTTTTCCAAAATTTTCTAGAAGAAAAAATGATATTTTTCTGAGAGTTAACAATTAATAGCTGATAAAAAGCACATGGCAGATAACAGATTGACAGTTGTCAATTGACAGTGACAGTTAATAACTGACCGTTAACGATTAAAATAAATATTTGACAGTTGGTAGATAACAAATGACAGATAACAGGTGACAGCTGACAGTTGATAGTTGATAGTTGACAGTTGGCAGATAAATTACAGTTGATAGTTAATAGCTGTCAAATGATAGTTGACAGATGGCAGATGATAAAAATAGTTATTTATTCTTTTTCTTTTTTAGTGAACAATTCCAAAATTTAATATAAAATTTATATTTCTCTGAGAGATGACAATTAATAGTTGACAGTATATAATAAGTAGATAACAGATGACAGCTGACATTTGAAAGTAAACACTTAGCATACAACAATTGATAATTGACAGATTATTGATAACAGTTGGCAAATGGCACAGTTAACATATGATAAATATAATTGTTTAATTTTTTCTATTTTATTAAATAATTCCAAAATTTCGTAGAAGAAAAATTGATTTTTATATGAGATTTTATACTAAGCACATGTCAGATGACAGACGTCAGATAACAGTTGTCAGTTGACAGTTAATATCTGATAGTAGAGAGTTAAAGTTAATATTTAACAGTTGATAGTTGACATTTGGCAGATAACAAATAATAGATGATTGATAATAGTTGTCAAATGACAGTCCACAGATGATACACGATAAAAATAGTTATTATCGTTTGTTGACAGTTAATAATAGGCAATTGACAGATGATACCTGACAGCTGACATTTGACACTTGACAGTAAAAAAATTGCATACAACAAATGACAGTTGATAGATGACAGTTGATAGTTGACAGATGATAGATGACAGTTGATAAATGACAGTTGACAGACGATAAAAATTGATGAGAATAACTAGTGAAAGTTGACAGTTGTAAGTTGACAGTTCTCAGTTGACAATTAACAGTTGATAATTGATAGATGACAGATGGCAGATGATAATTGGTAGATTAGACAAATAACAGTTGGTAGGTGATCGATGATAGTTGAAAGATGACAGCTGAGAGATAACTATTGACAGTTGACAGATGAAATCTTTACATGTTTATTAACTTTTGTTTGTGTGGAGAATTCTATAATTCAGTGGAAGCAATAATAATCTCTTTCAGATATTTGGCGGTTAGTTGTTGATAGATGATTGTTGATGAATAAGAGTTGACATATTAATAGAAAAGTGTTAATGTTCACACTTGGTAGATGACATTTAATAGCTGACATTTAACAGTCTTACGTCATCTGTTAGTTAGCAGTAGATATAAGGCAGTAGACAAATGACAATGGGTAGATGATAGTTGGAAGATTACGGTTGAAAGATGAAGATAGTATAGCATTTTGAAAATGACAAATAATATTTTATTCAGTAGCTAACAGTTGGCATATGATAATTGACAGATAAATAGATAACTATCGATAGTTGTGATTTGTTAGCTGACAGTTGATGATAGATGCCATACGACAATTAACAGTAAACGACAAATGACAGATGACAGATGACAGATGACAGATGACAGATGACAAATGACAAATGACAAATGACAAATGACAGATGACAGATGACAAATGATAGATGACATGACGTGACATGTAATTTTTTTGAAAGCTCTATAGATGTTCAACATTTATTTTTTCGTAAAAAAATCTAAAATTTAATAGAAGAAAAATAATATTTTTCCAAGAGTTAACAGTTCATAGACGACCATTGACAGATTAATAGATAACAGTAAAATTGATAATTGATAGATACCAATTGATAGATGACATTTACTTGTTAACAGACCATAGTCATATGCCATCTGTTGGTCAAAAATTTATGGATGACAGACAAATGACAATCGATAGATGACAGTTAATAGATGATAGATACGTGACAATGGGTAGATGACATTTGATAGATTAATATGGCATAGTAGTTGGCCTTTTGGCTGTAGGGTAAAAATAAATAAGTAAATAAATAAATAACACCATTTGGAATTTAACAGTTGACAGATGATAGTTTATAATTTTCATTTGTTAGCTGATATATGATATATAGAAGTTAATAGATGACAGATGATAAATTCCAGATAACACATTACAGATGTCAGATGGCAGATGGCAGATGGCAGATGACAGTTGACAGCTGATAGATGACGGTTATATAAATCAGTTTGGGAATAGCAGATAACAATCGGTCAGTTGATAGATAACAGTAGACAGATAATAGTTGACAGTTATCAGATGATAGATAATAATTGATAGATGACAGATGTTAATTTTATAATATAAGAAAATACGACAAAATCAATCAGAAATGACATCCGTGTTATACATTTTCTTCTGAAAGCTTAAAAGATTTTTTTAGTGGGACCAAGATTTAATAGAATAAAACTTTCTCTTTTTAAAAGTTGACAGTTGACAGAGGACATTTAATAGTTTATAGGTAACAGTGATCATCATTTATTAGTTGATATATGACAGTTGACATATTACATTTTATAGAAACAGTTGATAGATGATTGCTAATTTTAAAAATGGCAGATTTCAATCTGTTTCTTATTAGTTGTCAGTTGATAAATGATAATTGACAGATGACAGAAGACAGATAATAGTTGACACTTGACAGATGTTTAACATATATCTTTTTGGGGAAAATATTATTTATTTATTTATTTATAGAAGAAAAAATATAATATTTCACTAGAGTTGACAGATGACAGCTATCAGATCAATAGATAACAGTTAATAGTTTACAGTTAAGACAATTAACAGTTGACAGATGCCATTTAATAGTTGATAAATAACAATGATCTATCATTTATTAGTTGATAATTGATAGATGAGCGTAGTCAAATGACAATAAGTAGATGACAGTTGAAGTTTAAAATGACCGATAAACACTCTATCTGGTAACTAACATTTGTCAGATGACAATTGGTATTAAAAATAAATTAATAGATAAGAATTGATAGTTTACAAATAGTTGATGATTGATGAAACAGTTATCATCTATTAGCTGACATCTGTATAGTTGATGAATGACAGTTGAGAGATGACAGTCGACAGATGATAGTTGACATATTACATTTGACAGATAACAATTGTTGGATGATGACTAATCGTTGGCATAACATTTTAAAAATGGCAGATAACAATCTGCCATTTTATTAGTTGTCAGTTGATAAATTATAATTGACAGATGATAGTTGACATTTGACATGCAGGTTGATAGATGTTTAACGTTTACTTTTTAGGGAAAATTAAAAAAAAAATATAAAGGAAATAATATATTTCTCTGAGAATTGACAGATGACAGCTTAATATGCAATGTTCACAGTTAAGACAGTTGCTGAAACAGCTGACAAATGACAATGAGTAGATGACACTAGGCAGATGACAGATTACAGTTGATAAATAAAGTCTTATCGTTGGCATACTAGTTTGAAATGATCGGTAAAACTCTATCTGGCATTTGACAGATGACAATTGACAGGTTTATAGGTAAGAATTGATCATTTACATTGATAGCTGAGAGTTAATATATAGCAGTTGATAGATGTTAGTAGACAGATGACTGTAGATAGATGATAGTAAACAGATGACAGTAGATACACTATAGTGAACAGATGACAGTAGACAAATGACAGTAGACAGATGATAGTAGATAGATGACAGTAAACAGGTGACAGTAGACAAATGACCGTAGACAGATGACAATAGAGAGATGATAGTAGACAATTGATAGGAAGAAGTTGATACATGATGGAAAAACGTTGGCATAACATTTTGAGAATGGCAACTACATTGACACTTGAGAGTAAACAGTTAGTATACAACAAATGGCAGTTGATAGATGACAGTTGACAAATGACAGTTGAAGTTGACAGTTGGCAAAAAGCAAATGACAGAAGACACGTGATAGTTGACAGTTGAAGGTTAATTTCTAACAGATGGTAGTGGAAGTTAATATTTAAAAGTTGATAGTTGACAATAAATAGTTGACATATAATAAATGAAAGTTGATAGTTGACAGTTGGCAGGTAACAAATAACAGATGATAGATAATAATTGCCAAATGACAATTGATACAAAATTTACTTTTTTTTTCATTTTTAGTGAGCAATTCCAAAATTTAGTAAAAGAAATAAATGATATTTATCTGAATTGTCACACTTGACATTTGAAAGTTGATTGTTGACAGTTGGCAGGTAACAAATAACAGATGATAGATAATAATTGCCAAATGACAATTGATACAAAATTTACTTTTTTTTTCATTTTTAGTGAGCAATTCCAAAATTTAGTAAAAGAAAAAAAAAGATATTTCTCTGAGTTTTTACACTTGACATTTGAAAGTTGATTGTTGACAGATAACAAATAACAGATGATAAATAATAGTTGTCAAATGACAGTTGACAGATGACATTTCCCAAATTTAGTACAAAAAATATATTTCTCTAAAAGTTGACAATTAATAGTTGGCAGTTGACAGATGACAGTTGAAAGCTGACATTTGACACTTGACAGTAAACAGACAGTGGATGACAGATGGCAAAAATTGATGACAAGTGACAATTGACAGATAACAAAATTTGACGAGAATGAAGGATTATAGATATAAAATCATAGATAATGTGTAAATATGACAGTCAATAGATAATAGTTGACAGTTGATAGTTGATAGTTGACAGATGACAGTTGACAGTTGATAGTTGACAATTCACAGTTGACAGTTTCCAGTTGACAGTTGATAATTGACAGATGGCAAATGATGATGATAGTTGAAAGATAACAATTGAGAGATAACTATTGACAGTTTATCTTTACATGTTTAATTACTTTATTTGTGGAGAATTCTATAAATCAGTGGAAGCAGAAAATGACTGTTAATAAATAACAGTTGACAGATTAATAGATAACACAGATTAATGTTCACAGGTGATAGATGACATTTAATAGTTGACAAATAACAGTCTCAGACAGATGACAGAGACGGATGACAATATGATAGATGGCAGATGACAGATGATAGTTGATAGGTGACATTTACTTGTTTACAGACAATAGTCATATGCCAAAATTTAGTCAACTGTAGACAAATGACAATGGGTAGATGACAGTTGATAGATGAAGTTGGCATAGTTATTTGAAAATGAGAGATAACACTTTATTTGGTAGCTAACGGTTAACAGATAACAATTAACATGTACATAGATAACAACTGATAGTAAATAGTGGTCATCTGTTAGCTGGCAATTGATAGATGATATATAAAAGTTAACAGAACTCATTGGAAGTTGATAATAGAGATATTACAGATGATAGATGACAAATGCCAATTAACACATTACAGATGACAGACGGCAGATGACAGATGATAGTTGACAGCTGATAGATGATGGCTATATATAACAGTTTGGGAATGGCAGATAACAATCTGTCATTTGATAGACAGTAGACAGATAATAGTTGACATTGAACAGATGATAAATAAGTTGACAGATGACATTGGAAGTTAACAGTAGACCTATTACAGATGACAGATGACAAATGCCAGTTAATACATTACAGATGACAGATGACAGATGACAGTTGACAGCTAATAGATGATGGCTATATATAACAGTTTGGAAATGGCAGATAACAATCTGTCATTTGATAGACAGTAGACAGTAGACAAATAATAGTTGACACTTAACAGATGATAGATAAGTTGACAGATGACATTGGAAGTTAATAGTAGACATATTACTGATGATAGATAACAAATGCTAGTTAACACATTACAGATGACAGATGGCAGATGACAGTTGGCAGCTGATAGACATTGGAAGTTAACAGTAGACATATTACTGATGATAGATGACAAATGCTAGTTAACACATTACAAATGACAGTTGGCAGCTGATATATAATAGTTTGGGAATGGCAGAACACAATCTGTCAGTTGATAGACAGTAGACCGATAATAGTTGACATTTAACAGAAGGTAGATAAGTTGACAGATGACATTGGAAGTTAAAAGTAGTCATATTACAGATGATAGATGACGGATGACAGTTGATAGCTGATAGATGATGGCTATATATAGCAAACTGTCAGTTGATAGACAGTAGACAGATAATAGTTGACACTTGACAGATGATAGATAATAGTATATGGCTGATAGATGATAATTTAATAATAAAGAAAATATGACAAAATCAAACGGAAATGACATATTTCTTCTTTATTTATAATATTTAACAATTATTTTTGTAGTAGAAGGAAAAATAAATATTTTTTTGTAAGAATTAACAGTTATCAAATGATAACAGTTGTCATCTTTTAACCGACAGCTGATAGTTGATATATGACAGTTGAGTGATGACAGTAGATAGATGACAGTTGATATATTTGCTAGATAACAGTTGATAAATGATTTTGAGAATGGCAGATAACAATTTGTTATTTCTTAAATGATAATTGACATATGCCATTAAACAGATGATTGTTGACACTTGATATATTACAGGTTGACAGATATTTACCATTTACTTTTTTGGGAAAAACTTTTAAAATTTTATAGAAGAAAAAATAATATTTCTCTGTGAGTTGACAGAGAGACATCTGGCAAATTATTAGATAACAGTTGATAGTTAAGACAGTTAACAGTTGACATATGACATTTAATAGTTGATCTGTCATTTGATAGTTGATAGATGAACATAGATAAATGACAATAAGCAGATGACAGATTATAGTTGGTAGAAAGGGTGTGATCGTTAGCATAGCAGTTTGAAATGATCAAAAACACTCTATTTGGCAGAGAACATTAGACAGATGACAATTGACAGGTTGATAGTTGAGAATTGATAGTTTACACACGGTTGATAATTAGCTGGCAGCTGTTAGTTAATATAAGGAAGTTGACATATGACAGTTAGATAACATTTGATAATGATGGCCAATCGTTTGAAAAACAATTTAAAAATGGCAGGTAATATTCAGTTTTATTTTTATTAGCTGTCAGATAAATGATAATTGGCAGAGAACAGTATGTAGATGATGGTTGACAATTGACATATCTGTCATATGTCAATTGTCAACAGACAGATATTTGACAGATATTTAACATTTTACTACTTTTAGGTTGGAAAAATTCAAAATTTTATAAGAGGAAAAATAATATTTTCTGAGAGTTGACAGATAAAAATAGTTGCTAGTTTATAGTAACAGTTCATAGATGGCGTCTAATAATTAACATTGTTTTTTTTGGCTTGTTTTTATTTTTCTCAAATTAGTTTAGATTTTATAAATTCTATTTAGATCGTAAAAATTCACATACGTAAATCACACACACACATTTAAATTTTTGCATTTCAAAGATGATTTTAAACGTTCCGTCGGCCAAATAATTCCGCCGACGGATGCGAACAGCACGGCGAAATCGAATTCGCATTATGATTGATGGCGAAACCCCCATCCACCCTTCTCGCAATCGCCTAAGTACATTTCGATGGTGACATCGATTTTTGTCATTTTTCCCTTGTCACATCATATCGGCATTACTGGGATAAGATTCCGACGCCCTTCCAACGGGGAAATTTTACAAATCACCGACGATAAAAATAAAAGGATTCGATAAACCAAAATAAAAAAAAAGAAATATTTAAATGATTTCACACACACATATAATAAGTAATAAAAAATAATTATCGCAGCGAAAAAAAAAGATTGAATTGATATTGGTTAAATTGTAACACTTGATAACTAACGGAAAACAAATGATTGATAATGGATTACAGATGACAGATAATAGAAAATTGATAACAAATGATATACAGTAAATATTAAGCGACAGGTGATGGATGGGATGGATAATCATAGAGGAAAATGGCACAAGAAGATGAATTGTATACTAGATGATAGATAACATTTAACATAAATTAAATGATAAGATAAATAACGGAAAATATTATGCGTAGTTTTTTTTAAACTTTTGTTATGTTCCATTTCTTTATTCTTAATTATTATTATTATTAAAACAAGAGTTTAACTTCTCCCAATTCGAAAATTTGGTTCCATCAAGTGAGTAGCAAAACAAGTATCGATTATAGTAGTTTTTAATTTTAAACGATGCTTTAATATAATTAATTAATCTACAATAGCGTAACTATTCATAAAGTCACTTAAGGATTGTAATAAACAAGCGAATCAATATTTAATCCCACGCGTTGGTAATATTGCGTAATCTGAATAAGCTCTTCATATATTTGAAACATTCATTAAATCGTTTACCATCAAAATTTAATGAATTTACGACAATCGTATGTTTATGTGCGGGCAGTTTTGTACAATACACGACACGAAATTGCCGGTGTTAATCGGCTCGGTGAAGTCGATAAATATTAATATTTAGCTGGCACTTCGGCGTCGAATTTTGATTCAGAAATCGGCGATTTGCTCATTAATAAGCACTCTAAATTCATGAGGATTTAATCGAATTGTCACATCAATAATAGGGTTTTATTATAAGGTTCTTAATTTGATGAAGCTGTGCGTTTAATCGAAACTAGTTAAAAAATTAATTATTATTGTTAGTTATTTTCAGCAAGATCCTAACGATTGCGCCAATTTAAATCTTAATATAATTACTAAACTAATGCACTTACTATGTTTTTCACCACTAGAAAAGTGATAAAAAACATAGTAAGTGCGTTAGTCTAGTATTTATCATGAATTATCACGTAATAACAGTCACCACCATCAAGATGACTTAATATAATTAACTTAAGAGATTCTGGGGCGTATAAGGCATGTATATGCATCCTAACGACTGCGTCAATTTAAATTTTAATATAATTACCTAAAGAGATGTTTATTTATCACAATCGTAAAGAAATAGCAATAAAAATATTAGTTAAAATCTGGTGATACAGGTTATAATCTTAGTAAACACTTTTAATTTGGAATAACCTCATTCAAGCCCAGTCATAACGAGCGTAATAAAACGAGGAGTTATAAAAAATTTATTACTATGATTATTACTTTTTTAACAGTGTTTGTGTTTGTACAACACAAATTGCTCCAGCTTTTTTGTTAAAATATCGTGAATGAAAACCGCGCACGCTAATATCGAATTCTCACATTTCACCCTTCAGATTCCCATTAATCAACCCTGTGAATAATTTAAAAGTTATGTTAATTACATGGGCTCGTTCCTTTTTCATGTGTATAACACTGAAAAGGGGAACAGCACGTGTACGTGTAATTTAGCAGGACCGATTCACCTTGATACTTGCACTAGGCTCGTTTATAACGTTTTCCCTCGACAGCTGCCTGGTATTTTTAGCCCTATTAAGGGCTGCACATTATTTTTCTATATTAAGGCAACGAAATGCTAATTTTAGACCGTGGAGAACTATGCAACTGGGTCATTCTTTGATTACGACGGCCGCGTGTCGTATATTTTTGTTTTTGAAATTTGTAAAATTTATTTCCCACCGTTAATACAGCAGAACGGCCACGGTCCCACCGGTGCGCCCGGTTTTAACGTCGAGCACGATGAAATATTTATTTTCCTGTTGTCATTTTAGGATATGATTTATTCGATATAAAAAAAAAATTGACTAAAAAAATATTTAGATAAAACGACACAATTCAGACGAGACGCGTAATTTAATTAACGAATTGAAAAGTGGCTTTATATAATTTACCTCCGCACACACGGCTGGCGTTAATCAGCTAATTGCATTCGTCAGTAATGAGTTAATTCGTGTGACTGCGTGATAATGGAATTATCATCATTAGGGACCACAAACATGGCAACAGTGGGTAAAGTATTAAAAAAAAAACTAGTGTTAATTAAATTAATTATAAATAAATATACGAGGGACGTTTAAAAATTTAACTTATTTATTAAATGATTTATTGTAGATGCGTTTACTTTGTGGTACAACATAATTAAGAAGAAGACACGATGACAAAGTCATAATAAATAATTATTGTGATTGGTTATGTTAGTTTTAATCATTTTTTTGTATTATTATTTTTTATTAAATAAACGTAGAGATCGTGGGATATTATTTTTTCTCTCACGTCTTGTATATTTGCCCTTTTTTTCCCTATTTGCCGACTTTATTGTAGCAGAATGGGATTCGACGAGGCATGGAGAGAGAGAGAGAGAGAGAGCCTCCGCAAAGTAAACTAGGAGGATGAGAAGGGCAAAAGGCGAGGGAGTGAAAAAAAAGACGTGTCAGATTTTCATTTCGGGGTCGACCCCTGGGCGGAATTCGCGGTTTCCTGCGCTTCCTCATATTTGTGTTTGCTTTCCTGTCGGCGTCAGGAAACACGGTGGCCGACGGAAGACTGCCGTAATTATTTTCCTAACCCATATAAATAATAATGGATGGTATTCGTGATTAAATTAACATATTTTTAATAATTATTCACGATAAATGTGATGATGGTACCCAAGTAAACGCGTGTGTATAAAAATTGCAGTAAAATTGACATGATGGAAATTCAAGCAACGCCATTTTGTTTTGTGCACAGCTATAGAAATTTTTCATAGTGGAATGTAAAAATCTATTACTTAGAAATAATCTCTCAAGTTTTTTCTTATTTACAATAATAATCATTGAATTTACAACAATTTTTTTACAAATTCATTAGTTTGGATTTAGAAATATAGGCATTCAATGGTCGCCATTTTGTTTTGGGTACAGTTATAGAATTTTTTCATAATGTAATATAAGAACCTATTACCTAGAAATAATCTGTTATTTTTTTTCTCATTTGCAATAATAATTATTGAATTTACAACGTTTTTTTTTACAAAATCATCAGTTTGGGTTTAGAGATATGAGAATTCAATGGTCGCCATTTTGTTTTGGGCACAGATATAGACATTTTTCTTAGTGTAATATAAGAACCTATTATCTAGAAATAGTCTGTAATGTTTTTTCTCATTTGCAATAATAATTGTAAAATTTACAACAACTTTTTTTACAAAATCATCGATTTGGGTTGAGAAATATGAGAATTCAATGGTCGCCATTTTGTTTTGAGCACAGTTATAGAAATTTTTCGTAGTAAAATATAAAAACCTATTATCTGGTAATAATCTGTCAGATTTTTTCTCATTTGCAATAATAATTATTGAATTTACAACAGTTTTTTTACAAAATATTCAGTTTGGGTTAAGAAATATGGAAATTCAATCAACGCCATTTTGTTTTGGACATAGCTATAGAAATTTTTCTTAGTGGAATATGAAAGCCTATTATCTAGAAATAATCTGTCTTGTTTTTTTCTCATTTGTAATAATTATTGTTGAATATACAACAGTTTTATTGCAAAATCTGCAGCTTGAGTTTAGAAATATGGGAATTCAATAGACGCCATTTTGTTTTCGGTTTAGCTATAGAAATGTTTCTTAGTGGAATCTAAAAACCTATTATCTAGAAATAATCTGTCATGGTTTTTCTCATTTCCTATAATAATTTTTGAATTTACAACAATTTACTTCAAAATCTTCAGTTTAGACTTGAGGTAATTTAAAAAAAAAACAAAGTTGAATAAGAATTTATAAGATTAATCTTTTTAAACTTACCGTAGATCACTGGCACCGAGAATGATTGTTCGAATACATCATTTGAATCGCCCAGTTTATATGTTAGCCTGAAAAAAAACAAAACAAAAATTATTATCAAAATTACGTACTCGATATTTATTTCTATGGTCAATTGTAAAAAATACAATTTTGTTGAATAATTATGTGTAATTTCCTGATCTAAATAAATATAACTTAGTAGATTAAAGGTATTTCATTTAATGATTGAGATTAGAGACACTTATTTCGTGATAAATTCAAATCATACATTTTTCATTATTTCATTTACAATTTTTTTACTTAATTTATTACTGAATATAATTATTAGTCATTAGAGGTCATTATATTATTATTATAATTATCATAATTTCTTATTATTTAATTAATTGATTAATTATATTATAAGCTTTCTGTAGACTATTGTATACAATTTTTTGTCGTTTGTCATTTGTTATTTTTTGTTATTTTTTATAAGTAATTGTTTTTTTCCCCTCTACCATATGTAATATTTTATTTGTATTGTATCACCAACTCAATAATTATTAAAACATGAGTTGAAAATTAGACAGAACAAAATATTTCCGTGATAAATAAATTTTCAATCGGTCAATTGTCATCTGTCATCTGCAGTCTCTTAAATGTCATTTGTTAGTTAACAATTATAATGTGTCATCTGTTATGGTTCATTTATTATTTATCATATATAATCTGTCATATCTTATTTGTCATCTGTCATCTGTCATTTGTCATTTTATTTCATTTAAATTTTATTTTTATAATATTGTTCAAATTTACTAAAATATTTTAGCATAATAGATATTTAATGATTTCAAATCAATACGCTTCATTATGAAAAATATAATGGCTGTCGAAACAAAAACAAAACAATTATCTGTTATCTTTTATTTGACAACTGTCATATATCATTTGTCTTATGTTATCATTTGCTGTCATTTGTCATTTGTTAATTATTATTTGTCACTTATCAATTGCCATTTCTCATTTGTTCTTTATATTGTTTGTAAATAAATAAATAAATTTGTTACTTACCATTTGTCATTTGTCATTTGTTAATTTTTATTTATTATTAATTATATATCATTGGTCATCTGATTTTTGTTAATTGTCATTTGTTATTAATTCTCCATAGTTATCATTTCTCAGTTGTCAATTGTCATTTGTCAAATGTTCTTTGTATTGTTTCTATGTATTTTTCAGCTAAAATCACTTTTATAATATTATCATCTGTCATTTTAAGTTTGTCATTTGACTTCTATAATCTATCATTTATCATCTGTCATCTGTCATTTGTCAATTTAGCAATTATCTTTTGTCATTTCTTATTTAAAATTATTTCTATGCTATTGTGATAATTTATTAAAATATTTATGCATATTAAAAATTTAATAATTTAAAAACAAAATATTTAATTAAATTTAATTAATATAGTCCATAGAAAAGAAAACTAGCTTAACATCTGTCATCTGTCATTTGTTATCTGTCATCAGTCAACTGCCATCTGTCACTTATCATCTATCATTTGTCATCTGTCATCTATCTTCTATCATCTGTTATGTGGCATCTGTCATCTGATGACAGATATCAGATGACCATTTCACCATTTGTCAATTATTATTTGTTATATTTTATTTAATGTAATCACTAAAATGTTCAAGCTTATAAAAAATTTAATAATTTGAAAATAATGTGTTTAAATATTAAAATTAGAAATAGAATGAAAAAAACAAAAGTTATTTGCTAGTTACCATATGTCATTTGACGTTTATCATGTGTCATTTCTGTTTATCATCAATCATCCTGTAACTGTCATCTATCTTCTGTTATGTTTCATTTGTCATTTGACTTTTTTAGTTAATGTAAATTCTATGTGAAAATAAGTAATCATCTATCATCTGTCATATAAATTCTTTTATATGTCATTTGACATCTATCATACGTCATCTGTGATGTAACATCTGTGACTTCAACAGTTATGTTTTGTTAGTGGCACATGACAACACTTTTTACCTAATATTGTCACATTCATAAGAAAAAAACTAGTATTCTGTCATCTATCATCTACCTTCTATCATCTGCCAGTTGTCGTTTGCCTTTTGTCATTTTTAATTAAAATTATATGTCATTTGTCAATTTTCAATTGCCATTTATTATTTAACATTATTTCTATACTATTGTGCTAATTTAATAAAATATTTAATAATTTAATTATTTAAAAACAAAATGTTTAATTAAAAAAATAGTCTAAAGAAAAGAAAACTAATCTAACTAGACAATTGTCGTTTGTCATCTGTTATTTATTATTATCTTTTGCCATTTTTTATATTTCTTTCAATATTATTATAATTATAATGAAATACTTAAGGATAATAAAAATTCTATAATTTTAAAACAATATGTTTATCCATTAAAAACTGTCAGTTGTCTATTGTCTATTGTCAATTGACTTTTGTCATTTCCAATTTTAAATTATTTCTATACTACTGTCAAAATTTAAAAAAAAGTTAGTCATAATAAAAATTAAAAAATATGTTATAAATATAATATTATAAAAAATGTGTCTGTAGAGAAGAAATAAGAAATTTATTATTTATCTTCTGTCGTTTGATATCTATTATCTGTTATTTGTCGTTTGTTGTTTGTCTTTTATCATTTGTCATTTGTCATTTTTCGATTGTCGATTGTCATTTGTCATTTGTAATTGTTATTGCAACTGACATTTGTCATCTGTCGCCTGTCATCTGTCATCTGTCATCTATCGTCTATCTTCTGTCATTTGTTATGTAACATCTGTTATCTGTCATCTGCTATTTATTCTTTGTCATTTGTATTTTTTTATTTGTATTTTAATTAGAATTAAAAACACTTGGTTTTATTTTATTTTTATTTTTAATTCTAATCAAGATAGTTCAAAAATGTTTCACCACAGGTTAAGTGAGCAATTCATTAAATATATTTTTATTTGTAATTTTTTAAATAAAAACTTAATAAAAATTTAATCATTGCAAAATAATGTGTTTAAATATTAAAGTTATAAAGTCTATGGAAACAATGTTTATCTGCTAGCTGTCATCTGTCATTTGGCATCTATAATTTGTCATTTCTGTTTATCATCCATCATCCTGCAACTACCATCTATATTCTGTCATGTTTCTTTGTTATTTGAGTTTACTCAAAAGAAAAAAGTAATAAAAGTAATGATTTATTAACTGTCACATCAATTTCACCTGGCATCTGTAATTTTATCAATAATGGTTAATTTGCTAAAAATTTCTTACATAATATTGTCATACTAATAGGAAAAGGCTAGTAATCTATCATCTACTATCTACTTTTATTATCAGTAATTTTTCATTTGCCTTTTCTCATTTTTTTAAATTAAAATTACTTTTATATTATTGTCTTCTGTCATTTTGTATTTGTCATTTGACATTTATAATCTAATCTATTATCTGTCATCTGTAATGTATCTATTGTCAGTTGTCAATTTTCCTTTATTATTTCTTATATAAAATTATTTTTATGCTGTTGTGATAATTTAATAAAATATTTAGCCATAATTTAATAATTTAAAAACAACATGTTTAATTTAAAAAAAAATAGACTAAAGAAAAGAAAACTAGTCTAAGATTTGACATTTGGGATCTGTCATCTGTTATTTCTCATCCGTCATCACTCATCTGTCATCTGTCATCTTTCATCTGTCATCTTCATTTATTATTATGTTTATTTTTTTCAATATTATTATAATTTACTAAAATTCTTAAGAATAATAAAAATTTTATAATTTCAAAATAAGATGTTTATCCATTAATAATTTATCTGTCAGTTATATATTGTCAATTGACTTTTGTCATTTCCTATTTTAAATGATTTATATACACTGTCAAAATTTAATAAAATATTTAGTCATAATAAAAATTTAATAATTTCAAAAGAATATGTTATACATATAATAATATTAATAATATAGCTATGGTATAGAGAAGAAATTAGACATCTATTATTAATCTACTGTCATTTGACACCTAGTATCTGTCGTTTGTTGTTTGTCGTTTGTCTTTTATCATTTATCATTTGTGATTTATCAGATGTCTTTTATCATTTGTCTTTTGCAACTGTCATTTATCATTTGTTATTTTTCATCTGCTATCTGTCATCATCATTTGTCACCTATGGTCTGTCATCTGTCATCTACCATTTGTCATGTGTCATGTGTTATTAATTATCTGTCATCTGTTATACACAAAATATTTATTATCTGTCATATGTCATCAGAGATGTATCATTTATCATCTTGCATCTGTAATTTAATCAACCATGTTTCATTTGTCATGTGCCATTTTTACATAATATTGTCGTACTAATATGAAAAGACTGGTAATCTATCATCTACCATCTACATTTATTACCAATATTTTTTCATTTGTCTTTTATCATTTTTTAATTAAAATCACTTTGGTGATATTATTATCTGTCCGTTTTAATATGTCATGTGGCAACTTTAATCTAATCTATCATCTGTCGTTTGACTATTGTCAGTTGTCAGTTATCTTTGGTCATTTCTTATTAAAAATTATTTTAATGCTATTGTGATAATTTAATAAAATATTTAGACATAATTTAATAATTAAAAAAAAAAATCTATAGAAAAGAAAACTAGTCTAAGATTTGTCAATTGACATCTGTCATCTGTCATTTCTTATTCCCAATCTCTCATCTGTCATCTGTCATTTGTTGTCTATCATCTGTCATCTGTCATCTGTCATCTGTCATCTGTCATCTGTCATCTGTCATCTGTCATCTGTCATCTGTCATCTGTCATCTGTCATCTGTCATCTGTCATCTGTCATCTGTCATCTGTCATCTGTCATCTGTCATCTGTCATCTGTCATCTGTCATCTGTCATCTGTCATCTGTCATCTGTCATCTGTCATCTGTCATCTGTCATCTGTCATCTGTCATCTGTCATCTGTCATCTGTCATCTGTCATCTGTCATCTGTCATCTGTCATCTGTCATCTGTCATCTGTCATCTGTCATCTGTCATCTGTCATCTGTCATCTGTCATCTGTCATCTGTCATCTGTCATCTGTCATCTGTCATCTGTCATCTGTCATCTGTCATCTGTCATCTGTCATCTGTCATCTGTCTCTGTCATCTGTCTTTGTCTGTCATCATAATTTGTGACCTATCATATGTCATCTATCATCTGACATCTGCCATTTGTCATGTGTCATGCTTTATTAGTTATCTGTCGTGTGTCATATGTTATACGCATAATATTATTTTTTCTGTCATATGTCTTCAGTGATATATCATTTATCTCATGATATCTGTAATTTAATCCGTTATGTTTTATTTGTCACATGTCATTTCTTACCTAATATTGTTATACTAATAGGAAAAGACTAGTAATCTATCATCTACCATCTACTTTTATTATCAGTCATCTATCATCTATTACTAGTAATTTTTCATTTGTCATTTGACATCTATAATCTAATCTATCATGTGTCACCTACCATTTTCTATTGTCAGTTGTCAATTATGTTTTGTCATTTCTTATTTAAAATATTATTTTTATGCCATTGTGATAATTTAATAAAATAATTAGGCATCAGTTAATAATTTGAAAACAAAATATTTAATTTAAAAAAAATAGTCTATAGAAAAAAAACTATTCTGAGATTTGACATTAAGCATCTACCATCTGTCATTTGTCATTTCTCAGCCGTCATTCCTCATCTGTCATCAGCCATCTTTCATCTCTTATTTGTAATCTGTCATCTGTCATTTATTATTATTTGTTTATTTTTTCCCATTTATTATTTATTTTTTCCAATGTTATTATAATTTACTAAAATAATTAAGGATAATGAAAATTGAATAATTTTATTTATAATTTTTAAAATTTAAAAATAAAATGTTTATCTATTAAAAATATGGTATATCAGTCATTATGTTTATTAATTCTTTGTACATCTTTCTTACAAAATACATTTCAAAACAAATAAATTACAATTGATTTTTGTCATTTCCAATTTTAAATTATTTCTATATTACCGTCAAAATTTTAATTAAATATTTAGTCATAATGAAAATTTAATCACTTAGAAACAATACGATATAAATATAATATTATAAAAAATAAATCTATAGAGAAGAAGCTAGATATATGTCACTTATTATTCATCGTCTGTCATTTGACATCTAGTATCTGTCATTTGTTATTTGTCGTTTGACGCGTGTTTTTTATCAGTTATCATTTGTCATGTGTCATTTGTAGTTTGTTAGTTGTATTTTGTCATTTGTCATTTATTATTTGTTATTTGTCATTTGTTAATTGTCATTTGCAACTTTTATTTGTTATTTGTCATTTTTCATTTGTCATTTGTCGTTTGTCATTTGTTTTGTTTTTGTTTATTGACGGTAAATACCATAGTACATACATTAAACATAATATTAGAAAAATTACAATACAATATTCATACAAATTCAAATAAAAGCCGCATACAATAAATACTTACACATTTGTCGTTTGTCATTTGTCGTTTGTCATTTGTCATTTGTCATTTGTTATTTGTCATTTGTCATTTTTCATTTTCCATTTGCCATTTGTCATTTGTCATTTGTCATTTGTCATTTGTCATATATCATTTGTTATTTCTTATTTATCATTTGTCACTTGTCATTTGTATTTTGTTATTTGTAATTTATCTTTTATAATTTTTTATCTGTAATGTATCATCCATCATCTATCATATGGCATCTGCCATTAAAGATCTGACTTGTTTTGTTTGTTTATATTATTTACTTGATATTGTTATAATTGACTAAAATATTCAACCTTAATAGAAATTTAATAATTGCAAAATAATGTGTTTAAATATTAAAATTATAAAGTCTATGAAAACAATGCTTATCTGCTAGCTGTCATCTGTCATTTGACAATACCATTTGTTATTTATGTTGATCGTCCATCATCCTGCAACTGACATCTATCTTCTGTCATGTTTTTTTGTCATTTGACTGGTTTAGTAAAAAAAAGTAATATTCATAGGAAAATACTAGTAAATTATCATCTACCATCTACTGTTACTATCAATCATTTGTCATCTATTACCAGTTATTTTTCATTTGTCATTTGGCATCTATAATCTAATCTATCGCCTATCATCTCTCATTTATCTATTGTCTGTTGATAATTATCTATTTTTATGTCTTTGTGATAATTTAATAAAATATTAAGGCTTAATTTAATAATTTAAAAACAAAATGTTTAATTTAAAAAAATCTATAGAAAAGAAAACTAGTCTTTGATTTGTCATTTGACATCTATCATCTGTCATTTTCCATCCGTCACCTCTTATTTGTTATCTGCAATTTGTTATCTGTTATTTCTCACCCGTAACTTTTCATCTATCATCTGTCATCTATTATCTGTTATCTGTCATGTGTCATCTGTCATCTTTCATCTGTCATCTATCATTTCTCTCGGGTCATCTGTCATTTGCCATCTATCATTTGTCACTTTTAATGTATCATTTATTATTAGTTGTTTATCTTTTGCCACAGACTTTTATTGTTACCATTTCTTCGCCTGAAGAAGCGACAGTGTAGGGAAACAATTGCTGTGTTTTGAAAATTTAAGTGTTTTACTTCAACAACAAACAAGTGAATATGAATTTTCAACATATAACAGCCCAATCAGTTAATATTTTGCCACTTATATTATTATCAAATTTATTGAAATACTTAATGATAATAAAAAAATTATAATTTTAAAACACAATGTTTATCCATTAAAAATATATCTGTCAGTTGTCTATTGTCTCTTGTCA
This sequence comes from Ontholestes murinus, assembly GCA_963969525.1. Taxonomy (NCBI): domain Eukaryota; kingdom Metazoa; phylum Arthropoda; class Insecta; order Coleoptera; family Staphylinidae; genus Ontholestes; species Ontholestes murinus. The sequence continues at coordinate 76,058,412 of OZ018391.1, forward strand.
ATTGACTTTTGACGTTTTCTATTTTAAATTATTTCTATATTATTGTCAACATTTGATAAAATATTTAGTCATAATAAAAATTTAATAATTTCAAAATAAAATGTTATAAATATAATATTCTTAAAAATATATCTATAGAGAAGAAACTAGACATTTATCACTTATTATTCATCTTCTGTCATTTGACTTCTAGTATCTGTCATTAGCGTTTGTTGTTTGTCTTTTATCACTTATTCTTTGTCATTTGTCATGTGACATTTTTCGTTTGACGCTTGTGATTTGTCATTTGTCATGTGCCATTTATAATTTGTCATTTATTAATAGTCATTTGCAACTTTCATTTGTCATTTGTCATTTTTCATTTGCAATTTGTCATTTATCATTTGTTATTTGTTATTTGTCATTTGTATTTTGTGATTTGTAATTTATCTTTTATAATGTTTTATCTTTAATGTACACATCCATCATCTATCATATGGCATCTGTCATCCAAGATCTGAATTGTTTTGTTTTATATTATATACTTGATATTGTTATAATTGACTAAAATATTCAACCTTACAGACAATCATGACGTTTGTAAGACAGATAACTCCAAGCTGAAAGACCGCGGGTCGATAGCCGTTTGACAGGAAAAAATAAATTATTGTATAATTCCATTGTCATTTTGTTAATTACATGTAAATTATTTTCTTTTTTTCTGTAAATAAAGATGTTTATTATTATTATTCAACCAATAGAAATTTAATAATTGCAAAATAATGTGTTTAAATATTAAAATTATAAAGTCTATGAAAACAATGCTTATCTGCTAGCTGTCATCTGTCATTTGACATATACCAGTTGTCATTTCTGTTTGTCGTCCATCATGCAACTGACATCTATCTTCTGTCATATTTCTTTTACATTTGGCTGGTTTAGTAGAAAAAAGTTGCAACTGTAATTTAATCAGTAATGTCCCATTTGTCATGTGCCATTTCTTACCTAATATTGTCATATTTTTATGCTATTGTGATAATTTAACAAAATAGTTAGGCATAGTTTAATAATTTAAAAACAAAATGATTAATTAAAAAAAAAGAAGAAAAGGAAAGAAAACTAGTCTAAGATTTGTCATTTGGCATCTGTCATTTGTCATATGTCATCTGTCATACTTCATCTGTCATCTATCATTTCTCCTGCGTCATCTGTCATCTGTCATGTACCATTTATTATTAGTGGTTTATCTTTTACCACTTCTTATTATTTTTTTCATTATTATAATTTATTGAAAGAAAATAAAATATTTATAATTTCAAAGACAATGTTGTTAAAAATATATCTGTTAGTTAGCCTATGGTCACATGTCAATTGACTTTTGTCATTTCCTATTTTAAATTATTTCTATACTACAGTCAAAATTTAATAAAATATTTAATAATAATATATATTATTAAAAATATATCTAGAGGAAAAACTGGACATCTATTATTCACTTTCTGTCATTTGTCCTTTGCCTTTTATCATTTATAATTTGTCATTTGTCATGTGGCATTTGTCGATTGCCATTTGTTATTTGTCATTTGCAACTCTCCTTTATTATCTGTTATCTGTGACTTGTCATTTGTCATTTGTCTTTTGCCATTTGTCATTTATCTTGAATAACTTATCATTGCAGGTATCATTGTCAGTTATAAGGCATCGGCCATCCAATATCTGTCATGTTTTATTTTATATTATTTACTTAATATTGACATAATTCACAAAAATATTGAAACCTAATAAAAAATTTTGCAATTGCAAAATAATGTGTTTAAATATTAAAATTGAATAGTCAATAAAAAGAAGAAAGGTTGTTTGCCAACTACCATCTGTCATTTGATATCTACCATATGTCATTTTTGTTTATTATCCATCATATTGCAACTGTCCTCTATCTTCAAGTATGTTTCATTTTTCAGTTTGACTTTTTTAGTTAATATAGATTCTATGTGAAGTGTAATCATCTATTATCGGTCATATAACTTCTAACATATCATCTAGCATATATAATAACATCTGTATTGTTTCATTTGTCATGTTACACTTTTTACCTAATATTGTCATATTCACTAGTAATCTGTCACTTACCATCTACCTTCTGTTATTTGACTTCTGTTATCTGTCATCTATTACCAAACATTTTTTATTTGTCTTTTGTCGATTTTTATTTAAAACTACTATTATAATATTGTCATTTGACATCTGTAATCTATCATCTGTCATCTTTTGTCTTTTATTTATGTATTTCAGTTGTCAATTATCATTTGTCATTTCTTATTTAAAACATTTTTATTGCGATAATTTAAGAAAATATTTAGATAAAAACAAAATGTTTCATACAAGTAAATTAATATAGTCTATAGAAAAGAAAGTTGGTCAAATGCCATTTGCCGTCTGTCATCTATTATCTATCATCATCATTTGTATCTATTATCTGTCGCCTGTCATCTGTCATCAGCCATCATCATTTGTCACCTGTCTTCTGTCATCTGTCATCTGTTATCTGTCATCTGACAATTGTCATTTGTCATTTGTCATGTGTGATGTATTATTAGTTATCTGTCATCTGTCATGTGTCATCGGTTATACACATAATATTTCTTATCTGTCATATGTCACTTATCATAAGTTGTTTATCTTGTCATTTCTTATTAGATTACATAAAAAATATATTAATTAATAAATATATACATTTTTCTATTGTCAGTTGTCATTTAAATTTTTGTAATTTCCTATTTTAATGGGAAATGTTTAGCTATAATAAAAATGTAATAGTTTCATTATTTATTACAAAAATATATCTATAGAGAAAAAGGTAGTCATGTGCATTTGTTATCCATTTTCTTTTATTTGACATCTAGCTTCTTTTCATTTGTCATTTGTCATTTATCATTTGCCATTTCTCAGTTGTCAGTTGTCATTTGTCATTGGTTTCTATACTATGTATATATGTATATTTATTTGTATTTATAGAAATAAAGAAAAATAATCATTCACTTGTCATTTGTTACTTGTTATTTGTAATTTTTTTTTGTCATCTGTGTCTATTATGTGTTATTAGTTATATAAATAATGATAATATTGTTTTACTAAGAGGTTATATTGATGGTGCTTTATTTAAGGAAAATATTATCTGTAAAGCAGATGCCAATCAATATCAATTTTGAATTGTTACAGGTAATCAAACACACACACACAGACAGAAACAGATCATTATATCTACAGTTTCGAGTTTCATATCCACGTCCAAACAGGATATGTGCCGAACCGCAACAAGTAGCATCCGCAACCCCTGAACCCCTTAACCCGCCTTTAATTTCGACGCGTTCGCTTGTAAATCCGTCGCTTGAAATTACACAACGAAAACGCCCCCGTCCCACCATCCCCCTTTCAGGCACAAGCGGTATTATTGTGACTGCGGCATTTTCATAAATTATTAACATTTCATGCGCAACTAGGTCGACACATCCCGATCCGAATGCATAATACATGTATCTCAGCTCTGCCGTGGCGACCCCAAAAAATATTCCTATATTTATTTAAAATTCCATCACGGTCGATGATGGGGGTCTCCCCGTGCGAACGAACGTCACCACCCCTCCAGACGCTCGGCCCGAAATATGACGGTGGGTTTTGAGGCTTTGTAATTATAATACAATATTGTTATAACTAGGGATCGTCTGCCCTTTGAAGTGGAAATTTCCTAAGGCGTTTACATCATTGTTCGAAACAAACGGACCGAAAGAAAACTTCTGAGGTTTTCCCTTATGACAGGTAACTTATTTGATCTAAAAATTCCTTTGAAATGACATAAATAATTACTATTATAAATAACCCTTATTGATTTGTTTAATTGTGGAGGCTTTTACTTTGTGACACATCTTAAATATAATGAAGAAGGAGACACGAAAATAAATAGGTGAAACTTAGTTATAATTATTTGACCTGTTAAATAAAGTAATACTTCTGGTACAATTTTCATTTCGTACTATTTCGACCCTTTCAAAATAATTACACAATGAACTAGATTAATAACGATCCCACTGTTGGATGCCAATTAGCAGCGCGTTGTTTCAGGAAAGTTTGCCCAAAATAAATAGAGGGTGGGAAACTGGATGTGTTTGGTTTCCAAACTGATTTCCCCCCTGCGTGTAGATAAATATTTTGAGAAGTGGATTGATTCCTTTCTAGCCGTTGTAAACAAGTTCGCCCCGCAACTATCGATTTCTATTTTTCTAAGAATCCGAGCGAAACGTCGCCACGAATGAGAAATGCATTATTCACGGTGATTATAAATAATGGATGGGCCGAGATTGGGTCCAACACAATCATTTACCTTATAATCGAGTTTGATTGTAATTGATTACAGTTCTTATAAATATTTTATGTACAATATGTTATTTATTGCAAAAATGATGTATTCGTTGTAGTTATCATTTATTATCCTTTGAAATTATAATTATATTTATTTGAATACATTTTTAACTACGAACAGTTTCAAACAATTTATGGAAACGGAATATTGACAACTGTCAACTCATGCCAACTATTAATTGTGGTTATTGTTTATCATCTGATATTTGTTATCTTGTCATTATATATTATGCAATTTGCTATTATTATATTTTTAACTTCAATTACATATAGACAATCAAAACAACTGAAAACACATCATCAATACTTGAATCGTTTCATTACCCTCATTACCGCCATTGCCCTCAATAGAAAATTACAGTAAATAATATAACATCGGTATCAATTCCATATCACAATTTGTGTAACAAATCCACCCCCCCCACACCCATTCTAGGCTAATGACTCCGGACGTAGGTGCAACCTACAAAATTCAGTCCGGGTCACCAGCATACACACACACACATACATACAAACAGCAGGCGGTGCATTCGTCAGGTCGTAATTTTTAATATTTAATACCGTCCGTGTACGTCCTATATTTAACCCCCCCCCCCTGCTGCCCTCTCCGCCTCTTGGCACGACACACTCTAATGCAGTGGAATGCCTTTTCCACGGTTCAATACCTTTGACTACACCGGGTGAAATTAAGTTCTTCGCAGGGGTTCCGCCGGATTACCCGTGCTGGGACAATGCTTGTAATTCGATTGTTTTCGCGTTTCGGGGTTGCGACGAAAACGGGGAGTTTGAACTAACGAATCGCTTTGTTTGATGAAAATTGGGATTTTGGAATGCCTTTTCTTTGTACGTGATTGATTGTACTTTTATATACACTAAATCCACGAGGTTCACAATGAGAATAAAACACTATTTGTAAAAATCAAATTACCCTACTACATGACCCACTTGAGACTCTAAAGTAATTATCGTTTACGAAAGTATAAAGATTTTAAATAATCTACTATTTCTGTTAGCATAAACCTAGAGTTAAAAGAAAGTAGATGTGTAAAAAATAGTAGGCTCAAGTATGATATACAAACAAAAAATAATAATAATACAAAATACGTCATAGTTTATTTTTGTCAGATGATAAAAGAGAAATCACAAATTACTGATGACAGGTGACAAATGTCAAATGACAGATGAAAAATGACAAATATTTTATTTCATAGAGAATAAGAATTAAATAATTTTTTATCATGCTTAAATATTTTCGTGTATAGTTAGTAAGTATTGACAAATGGCAGAAGATGACGGACGCCAATTTATTGATGTTACAAAATAGATGATAGATATCAAATAACAGATAATAGATGATAGATTGCAGATGACGTTTTTTCCTTGGAATGTTTAATTTTAATAATATTGTTTTCAATATAATACATTTTTATTAATATGGAAATGATAAATAATAAATGATAAATGACAAATGACAAATGACATATGACAAATGACAAATGACAAATGACAAATGACAAATGACAAATGACAAATGACAAATGACAAATGACAAATGACAAATGACAAATGACCAATAACGAATGACAAACAACCATTGGCAAATGACATTTTGATAGCAGATAAGAGATGATAGGTGTCATTTGACAGAAAATGAAAGATAGACGACAAATGACTACTTTTTAAGATTTAGGTTTTATTTTTTAAATAATTAAAATGTCAAAAGATAAGTGAAAAATGAAAGGTGATAGATGAGAGATGACAGTTATCAAATGACAAATGATAAATAGCAGATGACAAATGACTGATAACCTTAATTATGACATAACTAAATAAGAAATGACAAATAAAAGATGACAAAAGGAAATGACTAATTTCAAGTGATTTATGATATATTACATATCATAGGTAAAAGGTAATAGATGGCAAATGACAGATATTAGATAATTTACAACTGAAAACGTATACAAGAAAAATAACAGATGAAAGATGATAAATGTTAAATGATAGATCATAGATAAAACGTAATTATTTTTTGCTCTACAAAATAGTATTAATACTTAGATATATTAATGACAGATGACGCATAACAGGTGATAGATGACATATGTTAGATTACAGTTGATAGATGACAGATGACAGATATGACAGATGACAGATATGACCGATTTCAGATATGACAGATGACGAATTGCAGATAAAAGATAAAAGAACTTGAGTGGTAGATGACAGATGAATAGTTTCTATAGATTTTATATTTATAATAACAAAACGTATTGTTTTTGAATGATTTAATTTTATGGTGTTTTGATAATAGGTAATAGACGTCAAATGACAGAAAATAGAGAATACATGACAAACAACAAAATAATCTATGAATGAGAGATGACATATGACAGATAAAAAATAAAAGACGATGGAAAATATATGGCAGGTGAATAGTTTCTATAGATTTTGTATTTTTAATAGCAAAACTTGTTGTTTTAAAATTGACTAATGACAGGTGATATATTGTAGACGTCAAAATGATAGATGATAGATAAAAGATAATAGATGACTAGTCTTTACTTATACATAGAACACGACGAGATGAGATGACAAATGTCAAATGGTATGACACATCACAGATGATAGATGAAAGGTAATAAATAACAAATGGTAGACATTAGATGATTTGAACATGATAAAATTAATTTGAAAAATAACAGATGAAAGATGATAAATGATGAATATTAAATGATAGATGACTTACAACGGATTATAGATGACAGATGACCAATAACTGATGACAGAAAACAGATAACAGATGACAAATGATAATTAACAAATGATAAAAGATGACAGATGAAAAATGATAGGTGACAGATGACAGATGATAAATGACAGATGATAGATGACAGATAATATAATAGAAATCATATGACAGCTAACAGAAGACGGATGACGAATGGTAGATAATAGATTAAAGAAGTTGGATGATAGATTGTTTTCTTTAAAAATAGAATTAATACTTAAACCTAATGTTGGCAGATAATAGTTTAATAACGGAGTATAGATGACAGATGGCAGATTGCAGATGATAGAAAATAATAACAGATGACAGATGATAGGTAATAGATGATAGATGACAGATAATAGATGGTATATGACAGATGATAAATGACAGATTACAGATGATATAACAGACATCGCATGACTGATGATGGATGAAGAATGACAGATAATAGGTTTAAAAAGATGGATGATAGATGACAGATGAGTATTTTCTATAGTTTTGATATTTTTTTATAACGAAACGTTTTGTTTTGAATTGATTCAATTTTTATAATAGCAAATATTTCATTAAAATATGACAAAAATATTTTTTTTAAATAGGGAATAATAAATGACAAAGGACAATGATTGGTGATACATGATAGATGATATATAATAGATGATATATTATGCTAAAATATTTTAGTAAATTATGAAAATAAATATAATTAAGAAATTATAAATTCAAAATGACCAATGATAATTGACAAATGACACATGACAAATGGTAGTTGGCAGATGACAATTTGATGACAGATAATAGATGAAAGAAGATGGATGATAAATGACAGTTTCTATAGATTTTATATTTTTAATAACGAAATGTATTGTTTTGAAGGATAAATGACTGATGACTGGTGATTAATGACAGATGACAGGCAACATGTGAGAGGTGACAGATGGCAGGTGAGAGGTGGCAGATAACAGATGAGAGATAATAAAGGTTAAATCACAATTACTAGTTTATTTTCTATAGACTTTGTATTTTCAATAGTTAAATATTTCTTTTTGAAATGTTTATAGTCTTATTATGAAACATGACATACGGCAAACGTCAGATGATTCATGATAAATAATAGATGATATCACACTTTGATATTAACAAAGTAAACGTTTTTGTTTAATTTTCCAAAATCACGAAGTTAACGACTCAACCATCAATCAATTAATAGATGATATATTTCAAATGACAGATAATAGAAAATGACATTTGACTTTTCCTCATATTTTTTTCATTTTAATAATTCAACACATTGTTTCCAAATGAATAAATTTTTATTAATTATTAATTAAAATAAATATTTTGATGATTATGACTATATTAGTTAAAAATGGCGAATAAAAAATGGCAGATGATGAAAGAAAGATGCAAGAGGATGGATGACACAACATAGGTGACAAATGACAAATGGAAAATGACAAATGATAAGTGTTGACTGTCGAATATTGTCATGTGTCATTTCTCATCTGTCATGTGTCATTTTTTATTTGACATTTACCATCTGCCATTTGTCATGTACCATTTGTCAATTGCCTTCTCTAATAATTGACTGTCGAGTGACGTCAAATATAAATTTATTTTTAGTAAATTTGTACGTTATCATGTGTCATTTGCCATCTGTCATGTGTCACTATTTAGTATTTACCGTCTTTAATGGTTGTCATTTCTTATTTAACATTCACCATCTGTTGTCAATTGCCATCTTTAAAGTTGACTCTCAGTTGATGTCAAATATAAGTTTTTAAGATGTCATGTGTCATCTGTCAAGTATCATTTGTCATTTATTATTTAACATTAACCGTCTTTAGTCAATTGTCGTCTTTAATCGTTGTCTGTCGAGTGACATTAAATAGAAACTTTTAGTACACATCTAAATTTATGTGTCATTTGTCATTTCTTATTTGACATTTATTGACTGCCAATTGTCGTTTCTAACTGTCATTTCTTATTCAACATTACCAAATGCCAATTGTTATCTTCAGTAGTTTATTGTCGAAAGATGTCAAATATAAATTTTTAGTATATTTGTCAGTTGTAATTAGTCATTTGTCATCTGTCATGTGTCATTTCGTATTCAACTTGTATCATCTGTTATAAATTGTCGTCTTTAATAGTTGACTGTCAAATATAATGTTTAAGTACATTTGTAGGTTGTGACATCATTTGCAAGTTGTCATATGTCACTTGACAGCGGTGATGTGTCATTTGTCATTTCTTATTTAACATTTACATCTGCTGTCAATTGGCCCTTCTTTAATAGTTGGCTGTCGATGAATGTCAATTATAAATCTTTAGTATATTTGTAAGTTGTCATGTGACATTTGTCAATTATTATTTTACATTCACCATCTGTCACTTGTTGTTGAATGACGTTAAGTAATACATTTTTTCTACATATTTACGTTGTTGCCTATGTCATGTGTCACTTGCTTTCTGTCATGTGTCATTATTTTGTATTTACTGTCTTTAGTCAATTATCGTTTTTAATGGTAGATTGTCGAATGTAGTTATATATAAATATTTTGTACATCTGTAAGTTGTCATGTGTCATTTGTAATTTCTTATTTAACATTCACCATCTGTAGTCAATTGCCGTCTTTAAGGTTGACTGTCAGTTGACGTCAAATATAAGTTTTTAAGATGTCATGTGTCATTTGCCATCTGTCAAGTATTATTTGTAATTTCTTATTTAACATTAACCGTATTTAGTCAATTGTCGTCTTTAATAGTTGCTTGTCGAATGATGTTATTATTGACGTCATTTGCCACTTCTTATTTGACATTTATTGTCTGTGAATTGTCGCCTCTAACTGTCATTTCTTATTACCATCTGTCAATTGTTATTTTCAATTGTTTATTGCCGAATGATGTCAAATATAAATTTTGAGTATATTTGTCAAATGACAAATGATAAATGTTGACTGTCGAATATTGTCATGTGTCATTTCTCATCTGTCATGTGTCATTTCCTATTTGACACTTACTATCTGCCATTTGTCATATACCATCTGTCAATTGCCTTCTCTAATAATTGACTATGGAGTGACGTCAAACATAAATTTTTAGTAAATTTGTAAGTTGTCATGTGTCATTTGTCATCTGTTGTAAATTGTCATCTCTAATAGTTGACTCTCAAATATAATTTTTTAGTTCATTTGTAAAGTTCATGTGAAGTGTCATTTGCAAGTTGTCAAGTGTCACTTGACAGCAGTGACGTGTCATTTGTCATTTCTTATTTAACATTTATCATCTGTTGTCAATTGGCCTTTCTTTAATAGTTGTCTGTCGATGAATGTCAGTTATGAATCTTTAGTACATTTGTAAGTTATCATGTGACATTTGTCAATTATTATTTTACATATACCATCTGTCACTTGTTGTCGAATGACGTTAAGTTATAAATTTTTTCTACATTTTTAAGTTGTTGCCTATGTCATGTGTCATTTGCATTCTGTCATGTGTCATTATTTTGTATTTACTGTCGTTATTCAATTATCGTCTTCAATAGTAGATTGTCATGTTTTATTTGTTATCAAGGACAAATAATAAATGACAAATGACAAACGACAAACGACAAATGACAAATAACAAATGACAAATGATAAATGACAAATAATAAATGACAGATGACTGATGAGAAACGATAAACGGAAAATGAAAAATGAGAAATGACAGAAGGTATTTTGGTGACAGATAATAAATGATAGATGTCAAATGACAATAAATAGAGAATAGACGACAATTGATTATTTTTTTCTATTCATCTTTTATTATAAATAATTAAACACATTGTTTTGAAATTATTCTATTTTCATTATGCCAACAGATTTTCCTAAGTTATGAAAATATTATAAAAAACAGTTTTAATTAAGAAATCAGAACAGACAAATGGCAATTGGCATATGACTAATCAAAAATGACAGATGACAACCGACAGGTGACATATGATAGATGTCAAATGATAATAATAATTATAAATGAAATGAAATGGCAAAAGACAAATGAAAAATGAAAGGTGACAGATGACATATGATGAATCTATCATTTCAGATGACAAATTACCAATAACCTGAATTATGACAATCTTAAATAAGAAATGACAACTAAAATACGACATAACAGATGATAGATCAAAGGTAATAGATGGCAAATAACAGATATTACGACAGAGAACAGAATGCAAAGAGGACAGAGATGACAGAGGACAAAGAGGATAGAGGACAGAGAGGTGAGAGGATAGAGGAAATAGAGGCCAGATAGAACTGAGGACAAAGAGAACAGATAAAACAGAGGATAGAGAGGACATAGAATAGAATGACATAGAGGATAGATGACAGAGGATCAATCTAATCTATTGAAACTTTGACAGAGGACAGAAGGCAGAGAGGATAGAGGACAGAGAAGACATAGGACAAAAAACAGAGAGAACAGATGATCTTAGTTGATTAAACTAATCTATTCATACAGACGACAGAATGCAGAAAGGAGATATATAATCTATTCAGACGACAGATCAAAGATGACAAGTGACGGTGCCAGATGACAGACGACAGAGGACTGAAGGGAGTGGACAAAGGACAGAGAAGATATAGGACGGAAAACAGAGAGGACAGATGATCTTAATTGATCAATCTAATCTATTCATACAGACGACAGAATGCAGAAAGGAGAGAGGACAGAGGAGAGAGAGGATAGAGGACAGAGAGGTCAGAGGACAGAAAGAACATAGACTAGAGGACATTGGCCAGAGAAGACATAGAACAGAGAGGATAGAGGACAAAGAGGACAGAGGACAAAGAGGACAAATTATCTTAATTGATCAATATAATCTATTCAGGCAGACGACAGAGGACAGAAGGCAGAGAGGACAGAAAACCAGATAGACGACAGATGAAAATGACAAGTGACGATGCCAGATGACAGACGACAGAGGACTGAAGGAAGAGGACAGATGACAGAGAAGACATAGGACGAAAAACAGAGAGGACAGATGATCTTAATTGATCAATCTAATCTATTCATACAGACGACAGAATGCAGAAAGAAGAGAGGACAGAGGAGAGAGAGGATATAGGACAGAGAGGTCAGAGGACAGAAAGGACATAGAATAGAGGACATTGGCCAGAGAGGACAGAGAACAAAGAGGATAGAAGACAAAGAGGACAGAGGACAAAGAGGACAGATTATCTTAATTGATCAATATAATCTATTCAGGCAGACGACAGAGGACAGAAGGCAGAGAGGACAGATGAAAGATGACAAGTGACGATGCCAGATGACAGATGATAGATAGACAGAGGACAGAGGGAACAGAGGACAGAGAAGACATAGATTATCTTAATTGATCAATCTAATCTATTCAAACAGACGACAGGATACAGAAAGGAGAGAGGACAGAGGACAGAGAATCAATCTAATCTATTCAGACATTGACAGAAGACAGAGAACAGAAGGCAGAGAGGACAGAGAAGACAGAAAGAACAGATGATTTTAATTGATCAATCTAATCAATACAGACAGATAACAGAGGATAGAATGCAGAAAGGAGAGAGAGCAGAAGTCAGAGACGAAAGAGGACACAGAGAACAGATGACCTTAATTGAATAATCTAATATATTCAGATAAACGTCAGATGACAGAAGGCAGAGAAGGCAGAGAAGACGGAGGATATATATTAGCAGGAACAGGCGAAGTTCAGTTGGCTGTCAACCTAAGCTGCTCTTTCACTTAACATGCGACAGATGACAGATGACAGATAAGATATGATAACTTGTTTTATTCTATATATTTTTACAATTAAATATATTGTTTTACAATTATTAATATTTTATTATGCTAAAATATTTTAGTTAATTGGTGTAAAATAATTGAAATAATCTTACTGGCACCTATTTCATTATGTAGTAGTGGAAAACCTTTATAATTATTCGACATTTGATTAACGAAAGTAGTAGAATTCAGAAGACTGCCATCAATTATAATAATAATTCCGCCGAATCTCTCCGCACAAAACTAAATTAATTCACGTAATGGATTCTTAATTAACTCGACTGCCTGATGGTTAAACAATTGTGCCAAGTTTCGCTCGTTCGTCTGATTGAGTTCTCGTTGCACGGTCGGTAAAATAAATCGCGCAATTAAACGGGGAAATACTATTTTACTTTGAGGAATTAAATTCCACCAATGCGTTCCATTAAATTTCTATTAATTAAAAGAATTTTAAAAATTGCATCTGCTTGATGTTATACATTTATTAAAGTAACGATTTAAATTTATCCATTACAGCCAGTTTATTTTATATTCCTTTATAGAGCTTGTTGAAACCGTATTAATTATAAAATAATTTAATCTGTGTCAATTAATTAAATACGACACGGGCGTGCAATTTGCTAGAAACAATTTATTAATTAATCAAATATGTGCCTAAGTGATCAATATGTGAAAATCTAAAATTAGCGTGGCTGATTATTAAATATTTAGCGGTTATTCGCGGTAATGCGATATTAAGTGGATTCCTGCGGGAGTTGGAGGTTTGATGCGTGGCGATAGCGCTAAACTAATTATGCACTCACGTGAAGGAGACGTTAGACTTGAGCGTGTTCTCGTCCGTCTTGAAGGTCCAGTTGAGCCTGACGACGGCGTCCGCCTCGTTCAGTCGGTCCCTGTACTCGTGGGGTTGACAGTGGTGGCCGCCCTCTCCTTTCACGAACGTACCGCCCGGAGTGCCGTCCTCCAGACGGGACGCTATCGTGAATTCTATGCGCACCGGAACGCCCGGCGTTTTCCTCGTTATTGCCACTGAAATTTAAAGAATGTTATTATTAAACGTTTGAAAATGGAATATCTTGATAAAGGAATTAATTTTTTGAAGCGTTATTTGGATGGAAAATGAGAGGTGAAGAGGGATTTTGCTGTAAGCGCATGACAACATTTATGGTGGATGCGCCGGGTTTATTCTTAAAATTTTGTATTTAGCAGGTGTACTTGTAATTACGTTATTATGTATAAATTGTATAACACAAATGGTCTTTAATTAAGTGTATGAAATAATAAATTTAATTAAAATAACAATTTTCACGTTTACACCATCTATATGCTAATTAGAAGGTTAATTCATTTAATTAACCTTATAACATAAAAATGTTTCACCACGGGTTAAGTGAGAATTTAATTCATCGTATCTATAAGCCAGTTTTTACTAAATAGGATATAATCAGCAGAGTGAAGTGGAAGAGAGGGACGCCGCAAATGTACTATGAAGTTTTGAGTATAATTTTTATACTATTAAAACAAGGAAAAATTAGAATATTCAATTCTTGAATGAATTTCTCACTTATGACTTGGTCATAATTGAATACTTTAAACATTTAATTATTAAGCAAGCCGATAAATCATCTAATAATCCGAGCACAAAAAAATTAATTAAACATCCAATATGCGTTAATTAACACTCAATTAATTTTTTTATTAGCCAAGTTTTCCCGAGGGCATGTTGTAAACCTGTAGGTGGGGGGACGGTTATGATCGGTGATCAATTAAGATTAATCACCCCTTTTTGCGGCCGGACCGTCGACGCGAGCCGACGAGCATTTTGATACTTGCGAGGGTTATTAATTAACAATCGAGAGGGGCTTTCGGTGTTCCACCTGATTCGCACGAAGGGCCGATTTCCGGATTACAAGGGCCCAGAGTTATCGCCGCTCTATTTTTTTCCCAACACGTCGCATCATTAATTATTTGAAGTTTGCAACATTAAAACGTAATGTGCGTGCGTAATGGACGTCGAAATAAATTACGTATGATGTGGGGGTAATAAAAAGGGATACGGGCCTAAAATGCTGCGGTCGGTGTTTGGTTGAGAGGTTGTTGTTTTTTTAATATTAAATATATGCAGAGTAATGAATACATTCTGGTTAGATAAAATGATGAAAAGGGTAGAAGTTAATAATTTTTTATAGTGTGACTTATGTATTATTTCACCCTAAAACACATGAATTTGGTATGTTAGAAAAATTGAAATGAGTAATTAAATTCAGTAAATTAAAAAGTATAATTAAAATAATAGATATTTGTATTTGTATTTGATGCTTTGTTTCTCTTACAATAAAAACATATTCCAAATGGATAGATAAAAATATGTACTTATAATTTTAACGTAAGATATTTTTATACGATAAATAATATTTCAATTTAGTTTTTCTTTTGTTTAATATTGACGATCAATTTTTTGAAAGATATCGATGCAATCGGACCGTGGAATGCCATTAAGGGAAATCTCTGGGCGAACGGCGAATCGATACACTTAAACGAACCCTTTTACGGCTCCCCCGAAGAATACAAAGACCGCGGGTGGATAAGTGGGGCGAGTGGGAATCCGCATTATCCATATAAACATGAGACGTGAGAAGTTTATAGACGGAATTGAGTGGATTTTCGGCCTTGACATCGATTAGGGGGAACACAATGGTCGACACGACGGAATGACTGTCAACGTTCGATCCTTATGATATCTAATGGACTTTCTTTTCTTCGAAGAATTCGATTGCGATTAACCCCTTGTGGAAAAGTTTCGTTATTTCGTGCGGAAAATTATTAATAACATTATATTTCAACGTACAAAACAAGTAATTTTAATTATTGCATTTTAAGTTAGTCATAAGGAGCATGTTTTAATAATTGGAGGGTGGGATAGTGGACACTCACCCACCTTACATATATATTTCAACTTAAACTAAAATTATGTAGAGGGTTTCTTATAAGTACATCAGTGTCTTTATGGTTTGTTTTGCTGGAAACTTAACGACAATCAGTAACAATCATAATAATCATGTATATTTGATCATTTTATGAAGATTTATTAAAAAAAAAACGATAAAAACAATTGAATCTGTTTCTGTCATCTAACATCTATCATTTATAACAATTTACATTGTGTAAATTTCTATGCCATCTATCATTTATCAACTATAATCTGTCATTTATCTGTCATCTGTCATCGGATGTATTATTTTGTAATGTGTCATATGGCACGAACTGTACAAAATATTAATTAATTAGTATTTTTGATAAATGGAAGAAAATTCCCTAAAAAAAATAGTAACATTGAAGTAAATTCTGAAAACCTGTAAGAAAACGCTCAAAATTTTAGAAATATGGAAAAGACTTTGCTGAAAAAAGAGGATGCTGGAAATACATTTCTTAAATTTTTTGTCATTTGTCTTCTGTCATTTATCATCTAACATTGGTCATTTTTATATCACGTATCATCTGTTATCTGTCATGTGCCATTTGTCATTTATCATTTAGTGATAAAAATGCTGTATATTTTACAACCCCGAAAACAAACTATAAGAAAAATCCTGAAAATACAAGAATTTTTAAATTAGCTTTCATCTGTCATTTAACATCTATTATTATCATCTGCCATTTGCTATCAGTAATTTGAAATATATCATCTGACATCTGTCAACTGTCATTTGCAATTTCGTATCTGTCATCTGTCATGTGTCATCTGTCATTTATCATCTGTCATCCGTGATTTGTCATGAAGGTCACGATCGAATATATTTGAGTTTGATTTTGGTGGTAGGAAGTGCTCAATAATTTGTCACCTGTCAACTGTTACTTATCACCTGTTTATTGGTGAAACCATATCATCCGTAAATAATTTAAAAAATGCTGTAAATTTTACAACGTTGAAAAAAAAACATAAGAAAAATCTTGGAAATACAAGAATTTTTAAATTAGCTGACATCTGTCATTTGACATCTAACATTATAATCTGTCATTTGTCATCAGTCATTTGACAGCTATCATTTGACATCTGTCATCTGCCATTTATTATCTGTCACGTATCATTTACCATCTAAAAGCTGACATGTGTCACCTGTCATTTATCATCTGTCATAAGGATCTTTTATGAAGGTTTGGTGGTAAGAAGTGCTCAATAATATGTCATCTGTCATTTATCAAGTGTTTATTGGTGAAACCACATCATCCGTCAATAATTTTAAAAAAATGCTGTAGATTTTACAACGTTGTTGTAAAATAAAACTATAAGAAAAATCCTGTAAATACAAGAATTTTTAAATAAGCTGTCATCTGTCATTTGACATCTATTATTATAATCTGCATTTTGTCATTTATCATATATCATTTAGCATCTGTCATCTGTCATTTGCAATTTCTCATCTGCCATCTGTCATCTGTCATGTGTCACTTGCCATTTATCATATATCAAGTGACATTTACCATCTAAAAGCTAACATGTGTCATCTGTCATCTGTGATTTGTCATGAAGGTCACGGCAAAATATATTTCATTTTTATTTTGTGGGTGACAATCATTTGGGAAATGTTAAATAATTCTCTGACAATTTGGAAGATAATTTTCTGGAAATTTTCAGCAAAATAAAGCAAGAAATGATGAAAAATGTTTGATATATTTGTTTATTTATTTTATGAAATATTTTTCTGGAAAAGGAGAATGCGAGAAATGCAATAACAATTAAATCAGTTGTCATTTGTCATTTATCATTTTTATCTGTTTTATACCACCTATCACCTTTGATCTATTATTTATCAACTACTATTTGTCATTTGTCATTTTTCATCTGTCGTTTAACACCTGCTATTTGCCTTTTATCATTTGACATCTATTATTATCATCTGTCATTTGACATCTATTAATATAATCTGCAATTTGTCATCAGTCATTTGACATATATCATTTGACATCTGTCATCTGTCATTTGCAATTTCTCATCTGCCATGTGTCATCTGTCATGTGTCACTTGCCATTTATCATATATCACGTGACATTTACCATCTAAAAGCTGACATGTGTCATCTGTCATCTGTGATTTGTCATGAAGGTCACGGCAAAATATATTTCAGTTTTATTTTTTGATGACAATCATTTGGGAAATGTCAAATAATTCTCTGACAATTTGGAAGATAATTTTCTGGAAATTTTCAGCAAAATAAAGCAAGAAATGATGAAAAATGTTTGACATATTTGTTTATTTATTTTATGAAATATTTTTCTGGAAAAGGAGAATGCGAGAAATGCAATAACAATTGAATCAGTTGTCATTTGTCATTTATCATTTTTATCTGTTTTCTACCACTTATCACCTTTGATCTATTATTTATCAACTACTATTTGTCATTTGTCATTTTTCATCTGTCGTTTAACACCTGCTATTTGCCTTTTATCATTTGACATCTATTATTATCATCTGTCATTTGACATCTATTATTATAATCTGCAATTTGTTATCAGTCATTTGTCATATATCATTTGACATCTGTCATCTGTCATTTGCAATTTCTCATCTGCCATCTGTCATGTGTCACTTGCCATTTATCGTATATCACGTGACATTTACCATCTAAAAGCTGACATGTGTCATCTGACATCTGTGATTTGTCATGAAGGTCACGGCAAAATATATTTCAGTTTTATTTTTTGGTGACAATCATTTGGGAAATGTCAAATAGTTCTCTGACAATTTGGAAGATAATTTTCTGGAAATTTTTAGCAAAATAAAGCAAGAAATGATGAAAAATGTTTGATACATTTGTTTATTTATTGAATGAAATATTCTTCTGGAAAAGGAGAATACGAGAAATGCAATAACAATTGAATCAGTTGTCATTTGTCATTTATCATTTTTTATCTGTTTTATACCACTTATCACCTTTGATCTATTATTTATCAACTACTATTTGTCATTTGTCATTTTTCATCTGTCGTTTAACACCTGCTATTTGCCTTTTATCATTTGACATCTATTATTATCATCTGTCATTTGCTATCAGTCATTTGTCATATATCATTTGACATCTATCATTATCTATCATTTGTCGTCTGCCATTTATTATCTGTCACGTGTCATTTTCCATCTAAAACCTGACATATGTCATCTATCATTTATCATCTATCATCTGTGATTTGTCATGAAGGTCAGAACCAAATATATTTGGGTTTGTTTTTGGTGGTAGGAAGTGCTCAATATTTTGTCATCTGTCATCTGTCATTTATCATTTGCTAATTGGTGAAACCACACCATCAATCAACAATTTAAACAAGGTTTAAATAAAAATAAACTAAAAAATCCAGGAAATACAAGAACTTTTAAATTAATAGGTAATTAATTAAAACACTTGGTTTGTTTTAATTAATTACCTATTATTCTACAATGTTTCATCACGAGGTAAATGAGAAAATCATTCATGAAACTTTTAAATTAGCTGTCATCTGTCATTTGTCATCTATCATTATATTCTGTCATTAGTCATATATCATTTGATATGTCATCTGTCATTTGCAACTTCTCATCTGTCATCTGCCATTAATTATTTGTCAGGAGTCATTTGCCCTCTAAAAATTGACATATGTCATCTGTCATTTATCATCTGCCATCTGTGATATGTTATGAAGGTCACGGCCAAATATATTTGTATGTGATTTTGGTTTTAGAGCGTACTCAATAATATGTCATTTGACATCTGTCATCTATCATATGCAATTTTTCATCTGTCATCTATCATTTGTCATCTGCCATGTATTATCTGTCACGTATCATTTACCATCTAAAAGCTGACATGTGTCATCTGTCATTTGTCATTCTTTATTTATGATTTGCATGAAGGTCACGACCAAATATATTTGCGTTTGATTTTGGTGGTAGGAAGTGCTCAATAATTTGTCATCTGTCATTTTTCACCTGTTTATTGATGAAATCACATTATCCGTCAATAATTTAAAAAATGCTGTAAATTTTTCAACGTTGAAACATAAAATAAGAAAAATCCTGGAAATACAAGAATCACCTGTCATTTCACAACTATTATTATAATCTGCAATTTGTCATCAGTCATTTGTCATATATCATTTGACATAAGTCATCTGTCATTTACAATTTCTCTCTCATCATTTGTCATCTGACATTTAAAAAAAAAACTACAAGAAAAATTCTGGAAATACAAGAATTTTTAGAATAGCTGTCTTCTGTCATTTGGCAACTATAAATATCATCTATCATTTGCTATAAGTCATTTGTCATATATCATTTGACGTCTGTCATTTGTTATTTGTAATTTCTCATCTGCCATCCATCATTTGTCATCTGTCATCTGTTATTTGTCATTTGCCATCTAAAACCTGACATATGTTATCTGTCATTTATCATCTGTCATATGTGATTTGTTATGAAGGTCACGACCAATTATTAATTTGACTTTGATTTTGGTGGTAAGAAGTGCTCAATAATTTGTCGTCTGTTATCTGTCACTTGTCACCTGTTTATTGTTGAAACCACATCATTTATCAATAATTTAAAAAATGCTGTAAATTTTACAACATCTACCATTTGTTATGTGTCATCTGTCATTTGTCATCTGTTATTTGACACCTGTCTTTTGCCATCTCTCATTGGTCATGTGTCATTTGCCATCTGTCATTAGTTATCTGTCACTAGTTATCTGTTAATTGTCATCTGCGATTTGACTTCTGTCTATTGGAATACAAATGAAAAAATACTTTGAAATGAAAAATCCTAAAGGAAAATGCTGAAAATACAAGAATTTTTAAATTAATTGTCATCCGTCATTTTCATCTGTCTTTTATTATCTATCATATGCCATCTGTAACCTGCCATACGTCATCTGTCATTTATCATCTGCCATTAATTATATGTCTTTAATCATTTATTATTAATCATTGATTTTTATCAATCATTTGCCACTTGTTATGTGCCATTTTCTTTCATTTGTTATATGACATCTATCTATCTGCAGATTTTGCAGT
Organism: Ontholestes murinus; assembly: GCA_963969525.1. Lineage (NCBI taxonomy): Eukaryota > Metazoa > Arthropoda > Insecta > Coleoptera > Staphylinidae > Ontholestes > Ontholestes murinus. The sequence continues at coordinate 76,079,431 of OZ018391.1, forward strand.
TTTGAAACTTTAAAAGAAAATTCTAAAAAAATCTGGAGAAAACTGGGCGGAAATTTTGGAATTTAATTAAAAAGTAGTTTAATCTACATTGGTTATATTGGTAATAAAAATCCAGACAAATATTTCGTAATTTTTGAATGTAATTTAATTAAAGTATAAATGGTGGATGCGCCGGGTGAAATTTAATACTATTGTAGATTTTAGTATGTATAAATATAACATTATAAATTTAGTATGTATATTAACCACAACAATATTATTAACAGATTAAATAACCAATTAAAAGTACACATTTTGTTTCTATTATAAAGATTCAAATGTTCATTCACCTTTTATTGCATCATGAAACAAACATTGTAGGCTAATAAATGATTAATGTAACCTCGTACGTTTCCCTTTAAGAGGCACGTATGCTGAAACCGCTTTTTTTTCACCCTTACGACCCGCACAATCACGATTCTAATCTCATCCAGTATTCAGCGAATGAAAAGATGCTCGCCCTCGCGTTTCCACCTGTTAAGAACGAACGTCAGGGGTGGCGAGCGGGCGGCGGTCGCGTGGTGAAGGGGGGTAGGTGGTTGTCGAGATGCGAGGAGACCTCTCGGGTCTGCATTGTGTCAACAAATCATTAGGTCGAGTGCTCCCTTCTCTCGCCACCACCTCAACCATCGCCACCCTCGGTGGCGTTAATTAAACCGTGCAGATATAAAACTTGCGCATCCAGCGGCGGCCGGTCCGGCGAACTTCGTTATTAAGTGGCGAGCCTCGATAACTCAATTAGGAAACGGATCGATGACTCTTGCCACCATCACGTCTTTTACCTTTAACGTTAACATCTGTGTTTCTACAAATGTATTTATTAGATAATTGATATAATAAGAGTAAAATAAAAGAATTTAAGACCACTATATAATAATGTAATATAAAAATTGCATACTTATTTAATTTATTAATAAAATTTGCCAATGTATATGGTGGATGCGCCGGGTCATAACTATAAAAATTTATATAAATATAAAACCGTAATTTTAATAGTTATTATTGATAATTAAAAAATTTTGTCGTTTCAAATTCAAGATTTCTATTTTAATCCAGCCATTACGCAATTTGGTTGTCGTCCAAAATATTTTTTTTCTATAACGACCGTACTTGGCGAGACGCTGAGGCGTCCACTATTGGCACCGTCTGAAGCTAGACTTTCCCTCGGCACCGACGGCCAATAATTTTCGACGCCGTGAAATTGTTAACAAATGCGTAATGATTTCTTTGACCTTGTCCCACCCCCGTTCAAACAGGAATAACGATCAAACAATGCGATGTTTAGCGGAGGCATTAACTCCATTAACGGGGGATCCATCAGTTCAGTTTTTTTTTTCCCTAGGACGTTTTAGTGAAAGGCGATAAGAACAACGGCGCAAAACAAATGTTTGTGTTACTTTACTGGGGCGGTGCAGTCGAAAACAAACAGAAATTAATTACGCGCGGGACGATATTAATACGCTGAATTCAAGTTTTTGCGTTGACGGAAAAGTTTACTTACTTACTTGATTTCTGAAACTTTTAAAGAATATAATTATAAATTTAACATATATACCGTTTTTACGGTTTTATGTTTAATTAATAATAGATATCGTTTTTAAATAAAAAATTTCTCACAAATTATTAGAGCATAGTGCCGACAATATATGCAACGAGCGCATTAAACTAATTTAAACTTTACACAGCGCATAGAGTTAAACGGTTTAATATTTAAATTCGGTAGCGCGGAGCCGCTTTTGCTGATTAAAACCGGCGATAAGAGTTATGTGGAAATTTTCAATTACACTGGTTGGTTTAAATACGCTTTGCGCCAGTGATAAAATAAAGAAAACTCCACCAATCAGGAATACAGGTCACGGAATTAATCGCGAAACAAATGGTGGATGCGCCGGGCACACATTTAAATTACCTCAATCATACGTTAGTTTAAAATAAAACCATTACCAAACTAGCAAACTAGAGTAGTAAATAAAATAGTAGGCAGATAAGAGGATTGTATTGTGCAGAATACATACGAAAAAAAAAGATACTGGCTCCAGTATACCCGCTTCAGATGGAAATAACAAACACACACACACACACATATTCACAAGCACACATACTAGAGAGAAATATCAGACGTTCCATATCAGTATCGTAGAACTAATCCTGAAATATTTATCCCATGTTCGAGTCCGTGGTTAGGGGATGAAAGATTAATGGTCGGAGTAGGGTACTTGTGGAACTATGTCACGTAGCCTCGAGATGCTGCGGAATTTTTCCGGCCGACCGCGACGTACGTGCTGTAAAAATTGAATTTATCGTTACCGTACAGACGCAGACACATTCATACAACATGTGTGTTTAATCAACACGGTAATAACACAAGCCGTATTTCAATTTTATTATCAGTAACGTTATTTTTACAGCGTGTTATACGCGACCAATAAAATGCGTGCTTACTTTTATATCTGCAAATGGTGAGACGTGCTAGATATTATTACAACATTGTTGTCATAATTTACTAATCGATTACGTGATTAAAATTTTACCGGCGCATCCACCATAATTAAGAATACCTACTAACGTAAGTTTTATTCGTTGTTCAAGTTATTAAAATGCAAGGACCTTAGTAATCGATTTTACAAGTCGTTAATATTTAGGAGCTTGTCGGCACGTTGTAATCAACACTATCCTGAAATATTAATTTGGTATGGTGTGGAGGACTTACGAGCTGCATTATGCATACGGCTCTTCAAACTTCTCAACATCAATACGCTGTGGAAGCGGGCATCTGTTGCACGCGAAATTTTCCAACATTTGTTGGAAGCTTTTACAGAAAAGATTGATTTTTCAATTGTTTATTTATTTTTTATAAATTTTTATTGATGCAAAGAACAAAGCTAGTAGCAGACTGTCAAAAGACGACAGATGACAGATGCAGATGGAATAACTTTTTATCTAATATGAACCCTTATATTTGTGTAATATTTCAAGAGGACTGGTGAGAGATGTTAAATGCAAATGACAAGTAACAGATGACAAACAACAAGTGACAGTTGACAGGTAACAAATGCGTGATATGACACATGAAAATGTAATTTCTCTTTCTCTTGAGAGCAAATGTGTGCCATATTTCAGAATGCCATATGACAGATATTAGACACTAATGACAAATGATGGGCGACAAATCACAAATAGCTGATGAAATTTAGAAATAGATGACTGGTGACAAATGAGAGATGACAAATGATATATGGCAGATCACAGATAACAGATGATAACCTATGATAGCTGGCAGTTGTCAGATATCAGATGTTAAATGACACTCACAGTGACACATGATAGACCATAGGTGAAAAATAACAAATGGTAGATTTAATTTGATTTGTTAAACAAAAGCTTTAGAGTTAATACATGCATTTTTTAACTGTTTGTTATAGTCACTTGATTTTAATTTTTTATTGACGAAAAGAAGAAAGTTGGTAGTAATAAGCAAGACAGACTAAACATTATAGTTAACAGATGGCAGATGATAGATGACAGATGGCAGATGATAGATAACAGATGACAAATGACAGGTGACAGGTGACAGATAGTAGTTGACAGTTTTCGATAGATAATTGATGATAGTTGAGAATTGACAGATGTCAGCTATTAAATGGTAATTATAGTTGACAAAAAAAATTATAGAGCTACTTCATGCATTTTTAACTGGTTTTTATAGCCAATGAATTTTAATTATTTCTTTTTATTGGTAGAAGGCAGTTAACAGATGACAGATGACTGATGATATATGATACTCGTAGATGACAGATAACAGGTGGCAGTTGACAAAAAACAATATTTGACGAATAACAGATGATAGTTAATAGTTGATAGATGTCGCATGTTATCTGACACTTACAGTTGACCCATGATAGATCATAATTAGAAATAACAAATGGTAGATTTGATTTGATTTGACAAACAAAAGCTTCACAGTGGCTACCTTCAGTTTTTTTGTGTTTGTTAGAGTTATTTAATTTAAATTTTTTATTGACGAAAAGAAAAAATTTGTGGTTGTAGGCAATTAACAGATGACACCTGACAGATAACAGATTCTTACAGTTTTACACAAGACAGACAAAACATTTAGTTGACAGATAGCAGGTGGCAGATGACAGATGACAGATGAAAAATAACAGATGCTAGATGGCAGATGACAGATGCCAGATAGTAGATGACAGTATTGACAGATGCCAGATTGTAAATAACAGTTTTGTATTGTTTGTCATAGTCATAAAATTCAAAATTCCTTTTGATGCAAAAAATTAAGTTAGTTAGAGACTATCGAAATACGACAGAGGACAGATAATAATATTTAAGGCATAACATGTAATATTTAACAGTTGCCCGATGTAAGATTTGAAATGACAATTACACTTGTCACTTAACAGTTCATAGTTAAAAAATAACGAAAGGTAAAATTAGTTTGATATATTTATTTTTTTCAAATAGACTTTACATTAGAGATTTTGACAAACAAAAGTTTTCGATCTACTACAAGCATTTTATCAACTGTTTGTTAAAGTCATTGAATTTAATTTTTTTTAAGGAAAGAAGAAAATTGGTATATATGATTAGGCAGTTGATAGATGACATATCGCAGATGACAGTTTACACGACAGATTAAACATTTTAATTGACAGATAACAGATGACAGATGGCAGATGATAAATAACAGATGACATATGATATATGGCAGATGCCAGATGACAGATGACACATGGTAACAGATGCCAGTTTACAGATGAGAGATGACAGATGACAGAGGAAAGATAAAAGATAAACAATAAAAGATGAAAGATGGAAGATGAAAGATGAAAGATGAAAGATGAAAGATGAAAGATGAAAGATGAAAGATGAAAGATGAAAGATGAAAGATGAAAGATAAAAGATGACAGATGACAGATGACAGATGACAGATGAAAGATGAAAGATGAAAGATGAAAGATGAAAGATGACAGATGACACATGACAGTATTGGACAGATAACAGATGCGTTGGCAAATGTCATTAACATCTGACATTTGCCAACTCTCTCAACTATCATCTGTTATCTGTCCAATACTGTCAATACCATCTGTCATCTGTCATCTTTCATCTTTCATCTTTCATCTTTTATCTTTCCTCTGTCATCTGTCATCTCTCATCTGTCAACTGGCATCTGTTACCATGTGTAATCTGTCATCTGGCATCTGCCTTATATCATGACTGTTTTGCATTGTTTGTCATGGTCATAAATTCCTGTTGATGCAAAGAAAAAAGTTAGTAACAGACTATCGAAAAAGGACAGATGTCAGATAATAATATTTACGGTATTAATAATAATATTATTTAAAAAAAATATTGTATTTAATAACTTATAATATAGTCATTGAATTTTAATTTTTTATTGACGAAAAATAAAACAGAAAGGCAGTTGACAGATGACAATTGACAGGAAACAGATGGTAGATGACAGTTTGCATGGGAGGGAGTAAACATTATAGTTGAGAGATGACAGATGACAGATGATAGATGACAGATACTAGATAATAGATGGTGGATAAAATGTTAGATGTTAAATGACAGTTGACACATGATAGATCTTAGTTGATAAAAAATAAAAAATGGTAGATTTAATTTGCTTTATCCATCTTGCAAATAGATTTTACTGTAGTTTTCATTAAACATTAACATTAAACAAAATTTCTAGGGCTACATTAATTTTTTAACCGTTTGTTATAGTCATTGAATTTTAGTATTTTTTTTTTTTAATTTTCAATTTGTAGTAGGCAGTTAACAGATGACAGAAGACAGGTTGCAGATGACACATGATAACAGATGCCAGATGACGGATGACAAATGACAGATGACAGATAACATTTGATAACGGATGCCAGATGACATTTGATAGACAGCAGATGATAGATGACAGATAACAGAGAGAATAATATTTGATGAATAAGGTATGATAGCTGACAGTTGCCAGATGTCAGATGTTATATGACATTTACAGTTGACACCATGCTTTCATTAAACATTTTGATAAACAACATTTTTAGAGTTGTTACATGTATTGTCAATTGTTTGTTATAGTCACTTAATTTTAATTTTTTATTGACGAATAGAAGAAAGTTGGTAGTAGGCAGTTAGCAGGTGGCAGTTGACAAATTACAGTATAGACAAGACAGATGCCAGATGATATATAACAGATGACATATGAGAGATGAAAGTTGACAGATTACTGATAACAGTTTACACAAGACAGTTGACAGATCATTTGTTATCTGTAAATTGTCTCGTGTAAACTGTTATCAGTAATCTGTCAACTTTCATCTCTCATATGTCATCTGTTATATATCATCTGACAGATGGCAGATGACAGTTTACACAAGACAGACTAAACATTATAATTGACAGATTGCAGATGGCAGATGAAAGATGTGAGATGGCAGATGATAAATAATAAATGACATATGACAGATGACAGATGACAGATGACAGATGACAGATGACAGATGACAGATGACAGATGACAGATGACAGATGACAGAGTACAGATGACAGATGACAGAGTACAGATGACAGATGACAGATGACAGATGACAGATGACAGTTTATACAAAACAGACTAAAAATCATAGTTGAGAGATAACAGATAGCAGATGACAGATGGCAGTTGACAGTTGACAGATAACAGATTACTGATAACAGTTTACACAAGACAGACTAAACATTATAGTTGACAGATAACAGATAGCAGATGACATATGACAGATGACAGTTGATAGATGACAAATGACATATTACCAATTCATAGATAGTAGTTGACAGTATTGGATGGATAAGAGATGTTAGTTGAGTTAAATAAGAGTTATAGTTGACACATAGAAGATCGCAGATAAAAAATTAAAAATTATAGATTTAATTTCATTTATATATCTTGAAAACATTTTTTACAAACAAATTTTCTAAAGCTACCACATTTCATTTTTAACTGTTTATTATTGTTCTTGAATTTTAATTTTATATTTTTATTGGTAGTAGATAGTTTACAGATGATTGTTGACAGATGCCAGATGACTGATGACAGTTTACACAAGACAGATTAAATATTATAGTTGGCAGATAATAATTCTAACTTCCTATTGATATAAAGAAGAAAGTTAGTAACATGGAAACGAAAACGACACATGACAGATAATAGTGAACAGATAATATTTGATGAATAACATATGATTGTTGATAGTTGCCAGATGTCAGATGTTAATTTTATTGACGAAAAGAAGAAAGTTGGTAGTAGGCCGGTAATAGATAACAGTTGACAGATATCAGATTACTGATAACAGTTTACACAAGACATACTGGACATTATAGTTGACAGATAATAGATAGCAGGTGACATATGGCAAATGACAGATGGCAGATGGCAGGTGATAGATAACAGATGCCAGATAACAGGTGACAGATAGTAGTTGACACTATTGGACAGAAAACAAATGATAGTTGAAAATTGACAGATGACAGTTGTTAAATGGCAATTATAGTTAACAAACAAAAAAGTTACTTCATGCATTTTTAAACGGTTTGTTATAGTCATTGAATTTTACTATTTATTTCTTTATTGGTAGTAGGTAGTTAACAGATGATATTTGACAGATGACTGATGGCAATACAGTCTAAAAATTATAGATAACAGATGATAGATAGCTGATGACAGATGACAGGTGACACAATAGAATAGATGCCAGATGACAGATGACTGATGGAAAATTGACAGAAAGCAGATGAAAGATAGTAGTTGACTGTATTGGACATATAAGAGATGATACATGAGGGTTGGCAGATGTCATATGTTAAATAACAGTTATATTTTTACTATTTGTTATAGTCATTGAAATAAATTTTTTATTGGTAGTATATAGTTAACAGATGACAGATGACAGTTGACAGATGACATATGACTAACGACAGTTTTCACAAGGCAGCCCTAACGTTATAGTTGACAATTGGAATGTGGCAGATGACAGATGATAGATAACATAAATGGAATTAATATCGAAACCTGACGCTATTTCAATTTATATGTAATTTTTTATGACACCTTGAAATAAAAAGTATTTGATTTGATTTGATTTGCTGACAAATGACAGAGGACACATGATGTGTCATCTGCCATCATGCGTCATCTGTTATTTGTCATCAAATAAAATATTCTTTATTTCAAGGTGTCATAAAAAATAATATGACAGATAAAAATTTATAGATAGTAGTTGATAGTATTGGACGGGTGATGGTTGATAGTTGACAGATGTCAGTTGTTAAATAACAAGTACAGTTGGCACATACATGATTGTAGACGTAAAATGGCAAATCGTAGATTTATTTTTATTTATTCATCCTGCAAATAGACTTTACACAAATTTTTTAGAGCTACTACTTGCAAATTTTAAGTTTGTCATTAAATTTGATTTTTATAATTATATAGATAGTTAACACATGACAGTTAACAGATGACTGAAGACAGTTTACACAAGTAACACACTTAACATTATAGTTGATAGATGACAGATGACTGATGGCAGATGGCAGATCACAAATGATAGATGTCAGATGACCCATATCAGTTGATAGATAATCTTTTTAAGTATTGGACAGATAGTTGAGAATTGTTAAATGACAGTTATAGTTGACATACAAATAAATGTAGTTGAAAAAAGACAAATTGTAGATTTATTCTTAAAAATAAACATATTGATGACGATTATGATTGATAGATAAACGTTAACAGTTGACTTATCACAGTTCATTCTTAACAGACAATTAATGATATTTAAAATATTTATAGCTAATATTTAGCAAATAACAGTTGATAAATGACAGACAAAAAATGTTATTATTATTTTAATTGATATATAGAAGCTAACAGTTAACAAATAATAATAATATTAATAATAATTAATCAAAGTTGTTAGAGTAATAATTTTTATTTATAATATTTTTTTTAGTAATAATTTTTATTTATAATATTTTATTTTCATTTTTTTGGTCAAGATATCCAAAAATTCAGCAGATGACTCCGTAATGTTGCCCTTCACTTGAGAACCTGAGTTAGCCGTAACACAAATATAAAAGGCGGCGCATAATAAACTTTTAATCCCGCAATATTTGCGCAATGAAACTCCGAACTCGAATAAAGGCAAACTTTGGCCTGTTTAAAAATTTTAATTGCCCGAAATAACTCCACGATTACGAGCTTCCGCCGCCGATGAAGTTCGTAAAATATCGGCCGTTATAACCAAGAACACGCGAGTTTGTTGTTTAGAAGGCCTTCCGGTCGTTTGCCATGAAGATGTGTTCTCTTAAAGAGGGGAGGGATAATTGAGTAGATATTGTAGGGATGGACTAACGTTAATTGGAGCTTTTGTGTTTTTGGATGTTCCACATTTATACTCCCCCGTTACTAATTGCCACTCGAAAAGTTTGAGGATGATAAAAAAAAACGGAGAGAAGAAGGTGTCATTAATAATTCCGTAACACCTAGCGAGCGAAAATATGGCGACGATGATAATGGATTCAATTATTCGAGGGCGGGCTGTTTGGGGTCCCAATTAAAAGTTGGAAATTCAAACAATAAGTCTCGCGCGGCTGTTTGTACAATTTCCTCGGAATTCCGAAGTTGAAACAGTCGCGTCTCGGTCCCTCCTCAACAGCCGCCGTCCGAGTTGATGATATCGGGGGATCGATCTAATTTATTTACTCGGGGAACGATACACACGATGGGAAAAAGAAAGAAAAAGCAGGGAGAGGAGATAATGGCGCGAGTAATTAAACGAAAGTGGTCGGGGTGGGAAAGTGGGGGCGAATTAATTTGCATTTAATATCGTTGGGAGTTATTTTTATTTTCCTTTACTAAGAGGCAGACAATGTACTTTATTATTTAGTCGATGATGAATGATTACTATGTAGTTAATGATCGAAATTGTTATAACTTTCTACATTCCTTATATAGAATATGTAGGGAAAATATTGTTTTAGTGAATGAAAATGTCTGTGGGTGCTAAATATTTGATTATCTTTAGAATAATTAGAATTTTTAGAGCTTGAAAAATATCTTATTTTTATAATTTTCCGAATACTGAATTTCTTGTTCTTTTTTACTTTGGAATCTGGGTTTTTAAATTATCTACTACCTTTAATATTGGTAGAAATTAGACTCCTTTATATTTTCATAGAATTTTTAGCATAATTAAGATCTTTATAAGACCCCGATTTTTTTGATAAATTGAATCGTCAGAACATTTAAAATTTTAGAAATTTGAATCTTCAAAAATCTTTATATTCTTTAGAATATTTAGCACCTTAAGAATAATATAATAGATATGATTTGTAGATTATGAATATTGTTTAGAATCTTTAGATTTTATAAGATTTTAAGAATTTTTATTTATTTTTTAAAATTTAAATAATCTTTAGAATTATTAAAATAATAATATTAATTTTTTTGTCCAATCCTTGGAATATTCAGACACTTAATTTAATTTTAAGATTTGTTAGAATCTTAAGAGTTTTAGAATTTATAGAATCTTTATAATCTTTCAAATCTTTATATTCTTTAAACTTTATTTAACACTTAGAAACTTGTACTTCCACACAATGCTTTATTTAATTTTCAGAAATTGTATCCTTAAATCATTATTTTTTTAACTTAAGGATTTGTTGTTTTTTTTAGAATTAGTGTTTTAGCTTGAGTTTTAATGTATATGTGGGGTGGGTGAGTGTTTACTATTCTACCCCTCCAATTCCTCAACATTATCAAGATTTAATTTAATTTTAAATGCATTAACCAGACAAATCAAGTATTTTCTAACTATTTTGTTTATTTTGTGTAATTAATTTTATAAGAATAGTTTCTTAATATTAAATGCATTAACCAGATTAATCAGATTTAGGAATCCTTGATAGAATCTTTACAAACTTTAGAATCTTCTTATCTTTAAAATATTTATTATCTTTAGATATTTAGAAATTTTAGACTCTTGCATTTCTAAAAAATCCTTAGGAACTCTTACCATCGTTAGAATTTTTAGATTCTGTGAATTTTCTAAAATACTTACATTTTTATAAAATTTATAGAATCTTTAAAATTATTAAAATAGTAATAATAGTAAATACTTATTAATACAATAATCTAACAACAGTGCTACCATAATTTTTTTTAAACTTCAATCACTGTTGAGATTATTGGAAACTAAAAGTATATGAGTGATTAAATTTTAAATATATATGTAGGGTGGGTGGGTGGCCTCTATAACACACTCTAACATTTAAAACATACACAAGAGTTTCATTCAAATTTACTTAATTATAAACACAATTATTTGAAATTTATCTAACAAACATCTTTTTCTATACCCTAAATGTATATTTTAATATTATATAGATATTTTATAAACAAACATTTAAGGGTCACTAATAAGTAATAACAATTGAAACAAACAAATTTAGTTTATGCAGGATTTATATTTCTGTAAAAATTTTTACTTTTCCCTCATTTTGCACGAAAATCAATTGGGTGGGTGGCATCTATCCCACCCTCCAATCTGTAAACCATTATCAAAAATTATTTAAAAAATTTGTATGAATAAATCTTTCAAAATTGCAGTGCTATTTTGTTTATTTATATTTTACAACTTATAATTAAAAGTGTCGCTTACGTTTTACTGATTGAAGGGTGGGATAGAGGCCACCCACCCACCCTACATATACATGATAACTTTAACTACTAATCGTTGATGACTTTAATGCTAAATACAATCAAACCCTTTTTGTAATAAAAAATAAAACAAAATCAAAATTTAAGTTTAAATAGAAATGACTTTCTATAGATAATCTTATCCAATTTAGATTTACAGTCTGTCTACATATTATGCATCAAATTTTTACTTATTTACACTAAGAAATTTTATTTTTTTAATTTCTTTTTTATTCAAAAAGTTTTGTAATGAATATTATTTAATGCAGCGAGACGATAACGAATTAAAGTTTATATGTATATATAGGGTGGGTGGGTAGCATCTATTCCACCCTCCAATCAGTAAAACATCATTAAAAATTATTTCAAATTTTTTAATCAATGAAATTGCAATAATTTTTTGTTTATTTATATTTTACAATTTTTAATTAAGACTCTCTCTTATGTTTTACTGATTTGAGGGTGGGATAGAGGCCACCCACCCACCCTACATATTCATGATAACTTTAAATACTAATCGTTGATGATTTTGCTACAAAAAACAATAATACCTTGTATTCAATAAAAACTAAATAATAATCCAAATTTAAGTTTAAATATAAGTGACATTCTATAGCCAATCTTATTTAAGCTTGATTTAAAGCTTTTTCACGTGTCATGTATTTAATTTTTAATAATTTCCACACTCAAACATTTTACTCTGTCAATTTTCTTTGATTCAAACTTAATTAAAATTATTGCAAACCACGAGGCGATCAGTAATTAAAGTCACCACCCTCCAATCAGTAAAATATAATTGAGTGTTTTAATTTAAAGTTGTAAAACGTAAATAATGGGTCAATTTATTATGTAAAACCAGTTAATATTTTATTCTAAATAATATATTCGAAAATTGGTTTTATTAGTGACACGCGCATGCGCAATTTTGTGACAAAATACCAAGTAGCGTAAAGCGCAGATGTTACTTGTTGCATTTGTTATAAATAAAATATTTGATTTTTTATGTTAATGTCAGTGACATGGCGCATGCGCAGTTCAAAATTCCATTTTGTTTTGAATAGTGACAGTAATCAACATAGTCAATAACAACTTGTTGCATGTAAATAAATTATTTAATTTTCATTTATTATTTGAATTAATAAGAATTTGTGAAACTGATAGTTATTTGTTAGTTAGTAGTATTATATTTTTACATTTTATATTATAATATGGTATTTACTTTTATGTAATTTATTATTTTTTCATTGTTAGTACAAAATGCCAAAGGCTTTACGAAAACGTCTACAAATCTTCAATTCAAGTCAGAGATTGTTTACGAGAAGATTTCTGAAGATGATTTTGAAGTAGATAATTATGAATCCAAATGTTTTAAAATCCTTTAGTTCGTTGTAGAAAATTAAACAATAAATTTAAAAATACGAAAACATTTCGTGAATCTACAACAATGTCTATCAAAGTATTAGCTAGAGAAGTAGTTATTTCAAATTAATTTGTTTTGTAGTCTTATTAAGACTCATTGTTGTAGATTCACGAAATGTTTTCGTATTTTTAAATTTATTAATTATGAATTCAATCATGAAAGTAATTCTGAGGAAGAAAGCGATGAAGAAAACAGAGTTCTTGATGAGAGCAGATGAAAATTATGGGGTACAAATGATAAAGATTTTGTAAAATTACCATCCACTGCTGGACGCGGTTATAACCCTCCAAGAAACAGTCCAGCCTACTACAAAAATATTCCAAGTTGGGTTGACGTTAAACTTACAGAAATGAAAGCATTCTTTAGTGTCATTACGAACATGACAATACATGAAAAAGCATCCATAAAAGAGTTTTTTAGCGAGGAATGGACAGATAAGCATCCCCTTTTTCAAGGATGTTTTTTCTAGAAACCGGTCATTTCATTTGAACCCACCTCCAGAACAATCCGTAGCTCATATATATCTCGAGGCGCAAAAGTAAATAATTTCGTAGATTACATTGACAATAAATGTAGAGAATACTATATTCCTACTCAAAATATTGCAATAGATGAAAGTACTGTTAGATTCAAAGGTAGAATCATATTCAAAATGTATAATCCACAAAAGTCAACGAAGTGGGTACTTCGGGTATATATCTTAGCTGAACTTCCAGATTTTCAAAAGTGAATTCGTTAAGAAGACTGGACTAGTCATAACCGTGTGGTAGGTATACACCATATTTGCGATAAAATAGTGATTTTAAAATTTTTCTTTGAACCTTCTTAATATTCAGTATGCTTGTTTGATAATATGGACTCCATACAAGCTTGATGCTAATAAAACTATAATAAAAAGCAACTTAAGCATTCAGACTTGTAAATATTTTAGTTTGCGAAGTATAAAACCAAGCAGCTCCTGACAATCTGAAATAATTTTACGATAATGGTCACTAAAGCTTCACTTTGAATCAATCAAAATTTTATAATCAAAATACATAGAATTCTGTTTTCTACTAAAAGTAACTACTTTACACTTATTAATATTCGCCTCCAGTCCATTTATACAATACCAATCAATCAAAGTGGATAAATCATTTTGAAGAATACGACAGTCGTCGAAGCTAATGATTGTACGGTAAATTTTTATATCAACGGCATACATGGAGTATCTAGAACTCAGAACAGGAACATCATTAATGTAAATAAGGAAAATTAAGGGTCCTAGGTTTGATCCCTGAGGAACACCGCTTATGAATACGTACTTATTAGATTTAGCACCATGACAACAAACATAGTTCTTTCTGTTAAATAAATATGAAGAAATAAGTTGCAATAAATTATAATCAAGACCCTAAGATGATAATTTCATTAAAAGTATATTATGAGATATTCTGTTAAAGGCTTTAGTTAAGTCACTGTAAATAATATCAGTTTGATAACGATTGTCAAGATCGTAAGAAATATCATCAACAAAATTAATGATATTAGTAGTCGTGGATTTTCGTTTTAAAAAGCCGTGTTGAGAGACTGATATATTTGTTTTAACATGTTGATAAATTATGGTATTAAGAATTTTTCAAAATTTTTTAAAAAATTGCAAATAATTGAACAATGTGATAGTAAGTAATAATGTGCAACATCATCTATGGAGTCCTTTTTATGAATAGGATTAATCTGTGAGACTTTCCAAAAGGCTTAACTGTCCCACATGTTCATTTCTAGAAATCTGCAGCTCAGATACGTCCTCGGACAACGCGTGTTCATCTCCTCGTAAAACTTGATTACACCCAAAGTCCTAAAGTTCAAAAAATAAGGATTGCACATCCCATTTGCGGTAAATACTTGTCCCAATCTCTTTGATTATCCGATAAACATGCTCATAACATAGTCTTCAGAACATGGAAAATAATCTCAATAGGATTTGTTTGGGGATGGTAACTAGAATTAAATTGCGGTCGTACCCCATAGTTCTCACACATTTTTTTAATTGCTTCCCATTATACAACAGAATCAACTTTCGTACGCTAAACGTTCTATCATCTTCTTAACCCATACATCTTCTTTGTCAAGTTGATCTTCTGCAACAATCTCGCCAACAATCGGAATTGACCTAGATAACGTATTTGGAACCACATGGTCTTGTGTAATGACATCACTCTTCCTCTCTAGTCGAATAATTTCGCTCACTCCAATTTACGAACCTACTGAGATAAAACACCACCATCTCTTCGCCACCAATCCTTTGCGTCATCGGTCGTTCAGACAAACCTCGCATTCTTCTTAACTAACCCTTGAATTGGAGCAAGAACTTCTGAAAATCTCGTTACAAACCTACAAAACCACGGTAGATAGATGGATAGATACATGTTATATGGGTGGCACCAGCGCTTGTTCCACCGCGATCAGATTCAGATCTATTATGGATCCATGTTTATTTTAGATGACCAGCTCTAGCTTTGTCTCTTTGATTAGTCCTATTAGCCCTGCCAGAGGGTCTTGGGTATAGGTCTCCGCGCTTGGGTTTGTAGTGCCCAGTTTTTGATATCTAATCCTTTCTAGACCCTCGTAGTGGCATAGGATGTGGAACGAGTCCTCTTCTTCCTCTAAGCAGAATCTGCATGGTGCTTCTTTCACCAGGTCTATTTTGATCATATGTTTGTTGAGCTTGCAGTGTCCTGTCATCAGACCTACTATTGTTTTGACCATTTTTCTGTCTTGGTTCAGAAGTTCGATCGTGAAATTTTGACGATTGTTTCTTAAGGAACTGTTTCGCCTGCCTCTGTTCTGGTGATAAAAAATCCAAATAAGACTACGCAACTCTTTTACATTTTTCGGAGACGGAATCTTAAGTAACGCTGAAATTTTGTCTGAGTCCACTTAAAATCCTTCTGAATCGACTACATTTTGAATGAAAAACCTTATATTTATTCCGTCCTAACATTATTTCAGCCTCATTTAAAAGACAAAGCACCTCTTCAAATACCTCAAAATGCTTTTCAAAAGTAGGTGTGACAATAATGATATCGTCGAGGAAACGAATACATACGGTTTTAACTTGATACTCAGAACGTTGTCAATAAATCTTTGCCACATAACCGGAGCGTTGTGCATTCACCACACAACCAGGTACGGTAAATGCAGTATACTGTTTGGACTCTTCTGTTATGGAAACCTGTCAATAAGCTGACTTAACATCCAACGTAGATATCTACCTAGAATTTCTGAGCTTGTCAAGAGTATTATTAACAAAGGGTAAGGGGTACTCATCTACACAGAACCAGTATGAACCATCCTTCGTCTTCAACAAAAGTATAGGCGACGACCATGAACTAGTAAAAGGTTCTAAGACCTTAACCTCAACATTTCATCTAGCGCTTCATTTATGAATTTATTTGATTGCTGATTAATTGGGATAATAACGTTGTTTAATAGGCTCTGAAGTAATTCGGATGACATGCTCTACCTTTTTAGTACAACCTAGTTTTGGTGTCATAGACACGAAATAAGAGTTCAACAAACCATCTGCTCTACCGAAAGCTCTAACGCAAGACTTGTTCTAGACATATCTCCCCCTGACTTTATTGAATCTATATGCCAGATTGTTTCCGTCAAAAACTTTCAAGTACCTGACCTGAGATTGGGTACTATCTCCACAACCCTCCAGAAGTCTATACCGAGTATTAAAGGATGAGGTATCTCTGGGATAACTAGAAAATTTTATCAACCGGATACTCCAACTGCACAGAAATTTCGAATTCCTCGATAACATGACATGTGTCGCTATTAGCCACCCTATAAGACAGTACTTCACTCGAATTCAACCCAATACCACTACTTCTTAATCAGTTTCAGCCTAGACCACCTAAAATACTGATTATCCCAGAATCTATCAAACTCTCTTCCTATTTCAGCTAATTTATTAAGATGACTTGTAGAGCGTCAAACTTCATTTTCTGAATTCCCACGTTGACTCTTTTCCCGAAAATCTTGGAGCTGTAAGCGAGGAACAGTGAGAGAGGTTCCATCAAGAAATACAGGAGGTGGAGATTGGCAGAGGACGTTTTTACAATTATTCAAATCACTGAAAGCGTTTTAATTTCCTACAATTAAAATTTAAATTGTTGTCATTTGGTGCACACCCAAAATTTAGCAATTGTTTTTGCTTTTGATGAAAAACACATTCTCTATTTACAGATTTTGAGCCTTTTTACCTAATTCATTGGCAGATAGCGTTTTTATAATTATTAAAATCACTGGAAGAATTTTAATTTCCTACAACTAAAATTTAAATTGTTGTTATTTGGTGCACACCCATAATTTAGCAATTGTTTCTGCTTTTGATGAAAAACACATTCTCTATTTACTTATTTTGAGCTTTTGAAACTAATTCATTGGCAGATGGCGTTTTTACAATTACTCAAATCACTGAAAGCATTTTCATTTCCTACAAATTAAATTTGAATTGTTGTCATTTGGTGCACATCCATAATTTAGCAATTGTTTCTGCTTTTGATGAAAAACACATTCTCTATTTACATATTTTGAGCTTTTGAAGCTAATTCATTGGCAAATGACGTTTTTACAAATACTCAAATTACTGGAAGAATTTTTGTTTCCTACAATTAAAATTTAAATTGTTGTTATTTGGTGCACACCTACAATTTAGCAATTGATTCTGCTTTTGATGAAAAACACATTCTCTATTTACATATTTTGAGCTTTTGAAGCTAATTTATTGGCATATGTCGTTTTTACAATTATTCAAATCACTGAAAGCGTTTTAATTTCCTACAATTAAAATTTGAATTGTTGTCATTTGGTGCACACCCAAAATTTAGCAATTTTTTCTGCTTTTGATGGAAAACACATTCCCTTTTTACATATTTTGAGCTTTTGAAGCTAATTCATTGGCAGATGGCGTTTTTACAATTATTCAAATCACTGAAAGCATTTTAATTTCCTACAATTAAAATTTAAATTGTTGTTATTTGGTGCACACCCAAAATTTAGCAATTGTTTCTGCTTTTGATGAAAAACACATTCTTTCTTTACATATTTTGAGCTTTTAAAGCTAATTCATTGGCAGATGGCGTTTTTACAATTATTCAAATCACTGAAAGCATTTTAATTTCCTACAATTAAAATTTTAATTGTTGTCATTCGGTGCACACTCAAAATTTAGCAATTATTTCTACTTTTGATGAAAAACACATTCTCTCTTTATATATTTTGAGCTTTTGAAGCTAATTCATTGACAGATGACGTTTTTACAATTACTCAAATCACTGAAAGCGTTTTAATTTCCTACAATTAAATTTTGAATTGTTGTCATTCGGTTCAGATCCAAAATTTAGCAATTGTTTTTGCTTTTGATGAAAAAGACATTCTCTATTTACAGATTTTGAGCTTTTGCAGCTAATTCATTGGCAGATGTCGTTTTTACAATTATTCAAATCACTGAAAGCATTTTCATTTCCTACAATTAAATTTTGAATTGTTGTCATTCGGTTCACACCAAAAATTTAGCAATTGTTTTTGCTTTTGATGAAAAGCACATTCTCTATTTACATATTTTGAGCTTTTGCAGCTAATTCATTGGCAGATGTCGTTTTTACAATTATTCAAATCACTGAAAGCATTTTTATTTCTTACAATTAAAATTTAAATTGTTGTCATTTGGTGCACACTCAAAATTTTGCAATTGTTTCTGCTTTTGATGAAAAATACATTCTTTTTTTATATATTTTGAGCTTCCAAGGAAGATGGGTCATTAGAAAGATTGCTAATTACTGCTTGACCTTGAAGAGGGACTCGCTCACAAAAATTCACAAAAAGAAAACTACAAAACGCAGTTTTGAGGGAGAAAAGGGGAACGATTTTATTAAAAAAAATCAACGATTGTCTAACGTAGATTATACTGCATTGATTTTTTAATGAACAACTCAATTTTTAAGTGTAATTTTCTATTAAATATAGTTTTAATAAATATTTTGGCAGTTTTTATGAAAAATTTCAAACACATTTTACCTGAAAACCTGACGTGCTGAAAAAATAACTAAGCACAGATTCGTGATTAGCACACTCCATCTACTATAGTATACCTATTAAAATTGTAACACTTTTTCATGACAAAAAAAATGTATGCCTGTAAATTTGATGATAATTTTAAAGATTGATTAAGGTTATAGGCCTTTGGTAGACAATATTTTAAACATTTATTTATAAGAAAGATAATAAATCCTGTGTGTGATATCAACGAAGTGTATTTTCATTTAAAGTTCCTGATTCAAGATGTATCACAAAGTGATGGCTTCAAGCATTAAACATATTAAATGAAATATTTGGAAATTGACTTTCTGCGGAAATTTTGTAATAACTTTTTTATTAATCATAGGAATTTGATGACAATATAAGGACGTAATACTAAGTCATGAAACTTAATATTTTCGTCATGGAAATTTTTAAATTTATATAACCTACACCCAAGTAATCTCAATTATAATCTTGTCACGTGTTTGAAATATTCCATCTGCGATTAACGGATCCTGCAAGGACTCACGCGCCACCGCTGAAACGTGAAACGGGAAAAGGAATAGAAATTTTAATTCACGTGCCTTCGCCGTAACGTGAAATATCCTCTCATCGAAAAATCATCAATTAATTGCCAACGTTTCGACCCGGCGGAACTCCGCACATAAATAATTTCCGCGGTGCTCGTCTTCAGAAGGTGAACGCGAATTGAATTTTAATCTTTGACTCGCACGCGCCCACCACAGAAAAGAAGCGGAGCCGACGGTTTTGGTGGTTTTCTTCCTTTTTCTTTTTGGGCCATCAACTCAATTACGTTTCCGGAATGAAGATATTACCGCGAGAATTGAGTTTAGTTTATTCATCACGATGTTGACTCAGTATTTTTTATTTATTCTTTATATATTCTTTATTATTATCTTTGCTTCTCCTGCTTACAAAAAATATATAATATACATACATTCAATAGAAAATAAACAAATAATTTAGGACACATTTGTATTACAAAACAATTAAAAACTATTTACGTTTGATGGTGTTAAAATCCAATCGATATATTCGCACGTACAATCAATCGATTGAATCGTTTTAATCAGATAATACATCCATTTGACGGGATAATCATTGCAGCGCAATCCTCGTTATTATGAATTAATATTAATTGTATAATTATTGGTAGTGAAGCCCACTATTATATAATATAATTATATCCCGCACGTGTCATCCGATGAGCCGAATAAGCAGATTCCAGGGCAGCTGCGCTGAATCTTATCATGCAGTTTTTTCCAAACGCTACATTTTGCGCTCCCACAATTAACAGTATATCTCTAGCTCTTGTAAAGTAAACACGTTGTAATTCATTAGGAAATAGAGAAATAAATCTTTTTTAAAAACATAATTCACAATTTGTGAAACTTAACTGGCGCTGCGAACAGGATATTCGCAACTGGAAGTGTTAACCTATCGAAAAAAAAACCCGACGACGAGTCCAGAGGAGAAGATACATTTAGGGATTCACTCACCATAAGATGCAAATCCTAGTGCTGTAAGTCCTTTGTTTTCTTTATCCTTACAAACTCGTAATTGCTTTAAATTTTAATTAATGATTCATTCAAATCCAGAAAGTGAAAAAAGTGAAATAGAAATAATTGCTGACGATTTAGAGATTTTATCATTAGGGACACAAATAACTGATAATTATAAAATTAAATCAAACATAATACGCGAATCTAAACTTAATTCACCAAAAATGAACCCATCCGAAAATTTAATTACAGACAGAAGTGAAATCAATTTGTTGATGCATGCTATCCCAGAATACTCACCTGGCCAAAATTTGTCAGTCTTTATTAGTGAAGTTGATAATTTGCACAAGCATTTAGAACGTATATTATCACCCGATTTAGCTTATGCAGTTAGTTTTTCGGTAAGATCTAAAATAAAAGGTGAAGCTAGAGATTTTATTGCTTATCAAAACGCATTTGAATGGAACGACATTCGAAATGCCTTATTACAAAAATACGGAGATCAAAGAAGTGAGGAATTACTAGAATCGTCCTTAAGACAATGCGTTCAACAAAAACATGAAACTTACTTAGATTATTACAGTAGGTTATTAAAAAAATACAATGATTTAATGCAACATATTACTTTAAACATAACCGATCAAAATTATTTAAACTACAAGAAAATTGATTATAATAAATTAGCACTAAAAACATTTCAAATAGGTCTACTCGAACCATATCGAAGTTATATAAGTAACTTTCAATTAAATACTATAGAGGATTGTTTAAATAAATGTAGATTTTTTGATAATAGAAGACAAGAATGGGATTACTGTGAATTTATTCGGAAAACAACAGAAACCAACAAAAAAATTCCTAAATTTACACCCGTTTCTCAAAATCAATCTCAACAGCCCCGATACAATCAAAACCAATTCTATAATAATAACAATAATTTTTCTCGACCACAGTACGCTCAAAATTCACAACACCGACCTATTCAAAATCCAACCTAGACAATTTCAAGGATCAATAAATAAACCCTTGCCACAACAAAATAAATTTTTCACAAACAAACAAGTTTTTGGTACACAGGCTGCATCAGGCATGTCTAGAATAAATAAACCAACTCCAATGTCTGTTCAAACTAAAATAAGTCATCAAACACCAAATTATTCAAGGCCAAAACAA
Organism: Ontholestes murinus; assembly: GCA_963969525.1. Taxonomy (NCBI): domain Eukaryota; kingdom Metazoa; phylum Arthropoda; class Insecta; order Coleoptera; family Staphylinidae; genus Ontholestes; species Ontholestes murinus. Next base: position 76,101,419 of record OZ018391.1, read on the forward strand.
CAGGTAATTGTTGAAGAACTATATAACGTAGAAACGAATCCTTCTGAAAATTATGAAGACCAATCTCAATTTTTAGACACATTAAACGAAGAATTAGAAATACACGACGAAAGCAATTATAAATCAAATTCTGAAAATTTTCGTATACCGGCTTCTCCGATAGAAACATCAGGAACGTAGATTTAAATTCCATTAAAATCAAATCAAAATTACCTTTCATTTATTTACCAGATTTAGATTTAACCATTTTAGTAGATTCAGGTGCAACAAATTCTGTAATAAATTCGAAACCCGCTTGCGAGAAATTCTCACAATATTTTTATGAAAAATCATTTACTGTTTCTGGTTTAGGAAATCAAATTAATTGTAAAGATAATTTAAAATTCCCAATTCTTCGTGAATTCGGTATATCATCCGATATACACTTACACGTAGTTGATTGGCATAAAAAATTCGACGCTCTAATAGGTAGCTCCGATTTAGAAAAATTAAATGCGACTATAAACTATAAGACTAATACTTTAGAACTTAATGGTATTAAAATTCCCTTTTATTTAGAACTTAATAAAGAAACCATTTCTCCATAGAAAATTAACGGAAAAAATTATGTAAAGATTCCCGTTACACTAAACAACGGTGAAGTTATTATTCCACCAACAAAATTATCTGAAGAATATTTTATCCCAGAGTGCCTTGCTGTTTCAAAAAATGGCTTTTGCATGTTACCTTTAGATGAGACATTAGAAGTAAATTTAAACTGTAATGAACGTATAGACGTCACCCCTTTTTAAAATCACGAAATTAATGAACCCCCTAAGACCCAAAACCCACAAATTAACATATCAAATTTAATAAGAACACAACACCTAAATTTAGAAGAAAAACGCGAGATTACTCGAATTTGTAAACAATTTCCCGATATATTTTATAACGAAAATTGCGATTTGACATTTAGTAACGCAGTTAACTAAACCAATTTATGTAAAATCTTTTAGACACCCTCACGGTATGAAACAAGAAATTGACAATCAAATTCAAAAACTATTAAATGATAAAATAATTAGACCCTCCATTTCGCCTTACGGTGCACCCGTATGGATTGTTCCAAAAAAGACGGATGCCTCCGGGAAGAAAAAATTTAGAATGGTAATAGATTATCGAAAGCTAAACGAAAATACAATAGAAGATAAATATCCCCTGCCACGTATTGAAGAAATACTAGATAATTTGGGCAAGTGTACTTACTTTACAACCCTTGACCTAGCCCAAGGTTTCCACCAAATTGAAATGCATCCCAACTCAATTGAAACGACCGCATTTTCTGTAAATCAAGGACATTACGAATATCTAAGAATGCCCTTCGGTCTAAAGAATGCTCCTAGCACATTTCAACGTGTTATGGACAACATCCTTCGAGAATTCTTACATGTATTTTGTTTTGTCTACATGGATGATATCGTCATCTTTTCAAAATCCCTACAAGATCACATTAATCATCTTAAATTAATCTTCTGCAAAATGAGAGAATTTAATCTAAAAATACAACTCGATAAGTGTGAATTTCTAAGAAAGGAAGTATCCTTTTTAGGCCATGTTATCACACCAGATGGTATTAAACCTAACCCATTAAAAACAGAAGCTGTAACAAACTACCCATTACCAAAAACGATCAAAGAAATCAAGTCATTCTTAGGATTAACAGGGTATTATCGAAAATTTATCTGTAATTATTCCAAAGTCGTATCCCCATTAACTAAATGTTTGAAAAAAGGTTCCAAAATCAATATTTCAGATCCAGAATATATTCAAGCTTTTGAATTATGCAAAGAACTACTTTGTAATGCACGAATTCTTGCATATCCTGACTTTAATAAACAATTTAAATTAACGACCGATGCCTCAAATGTATCAATAGGAGGAGTTTTATCCCAATTAAACCGACCCATTGCTTATTACTCTAGAACCCTAAATTCCGCAGAAAAAAATTACTCAACAATCGAAAGAGAACTCTTAGCAATTTTAGACTCAACCAAACACTTCAGACCTTATCTTTTTGGACAAAAATTCATTATAGAAACCGATCACAACCCGCTAGTTTGGCTTTATAAAATTAAAGAACCCAATTCGAGACTTGTACGATGGAAATTAAAGTTAGAAGAGTTCGATTTTACAATAATTTACAAAAAAGGTAAAGAAAATCAAGTAGCAGACGCTCTATCTAGAATAGAGATCCATAATACTGAAGACGATAACGAATCCGTAATTGCAAACATCAATGAATTACCCGCTATTAACGACGAAGATATAGAACGTATTATTAATTCCCAAGTAGAAAACCTAAATGAATATTCAGAAATACTCGAAAATTTAGAATCATCATTAACTGAGAAAAGTGGTACTGTACATTCGACCGACGGTGATAACGGAAAAACAATTCCAATTTCAGAACAATCTTTAAATATATTTTCTAATCGAATCATTTTTGATATAGGCGAAACCTACAAAAATCGCTTTACTAAACCATTTAATAAAAATAACTACAGAGTAACGATCACAGCAAATTCAATCGATCAAGATCTTTTGACATTCATTAAAGAAACCATAAAACCAAATTCAAACTACGCAATTTATTTCGTTGATAAACAACTTAGACGTCCATTCGAAAATCTTTGTAAAAATAATTTTAATGATACTGTTAAATTCTTCATTTGCAACAAGCGCTCTATCGACGTTATAAATGACGAACAACAAAAGGATATTGTTATGGAATACCACGATTCAAATCACAATGGCATAACTGAGTCTTACAATAATTTAAAAGAAAAATACTTCTGGCCAAACATGAAACAAACTATAACAGATGTAATAAATAAATGCGAAGTCTGTTTACAATCAAAGTATGAAAGACACCCATATAAATTGAAATTTTCAGGACCATTATTAGCCAAAAGACCATGAGAAGTTTTACACATAGACACGTTTTCTTTCCAAAATTCTAAATTTCTTACGATCATCGATTTATTCTCACGATACGGACAAGCGTATTGGATAAAAAATGGTACTAGCTTAACAGTTTTAAATAAATTAAGACATTACGTCTCTCACCATAATATTCCACAAAGAATAGTATGTGATGAGGGGCGCGAATTTCAAAACAATACTTTCAAAGAATTTTGTAAAATGAATAAAATAGAACTTCACTATACGACAGTAAATAATTCAAGTTCCAATTCTCCCGTAGAAAGATTTCATTCAACAATATTAGAAAAATTAAGAATTTTAAAACTTAAAAACCCTAACGAAATTCCGTCAAATTTAATGATTTCGGCAGTTTCAATTTACAATCAATCAATTCATTCATCTACTGGATTTTCACCCTTCTACTTACTATACGGTCCTTATGAAAAAAATCCAGAATTCGATTTAGACATGACTGTTTACGAACAATATAACGAAAAGAGAAAACAAGAAATTTTACCATTTTACGATCAAGTATACCAAAAGAATAAACAATTAGCACAAAACATTTTAGAAAAACGCAACGAAACCCGTGGTGATCCACCTAATGTAGAAAATCGCGACGTTTACGTAAACCGAAAGAAGCCTAGCAAAGTTGACCCCAAATACGAAAAAATAACAGTTGAAAAACAAGAATCGAATAAAATATTTGGAAAAACTCAAAAATCCAGAAATACTACATCTCATGTTCAAAAACTGAAACGGCTAAGAAAATCATCTTCTTTACAGATTCCTAATTCTGATGACCGATGTTCCCCACAACCAGGCCCTTCAGGTCAAACCGATTGATAACAACGGCTATTTTCAAGAACATATCGGACCAGTGAAAATTCTTGATCATTACCATAATTTTCTATTTTTTATAAACACAACACAATTAGAAATAGGATTTGAGCAACTACTAGCAAACGCTGAAACCTTACAAAACGAAGCCTCTATCGACAAACTAACTCTTGAAATTCATAAACAACTTTTATCAAACTGTAAAGAAATCGAATTGTTATTAAGAAAATTCAATTATAAATCTAAAAGAGCATTGGTTAGCATTCTAGGGAAAGCAATCAAATTCATTACCGGAAATCTTGATGAAGACGATCTACATAACATTAATGACAATTTACAAAAATTACATAACAACCAAAATTCTGAACTAGAGCAAATAAATAAATTAACTACTTTTGCAAATCACTTATCAAAAAGATATTCTTCTGACTTAGAAATTTTAATGTCAAATATAAACAAAACAAAACTCTTTCTTGAAAATCTAAAATTCATTGAAGATACCAGAACTCTCTTGCAAAATGAGGTATATCAATCAGAACGTTTATTAAAAACATTACAAATGCTTGAAAGAGCAATCAGTCTGGCATGGAAACAAATACCTGATTTAGAATTATTAAATGTCGATGAACTTTTAAACGTTCAAAATTACTTATTAAAAATTTACAATCCAACGCAATTATTGCCTATTGACAACACCCACTTAATAAAAATTCTAGAATTATCAAAATTAATTGCAATAGGAACAGATGAAGCAATTACGTTTCTACTCAAAATACCCATCCTGAAACCATTCTCTGCAAATTATTCCCAAATCTATCCTATACCTAATTACCAAAATATTGCAATCATTCCACCAAAATCATTTTTAATCGAAATCAATGATTTAAATTACTGGACCAATGAGGACTGCCAAACATTCCATACCATTACCGTGTGTCTACAACAACCGGAACTAGAAGACTGTACCCCATCGAACATTGACAAGTGCCAAACTACAAAAATTGTTAATGACTATCAAATTGTCTCTGTGTTACGAAATAGACAATTATTGACCCTAATGAAGAAGAAACAAGAAATAATTGAAGATTGTCATGGACAGCTAAATAGAAAATGGATCCAAGGAACAAATATTGTCAGTTCATCTTGCAGAATTATAATGGGCAAATCAATATACGCGAACACTATACCTACATACGAGATACCGATATACCGCATTCCAAACGAAACATTGGAATTTCACCAGGAAACAAAACTTCTGCTGAGGCACCTTAAAAACCCAGCAATTCTCCAACAAGAAGCCGAGGAGCTGGAACGGCAACCCATACATTTGGAACCACTGGTTCACATCATTCATTATGGATTTACAAGCTTTGCAATTTTGTCGTTAGTGTTCACCATTATCATGATCATCAAATTCAGAAGCCGCATAGTCGACCTTTTCTGCAAACCAAGAAAAATCATTCGAATCGAGATGGCTGATCCAAATCAAGGGGACACTCAAAATATCCACCCTTTGCCAAATTGAACGTGGACGTTCAAACCTAAGGAGGGAGGAATTATATCCCGCACGTGTCATCCGCGGAGCCGAATAAGCAGATTCTTATCATGCAGTTTTTTCCAAACGCTACATTTTTGCGCTCCCACAATTAACAGTATATCTCTAGCTCTTGTAAAGTAAACACGTTGTAATTCATTAGGAAATAGAGAAATAAATCTTTTTTAAAAACATAATTCACAATTTGTGAAACTTAACTATATGCTTGGTTGTAGTGCACTGGAATTAATATAATAATGTTAGTTGATAATGGTCACTTTGTGTCACTATGTGTGAATTTAAATAAAATTGTGAAGGAAGGTTTTTAGTGCTTTATTAATTAATAACAATGTTATAATGTACATATAGATAATAATAAAACTGTTGAAGAAAGGATGTACTTTTAACCACTAATAATTATAATGTTAATTGTTATAATAATTTTAATAGAAGGTTAATTAAACAATTAGTGATGTGAATCTCGTTAATAATAATCCTTTTTTTATCTGCCTATTTAATAGATAAACAATATTTTTATATAAAGCTTTTTTATAGTGGAAATTTTCATTTCCCTTCGTTAATCGTTTAACGTTAATTTTACGAAATTAATATCTTAATTATTAATTGTAATTTCGAGTTGAATATATAATTGGCGTTTGTTATAATTATTCTAGCTGTGAAATCGGATCGAAATCCCCGTGTCTGTAGTGTAGCGACCCTGCAACCTTTTCGCCATCCCCTATCGATTCCGACCCGTGCCGGTCTTACGTAACACCGAGCCCCAGCTTTTCGGGGGCAACGCGCCCCGGGGTTATTTGTCCTAATCGCCAAACACTCGCACACACACACATGCTCACACATTTGCGTACGTGTCGGTCCTCTAAAATCGGCTGGTGAGATAAGACGTGATCGGATTTCGCGGTCCATTTTAATACTCGATGCGAAACCGCATTAATATTTCATGCCGTCGCAAATATTTCCTTCGGTGCGCGCAATTAACGTCCGATCCATCTATATGGAAATTTTAAGGGTGGAGGATATTATTTAAGGTATATTTTTACTTTCCCTATATACGAAGTATATATAGGGAAACTTGCAATACCTTTTGCTCTAGTAGTTTGTTTGTCTTCATAATATGTAACAGTGGAAATGCAATTTTCTTTTCTTATTTGTTTCATGTTATAAAAGAATTTTCGAAGATCAGTTTTAAAATTTTGGTAAACAATTTAAATATGTAAAGAATATTGATATTTAAACTGGGATGCAATATGAGCGTCAAACTTCATTTTCTGACTCTTTTCCCGAAAATCTAGGAGCTGTCAGCGAGAAACAGGGAGAGAGGTTCCATCAAGACATACAGGGGATGAAGAGACGTTACCAAGGAATACGGCATATTAGAATGATGGCTGATTACTGCTGGACCTTGAAGATAGACTCGATCACAAAATAAATTTAAAAATACGAAAACATTTCTACAACTACTCACAAAAAATCCACAAAAAAAACTACAAAACGCAGTTTTGAGGGAAAAAAGAAGAAGAATTTTATTTTAAAAAAAAACAACGATTGTCTAACGTAGATTATACTGCATTGTTTTTAATGAACAACTCAATTTTGCAGTGTAATTTTCTATTAAAAATAGTTTTAATAAATATTTTCTCAATATTTTTGGTAGTTTCTATGAAAAATTTCAAACACACGTTTCCTGAAAACCTGACGTGCTGGAAAAAAAAAAACTAAGCACAGATTCGTGATCACTTTTTCATGAAAAAAATCAACTTAAGCACATACTACAAAGACAATGTCTAATATTCTTGTATATATTTTATAGATGCCTTTATATTTTAATTGCCAAATTATCAGATTATGGGTTTAATAATAAAATAGTGGAATGGCTTGCTTAATATTATAGAACAAGGTTCATATAGTTAGAGTAAAAAACTTTGTTTCTAATGAATGTTTGGTCCACTCTGGTGTGCCTCAAGGTACTCATTGCGGGCAAATTTTTTTCTTAATTTTTGATAATGTTGTTATCAATATCACATCAGTTTGATAATAAGTTGGTACAAGATGACTTTAATATTATAATGCTTTGGTGTGAAAGAAATAAACTAACATTGAATAGATTTATTCAAACAAATTTTTTAAATAATTTTTGATGATGTTTTACTGATTGGAGGGTGTGTTACAGGCCACCCATCCACACATTTATTTCTAATATATTTTATTATTTTAGAACCAATTTTCATTTGGGTTTTGTTTTTAACAAGTATTCAAACAAACGTGTGCATTTTTTCATAATCAAAATTTTGAGTTTGAATCGTTGCCAATTTGTTATTAGTCAAACTTTCTTAATTATTTGTACGAAGTATTAAATATAAATTCATTGCTTATAAATCATATCATTTTAAAGCCATTTTTTGTTTTGAGTTATCTTTTTAATAATGGTTAAATCAATTAAATGCATTTTACTAAAATTGAATGTTTGTGTTTTGAGCGTCGCCAATTTGTTATTAGTCCAACTTTCTTATTGAATTGTATTGAATATTGAAGATAAATTTATTCTTAATAAATTAAATAATTTTAATCCATTTTATGTTTTGAATTATCTTTTTAATAAGGGTTAAATCAATTGAATGCATTTTTCTAAAATTTAATGTTTCAGTTTAGAGCGTCGCCATTTTGTTATCAACCAAATTTTCTAAAGTATTTGTATAGAATATTAAAGACTACTTTATTCTGAATAAATAGTATAGTTTCTAAACTATGTATAGTTTATATTATATTTATAAATTTTGTTTTAACTATAAAATGCATTTTCTTTACAATCAAAAATTTGTATTTAAAGCGTCGTTGTTTTGTTATTTATAAAATTTTCTGAATTAATTGTACGAAATACAAAAGACACATTTATTTTTAATATATCTGATAATTGTAGAACACATTTTCATTTTAATTCTGTTTTTAACAAGTATTCAAACAATCGATTGTATTTTATCATTATCAAAATTTTGAATTTAGAGCGTCGCCATTTTGTTATTAGCCAAATTTTCTTAATGATTCGTATAGAATATTAAAGATAAATTTATTCTTAATAAATTTTATCACTTTGAGGCCATTTTCTGTTTTAAATTAACTTTTTAATAACGGTTAAATCAATTGAATTGCATTTTTATAAAATTGAGTATTTGAGTTTAAAGCGTCGCCATTCTGTTAATAGTAAATATTTCTGAAGTATTTGTATAGAATATTATAAATACATTTATTTTTTTAGAAATAGTATAATTTTCAAATAATTTACAGTTTAGTTGATGTTTGTAAATTTTGTTTTAAACATCAAATTCATTTTCTTTACAATCAAAAATTTGTGTTTAAAGCGTCGTTGTTTTGTTATTTATGAAATTATCTAAATTATTTGCACGAAATACAAAAGACACATTTATTACTAATATATTTTATAATTTTAAAACCAGGTTTCATTTGGGTTCTGTTTTTAAAAAGTATTCAAACAATCGAGTGTATTTTTTCATAATCAAAATTTTGAATTTAGAGCGTCCCCATTTTGTTATTAGCCAAATTTTCTAAATCATTTGTATGGAATATTAAAGATAAATTTATTCTTAATAAATTCTATCAATTTCAAGTCATTTTCTGTTTTGAGTTTTTTTTTTAATTGAATGCATTTTTCTAATATTGAATTTTTGAGTTTAGAAGGTCGCCATTTTGTTATTAGAAAAACTTTCTGAAGTATTTGTATAGAACATTATAGATGAATTTATTTTAAATAAATGGTATAATTTTTAAATGATTTGGAGTTTAGATTATGTTTATAAATTTTGTTTTAACCATCAAATGTATTTTCTTTATAATCAAAAATTTGTGATTAAAGCGTTGTTATTTTGTTATTTATAAAATTTTCTGATATATTTGTACGAAATACCAAAGGCACATTTATTTTTAATACATTCTATAATTTAAAAACTAATTTTCATTTGGTTTCTGTTTTTAACAAGTATTCAAACAATGGAGTGCATTTTTTTATAATCAACATTTTGAGTTTGGAACGTCGCTATTTTGTTATTACTTAAATTTTCTTTATCATTTGAATGAAATATTAAATATAAATTAATTCTTAATAAATTATATTATTTAAATCCATTTTCTGTTTTGAGTTATCTTTTTAATAATGGTTAAATCACTTGAATGCATTTTTCTAAAATTGAATGTTTGAGTTTACAGCGTTGCCATTTTGTTATTAGTCAAATTTTCTAAAGTATTTGTATATAATATTAAATACCAATTTATTTTGAATAAATAATATAGTTTTCAAATGACTTACAGTTTAGATTATGTTTATAAATTTTGTTTAACCCATCAAATGCATTTTCTTTATAATTAAAAATTTGTGTTTAAGGCGTCGTTGTTTTGTTATTTATGAAATTTTCTGAAGTATTTGTACGAAATACAAAATACACATTTATTTATATTATATTCTAGAATTCTAGAATCAATTTTCATTTGGGTTCTGTTTTTTAGAAGTATTCAAACAATCGGGTGCATTTTTTTCATAATCAAAATTTTGAGTTTGCAGCGCTGCCATTTTGTTATTAGTCAAATTTTCTTAATTATTTGTATGGAATATCAAAGATAAATTTATTCTAAATAGATTATATCAATTTCAAGCCATTTTCTTTTTTGAGATATCTTTTTAATAACGGTTAAATCAATTAAATGCATTTTTCTAAAATTGAATGTTTGAGTTTAGAGGGTTGCCATTTTGTTATTAGCCAAATTTTCTGAAGTATTTATATAGAATATTATAGATGAATGTATTCTAAATAAATACTATAATTTTTATATAAGTTACAGTTTACATTATGTTTATAAATTTTGTTTTAACCATCAAATGAAATTTCTTTACAATAAAAAATTTTTGTTTGAAGCGTCGTTGTTTTGTTCTTTATGAAAGTATCTGAATTATTTGTACGATATACAAAATACGCATTTATTTCTAATAAATTTTATAATTTTAGGAACAAATTTAATTTGGGTTCTGTTTTTAACAAGTATTCAAACAATCGAGTGCATTTTCTCTTAATCAAAATGTTGAGATTGGAGCGTCGCCATTTTGTTATTAGTCAAACTTTCTTAATCATTTGTATGGAATATTAAATGTAAATTCATTCTTAATAAAATCTATCATTGCGAAGCCATTTTCTGTTTTGATTTATCTTTTTAATAATCGTTAAATCAATTTAATGCATTTTTCTAAAATTGAATATTTGAGTTTAGAGCGTCTCCATTTTGTTATTAACCAAATTTTCTGAAGTATTTGTATATAATATTAAAGATTAATAAATTATTAATAGATCTTATAATTTTTAAACGAATTACACTTTAGATTATGTTAGTAGTTTTGATTTGTAACCATCAAATGCATTTTCTTTATAAGCAAAAGTTTGTGTTATTTTATTATTTAACACATTTAATTTATTATTGTAGTAATAAGTAATATTTAAAATGATAAAATATATTGCTAGGTACTTATAATATTATATATTACGGCATATTTTTTTTTCGAGGATCATAAAAAGGCGAAATTATTCGCGTGGTATCAAACGTCTGGGAAAATATTTTTTGATATGAAGCTCTTCGGCGGCCATAAATTTATAAGGAGACGTCGCCGTATAAAGACGACAGGCGCGTTCTCCATTTAAGGACGCGGCGATAAAAATCGCATAATGCACGAAACGCGACCCTAAACATTTTTTTTCCACGCTAATGGCCCACGTTAAAGTGTAAATTATTATGTCCGGAGAGGGAAGTAAAAAAAAAATCAAAGTCATTAAAACAGTTCCGAACACGTACGAATCAATCAACTCGTCCCTTAGTTTTATGGTAGTGAAGTAGAAGGGAATTCCCTTGTTACGGATCATGAAGCTGGCTCACGGAGGCGTTGACGGACGTCCAAGGGTTGTTTATTAGATTTATCGGAATTAAGGTCGTAAACTGGGTCAAGTTTTCCCTCTTTCTTAACCGTATGTGTGCTTAACATATAAAATATTGTTTGTATTTATTTATCAACGTATTGGTTTTATAAATAATAATAATAATATATTAATTGTAATATGAGGTTGATAAAATCTATATTATAATAAATTTTGTGAATTGGCATTAAGCACGAATCTGTAATAAAAACCAATTCGAATTTTTTTCTCAACGTTGCAGTGGTAAATAATTTGAATATATTAATATTAAAACTACTGCAGCGTATAATAATGAAGTTAATCTTAATGAAAAAAAATTGTAACCCTCTCGCTCACAGGATTTTTCATTAATTTTCCAAGATTTTTTAAGGGCCCATTTCCGGCTTTCGCCGGCACGAAAATACCGTTTCCTATGTTTGATGGAGCGCGATACTCGCCAGTTCGTCGGTGGCCTCGTTCCCACGTGAAAATCATTAGTGCCCACTCTGCCATTCGAGGGGGTTGGTAGGGGGTGGTTGTGGGGAGCGATAACGTATTTTTGCGAGACACGAAAAGCTCCGAGTCGAGCCCTTAAATGGTCCGCTGAGTGTGAAATGTAATCGTAATCTCCGGACGCATCAAACCACCACCACCACCACCCTTGTAGGAGTACAGTTGTCGTCCACGTATACATCCGCGCCCCCCTCCTCTTCACCTTCTCTTTTCAACCCCCGCAGCACGCTGACACATTTGTTACCGCCACCGTTTACCGTGTGAGCCCATTACACGACAGTTATACCGGACATTAGGGTAATTGCGTAATTGGACGCCAGTTTGGGGTTTACGTTCAATTGTTTTGATACAAAAAAAGAGAATATTCACATAACTGTAAATATTTTATTACATTACTCAAATGGAAGAATATGAATTAGTTGGCCCGGCGCCTCCACCATAATTGTCTATTATATCAATAATTAATTTATTATTAAATGTTAAGAAAATATTACATTATTTCAATGTATATATATCAGTGAAGAGTGTTGTGCCTAAAACACGTCGGACATTTATTATTTTAATGTATTTATTTTAGTTTTAATAATTATATTTAACTAATAAATACTATGCGAAATAATTTGGATATTTTATTCCAACCTATGTAAACACCTCCAATTGTGAGCGAAATTAATTCGTCACGTATAATCCTTATCCAAACACAAATTAGCCATGATAGTCCGCGAATTAATCGGAGCGACCGCGGCGACCGCGTGAAATTTACATTCCGTACGTCGGGTCGGACGAATTCCAGTGTAAACACGAGTTTTGCATATGCGGTACATAATGCACAGTGCTATGAATTCGAATGGGAAACGGTGCATCTGAACCGCATCCTCGTGCGGATCGAATGGGAATTTTATATGGAAATGCCTCTCCTCACGTCTGGCCGTGTCACACGAGGAAAATTCCGCCAGACGACCGGAAAACTCGGCTGATTGCCGCATTGAAATCGGCATCCATGATCTTGATATATGATCCTGCCAACCTCCGCCCCGGGGCCGAATTAGTTTTCTTGTAAATATGCAAGGGACGGATTGCTTTCAATAAGGCAACGATATATCTTCTGATGTGTGTGATGGATAATTTACGTTAGATTTAATTAAATTGAAGTTCTATAAATTATATTCTGGAAAATGTACAGTATATTTTAACATTATTTGCATCATTCTACATATTGGATATTTAATAAAGAAAATTTCACTTAGATTGTGTTACTGATTATTACTTGCTCGAAGGATGGTTGAAAAAATGGAAAGTACGATTGTTTTCTATCAAGAGAATAAAAGAAAATAAGGTCGAGAAGGTCTGGCATGGGTTAAATATCTGCAGGGAGTACTGTATAAATGTGGGAGTATGGTATATAAATAAAAAACGGAATCAAATAAGGAAGAAAATGTCTTATAGATCCGGTGAAGAAGAGAGGTGAGAGGTTTAAGGGCGATTTTAATGCAACAGCTCTCAGAATAAGTGTTTAAACGTGGGTAGGAAGATGAAGGAGTATGTTATAGAAGAGGGATGGAGGATATTAAATGGATGCACAGAAGGGTTTAGGAAGGCAAGACAACATACATTGAGCTTTAAAGATTGACAATGTTTTTTTATAAAGTCAAGGAAAGAGATTAAATGAATGGATGTAGAAGTGAAGTGATGAAGTTAAGATGTGGAAGAATATAAGGAAGAGAGAAAAGAAAATATTTAGGCAGCTGCTAAATCAGATATGAAAACGGTAAACTATATCAAGAAATCAACCTGAGTATACACTTATTCTCAAAAGAAATACTATGTGAAAGCCATTCAATAAAATTAGTCGACATTGTTAACCGAACCGATGTGATCTCAGGTGGCTTGGATAAGTCTAAGGGTATTCCACAGGGTAGTATTCTAGGCCCATTATTATTTACAATATTTGTTAATGATCTTAAACTGAAACTTAAGTCACTTAAAAAACAGTCTGCTCTGAATAAAGCAAAATGTTTCATTGGAAAAAGTTTGAAATCTCCAAAAATCGGGTGTCTTTTTGATAACGTTGTAGTACCTATAGCTGTTTGAATCAACAAACATTTAAATTGCTTTTATTCTTCTGCACTAAATTTATCCCCAACTTTTTCAAGATGGTAATAATTTTGCATACACTCTCCTCAGTTTCTCTTTTCAAAGATTTCAATATTTTTTTTACTTATTCAAGGTTAACAAGGGGTAAACCGAAAACTGATTTTAAATTTTAATTTCTTACCATAAATTTACTCACAGATTTTCTCACGATGGCAATCATTTCGCATATTAAATCCGAAGTTTTTTAAGATTTGATTCCCCACAAAAAATTAATTTTCTACAAAAAAAATATCAAGGTCTGAAAATTAGAAGTAAACCAGGTTTAAAGGAAGGAAGGGTTCACATAAATTGAAAAAACCAGAAGTACTTATATAAAGGCGAAATAATAATGTTGATGTTTTTTTTTATGGAATTTAAAAGCCATTCTTTTAGCTAAAGTTTTCAATATACTTGCAGATGTATGAGTTGCTACCTACCCATCCTTCGATTAAGATAAAACAAATAAGGCTTTTTTTATAATAAATTACTTAATAAAGTAATTTATACAATAAATCAAGTTAAATGTTTTCAAAATTTTCATTTTTACATTTTCAAATCTTACTGATTAGATGTCAATTCTCGTTTACATTAGCAAAATATGACGGACACCCACCCTTCATATACATTTAAATGTTTCATTATTTATTAAAAAAATGTCAATCATCAAAATTTTGTAATATTTGTATCTAAAATTGACGTATTTAGTTTTTACATCATGCAGGTTGAAAATTGTTGACGAATGAATTATTGAAATGTGATATAAAATATGACGACAAATAAATAAACAGATAACAATTTACAGATATGACAGAAGACATATGACATATGACAGATGATAAATAACAGTAGATATATGAAATGTAATAAATAATTGACATGAGATATAAAACATGACAACTAATAAAAAACGATTTACAGATTACATATGACATATGACAGATCATATATGAGAGATGATAGATGATAGATGATAAATGACAGATTACATGTGATATGTGATAGATAAAAGGCAACAGGATATTTTTGCGATAGATTATAAAATGTTACAACTGACGAATATCAAAAAACAGATGATGGATGCTATGATAGATGCTATGACAATTAAAACATGATATTAATGACCTTTGTATTAATCTTCTTTTTTTCTGGTTTTGGTCTCACAGTTATCTTTGTTTGTCTTATTTCTGTCTATAATATTTTTTTGTAAAATTCGTAATATTCTTAGATGAATTTTGAACATTTAAATTTCCATTTTTGAGCTGATTTTTCTATTGATTTTTTATGTTAAAACTTCTTCTCTTAAATCTATCTATTTTCTTTTTAATAATTGGATTTTAGCAGTTATGATAAATGAAAGATGACAAGATAAATGACTGATCATTTATGAAATGTAATAGATAATAGACAAGTGACGAATGAATAATTGAGTTGAGATATAAAACATGACGACAAATAAAATAACAGATTACAAACGGTAGATGACATGTGACAGATGATAGATGATAGAATATAGATGGCATAAAATATAAATCAATTAAACTATCAAAATAACAGATGACAAATAAATGATAGATGACAGATGATCGATGACAAATAGATGACAGATGATAAATAACAGATTACCTACATTTATGTTTGTTTTGTCTCTAGTCCCCATTGTTTAATAACACATGATACATGAGAGATGAGAACAGATAACAGATGACAAGCGATAGATGCTAGATGACAGACTACATGTGATATATGACATATAGCGTCTGATAGATAAAAGGCAACAGGATAATATTTTTGCAATAGATTATAAAATGTTACAACTGTCGAATATCAAAAGACAGATGATAGATGCTATGACAGATGAAATATGACAGATAACAAATGAAACACGATATTTATTACCATTTTTTGTTTGGGTCTTGCAGTCATTTTTGTTTGTCTTATTGCTTATAATAGTTTTTTGTAAAATTCGTACTATTCTTAGGTGAATTTTGAACATTAAAATTTCCATTTTTGAGCTGATTTTTCTATTCTTAAGACATTAATTTTTCATGTTAAAAGTTTTTCTCTCAAATCTATCTACTTTTTCTTTAATAATTGTGTTTTAACAGTCATGACCGATGACAGATGACACTAGATAAATAACAGATGATTTATGAAATGTAATAGATAATAGACAAAAGGTGACGAATGAATAATTGAGATAAAGGGCTTGACTGTTTTTAGCAGCTAAATCATCAACGATTAGCAATTAATGTTATCATGTATATGTAGGGTGGGTGGGTGGCCTCTATCCTACCCTTAAATCAATTAAACATAATGGAGGGTTTTAATTAGAAATTGTAAAATATAAACAATGAAAAAATAATTGCAATTTTTGTTTGATTTATTCATTCAAATACTTCAAATAATTTATGATGATGTTTCACTGACTGGAGGGTGGGATAGAGGCCACTTGACCACCCTACATATACATATTAACTTTTAAGTTTAAATATAAATGTCTTTCTTTAGCTAATTTAGATTTAAAGTCTGCCCATCCTTAACTCAAAAGTGTTGCCTCTTTAATTCTCTGTTATTCAAAAGTTTTGTAGTTAATTTTATTGGATACAACGAAACGATAGGAATTAATGTTTATATTTATATGTAGGGTAGATGGGTGAACTCTATCCTACCCTCCAATCTGTAAAATATCATCAAAAATTATTTCAATAAATCTATTAAATTTTACAATAATGTTATAATTGTTTACGTTTTACAACTTTTAAATAAAACCCTCGCTTATGTTCTACTGATTGGAGGGTAGGTTAGAGGCCACCCACCCACCCTAAAATTAGAGTTAGTGGTTACAACAATGCACGTAAAGGTGTAACAGATGGTAAAAGACTTTAAAATAAATTTTAACTATATTCATAATTATAATAAAATATATAAAAGTTGTAGAAAAATTTATTAAATATTGATGAGTGTGGAGACTTAGACTTCGTTATACATCATAATTCACAAACGAAACACTTAACTTTATTTGTATAACTGGGACTTGTAAACTTAAATTGAAGAAAATTAAATTACATTCGATGATTTAAAAACTTGTGGAAAATTATCCACATGAGTAAAGATGCTGAAAATCACAAAATGTATCCCTTTTCAGCTAGTTTTCAATAAAATATCAAAACAATTGATAATATATAACAAAATGGCAGCGTTCTAAATTTAAATTGAAGAAATTAAATTTTCATTCGAGCATTTCATTTTTTTTTTTAAACTTACTCACTTGATTAATTATGCTTATAATTGCAAAATGTATGCCTTTTAATCTATTTTTTAATAAACCATCAAAACAATTGGTAATATGTAGCGAGAAATAAAATGGCAGCACTCTAAACTTAAATTGAAGAAAATAAAATTACATTAAAGGATTTAAAAAATTGCAAAAAATTACCTACATGAGTAATTATGTTCAAAATTACAAAATTCATCCCTTAATATGTAGTTTTTAATAAAACATCAAAACAATTACTAATATATAGCGAGAAACAAAATGGCAGCGTTCTAAATTCAAATTGAAGAAATTACAATTTCATTCAAGGATTTAAAAAATTGTAAAAACTCACCCACTTAATTAATCTTACTTAAATTTGCAATATTCATCCCTTATCATCTATATTTTTAATAAACCATTAAAACAGTTGCTAATATGTAGCGAGAAATAAAATGGCAACACTCTAAACATAAATTGAAGAAAATTAAATTACATTCAAGAATTTAAGAAATTGTAAAAAAATTACCTACACTAGTAATGATACTGAAAACTACAAAATTCATCCCGTATTATCTAGTTTTTAATAAACCATCAAAATAATTGATAATAATTATCGAAAAACAACATAGCAGCGTTCTAAACTTAGATTGAAGGAAATTAAATTACATTCGAGGATTTTAAAAAATTGTAAAAAACTACCCACATAAATAATGATGCTGAAAATTACAAAGGTTGTCCCTTATTATCTCATTTTAAATAAACCATCAAAATAATTGTTAATATATATAGCGTGAAACAAAATAGCGGCGTTCTAAATTTAGATTAAAAAATTCTAAAAATTTACCCACTTGATTAATTATACTGAAAATTGCAAAATTTATTCTTTGTAATCTAGTTTTTTAATAAACGATTAAAACAATTGTTAACATGTATCGAGAAACAAAATGGCTACGTTATAAACTTAAAGTAAAGAAAGAAAAAAATTATATTTAGTGACTATAGTTTCGAAAATTTCAATTTATCAATTTTCAAACTAGAAGAACTTTCCAGAAATATTCTTTCTAGGTTTTTAGAATTTTTTATAATATCTTGCCTTATTTTGCACACTATTAATTACCAACAATTTTCTTTCCAGATTTTTAGAAATAATTCTACATACATATTTTCTTCGAATTGTGCGGATTTTCTTTTACGATTTTAAAACTTTCCTACAACTTCCATTCCAGAATTTTAGATTTTTTATCACCTATTGCCTTATTCTGCAAAACTTTCTACCGAATTCATAATATCTCCAAGTTCAAGAGTTTTAGAATTCTACATAAATATTTCCTACCAAATTTTTTTATGTTTTTTTGAAGTTGGAGTTTAAAAAAATTGCAGCAATTTCTCTTTTTTTTAAATTTATTTATTACTTCACAAAAGTATTGCAATTTACATATAAACTAAAGCAATTATTTCTCTTGTAGATTTTTAAATATTTTCATCATTTTATGCCGTATTTTACTAACTTCGTTTTTTTGAGAGTTTTAGAATTTTCCAATGATGCATCTCCAAATTTCTTATTATCCATTTCCTCTTGAATAAAATTATTTTCAAAGCAATTTTTTGTTTAGATTTCTTCACAAAACTTTGGAAATGCAAGAATTTTCTTTCAGAGTTCCTGAATTTTTAAGTCATTTCGGATATTCAAATTCTTTTATCATTTCTTGATTTCTTTTGCAAAAGTTTCCTTCAGAAATTTGACTACTGTCCAGAAAATTTTTGAATTTTACAAACATTTTTCTTTCAAATTGCGAACATCTCTTTTGAGGGTTTAAGAAATTTCTCTGATAAGTTTTTATATTATTTAATTAACTGGTATCTTATTTTGCAATTATCCTTCTAGATTTGTTGAACTTTTATTTAATTTTTTCTTCAAAATACAATATATTTTTTTAAATAAAGGAAACTTAAAACTTTTTTATACCACTTTTTGTGAAACTTAAAACTTTTATATACCACTTTCTATTACACTTTTTGTGACTAGTTTCGATTACACGGTAATCATTATCACACAAGTCACAAAAAGTGTAGTAAATATTAGTATAAAAAAGTTATGTTTCCTTAATTTTTAAAATTGAAAATGTACCACGAAGTTAACGCCGCGAAGATTCAAGAAATATACTAAAACTTTCTTTATAGATCTTTTTAGTGTTTTTCATTAATTCTTTTCCAAATTATGACTGTTTTATGATTTAATCTAATTTTGCAAGCTTTTCTTCAAAATTTCTACTATTTTCTAGCAATTTCTCATCCATATTTGTAGAATTTTATATAAATATTTCTTCCAAATTGCAAACATTTTTAGTTAGCGTTTTAGACTTTTCTAGCAATTTCTCTTCAAGCCTCCACAATTTTTTATAACGTTTCACAAGTTTTTAAGAATTTTAAAATGTTTTAATTTCCCTTCCAGATTACTGTAATTGGACATCATTTTTTTCCAAATCGTTACAACATTTTTTTATTATACAGGATTTTCCAGCATATTCTTTTTTAAGATTATTAGAATTGTTCATCATCTGTTGACCTATTTTAAAGCTTTTAAAAATATATTTTTCTGTAATTCCTCTTATATATTAGTTATTCTTACAAATTGCGTGTCTGTGCACTTTCTTAGCGTAGTCTTTACCTTTTGTTTATTATCCTAGCGATATCTTGACCAACCATAACAAAGTATATATTACCTTACGAGGCACTAAATTGTTTATTATCCCAGCGTACTCTTGACTTACCAGAATAAACTTCTTTAAGCTTTAAGTCTAATTTTCTTTATTAATAAAATGTATTAAAATCCTTTAGTTCGTTGTAGAAAATTAAATAATAATTTAAATTATTATTTCTTTATTAAGATAACTTTTTGATGCAATTGTCATTTTATACTCTATTGACACATTTAAAATAAAGACATATATTTTAATATACATTCATTCAATATATTAACTACAATTACCTTAAAACTGTTAGCAATAATTCGAATCGTACAGTCCTATTCTGGAATTTCGGTCGCTCCCTTTAGTTTAGATTCAATGGTGTAAAGTACTAGTCGTTAATTGATCACTGGTAATACGTTTATATTTGTACATACGTGTGCAGTGTGTACGTAACAAACCGAAAGCTAATTAAAGCCATTGTAGCGTAGAACGAATAATAACCGTATAACCCGGCGCATTCACCATAATTGCGCGCCCGCTATGTTTAATGCCTAATTGCAAACAAAGCGCACAAAACGCGAAAACACGGCACTCTCTGGAATTAGCGTGTTTTGTTGAAGCTCACATCCACTGGGAGAGTACCGACGGTAAAATACACGGGTTTATCGCCGTACACAGAAATAAATTTAAAAATGCATAAAAATCGTAATGTAAATAATTTAAATTTAATTAAATAAAATTATCTCTTATTGAAGTAATATTCTTATATATAGTTAATATTAAACCTTTAATACTACAGTATTGGCAATATAATTAAGAAGAGTGTAATGAAAAGGAAATTCATATTTAGCATTACTGCACTTTTACTGTGTAAAAGATAGCATGTGAAAATATGTGTTGTAAATAAATAGATAAATAAAATAAAATAAATATTGTACATTCGGTGTATTAATAATAAACTTTTTATCGTAAATTGAATATTTAAAATTGAAAAAGCTCAAACAATTATTATTTATGCTACGGTTTCGAAAACAGAATCTGTGCAGTTGTAAATTAAAATTTCGCCCCGTTCGCATGCCGACATTACACCCCCGTAATCCGATAATAACCGTAATTACACGTACACACATATACGAGTTGTGCGAACACACGCGTCACTTATTAAGTAATGAGTTTGCTTAATTAAAACGAGCCTCAGTGTTTTTGAACGTTATTAACTAATTGGGCCACCGTAGCGCGGTATGTTTTGCAAACAATTGCCGTCGTAGTTAAAATTTGCAATCAGTTTGTAACGCTAGTCTATTTAATTAATATCAATTACATGAATTCATTAATTAGATTCCGTAATAATTATAAACCTGAAGAAAAATTCTATATAAAATTATTAGATTCAAGCGTGATAATAAAGATTTGCAGATTACGATGAGGAACGCATAAATACATGAATAATACCGCTTTAATTACAAAATCGTGTTTGTTCGTCAAGTGTCCATTGTGTTATTTCAGTCGTCATGAATAAAATATTACTCACTTTTGTTTGAGCCTCTCTTTTCTCTCACTTCCGGCGCCCATTATCTTTCTTTGCATTATGGCCTCATTAACGGTTCTTATAAAATTTCCGACTTGATTCTCTGATATCATCAGAAAACATCTTAATTTAAATAATTTTTCAAGTATTTACGTAAATTTACTCCAGCAGGAATTGGGTTTAAATTTTCAGAATCTATTAAGAAATAAGATGGTTATGAAATTTTACTAAAACAAACAACTTATAAACATAATTACAATCCATTTTGTTGAGAATGAAGAAATTAAAAATTGCAATCGAAAGTTTAAAAAATCCTAAACAAATAACTACAACAGGAATTGGGTTTAAAAATACAAATTCTATTAAGAAATAATGTGGTTATAAAATATTCTAAAACAATTGTCATACGTGACCTATAAACAAAATTACAAACCTATTTGTTGAGAATGAAGAAATTAAAAATTGCAATCCAAAGTTTAAACCATCCTAAACAAATAGTTGCAGCAGGAATTGATTTTAAAATCTCAAAATCCATTAGAAAATAGTGTAGTTATAAAATTATAGTAAAACAATTAACATACGTGATCTATAATTAAAATTATAATCCATTTGGTTGAAAATTAAGAAATGAAAAATTGCATTCCAGACTTTAAAATTTAAAAAAAAAGTAACTGCTGCAGAAATTGGGTTTAAATTTTCAGAATCGATTAAGAAATAATGTGGTTATATAATTTTACTAAAACAATTGATATACTTCACTTATAAACAAAATTACAATCCATTTTGTTGAAAATGAAGAAATTAAAAATTGCAATCGAAAGTTTAAAAAATCCTAAACTAATAACTGCAGCAGGAATTAGGTTTAAAATTTCAAAATCTATTAACAAATAGTGTGGTTATAATACTGTACTAAAACAATTGACATATGTGACCTATAATCAAAATTATAATCCATTTTGTTAAAAATTAAGAAATGAAAAATTGCATTCCAGAGTTTAAAAAATAAAATAAAAATAACTGTATTAGGAATTGGATTTAAATTTTCAGAATCTATTAAGAAATAATGTGGTTATATGATTTTACTAAAACAATTGATATAATTCACTTACAAACAAAATTACAATCCATTTTGTTGAAAATGAAAAAATTAAAAATTGCAATCCAAAGTTTAAAAAAAACTAAAAAAATAACTACAGCAGGAATTAAGCTTAAATTTTCAAAATCTATTAAAAAATAGTGTAGTTATAAAATTATACTAGAACAATTGACATACGTGACCTATAAACAAAATTATAACACATTTTGTTGAAAGTAAAGAAATGAAAAATTACATTCCAGAGTTTAATTTTTTTTTTAAATAACTGCAGCAGAAATTTTGTTTAAATTTTCATAATCTATTAAAAAATAATGTGGTTATATAATTTTACTAAAACAATTGATATACGTCACTTATAAACAAAATTACAATCCATTTTTTTTTTAATTTAGAAATTAAAAATTGCAATCTAAAGTTTAAAAAATCCTAAACAAATAACTTCAGCAGGAATTAGGTTTAAAATTCCAAAATCTATCTAAGAATGGAGTGGTTACAATATTATACTAAAACAATTAACATACGTGACCTATAAACAAAATTATAATCCATTATGTTGAAAATTAAGAAATGAAAAATTGCATTCCAGAATTTAAAACATTTTTAAAAAATAACTGCCGCAAAAATTGGGTTTAAATTTTCAAAATCTATTAGAAAATAGTGTAGTTATAAAATTGTACCAAAACAATTGACATACGTGGCCTATAATCACAATTATAATCCATTTTGTTAAAAATTAAGAAATGTAAAATTGCATTACAGAATATAATTTTTTTTTAAATAACTGCACTAGGAATCAAATTTAAAATTTCAAAATCTATTAACAAATAGTGTGGTTATAATACTGTACTAAAACAATTGACATATGTGACCTATAATCAAAATTATAATCCATTTGGTTGAAAATTAAGAAATGAAAAATTGCATTCGAGAGTTTAAAAAATTTAAAAAAATAACTGCAGCAGAAATTGAGTTTAAATTTTCAGAATCTATTAAGAAATAATGTGGTTATGAGATTTTACTAAAGCAATTGATATAAGTCACAAAAAAAATACAATCCATTTTGTTGAAAATTAAGAAATTAAAAGTTGCAATCGAAAGTTTGAAAAATCCTAAACAAATAACTGCAGCAGGAATTAGGTTTAAAATTTCAAAATTTATTAGAAAATAGTGTAGTTATAAAATTGCACTAAAAGAATTGACATACGTGACCTATAAACAAAATTATAACACATTTTGTTGGAAATAAAGAAATGAAAAATTGCATTCCAGAGTTTAAAACATTTAAAAAATAACTGCAGCAGAAATTGGGTTTAAATTTTCAGAATCTATTAAGAAATAAGGTGCTTATGAGACTTTACTAAAACAATTGATATACGTCACTTATAAACAAAACTGCAATCCATTTTGTTGAAAATGAAGAAATTAAAAATTGCAATCGAAAGTTTAAAAAATCCTAAACAAATAACTACAGCAGGAATTGTGTTTAAAATTACAAATTCTATTAAAAAAATAGTGTGGTTATAAAATTATACTAAAACAATTGACATTCGTGACCTATAATCAAAATTATAATCCATTTTGTTGAAAATTAAGAGATAAAAATTGCATTCCAGAGTTATTTTTTTTTTAAATAACTGAAGCAGGAATTGGGTTTAAATTTTCAGAATCTATTAAAAAATAATGTGGTTATATGATTTTACTAAAACAATTGATACAATTCACTTATAAACAAAATTACAATCCGTTTTGTTGAAAATGAAGAAATTAAAAATTGCAATCCAACGTTTAAAAAATCCTAAACAAATAACTGCAGCAGAAATTAGGTTTAAATTTTTAAAATCTATTAACAAATATTGTGGTTATGTATCTTTACTAAAACAAATAACATAAGTTACTTATAAACAAAATTACAATCCATTCTGTTGCAAATGAAGAAATTAAAAATTGCAATCCAACGTTTAAAAAATCCTAAACAAATAACTGCAGCAGGAATTAGGTTTAAATTTTTAAAATCTATTAACAAATATTGTGGTTATGTATCTTTACTAAAACAAATAACATAAGTTACTTATAAACAAAATTACAATCCATTCTGTTGCAAATGAAGAAATTAAAAATTGCATTCCAGAGTTTAAAAAATTCTAAAAAAAACAACTGCAACAGGAATTAGATTTAGATTTTCAGAATCTATTAATAAATAGTGCGGTTATGAATTTTTACTAAAGCAAATGACATACGTCACTTATAAACAGAATTGCAATCTATTTTGTTGCAAATGAAGAAATTAATTGCATCCCAGAGTTTAAATAATTCTAAAAAAACAAATGCAGCAGGAATTTAATTTCAATTTTCAGAATCTATTAAGAAATAGCGTGGTTATGCATTTTTACTAAAACAAATGACATACGTCACTTATATACAAAATTACAATCTATTTTGTTGCAAATCAAGAAACTAAAAATTACATTCTAGAGTTGAAAAAAATCTAAAAAAATAACTGCAGCAGGAATTTGATTTAGATTTTCAGAATCTATTCAAAAATAGTGCATAACATACGTCACTTGAAGAAATGAAAAATTCACATTGCACATGAAGAAATTAAAAATTCATTCCAGAGTTTAAAAAATTCTGAAAAAACAACTTCAGCTAGAATTAGTTTTAGATTTTCAGAATCTATTAACAAATATTGTGATTATGCATTTTTAATAAAACAAATGACATACGGCACTTATAAACAAAATTACAATCTACGTTGTTGCAAATACAGAAATTAAAAATTGCATTCCACAGTTTAAATAATTCTAAAAAAAACAACTGCAGCAGGAATTTCATATAGATTTTCAGAATATATTAACAATTAGTGTGATTATGCGTGCTTACTCAAACAAATGAGATACGTCACTTATAAACAAAATTACAATCTATTTTGTTGCAAATGAAAAAATTAAAAATTGCATTCTAGAGTTTAAAAAATTCTAAAAAAACAACTGTAGCAGGAATTTGATTTAGATTTTTAGAATCTATTAACAAATAGTGTGATTATGCATTTCTACTAAAACAAATGACATACGTCACTTCTAAACAAAATTACAATCTATTTTGTTGCGAATGAAGAATTTAAAAATTGCATTCCAGAGTTTAAAAAATTCTAATAAAAAACAACTCCACATGAAATAATTTTAGATTTTCAGAATCTATTAACAAATAGTCTGGTTATGCATTTTTACTAAAACAAATGACATACGTGTTTTATAAAAAAAATTACAATCTATTTTGTTGCAAATAAAGAAATTAAAAATTGCATTCCAAAGTTTAAAAAATTCTAAAAAAACAACTTACGTCTTTTATAAACAAAATCACAATATATTTTGTTGCAAATGAAGAAATTAAAAATTGCATTCCAGAGTTTAAAAAATCCTAAACAAATAACTGCAACAGGAATTAGGTTTAAAATTTCAAAATCCATTGTTTAAAATTACATCAAAATTCTCATCCAATTCAAATAGAGGATAAAGAAAAATCTATTAACAATATTGCAATATTATTAAAAAATCTGAAAAATTAAAACAGGGAAAATCAACTTTCTTCACAAACAGAAAATAAAGATTTTTTTTCATTGAACATCCCCGGAAATCCTCCCTTTACTCCAAAAAGGCAAAAGTCGAATCGAATCTTGCATTTTAAATGATTAATCCGGGGAGCGGGGCGGGTAGGAGGACGTCGGCGGCGTTGAGGAGGATGAAGAGGTCAGAAAAGAATTTATTAAAAGTGTAACAAAGCCAAACCGGAGAGTAATAAGAGGCGGAATGTAAAGGGATTAGACAGAAATTTATGAAGGGAAAAAAAACGAGGAGATAAATTAATGTCCGGAGTTTCGCCACGGACGATAGGGAAGTAAATATTCGTGACCCGGATTCCGTTTCCAGTTCTGAAAGACCTAAATGTTTTCGTTAATCATCTGCGATAATAAGAACGTTTGACTAATTGCATTAGTTTAATGGGAATTTTCTTATTAAAGCGATTTAATTATTTTATCTTGTTAGAACTATAATAATATTTGTAAATTAAATATTGATTTACAGTACAATAATATTTGCTACTAGAATGAAATCTTTATATCAAAATTGCTTTTTTTCCAGTTTTTATTTATTTTGAGCTTTCAGCCTTAAGCGTGTGTGTATTTTATGGTAGAACTAAGTCCGGACAGGTGTGCACAGGAAGGTAAATATTGTTCTCCGACTGGAGGAAGAGGTAATTACGGATAATTTCATTTTCTGGGCGGGAAAAATGCACTAACCGCGTCGGGGGCTAATGTAATTTCCTGCGAGGGTAAATATCTGCGGAGTAGAGCAAACTGTTTTTAATGCGCTTCGTGTGCGGTTAATTAACGTCCGATATTTTATCAGAGTGTGAAGTGGGATGGGATGAAATAATCGGCGTGGGCAATTTTTTTTTATACATTAATACAGGCCATATAATTTCAACCTTATTATTGCATAATAATTTGATTTTATATGTAAAACATTATTTACTTATTAGTTATATTACTTAAGCTACATATCAATATTTTTAGTAATGGTTTTCATGTTAGATAAATGGTGGATGCGCCGGGTACTAATGATAATTGTTTATATTATTTAGAATTAAAAATTAAGAATGAAATAAAAATATGATCAAATTCTCACCTATTACAACTTAATTATACTCGCAGAAAATTACATGATTTTTTATCAAAGCACTAATATTACCCACACGCAAAACCTTTGAAGTTTACTACAGAATTTCATATCGTAAATACAGTTATACGAGAGGGAAAAAATCCCTTTTGTATACATCGGCCTACTCTTTGATATACTCAAATAACGTTTATTTGTGTGTGTGTGTGTATGATTGTACGTGCAAGCAAGTTCAATTTGTGATGGAAAATCGCATAAATATTTCGCGGTGAATTTTGAATACGCTCGTATTTATTGCTGTCCCCGGCTGACATTCAAATCGAATTAAGCGGGTCAATACTTGAGTCTACAACATTGCCTTTTTTACAACTCTTGTGCCCCACAATGTTGTTTAATAGGGGTAAACACAGGAGTGAAGAAAAAAGTGGTCACGCGAGTTACTTACGTGAAATTGTCTGGGTGTTTGCATTGATTTTCTCAAAGGTTACGCAATTTGATTTAAGTAGTTTTTCTCTAGAACATTAATACGGTTTTTTCTTCATCTAATAAAAATCTTATAGAAGTTAACCTCTACTATTTAAACACTAGCTATAAGCTAACTGCAAATAGTGAAGACCACAATTTTCGCCAAACATTTCACTCTGTGATTATTTAAACGTCCCATACATTTGAATCTATTGTGAGCGAGTGTACGTGCAGAAACAACAGAGGTAATTATTTAATGGGCCCGTGTGACGTCGTGTGTTTATGGTGGATGCGCCCCGGATAATGGAATTAGTGCTGATTTATTAGTGAAGCGCAAATGGTGGATGCGCCGGGCGCCCCGCAGTATAATCCTTTACAACTCTCAACGTTTAATTAAGCGGCATTTAATAAAACGTCTCGGATGGCAAATCCCACCCTGATCTATTCATCAACGTCGTTTAATCATTTAAAATCGCGTATAAAACGTACTCATTATTAACCACACATAAGCGTAATGATAAATTTTCCACACCGCCAAGAATCAATCTCCAGTCGCATTCCGGAGCTATTCCATTTACTTCTTGACTGATGCGGAATATTCGAGTTATTCCGGCCGGGAGGGTGGGCCGCTGAATAAGTAAACGTGTTGCGCCGTGTAGGATCCTTTGTGACACGAGGAGGGATGGCGAGGAGGACCCTTTAAATTACAACCACCGCAAAATTTATCTAGGACCTGTCGAATCTGGCGAATATATAAAAAGAAGGGTCACCTGTACGGCTCGTTACCCGAAGAAACAAAAGAAGTAAAATATATGCGCTGTAAATTCTGGATGCACACGTACACGGCGGTGGTTTCAGGTGATCGATCCGTCCCCGTTTGACGTCAGGGTTGGGCTCTGAATTTAGTTCAACGACCTCCATTACACTTATAAAAGGTGTTCCTTCTGTTTTGGATTTCCTTATGGTCAGAATAGAAAATGTGCCGGCGAAAATTTTTATTAGGGGAAGATTTATAAATATAAACATAAACATAAACATGCGTGGCGAATTTAATTTATTTCCACCTTAATAAAATCGTCTTTTTAATGCTTGATTACTCTTTACGCTTGATTAATTGAATTTATTTATTATTTATTATTATGATGCTTTAGATCATCTGTTAACCAAATATATCATTAGATACAACCGTAAAAAAATTAACTTAAGTTTGAGCAAAGAAATCTTCAGTTTTTTTAAATTTTCTTGCAGACAAACCTTAATACAATGTTTTAAACTCCAGTCATGTTGCCAAACTTCCAAAATAACAATATTATTGTATTTTTTAAATCACTATTTCGAATTGATCATTATTTTAAATAGTGATTAATATTAAGGTTTTAATAGCTGATTAACTCTCAGCTCCCAAAGTACTTATTTTATTATTAATAGCAAGATGTTATAAACAGGCTGACCTTAATAAATTACAACGTTTTCGTAAATAATTGCCGTGACCTTTGGTAACTTTGCGAAATATATTTGTCGACGTTTACTTTCCATCTATTACAAACACAAAAGTTTTGTTATTATATGACATTAATTTTCACACGAAGAAAGAATTATTATTTCGCACACACAGCAGAAAATTTTGTTGTGATTAATATATCAATTCACCACCCACCCGCAAATTTCAAAGATGTTCTTCATGTTATTATAACCACACTTGTAGTTTATCTCTTATTACGTATGTAGAGTAGGTGGGTGGCCACTATTTTATCCTGCAGTTTTAAGTAAATAATGACACTTTTTAATTCAGAAAAACATATTCAAAGTGTAAATCTAGTATATAACTGTTTTATCTAGTATATAACTGTTTTCAGCAAAATATTTGTGTATGATGAATAGGTTGGAGGGTGGGATAGAGGCCTCCCACCCACCCTACATATATTTTGGCACTGCTACCAACATAATTGCTTTAGTTTCCTTAAATTAAATCGCACATTTTAAAGATGTTTTTGATATTATTATAACCACTCTTGTAGTTTATGTTTTATTAAATATATAGTGTGGGTGAGTGGCTACTATATTACCTTCCGGTTTTAAGTTAATAACGACAGTTTTTAATTAGGAAAAATATATTCAAAAAGTGCAGTTTACATCGGCAATCTAATAAATAACTGCTTGTTATCTAACTGATTTTCAACAAAACACTCTTGTATGATTTAGAGGTTGGAGGGTGAGATAGTGGCCACCCACCCACCCTACATATATTTCGGCACATTTATCAGCATGGTTGTTTTAATTTCCCTAATTAAAAATAGAAATTTGAATGATGTTTTTAATGTATTTTAACTACTGTTGTAGTTTATGTTTAATATTATATGTAGGGTGGGTAAGCGGTCACTATCCCACCCTCCAGTTTTAACTTAATATCGACGCTTTTCGTATATGAAAAACATATATAAATAGTGGAGTTTATGTAAAAAATCTAACATAAAACTGCTTGTAATGTAACTGATTTTAGCAAAACAATCGTGTATGATGTAATAGTTTGAGGGTGGGACAGTGGCCACCCACCCACCCTACATATATTTTGGCACTTTTACCAACATGATTGTTTTAGTTTTATAAAATAAAAACTCAAATTTTGATAATGATTTTGATAGTTTTGTAACTAACAGTTTATAGAAATATAAAAATTTAACAAACTTGAAAATGGGTTAAAAATTGCAAATGTGATTTATAATTATTACATTTTTAACAAAATTAAAATATAACATACACACATTGGCTGAAAATACAATGAC
This sequence comes from Ontholestes murinus, assembly GCA_963969525.1. Taxonomy (NCBI): domain Eukaryota; kingdom Metazoa; phylum Arthropoda; class Insecta; order Coleoptera; family Staphylinidae; genus Ontholestes; species Ontholestes murinus. The sequence goes on from OZ018391.1 coordinate 76,131,860, forward strand.
AACACTGTAAACTCAAAGCAACAAGAAACAAAAATTGCAACCCGCTGCTTGAAAAATTGTAATAATTACAAGAATCCTGAAAAGAGCTTCAAAATCGCTAAATCCACTCAGAAATGATTTATTTTCGATAATATAAGAAAATAATATGCATGTATTGGCTAAAAATATAATAGCAACACTGTAAACCCAAGGTTACAAAAATCTAAAATTGCAACTCAAAATTAAAAAATTTCTAAAAATTATACCAACTATTCTACCGTTCAATATTTAATTTATTTGCGAGCGTTTTTAAAGGTCAAAGTGACTTAAAGGCCAAAACCATTTGATGGTCATTTTAAAGTCAAGGTCATTTGAGCGACAAGGTCACTTGAAAGTCAAGCCCATTCGAAGGTTAAGGTCACTTGAATTCAAGTTCATGTGAAGGTCAAGTTCAGGAACCTTAAACAAGCCGATTCTAGAACTTCCTCATGATTCTCAGAGAAGGTTCTAAAAACGGCCAGTTTCCCATACTATTGCCAAAAAATTTAGGATGAATTTAGCTAAAATGCTTTTAGTAATCTCTAGTGGAAATATATACCAAAGCTGTACAAAGATAAATAAATAATAATAATTTGTCTATTTTTTTGATAGATCTTGTAAAGCAAATAAACTAAATTTAACTAAACTAATAATAATATTTCGTAAAGGAATATCTATTATACAAAATACAAAAACTACAAATAATTTTCAGAATAACCAATCTGTCTTAAAACTAACCTAATTTTAACAATAATGAGAGTTTAAGCAAACTATATTAAAAGTGCTGAAAATTGGTGTAAATTTTTGAAAAATGTTAAAAAAACTTCCTTTGAAAATTGCTTAAAACTTTAAAAAATTCCATAAAGATTAATTTGAAAATGTGGAGATATAATTTCTGAAAATTTCTTATAAATTTAAAAAAAAAACACTTAAATAATGGAAAAATATAATTTAAAATCTCCTTAAAAACTGAAACTGAAATAATTTTAATATCTTGAAGAAAATTTGTTTAGAGTTTTTCAGAAAGAAAATTTCTAGATTTTTTTTCTTATCCTTCTAATTTCCATTCAAATCTAAATACATTTTAATTACACATAGAAAATTCTTAAACAGAAACATATAGAAAATTATTGATGAAAATTTCTATAAAAATTAAATGCTAAGATAAAACTGAGAAAAAATGTAATAAATAATCTCGAGAAAAATTAAAGATACTTTCCAAAAAATTGTCAGAAACTTTAGCAAATTCTACAAATTGTAATGATATTACTATCTAAAATCAGCTCTAAAATAGTTTAAAATTCTTAAGAAGATACTGTTGATATTATGTATAAAGAAAAATTCTAAATGAAATGTTTGAAAATTAATTTCTTAATTACCTTTTAGAGGTGCTAATATTAAAAAAATCTAAAGATATAATAAGTTAATTCATAAAGTTCAAAACATAAATCTGTTGTAGAAAATTAATACAAAATGGTACAAAAATTTGAGAAATTCTAATTGTAAATATTTATGATTTTGATATAAGAATCATAAATATTTAAAATTGTAAGAAAATTTAATCTAACTGAAAGTACTACAAAAAATAAAATGCTAAAGTATTTTAAAATTCTGGAGTTGAAATTTCTGAGAATTTCACATTAAATATTCTAGAAATCCTAAAGCGAAACGTCTAAAAATGGATTGATAAAATTTCCAAGTAATACTGTTAGAATTATTTCCTGAAATTATTTAAAGCTTGGAAAATGTTATCAACAACTAATTTTATTTCAGTCTGTGGTAAATTCTAAAATATTTTTTTCAATTTTCAAGAAGAAAATGATGATATTTTGAACAATGGAGAAATTGTCAATCATCATTTCAATTTAACATTAAGTCCACAAATTGTGTAGGAAAATTACTTGAAATATATATTACCGATGGATAAGGTTAAACTAGAAGGCTCTAGAATAATCTCAGGTAGTAATTTATAGAAAATTCTCATAGAGGAAATGCATTAAAATTTGAAAAATTCTAGAAATCTTGTGTCGAAAATTGCCAATAATTCTAATATAATAAAATATTAGATTAATCCAGTATTTTATCGTATTACAATTTTTGCTAATTTTTCACACAGGTTTTCAAAAATTTTTCAAATTTTAGTGTGTAATACTAAATTATTTTACAATTAAATTATTTTGAAAATCTAAAAATTTAGTAATAGAATTTGTTAGAATTTTTGAAAATCAGTAGATAAAACTTCTAGAAATTGCACATAGTAATATCAAAAAGAAATAACTGAAAATTATTGATAAAAGCTTCTACACAAGTAAAAATTTAAAATATCCTAAAAATATAAAAGTAAATATAAAGAAAAGGTTTTTAAAAACAGACATTTGCTGTAGAATTTTATAAATCTGGATTAAAACTCGGAGAGAAAAATCTGGAAAATCATTGTCGACGATTTCTAATAAAAAAAATTACAAAAAATAAAATGCTAGGATAATCTAAAAAAATCTGGACTAAAATAGTGAAAAATCTAAATGTCAAAAAGGTAAACAAAATATTAAGAATTTTCATAAAAATAAAATGCTGATTCTGAATGTAAATCTGGTAGAAAATTTCTAGGAAAAATTGTAAAAGTATCTTGAAAGATAATTATTCGAAAATTTTGTTTTCAACTTTCTAAAATAAATCATAAAAAAAATCAACTTTCGATGAATTTTAAAAAATTTATTGTAAAATTATTTAATTTTTTTAGAAAGGATAGGTTGATCTTGAGGGATTCTGAAAAATTTCTAGAAAAAAAATTCTTGAAAATTCTATACAAAAAGTGCTTAAAATTTAAAGAATAATACAGTTAAAAATTGAAAACCGTTAACAAAATTAAGATATTAGCAAAAATTAAAAAAAGCTCTATAAGAAATTGCTTAAATTTCTACTTTTAGAAATTTCTCGAATAATATTTGTGAGAAAGTGTCCCTAGAATAATTTGGAATGAAATAGTTTTCTAGAAACATGAAAAAGAAATGGAAATTATTTTAAAGTTCTACAAATAAGAAAATGCTGAACAATTTAAAAAAACTGAATTATATCTAAAAATCTTAAAGTAAAAATCTGAAAAATCTTTCAAGAAAATTTCTTAAATATTCCACTAGGTTGATCTAAAGGGATTTTGAAAAAATTCGAGAAAAAATTTATTGAAAATTACAAGCAGAAAATTCTTAAAATTTACAGAAGTTTATAGCAAAACGAAGTATTGAAAAAAAACTAACAAAATTAAGATAAATAGGAAATTTTTTTACAAAATACTATAAGTAATTACTTAAATTTTCTACTTTAAGAAATATTTTGAATAATATGTTTACTTATAATATCGCTAGAAAAGTTTAGAATTATTTAGTTTTCTAGAAATATCAAAAATAAATGTAAATTATTTTAAAGTTCTACAAAAAAGAAAATGCTGAACAATTTGGAAAATCATTGAAGAAAATTTCTTAAGTATTCCACTAGGTTGATCTAAAGTGATTCTGAAAAGTTTCTAGAAAATATTTATTGAAAATTCTATACAAAAAATGATGAAAATTATAGCAAAAAAAGTATTGAAAAACGCTAATGAAATTAAGATAATTAGGAAAATTTTTAAAAATATGCTATAAGTAATTACTTAAATTTTCTACTTTAAGAAATATCTCGAATAATATTTGTAAGTGTCACTAGAAAAGTTTAGAATTACTTAAAGTTATCCAGAAACATCAAAAATAAATGAAAATTGTTTCAAAACTTCATCAAAAAAATATGCTGAACAATTTTAAAAAGCTGAATTATATCTGAAATTCTCAAAGTAAATATCTGAAAAATTATTAAAGAAAATTTCTTAAATATTCCACTAAAATCTCAATCTCAAAAGGAAATCTTTGAAAAATCGAAATATCTAAATGTAAAATAAGTCTGGAGGTAAAAACTATGAAATTTTAAAAGGTAATATATTCAAAAACAAAAACTTGAGCATAATGTTAACAAACACTTTTCAAAATCGCTTAATAACTCTATATAAACTTTTTTTTTTTAAATTAAAATATTCTACAAATCTTAAGTGAAATAACGGTAAAAATTTCATAAAGGGATATCATTAAATATTCAAAGAATTTTCAGCAAACTTTTTACGATAATTTCGGGAAGAACCTCCAAGAAGACAATGCTTGAAAAATTCCAAAAAAGTAGAGATAATAATGTTTAAAAATGTAAGCAAAATATAATAAAAATGTTAGACAATCTTAATCAAATTTTTCTCAACTTTTTAGATTGAGAAATCAAGGAAATATCTTCGAGTAATAATTGCTAGAATTTTTTTTGAAATATTAGAAACAACAAATTGAAATTATTAGAAAATTTCACAAAAATAAAATGTTGATGTAATGTAAAAGTATTTTTTAAATATCTGGAGGTAAAATATTTGTTATTTTAGTAAATAAATTTTAAGGTGTTTTATTTGTTTTTAAGAGGAATAGAGATTTATTAATACAAATCTCTATTCCTTTTAAAAACGAATAAAATTTGTCTCTCACATCTTAACTGTAATAAATTGTCCTCTAGGATAAATATTTTATAAATATAAGGAAAAAGTATCTTCATTAAGATTTGTTTCCCGGCGCATCCACCATAATTATAAAATGTAATCTATAGAAATTCACACTTGGTGAGTATTTGTAACTTTTTTATTTATCATTAAAATTGAATACAATTTTTAGTTGTTAATGTAAGAAGCTTCTACTTCGTTATACATGTTTGAATAATTAATAAAACACTTTAAATTTGTTTGTATAACTCTATATTTTTTATTATGTTGATTAGTTTCCACTTCCACTCCACTTGCCATTATCGAAACATAAGACTTGTAGAATTATACAAACAAAGTTAAAGTGTTTTATTAATTATAATTTTTAGTGATTAAAGGTAATGGATCTTAGTATTGTTTTAATCAAGATTTATCTTATTTCTTTTTTTAATAAAAATGACAATAAATAAATGGAGAAGTGATATTTAAAGTTTAATAATTATATGTTTATGTTTATGTTTATTAGTCTTTAGCTTTCATTCGAAAAAAAAAAATGGTGATGTGGCCATCATAGAACTTTCCCTATATTTTTCTGAAAAACTATGAGGCAAAAAAGCTATTCTTAAACATTTGCCCAATTTTGGATTCTTTATAATTACTTGTAATATAAATTACATGATTATGAGTGTTCACCAAAAGTTAAAAGACCTAAAATATAAACAAACACAAATTGATGCATTCATACAAATATTTCCAATAATTTTTTATGATGTTTTACTTAATGGAAGGTGGAATAGAGGATTTAGAATCCTCGACAAAAAGTAATAATCTAGTAGAAGATCCAGATAAGGTAAAGCGACAAATGCTAAAAATTCTAATATTTTATAAAAATAATTTGTAAAAAAAAATTAATTGCCAGGAAAATTGATAAAAATTCTAGAACATTAGAAACTTTGATGAATCTAGAATTATAATTATTAGATAATTTTATAACCCTTTAAAAAAATCCTAGTAAATTTCACATAAAATAAGATGAAAAAATCTAAAAGTCTGAAAGAAAAAATTCTGAAAAATTTTACAAGAAAACGCTTGACCATTGGTGAAAAATTAAAAAAATAAAACTGCGGAGATATTTTAGATATCTATAAAAAATGTTTATAAATTCTAAAACTCTCAAACAAATTTTCTAGTAATGTAGAATAAAACTTACTAGAAAATTTTAGAACATTTAATAATTCCAACAAAAAAAGCAAGCAAGAAAAATCCAAGAGTCAAAAGAAAATAATTCTAGAAAAAAAATCTCGAAACAATTATGCAATTTCTAAGAAATTAAAAAGAAACCTTAACAACTTCAAATAATCTGGACTTATTTTAGTTGAAAATTATAAATTTTAAATTTTTAGAAAAAGAAAAACTTTTCAAAACCTAATGAAAATCTCTGGAAAAAAAATTACTAAAAAATTCTAGAAATTTATATTAAAAAGCTGCTTCGTAATTTCACAACCTACGAAAAAATTTCTTGGTATCTGGACAGAAAATTACTGGATATTTCTAGAATCCTTGAAGGAAAACCTGAAAAGTTAAAGTAATAAATGCTCGATAAGACAAATTTCTGTAAAATTCATTGTCAAAGAAAATTCTTATAATTTGGGGGAAAAACCCTGAATTAAAAATTGTCTTGAAATAAAACTGCAAAAAATTCTACAAATTTTGACAAATATTCCGTGAATCTGGACTTTAAATTACTCAAAAATTCGAGAACCCTTTAAGAAAATCATGGATTTGTAAGATCTAGCAATTCTTCCTGAAAGAAGAGCCTACGACCGAATTTGGAAATTGAATATTTTTAATTACTGAAATCCCAAGAATCCTTGTATAAATCCTAGACAATTTCGATAGAATAAAGCAAGTCAAGCAAAAAAAAACTCTTGAGGAATAATTACGATTTAAAGCGAAAATTCCTAAACGAAAAATTTCTAGAAATATAGCAAAATATGTTTGAAATTACCAGAAAAAATTTAAAAAATCGAATGTAAAACCGTAAACCAAAAATTACTAACATATTCTAGAAATTTAGGGGACAAATGCTTGGCTCTGAACTCTGCACCAAATTTGGTTTCAAAATTATTTGAAAATCAATTTTTTATTTATTAATTAATGTAAAAAAATAATTAACTCTTGAACAATTACGATGAGATAAGAAATGCTGAAATGTCTCAAAAAAATATTTTTGGAAAAAAATTGTGAAAAAAAAGATAGAAAAAAATGCAGAAAATTTTAAAACCCTTAGCAAAATTTCTACGAATTTGCACATTGATTCTGGAACCTATTTAGAATTTTACTAATTTCCAGAATTTTTAATTACAGACCCTTAATATTTCCAGGATTTCTTGCTTTATTTGTTTATTGAAGATTTTCTAGAATTTATAATGGAAGAAATTCTGGAAAATTGCTAATATTTTTTAAACGAATTAAAATAGTCTCGATAAAGTTTGTAAAAATAGGAACGCAAGATGAATTGAAATTTTCTAGAAATTTTCTAAAGAAAACAAACATATTTGAATAATATAATATTAGAAATGTTTGAATTAAAAAAAATACAGTGAATTATTGAAGAAAATTCTTCAATTAGGGTGAGAAGAAAATTTTCTAGTAAATTTTAAAAGCTGGAAAAAAAACTGTGTAAAAAGTATAACCACCCGATAATTTCTAAGAAACTTAATTAAAAAAATTTCTTCATGAATTGGTAATTTTCTATAAAATTAAAATCTAAAAAAAAATATTTGACTCTGGACAAAGTTTCTAAAAATGAGGACGTTAAATTACTTGGAAGTTTCTAGAAGTAAAAAATCAAGCAAATTTGAATAACATAAAACAAGAGTTTCTAAAAATAAAAAATTAAATCCGGAAAATTACAGAACTCTTGAAGAAAATTCTCCAGGTATAGATGATATCACAGCCAAAATGATGAAATATATGGGGGGAAAGAATTCCTGGAAATAGTAAATGATATCATCAAGAATCACAAGATACTCCAGGAATGGAATTTTGTAAAAACGAAGCAATATTTCCAAAATATTCCGTTTAAATGATTAGAAAACATTAACTAATTAAATTGTCTAAAATGTTTTTCAGACAAGTAATATTTAACATCCTTTTCCGTTTTTATGTACAGAATAGAGTACACAAAAGTATTATTTAGTTTCCATTTACAATTAGTAATTAATTAATTCTAGACCTTCCATGAAAAATTCCGCTATTTAGAACTATCTAAATAATTTTATAGCCTCTAGTTGAAACAAAATGTTGAGTTCTAGAAAAGCAATTACTAATATTTACCTGAATTCTCGAAAAGAAGACGAATTAAAAAACATTTAGAGTATGAGAGAAAATCTTCGCAATTTATAAGAAAAGTTGAAAAAAAAATATAATATGGGGACGAAGTTATTTACCTTTAGAACACACTACAATCAATAATTCTGAAATAATAGACAATTTTGGTAAACAAAATCTACAAGAGTGACCATTCTTTTAGAAAAAAAAAAAAAATCTAGAAATCCTAATGCCGCAAAGAAAATCTTTGCAATTTAAAAATCTTGAACTCTGGAGAATAAATTTTTAGAAATTTCCTGGACCCTTGAGAAAATAATCTAGATTTCCAGAAGAAAATTCTAAAAATTCAAGAGCCTCAAAAAAACTCTGCGATTTAAAAGTTGGAAAAAAATTTGAAATATGGAGAAGAAATTATTTCAAATTTCCTGAACTCTCGCTAATAAGTCTAGATTTTTAAAAACAAATTTTCTAAAAAAACTTTCATTTAAATCTTCGCAATTTACTGGAAATGTCCCGAATTCTACATTTCTAGAAAAGAAATTCTAGAAACTTCGCAGTTTAAAAGGCAGCTTAAAAAACAATCTTGATATCTGAAGGAGAAATAACTGAAAAGAGTCTAGATTTCTAGGAACAGATTTTCTAAAAAAATCTATAGCCTCCAAATCTGAATAAAAGTTACTGGAAATATCTGAACTCTTGAAAAAAAAGTGTAAAGTTCTGTAAGAGATTTTTTTAAATTTTTGAGCACTGAAGGAAATCTTTGCAATTTATAAGACAATATTAAAATTTGGAAGAGAAATTACTAAAAGAAAATTCTGTAAATATTGAAACGAACTAAAAAATCAAGAACTCCCGAATAGGAACTTTAATTAAAATTCTGGAAATATGAAGAAAAAATTACTGTAAACTTCTAGAATCCTCCAAGAAAGGTTTACAAATCTACAAAGAAAACTTGTGAAAAATTCTAGAATCCTCGATCAAAATTCTTTGAAAAGGAAGATAAAAAAAACTGAAAATATGGAGGAGGAATTCCTGAAACTTCTAGAAGCTTCTAAATAAGTTCTAGAAATTTTGAATAAAATATCCTAATAAATTGTAAAGTTAAACAAAATCTTGGGAGATCTTTCTAAATAATCTAGAGCTCTAGAAATCTTTGCTAAAAATTCTGGAAATATCTATTTATTTATTAGATAAGTAAAAGAAATCACTTTACACTTCTAGAATCTTGAAAAAAAGTTTTATAAATCTAAAATGAAATCTTGTGATAAATTCTAGAAACCTCAATGTAAGAAAACTAAAAGTATGGATTATAGAAATTTAGAAGAAAATTTTCTAATAGAAAAAGTTGAACAAAATCTTGTATAGAAACCACGAAGTAATTTCTTTAAATAAATATAAATAATGATTTTCTGAAAAATTTTGAAACTCTTGAATAAAATCTTTACTAAACTTGTAAAAATTTCGAGACTTCTCGATGAAAATTCTTTGGAAAGGGAGTTGCAATAAAAAATAAGAGTAAGGAGGAGAAATGAAATGAAATTTAAAGAAAAATCTAAAACATTTTCTAAAAAGTTATTTTTTTTTTTCACAAATTAAGAACTTTACGAAAAACATGTCTTAATAAAACTTGTTCAGTTTCTTGTTCCCTTTAACTTTTATTTGAAAAGTTTTGTAAAAATTTTTATATTTACAAAAATATCAGAAAAAAACAAAAAACGGCCTCGAGTAAACATCCACTTCCGGTTTTTGAATGTTCACCAAAAGCTTTTCAGTTTCAGTTTTTAACGATTAAACATTAAGTTTAAAGTTTCATCCCAATCGGATCATTCGTTTTTGAGATACAGCGCCCACAGACATTTTCACGCACGAAAACAATACTTCCCCTATATATACTATATAGGGAAAGTAATAAATACATATGAATATACAAAAATATAAAACAAAACGTACACAAATTTTGGATGGATGAAGCTGGGCGGAGTTCGTGCAGCTGCGACGTTCTTCCACTCTAACCCTTGTTTTTGTCCATGATGCTGAGGGTGCAAATATCCTCTTGGACATCTGTATTCTTCTTTAAATACTTGTATATATTTTTTTGTCCCCTTTTTAGGGGAGACTTTTTGGCTGTTTATGAATTAATGTTAACACAATAAACTATCGTAATTAAAGTTGTTTCAGAATTATATGTACAAAAAAATTTCGATACAGATTCAATCTCTCGGATCAGCGCTTTTATTTTACTTTTTTTCTGCAATATGTGTAGTCTTCAAGCCGTACATCCATCACCACCCACCCCCTACCATTTCTTTTATACGGCGAATGCATGCAAACACTGGACCGTATTTCCTTTCACATCATCGCCATCGCTTCAGAAAAAGTTGCAAAGCCGCGATGCTCGTCCTGCTCCTCATCCTCCGGCCTTCTCGTTTTTCAAAGTGCGAGATTTAATGATGCAAAGGAAAAATCGGAACAGGAGTCTTGTCGGTAATTACACATTCACGCCGTGACCTACATGTGCGCCCCTATCCCCGCCGCCTTTTCAAAAAACGGCACACTTCCTCGCCCGGGTCGGGGTTGGGTCCCTGAAAGGAACAACCGTCGCCGTCATTAGGGGGTCGTTTTGTGCTCTCTCGCTAGTGTATTTGAGTATTTGAGTTCTCTGTTGTTTGGTATCAAGGGGGTGAGGCGTCAATGAGACGGGGGGGCAGTATGGTTTGTTGGGTGGTGGTGGTTGTTGGTAGTGTATCAGATATCTTCTCGCATGTTTTCTGTACCGATAATATCCAATTAGTCTGGCAGGGTTTTCCACCGTGAGGGAGGGAGCGAGAGGGATGCAGGGTTGGAGAGAGAGGAGTGGATGAGTGCACCGCGTGAAATATCGATTCGCGTTATGCAACAGCTGTGTAACATTATGTCCCGACAGACGGGTTTTATAAGGGATTTTTTGGCTTAAAATTTGTACTCCTATAAGATATTTTTAAGTTTATAATCATAATCATATTTATTTAATATTTTTTAAATATATAAATTAAATTCCTAATTGATTTATACTATAAATAACTTATAATAAGTTATTTTATATTGCCTCATCTTCAGGTAACTCATCAATCAACATTGATATTCTTAATTGAATTTTTAGGATTTTTTTAGTTGATTCATCATTTCGATAATAATGACTTATTTTTTTAAATAGTTACTTAAATATGTCGCTAATATCTTAATCTTAATGATATCTTTATGGAATAAATATTTGATTAATATAAAGGGGGAATGTTTTCATTAAAATGAGTAGCCCGGCGCATCCACCATAATTATAAGATTCAATTTATTCGTCATTTTCCGGGATAGTTTCTTAATATCAAGAAGTTACGTTTTAAGCGATGCATATTTATACCTTAACGAGCTTCTGGCGTAATTGAAAACGTCTGTACAGCTCTTATCGCGAAAGAGGTTTCGACGGGGTGCATTTCCATTAAAAAAAAATTACATTTTAAATGCGCAGTAATTATAAATATATTTAAAAAAATGGTGATGTGGCCATCATATTACTTTCCCTATATTTTTCTCGAAAACCATGAGGTTATTCTTTAAAATTTGCTCAATTTTGATTTCTTTACAATTAGCTCCTATAGTTTATTAGAAAAAAATTAAAAACTTTTAAAAAAATATTTCAATAAAACTTTTTCAGTTTTTCATTCTCTTTAACTTTTGTTGGAACAGTTATGTCTTATTTTTCAAAATTTCTTAAATTTCAAAATTTGAATAAATCTATTAAATTTTGCAATAATGTTATGTTTATTTATGTTTTACAACTTTTAATTAGCACACTCGCTTATGTTTTACTGATTGGAGGGTGGGTTAGAGGCCACCCACCCACCCTACATATACATATTAACCTTAATTATTGATCGCCTCGCGGTTTTCAATAACTTTAGTTAATTATTAAAAGAAAATTTTTGATAAAGACAATGGTTGCGACCACGTGGTAATCCATACCATAGAAGGAATTATTAGAATATTTTACATTTTTAAAAGAAGTCTAAACGAATCTTTTTTTAAATTTTAGAGCTTCCAATAAAATCTCTCACAATTTAGAAAGCGGGTTGAATCAAAAAATCTTGAAACCTAGAGAAGAAATGAGTGGAAATTTCTTGAATTCTTGAAAAAGTAAGTCTAATTTTAGAGAAAAAAAAATTCTAAAAAATCTAGGGCCTCAAAAAAAATAGAAATTACTGAAAATTTCCTGAACCTTAAAAAAAAAAGATTTCTACAAACAAATTTTCTAAAAAGTTCTAGAGCCTTCAAGAAAATCTTTGCAATTTAGAAGATAACCTTGAATCTGAAGAAAAAATTCCTGGAAATTTCCTGAGCCCTTGGAAAAAAAGTCTACATTTCTAAATGAAAATTTTCTAAAAATTCTAGACCCTCCAAGAAAAATTCCGCAATTTAGAACTAAATAATTTTATAGCCTCTAGTTGAAACAAAATGTTGAATTCTAGAGAAGCAACTACTAAAATTTACCTTAATTCTCGAATAGAAGACTAATTAAAAAACATTTAGAGTCTGAAAGAAAATCTTCGCAATTTATAAGAAAAGTTGAAAAAAAAATTAATTTGGGGAAGCGGTTATTGGCCATTTTCTAAACTCTAAACTTTTAAGATTATAAAAAGTCTTAATGTCCCAAAGAAAATCTTTGCAATTTAAAAGACGACTTCAGAAAAAAATCTGAACCCTTGAGAAAATAATCTAGATTTCCAGAGGAAAATTCTAAAAATTCAAATTGCGATTAAGAAGAAAAGTTGAAAAAATCTTGAAATGTGGAGAAGAAATTACTACAAATTTCTCGAAAAAAGTCTAGATTTTTAGAAACAAATTTTCTAAAAAAAAAGGCTTCATTTAAATCTTCGCAATTCACTGGAAATTTCCCGAATTCTACAAAAAAATCTACATCTACATTATTTAGTAAATTTAGTAACATTAAGTAACATTGAATTATTATTTTTATTGAATCATTGGGGTTGCATAATTTAATTTTAAAACCATTTTTTGTATTACTTTGTATTACTTTATGTTATTTTTGTATTTTAAATGTGTGCAGTAATGTTTAATGTTTTTTGTAAAGGAGATTCCGTAAATAAATTATTATTATTATTATTATTATTATCTCTAGAAAAGAAATTTAAAAACTTCGCAATTTAAAAAAATAGCTTGAAAAACAATCTTATATTATTAAGAGACAAAAAAGTTTCTAAATTAAACAGTCTTTTAAGTAGTATTATTTTAGTTTTTATTAAATGCACCAATAAAAAAATAATTTAGTTTTTAAGTGGTGGTACTACTGTTTTTTATACTTCTTGTTATCCAATAATAGCCATAATAACTGAAATGATGTATTATATTATGTTAGTTATTAATAACAAATTTCATTCAAATCGAATAAAGTGTTCAATTGTTATAAACAAATGAAATAAAAATATTTGGAACTTTGAAGACAAATTCCGGCTTAACAGTAAATTTTTGGATATAGATAAGTTGTGTTAAATCATCACATTTTGACCCCAGGAATCTATGGTCCAGCCATTTCCCCGCATTAACGGGACACCCTGTATATTGTTTTCATAAATTTATCTTCTAATTTGCGAAAATTTCCTTCGATTGTTCTAATATTTTCCAGAAACAAGTTCGGGTTTTTAATTTTCAAACTTTTTACTTTACTCAGGAATCTCTTTTCCAGTTTATGATTTTTTAAATAGTTATACTATTCTCTAATAATTCTTATATTTTTTAGGAATTTTCCAGTATTTTTTTCCACTTTTAGAGTTTTTCCCTTAATTTTATAATAATAACAGTTCTTTACTACTACATACAATGCATATAAATAGTTATATAATAAATGATAAATGAATTGGTTTGACAGAATTTACTTAAAAGCTGTTAAAACTTTTCAGCAATTTAGTTTTCAAAAGTTAAAAAGTTTTTTATTTGTGAATTTAGTTTTCAGATATTTTAAATTTTGTACTAATTTGAGAGAAATTATTAAAAAGTTTCATTTACAGAATTTACCAAAACATTTTCCTTTTTCAAAAATACCTCTGGAAATTTACAAATGTTTTCTTCTAGGAGTTTTAATAATTTGCAGTATTTTTTCTGCTGACTTAATGTTTCCTTGAAAGGTTATACAATGTTTTCAGCTTTATAAAATCCATATATTCAAAAATGAAATCATTTTCTAGCAAATATTTAAAACTTTTCCAATTTTCCTTGCTTTATATTAGAGAAAATTTTCAGATGCCGTTTTCTTTACGAATTTCTCCTTTAATTTGAGAAAATTTCTGTTAAGTTAAGATCAGTAATTCGCTTTTCCATCTCTTTTTGTTAAATACTGCAGTATATTTTAAAGATTCTTTAATTAAATTCTCTTCCAAGTTTTAATTTCAATTTTTTTTGCAATTAACCAATTTAAACGTTTTTGGAATTTTCCAGAATTACCTCGAAACATTTCTACCTTTCCTTCTTTATACAGGCCGAATTTTCAGCATTTTTTTGTCTAAAAAATTTGGCATAATTTTGTTCAATAGTTCCAATATGTTTTAATCATTCTTCTTTCAATTTATTTATTTGGAATTCTTTAATTTTGCAGTTTCAGGCTGCGATTTTTTACAGTTGCCAGATTTTTATAAAACTTTGCTTTTAAAATTTTCTACTAATTCAAGAGATTTGATTTTTTCAAAAATTCTTAAAAATCACAATTTATTGTGTTTTTTTTAATCATAGAGAATCTTTCTTCGAATTTGCAAATTATATTTCGTACAAATAATTTAGATAGTTTCATAAATAACAAAATTACGACGCTTTAAACACAATTTTTTTATTATAAAGAAAATGCATTTGATGGTTAAAACAAAATTTATAAACATAATCTAAACTGTAAATCATTTAAAAATTATACTATTTATTCAGAATAAATTCGTCTTTAATATTTTATACAAATCTTTCAAAAATTTTTGCTAATAATAAAACGGCGACGCTGTATACATAAACATTCAATTTTAGAAAAATGCAATCAATTGATTTAACCGTTATTAAAATACAAATGATTAAGAAAATTTGACTAATAACAAATTGGCAACGCTTCAAACTCAAAATTTTGATTATGAAAAAATGCACCCGATTGTTTGAATACTTCTAAAAAACAGAACTCAAATGAAAATTGATTCTAGAATTCTAGAATATAATATAAATAAATGTGTTTTTTGTATTTCGTACAAATACTTCAGAAAATTTCATAAATAACAAAACAACGACGCCTTAAACACAAATTTTTGATTATAAAGAAAATGCATTTGATGGGTTAAACAAAATTTATAAACATAATCTAAACTGTAAGTCATTTGAAAACTATATTATTTATTCAGAATAAATTGGTATTTAATGTTATATACAAATACTTTAGAAAATTTGGCTAATAACAAAGTGGCAACGCTGTAAACTCAAACATTTAATTATAGAAAAAATGCATTCAATTGATTTAACCATTATTAAAAAAATAAATCAAAACAAAAGATTGCTTCAAAATTATAAAATTTATTGATAATTAATTGATCTTTAATATTTCATACAAATAATTAAGAAACTTTTGCTAATAACAAAATAGAGACGCTGCAATCTCAAAATTTCGATTACAAAAAAATGCACTCAATTGTTTGAATACTTGTTAAAAACAGAAATCAAATGAAAATTAGTTTTTAAATTATAGAATGTATTAAAAATAAATGTGCCTTTAGTATTTCGTACAAATATATCAGAAAATTTTATAAATAACAAAATAACAACGCTGTAAACACAAATTTTTGATTATAAAGAAAATTCATTCGATGGTTAAAACAAAATTTATAAACATAATATAAACTGTAAATCATTTAAAAATGATACTATTTATTCAGAATAAATTCTTATTTAATATTCTATACAAACACTTCAGAAAATTTTACTAATAACAAAATGGCGACGCTCTAAACTCAAATATTCAATTTTAGAAAAATGCATTCAATTGATTTAATCATTAAACAGATAATTCAAAATAGAAGATGACTTCAAAATTATAGAATCTATTAAGAATGAATTTCATATTCCATACAAATAATTAAGAAAATATAACCAATAACAAAATGGCGATGCTCCAAACTCAAAATTACGATTATGAAAAAATGCACTACATTGTTTTAATACTTGTTAAAAACAGAACACAAATGAAAATTGGTTCTAAAATTATAGAATATATTAGAAATAAATGTGTCTTTTGTATTTCGTACAAATAATTTAGATAGTTTCATAAATAACAAAACAACGACGCTTTAAAAACAATTTTTTGATTATAAAGAAAATGCATTTGATGGTTAAAACACAATTTATAAACATACTATAAACTGTAAATCAATTAGAAATTATATTCTTTTATGAGAATAAATTCAACTTTACTATTCTATACACACTTCAGAAAATTTTGCTAATAGCAAAATGGCGACGCTTTAAACTCAAATATTCAATTTTAGAAAAAGGCATTCAATTGATTTAACCGTTATTAAAAAGTTAATTTAAAACAGAAAATGGCTTAAAAGTGATAAAATTTATTAAGAATAAATTTATCTTTAATATTCTATGCGAATCATTAAGAAAATTTGGCTAGTAACAAAATGGCGACATTCTAAATTCAAAATTTCGATTATGAAAAAATACACTCGATTGTTTGAATACTTGTAAAATACAGAAACCAAATGAAAATTATTTTTTAAATTATAGAGTGTATTTAAAATAAATGTCTCTTTTGTATTTCGTACAAATATATCAGAAAATTTTATAAATAACAAAATAACAACGCTTTAAACACAATTTTTTTATTATAAAGAAAATGCATCCGATGGTTAAAACAAAATTTATGAACAAAATCTAAACTCTAAATCATTTAAAAACTATAAAATTTATTCAGAATAAATTTGTCTTAAATATTATATACAAATACTTCAGAATTTTTTTCTAATAACAAAATGGCGATGCTCTAAAACTAAACATTCAATTATAGATAAATGCATTCAATTGATATAACCGTTATTAAAAAGATATTTCAAAAACGAAAATGACTTGAAATTGATAGAATTTATTAAGAATAAATGTATCTTTAATATTCCATACAAATAATTAAGAAAATTTGTCTAATTACAAAATGGCAGCGCTGGAAACTCAAAATTTTGATTATGAAAAAATGCACCCGATTGTTTGAATACTTCTAAAAAACAGAACCCAAATGAAAATTGATTCTAGAATTCTAGAATATAATATAAATAAATGTGTATTTTGTATTTCGTACAAATACTTCAGAAAATTTCATATATAACAAAACAACGACGCTTTAAACACAAATTTTTGATTATAAAGAAAATGCATTCGATGGTTAAAACAAAATTTATAAACATAATATAAACTGTAAATCATTTAAAAATGATACTGTTTATTCAAAATAAATTTGTCTTTAATATTCTATACAAACTCTTCAGAATATTTGACTAATAACAAAATGGCGCTGCTCTTAACTTAAACATTGAATTTTAGAAAAATGCATTCAATTGATTTAACCCTTATTAAAAAGATAATTATAAACATAAAATGGATTAAAATTATTTAATTTATTAAGAATAAATTTATCTTCAATATTCAATACAATTTAATAAGAAAGTTAGACTAATAACAAAATGGCGACGCTCAAAACACAAACATTCAATTTTAGTAAAATGCATTTAATTGATTTAACCATTATTAAAAAGATAACTCAAGATAAAAATTGGCTTTAAAATGATATGATTTATAAGGAATGAATTTATATTTAACATTTCGTACAAATAATTAAGAAGCTTTGACTAATAACAAATTGGCAACGCTTCAAACTAAAAATTTCGATTATGAAAAAATGCACACGTTTGTTTGAATACTTGTTAAAAACAGAAGCCAAATGAAAATTGGTTCTAAAATTATAAAATATATTAGAAATAAATGTTTCTATTATATTTCGTACAAATAATTTAGATAGTTTCATAAATAACAAAATTACGACGCTTTAAACACAAATGTTTGATTATAAAGAAAATGCATTTGATGGTTAAAACAAAATTTATAAACATAGTCTAAGCTCTAAATCATTTAAATATTATACCATTTATTTAGAATAAAATTGTCTGTAATATTCTATACAAATACTTCAGAAAATTTTGCTAATAACAAAATGGCGACGCTCTAAACTCAAATATTTAATTTTAGAAAAATGCATTCAATTGATTTAACCATTATTTAGAAGATAATTCAAAATAGAAGTTGGCTTAAAAATTATAGAATTTATTAAGAATCAATTTATCTTTAATATTCCATACAAACAATTAAGCAAATTTAACTAATAATAAAATGGCGACGCTGCAAACTCAAAATTTTGATTATGAAAAAATGCACACGTTTGTTTGAATGCTTGTTAAAAACAGAACCCAAATGAAAATTGGTTCTAAAATTATAAAATATATTAGAAATAAATGTGTCTATTATATTTCGTACAAATAATTTAGATAGTTTCATAAATAACAAAATTACGACGCTTTAAACACAAATTTTTGATTATAAGGAAAATGCATTTGATGGTTAAAACAAAATTTATAAACATAATCTAAACTATAAATCATTTATAAATTACACTTTTTATTCATAATTAATTCACCTGTAATTTTCTATACAAACACTTCAAAAAATTTGATTTGTAACAAAATGGCGACGCTCTTAACTTAGACATTCAATTTTAGAAAAACGCACTCCATTGATTTAACCGTTATTAAAAAGACAATTCAAAACAGAAGATGGCTTCAAGATTGTAGAATTTATTTATAATTAATTTATGATTCATATTCCATACAAATAATTAAGAAAACTTGACTAATAACAAAATGGCGATGCTCCAAACTCAAAATTTCGAATATTGAAACATGCACTCAATTGTTTGAATACTTGTTAAAAACAGAATTCAAATGAAAATTGGTTCTAAAATTATAGAATGTATTAGAAATAAATGTGTCTTTTGTATTTCGTACAATCAATTCAGAAAATTTCATAAATATCAAATTAACGACGCTTTAAAAACAAATTTTTGTTAATAAAGAAAATGCATTCGATGATTAAAACAAAATTTATAAACCTAATATAAACTGTAAATCATTTAAGAACTATACAATTAATTCAGAATAAATTGTTTTTTAGTATTCTATACAAATACTTCAGAAAATTTGACTTATAACAAAATGGCGACTCTCTAAACTCAAACATTCAATTTTAGAAAAACGTATTTAATTGATTTAACCGTTATTAAAAAGATAACTCTAAACAGAAAATGGTTTCTAAATACTAGAATTTATTAAGAATGAATTAATCTTCTATACAAATACATAAAAAAATTTGGCTACTAATAAAATGCCGACACTCTAAACTCAAATTTCTGATAATAAAGAAATGCATTCGATGGTTTTAACATTAGATACAAACACAACTCACACCTAACTTGATTTTAAAGTGATGAAAGTCATTAAAAATAAAGTTGTCTTTAATATTTTGTATAAATAACTTAGAAATTATTTTCACAAACAAAATGGCGATGGTCTAAACTTAAACTTCCCAATGTTAAAATAATTCATTCGATGGTTTCAACGTTAACTACAAACATAATTCACACTAAAATTGGCTTGAAAATGATAAAAAATCATTAAGGACAAAGTCGTCTTTAATATTTTGTGCAAATAAATTAGAAATTTTGCGTAGAAACAAAATGCTCTTAACTAAAACTTCACATTATAAAGAAATGCATTCGATGGTTTCAACATTACAAACACAAATTGGACTGTAATTTATTTTAAAGTTATGAAAGTCATTAAAAACAAAGTTTTCTTTAATATTGTGTATAAATAATTTAGAAAATATTGGCAGAAACAAAATGGCGACGGTCTAAACTTAAACTTCCAATTATAAGGAAATGCATTTCATGGTTTCAACATTAGGCATAAACACAAATCACACTGTAATTGGTTTTAAAATGATTGAAATCATTAAGCATTAAGGTGCCTTTAATATTTCGTACAAATAAATCAGAATGTTTGCGTAGAAACAAAATGGCGACGGTCTAAACTTAAACTTCCAATTATAAGGAAATGCATTTCAGGGTTTCAACATTAGCTACAAACATAACTCACACTGTAATTGGTTTTAAAATGATTGAAATCATTAAGCATTAAGGTGCCTTTAATATTTCGTACAAATAAATCAGAATGTTTGCGTAGAAACAAAATGGCGACGGTCTAAACTTAAACTTCCAATTATAAGGAAATGTATTTCAGGGTTTCAACATTAGCTACAAACATAACTCACACTGTAATTGGTTTTAAAATGATTGAAATCATTAAGCATTAAGGTGCCTTTAATATTTCGTACAAATAAATCAGAATTTTTGCGTAGAAACAAAATGGCGACGGTCTAAACTTAAACTTCCAATTATAAGGAAATGCATTTCAGGGTTTCAACATTAGCTACAAACATAACTCACACTGTAATTGGTTTTAAAATG
Organism: Ontholestes murinus; assembly: GCA_963969525.1. Classification (NCBI taxonomy): domain Eukaryota; kingdom Metazoa; phylum Arthropoda; class Insecta; order Coleoptera; family Staphylinidae; genus Ontholestes; species Ontholestes murinus. The sequence continues at coordinate 76,152,388 of OZ018391.1, forward strand.
ATTGAAATCATTAAGCATTAAGGTGCCTTTAATATTTCGTACAAATAAATCAGAATTTTTGCGTAGAAACAAAATGGCGATGCTCTAAACTTAAACTTCCGAATATTAAAAGAATTCATTCGACGGTCTAAACGTTAGCTACACACATAATTCACACTGAAATTGTCTTTAAAATGATGAAAATCATTAACCATAAAGTTGTCTTTAATATTTTGTTCAAATAAATCCGAACATTTGCGTAGAAACAATATGGCGATTCTTTTAACTAAAAGTTCCGATTATGAAGAAATGCATTTGATGGTTTCAGCATTAGCTAGAAACATAACTTACACTGTAATTGGTTTTAAAATGATCTTAATCATTAAGCATTAAGGAGCCTTTAATATTTTGTACAAATTGATCAGAATGTTTGAGTAGAAACAAAATGGCGACGCCCTAAACTTAAACTTCCGAATATTAAAAGAATTCATTCGATGGTTTAAGCGTTCGCTACAAACATAATTCACACTGTAGTTGGCTTTAAAATGATGAAAATCATTAAGCATAAAGTTGTCTTCAATATTTTTTCCAAATAAATCAGAATGTTTGCGTAGAAACAAAATGGTGACGCTCTAAACTTAAACTTTCGATTATCAAGAAATGCATTCGAAAAATTCAACAATAACTACAAACGTAATTTACAGCGTAATGTATTTGTAGATTTATGGAAGTCATTATTTTAAACGTATATTTACTATTTTATTCAAATAAATTAGAAAAGTTGCGTGTAAACAAAATGGCGACGCTCTAAACTTAAACTTCCAATTATCAAGAAATGCATTCGAGGGTTTCAACATTAGCTACAAACATAACTCACACTGTAATTGATTTTAAAGTGATACAAGTCATTAAAAATAAAGTTGTCTTTAATATTTTAAATAAATAATTTAAAAATAATTTGCATAATCAAAATGGCGACGGTTTAAAGTTAGACTTCCAATTATAAAGAAATGCATTTGATGGTTTCAACATTAGTTACAAACATAATTTACACTGTAATTTGTATCAAAATTATGAAAATTATTAAGCATAAAGGTTTCTTTAATATTTTGTACAAATAAATTTAACAGTTTGCGTATAAACAAAATGGCGACGCTCTAAACTTAAACTTCCGAATGTTAAAACAATTCATTCGGTGGTTTCAACGTTAGATACAAACATAATTCACACTATAATTGGCTTTAATATGATGAAAATCACTAAGCATAAAGGCCCCTTTAATATTTTATATAAATAAATGAGAATATTTGCGTAGAAACAAAATGGCGACGCTCTAAACTTAAACTTTCAATTATCAAGAAGTGCATTCAATGGTTTCAACACTAGCTACAAACATAACACACGCTGTAATTGGTTTTAAAATGATGTGAATCATTAAGTATAAAGCTGTTTTCAATATTTTGTATAAATCATTTAGAAATTTTTGGTAGAAACAAAATTAAAAACTTAAATTTCCGATTATAAAGAAATGCATTCGATGATTTCAACATTAGTTACAAACATAATTTTCACTATAGTTTGTTTCAAGATGATGGAAATTATTAAGCATAAAAGTCCTTTTAATATTTTATACAAATAAATGAGAATACTTGCGTAGAAACAGAATAGCGACGCTCTAAACTTAAACTTTCGATTATCAAGAAATGCATTTAATGGTTTTAACACTAGCTACAAACATAATTCACACTGTAATTAGTTTTAAAATGATATAAATCATTACGTATAAAGTTGTTTTTAATATTATGTATAAATTATTTAGAAATTTTGGGTAGAAAAAAAATGGCGACGGTCTAAATTTAAACTTCCGATTATAAAGAAATGCATTCGTTGGTTTCAACATTAGTTACAAACATAATTTACACTGTACATTGTTTCTAATTGATGAAAATTATTAAGCATAAAGGCCCTTTTAATATTTTATACAAATAAATTATAATCTTTGCATAGAAACAAAATGGCGATGCTCTAAACTTAAACTTTCAATTATCAAGAAATGCATTCACTGGTTTCAACAATAGCTACAAACACAACTCACGCTGTAATTGATTTTAAAATGATGTAAATCATTAAGTATAAAGGTGTTTTTAATATTTTGTATAAATAATTTAGATAGTTTTGCGTAGAAATAAAATGGCAACGGTCTAAACCTAAACTTCTGAATATCAAGAAATGCATTCGATGGTTTTAACATTAGTTACACACATAATCTAAACTGCAGCTGGTTTTAAAATTATAGAAATCATTAATAATTAGCATATCTTTAATATTTCTATAAACAAATTAGATAATTTGTGTAGAAACAAATTGGCGATGCTCTAAACTGAAACTTTTAATTATAAAAATTACATTCGAGCGTTTTAAAATAGTTGTAAACTAACTTAAGGAATATTTGGCTTCAGAATTAAAATTAATACTTCAAAACATGTTTTATTCTGTCTGTTTCAAAGCGAACGGTTTTAAAGGCAATTTTTTCCTCCTCCATCCTCGCATTGTTCACGCCAGAGGGGAAAACTTTCTCGAATAAAGCCGTGGCGATAAGTAGACTCGAAGGAAAATACGTTAACATGCGCGATGGGAAATGTTAGTTATGTGGAAAGTTTATACGAGAAAGAAAAAAAAAAGGAGAGGCAAAACACTTTCTTATCTCGAGCACGCGGCTTTCCATATAATTAGCCAACTTATTCCGTCGGCGTGATATTTTGACAACTATAGTCTTTACGGGGTGTCGAGGTATGAGCTGAATGCATGCACTTAGTTCTAAATAATATACTCGAGTCCACGCTCTTCGTCATGCATTGTTGTGCATATTTAATGCATCAACCGTTCACTCGCCTTTACAACAATGGAATTAGGTCATCGATTCCTCGCCTTTATTTCCGACATAAATACTTATCATTAAGAAAATACTTCGACATCCGACGGCTATTGATTATGTGTGGAAGAAAACATAAGTGTGGGTTTCTATTAACAATAGCAATAACAACTAATATTTGCCCTAGAATAAGGAAACTTCGTATACAACATATAGACTGCTGTAGACACGAATATTAAATTTTATAATACAAATAAATAAATTCAAATCAACACAGGAATTAGTTTATATTTTAGTTTTAGTTAGCTAATTACACATGTAAATTATGTATTATAGAGGGGTTTCCCGTTAATAAACTTATTATTATTATTATTGAATTAGTTCTATGTATAAAAAAGTAAAATATGGTATATAATGGATATTACATGTTATTTAAATAAATATTTATTGACTACTTTAGTTCCATGAATAATTAAAAATTTCGTTGTGAATAAAAACGCCGCGACCTCTCCTAATTCCATCGATCCGCACCGGAACAAAGACGTCCTCGCAATAAAGAGGACAAAGATGCCACAATGTACGAATTCAATTAGTTATTCTCGTCCCCTTCGTACCCTCTCGCCCAACCGACACACTCATATTTAATACAAGTTGAAATTGAATATTAAACATATGGTGGAGGCGCCGGGCAGAACAATTCCTACACCCACGCGGTTCCGCACAGAACGATGTAATTATTTATTTAATGTTTGAACTTGAACGGTTTAAGCCCGGAATAATGAGTTGGATGTGTGCGTATGAAACTTTCATCGCAAAAATTGTAATGTAAAGAATGGAAAGGATCGGTGTTCGGAGTTATGAGTGCTGTGGATGTTTTATAAGCCGCTGAGTGCGTTTAATGGGATTTTAATTGCTGGAAAATATAAAGTAAGGCAAGAAATCATGTAAAATTCTAAAAATATAGAAAATTACAATTCAAAGAAAATTTTTGTAATATAGAAGAAAAATTTGCAAAATGGGATAAAAGGTGACGAAAGAAAATTTATTGACAATTATAAAAACCTCAAAATTTAATGAAAAATGTATGTAAAATTTATTGAATTTGGATGAAAAATGCTCGAATTTTTGATTGGAAATTTACAGCATGGAGATATAATTATAATTATAATTAATGAAATTCCTTAAATGTTTTGAACCCTTTTCTAATGAATAATACTTTTCTAAAATTGTAATTGCTCATTTTTTCAATTGTTTCAAGTCTATTTTTAACAAATATTTAAATACATCAACTAAGATTCTAGCCTATTTTTTCAATTTATTTTTTTTCATAACTCGATCGACAAGTTTTCATCTATTCTCAGGCAAATTTTCAATTGTGCCAACACTTCTACATTGCATTTGAAAATTTTTTACTTCTTAACTGTCATTTGCCATCTATCATCTGTCAACTGTTATCTGGTATCAGCCATCTGTAGACAATCATCTGTCAACTGTCATATTTTAAAATTTGATTATTTGCACATTACACACTTTACAGTTTTCAAAATCAATTGTTACTTTCAAATATCGTATGTAATCTATCGTCTGTCGTCTGCCTTTTATTTGTATCATCTTTCGTCTGTAATCTGTCAGATGACAGACGTCATATGTCATCTGTCATTTGTCATCTGTCGTTTGTTTTCTTTTACCTGTTATCCCTCATCTATCATCTGCCAACTAAAACTGTCAACTGTCACCTGTCATATATCCTCTGAAATTTTTAATCTATAAATTCAACTACTTCAAGTTTTAACGAGCTTATTATTTTCTTAACGTCATATGTAAACTAATAACTATCAATTTTGAACTGTAAACTGTCAAATGTGAACTATTATTTGTCATCTATCCAATGACACTGTCAACTGTCATCTATTCTCTTAAATTTTTAATCTGTACATATAATTCCTTCTAGTTTGAACAAGTTTTTAATATGAACTGTGAACTGTCATCTGTTAACTGGCATCTGATATCTATCATTTGTTATCAATGAACTGTTACTATCGTGTTATCTGTCAACTGTCATCTGTCATGTGTCGTCTGTCATCGGGCATCTGCCATTTTTATCAGCCATCTGCCATCTGTTATCTATTATCTGTCATCTTTTAACTGCAATCTGTCACCTGTTGTCTGTTATAAATCATCTATCATGTGTCAACGGTCTTCTGCCATGTTTCATCGTCATCTGTCGTCTGTAATCTGTCATTTGTTATCTCTCCTATTTTACCTACCATCCTTCATCAGTCATCTGCCAATTGATACTGTTAACTGTCACTTATCGTCTATTCTCTGAAATGTTTCGTCTGAAGATTCAAATACTTCAAGTTTTAACAAGTTTTTCCTATTTTAAAGTCAAATGTAAACTGTCAACTATCACTTGTTAATTTTTAACTGTGAATTATCAACTGTCAACTGTTATTTGTCATCTGGCCACTGTCATATGCCTACTGTCAAGTATGATTTATCCTCTTAAGGTTTTAATCTGTACCTTTAATTATTTCTAGTTTGAACAAGTTTTTTTAGTTTATTTAATGTCAACTGTAATCATTCAACTGTCAACTGTGATCTAAGAAATAGGAACTGTGAACTGTTAGCTGTTAACTGACATCTCACATATGTCATTTGTTATCTATGATCTGTTACCTGTCAACTGTTGGCTGCCTACTGATGCTCTAAATTCTTATCTATCATCTATCTTCCGAATTTTTACATCTGCCATCTGTCGTGTTATCTGTCAACTGTCCACTGTCAATTGTCATCTGTCATCTGTGATCTGTCATCTGTCATTTGACATCTGTCATCTGCCATCAGTCATCTGTTATCCGTCATCTCTTAACTATGATCTGTAATCTGTCATTTGTCATCAGTCGTCTGTCATATTTTACTTGTCTTTACTCATCTGTCATCTGAAAACTAATTCTGTCAACTGTCACTTATAATCTATCCTCCGAAATTTTTCTTTTTTGACGTCGTAACGTTTTCTGTATACTGTATACTACTAATTGTCAATTTTGAATTGTGAATTGCCAACTGTTAATTGTCATCTGTCTACTGTCATATGCCTACTGATACTAATACCGTCTTAAATTTTTAATCTGTACCTTTAATTATTTCTAGTTTGAACAACTTTTTTTTAAAATTGATTTAATGTCAACTGAAATCGTTTAACTGTCAACTGTGATCTATCAATTAAGAACTGTGAACTGTTAACTGACATCTGACATCTGTCATCTGTTATCTATGATCTGTTACCTGCCAGCGGTTAGCTGCTTACTGACACTGTCAAATTTTATCTGTCATCTATCTTCTGAAATTTTATATCTGTCATCTGATGTCTTTTATCAGTTATCTATCGTCTGTCATCTATCATCTGCCATCTTTCTTGTGTCATCTGTCGTCTGTCATCTGTCATGTATCATCTATCGTCTGTCATCTCTTACCTGTCATCCTTCATCTCTCATCTGCCAACGGATACTGTCAACTGTCACTTATCATCTATCCCCTAAAACGTTTCATCTGTAAATTCAAGTATTTAGGGTTTTAACCAGTTGTTTTCTTTTTTAACGTAAAATATAAACTGAAGTATCAACTGTCCACTGTTCTCTGTCATCTGCCTACTGACACTGTCAACTGTCATCTACCATCTATCCTCTTAAAATTTTAATCTGAACATTTAATTACTTCTAGTTTGAACAAGTTTTTTTTTTAAGTTTATGTCAACTATCTTCTATTACCTGCTAACTGACAACTGCCTACTGACACTGTCAACTCTTATCTATAATCTATCTTCTGAAATTTCATATCTGTTATCTATCATCTATAATCTGTCATCTGCCATCCTTTATCTATTTTCAGTTATCTCTTAACTGTTATCTATAATCTGTTGTCTGTCATTTATCATCTGTCATTTATCTTCTTTTACCTATCATCCCTCATCTGTCATCTGCCAACTGACACTGTCTACTCTCACTTATCATCTATCCTCTGGAATTGTTTATCTACAAATTCAACTACTTCAAGTTTTAAGGCGTTTTCCCCTTTTTTTAACGTCAAATATAAACTTTCAACTATGAATTGTTAATTTTGAAGTGTGAAATGTCAACTGTCAACTGTCAACCGTTATTTGTCATCTGTCAACTGACACTGTCAACTGTCATCTTTCATTTATCCTGTTAAATTTTTAATCTGTACATTTAATTATTTCTAATTTGAACAATTTTTTAGAGTTAATGTCGGAAGGTATTTTCAAATTTATCTATCATCTATCTTTTGAAATTTTACATATGTCATTTGTCATCTGCCATTTGTCTTGTTATCTAGCAGCTGACATCTGCCAACTGTTATTTATTTTCTGTCATCTCTGAACTGTCATCTGTTATCTGTTGTCTGTTATCGGTCATCTGTCATCTTTCATCTGTCATATGTCGTCTGTGATCTGTCATTTTATCACTTGTCATCTGTCAGCTTTTACCTGTCACTTATCATCTGTATTTGGCCAACTGATATTGTCAACTGTCACTTATCATATTTCCTCTGAAAATTTTAACAAGTTGTTCTTTTTTAACGTCAAACTTAACCTGTCAGATATCAATTGTCACGTTTGTACTGTGAACTGTGAACTGTCAACTGTTATTTGTTATCTGCCTACTGAAACTGTCAACTGTCATCTATCATCTATCCTCTTAAATTTCTAATCTGTACATTTAATTACATTTGGTTAGAACAAGTTTTTTTTAAAGTTTAATTAATATCAACTGTCAACTTTTAACTGTGGTCTATCAATTATGGACTGGGAACTGTCAACTATTAACTTACATCTGACATCTATCATTTTTTTAAATCTATGTTCTGTTACCTGCCCACTGTCAGCTACCTACTGACACTGTCAATATCAGTTATCTATTGTCTGTCATCTATTAACTGTCATCTGCAAACTATCATGTGTCATCTATCGTCTGTCATCTGTAATCTGCTATCTATCATCTGTCATCTTTCGTATGTCAACTGTCATTTGTAATCTGTTGTCTACCATCTTTTACCTGTCATCCCACGTCTGTCATCTGCCAACTAAAATTGTCAAGTGTTGTCAACTTTCCATCTGCAAATTTAACTTCTTTAAGTTTTAGCAAGTTTTTTCCCATTTTTAATATCAAATGTAAATTTTCAAATATGAATTGTCAATTTTGAACTGTCAACTGTTATTTGTTATCTGCCTACTGACACTGTCAACCGGGAACTGTCATCTATAATCTATCCTCTTAAATTTTTAATTACTTCTTTTATTATTATTCTTTTAAGGTTATTTAATGTCAACTATAATCGTTCAATTGTCAACTGTGATCTATCAATTACGAACTGTGAACTGTCATATGTTTACTGGCATCTGACATCTATTATTTATTATCAATGATCTGTTATCTGCCTTCTGACACTGTTAAATTTTATCTATCTTCTAAAATTTTACATGTTATTTGTCATCTGCTATCTGTCAACTGTCATTTGTCATCTGTCATCTCTCATCTGTCATCTGTTATCTGCGATCTATCATCTGTTGTCTGTTATCAGTCATATATCGTTTGCCATCTGTCATTGGTCATCTTTAACCTGTCATCCATCATTTGTCATCTGCCAACTGATACTGTCCACTGTCACTTATCATCTATGCTCAAACACTTTTCATCTATAAATTCAACTACTTCAAGTTTTAACAAGATTTCCCTCTTTTTAACTTCAAATGTCAACTTTCAACTATCAATTGTCAATTTTGAATTGTTAACTGTCAACTGTCAACTATTATTTGTCATCTGCGTAATGACACTGGTAATTCTCATCTTTCATCTATCTTCTTAAATTTTTAACTTATACATTTAATAACTTCTAGCTTGAATAAGTTTTTTTAAGTTTATTTAATGTCAACTTTAATCGTTCAACTGTCAACTGTGTTGATAGATCAAGTTGACAGGAAATGTGAACTGTCATCTGTTAACTGACATCTGACATTTATCATTTTTTGCCTATGTTCTGTTGCCTGCCAACTGTCAGCTGCCTACTGACACTGTCAACTCGGATCTGTCATTTGCCATCTGTTATCTATTATCTGTCATCTGTCATCTGTTGTCTGTTATCAGTCATTTGTTATCTGTCATGAGCCAAGTTTTAACAAGTTTAACGTCATGTGTCAACTATCAGTTATCAATTTTGACTTGTAACTGTCAACTGTAAACTGCCATCTGTTATCTGTCATTTATCTACTGTCATCTGCCTACTGACACTGTCAACTTTCACCTTTCTGTCCTCATAAATTCTTCTGTACGTTTAATTACTTTGAGTTTTAACAAGTCATCTGTGATTACTCATCTATCAACTGCTTACCGATACTGTCAACCGTCATCTATTCATCATTGTTCGTCTTAGGTTATTTGGCATCAACCATCTGTAAATAATCATGAGAGGCGGTAGTAAACAGAAACAGTTAACATTTCACATTTGACAGATGATTTTTAACTGATGATAGTTAACGTTAATTAGTTATTATCCTGAAATGTACAAATAAAGCATTTTTAAAATATGACAGTTGACGATATTTTAAAATTTGATTATTTGTGCATTTCACACTAATAAATAATTAGCGCTAACAATCATCTGTCAATTGTGAATTGTAAACTGTGAACTGTTACTGTTAACTACCATCTGTCATTTGTCATCTGCCATTGGTCGTCACTTATCATATAATCTAAAAAAAGTTTAATCTTTCTTTTGCCATCTGTCATATCTCACCTGTCATCTATTATATGTCATCTGTTATCTGCCATCTGTTATCTGTCATCTATCAACTGTCATTTGTCATCTGTTGTCTGTCATCTGTCATCTATTATCTTTCACTTAGTATCTGTCATCTTTTACCTGCCATCTGTCATCTGTCATCTATCATCTGCCAACTGATACTATTACCTATCATATATCCTATTGTTTACTTTTTTAGCGTCAAATATGAAGTGTCAACTATCAATTGTCAATTCAACTGTGAACTGTCAACTGTTATTTATCATCTGTGTACTAAAGCTGTCAATTGTCATGTATCATCTATACTCCTAAATTTATCAACTGCATATTTAATTATTTCTAGTTTTAACAAGGTTTTAAAGTTTATTTAATGTCAACTGTAATCTGGGATCTATCAATTATCAATTGTGAACTGTGAACTATTATCTGTCAACTGTTATCTGACATCTATGATCTATCATCTGCCAACTGTCAGCTGTCTATTAACTTGACAGTGTTGTCATCTGTCATCTAAAATCTATATTCTGAAATTTTACACATGTTATTTGTCATCTGTGTTTCTTCTTTCTACTTTCAACTGCTCTTCCTTTTCAAACTATTTTAAATTTGTTTTCATTTGCAAATAAAATTATCTATTGCTACTAAAATTTTCAAGGAAATTTTAAAATGTTTTTTATGCTACCCCTGTAACAAGTTTCCAATCATGAAAAATTCTAGAGATCTAAAAAAGACATTTCTGTGAAATTTTAACAAACCAAGAAAAATTCTTAAAGAATAATTGTATATAAACGCATTAGGTAATCTGAAAAAAGCGAATATTTGCAGATAAGACTACGAAAAAGATGAAAGATGATAAAAATGAAAAACATAAAAATGCAAGAAATTTAGACGAAAAAATTTGGTAAAATTCAACAAATTTGAAAAGTAAATTGCCTGGAAATATTTGAAGAACAAAGAGAAGTTAATTGAAACTTCTTAAACTTTCAAAGAAAATTCTAACAATTTGAAAGAACAATTTATCATTCTAGGAATCCGAAGAGAAAATATCTAGAGAACACCAGAAATTTGCAAAATAAAGCAAAATCTGACAAAAATCTCTGCACAACTTACAATTTGAAATAATATATTTTTGTCACTTGCAAATGGAAACTGTTAGAAAATATTAGATTTTTTAATGAAACATTTTTGACAATAAAATCCAAAAATCTTGGATAGGAATTTCCAAACAATTAATTTGAATAGAGCTTTCCATAACAAAAATTAATAATACTAATTTATTGGTGTCAGAAACTACAAAAAAGTTTTACAAAGTCAAAAAATAAAAGTAAAACAATGCTAGAAAAAAGCATTAAGCTTAACTTAAATATGAAATAATAATTGATGATTAATTTTAGAAGAGCTTTTTCAATTTATTCTTCATCTTATAATGTTTGTAATAATAACAAAATTCCATTTTATAAAATTGATATAAAACATTGTCAAATATACGACGTGCTGAAGGGCGGAGTTCATCTTGTGAAACGTATTGAAGTGCCCTCATGTCATATATAACAAAAATATTTCTCATCCAGATCAATAATTTCCAGGGTGAGAATTGACACTTCGGCCTAGTCAAGAGCACTTAGGCTAGAGGTGATAAATGAACGGTCGCATTTAATGGATGTGGCGTAGGTTTTTAGTAGGCTCGGGTCAGGATCTACGCATGTTGATAAATGAATAGGTTTTTTACCGGAATATAATAATTTCAGAAATTTGATGAAAATTTTATACCCGGCGCATTCACCATTTATAACAAACTACTTTAAAATGATGAAAACAATTGTTTTTTATAATTTAAACTCTAAATTGAAATTATTCACTTATGGCTAATCACCGTTAATTAACCAATAATTAATTAAATACATATTAATAAAAAATAAAAAATTATAATTTCACTTTGTTTGTTAATCAATAGAAAATTTAAATAAAAAGTGTCAAACTTTTATTTGTGACATTTATATTAACTTTTTACGTACTCAAAGAATCCAAGAAATATTAATTAATTTTTTTGACAGTTATGAGTTTTAATTATCATTTTGACGTGCCTACCAACTAGTTTAATAGACATTTATTTAGATAATTTAAAACATACCAATTATATTTGATGCTAACTAAAGATGCTAATTATTTTTTTGCTTGGCTTATTTAGTTGCTGTTGATAATATTTATTTCTACTGAATGCAAGTGGTTGAAGCTATCAAAATATTAATTACACTCACAAATAAATTATCCACAATCATGAATATTAAACGATTCGACCCATTTATCGCAAACAATAATGTCAACGTCCAGTTTATGTAACGTCAATACGTTTCTTCCATATACCACGGTGGTTGAATAATTGAGAAGCGTCGCGGTTCGTTACCCTTTTCACCGCGGAAAATATTTACTTTCAATCAACTGTGCATTATTTTTGTTTAAAAGCGTCCATTGTTACAGCGCTGCCGGTTATTAATTTTTGCGCGCGCGATGATTGATTAGTGCGGGGATGGGCACAGCGAAATTTGCATTTATATTGTGCGGGGAGATTTATATGTGGCGCGATGAAAAGAAACTCGAATCGCCCTATTTTTTTCTGTTTAATCGCATAAATTTCAACCCGGGGCACGGGGATGATGTAGTGCTGTTCGACATATAGTTTACTTACTGTTCGAATTCGGAATTAATTCGGCGCGTTCGCACTCCGTTTCAGAGGGGTGGGAGGATGTACTACCGTTAAGTTGAAAATTATGTGCTGATTTATAAGTTTAACCCAATTTTCAGGGCGTGTTTGGGGGAGGAAGATTTGTAAAATTTATAGATTCTGAATGTAATGTCGTTTATATGTAAAATTTCTCACACTTTATACATTTTGAATGCATTAAGATTGTTATCGATTTTTTTCCTGCTATAAGAAGTAAATGTATTACTGATAATATTATAACATAAACAAGTTTCTATAAATTGAGTAATTTTTAATGTCCATTTTATTGATGGATAAATAATGTTTAAACCATCGAATGCAAATTTTGATTTTTTCAGTTCAAGTTTTGAAGGTTGAAATTTTGTTTCCTGTTGAAATATATTAATAAATTTTTAATAGCATAAAAATACAAGCACTTTTTAATGAATTAAGTGATTTCTAGCAGGAATTAATGTTTTGAAAAATTGTAATCAATCGAACGCAAATTTGGATATCTACAGTTCATGTTTTGAGGGTCGCCATTTTGTTTCCTGCTGGAATATGTTAGTAAATTTTGAATATTATCAAAACACGTACATTTTTGAATGAATTAAGTAATTTTTAAGTTAATTCTAGCAGGAATTAATAATTAATGTTTTACAAATTTTCACACCATTGAATGCAATTTAGGATATCTGCATTTCAAGTTTTGAGGGATGCCATTTTGTTTACTGCTAGAATATGTTAGTAAATTTTTAATAACATCAAAACTCATACATTTTTTTTTAATTTACTATTTTTTAAGTTAATCCTAGTAGGAATTAATGTTTTACAAACTTACAAACCATCAAATGCAATTTTTGATATCTGCGGTTCAAGATTTAGAAAGTCACTATTCTGTTACCAGCTTAAAAATATCAGCAACATTTTAGTATCAATAAAATACATGCACTCTTTAATAAATTAAATAATTTTTAATTTAATCCTAGCAGGAATTAATATTTTACAAATAGCCAAACAATCGAATGCAATTTTGTATATTTGCGGTTCAAGTTTTAAATGTCGCCATTCTGTTTCCTGCTGTAATATGTAAGCATATTTTTAGTATCATCAAAACATATGCAGCCTTTAATGAAGTAAGTATAATTTAAGTTAATCCTAGCAGGAATCCATGTTTTACACATTTTTAAACCATCGAATGCAATTTTTGATTTCTGCAGTTTAATTTTTGAGTGTCGTCAATTTGTTTCCTGATGGAATATGTCAAAAAAAATTAGTATCACCAAAACACATGAAGTTTTATATGAAATAAGTATAATTAAAGTTAATCCTAGCAGAAATTAATATTTTAACCATCGAATGATATTTTGGATATCTTCAGTTCAAGTTTTGACTGTGGCCATTTTGTTTCCTGCTAAAATATATTAGATATTATTAAAATATTTAATAAGATAAGTAATTTTTAAGTTAATCCCAGCAGGAATTAATGTCTTACAGAGTTTTAAACAATCAAATGCAATGTTTGATAACTGCGGTTCAAGATTTAGTAAGTCGCCAATTTTTTTCCTGCTAGAATATGTCAATAAATTTTTAATATCGTCAAACCACATAAACTATTTAATGAATTGAGTATTTTTTAAGTTAAACCTAGCAGGAATTAATGATTTACAAATTTTCAAATTATCGAATGCAATTTAGGATATCTGCATTTCAAGTTTTGAGTGTTGCCAATTTGTTTCCTGATAAAATATGTTTTTAGCAACATTAAAACACATCAAATTTTTATTGAATTTACTAATTTTTAAGTTAATCCTAGCAGGAATTATTGTTTTACCGACATTAAAATCAACAATTTTTGATATCTGCGGTTCAAGATTTAGAAAGTCGCAATTTTGTTTCCTATTGGAATATGTCAGCAAATTTTTAGTATTATCAAAACACATGCAGTTTTTAATGAAATAAGTATATTTTAAGTTAATCCTAGCAGGAATTAATGTTTTATAAATTTTTCAACCATCGAATGCAATTTTCGATTTCTGCGGTTGAAGTTATAAGTGTCGCCATTTTGTTTCCTGCTGTAATGTAATAGTAAATTTTAGGTAACATCTAAAAACATTCACTTTTTTAATGAATTAAGTGAATTTTAAGTTAATTCTAGCAGGAATTAATGTTTTCCACATTTTTAAACGATAGAATGCAATTTTGGAAATCTGTCGTCCAAGTTTTGAGTGTCGCCATTTTCTTTCCTTTAGGAATATGTCAGTAAATTTTTAATATCATCAAAATTAATTAAATTAAGTATGTTTTAGGACTAGAATATGTCAAGAAATTTTAGTATCATGCAGTCTTTAAAAAAATAACTATATTTCAAGTTAATCCTAGCAGGAATTAATATTTTACAAATTTTCAAACAAACGAAAGCAATTTTTAATTTCTGCAGTTCAAGTTTTGAGTGTCACCATTTTGTTTCCTGCTGAAGTATGTCAACAAATTTGTAATATCATTAAAACACATACACTTTTCAATGAATTAAGTAATTTTTAAGTGATTCCTAGCAGGAACTAGAGTTTAAAAAAAATGTAATCCATCGAATGCGATTTTTTATATCTGAAGGTCAAATTTTGAGAGTCGCAATTTTGTTTCCTGCTGGAATATATTAGTAAATTTTTAAAAACGTTAAAGTACATTTACTTTTTACTGAATTGTGTAAATTTTATGTTAGTCCTAGCAGGAATTAATATTTTACAAACTTTGAAACTATCAAACGCAATTTATGATTTCTGCGGTTAAAGAGTTAGAAAGGTGCCATTTTGTTTCCTGCTGGAAAATGTGAGCAAATTTTTTTTATCATCAAAATACATGCACTGTTTAATAAATTAAGTAATTTTTAAGTTAATCCTGGCAGGAATTAATGTTTTACAAATTTTCAAACCATCGAATGCAATTTTTTTGGGTGTAGCCATTTTGTTTCCTGCAGGAATGTATTAGTAACTTTATAATATCATAAAAGCACATACACCTTTTAATGAATTAGGTAATTTTTAAGTTAATCCTAGGAGGAATTAATGTTTTACACATTTCTAAACAATCGAATGCAATTTTTTATTTCTGCAGTTCAAGTTTTGAATGTCGCCATTTTGTTTCCTGGTGGAATATGTTAGTATGTACTTAACAACATTAAAAGACATCCACTTTCTAATGAAATGAGTCATTTTTGAGTTAATCCTAGCAGCAATTCATGTGTTACACATTTTTAAACAATCTAATGCAATTTTTAATTTCTGCAGTTCAAGTTTTGAGAGGCGCCATTTTGTTTCCTGCTGGAATATGTTAGTAAACTCTTCATAATATCGAAACACATACACTTTTTAATAAACGTAGTGATTTTTGAATTAATCCTAGCAGAAATTCATAGTTTACACATTTTTAAACAATCGAGTGATTTTTTTTATTTCTGCAGTTGAAGTTTTGAGTATACTTAGTAATCTTTGAGTGAATCCTAGCAGGAATTAATGTTTTACACGTTTTTAAATAATAGAATGCAGTTTTTGATTTCTGCCGTTTAAGTTTTGAGTGTCGCCATTTTATTTTCTGCTGTAATATGTTAGTAAATTCTTAATAACATCAAAACACATGCACGTAATTTTTGAGTTTATCCTAGTAGGAATTAATATTTTACTCATTTTTAAACAATCGAATGTAATTTTTGATTTCTGCAGTTCAAGTTTTGAATGTTGCCATTTTGTTTTCTGCTGGAATATGTTAGTAAATTCTAAATAACATCAAGATACATGTACTTTTTATTAAACTTACCAAATTTTAAGTTAATCCTAGGAGGAATTCATGTATAACACATTTTTAAACAATCGATTGAAATTTTTGATTTCTGCAGTTTGAGTTTTGAAGGTAGCCATTTTGTTTCCTGCTAGAATATGATAAGTATTTTCTAAGTTAAACCTATCAGGAAATAATATTTTACAAATGTTTAAACCATCGGATGTAATTTTGTAAATTTGCAGTTTAATTTTTGAGTGTTGCCACTTTGTTTCCTGCTGGAATATGTTAAAAAAAATTTAGTATCATCAAAACACATGCAGTCTTTAATGAAATGAGTATAGTTTAAGTTAATCATAGCAGGAATTATTATTTTACAAATTTTTAAACTATTCAATGCAAGTTTTAATATATGCGGTTCAAAGTTTGAAAAGTCGTCATTTTGTTTTCTGCTAGAATATGTGAGAAAATTTCTAATATTATTAAAAACATGCATTATTTATTGAACTAAGTATATTTTAAGTTAATCCTAGCAGGAATGAATGTTTTACAAATTTTTAAACCATCGAATGCAATTTTTGATTTCTGCGGTTCAAGTTTTGAGTCTCGCCATTTTGTTTCCTGCTGGAATATATTATCAAATTTTTAATAGTATTAAAACACGTATATTTTTTAATGAATAAAGTAATTTTTAAGTTAATCCGAGCAGGAATTATTGTTTTACAAAACTTCAATCCTTCGAATGCAATTTTTGATATCTACAGTTCGAGTTTAGAGTATTGCCATTTTGTTTCGTGCTGGAATATATTAGTAAATTTTAATTAACATCAAAACACATACACTTTTTAATGAATCAAGTAGTTTTTAAGTTAAACCCAACAGGAATTACTATTTTACAAATTTTTAAACAATTGAATGCAATTTTCTATTTGAGGTTCAAGTTTTGAGTGTCGCCATTTTGTTTCCTGCTGGAATGTATCAACAAATTTTTAATATCATCTAAATACATACAGTTTCTGATAAAATAAGTAATTTATAAGTTAATACAAGCAGGAATTAATATTTTACCAATTGTTAAACAATCGAATACAATTTTGTATATTTGCGGTTCATGTTTTAAGTGTCGCCATCTTGTTTCCTGTTGGAATATGTCAACACATTTTTAGTATCAATAAAACGCATGCAGTCTTTAATAAAAGAAGTATATTTTAAGTTAATCCTAGCGGGAATTAATATTTTACAAATTTTTAAACCATCGAATGTAATTTTCGATTTCTGCGGTTCAAGTTTTACATGTCGCCATTTTGTTTCCTGCTGTAATGTAATAATAAATTTTAAATAACATCTAAACACATTCACATTTTTAATGAATTAAGTAAATTTTAAGTTAATTCTAGCAGAAATTAATGTTTTACAAATTTTTAAACAATAGACTGCAGTTTTAGAAATCTGGCGTTTAAGTTTTGATTGTCGCCATTTCGATTCCTGCTAGAATATCTCAGCAAATTCTTAGTATCATCAAAACAAATGCTCTTTTTATTAAATTAAGTAATTAAGTATATTTTAAGGTAATCCCAGCAGGAATTGATGTTTAACAAATTTTTAAACGAATGCAATTTTTTATTTCTGCTGTTCAAGTTTCGAGTGTCGCCATTTTGTTTCCTGCAGGAATATGTCAGTAAATTAATTTTCAATATCATTAGAACACATACACTTTTTTAATGAATTAGGTAATTTTTTAGTAAAACCTAGCAGGAATTAATATTTGGCAAATTTTTAAACAATCGAATAAAATTTTGTATATTTTCGATTCACGTTTTAAGTGTCAGCATTTTGTTTCCTGCATAATATATAGGAAAATTTTTAATATCACTAAAATACATACACTTTTAATTGAATAAAGTAGTTTTTAAGTTAAACTTAGCAGGAATAAATATTTTATAAATTTTTAAACCATCGAATGCAATTTTCGATTTCTGCAGTTCAAGTGTTGAGGGTCGCTATTTTCTTTCCCTTAGGAATATGTCAGTAAATTTTTAATATCATCAAAACACATTCACTTTTTAATAAATTAAGTATGTTTTAGGTTAAACCTAGCAGGAATTAAAATTTTACAAATTTTCAAATAACAAAATGCAATTTTTAATTTCTGCAATTCATGTTTTAAGTGTCGCCATTTCGTTTCCTGCTGAAGTATGTCAACAAATTTTTAATGTCATCAAAACACATAAACTTTTTAATGATTTAAGTATTATTTATGTGATTCCTAGCAAGAATTAGGGTTTAAAAAAATGTAATAAATTGAATGCAATTTTTGATATCTGAAGGTCAAATTTTGAGTCTCACAATTTTCTTTTCTGCTGGAATATATTAGTAAATCATCAAAACATATTTGCTTTATATGAATTAGGTAAATTTTAAGTTAATCCTAGCAGGAATTCACGTTTTACAAATTATTAACTCTTATAATAATATAATATTAAGTAGTACGTAAGATATACTTATTGTTCACTTGTTTATAAGATTATTAAGATGTAATATTGTATATATCAGATTAGCTTATAAGAATAGGTTTAAGTTATTTTGACGCTATTTTCATTTTGTTTGTAAATGACACTTTGAAATAAAGACATATTCTATTCTATTCTATTCTATTTATTAAACCATGGAATGCAATTTTTGATTTCTATGGTTTAAGTTATGAGTGTCGCCATTTTGTGTCTTGCTTAAATATCTTAGCAAATGTTTAGTATCACCAAAACACGTATAGTTTTTAAAGAAACAAGTATATTTTAAGGAAATCCTAGCAGGAATTAATGTTTTACAAATTTTCAAACCGTCGAATGCAATTTCATAATCTTCGATTCAAGTTTTGAGTGTCGGCATTTTGATTCTAGTTAGAATATCTCAGAAAATTTTTAGTATCATCAAAACAAATGCTTTCTTCATTGAATTAGGTATATTTTAAGTTAATCGCAGCAGGAAATATTATTTTACAAATTTTTAAACCATCGAATGCAATTTTTTATTTCTGATATTCAAGTTATGAGTGTCGCCATTTTGATTCCTGCTGATATATGTCAACAAATTTTCACTATCATCAAAACACACGCAGTATTTAAGGAAATAAGTATATCTTAAGTTAATCCTAGCAGGAATTAATAGTTTACAAATTTTTAAACCATCGAATGCAATTTTTGAAATCTGCTGTCCAAAGTTTGGAAAGTCGCCATTTCGTTTCCTGCTCGAAAATGTCAAAAAGTTTTTGGATTCATCAAAACACATGCAATCTTTAATGATACAAGTATATTTTCAGTTAATCCCAGCAGTAGTTTATGTCTTAGAAATTTTTAAATTATCGAATGTAATTTTTGATTTCTACGGTTCAAATTATAAGTGTCGCCATTTTGTTTGCTGATGGAATTTGACAGTAAATTTTGAATAACATTTAAAATAATTAACTTTGTAATGAATTAAGTAAATTTGAAGATAATCCTAGGAGGAATTAATGTTTTACAAATTTTCACACCATCGAATGCAATTTTCGATTTCAGCAGCTTGTTTTGAGTGTCGCAATTTTGTTTCCTTCTGGAATATGTTAGTAAATTTTTAGTATCATCAAAAAACATACAATTTTTAATTAATTCAGTACTTTTTAAGTTAATCCCAGCAGGAATTAATGTTATATTAATTTTTAAACTATCGAATAAAATTTTTAGTTTCTGCAGTCTAAGTTTCTAGTGTTGCCATTTTGTTTCCTGCTGGAATATTTGAGTAAATTCTTAATAATATTAAAACACGTGCACTTCTTTATGAACCTAGTAATTTTTGAGTTATCCCTAGTAGAAATTAAGGTTTTACGCATTTTTAAACAATCGAATGCAATTTTTAATTTCCGCAGGTTAAGTTTTGAGTGTCGCCATTTAGTTTCCTGCGGAAAATATGTTAGTCAAATGTTAATATCATTAAAACATATATACTTTTTAATGAATTAAGTAATTTTTAAGTTAAACCTCGCAGGAATTAATATTTTAATAGTTTAAACTAATCGAATGCAATTTTTTATATTTGCGGTTCAAGTGTTACCATATTGTTTTCTGCAGGAATATGTTAGAAAATTTTTAGAATTATCAAAACACATGCAATCCTTAATGAAATGAGTATATTTTAAGTGAATCCTAGCAGGAATGAACGTTTTACATATTTTTAAACCATCGAATGCAATTTTCGATTTCTGCGGTTCAAGTTTTGGGTTTTACTATTTTGTTTCTTGCAGGAATATGTCAGTAAAATTTTAATATAATCAAAACACATACACTTTTTATTGAATAAGATAATTTTTAAGTTAAACCTAGCAAGAATTAATATTTTACAATATTCTAAACCTTCGAATGCAATTTTTGATTAGTGCTGTTCAAGTTTTAAGTGCAGCCATTTTAATTCCTGCTGGCATGTCTCAGAAATTTTTTAGTATTTTTAAAACAAATGCTCTCTTTAATGAATTAAGTATATTTAAAGTTAATCCCAGCAGGAATTAATGCTTTACATATTTTTAAAACATCGAATGCAATTTTTTATTTCTGCGGTTCATATTTTGTGGGTCGCTATTATGTTTTCTGCTGGTATATGTCTTTTTTTTTATTTTATCAAATACATACACATTTTAATGAATTAAGTAATTTTTAAGTTTTTCCAAGCGGGAATTAATGATTTACAAATTGTCAAACCACCGAATGCAATTTTGGATATCTGTAATTCTAGTTTTGAGTATTCACCATTTTTTTCCTGCAGGAATATATCAATAAATTTTAATTATCATCAAAACACATGCAGTCTTTAATGAATTAGGGACATTATAAGTTAAACCTAGCAGGAATGAATGTTTTAGAAATTTTTAAACCATCGAATGGAATTTGAGATTTTTTGCGGTTCAAGTTTTAAGTGTCGCCATTTTGTTTCCTGCTGTATTGTAACAGTAAATTCTAAATAAATCTAAAAAGCATTTACTTTTTTAATAAATTATGTAAATTTTAAGTTAATACCAGCAGGAATTTAAGTTTAACAAATTTTTAAACCATGGAATGCAATTTTTGATTTCAGCAGTTTCAATTTTGAGTGTCGCTATTTTTTTTCCTACAAGAATATGTCAGTAAATTTTTAGTAACATCAAAACACATTCACTTTTTTAATGAATAAAGTTATTTTTTAAGTTAATCCTGGCAGTAATTAATGTTTTACAAATTCTTAAACAGTCGAATGCTATTTTGTATATTTCTGGTTCAAGTTTTGAGTATCGCCATTTTGTCTCCTGCTGAAATATGTTAGTAAATTTTCAATGACATCAAAACGCATGAAGGTTTAATTGTATTTACTAATTTTTAAGTTAATCATAGCAGGAATTAGCGTTTTACAGACTTTCAAAGCATCAAATACAATTTTTTATATCTGCGGTTCCAAGTCGGTTTCCTGCTAGAATATCTCAGCAAATGTTTAGTAGCATTAAAACACATGCACTCTTTAGTAAACTAGGTATATTTTAAGTTAATCCCAGCAGGAATTAGTGTTTTACAAATTTTTAAACCATCGAATGCAATTTTTCATTTCTGCGCTTCAATCTTAGAAACATTTTGTTTCCTGCTGGAACATGTAAATTAATTTTTAATAAAATCAAAACACATTACCTTCTTAATAAATTGAGTAAATTTTTAGTTAATTCTAGCAGGTATTTATGTTTTAGAGATGTTCAAACCATCGAATACAATTTTTGATTTCTGTAGTTCAAGTTTTGGGTGTCGCCATTTTGTTTTCTACTGAAATATATTAGTAAATTTTTCATAAAATCAAAACTCATGCACTTCTTAATAAAATAAGTAATTTTGTAAGTTAATCCTAGCAGGAATTATTATTTTACAAATTTTCAAACCATCTAATGCAATTTTGAATATCTGCAGTTTAAGTTTTGAGGGTTGCCATTTTTTTTCCTACAAGAATATGTCAGTAAATTTTTAGTAACATCAAAAAATATACACCTTTTAATGAATTAAGTTATTTTGCAAGTTAATCCTAGCAGGAATTAATGTTTTTCAAATTATTAAACAGTCGAATGAAATTTTGTATATTTGCGATTCAAGTTTTAAGTGTCGGAATTTTGTTTCCTGCAGGAATATATAAGAAAATATTTAATATCTCTAAAATACATACACTTTTAATTAAATTCAGTAGTTTTTACGTTAAACCTAGCAGGAATAAATATTTTATAAATTTTTAAACCATCGAATGCAATTTTCGATTTCTGCAGTTCAAATTTTGAGGGACGCCATTTTCTTTTCTTTAGGAATATGTCAATAAATTTTTAATATCATCAAAACACATTACCTTTTTAATACATTAGGTATGTTTTAGGTTAAACCTAGCAGAAATTAATATTCTACAAATTTTTAAACAAACGAATGAAATTTTGTAAATCTGCGCTTCAAGTTTTGAGTGTCGCCACTTTGTTTCTTGCAGAAAAAGTCAGCAATTTTTTATTATTATTAAAACATATACAGTTTTAAATGAATGAAGTAATTTTTAAATCAAACCTAGCAGGAATTAATACTTTACAAATTTTTAAAAAATCAAATGCAATTTTGTAAATTTGCAGTTTAAGTTTTAAGTGTCGCCATTTTATTTCCTGCTAGAATATGTTAACAAATTTTTAGTATCATCAAAACACATGCAGTCTTTAAAAAAAAGGTATATTGTAAGTTAATCCTAGCAGGAATTAATATTTTACAAATTTTCAAACAAACGAATGCAATTTTTAATTTCTGCAGTTCAAGTTTTGAGTGTCACCATTTTGTTTCCTACTGAAGTATGTCAAAAATTTTTAATATCATCAAAACACATACCTTTTTCAATAAATTAAGTAATTTTTAAGTGATTCCTAGCAGGAATTAGTATAAAAAAAATGTAAATTATCGAATGCAATTTTGGATATCTGAAGGTCGCAATTTTCTTTCCTGCTGGAATATATTAGTAAATTTTTAATATCATCAAAAACACATTTGCTGTTTAATGAATTAAGTAAATTTTAAGTTAATCCTAGCAGGAATTCATGTTTTACAAATTTTTAAACCATGGAATGTAATTTTTGATTTCTGTGGTTTAAGTTATGAGTGTCGCCATTTTGTGTCCTGACGCAATATCTTAGCAAATATTTAGTATCACCAAAACACATGCAGTCTGTAAGTATTATTTAAGTTAATCCCAGCAGGAATTAATGTTTTACAAATTTTTAAACCATCGAATGCAATTTTTTATTTCTGCTGTTCAAGTTCTTAGTATCGCTATTTTTTTCCTGCTGGAATATCTAAGCAAATTTTTAGTATTATCAAAACAAATCCTATCTTCATTGAATTAAATATATTTTAAGTTTATTCCAGCAAGAATTGATGTTTTGCAAATTTTTAAACGAATGCAATTTTTTATTTTTGCTGTCCAAGTTTTGAGTGTCGCCATTTTTAATCCAGCAGGAATATGTCAGTAAAATATTAACATCATCAAAACACATACACTTTTTAATGAATTAAGTATTTTTAAGTTAAACCTGACAAAAATTAAGATTTTACAAATTTTTAAACAATCGAATGCAATTTTGTATATCTGAGGTTCTACTTTTGAGTGTCGCCATTTTGTTTCCTGCAGGAATATATCAATAAAATATTAATATCATCAAAGCATATATATTTTTTATGAATTAGATAAGTTTTAAGTTAAACCTAGCAGGAAATAATATTTTGCAAAGTTGTAAGCAAACGAATGCAATTTTGTATATCTGCAGTTCAAGTTTTGAGTGTCGTAATTTTGTTTCCTACAGGAAAATGTCAGTAAATTTTAATTATCATCAAAACACATATACTTTTTAATAAACTAAGCTAATTTTTAAGTTAAACCTAGCAGGAAATAATATTTTGCAAATTTTGAAACCATCGAATGCAATTTTAGATTTCTGCGATACAAATTTTGAGTCTCGCCATTTTGTTTCCTACTGGAATATATTAGTAAATTATTAATAGCAACAAAACATACGTAGTTTCCAATGAATATAGTAATTTTTGATTTAATCCTAGCAGGAATAAATATTTTACGCATTTTTAAACAATCTAATGCAATTTTTAGTTTCTGCAATCCAAGTTTATAGTGTCGCCATTTTGTTTCCTACTGGGATATGTTAGTAAATTCTTAATAATATCAAAACACATGCACTTTTAAATAAACTTAGTAATTTTTGAGTTAATTTTATCAGGAATCATTGTTTTACACATTTTTAAATAATCCAATGCAATTTTTGATTTCTGCAGTTTAAGTTTTGAGTGTCGCCATTTTGTTTCCTGCTAAAATATCAGTAAATTCCCAATAATATTAAAACACATGCAGTTTTAAATAAACTTAGTAATTTTTGAGTGTATCCTAGCAGGAATTAATGTTTTACACATTTTTAAACAATCTAAGGCAACTTTTAATTTTTGCAGTTCAAGTTTTGAGAGGCGTCGTTTTGTTTCCTGCTGGAATATATTACTAAATACTAAATTAAATCAAAATGCATGCACTTTTTTAACGAACATAGTAATCTTTGAGTGAATCCTGGCAGGAATTAATGTTTTACACGTTTTTGAACAATCGAATGCAATTTTTGATTATTGTAGTTCAAGTTTTGAGTGTCGCCATTTTGTTTCCTGCTGGAATATTTTAGTAAATTCTTAACAACATTAAAATACATGCACTTTTTTATAAACTTAGTAATTTTTGAGTTAATCCTAACAGGAATTAATGTTTTAAACATTTTAAAACAATTTTTGATTTAATTTTTGTTTTCTGCGGTTCAAGTTTTGAGTGCCGCCACTTTATTCTCCGCTGGAATATGAGCTTAGTAATTTTTGAGTTATTTGTAGGAGGAATTAATGTTTTACACATTAATAAACAATCTAATGAAATTTTCTATTTCTGCAGTTCAAACTTTGGGTGTCGTTATTTTGTCTCCTGCTGGAATATGTTAGTAAATTTTCAATAACATAAAAACACATGCACTTTTTAATGAATTCGCTAATTTTTGAATTAATCCTAGCAGGAATTAATGTTTTACACGTTTTTAAACAATCCAATGCAATTTTTGATTTCTGCAGTTTAAGTTTTGATTGTCGTTATTTTGTTTTCTGCTAAAATACGTTAATAAATTTTTAATAATATCAAAACACATCCATTTTTTAATAGACTTAGCAATTTTTAAGTTAATCCTGGCAGCAATTAATGTTTTACACAATTTCAAACAATCTAATGGAATTTTTGATTACTGCAGTTTAAGTTTTGAGTGTCGGCATTTTGTTTCCTGCTGGGATATGTATGTAAGTACTTAATAGCATCAAAACACATACACTTTTTAATGAATTTAGTCATTTTTGAGTTAAGCAGGAATTCATGTTTTACATATTTTTCGACAATCGAATGAAATTTTTGAATTCTGCAGTTTAAGTTTTGAGTGTCGGCATTTTGCTTCCAGCTGGAATATGTAAGAAAGTACTTACTAGCATCAAAACGCATACACTTTTTAATGAATATAGTCATTTTTAAGTTAATCCTAGCAGGAATTAATGTTTTACACATTTTTAAACAACCTAATGCAATTTTCTATTTCTGCAGTTTAAGTTTTGGGTGTCGTTATTTTGTCTCCTGCTAGAATATGTTAGTAAATTATTAATAACGCCAAAACACATGCACTTTTTATTAAATTAGCTAATTTTTGAGTTAATCCTAGCAAGAATTAATGTTTTTCACATTTTAAACAATCGAATGCAATTTTTGATTTCTTTAAGTTTCTTAAAGTTTTAAGTGTTGCCATTTTGTTTTCTGCTAGAATATGTTAGTAAATTCTTAAAAAAATCAAAACACATCCAGTTTTTAATGAACTTAGTAATTTTTAAGTTAATCCTAGCAGCAATTAATATTTTACACAATTTCAAACAATCTAATGGAATTTTTGATTTCTGCAGTTCAAGTTCTGAGTGTCGCCATTATGTTTCCTGCTGAAATATGTTAGTAAATTTTTAGTATTACTAAAACACATGCAGTTCTTGATGAAAAAAGTATATTTCAAGTTAATTCTTGCAGAAAGTAATGTTTTACAAATTTTCAATCAATCGAATGCAATTTTGGATTTCTGCAGTTCAATTTTTGAGTGTCGCCATTTGGTTTTCTGCTGGAATATGTTAATAAATAACACTAATAACATATATTAACGAAATTAAATATATGGATCCATAAAACGAAAAGATTTCATGTATTAAATTAGGATTGAAAATTGACCGACGATCAAGCAAGATCCCATCATTATACGTTTATTACGCTACAATGAAAATGATTCGATCAATAGAGCGTGTTTATATCAGCAAATCCCCTACGTCAAACGAGGGACAAGCATTTTCCACAAAATAATGTTGAGATAGGATGATGGGTCCTATATGTTTACGCCTATCCCTCGCATAAAATCCTCCCATCCTCAACATATGTAAATATCAAAGACAAATAAATTTGAATATGTTAATTATAGAAATCCCAACGGTTACAGATTAAAAAAAAAGTGAAAAGGGAATAATTTATCAGAATCAACCCCTCCGCGAGCGTACACTTTTTGTAAAAATTTTTCCCCACAGCGTGCGCAAATAAAGTGCATAATTATCATACGCCGAGGGTATTATCTACGCGCATAGGAGGGCCGAAACGGCAATTGTTGTTCAAACAATGGGCGTTCACAATCGCTGCTTTCCATTATTAATGGAAACGTCGGTAAGCATTAAGTATTGAGTGACGCCGTTGGAGACGAACGGACGGCCGAACAAAATAAATAAACGACCGGCACGGAATAAATATTCACCGGATGTAATATTCAGGGTTTGATTTGACTGATGGCCGCATATTACACGACGAGGATTAGAAAAGGGTAATGACGGTGATGATGATTTTGAAGAAATGGTGGATGCGCCGGGCATTAAAATTATTTACATTAAATTCTTTATAATAACGTAAAGGATTTGTGGATATAATAAATAAATAAAAGTACTACGTTTTCTTTACTCTATTGTAAGAAACTTTTTACCAATTAAATAGATATTTAAAGTATTTTTTTTGCTGCGTAGCAAAACAATCTGTAACTGGTGTCAATCAATTATTGAAATTAATATTTAAGAAATTCTTTAGTATGTAAGATTGGTTAATAAAGGCTATTATTATTATTGAAATTTAAAATTATATCGACCTATTTCAATACTGTGGTAACTTAATATTCACAATTTTTTTAATTAATTAACTTTACGTAATTTGTAACTTGTAATTTATTATCTACATTACTGAAATTTATTTATTCGTGCGATTGTCGAAAATCGATTTAATGTCTATAAGGGAGAATTTCGGTAACTTCGTCAATTAGTCGGGTAATCCCTGCGCTTTCGGGTAAAACGCCGAGCCACAAGTAATCAAAATTATTGAAAGATCGTTCCGATAAACCGCCGGAATGTGTATTCGTCACGACACGGATTACAGAAAACCGTTTGGCGCCAGCTTTATGAGAAATGGTGGATGCGCCTGGCACACACACACAAATTACAGCCGTGCTTATTGATTAGTCGACGATGTTATTTAACGTCGATTCGATTAGAAATTGTCTATTAAAATCACGTATTATAATTATCCAAAAACAATAATTAGTTAAGGTACATTTATTAATTTCAAACACTATTTTGAAAATTGTTTTTATTTTCCTAGATTCTTATGTAATGAAGCATATCTTGTACATCTACTTTGGAGGAACAACATCCCTCTCCACTCCCACTGACTCACACAGACATATTTGCACCCTACTTAGGGAGTTTGCGTGGTGAAGGAAAAAATACGAGAAGAATCACAAGAAGTAAGGTTAATATACAACCTTTGACAATAAAGTTCGGTATAGAAGGATAAAATATCCTTTCCAAAGATAACAGCTGCATTTCAACGTAGAAGAGTTCCGGTGGCCTTAAGTCAATGGATCTCCAATATGCTGCAATGAAGGACAGCCAATATTATAATAAGGGACACGAGACTTGTACGTCGGGTCGCAAAGGGTTGTCCAGAGGGGGATTGCTGTCACCTTTACTATAGAACCACTCTAATCACTAAATTAACAAGGCTTCTACGGTAAGTTACGCCAACGATAACACGATCCTACTTTCAGAAAACTCGGAAAGTATCATATCTTAGCAAAACTTATGTCGGATGTTCTTGATATATTAAGCAAATGGTGCATAAACCAAGGATTGTCCGTAAATTGAAAAAAAAAACTGTACTATTTACAAGAAGGTGAAAGATCAAAGATTTCAAGCCACCAAGCTTTTGGTATGAATAACTCTGAAAGAAGATATATGACTTCTTCTTTCAGAGTTCTTCATGTATTTTTCTTTGGGCATTTTTCTAGACCACAAACTAAACTGGAATGCCCATCTGACGGAGAGATCAAAGAAATCATGCATGGCCGTCTGGCAATGCAGATGGGCTGTTGAAATGACTATCTGTATCTGATGGGTCGACGACGAAAACAGGTGCAGGTGTAAGAATTTTTTTACAAAAATCTGCCCCTGAAAGAAACAAATAACGGAAAGAACTCGTGGGTATATTATATGCAGCAATGGTAATCTCTGACAAGAAGATCAAGGGAAAAACATGCACATCATAACGGATAGCAGAGCAACAATTAAAATTACCTCAGCATTAACGCTGAAATATTTCCAACCCTTGAAAGTAGTTGCTCGTGACAATAAGGTATGCTGTATGAAAGGATACAACAGCATAAGTAACAGAATAACAAATGGTTTGGTGAGGATGAACGATATGCGGGCCAAACCACTCCCTGCAAGACTTGATTATCATACTGGAAAATGCATCAATCAGATGCCACACGGAGCAATGAGACAACAAAACTGGTTGTAGGGTCTCAAAAAACGTAATCGCAATTAACACTTAAACGGCCAGATACTATGTGCCACTGTCCAGAGAAAACCTATTGAGGTTTGTAGGGCTCTAAACAGGAACTACAATTTATGAACGCTCCTGGACATACTGGCATTATAATCTAGTCTTACCTGCAGAGTGTGTGAAGAAGAACCTGCGTGAATCCACAATGGGAGAGGGATGTCTAAAACCATCAGATATTCTAAGAGTCCTCCTTGGTGCAGTCTTGGCGTTAGCCAATGCCTTGGATTATTAGACCATAGCAACGAATGAGGGCTCAGATGGAAGAACGTACAAAAAGCTGGGGCCTATTTGCAGCGGACCTATCTGCTCTCGTTTTGAACAAATCCAAATCCAAATCCATGATCGTGAGCAATGAGGAAGTTTTTAGAAGCATCTGCCCTTTTGAGATGATATAAAATTAACACTGAGAAAAGCGTACCTATAACCACTAGGCTGTATTGAATGCCACCACATAAGAAAAAGGAATTTGAACAGTAGATTCAGCGACTATTCGAAGATGATATTGTTCAAACATCATCATCGCCATCGTCATGGTACCCAAGAAAGATGGCAACCCACGCCTTTTCATCAGTTACAGGGCATTAAATGCAGTGATAGTCCTCACTGATGGATGACCTACTGCACAATGAGTCAACAAAAAAATACACATTCACCGTAGACTTAAGGAGTGGATACTGACAGATTACGGTAGCAACCAGAACCGGAAAATCACGTTCAACCCTATGGACTATTTGAGTTCCAAAGTATCCATTCGGACTCTACGAACAACATCTTCAGGACCTGGAGGACATCCTTAAGCTTTCGACCAAAATGTTGATATTAGCAAACCGAGAGAAATGCAGTCTGTGTTCTCAACAAATAAAATATCTGGGCCACATCATCTGATATGAGGAATTTGAGCCATCGCTACGTGGCAATGCCCTTGGGATCGTAAGGAAGCAATATCATTCATTCAAACGCGTTGTTGGACCCGCATATTCATTCCCGGCTACTCTCACTTAAGATGGCCGATAAGAATCTTTAAAAAGATCGTCACCTAGAAATGGGGGTGTAACAAGCCGCAATGGACCAAATGAAAAAGCTGCTAACCACTGCTTCAATCGGGATGATGCCAGGCACCTTCTCGATGTTGGCGATTTCGCCCTCAGAGAAGTTCTAATCAAGGGGAAGGGCCTAGAGGAATGTTTTGTTCAGTATGCAAGCTAAGCAGAACAACAGAACTACAACTACAACTGAGCGAGAAGCTCTAGCTACAGTAAGGGCCTTAAATAAATAAAGAGGGCTTTATAAAACATAAATATCACCAACACCATTGTCATATCACCGAAAGCACCTACCTACGGTTAGCTAGATTTTCTATACAGCTGCAGCCGTTCGACATCACTATCAAGTACACCCCTAGAATATCAAATTTCATAGCAGATGCACTATCCAAGATACCGAGTCATAACAATCTAGTTCAGGTTGATTTACTTATGATCATCCATTGTGTAAATTTTGATCCACTAAAGACCTAAAATAAGAAATTTGTATTCTATCTAGCTGACTTTGTAAATATGAATATTTTTTTAGTAATATAAATTGGAATTTTCTTAATGAATTGGATTTAAATGCAGCTACAGTACTTTTCTATGAAATAGTTCATACGATCAGTGCTCGAATGTCCCAGATGGATTTATAAAGAATTTAAAATAAGAACTAGAAGGAAAAAAGAAGCACATTTAAAGAATAAACTGAATGGAAATTATGAAGACTATCAGATTTTCAATCAACTAAGATGTAGAATTGGAAATAAATTTGAATCCGAAAAAATTTTCAAGATTTCAACAACGAAGGTGACCTCCCTAGTGTAACAGGGAAATCAAGGAATTGGGTGTAATTTTTGATGTTCAACTCTCTTTTAAATCACATATAAGCAAAATTGTTTTAAAAGCATGTCGCGGTTTGTTTGGTATATAAGTCGAAACATTGATAAGTCTTGCATAGTTACATTGTACATGTTCTTAGTTCGTTGTCAATTAGAATATGCTAGCAGCATATAGCCACCATATACTCAGATTGACAGTGTACCCATTGAAAATGACCAAAAAAATATTTGCGATACAATGACTTCCAAATGCTCGTATATCATGTTAAGGGTGAATATAGGTGGATAATAGATACCTAAAAGATTCAATCACTTGAAGTTATGAGAAATGTGATAGACATGTGCTTACTTCATGAAATAATAAATGGTGACATTTGTTGTCCATTGAAAAATATTTAAGGAGAAACAACACACCACCGAACTCGGATCAGTTTATAATAATTAAGCGAGAGTTATTCAGCAGATTTAATCGAATGTGGACGAAATCTATTGCATCTTACACTTAGACATAAGATAAAGATCCCGGGGAACTCATTTGAAATCTATGACGAGTTATTAAATTTATTAAGAAAAATATTTTTGGAAGAGTAAGCCCAGTCAGGGAAAACGCTGAAGATAAAATATAAGTGCATTTTACTTTATCTGTAAAAACAGGAAAGAAACAACTTCCAATTTTATGGGTGCGGAATACCCAACATAATACGTAGCAACGGCAGAACCACATCTTCACAACTTCAGACACTTCAGTAGCCATAGATCCATGCAGACCGCACGTATTAATTAACTTAAATGGGTAGCCTAAGATACCGGCTTTCAAATCACTGTCGCCTCCCTGAAATTATATAATGCACTAAAGATAGACGGTCATCGTTTCCCAAAAGAAACTGGAGACATTTCGTTCGCCAATGGACAGCACGGAGAACTCGATTTTGAATACCAATGTAGATGTCATAATGGCCCTCAAGCCATTGAAATTATCTTATGGAATGGAGCTAATTATGACGCCGCGAAACCTAGAATAGAAAAGCCAGCGATCAGCAAACCTGAGGAATACTTTTACCGGGAACCACCGATGAAAATCTATAAGAACATAGAGGCTTTTTTAAGTTTTATCTGGAACTAATGGATATTGTCATTATTTCTCTTCGATTCTTCGAACCCCGATAAAAGATCTTCTCTAAATCCGGGGGAAACGGAAAATAAACTAAATTATCGCTTTTAAAAGCGCCAAAGCGTTTACCATATTGGGACGATATCAAATTAATACCGAGAAAAGCACACCTATAAGCACCAGGCTGAATTAATACAAGAACGAGGATTTGGAACAGCTGATTTAACCATTCTTCGAAGATGATATTGTTCCATCGTCATCATCACAATCGTCATGGTAACAAATAAAGATGGCAACATGTTAATTACAGGGCAATAAATGCCTTGACAGTGTTTATGAATGGATGGCCTATTACTCAATAGGTCAACAGGAAAATACACCACCACAAAATAGTTCACCGTAGATTTAAAGAATGGATATTGTCAGATTCCTGTAGCAACCGAGGCCATAGAGAAACCCGCGTACACCTTTGGACCATTTGAGTTCAAAAGAATGTCATTTGGATTCAACTTTCCAACGAACAATGATTCACATCCAAGCCAAGATGCCAAGACATTTGGAACAATATCTTCAGAACCTAGAGGACGTCCTTAAGCACAATGTCGACAAACCGAGAGAAAATCAAACTGGGTTTTGAACAAATAAAATCGCTGGATCACATCATCTAAAATAAGGGAACGGACCCTGAGCATATTTGGAACCCTCGGGATCGTAAGTAAGCCGTATCATAAGCTGATAATAAGACTCTTTAAGAAGATCTTCACCTGAAAATGGGAGGAAACACAAGCCGTAATGGACCAAATGAAAATACTACTAACCACTGCTTCAATCGTCAAGTCAGACACCTTCTTGATTAGGATCGATGTTAGCCATTTCGCCCTTGAAGAAGTTCTAATCAAGGGGAAGGAACAAGAGTAATATCCTGTTCACTATGCATGCCGAGCAGAACTACACAACTACAACAACAACTGAGAGAGAAGCTCTAGATACAGTAAGGACCTTAAATAAATTCCGAGGATAAATGCAGATGCAGTATCCAGGATAGCCATAAAAATTTAGTTCTGGTTGATTTACCTATAATATTATCATAGATTGTGTAAAGACCTACAATAAGAAATTTTTATTCTACCTGGCTGACTTTGTAAATATGAATAATTTTTTAGTAATTTAAATTAGAGTTTCCTTAATGAATTGGATTAGAATGCAACTACCGTACTTTTCTATGAAATAGTTTATACATCCAGTGCTCCATATATTCCAGTCAAATACGTTCCTGATAAATATGATGAATATCCCAAATGAGCTAATAAAGGACTTAAAATATTAACTAAAAGGAACGAAGAAGCACATTTAAAGTATAAACTAACTAAAAGACTTCCAATCAACTGAGATCAAGATTTAAACAACTTAACAATGAAATTTTTCATCGTTACCTGACAGATATAGAATCGGCAATAAGTTTGAATCCGAAAACATTTTGTGTACGTTTTTCAACAACGAAGGTACCTTCCTAGAGTAATGCATTACATGAATGAGACAGCGTATGATGGCAATACCATTGCTGAACTTTTTGCAAAGTATTTTTCGTTAGTTTGTGTTCCTCTTCATATTGTTAAGAGAACATACAACACTCCAGACTTCATATCAATCGTAAATGTTTACTTACTCCACTTTTAAAACAAAATAATGCAATTTACCCGATGATGTTCCTGGTTGTGTACTACAAAAATACTTTACTTTAGTCAACTCAATTTATATTTTATGTTCAAGAAGTTTTGTTCGTCCCATTCCGACAGGAAACTAATTAAGTATTATCGTGGAGTATGCCGGCAGTCTATAATTCTGAAACTTCTGGATGAAACAATTGCTGATCAACTTCTTTCGATAAGTTGAGAAATATTATATCCGATAAGCAAGGTTTTTTGTCAGGAAGGTCAACAGTGATAATCCTATTATTATGCCGTGATTTTCTGCCAAATGCCTTCAAATTGACGCTATATATACCGACTTTGCTAAGGCATTCAACAGAGTTAACTATTCGGTGCTTCTGGTAAAGTTAAGTGATCTTGGTTTTCATCATAGTCTTGTGATATTGTTAAGTTCTTTTTTGGAAAATCGTACCCAGTGTACAAATATCGGGAACTTTAAACCAGTTTACTTCAATGTGACATCTGGTTTACCCCAGGGATCTTATTGTAATCCTGTTCTGTTTCTACTATTTATAAATGATATTGTGAAAGTTATACAAAGCTCTGAATGCTTATTATATGCGGACGACCTAAAGATGTTTAAAATTATTAGTAGTCTGGATGATTGTATTGCTCTTCAAAATATTAATAGAATTAATAGGGGAAGTTATAGCAATGATTTGTTCTTAAATAGTGACGAGTGTTATTCAATATCGTTCCGTAGATCTAGGATAAGCAAATATAGGAACTCTATATTTGCTTGATACTGTACAATTATAACGCTTTAGGGAAATCAAGGATTAGATGTCCAACTCTGTTTTAAACCACATATAAGTAAAATTGTTCTAAAAGCATGTCGCATGTTGGGATTTGTTTGGCATATCGATCGCAAGTTTAGTAAGTCATCCATAGTTGCTTTGTACATTTTCTTGGTTTGCTGTCAATTGGAATATGCTAGCAGCATATGGTCACCGTATACTCTGACACTGTATCCATTGAAAATGACCAAAAAATGGGGGTATGTCATGTTAAAGGTGAATATAGGTGGATAATGGATGCCTTAAAGATTCAATTACTTGAAGATAGGAGAAATGTGATAAGACATGTGCTTACTTCATAAAATAATAAATGGTCCATCGAAAAACAATATAGAAAACCTGTGACAAATTAGTAAATGCATTAAGAAATACAGAAATACTTGGAGGAGGAAGACCTGGCAGGCAAAACTAATGCTCAAGATAAAATAGAATGCGCTTACTGTGAAAATTCGGCCACAGGAAAGGAACAACTTTCAATTTTATGGGTGCGGAACACCAAATACAATACGCAGCAACACTGGCATCCAAGTCACCATCGCCTCGCTAAAATTATAGGATGCGCTAAAGAGAGAAGGCCATCGTTTCCGTAAAGAAACTGGAGACAATTCGTTCGCCAATGAACACAGCACGAAGAACTCGATTTTGAATACCAATGTAGATGTCATAATTAAGAAAAAATCAATTCCACAACATTTTGTGTACCATTAAGAAGTCAAGCCATTGAAATTATCTTAGGCAATGATTTCATGGAGCAGCTAGATTATGACGTTGCGAAATTAGGTTGGAAAAACCAGCCGTCAACAAACCTGAGGAATGCTTATACCCGGAACCGCCGAGGAAAATCTGGCAGGACTTAAAGCTTTCTTCAGTTTTACTGGAACCAACGAAACCAACGGATACTGTCAAGACTTCTCTTCGATTCTTCGAGGCCTGATGAAGGATCTTCTCTAAATCCGGAGGAAAACGGAAAATAAACTAAATGATTACTTGACAAAGAATCAAATTAACATTAAGAAAAGCACACCTATAAGCACCAGACTGTACCGGATGCCACCACACAAGAAAGATGGGTTGAAATAGCAGATTAAGTGACTCCTCGAAGATGGCATTGTTCAATCGTCATCATCGCCCTCGTCATGGTACCCAAGAAAGATAACAACTCACGCCTCTGCATCGATTACAGGTCAGTGAGTGCCGTGACAGCACCCACGAATTAAAGATTTATTGCACAATGGGCCAACAGAAAAATACACATTCTCCATAGACCTAAGGAGTGTTTATTGGCCGGTAGCAACCGAGGACATGGAGACTTTATTTACTTTCACTTTTGAACTATTTGAGTCCAAAAGAATACCATCTCGAGTCAAAAACGCAACTTATACTACTCAAGTGGACAGTGGATCGGCTCTAAACCAAGATAGATCACCTCCAAAGGCTCGCATACTTAAATGACATTATCCTTCTCTCCGGCACTTTCGAAGAACACCTTCAGGACCTGTAGGACGTCAAGTTTGACTTCAGCATCAAGTGCAACCGTTGAAGATAAAATTTCGTAACAGATGCACTCTCTAGGATACCAAGCCACAACATCACTGAAGTCAAAATCGTTCAGGTTGATCTGCCACAACGAGGCGAAGAACAAAATATAAGGACAAAGATTTGAATAAAATTATTGACGCCCTCGAAGCTTAGCCAAAATGGGAAGACGCCGTTTATTGAAGCATAAAAAGGAGTACTACATCGATACATACCGAATGTAGACGTGATGAACGATGTCGTTCAACAATGTATCTCTAAGGAAGAAGTCCCAACCCTATTGAAAAAATTCCATAACCCGAGCGCAAGACAATTTGGATTCCATGAAACTTTTCACAGACTATCATGAGATAATTATTGGAAGAAGATAAGGGATGATATTGATTGATTGCCAAATATTTTAAAAATTGTATCAAATGTTAGCGTTACAAACCAAATAATCTGAAGCCCACAGGATGACTTCAGACTAAAGCCTCATATCAGTGCTTCGTGATATTCTTGTTTGAACTATTTGGACGCTGCCTACGTTCCCAGAAGAATATACATTTATCCTCATAGTGAAAGACATCGCCAGCAAATGAGTTGCAAGCCACGGCCACAGAATGTGACCTTGTTTGTTAGTGCAGTCATGTAAGAAACGATTTGTAGCTTAGGAATTCAACATAACTTTACCCCGTATTTACCCCCCAACCCGGTGGAACGGAAAAATCGGGATATGAAGACTCTGCTTGCTATCTTAGTGAGTTTGCAGCACAGCATCTGGTCTATTAAATTAGCCACCGACAGATTCGTTAAAAACACTCACGTCTTCAGCAGCACTGAACATAGCGCTGATTACTTGACCTTCAGAAGAAACCTAAAAACCGCCGAATTTACGAGCGACTTAAACAAGTTCATTCCCCACCTTCACCAGTTAGTTGATAACCTATTTTGTGTAAATCCGCTTACCCCATTTCACCCTCAAGCACCCTCCATCAAATTTACCTTCTATCATCAAGAGAGCATACCTTCCAACTAGTGGAGTCCAAAGACCCTGCGGGCGCCTCTCTAGCATGACACCTGTCGGACCCTAGCGGGCACCAGGAGGAGGTGGAGATCGCACTTGACTGACAATCGACAAAATACTTCGCAGACCTCTCACTTGACTGCTTAGCAAGGTGTATCACAGCCCATTAAGCTCGAAATGTAGTAACTGATAGCCCAGCTATAGTGTCAAATCATAATCCTTTTATGGGACAAAAAGGGCCATATTTGGAAAATCAATTGATAAATAGTCATCAAGAGCAGAACTTTTGCGAGAAGAATAGAAGGTGAGAATGAAAGAACATATATTTTGTTAATTCAAACCTTTCCAAGTGCGATCGAAATCTTTATAAAGAATTATTACGTATAATATTGGAATACTTTTGTTAGCATGTTGAATAAAATAAATAATACCTAATACAATCGCACCCAGAAGCTGCCAGACAAGAAACTGTACGATTATAAAAATATAAAGATCCTACCTGTAGATTTCCACCAGAATATCAACCAAAAGTTTATGTTTGGGTTGAAATACATATCAAACATTTTCTTATGTGCTCATAAACTAACAAAAATAACACATCTCTTATGTCAAGCGAAGGATCAGTAGTGAGAAACTTAACAGAAAAACCATTTTAAACTCATTTAAAAATCATTCAATGCCAGAGAAGTAGTTGTTTCAAAATTAATTTCTTTTGTAATCTTAGTAAGACTCATTATTGTAGAATCACGAAATGTTTTCGTATTTTTTAATTAACAGAAAATATTTTACGTGCTTATAAAAAAATTGACATAAAATAACTTTATTTACTAATAAATAAATGGAATGCGTTAATAAAAGCACATTTAATGAAATATTTACTACGCTTTCAACCACAAATATTTGCGATTACAAGCGCAACATTTTTTAATAAATATTTACGCCCAGAATTATCGCATAAATACAGGAAGTAAGTCATTCCAACGTTTATATATTTTAATTTTATGACATATATTATTCAATCAACACTGCATGATGGAATGCGCGCAAATTAAACTAATAATATTCCGTATTTATTTAATTATTCATTTTAATCCTGATGAATATAAATCAATATAAACGAGAGATAAAATATTTTTTAGTCTAAATAATAATAAGAAAACTCGAAAACTATGAGGTTTACGCAAAAAGGGCTATTCGTTTTTGTTCACTTTTGAATGTTCTACAATTATTTGTTATATAAATTTCACATAGCTCCAATAGTTTAGTACCAATTGGAAAAAAATGTCAAGATTACAGTCCTTGATCTCTACTTGCTGATGTTGTTTTCTTCATCTGTGGGTGCCTCTCCTAGCACAGGTTGGTGACTATTTCAGCATATGATTTACTCTTATCAGATCTTTCTAATGTTCTGGATTCACGACTTTCTTTTCCTTCCAATTCCTCTCCTTCCCTCTATATTCTCCCGGATTATCAATCGTAATAGCTCATAGCTTTCGTGCCTCATTACATATCCAAGGTAAGCTGTTTTTATTTTTTTGATATTGAGTAGGTGTTTCCGCTCTAAGTCCACTTATCTGAGGACTTCTTCGTGGTTTTACGGCTAGTAAATTGACAGCAACTAATCCAACACCTTCTGCTAGATGTAGGGTGTACGGGCATCAAAATAGAAACTGTGAGAGGTGTGTAGCTCTAGACCATGAGGAACAGTCGTGTCAGGTTGGAGGCAAACAGTGTTGCACTTTCGGGGAGGCTTACAGAGCTAAAACAATGAGGAACATTGAGGTGACAAATGCCAGGACCCATGGCGCACGTGAAGCATGAGTGGATGAGGCCAAAGAGGTGCGCAGGCCTGTAGAAAAGAGAGCAAGTAAGAGAACATCTTCCCTTAAAATATTATGGGCCAACTTAAACAGATGACATGTGACCTACGACATCTTGGAAGTGGCAGCTAAAGAAGGGCAGCTACAGATTCTGTTGATTAGCAAGCCCAACGATACCAGAGTAGGCAGAGGCTGCAGAGGCTGGTATAGGGACAACAGGAGCGGTGATCTTGCCATCCAGGCCAGGGGAAATGCGATAGAATTGAATTGTTGG
Organism: Ontholestes murinus; assembly: GCA_963969525.1. Classification (NCBI taxonomy): domain Eukaryota; kingdom Metazoa; phylum Arthropoda; class Insecta; order Coleoptera; family Staphylinidae; genus Ontholestes; species Ontholestes murinus. Next base: position 76,191,694 of record OZ018391.1, read on the forward strand.
TGGCGGAAGTCACTCTTATCTCCTGTTATGCCCCATCTAATGTTGAAATTCACGAGTTTGAAGAGTGGCCGGAAATCTGGCCAACACAGTTACAACGGCAAGCAGTCCGGTAATAATTGGAGGAGACTTCAATGCCAAAGCTTATCAATGGGGTGAGTCGAGGACCGATGCGAGGGAAGCCCCACTACTAGACAATCTGCCTTCTCGACGGCGAAAACAAAATCCTAGAGCGTCTGCTAGTTAAGGTAACAAGGCAACTCCTCATGGGCGTAGCTGCATCCAAGCTTTTCTAAGCCGCTCCAGCTCGGGTAGGATGCTTGACATCTTCAAGGAATGTCTCCTGTTTAGGGATCACAATGAGGGTAGGCCAAACGGCGGCGAAAGAATAGTCTTAATTTGAAATGGCAGTCAAATGGCAGGATGTATGGTCGGCCTACGCCACGTGTTCCTGGACTAGGCGACTGATAACTGAGGTAAAATCGTGGAAAGGCAGACAACACGGGGAACTGGACTACCACCTCACTCAGCTCCTGACGGGACACGGTTGCTTCAGGACATACCTCCAGCGTATCCGGAAATCAGCCAGATAGATGGTGCTGAGCACTGTTTCTTCCCATAAAGTGGTCAGTGGACCTCAATACGCGAGCAATTAGTAAAGGAGGCAGGCAGAACCCTTAGAGCAGACATTGTTGTTCTTGCTATCCTAGAAGACGAGATTATCTGGGTAGCGGTAGCTAGCGTGGCAAAGAAGATACTTTGGTAGAAGGAACAGTTCCTAAGAGGAAAAATGTATGGGGGTGCTAGGTGAAGAATTCTAATGTATACCACCACTAATCCAAAATTAAAGGGAAGAATATATTATATACACAACTCTAATTAAAAAGACCCATGTAAAGCATTCCTCCCCTTTCTCTCTGTCTCAAAAAATAAATCCCTTAGTTTATAAATCCTACATAATTGACGCCCTTGTCAAAAGAAGTCAGGTAGATTCGATTAATACCGATTTCTCAAAGGCATTCAATTGAGTTGATCAAACATTCTTAATTCATAGGTTAAGTTATTTTGGTGTTAATGGAACTTTTTTAGATTCGTTTAAATGTTATTTGCCAAATCGACACTAATACCATATATCTAAATTGGCGAGTGTTAGTAATTTCTGGTGTTTCCCCAGGTTTCCATCTTGGTCCCTTGTTATTAAATATTTTTATTATTAATACTGTGAATTACTTTTTAAACCCAAAATGCTAATTGCTTGCGGACAATATAATTTTTTATGAAAGTTAGATCAGTAGGGAATACTTAATTACTTCATGAATAGCTGCATTTATTTTGTGATTGATGAAGTACCAATAAACTTTCAGATGAAAATGACTGCTAAGTGTTAAAATTATTGTATTTATATAAATTAATATTTAATATATATTACAATAAATGAAAAACCATAACCAGATTACCGCGTAGTGACAGTCGAAACCACCATCATGATCAAAATATACCAATTAATTTTTTCCTCTGTTGTGTTCTTTTGCATTAAAATAAATTTCCTTTGTTAATTCAATTTTAAAAAAATCTCCTGGATTATTCATTTTTAACTTCCACGTGTCACCCTTATTTATCGATTAGAGAGCAAAAAATAATGTAATTCCTTACGTTACATATTTCACCTGCACGACTTGCGGACTTCGAGCACATCCCCCACAATGCGACGGTTTATGCAGCATTTTTATGCAGTGTTTTTGGCACGGAAAACATTCATATCCTTGCTCATTCATCCCGAATCGACTCGACATGACGTAACGACTTCTCCTTCCGCCCCCTTTCTTTTTCGCATATTAAAAACTCCTCGGGCTTAATAATATATTTCTTTCTACATTAAGTAATGAAGAAAAAAAATGCGATCTTTAATTCTAATTTTAATAACGGACTGAATATTTTTTTTACATTAATGCGAGATTAAATAAAAATTAGTTAAAAAATTTAATTTGCATAAAATGTAAAACAACGAAAAAAGCGTACGGAATCTACACCTGAAACGTTATTGGTTCATTTGCATAGCATGAATATGTATCTCCTGCATTTCAGCTCCCGGACAATATCAAATCTACATGTGTTTAATGAAAGTATGACTGGATTGCTGATACAATGGGTGAAACGTGTAAACTATTTTTGCCCATGTGAACGAGCATAAATAAATTAACACCTATTAAAATATTTGTAGAATTCTATTTTACTGGGTGAATTATTATTGTTATTAATTACTAGAGGGCGGATTTCTAGCCATTATGCGTATCCATGATATTTATAGTATCGAAAAAATTTCTAAAATTTTTTTTACGATTCGTATATATATGAATCGTAAAAAATGTTATTACTTGGCGATACAATTTTTTGCTTTTTTGCTTATTTTAACCTTTTGTGCTTATTTTCATTTTTCAAGTTTTTTTTAGATTATCTAAAAATTATTATTCTTTCTTGGAAAAGATGTATATTTCTGATGAAATCACTCTAAAAAAAATATGTAACTCTTAAATATAGTTACTTACATATAAAAATAAAAATAAAATGAGCTTCTTAAAATTGGAATGCTGTATTAAAATTAAACTCGAGATAATCCTCCCAGGAGTAGAAAGCATTATTCGATAGGAACTACTTCAGTTCACGATAGAACTTCTTGTATGGTAACTCTGTAGTTGGCATTTCTGTAGTTGTTTCTAAGCAGTCCTGGATGGTTTTAGGCAGCACATTCAAAAATTTAATGGCGTAGAAACGTTCCCCTATCCGTGCTTTAGTCAGTCTTGTAGCTTTTAAATACACTTTCGAGTGCTGTCGAGTATAATATTTGTTGATAACACTGGATGTCAAGTTTTCGTCGATGTTGAGTTTTAGGAGGGAAAAGCAAGCAAGTATATCTAGTGATGGCAATTTCAATATGTTTAGACCAATAAATGCTTGCTTGCTGTCATCTGTGTAGTTAATCCCAGCGATGACTCTGACTGCTCTTCTTTGGAGACCAAATATCCGGTGCCAGAGTGACCCCATGCAATAACCCCATAGATTATTTTACTCTGAAAAAGAGAATAATATGTCGTTCGTAAAACATTCTTGGACACTAAGGGCGCTAGGCTCCGTATAAGGAAAATACTGGAACACAGCTTTGCAGCAAGTGTGTCCCTATGGGTACTCCAAGATAGAGAAGAGTCAAGAGTCAATATAAACTACCAAAAACTTTGTAGAGGCATTCTGATGTCTTCTACTCTGCAGAGAGAGTTTAATTTGAGACGTTTATTTAGGAACCACTTTGAGACTTCACTATAAGATTATGTAATGTAATAACAGATGTCAAATTAGGAGCATTATCAATTATGGTTCTGTCGTCGCCATATAAGAGAAATAATAGTGATCCTAATACCGAACCCTGCGGTACCCCATGTTCTATATCTAAGACTTCAGATATAGTTCCGTTGGATAAAACTCTCTGTGTTGTTCCTGAGAGATAGGATAGCTAAAGTCGACAGCTATTGGGATGTATATTATAAAAATATTGTTTACGTAATAATATTTCATGCGAATCACAGTCGAAGGCTTTAGACAAGTCCAGAAAAGTAGCCATTGATACTGATGCATTTGAGGAAGTCCAATGCATCCGTAATTGATTCGGCAAAGTTAGATATCGCCACCGCTGTAAACCCACCCTTTTTGGTTTAGCATAATTTTTTCGAATATTTTTCCAAATTGGGGCAGAAGTGAAATTGGACGATAGTTATCGGGATCTTCTACCTCCCCTTTCTTAAAAATAGGTATTACAATAGCTTTCTTTAAGTCAGCTGGAAACACATTGTTTCTTAAGGTTTTCGTAAGTGGGGATACTATAACACTGATTACTGTCTTAATTACATCAATTTGAAACTCATAAATGTCTTTAGAATAGCTGTTACGAATCTTCAATACCACATTCCTCATTTCATTCATAGATATTTCCCTAAACTTGAAAAAATCATGAATTTACACGCCGGTGGTTGGTTCGGGCCAGTAGTCGGATGGGTGACCGGTACCATTCACCATTGGGATACAATTAATGGTAAAATATATAAGTCCTTTACGTTGTAGATAATTCACTAATAAATAATTTGTTTTTAATTACATCAACCTAAATTCAATTCTTTTTCCAAATTACCATAGTATAGTCACTCACAAACTATTTTAACATACATTCAATCATTTTTAGTTCATTTTACAGAAAGAAATACGTTCAAACTAGTGTTGCTTTGATAGCCTTGCTATTTTGTAACACGCAAATTACTTTTGTATTATTCAATGTCTGTCGAAGTATTAGCTAGAGAAGTAGTTGTTTCAAAAGTGATTTGTTTTTGTAGTCTTAATAAGACTCATTTGTTGTAGATTTTACAATTAATGGTGCTTTAGAGTGACGGGGGCGATCCTTTAAAGTAACCAGCTCATTTACACACTCAAACACATAAATGACACATGGCGGAAGGACCTTGTGGTTGATACCCAAAAACACTACCACTACTACTACTCATGAATTTATTTTGGATTATTACACATTAAGTTGATAGGGTCGGTATCTGTTTTGGGCAAGGAACTAATAATTAAGTTTGCAGTGTTTGCGAAGTGTGCGTTAAAACTTTCCGCAGGAATATTAGGATCTGCTTTTGGTTTAACTGGACTAACTGAGTTAATGATTTTCCATATGTCCTTAGGCTCAAAATTATTATGTTTGATGTACGAATTATTGATGTTCACCTTACTTCTTTGAATAGCGTGTCTGTAAAGATTTCTGTAGTTGTTTCTAAGCGGTCTTCGGAATCACCTGTTTGGTTGTATATGTCTGCAATTAGCTGCAGATTTTCTCTTATAACTTTTAATGAATTGTAAAACCATTTCACGCTGTGTCCTTGTTTATAAAGTTTTCTGAGTTTTAGTGGGAAGCATGATTGGAAGTGTTTGAGAAAACGCGACATAAATGCACTTACACAATCATTGGCGTCCATTATTTTATCTAAGAAACCTTAGAATTCCTCATTTACCAAATTTAAAAAAATACATTAACCTACAGTTGTAATAGTACGTACTGGTAAACTGTCTGTTTTAATGTGTAGTGACGTATTTACTGGAATATTGAAAACAATTCCTCTATGGTCGGTTATTCCCGTTTAAGCAGGGTATGATGTCATGTTATAATAATTTGAAGCAATATTGTCAATACAGTTGTTGATATGTGAAGGGAAATTTATCATAATAATAATAATACATTTATTTTCAAAGATAAATATTAAAAAAAGAGTTGTATGAGAAAAAAACGTCATAACAAATATAAAATACATAAAGTTATTAACATTTAGAAAAAAATTCATCCAAAGTATATGGTTCTTTGTTACATAAAAAAGAATATAATTTCGATTTTCTAACCGCAAGTGATGCTTGTAAATTTTTTATGTATTCGGGTGATTATACAATTTAATACACATCTAAAAAGTACAATTTAGTTAACAGTATTGAATAGTCAATGGCATTGAAGCTTTCGATAAGTCTAAGAACCTTCCACAGGCAAACTCCTTTTTCTCAAGTGATGATAACACTTTCTGAAACCCAAGAAGTCTTTTACAGAATAATTTTACAAATAATTTCGAAAAAAATTGATGTTAGACTTATTGGTCGTTAATTATCAATATTATCATAATTACCTTTCTTATATATTGGAATAAGAACTGCGTATTTTAAGGCCTCGGAAAGATGCGCAACGATATAATCTACACAGATTTTTAATATTACAGACGGTATTTCATCTTATCCTGCATTGGGGACTAACCGGCTAACATACATTGTATTGCTTTGCATTGCAATTTCATTAAAGATGTCTGTGTTATTCCTGTTATGGGACTAGTTACCAGAAAATTTATCTGAAATTATATTAAAATTCATTTCACAAATTGAAAACAATAATTACTTTTCAAACCGAAACTTTTCGGTTTAAAAATGATACGTGAATGTATTGAAATCATTGGTCGCCGTTTAAATAAATAACTGTTATACAAAACAAAGTAATTATTGTGTTTAATTTGTGATTAAAATGTATAACGAAGTAGAAGCCTCCATCGTCAATAAAATTCATTTGACAAGATGTGAGCATTTTCAAATTGGGGTAAATTTTTTAAATTATTATTTTTCGAGCCAACTAGTTTATTGGTAACTTTCCAAGATGTCTAACATATGTTTTTAGTTAATGCTAAACTATACTCTTTCTGCACATTTTTAAATTGTGCTGATAAATGTGGAAAAAAGTTTTTAATGTCTAAAATAACATTACTTTGTGTTTGGTTGCTGAAATTTCAGAAATTTCGTATAGTTTCACCTTTTTTTGATTTTTTGGGGGGTATTTTACGTTTTAATGGGAAATGCTTGTTAAAATAGTGCATAAATATTTGTAAAAAAGCATCATATTTTTCAGTTGCTTCATTATGCTTAAAAACATCATCAAAGGTTTCAAGTGTTATATTTTGAACAAAATTTTATAAAATGACCGAGTTTTGGGCGGCTTCTTTATACCTATATTTTGAATATAATAAGTAATTAGTTGACCAGAGTGATCTGATATGGAGGAGTGCAAGATCGTTGTGGAAATATTTGTTTCAGATTTGGTTATTACAAAATACAATACAAGTTTGAGAATGCGCTGTTATTCAAGTTGGTTTCGTAATATTACAGACTGTAATATTTTTAATATCACAATTCATTGTCTGATTTCGTGTATCTATGCATTCGGTGTTGTTTTTTGTAGCTTGCATAAAATACGGTTTATTTTAATTCCGGTGGGCCATAGTTTAGGATTTTTTAATTCATCCAATCTTAATATCTTAAATGTTAGTCTGTATGATGAATATTCATTGGGTCTCTTAGATTGGTGTTTTTCACACTTAACATCCATAATATTATTTGCTGTTAAGTAGTTAGTTATATGACCCTTCGTAATATTCGGGTCTAAACCACTAATATGTAGATGGCCGGATTTCTTAACTCCTTTTATAAATTCATTTTCGAGAGCCATGCCGTAAATTGACTTATCAGTACTTCTTTTTCTTTTATTAATTACTACACACTGTTTAAGTTTAACGTCCTCATTGATAATTTATATATTATCATTAGTCGACATTGATTGGACTTTTAAATCTGCTGAATTTGTATTTGCTAGTTTTAAAATTTTATCGGATTTTGTGTTTAAATTCGTTTCGTTGCAATTTTCATTTCTAATTTCGTCTTTTTTCTGTGTCTTTGTGAGATTATTTAGTTTATCCTTAAATAATATTGTAATTTTTAAATAAATTTAAACTTTAAACCTAAATTACATAAGAGTAGCTATATAAAGTCATTTATTTTTGAACTTAAATTTTGATTTTGTTTTATTTTTTTATTAGATAAAGGGATTATCGTTTCTAGCAGCAAAAGCATCAACGATTAGTATTTAAAGTTGTCATGTATATGTAGGATGGGTGGGTGGCCTCTATCCCACCCTCCAACCAGTAAATGATAAGCGAGGGTTTTGATAAAAAGTTGTAAAATATAAATAAACACAAAACAATTTCATTTTTTAGAGATTAATTCATACAAATTTTTTAAATAGTTTCTGATGATGTTTTACTGATTATAGAGTGTCATAGAGGACACCCACCCACCCTACATATTCACGTAAATTTCAAAAACGGATAGTCTCGCGGTTCGGAAAAAAATTAATAACAAACCTTTTTAAATTTTGAATAAAAAATTGAGAGTCAGTAAATTAATAAAAATGTTGATGCATGATGGGTGAACAGACTTTAAATCTAAATTAGATAAGATTAGCTATAGAAAGTCATTTATTTTTAAACTTAAATTTTGATTTTGTTTTATTTTTTATAACATACAAGGTTTTATTGTTTTTAGCAGCAATCATGTATATGTGGGGTGGGTGGGTGGCCTCTATCCCACCCTCCAATCAGTAAAACATAAGCGAGGGTTTTAGTTAAAAGTTTTAAAATGTAAGAAAACATAAGAAAACGGTGATGTGGCTCCCCGAAACCCCAATATCCCCCCCAAACACAAACATCCATCAATCACTCTTCATGAATTCATTAGCTCGCATCATCCGGACAGTTAAGCTAGACAGCAATTTTTTCTTTGTTTTAAATTAAAATGTATTTGTTCTAAATGTTTTTTTGTTTGTTCAAATAAAGATGTTGTTCTCTCTGGTGATGTGGCCATAATACTAATTTCTTTACATTTCTCTTGAAAACTATGAGATTTGCGCAAAAAGGCTGCTAAAAACAGTCAAACCCTTTATGCAATAGAAATGAAATTAAATCAAAATTTTAGTTATATATATATATAACACACTCAAAAATTTTACTTTGTCAATTTTCGTTTCGTATACTATTTTCATTCAGTTTTCGAAAAAATAATAACAATTTGCTTTCAATATAGTTTTCAGCAATGTCTTTTATAAATTGTGATACAATTTTTAGAAAAAATTACTTTGATATTTCGAAAAATTCTGCCATTTCTTAAAATATCTTACCTGAATTTTACACCAATTTAAATGTCAGATTTCAACACATTTTGCTTTATATTATCCAAATCTCAGGAATGCTTCTTAAATTGCAAGATTTTCTTTCCTGAGAATTTTCTACAATAATTAAACAAAAATTATTTTAATTTTCCAAAATGTATCATGAAGTTAACGCCTCAACCATTAATCAATTTTCTACAATACTTTAGAATTTACTACAAATTTATTTTCCAGAAATGTATCTTTCTGATTTTTAGAACTTTCTTCTAATTTGCATTTATCACCATTTCTTCAATTTTTCCTAGTTTCAGGATTTTTTCAGTAATTCGTAAAGAACTTTATACATTTTTGGTTTACATTATCTAAATTTTTCCACAACAAAATTTTACAGCAATTTTTCTTTAATTTAATGAGAATTCATCACAAGTTTTTTACTATTTTTTATTAGATTTCTAGAACTGTCTTTAAATGCTCTAAAAATTTTCTGTTATTTGTCTTTTATTTCTCAAGAATTTTATATATTTCTTGCTTTATGTTATCTGCATTTTTCAAGAATGCACTATTTTTCAGTAATTTTAGAATTTTGCATATTAATTATTCTTTAATTTTATAAGAATTTTCTACTTTCAAAATTTTTTATGTTATTAATAAATTACTTTTTTGCTTTTAAGTTATTTGAAATTTTGAAATATATCTCTTCTAAATTTTACTTTAGACTTTCTAAAGATTCAACAATCCTACACTAATTTTGCTTCTAGATCTCTAGAACAGCAAGTTTCGTATCGTTATTTAATAATTTTTTACTATTTTTTTTATTAACGTAAGAATTTTTCTTTTATATTGCAAAAATTTTGTTAAATTGTTGTAATTTGTTTTTTCAATTTTTCTCTAATATAAGAAATACAGAATTTCCTAATCGTTTAATTTTTTAGCTTTACATTTGTGTAATTTTCTAAATTTTTCTGAACGTCAGTTCTAAATCTCTTTAATTCCTAGAATATATTTTTAACTTATCTTTGTGATTTATCGAATTTTCGAAAAAAAATTCTTTCAATTATAATAGAAGTTATCATTATTTCTAAAATTATCTTATCAAAATTTTTCGGGATATTTTCTATAATACATTTTTATCAGAGATTTTTAAATTTTTCCTCTAATTTTTGTTATACTTTCGTGCAATTATCTACCGATTTTGTAAGAATATTTTCTTATTTTGTAAAAACTGTTCTTTTATTTTTCTATAATTCTAAAAAAATACAAGATTTTTCGAAAACTTATTACCATTTCCGAATTTTTTTGAATCATTTTTGGGAATTTCATTTTTAAGGATTCTCGAACTTTTTGATATTTTTCTTCTACACAATTCTAACGTCTCTATTGAATTCTAAATGAATTTTTAATTTTAAATTCTCAGAGTTTTCTTTCTGATTTACAAAATGCATCAGATTAGAAGTTTTTTTCAAAATTTCTAGAATTTTCCACATACTCTTCTGAGAAATTGTAGCTTTGTATTATCAGATTGTTTTCTAATGTATTTTCTTAATTGTAATGTTTTTCTTCAACCATTTCCTTTCCAGATTATTAGAATATTATAGCCCCTTTTTCCCCAGATATCTTCTAATAATTGTTCTTAAGTATTTTTATACTTTTTCTTTCCGAGGATTTATTAATATTTTATCAATTTATATTTAAATTGGTTTTATTGTAAACACTACATATGTTTCGCCACACTGTGACTTTTTCAGGTGAAGAAAATATTTAGCTTTACATTTTTTTTCTTCACCTGAAGAAGCCACAGTGTGGCGAAACATATGTAGTGTTTACAATAAAACCAATTTTAAAATCTAACAGTTTTGTTATCTAAATAGTGAATATGGATTTTCAGCACTTAAGTGCCTCAACAATCAAACAACATAATTTGTCATTATGAAATCCGCCCGTGCTTCTTTCGTTCAAAATTTTAAGTATGATATTTGTAATAAATTTGTTTTTATGTGTATTCTTTTAATGAAAGAATGAAAGAAGACCAAAATACTGAATGAATAAATAAATAAAATTCATAAAACAAATAATTGTAAAATATAGACCTATGATGATCACATCACCATTTTGTTCTATCTAGGGAAAGTAAAAAATATGAAGAACGTTTTGTTAGGGAGTTACTGATACAACCACAACAGCCAAGCCCCACAAAGTCCTATATAATGACCACACCAACAGCATTGGGCTAATAAAATGAATTATGGGAGTAGCAGAAGGACTCACGACAAGTCTTAGCATGTTGTTGCACTTTTCAAGTCTAACATCTGTAGAATCCCAAGAAAACATTGCACAATTTAGTGAAGGATGCATATCCCTACCTACTAGAGAAAGAAGAAGCAAGGCTGATAAAACTCACTACCAAAGAATAAATTGAAAGGACAGTTAATAGCCTTAAACACTTCAAAGCAGCATGATCAGATTGCATTTTCCTGCACTGCTGTAGCAGGAACTAGATATAATAGCCATCTACCTCCAGACAGTTTACAAAGTCAGCTTTACGCTAGAGTATATTCCAATGAAATGGTAAGAGACTAGAGTGATATTTATCCCCAAACCGAATGGCCTTTGTCAAATCCATTCGCTTAATTAACCTTACCTACATTTTTCAGTCATCAAGAAAATTATAGGCAATAATATAAGGAGCAGTGCCCTAAAGGCAAATCCGCTACATAGACATCAGTTTGCTTATTAACAGGCATAGACGATTAAAGATTCAATTCCAAAACTACTTAGAACTGTAAATAAGCTCTGAAGAAATTCGCCAATGCTAACTCTAACGCAATCAAACGAATAATATTCCAATGCTTTTTATTGTGTGTGTCCTTGTGATTGGTATAAGATAAGGTATAGTTTTTAGGTTGTAGATTTATACTTTGGTTTATATCCCAAGAGGGATCTTTCGTCCTCAACATGAAATTATTTCAACAAGTGCCGTAATTGTTGATCTATTTATTAAATATCCATGATAGTTGTTGTTGAAAAAATTAGAAATTCCGATGATAATAGTCTCAAATATCTGTTAAAAGTTAACAGTTATTAATAATTTATTTGAACATATAATTATCGCAGTGCGCATCTACGTAGTAATTTAATTTTATGGCATGACTAACTCGTACTATTTTTATCCAAATGCATTCAACACACATTACAATATTTGTTTTTATAAAAAAAACACATTACTAATTATATTTAACATCAGCAATTATTATAGTGTAAATGGTGAAGGCGCCGGGAACTGAAACGTATTTTTTTTTGGAGCGCGATTGCGTCACTGCCCTTACCTTGATAGACGATCCCGGGGACCAGAAGAGCGGCGTCGTAAAGTTCATGGCTGACGTTCACGTTCAGGTGGCCGGCGACGTCGTCTTCGGCGGCGAGGGTCCGCACCGGTCCCCCCGCGTACCCGCCGCAACTCTCCAAGTCCGGAGGTCCCGGCGACCTCCCGGGGGCCGGATCACCCTCCCCGGGCTCCCCAATCGACATCCCGGTGGTGCACACGCGAGGCCCCCGCTGTAGCGAAAAGGTCAACAACAACACTGCGATTAGGTTCTCCATTGTTGGCCGAAAATTTGAAAAATCGTTCGATATATACGTTGTATTAATCACATTCCGTGTCCTTTATGTATATACATTAATATATGTTTTTTTAAAGATTACAATCCGCTTTTCAAAGTCCCTCCATACCCTAAGCGGGTTATGTAATGGTGGCTAAAACCGTCGCGGCCGCATCGCGTCGAATACATCAAAACTTGGAAATTAAAACCGTGAAATTAAAAATGGAAACGAAACAACGAAAAAACGATGAGTATTTTGTCGATTTGTATTAATATTTTCTTTGCGATATATTTACGGTGATTGCTAGTGAGTGTTAGTGGACACGTTCCGCGCGTTCGGAGGGTGCAAGCGGGTGGCAGGTAAGCCGGGCGCACTGAAACTGAACTGAACTGAAGTCGGTTTCAGCCGTTTCGGCTCCTTGTCGCGCATATGGCCGTCCTTGCTCGCTTTCAGGCACCACCCCGTTTTCTACGAGACATACACTCCACTCTCTCTCCCTGCTCCGGCCGCACTTCATTGCTACCATAACACCACCGAATTATATCTAACTTCCCCTCCCTACTCCCCTCTTTATCATACCACCCCCGCAAGTCGGGCACGCCGCACCGTCATAATCTTTAACTTTTATCGCTGCAAAACTAATTAGAACGGCTCGATTTTTATTAGGCGTATTAGTTTTATGGTCGGAGTTTAAAACAGTTTCTGCAAAATGTGCGGTTTTCAAACCTAAAATTAACAATTATTATATTCTATCTATTGTAAAAGAACACATTATGACTTAGATTTATTAAAAGAATGTGAACTTATAACTAATTTCTCAGGAAGAAATTACATATAAATAATATTTGATTCAACAAATTATGTACACAAGCGTTTATAAATAAAATTGCTTTAGATAAAACACTCTCTTATGTTTTACTGATGGAAGGGTAGGATAGTGGCCACCCACCCACCCTACATATGCAAAGAAACGTTAACTGAAACAATAGTTTATTACTTTAAAACATCAACAGTAATTTATTGTTGATTTCAAAAAACAAAAAAATATATTTGTAGGTAAAGTAAATATTTATATGTAGAATGGGTGGGTGGCCTCTATCCCACCCTCCAATCTGTCAACTATACGAGAGTATTTTATTAAATACACTAAAAATTATAAACATTTTTATTCTCTAGTCAAATTTCTTCCCATTTAAGTTATAAAAAATATTTTATTTTTTATATACTTATGTAAAATTATTTTTCTTTTGTTTATATTTATAAAACTCCTTATACATTTGTCTACAAAATGCGTTATAGCTTTTAAAAATTATTAAATTTACGTCAGAGTTATGGCGTTTTAAAAATTCACTTAATCGAGAATTTTTAAAACCTCATAACTTCTTTAAAAATTGACCAATTTTCAAAATCTCAAACTCATTTTGTAGAAGTATAAAAAATAAATTTCTATTTTTGAAATAGTAGTTTTTTTTGACTTTTCAGTTTCATCAATTAAGTGATTTTTAAAGACAACATAAATCCAATAAAAATTGACTAATTTTCAAAATCTTAAACTCATTTTGTAGATAAAAGTTTACATAATTTGCTACGTATAAGCAAAATATTTCAATTTTTAAAATAATATGAAATTTTGATTTTTCTATTTTATGAATTAATATTTCAATCAAGTGGTTTTTAAAAACGTCATAAATCTAAAAAGAAAATCCAAATTTTCAAAATTTTAAACTCATTTTGTAGGTAAAAGTTTAAGGAATTTGATAAGCATAAGAATAAATTAGGTCGTCACTACCCCACCCTTCAATTATTGAAAACATAAACGGAAATTTTTCAAGAAGAAATTATATACAAATTCAATTTGATCTAGCAAATTAAGTACGCATGCGACTATAACTAAAATTACATTTAATAAAACACTCACCTATATTTTACTGACTGGAGTGTAGGATAGAAGCCACCCACCCACCCTACATATAAATTTTTACTTCAAACTTTGTTACACTGCTATTTATTTATGGAAACGATTAAAAAAATACTGTAGATGTTTTAAAAATCATAAGCTCCTATTTTAGCTTATGTTTTCTTGTATATGTAGGGTGGGTGGGTGGCCACCATCCCACCCTACAATTATCAAAACATAAACGCCGATTTCTTAAGAAGAAATTACATAAAAATAATATTTGATGAACAAATTATGTACACATGGGCTTATAATTAAAATCACATTTGATAAAACACTCTCTTATGTTTTACTGGTAGGAGGGTGGGATAATGACTGCCCACCCACCCTACATGTGCAAAGAAACTTCAACTGAAACACTAGTTTATTACTTTAAAACATCAACACTAATTTATTGTTGACAAAAATAGGGGTAACGAAACAAGAAATGCTGAAAAATTCAAATTTGTTAGAAAATTATAAAACTCTTTCGTCTCACAATTTTAAAAAATTTCTTTTAAAATTAAAAATTGAAAAGGGAAATTTAAAAACAATTTAGAAAATCGAAGCAAGAGATGCTATAAGTTCGTAAACTCTAGAAAAAACATTACAATTAAAATAAAAAATAGCCTATTTAAAAAAAAAGATGGCCTGGCTAAAAAATTCTAAAACTATGGAAGAGAAATTGCTGGAAAATTTTGGAACTCCAAATGAGAAATTCTCGAAGGAAATATTTTTAAAAATTTTAGAAATTGATATTTGTGGAATTTGGTTCTCGTTTTTCACGTGGTGAAACATTTTTAATATTAGGGGTTGTTTACAAAGATGCACTTGGTTTAAATTGTGAAACCAACCAAGTGCCTCATTGTAAACAACCCCTAATATTTAGAAATTCGGTCTCAAAAAAATCTCAAAATTTGGAAGAAAAAAATTTCAAAAATTGTAGAAATTATTTACATTTATTTAAGAGAAAGTAAAACATGCTGAAATATTCTAATACTCTTAAAAATAAACTACAACACTAGAAGAAAATCTAGACAATTTAGAAGAACTTATAATTGAAAATTTTAGAAATTCAAGAGGAAAATTGATGGAAAATAGGACAATTTGATGCTGAAAAATTTGTTAGAAAATTTTTAAACTTTGAAAAATTATTTTCACAAAATAAAATTAATAATAATGAATAAATAAATAATAAATTAAAAAGGTAAATTATTGGAAGAAACATTTTTTAACAGAAATTTTGAAAAACTCTAAAACAAAAAAGATGGTGGATCATTCTAAATCATTTTAAGAAAAACTTAACAATTTTAAATAAGAGTTTTTTTGAAAATTCTATAAATTAAGGTAAGAAATTCTTGGAAAGTAACAGCTTTTTGAAAGAATATCTTCACAATTCAAAACTAAAAATCAATTCTAAAATTGAGAAGGAAATTTGTTGGAAATTTACAGGTTTTATTAAGACGGCAAGAGACCTGAAGACAGAAATTGCTGGAATTTTCCAAAATTCAGGAAACAAATTTGTAAAGTTTGAAAGAATAAATTTTTGAAATTTCTAGAAATTAAGAGGGGAAATTGTCGGATTTTTATTTTGAAAATTTCTGGAAATTAAGAGGGGAAATTGTCGGATTTTTATTTTTAAAATTTTGATTGATGTAAGAAATTCTTAGAAAGTATCATCATTTTTAAAGAAAAATCAAGAGATGTTTTCATTCCAAACCCAATTAAAAAAAAAATCACGAAGAGAACCTACTGGAAAATTCTAAAATTCTGGAAAAAATAAAATTGTTGAGTATTAAGAATTATAGAAGGTAATTGCGTGAAAATAGTAGAATGCTAAAAGGAATATTTCAAAAATTTGGGAAAGCAATTGCTAAACCTAAATATTAGTTTTTTGGAACAAAAAATTATTTAAATTTCTAGAAATTTAAGAAAAAAATCATCAGAAAATCGCAATTTTAGAATAAGGGTAAATATGCTGGAAACATATGAAAACCTGAAAGGGAAATTCCTGTAATATACTCAAACTCTGGAAGGGAATTCTTACAAATTGAAAAATAAAATAATATCCAGATTTTGTATGCCTTTCTCTTTCAATTTCTAGAATTTCTAATATTATTTCTAAATTGTAAGGATTTTCTTCTTCTAGAGCTTTTACAATTTAGGAATAATATTAAAAACTGAGGGAAATTGTTGAAGATAAAGGTATAATTTTTTTTGATATTTCTAAAACTTTAGAAATTTTTTTTTATAACAAAATCTTTATTGTTTAAAAAATAAAAAAGGAAATGTTAAAACATAACAAATGTTTTAAAGAAAGGGCAAAAGATGCTGTAAAATTCTAAAAATCTGGAAGATTAAAAACAGCTCAAAAATTTTAAAACTCTTAAACGTAAGTTTTTTTCTTATTGTATAGTTTTTCTGCTTTATAACTTTCAAGCTGTTTTTAATATTCAAAATTTTTATTTTTTTTTTATTTCAAAAGTAAAAACAGGTGATTTTAGAGGATTTTATAACTCTACAAAAAATATAAATATTGTAAAATTCTAACAATCGGCAAATTACTTTTCATCTGATGAAAAATTTAATTTATTTTCTGGAAGACTTTATAAATTCTAATCGATTCTTTTGCGCCTATATATAAAATTATATTATTCATATACTTTTGTTTATTATTATTACTAATTATTGTTTAGGTATTAAGTATTTTAGATGAATTTGTGTTTTAGTTTTATTTATTTATTTTATATTTTTTTCTAATGTTAATAAAGTTATTATTATATCTTTAAAACAATTTAAAACTAAAAAATCATTCTAGAAATTGAGGAGGAAAATTTTTGGAAATTGTTAGGAGTTATTAAGAGAGGGTAAGAGATATAGAAAAATTCCAATCTAAGACAGAAATTGTTTTAATTTTCAAAAATTCAGGAAATAAATTTGCAAAGTTTGAAAGAATACATTTTTAAAATCTCTAAAAATTAAGAGGCGTCATTGCCGGATATAGAAGAATTGTTGAACAGAAAACAAGAGATGTTTGAAAATTCAAAAAAAAAGTTCGAAAATTCCGAAACTCACAATTTCGTATATATTTTTTTAATTCTAGAAATTAAGGCGAAAACTTCTTTAAATCTAACAGAATATTTTAAAATTAGACAATGTTTAATGAAAACATTATAAAAACTGAAATAAATGACTAAAATCCTGGAAGAATATTCTCATTTTTCAGTTCTCATTTGGAAGGAAGCATTTTTAAATATCCTAAAAGTTGATAAGTAAATTCAAAAGTCTTTAGAAGGAATCACTAAAAATTCCCTAATTTCTACAAGTTGGGAGAACAAATGTAAGAAAGTTAAAAATTCTGGAGCTATGAATATACATAGCTTATCCAATCTACACAAAGAGGCCAGAGGTTTTATTTTATACACCCCTTAT
Source organism: Ontholestes murinus (assembly GCA_963969525.1). Taxonomy (NCBI): domain Eukaryota; kingdom Metazoa; phylum Arthropoda; class Insecta; order Coleoptera; family Staphylinidae; genus Ontholestes; species Ontholestes murinus. Next base: position 76,209,219 of record OZ018391.1, read on the forward strand.
TTTTCATCTAAAAAGTTGATAGCGTTAGCAAACACTTTGAAGTCATTAGATATTCCAGCTAATGAAAGATCAAAAGCAAAATCATCAACTATTAGCAATTATGATAACATTAATTGCTAATCGTTGATGATTTTGCTTTTGATATTTCATTAGCTATAACATCTATGTGTAGGGTGAGTGGATGGCCTCTATCTCACCCTCCAGTCAGTAAAACGTTAGCAAAAATTATTTGAAATAATTATATGAATACATCAATAAAAACTGCAATTATTTTGTGTTTGTTTACATTTTACAACTTCTAACTAAAACCCTCGATTATGTTTTACTGATTGGAGGGATAGAAGCCATAATCCACCCTACATATACACGATAAAAGAAAGAAAATCTTTGTTATCTCTACTACAAACAAGATGATGTTTATTTTAAGACAACATTTGCCTAGAGTGAAAAGTGTAATACGACCCAAAAATTTCTTACGTATGAATAAGAAATAATTTAGTAAAACCCTTGCTTATATTTTACTGCCTAGAGGGTGGAATAGTGGACACCCACCCACCCTACACATGCACTTAAATTTCAAACTCAAACACTGTTTTATGTTTTCAAAACACATCAACACTAAAACTGTAATTAAATTCTTGGAAACAAAAGTAGTAACAGTGATTAAAGTAGCTGACCAAATGTAGGGTGGGTGGGTGGCCTCTATCCCACCCTCCAATCTAAAAAACATACGCGAGTGTTAACTGCATTAATTTTTGCCTATATCAAAAAGTGTAATTGCAGACAAAATTTATTCTAAAAACTGTATCTGTTATGATATTACATTGGAAATATCTGTATTGTTTTATAAATAGATTATTTTGAAGATTCTGAAGGAAAATCTTTATTATCTTCGCCATAAATCAAGATGGGTTTTGTTTAATAAGAAAAGGTATTTCGAGTAATTATAATATGTGACAAAAACTCATCTAAAAATTGTATTTATTAATAGCTTGAACTAAAAATCACTGTGCTATTAATAATTACATCTGTTTAAAGATGTTTAAATAAAATCTTCATTATTTTCCCTACGTAAAGATGGCGTTTGTTTAAAGTCAGAATCTGTTTCGAATAAGCGTGATAAATTCCAAAAATCACTACTTCTTTTGTATGAATGAGGAATAATTTAGTAAAACAGTCGCTTATATTTTACTGATTAGAGGGTGGGATAGTGGCCACCCACCCATCCTACATATGTACTTAAATTTCAAACTCAAACACTGTTTTATATTTTCAGAACACATCAACACTAACACTGTGATTAAATTCTTGGAAACAAAAGCAGTAACAGTGATTGAAGTAGCTGATTATATGTAGGGTGGGTGGGTGGCCTCTATCCCACCCTCCAATCCAGAAAACATACGCGAGAGTTTACTGGATTAATTTTTGCCTAATTAAAAAGTGCAATTGCACTTAAAATTTATTCTAAAAACTGTATCTGTTGTGATATTACATTGAAAATATTTGTATTGTTTCATAAATTAATTATTTTGAAGATTCTGAAAGAAAATCGTTGATATCTTCACCATAAATCAAGACGGCGTTTGTTTTAAAACAAAATGTGTTTCGAGTAAATATAATATGTGACAAAAACTCTTCTAAAAATTGTAATTAATAGTTGATTAAACCAAAAATAACTGTGTTTTTAAATAAATACACCTGTTTGAAGATTTTTAAATACAATCTTTGTTATCTTCCGTATGTATAAATGACGTTTATTTAAAGGCAGAATTTTCTTCGAATAAGCGTGATAAATTCCAAAAATCACTACTTTTTTGTATGAATAGGGAATAATTTAGTAAAACAGTCGCTTATATTTTACTGATTAGAGGATGGGATAGTGGACACCCACCCACCCTACATATGCACTTAAATTTGAAACTCAAACACTGTTTTATGTTTCCAAAACACATCAATACTAACAGTGTTATTAAAATTTTGGGAAAAAAATAGTAACAGTGATTGAAGTAGCTAAATATATGTAGGGTGGGTGGGTGGCCTCTATCCCACCCTCCAACTTATAAAACATACGCGAGGGTTTACTGGATTAACTTTTGCCTACATCAAAAAGTGCTGTTTAGAGATTTTTAAATAAAATTTTCGTTATCTTCCCTAAGAACAAGATGGCGTTTTTTTAAATACAAAATTTTCTTCGAATAAGCATGATAAGTTCCAAAAATCACTTCTTATGTTGTATGAATAAGAAATAATTTAGTAAAACACTCGCTTAAATTTTACTGATTGATGGATGTGATAGTGGACACCCACCCACCCTTCATATGCACTTAAATTTTAAACTCAAACACTGCTTTATATTTTCAGAACACATCAACACTAAAACTGTGATTAAATTCTTGGAAACAAAAGCAGTAACAGTGATTGAAGTAGCTGATTATATGTAGGGTGGGTGGGTGGCCTCTATCCCACCCTCCAATCTGTAAAACATATGCGAGGGTTTACTGGATTAATTTTTACTTACATCAAAAAGTGTAATTGCAGCCAAAATTTATTCTAAAAACTGCATCTGTTGTGATATTACATTGAGAATCTCTGTATTGATTCATAAATAAAATATTTTGAAGATTCTGAAAGAAAATCTTTATTATCTTCACCATAAATCAAGATGGCGTTTGTTTAAAAACAAAATGTATTTCGAGTAAATATAATATGTGACAAAAACTCTTCTAAAAATTGTATTTATTGATAGATTGAACCAAAAATCACTGTGTTATTAAATAGATATATCTGTTTGAAGATTTTAAAATAAACCTTCTATTTTTATTTTTGGATATTAATAAGTGCAGTACAGACTGCTTATCAATGTTTAATAATTTGATTTCTAATTCCAAAGCGTTTTAGTAGATACTAAAATATCTACGATTGAAAAAATCGATAAACAAGTAACGTCCCCCGGGGGTTGAATGACACCGATACGTTATCTGAATGAGGTCATCAACTGCCCTGGAACTTAATGCCACTAGAAACACGACAACACTCATCAAAATTGTTATTAATAATAATGGACGTACGATTATTGATCACCTATTTTTATTTACTTCTTTTTTTCATTAAAAACTGTTGCGCTCGTAGAAATAGCGAATACACTTTTTCACATTTCCCTTAACCCCTTAACCCCTTCACCCCTTTTTAACGTCAAATTGTAATAGAATATCGATTCCTTATAACCTTTCTATAGATAGACGTACACACAAATAAACGAACTGAAATTAACCTGTCTATTGCATACATTCCATATTTATATATATATATATATATATATATATATATATATATATATTTGGATAGATAGTGTAAGTTTAGAAAAAGTATTTGGTAGATAGCAGACCCTCACGTTTTCCCAGTAAATAATTTATTTCCCGGGTTGGAAAAAGTAGGACGAGCGATTAAAACGGACCGCGCGCTTACTAACCCATACATACACAAACACACCCACCCACACACATACACAAACGTACAGACATATACTTTGAGTTCCTGTAAGGGCCGTCCATCCTTCCTCTTCTTAGACGGCACAAAGAAACGCTACAATGAACACACGTGCTTCGTGTTTTCAAGTATTTGGGTTATTGGGATACGAGGATGGATGATTTATTATTGCACTTTAAGTTAGCAGTCGTGAAAAGTTTACGGCACGTGAATGGTGTTTAAAAAATACTGGAACACTGATTGTATTAGCTGTAGGGGTGGTTTATACCATGTTGACAAAGAATTGTAGGTTTATACACTGTGTACTATAATTGCGTTTACCTATTATCATCTGTACTACGCTGACAAGAACTGCATAAGTCTATACTGGTCTGTAGGTGTTATTGGCAACAATAATTTAATGTTCAAAATATTAAAATGTTAACAATTAAATCGTTTTAATGAGAGCATAGACACAACCCAACTACCCTACTTAATTAACTGTTATTAAACCAAAATTCTGTTGCTAAATGTCAAATCTGTATTATACGTTGGGGTTTAAGTTCGTACAGCGATAAATTTTACAAATTTAGAGTAAAATTTCAAATGGACATTGCAGAAAAAATTGATAGTGATAGAATACTACAAACAGAAATTATTAAAGCAAAAAAATGCTTAAGGAACTAGATAAAGAAATTGTTGGAAATTGCTAGTAAATTCTACAAAAAATTGCAAACCTTTTGATCTAAAATTATTTAATAATATGTAAAGAAAATACTGACGATTTTACAAGAGAAAATCTGTAAAATTAATATTTTTTGCTGTTGTTGCTGTTTTCAAGATTTTAATGGAATTTTAGACAAATTGCTTTAAAATATTTTAATTTAAAACAAACTTCAAGAAAATATCTAGAAATTATAAGGCATAATAACCTGGAAAATAATAATCCCTAAAACTTCTAAAAAAATCTTGCAGCAATTGTTATAATATTTGTAATAGAAATTGGTTTTAAGGCCTATAAAGGAATTTGTTAATGAGGAAAAAATGCAGAAAAGTAAATAAGATTTTTGAGAATATTGTTCATAAATTTTATTTGAAATTAAGCAGGTAGAAATTATAAAATGTCTAATGTCTTTAAATCTTAGAAAGATATTTACAACCTTAAATAAAAAATTCTGAAAAGATTGATGATTAAAAATATTTAAATATTCCAAAGAGTAGAGAAGAGAATGCTTGGAAAGACTCTAGTAAACTTACCAAAAAATATATAAAAAGAAATGTATTAAGTTGTAGAAAATTAACTAATAATTAGAAGAAACACGAAAACATTTCGTAAATCTACAACAAATAACACTACAAAAAAATTACTTTTGAAACAACTACTTCTCTGGTTAATAATAGTCGAGGTATTGAATGATACAAAAGTAATTTGCGTGTTGCCTTGCTATTTGTAACACGCAAATTACTTTTGTGTCATTCAATGTCTGTCGAGGTATTAGCCAAAGAAGTTATTGTTTCAAAAGTGATTTGTTAGATTTACGAAATGTTTTCGTATTTTTTTCTAATTATTATATAAAAAGAAATTATTTAAAGTATTCATAAAAAGCACTGAAATATTTTATAATTATTTTATTAATAAATTGAGAAAAAAAACGTATTAATTGGAAATCTATTAATGATAATTGCTACAAAATTCTATAAATATTTAGAATGTTCGATGTAAAATCGTCTGAAACTATGTAGCGGAAATAGCTTTAGAATTCCACCAAAATATAATTAAATACTATAAACATCTTGAATCCTTAAAAAAGTTTTTGTTAAGCATTCTAGAAATTTTGATAAATAATTAATGTAAAATCTCTAGTAAAATAATAATGCTTACAATTTCGATAAAAATTTAGCAGAAACCACTGAAAAATTTATAGTAGAAATTGTTTTAAAAATCTAGAAAGACAAAATGTTTCAACATAACAAAAACCCAGTACATTAGAATAGACTGAGAAAGAATCAATTTTAGAAAGATTTAGAAATTTAATAGCTGGATAATTTTAAAAACAGAAAATAAGAAAATATTTGTGTATTCTTGAAACTTTCTATAGGAATCTATTGTAGGAATTTAGAGAGCAATGCTGCAAAATCTCTAATATAAAAATTTGAATAAAATTGACAATCTTTAAATATTAGAGAAGAAAATCTCTACTTAAAAATGTCAAGAATTGTAAAATAATACGTCGATCAAATATTGAAATCATTCAAAAATATAATTTATTGTTTAGAAGTTTTGGAAAAAGGTAGATTCCAAAACTTCAAGTGGAAAATTTCTTGAACCTTGCTTAAAAACTGTAAAATTGTTAAAGATATACTTCTGAAATTTTGAACAATAATTGTTTTGAAGTCTCTAGTGAAAATTTTTAGACAATAATATTGCTCACATTTTCTAAAAATTAGAAATGACCAAAATAGTAAAAATAGAAAAATCTATCAAAATAAAATGTGTAAATATAGGAAAATTGAGAATTGTAGAATATTTTAAAATTTTTATAAACATTTCCAACAGTTAAGATTTTTCTTAAGATTTCTAAAATAAATTTTCCTACATTATCTGGAAATTTCTAAAATATATATTTATAGTCTTCTTCTGATTTATAGAATTTAGTAAAATTTAGTTTTTAATAGGTTTGCTTTGTTTATTCTCGTATCTTCTGTATTCGTAATGATTTTGATTTTTTTTTAATTTTTAAAAATTTCTGAAAATTCTTTCTCTGTGATTCTTCCCTAAAATATTCTACATATATATTTTTAATAAATTTGTAGACATTTTTTGTAGACTTTCTCTTCTATGAATATATAAAAAAATATCTAGAAATTTTAATAATTCCAATTTATCATTTCTGTTGTTATATTATTATTCTTGAGATCTTCAAGAGTTTTTTCAATGATTCTAAATGGATTTTCTAAAGACTCTTTTTTTCCTATTTTTAATCTTTTTAGAATGATCTTAAAGCTTCACTTCAGCCACTCAAGAAACTATTTTGTTATTATTTACTGCTATATGTATTTTACTTTTAAATATTATTATCTTCTTCATTATTTAAAAAAAAAAAACTTTAAATCTCTTCAGTGAAATTTCAAACTTTAAGTTGATGAAATATTGTAGAAACATAAAATTTTATAATCTTATACGAGATATTGCTTTAAATTCTACAAAGAGAAAATGGTAACCAAATAGGGAAAAATATTTTTTTTTTAGAGGATATTGTTGGAAAATTAAATATAAATATTTAGAAGAGTAATTGTTAGATAATTTTACAAAAAGGAAATCCTTCAAAATTGAACATATATATCTGAATGAACTTTAGAAAAGCAGTCTAAGAATTTAGAAATTATTCTTTAATGATAAGTACAGGAAAATTGACAAAGAAAAAATACTTAAAGATCGTAAAAATTTTGAAACTAGAACAGTAAATAATCTATTGAAATTTTTTGAAAAATTTCTCGAATGTTATAGGTTTTCATAGTAGTATGTATTTGAGATTTCATTTAAGAATATAAAAAAAAGCAATAAATAAATCAAATAAATACTGAAAAATTAAGAAATAGAAAATGCTTAAAGATCCAAAAAAATCAGAAAGGTAAATGCTGAAAATGTCCAGTGAAACTACTCAAAGAAAAATGGAAATATTTTCAAAAAACCTACAAAGATATATCAAACGATTTTAAAGCCTTGAGAAGAAAAGAAAAATTAAATGTTTAAGAATTCTTAAAATCTTTCTAGAATAACATTCTAAGAATTTAGATATAATTCTGCAATCAGAGGAGATGGAGTTTACGAAGGGGGAAGGAGGCGTGGGTTGGGTGAGATACGAACAGTGTAAGTTTTGAATGTGAATGAGAATTGGAGGGAGTTAAGAAAGAAGATAGAAAATACGACGGGCTAAGGAGAAAGGTGTATGGTGCGAGGTTAAGAGAATTAAGGAAAGGGATTAACGAAGAAAGGCAAGACTTACAGAAGAAGTTTCAGGATAAATATTGTATGTGAACGCATAGGGTGGAAGAATGTAAGAGTATGCGATGGAAAAGGGATGGGAAATACTAAACGGATGTGCGGAGGGATCTTTGGAAGATCGGCGATAGACTAAATGGCGGTGAGGGGGTGTAATAGGAGAGAGGTGAAGAAGATGGAGGTGGAGGATTCGGGGGGCTCAGACCATTGGCCATTGAAGGTAGATATAAGGATTTGGAAAAGGGGAGAGGAAGGAAAAAATTAGAAGAGGAAAGACTGGAAAGCAGGGAAATGCAATGAGGGGGATAAGAGAGAAACTGAAGGAAGTTAAGTGGGAGGAAGTGGGATCAATGGAAGAATTAAAGGAAGCCATAGTAAATTGTGACAAAAATTTTAAATATTAGGAAGGTGGAAAAGAAGATGGGAGAACTAAGAACGTATTAAAATGAGTCGGAAATGTGGGTAATATTAAAGAGAGGCAGGCGGAAGTAAAGCTGAAGAATTAGGCTAAGAAATGTAAGACCGGGAGGCTTAGCAAGTGGAGGAGGAATGTGAGAGGTGATAGACTTCACAGAAGAGGAAGTGGAGAGAGCTTTCGAGGAATTAAAAAGAGAAAAAGTACCGGGGCCCGATTGTTTGAAGGCTGAGATGTTTAAGGAAATAGGAAGCGGATGGAAGAAAAGGCTATATTAGGAGGTGGAGAAGTGGCAACCAATACCAGAGGTAAAATGATGTTTTTGGAAGGGGAGAGGAACGAAAGACCAGATCTTTACTCTGGCCAGAATCGTAGAGCATGTGTGTGAAGAAAGAAGAAGCGTATATGCGGTGTTTTTAGTTTTGAGTGTAGCGTATAACTCAGTGTCGAGGGAGGGATTTTTAGAGTTACTGGTTAAGGGAATGGTAGAATCTATAAGGAGAGTGTATGAAAAAACATGTGGTGAAAGTGAGGTATCAGAAAGATTAAGGAGGTAAGACAGGGTTACTCCCTTAGCCCAATGTTATTTAATTAATAAATATAGAATTAGAAGAGGTGTTAAAAAACTGGTGGATGGTGGTGATTTGGAGAAGTAAGGTGTGGATAGTAGTGTATGCGGATGACATGGTATTGATGGCAAGTGGGAAGGAATAAATGTTAGCGAGAGTAGAGTAATACATGAAATGGAGAAATTTGAGGATAATTGTGGGAAATAAAAAAGTGGATCAGATTTAGGAATAAAGAAAGAAAGAAAAATAAATTAGAATGGAAGAAAGAGGTGATCAAGAAAGTGAAATTATCTTGTAAGAGAAAAATGAGGTGGATGGATGATAGTGCGAGAGTAACGTGTAACCTATAGGATGCGTGGTGATTCCTGAAGCAGATGTAAGGATGTATGTATGTATGGAATACATACTGCAGGTTATGTGGAATAAAACGATAAGGAGAGTGGCCAGGTAGGACATAAAACTGGAGGGATTAAACGATAGAGATTTGTAAAGGAGGTATGAAAGGGGAGTGTTGATGGGTAGATGGAAAGAGGGAAAGAGGAGAATGCAAGTGAGGGAGGGTTTATTAGAACAGATCGGGAAGAAGTGGCTGGAGCAAGGGGTAAATAGGGCATGATGAGCGCCTAAGAAGGCGAAGGAGGTGGGAAGGCAAGAGAAAGAAAGATGTATTGAGAAGAGTGGTTATAATGGGGGCTATAAAGAAAGGGTAGGTGCATTGAAGAAGGTCAAGGTACCTGGAGAAAAACCGATCCAGAAAAAAAGAAAAGGGTGACCTAGGCAAGGGCGAGATGCGGGACGGAGAAAAGAGGGAGAGAAAAGTGTATGGGCGAAGGATACGGAGAATCAAGGATGTATGGACAAAGGTAGATGTAATTAGGACTGGAAGAAGTAACTTGAGGAAAACCGGTTCAGTAGAGAGGATAGGTGACCTTGACAAGGATTAAGTGAAAAAAGAAAGGGAGAAAAAATTGGATGGGCGAAGGATACGGCAGAAGCGTGTTGTGTGAGGACGAGAGGGATACATCAGGCAGAGAAATGCAAGGGAGTAGAAAAGTATTAGGTGGATGGATGTGGAAGCGTGAAAGAGTGAGTGAGAGAAGACCAGGGTAAATATATTAACGAAACTAAAGCTGGAAAGAGTGAGGATCAGAGCTAAAAAAGGCAGAACTAGCAGAGGATAATTTTAAGTCATGTATTATTTAAATAGAGGAAAATTCCAAACAAAGAGTTTGTATCTATATAAAAACTTCTTAAGAAAGCGATATAGAAATATGGAAATTTTGAGAAATAATTGTTGTTAAATCTCTATTGAATCTTTTCGAAAATCTATGAGAAACATTCATAAAAAATATAAAAACTTAGAAAAGAAAATGTTGACAAATCTCTAGTGAAACTTCATGAATAATTTTTAAATATATAGAAGAAATTATTGAAAAAAAATATTAGAATAAGAAATTGCTGCGAATATTTTATAAATCTGCAAGAAAATTTAGAAATTATAAGACAAAATTGTTCCAAAATTGACAATAAAAATTAGTTGCTTGCTAATTTAAGGATTAATTGTTTGAAAAATATCAAGTAAATTATAGAAATTCTAGAAAGAAATAAAAAGGAAATTATCTAGGAGAAATTATTTGAAAATTCTACCAAAAGATAATGATTAACTTTTTTAATTTAAATGATTAGGTTTTGAGTTACGTGAAGAGAAATTTCAATTAATAAAACCCGTTAGAATTCACTTTCTTCACAATTTTTTTTGTATTCACTAGATGTACATTTCGAGCACTAAGTGCTCATTAGCTATTTATAATGTTCACTTAGTGCTCGAAATGTACATCTAGTGAATACAAAATAAATTGCGAAGAAAGTGAATTCTAACGGGTTTTATTAATAATGATTGAAAACTATTTCTGAAAGGTCTCTAGAAAAACATTCTAAACGATTTGCTGCAAAAAAATTAATACAAATTCCAAGAAAAAGCTTCAGCATTATAAAAACTTAGAGGAGATAGTGACAAAAAAATCTCTAAATAAAAATGGCCGAAAATTTTACAAAATTACAGATAAAATTAAGAAAACTTTGATAAGTTTTAAGAAAAAGCATTTCTAAGAAAAGTTAAGAATTTTCGAGATGAACCATTTAAATATGAGGCAAAAATATTTCTAAAGAGGCAATCCAGAAATTCTCTTTCAAAAGTTTAGAAAAATTTCGATACAAAGAAAATGCTTCAATCGTGATCACTTTCAGGGCCAAAAAAGTTTTAAAAAAAGCTATAATTGAAATTTCTGCAAATTGTACGCTGTAAAATATTTGAAATTTTTGTTAATATTAAAAATAATAATATAATTTCTGAAAATTCTTTAATAATTGCAGAAGAATACTAAAAAAAAAACTCTGTAAATTTTCTTAAAACTATCTAGAAAAATTGCTTTATAACTATATAATATGTAGATAACGCGTTAAAACTCTAAAAATCGAAACTTATTTCACAAAGGTCCCTATTGAAATATTCTACAAATTTTACTGCAAAATTTTCACTAAAATTTTCACTAAAATTTCATAGAAAAATCGGTTTAATCATTAAAACTTAGATGATAATTCCTTATGGATATTGCTGAATATTACACAAGTGGAAATTGCTGAAATATTTTTTTTTAAATGCGAATTGTGAAATGTTAGGAAAAAAATAATTACTGAAAACCTTTAGAGTTATTAAAATACGCTTTTATTCACTCTTTAGAGTTAGTTACTGAATAAAGATATTACTGATATTGGAAATTATGAAACATTACATCTAATTAAGAATCATATTAGATTAATTTATAGGATCGAATCCTAGTTAAAAAGGGAAAGGGAAAAGAATACATTTTGTTGTTCCAGTAAATTATATAATAAAATCCACTGACATTAAGCTATAATTATGGACTTTAATGTTAATAATTATACAATATATTAATAACATAAAACACACAAAGTTTAGCCTTTTAAAGATAAAAGAAGAACATTTTATACGTTTACGAATTTTACAAGCAATTTCCCGAGGCAATAAAACGTCGTTTGTTTAAATTAACACAGAGAATTCGTTCGAATTTTAGGGCATAAAATCTTTGCGACATCGGCAATGTTCTATCCTTGAAAGAACAAGGATAATTTGCATATATTGTAATGTGATTCTGTCTAGGCGTTCGACTACAATAATTCACTTTTTTTCTCGCATATCGATTCTAATATTAGGATGAAAATTACAGGCTTAAACAGCGTAGCAAAATTTTTATAGGGCAGGGTGGAGTAAATTAATATCAATTAATTACGTTTAAAAAAAAAAACGAGGAAAAATGATAAAGCCCCGTTAATTAAAATTTACGTAAAATATTGCAAAGAGGTGCAAAGCGATTACGGGACGCCGCACAAACAATGCAGCATTTTTAATTAGTCGGTAATGAATGTAATTGTATTAATTACGCCGCGTGCACAACAAAGAACGTGTGACGGGGGAGCTGAACTTCGGGGAAACTCACCGCGAAACAAGGACGAACAGCCACACACAGTTTGGTCGATAAACTCGATCCCCATTTACATAATGTTAATACTTAAGAGCCCTTACAGTATTTCCATTGTGTCTAAGTGCGCCGTATTTATTCGATGGATGGTGAACTCGATTAATTAATTATTACCGTTTTATGTGAGCATCGATTTGCTTCATATTAATTTTTTTTTTCACGTAATCAAAAAGAGTATTACATTTCAGAGGTAAAGACGTTAATATTAATAAGTTAATAAAATTAATGGATTACTTGTATTCATCAAAAAAAGATGTAAACCACATTAAGGTTTAAATTAATTAAGATTTAACTAAGTTTTCTTGCCTTCAACTGTGTTTTTGCTGATAGGATACAAAAAAGTCCATCGTATCTATTATTGACAAGAAAACTATAGGTAGCTTTGCTGATGAAATACGAAGAGGTCAAAACCAGTCAGTTTGTAGCAATAAAATCGCTTTTAGAAAATTGAATGTTCTATAGTTACTTCATTTAAAATAAGCTCATGTTAAAGAAACAACTGAAAATAAAAACATTATAGAAAAAAACAAGTATTACTCTTCACCTAATATTAATATTTGTTTCCACCAAGAGTGTTAAGCATTAATTTTAAGTGGATTTAGAACTTGTTCCTTTATTTTCAAAACTCTAAGGCTTTAATAAATTTCAAATAAAAATGATATAATCATTCTCCTTGGTATATTAAAATATATTTATTTAAATCATTACATGATAATATTTAAAGATATATTTATTAGAAGCTCAATAATTCAGCATGCTTAAATCTTACGAATATGAATAAGAAGATTATTTTCAAATGTAGGATGAAATAAAACATTGAATATCCTACATTTGAATATGAAGATTATTTATTTATTTAATCCCCGAACATGGAGCCGCCGAGGAACGAGTACTCCTTCTGGGCCATGCTGAGGAACGCGGAAATCCTCTCTCCAGCGCAGAAGGAATCGCAGTGGTCGTGCAGACATTTACAGATGTCCCTCACCATTTCGAAGTCGAGGTGCGTTAATGGAAAGTTGTTGGGTGAGAACATGATCGGCATTTCGACTTCGTACTTGATGCTAGGAACCATCTGGATGTAGCTGTGTGCTCTTTGGAGGGTGAATGAAGGGGTGTGGGCTAGGCAGACCACCAGTTGTTTGTAGTAGCGTCGGTACATCTTGAGGAGGATGTCGGGAAGAGCCCAGCCGTAATAGGGATGAACGACCGGGCTTGGGTCTAACACCAAGACTCTGTTGTCTGCGTTGTTTCTTCTTTTCGGAACTAGATTAAATCTAAAATAAAAAATAAAATAATTAATATTAATAATTTTTTATTCCTCGAAATCAGGTATGCCACACGGTTTAATATTAGGTCCAATATTATTCAATATTTTTATTAATTATTAATCAATTATTATCTATATCCTATTTATTTACAACGGCCATCTGTCAAATATGTTCTGTCATCTGTTAATTCTTATCTGTTAAATTTTAAAACTTTTAGCAGCGTTCAAAATAGTTGAATTTAAAATTGAGTTATTTCTGTTTTGGCTTAAAAATTTTGCATTTACACCAATAGATATTTTTTGATTATCATTCAATCATTATTTAGAGATAATGGAGATTAATTCTAAGTAATTGACAAGTGTGTGGCAATTGTTTTTATATTTTTTTAAAGGCGTTAAAAATAGATTAATTTAAAATTGAGTTATTTCTGTTTTAGCTTAAAATTTTTGCATTTACACAAATAGATATTTTTGATTATCATTCAATCATCACTTAGAGATAATAAGGATTGATTCTAAGTAATTGACAAGTGTGTGGCAATTGTTTTTATATTTTTTCTAACGGCATTAAAAATAGATGAATTTAAAATTGAGTTATTTCTGTTTTGGCTTAAAATTTTTGCATTTACACAAATAGATATTTTTTGATTGTCATTCAATCATCATTTAGAGATAATGGAGATTAATTCGAAGTAACTGACAGGTGTGTGGCAATTGTTTTTATATTTTTCTAACGGCGTTAAAAATAGATGAATTTAAAATTTAGTTTTTTCTGTTTTGGCTTGAAAATTTTGCATTTTAACCAAACAATATTTTGTGATTATCATCCAATCATCATTTAAAGATATTTTGGATTAATTTTAAGTAATTAACAAGTATGTGGCAATTGTTTTTATATTTTTTAACAGCGTTAATAATAGATTCATTTAAAATTGTTATTTCTGTTTTGGTTTAAAAATTTTCCATTAACACCAAAAGATATTTTGTGATTATTATCAAATCATCATTTTCAGATAATGCGGATTAATTTAAAGTAATTAATAAGTGGGTGGCAATTGTTTTTATATTGTTTTAACTGCGTTAAAAATAGATGATTTTAAAATTGAGTTATTTCGGTTTCGGCTTAAAAATTTTGCATTTACACCAAAAGATGTGTTATGATTATCATCTTGTCATTATTTAGAGATAATTTGGATTAATGTCAAGTAATATTTTTACTCTAACTGGCCATCTAATCTATAAAAGATTTTTTTTCTTATAAAATTATAAATCATTTTATTTTTGAGAAACCGTTGTTTGTATTATGAAAGGAAGTTTTATGGCCATCCAATTTTCTACATAATTATTTAATGGATCTGTCATCCATTGACTTTTAACTATGATCCGTCATTTGTTAACCAATACCTGTCAAGTGTCAAGTATAAAACTTCATTTCCATCTCTAAAGTTGTCAACTGTTAAACATTCTTTGTTAAATATAATATCCTTGTTTGTTGTTATTGGACATATGTTAACTGACATTTTTTATCTGTCAACAGTCATCTGTTTAATGTCACACATACGCACTTACATATCTGTCAACTATTATCCATTTAATTAATATTAATCATCTGTTAGATTAAATCTTTTAACTATGGTTTTGTTCACAATAATTGTCATCTGTTTATTTTATTGGTGACTATAATATATTTTTGTTTACTGTTATCAATCTACTGCCATAGGTCAACTATCATCTTCCAAAATACATATCAACTCTTCTCTATTAACTGCAAATCTGTCATTCGTTTATTGTCATCGTTTAATTTCAATGTAAACATGTGAAATGTTATCCTTTTATGATCAACTACTTTCTGACAACTGTTGACTATCAAATCCAATATGCAAACTCTTTTCTATGAATTGTCTACAACGATCTGACATTCGATTGTCATATGTCAGTTTTTATCTGTCAACTATCAGCTTGTCAAATAACATAAGTTAACTGTCTATGTTTAATTTTAATCTCTGTCTGTCAATCGTCGTATAGTTACTGTCAACTTCATTCTACTAACTGTTATCTACCAATTGTCAACAATACTGCAATTCGATAATTGTGGTTAATGTGTTAATTATTATCTGTCATCTGTCAGCTTGTCAAATATTATCCGTTTATTGTCAACTGTCATTCGTTAACAGTTTATTGTCAATTAGGATCTTTTAATCATGGTTTAATGTTAATGTCATCATGTCAAATATTATCAATCTATTGTTAACTTCCAAGTGCTTTCAATTGTTAACTGTTATCTAAGAATTGTCTGCAACGATCTGTCATTCGATAATTGTCGTTAAAGATTATGCATTAACTATTATATGCCATCTATTAGCTTATCAAATTTCATCCTTTATTGTCGACTTTCATTAGACATTAGTTTATCGTCAATTGTTTAAAGTTAATGTCAACCTGTCAAATGACATCCATTTATGATCAACTATTATCTGTCAACTGTCATTTATTTATTGTAAACTTTTATCAGCTAATTGTTATCTACGAATTGTCAACAATAATCTATATCTTGATAACTCTTGTTAACTACTTTGTGGCAATTATTAATATTATCATTTGTAAGCTTGTCAAATATCATCCGTGTAGTTTCAGGTGTCATTCATCATCTGTTTTTGTCAATTATCATCTGTTAAGTGTCATTGTTTAATTTTAATGTCAACATATCAAATGACATCTATTGTTGATTAACTATTGTCTGTCAATTACCGTCTACTATCTGCAATTCGATAATTGTGGTTAACTACCATGTGTCAATTACCTGACATCTATAATCTGTCACCTGTCAACATTAATAATAATTGTCATTCTTCATTACTTTATTATTATATATACATTATCAGTTAACTGTCATTGTTTAATGTTATTGTCAACATCCCAAATGTCATCCATGTATAATTAACTATTATCTGTCAACTTTCCTCTATTTATTGTCAATTGCCATCTACGAATTGTCAATATCAATCGGCAATTCAATAATTGTCGTTATGTGTCAATTGTTATCTGACAACTATTATCCCTTATCTGTCGACTTATCAAATATTATACATTTATTGTCAACTTTCATTTGTTATCAATTTTAATAAGCTTATTGTTAAATGCGGTATTTATTGTAAACTTGTATGTGCTGTCAACTGTTAACTGTTATTTAATAATTGTCGTTAATTAAGATAATAATTGTCACATTATCAATTATTATCTGTCAACTGCCAGCTTATCAAATATCATCCGATTATTGTCATTTGTTTTTCGAGATTAGTTTATTGTCAATTACCATCTATTAACTGTTATGGTTTATTCCAATATGTTAAATATAATCCATTTATGACTAACTATTTTCTGTCAACTATTTATTGTCAATTTCCATCTGCTAACTGTTTTCTACGAATTGTCAATAACGATCTGTAATTCAATAATTGTCGTCGACAATTATTATCTGATAACTATTATCTGTCATCTGTCAACATGTCAAATATCACCCGTTTATTGTCAATGTCATTTGTCATCAATTTATTGTCAATCATCATCTGCTCACTGTCATTTTTAATGTTAATCTTAACGTGTCAAATGCGATCTATTTGTTCTAAACTTGTATGTGCTGTCAGTTGTTAACTGTTTTTGATTTGATAATTGTCGTTAACTTTAATATATCAATAATTGTCTGTCATATAGCAGCTTGTCAAATATAATCCGTTAATTGTCAATTGTTATTAAACTTCAATTTATTGTCTATTATCATCTGTTAACTGTTATGGTTTATTGTTTTTTATTCAATATGTCAAATGTCATCCTTTTATGATTAACTATTATCTGTCAACTGTCAATTATTTATTGTGAATATCCGTCTGCTAACTGTAATTTACGAATTGTCAATAACGTTCTGTAATTCAATAATTATTGATAATTTTCATGTGTAACATATTATCTGACAACTGTTATCTGTCATCTGTCAACTTCTCAAATATTTTCCTATTATTATAAAGTGTTATTTGTTGTCAGTTTATTATTAATCATCATCTGCTAATTATCATAGTTTAATGTCAATACAAACATGTCACATGTAATCTATTTTTGATCAACTACTGTCTGTCAACTGTCATCGATTTATTGTCAACTTCATTCTACTAATTGTTATCTAATTGTCAACAACACTTTGCAATTCAATAATTGCGATTGCCTATCATGTGTCAATTGTTATCTGGTCACCTTTAATCCTTTAACCTGTTATACTGTCAAATATTCTGCGTTTATTTTGTCAAATATTATTTGCTTGTTGTAAATTATCATTTGTCATT
Organism: Ontholestes murinus; assembly: GCA_963969525.1. Taxonomy (NCBI): domain Eukaryota; kingdom Metazoa; phylum Arthropoda; class Insecta; order Coleoptera; family Staphylinidae; genus Ontholestes; species Ontholestes murinus. The sequence continues at coordinate 76,226,832 of OZ018391.1, forward strand.
AGTTTATTATTAAACATCATCTGTTAATTATCACTGCTTAATGTAATCAACTATTATCTGTCACCTGTCATCTATTTATTGCTAACTTCTATCGGCGAAATATTATCTAGAAATTGTCAAACAATATGTGTAATTCGATCATTGTCGTTAACTATCAGGTTTCATTTGTTATTTGTAAACTATTACACGTCAACTGGTATTTGTCATATCATTCGTTTATGTTAATATGTCAAATTTCATTAATTTATGATCAATAATTTTGTCAATTATTATCTGTCATCTGCCAGCTTATCAAATATTATCCATTTATTGTCATTTGACATCAGTTTATTGTCAATTATCATCTGTTAACTGTTAGTGTTTAAGTTTAATGTCAACATGTTAAATGTCATCCATGTATGACACTATTATCTGTCAACTGTCATCAATTTATAATTAATTTCTATCTACTAACTGTTATTTATGAATTGTCAATAACAATCTGTAATTCAATAAGTGTCATCAACTTCCATGTGACAATTATTTTCTGACAGCTATTGCCTGTCATTTGTTAATTTATTAAATATTATTATTTTATTATCAACTGTGATTTGTTATCAGTTTATTGTCAATCATCATCTGCCAACTGTCATTTTTTTAATATTAACATCAACATTTCAAATGTTTATTGGCAATCATTATCTGCTAACTGTCATTGTTTATTCGTAATGTCAAATGTAATCTATTTTTGATTAATTATTATCTGCCAACTACCATCCGTTTATTATCAGATTCTATTTGTTATCAACAATTAACTGTTATCTAGAAATTATCAACAATGACGTGTAATTTGATATTTGTCATTACCCAGCATGTGTCAATTGTTATATCTGTCAACTATTTTATATCATCTGTTAGTATGTCAATGTCATCCGTTTATTGTCGACTATTGTTCGTCATCAGTTAATTGTCAATTATGATCTGTTAACTGGCATTGTTTAATTTTATGTCAACATACATAATGTCATCTCTTTAATGTAAACATAAATCATTAACTGGTAATTGTTAACTGCTATCTAAGAATGATCTGATAATCGACGATAACAATGATTGTCGTTAACAATCATGTGTCAATTGTTATTTATCGGCAAACTTGTAAAAAAATGTAATCCGTTTATTACCAACTGCCATCCATCATTAGTTTATTGTAAATTGTCTTCTATTAATTATTATTATATGTTATCTTGGAACTTATAAAATGTCATACGTTTAATGTCACCTGTCATTCGACATCAGTTTATTATCAATTTTCATCTATTAACTGTCATGGTTTATGACTTATATCAACATGCCAATTGACATCCGTTTATGATTAACTATTATTTTCAGCTTGTCAAATATACTGTCATTTTAGATCAGATTAACTATTATCTGTCAACAGTCATCTATTTTAAATTATCAATAACTATCGATTTTTTAATATCAAATTCTTGCCACTTATAATCAGCTATTATATATCAATCAATTCTCAATTTCTATCTGCTAACTCTTACTTTTTTACTGTTATCTACGTATTGTCAACGATGATTTATAGTTCTATAATTATAGTTAACTGTCATGTGACAATTGTTATTTGTCAAGTGGTATCTGACAACTGCCAGGTAATAAATATCATCACTTCATTGTCAACTATTATGTTTCATCAGATTATTGTTAATTATTAAATTTATACTGTCAATTTTAATGCTAATGTCAATATGATAATTGTCATCCAAAAATTATTAATTATTATTTGACTTTTGTCATCTATTTATTGTCAACTTCCTTCTGCTGTTGACTGTTATCTACAATTTGTCAAATATGATCTTTAATTCAATAATATCTTTAACTAGCATGTCAATTCATATATCAAATTATCAAATATCCGTTTTTTTACAATTGTCATTTGTCATTAGTTAATGTTAATTATCATATGTTAATGATAATAATTATATGTTAATGTCAACATGTTGATTTATTTTATTATTTAAATTGTATCATATCAACAATTACCTTAAAATCATCAGTTTATCGTCAACTGACATTTGTAATCAGTTTATTATCAATTATTATCTGTAACTGTAATAGTTTAATATTAATGTCAATATATCAAATGTTATTTATTTATAATTAACTATTATCTGTCAACTTTCATCTATTATCAATTATCAATAACTGTCATGGTTTAATGTTAATGTCAACATATCAAATGTCAACTATTTATGATGAGCTAATATCTGTCATTTGCAATTTTCTATTTGTCAGCTATTAAATATCATCACTTTATTGTCAACTATCATTTTTCATCAGTTTATTGTTAATTAACATATTTTAACTGTCAGTGTTATTGCTAATATCAACATATCATTGTCATCTAATCATTATTAATAAGTATTATTTCTCTAGTGTCATCTATTTATTGTCAACTTCTATCTGCTGTTAACTGTTATCAACAAATAATCATCAATAATGATCTGTAATAAGATAGTGTCGCTAATTGTCATGTGCCAAATATTATCTGTCAACTATTGTTTATCATCTGTCATTTATCAGATTATCTGTTTGACAATTGACATTTATCATCAGTTTATTGTCAATTATCGTCTGTTAATGACAATGGTTTAATGTTAATGTCAGCATATCAGTTTATTTTATAATCAACTATTATTTGTCATGAGTTAATTGCCTATAATCTACTAACTGTTTTGCAATAATAACCATTAGTTATATGTTTCAATTGTTATTTATAACCTATTATATATCTGTCCGCTTGTCAAATATTATCCGTTTTTCGTCAACTTTTATTTGTGATTAGTTTATTGTCTGTAACTGTCATGGTTTAATATTGATGTCAACATGTCAAGTGTCATGTATTTATTATTAACTATTATCTGACAACTGTTATCTATTGTCAATTATCAATAACTGCAATTGTTTAATGTTCATGTCAACATGTCAAATGCCAACCATTTATGATCAGCTATTATCTGTAAATTGTCTATTTATTGTCAACTTCTATTTGCTATTATCTGTTATCTACAAATTGTCAACAATGATCTGTAATAAGATACTGTACCTAACTATCATATTCCAATTGTTATTTGTCAACTATTGTCTATCATCTCTCATTTATTTTATTGTCAAATATGATTAATTTATTGACAATTGCAGTCAGTTTTAATTCTAATGTCTGCATGCCAACTGTAATCCAATAATAATAATTATTATTATTATTATTTATTTCCCAACAGAAAAACAAGTTAGCCATTTACAGAAAAAAAATATAAAAATAAATTATACAATATATTAATAAATTATCAAATTTTCAAATATTGTCCATTTATTGACAACTGTTATTTGAGACTTTGTGTTCAATTTATTGTCAGTTATCATCTGTTAATTATAATAGTTTAATGTTAAACTGTCAGCAGTTATTGTAAATTTATATTTGTCAATTATTATCTAACACTGTAATCTATCATGTATTAGCAGTCATCTTTTGTTTGTAATGATAGCTTGTTGAAAGTTATCCAGCTATTGTCAACTTTTATTTGTCATTAGTTAATTATTAATTTACTGTCTTATTATCTGCCTGGTAACATTTACAATCATTATCTTAACAGTCAACTATAATAGGTTACCTGTTACTGATTAATTTCAACTGTCAATAGATACTGCCAACATCTTATAAGTCATCAAATTATTGTATGTCTTGACTTTCCAAATGTCATCAGTTTATTGTCAATCGCCATGTGTCTTTAGTTTATTGAAAAATATCTTATCTTTCAATGTTCATCTATTTATTGTTAAATAACTGTCTAACTAACTGCTAGCTGTCACCTGCTAACTGTTGTCTACAAATTGTCAATCAGGATCAGCAATTCTTGAATTGTCATTAACTTAACCTTATTTTAAAATTGTTATCTGCCGACTATTATCATAAATATGTTTATTGTGAACTGTCATTTTTCATTAGTTCATTATTATTGTCAACTATTGCGGTCATCTGGTTAATGTCAACTACCATTTGTCATTACTTTATTATCACTTTCAACTATTGCTGTCAAATATTATCCAATTATTGCCAATTCTATTCGTAATTGGTTTATTATCGCTGTCAATTATTGCTGTCAAATACCATCCATTTATGGTCAACTGACATTTGTCATTAGTTTATTATCTCTGTCAGCTACTGTTGTCAAATATCATCTGTTTATTGTCAACTAATATTTGTCTTTAGTTTATTATGACTGTCAGCTATTGCTATCTAATATCATTCCGTTTATTGTCAACTGCTATTTGTTATATAATTTATTATCACTGTCAACTATTGCTGTCAAATATTATCTGTTTATACTCAACTGTCATTTGTCATTAGTTTATTATCACTGTCAACTATTGCTGTCAAATATCATGCGTTTATTGTCAAGTGATATTTGTTATTAGTTTATTTTCATTGTTAACTATTGGTGTTAAATAATGTCACTCTTGATCAGTTATTTTCTCTTGTCTATTATTTTTTAATTGTCATCTGTTATTATCCGTTTACTGTCATCTATCAGTTGAAACCCATTGTTGCCTATCTATTGGCATTATTGACCACTGTTTTACTTGTTAACTATATTTTTGTTTTGTTTATTATAAACAATCATCTTTTAACTGTTACTGTTCAATTACAACTGTGAATTTTTACTATCAACTTCTAATGTATCGTCAAATTATTTTATAAGTTACAAACGTCATCAAAAAGTTAACTACCGTCTGTTAACTAATATTTCTTATGTCGTAAATAATATGTTTAACTATTAACTGTCATCTGTTTATTATTAATTTTAATGTGTTAACTGTCATGTAATATATTATGATCTATTAACTAACTAATAACTTTCATCTAATATTTATTAAATGTTAGGTTGTCAACTGATATTTGTCATTCGTTAGTTATTAGTTTATATCTGTTTACTGGAATATAGTTGACAATTTAAAACCAACTGTTATCTGTCAGTTGACACTAATAACTATTATCTTATCTATCAAATATTTTTTTTGTTTTTTTGATACATTGTTAACTGCCCTCTAGTAACTGTAACTGTCTACTTAACTGTCAATAGTTATTGTGAATTTTTCATATCATATTTCATAATCCATTTATTGTCTACTGTGGTCCGTCATCGAATGTATATTATAAAATGTTATCTGTTAACTATCACACCATAAGCTGATTATTTTAATTCTTCGTTATAAATTAGCATCACTCAATTGTCATCTGACAACTATTATCGGTGGTCTCTCATCTTATGTTAACTATCAACTGTCATTTGTTTTATATCTCAGCTACTATATGCTGTGTGTGTTTTTATTATCTGTCTATTCTACTTTCTTTTGTCGGCTGTCATCTATTAACTGTCATTGTTAAATGCCAACTTAATTGTCATGTGTTAAGTATTTTTTCTCATGTCGTCAATAAAATATTATTTGTTATCTTTTGTTATCTTGTCAACTTTTAACTGTTAACTATCATACGTTTATTGTCAATTTCACATATTGTGATCTATTATCTATTATAAACTGAATGTTAGCTTGTCAAATGTGATTCATTTATTTTTAACTGTCATCAATCAGTTAAAACCAACTATCAATTGTCAGTACCAACCCATTATTTTACCTGCCAACTATATTTTTTTGTTTATTATAAAATATTATTTGTTTAATTGTTGCTGTTTAATTGTAACTGTCAACAGTTACAAAATTCCAATAGGTCATTAATTTATTGTTAACTTCTTCAATGTCAACCACTTATTGTCACCTTGCATCCGTAATCGAATGTCTATAATTGTTTATCGTCTGCTATTACATGTCAATGACAACTGTAAGACCTTGTTTGTTGGAAATTATCATAACTCAATTGTCATATGTCAACTCTTATTAATTATTTCTTTATTGTCACCTGCCAATTGTTATATCTTAGCTGTTAAATGCTAATTCTTTTATTTTTCCTTTAATTGTCAATTTTTCTTTTGTCAACTGATATTTCACAGCTATCATTTTTAAATTCCAACCAAGCTAACTGTCGTCTATTGCCCTAAATTATATTTTTTAGTTGTCAACTATTATCTCGTCAACTATTAAGTGGCAGTTAGTTCTTGGCAATTTCTGTCTGTTAACTGTGATTTGGAATATCGTGATTTTTTTAACAGCCTGTCAAACATTATTCATTTATTGTCTATTGTCATCCATCAAACTCTAGTAGATAATTATGATTATTTCAATTGTTATTAGGTCTATAATGTTTTATTTTTTTTCAGACAAATAAAACATTGTAACTTGTCAACTGTCAATTGCTGTCTATAAATTTACAAACATAATATGTAATCCATTGTCATGTTTCATTTGTTATCTATTAACTATTATATGTCAAATATTGACGATTCAAATGTCAATCTTTAATTGTCAACTAGCATCCGTCATTGGATAATTGCCAACTGTTATTTTTATTGTATGTATTAATTTTTGATGTTGACAGTTCTTTGTAATTTCAGAGGTGAATCTACTCACATCAAGGAAGTTTAGTGCAATGCTTTAGATAATAGATGTCACCTTAATTGCAGTTTCTATCCTAACAGAGTGATGGAGTATATATCAATATAAGCTTGAAACAGTAAAGTCAGGATTTTCTTTACAAATTAGAGCATTGATGATTGATTTGTAGGATAATTAAAAAAAAAACAAGTTTAAGCCAATGAACTTACCTTGAAATCATGCTGATGATGGTATAATTCGCCGACTTTAGCTTAGTATCATTACAAACGCAAAATTCCTGCATAATGTCGACATGCCTGCTGCCGATTGCTGACGTATATTCCACATTCTAGTAAGGTGAAATTAATTAATTAATCAATTCATTAAATGAACATTGTAGATAACATATATTGAGGTGATTTATTTTGTGCAATTTAATCATTAATGTTTAATTATGATTCATCTTTATTATTATTATTATTTTATTGTTTTAAATACGATTTAGTAACAAATCATAGCTGTTTGAACGATTACTCACTTTTGGATAAACGACACCTGAATAACTCGGGACGACCGGAAAGTTGTCCGGACTGTAATGTTCCGGCGGATCGGTGAGCCAAGTTCTGGCGATCTCGTCGATTTTATGGAGGCACTTCAAATTGTACTCCCAGCAGGAACAGATCCTCGACGTGTTGTTCGCGTAAAAGACCCAAAACGCCGTCCCCAGCACGCAAGCCGTCGGTATTATTTGATCCATCAAGTCCACCATCTAAAAGAATCATAAAATGAGCACGAAAATAATGGTAGTGACCGTTACTATGTAGTAGTTCAATTTAAATATTTCATTTACTCTTTTTTTGGTAATCAACATGTATTGACGTGAAATTTTCAACCATAAATGAAACTATTGCAGACGGTCGTAAGTGGATGCCGTATAATTCTTTACGTTCTTATGTTGTAACTTTCTCCGATATGAGAGGGACTTTAAAGTTTTATGTAGAACTTTATTAAATTTTAAGGGTGAACGCAGACAGCAAGAACATAATTGAATTTCAATAAAACTTTACAAATTTAACCCCCAACGACATCTGCTACAATTGATGGTTGTTTTATAGACATGTGTAGAGGATTATTATTAACTACATTTAAACTATATCTATATCCCTTTCAACATAAATCCTTTACACTACAAACAGTGAATTTGTTATTTCTTTAAGTAATCTACGTCTTTCAGTATTTTTTTACGTTATATATATACCTAAGTTATACAACCTTTGACAATAAAGTTCGGTTAAGAGTCCTGTAACATTAACGTAGATGAAATATTAAGAAAAGTTACTTTACTGATCTTCGAAATAGTCATCTCCAACAAGTATACACCACTGAGATCTGCTATAAATGTCCTGGAAACTTTTCAAGAAGGCCTCTTTTAGTATGGAGTTGGAAAGCCTCATCACGTTTCTTTGAACGTCAAGAATATCATAAAATCTTTTTCCTTTTAAATTACAAGGTCAAAATTTTTTGACACATGAAGAGGCGTTTGTTCCGTTCAAAATCTATCTTTTGGAATCGCAATGGAAACATTGTTTCAAAAATTGGTTATCAAAAGTAAATCATGGATATTTTTAAAGAGCAACAAAACTATAAACAATGATTAATTTCTTTTTTCTTTTATTTCAATTATCAGAATATTAAAGGTGACCTCAAATTCTTATCTCATGATTTCACACTTATTTTCAGAGCTAAATAACTATTCCATAATCGTAATGGAAAACGTAATTAAATCCTTTAAGAATTATTTCAACAAACACACACACATACACAGCCTACGCCGTTTTGAAATCGACAATCGATTTTCCGCACGATTAAATTCCTCTTTATCGCCCAGTTTCCATTGTTGAGCGTCGGGACCGATTTAAAACAACGTTATCGCTTTGGGAAATGAAAAAAAATATATATTAACGCATATACCGACCGTCCATTGTTTCGCCTCTCGGCCGAAACGGCACGTAATCTCTTCTCGGCGACGTCGACAAATTTTGTTGTGTCTTCAAATGTGCAATTCGATATTGCGCTCCGCTGCCACTTAACGAACTCGAGACGGATAATTAAAATTTATGGCCATTTCTATTTTGCGCGTATACGTTGGAGTGATTCGAGCTATAAATATTGTTGTATTAATTGCATTTTTTTTTATTTCGGTGTCAACATTTTTATAATATATTTGTAACCATAAATATAGTTTTTTTTTATATTTAATTAATTGATTGCATGTTGAAAAAATATTATATATACTAATTTATATTTATTAGTATATTTATAACTTTGTTTAAATGCTTAAGAAATCATTTGTTTCTTATATAAGGTATGATTTGCTGTGTACTAAAATTTAACTTAATAATTTAAGTTAAAATAATTTTTGAGAAACCCTCGCTTGTGATAAATTAATTGGAGGGTGGGATAGTGGCCACCCACCCACCCTACATATACATTTTACACTCAACCCCAAACACTGCTTTTATGTTCTACGAAAACTTCTACAGTATAACTGCTATTGTGTTAGTAAGAATTAAAAGTGTGTCCGTGGTTAAATTTCAAGGAATATATGCAGGGTTGGTGGGTGGCCTCTATTTCACCCTCCAATCAGTAAGATATTAACAAAAGTTTTACTAAATGAATACATCATGAATATATGGTCTTCCAATAAGAATTTTGACAGCTGATAGCGGCCATATTGTTGAAGCTACAATTGTCGAACATCACTTCCAGACTGAGAAACCTCTGCAACACATTCCAAACAACAAAAGAAAACCATGAGACTGCACAAGATGAAAGAAAAGATCAAGCCGATAAGAAGAAATCTATGTCGCAGAAAAATAAGTTTGGGTGACTTCACACACTTTCAGTAAGACAAACAAAAAGACAACAGCAAAGATCACACTAAAACGAGATGAACCTTACACTATATTAGCTATTTTTATTTTTTTACCTTTTACAATTTTTAATTAAAACCCTCGCTTATGATTTACTGATTAGAGGGTAGGATAGAGGCCACCCACCCACCCTACATATACATGATAACTTTAAATACTAATCGTTGATGATTTTGCTGCTTACAAAACAATAAAACCTTGTATGTAATAAAAAATGAAGCATAATTCAAATTTAAGTTTAAATATAAATTACTTTTTGTAGCTAATCGTATCTTATTTAGATTTTAAATCTGTCCACCCATCATGCATAAAATTTTTATTAATTTACTCACTCAAAAATTTCGCCATTTGAATTTCTTTATAATTCAAAAAGTTTTGTAATTAATTCTTTATAAAAATATCAATAAAACATACGATTTAAAATAATTATTTATTCAGATGATGATAAAATCCATACAGCTTAAGAATGGATTTCCACCTAGTAAAACAAATGTGTTTAATATAAATATAAATATAATATAAGGTGATAAATGACAGATGACAGATTTTAGATAACTATTGACAAATGGCAAATCATAGATGGCAAATGGTAGATCGTAGACAGATGACACATGGCAGATGACAGATGATAGATGACAGATGACAGATGATGTATGACAGATGACAGATGATAGATGGTAGATGTCAGATAACAGATGACAGATGGATGACAGATCACAGATAACAAATGATAGATGATAATAAATGATGATAATGTATGATAGTTGACAGATGATTGATAACACTAAACACATTGGGTGATAATTAAAAAGTATTTTTTTTAGTAATCAAAGAGTAAAATAAATTTATTATGCATGACGAACGACAGATAAAAAATGACAGATATTATATGGTAGATAGTCAGAAAATATTTTAAAAATAAATCTTATTATAGGCCTAATTCCTAGATGGCGTATGATAGAATATAGATGGTAAATATTATATGACAGATAGAACATGACCAATAAGCGGCTAAAAAATGGTAGATGATAAATCACCTGCTAATTTTCATCTGTTATATAGCAAGTAGTAGGTGATAGATGACAGATAATAAATGATAGATGATAGATTACATTATATAGAGGATAGCGTTACAGATAACTTAACCTTCAGTAGAAGACTCAAAATAAATTAGGGGGCATTGAGCTGGAGCAGAGAAGGTTAGAGCTGTTTAAAATTTGCGACAGATAGTAAGTTAAATTAAGATGGGGTGCTCTAGAAAAAACATAATCTTAATGTTGAGAATCTATGATCTAAACATTGATTAGGTTTAGATTTATTGTTTCTTTTCCTACCAAAGTTTAGTTCCATTCGTATAAATAACAAATGGCAGATGGCAAGACACAGATGAAAAATATATTACAAATAACATCTATCAAATAATATCTGATAGATGGCCGATAATAGATTAGAGCTGACAGATGGCGGATGGTAGATAGTACTTTTAATCCCTTTTACAATAACTTAGTTCTCTTGGTAAAGATAACAGATAGCAAATAAAAAAATGCGAAATACATAGCAAATAATATAAAACGAATGAAATATAACAGATAACAAGAGGTGATGTCTGATGCAGATATTAAAAAAACAGATGATAGATGAAAGATACCAAACGGTAGCTATGTAAAGAATATCAGATAATAGATGGCGATAGATAATTTATTGTTTATTGTTTATTGTGATGCTTTGGATAACCTGTTAATAAAATGCATTAAAATACACATACATAAAAAATAAACTAAATTTCGAGCACAGGAATCACAGGCAGACTTCATTCTTCGGAATGTTCTTCCAGATAATGATGAATGTTCCCATTTATACGAGTTTTTCTTTTTTACTTTTTTCTACAACTGTAGATATTTGTTATACTATATACTTAATTTATTAAGCATTCTGCTTAAAATTAGTAAAATTTGTATTTGATTAATGTCAATATGACAGATCTAATTATGAATGTTATATGACAGATAGGACGTGGTAGAAAATATTAGGTGATATAGATACAGAATACATTTTTTGTTGTTTCAAGTTAAACAGAATTTTTATATTTGATGTTTAATAAAAACTTATGTTTATAAATTACCATTAATAGTAGATGATGTATATAAGTGTGAATTTTGAATGACGTGGTAGAAAATATTAGGTGATATAGATACAGAATAAATTTTAGTTGTATTAAGTTAAACAGAATTTTTTTATTGATGCTTAATAAAAAGTTATGTTTTCTTTATAAATTACCATTAATGGTAGATGATGTATATAAGTGTGAACTGTGAATATACATGAGCTAAATTCATTCGAAATGGAATTGACATGTACATTTCACGATAAGTCTGAAAGAAGATGAATTTCTAGAAACTTTGTTGACATGTTTGGGTAGTCAGTTTGTTTGAGAGAGAATGCAATAGTCGTCGTTTTTGTATCATTCAGTTTAAGAAGATTTGCTGTTGAAAAATATGATTGCATTACCTTGAATTTCGCTATTTAGAACTGCAACTTTATTCAGAGTAAAATTGGATTGAAAACACTAACACTTTCTTCACAATTTAATTTTATTTTGCTAGATGTATATTTCGAGTACTATGTACTCATCATCAATAAGCTATTAATAATGAGTACATAGTACTCGAAATGTACATCTAGCAAAATAAAATTAAATTGTGAAGAAAGTGTTAGTGTTTGTTTTTCAAGTGTATCAGACCGTTTTGTTTGTAGGTACGCGCATGCGCTAGATGATGTTAGTAGCAAAAATGGCCACAAGTAATTTTCTGCTTACTAGGACATGTGAACAGTCATAATATGCTCATTTGTGTCTCAGATAATCCTATAAGAAATTATAAATTTTCTTTTTAATTATTAATATTATTGAGAGATGATATGACGATATGACATATAAAGGTGACAGATGAAAGATGACGGATGACACATGATCAATGACAAAGGATGATAGATAAAAATATATATAGTACACAGCATGTGATAGATAACTAACTGTTATTGGGAAAATTTTCCGCAACGAAGTAATTAATTCAAGAATTGACATCCTTTTAAGGGACAATGGTTCCATGGTTTCGAGTAGGCTGTTGGAATCATGTCAGTTTGTTCATGAAACGTTTTAGCCTTATTATTAAGTTTGATCAAGTTAGTCACAATCGGTAGTTAAAGTAGTATCATCTGCATACTGGATAGTCTATACATTATACTCTGTTAAAAAAATCGTTAATATACATTAAGAAAAAAAGTTTACTCTATGTAGACCCTTGAGGACTCTAGAGAAAAATATGACATTAACACCTACTGCTTGATATAGGGAGTTTTGATTTGATCAGTTTGCAACTTATATCAGAAAAACCGTACAAGGATAACTTTTTTTATTTGTAAATCATAGCTAATTCAATCAAATGCCTTTGCTAAGTCGAGAAAAGTGATCATTCACATTCTTCTGTCCTCAAAAGTACTTGGAATATTGTTTGTGAGTTCTAAGATAGCATTAGTAGTCGAGAGCCCTTTCCTAAACCCAAATTTATGTTCATTTAGTAAATTATTATCCTCCAAGACACGATTTGGTTATATATATTTTGCATTCTAGAATTTTAGAAAAGACTGGAATAAAAAATTATACTATAATTAGAAGGATCTATATCCTTTTTTTAAAACAGGAACTACTAATACCACCTTCATTAGATCAGGATGTTGCTTAATTGTAAGCATGTATTAGTAATACATGTCTTTGGTTTTGCTAATATTTAATTTAAATATGACAGCCTTTACACAGATCACTGATACCAGATTGAAAGCAAATCTAGAATTATGTTTAAGGGATGGCAACAACTTTGAAGAATCAATAAGACCAGGTTGAATCGAGTTAATAATGTTTTTATAAAATTATTGAAAGCTACGCTAAATTCATTTGAAGATATGTTGCTGAGTTCATTTCTAAGTGATTTAATAATTTGCCTTATAGCTTTATTTTTATTATTAGAAAAGCGAATAGTATCTTCATTGGCTTCTTGTTCAGTTTATTTATTGCAGTTCTATATTTAAATCTATACTTAAAGTATACGTCTTTCAGGTCTGATTTTTTTTGATATGCCTGACGTATAAAATATAGCCTCTCTCTCATATTCACAAGTTTACTATTAATCCAGTGGATTTTACTTATGTGAGAAGTACTGCACCTTTTCCGAAAATGTATCATTAGATATAGTGGAAAATAAATTCTGAAATGTATCACATTTGATTTCTCCCGATAACGGTTTGCGGCTGCTACGGTGTTTCCATGATATTGTCAAAATCATGGCTAGTTGACAGCTCAATTCATTTTTCAATTGTTATCGCCGACTCGGATTTTTCCGAGGATTTTTAATTTTTTGTTTGTTAGCGAGACTAATACTTTTGCTTTTAACTCAAAAACGGCCACTATTAACAAAATTTTTAAAATTAAAATATGGAAGAATAAATGTAGATTTACGAGCAAATACATTTTAGGAACACCCTGTATAGCATGGTTCCCGCGGTCCGATCAAAGTGACAAATTTCCTGAGGAATTTACTTGATTTTATATTAACTGATGAGGCTGTTATATGTTGAAAATTCATATTGACTTGTTTAGTTGTTGAAGTAAAACACTTAAATTTTCAAAACACTTTATTATTGCTTTTTTGAAAATGCAACAATTGTTTCGCCACTCTGTGGCTTCTTCAGGCGAAGAAATGGTGATACTTGACACTTGATCTTAGTTTAGGCCGTACCAAATTATTTTTTATAAATAAAAATCTATAAATTATTATTAAATTCACTCTAGTATATGTGGTTAATTTTATTCCCCGAACACCCTGTATAATAGCTCACCAATGACAGGTAACAAATTCTTTACAATAGTTTAATTTTCTTGGTATAGATGGCCGATGTTAGATGATGAATATTTTGTGACTGTTAACACTTAATATAAAACAAACAAAAATTAGACAAATAATATGACAGATAACATATGGCAGATAACAGACGCTAGATTATAGGTAAGTAATGATGACTCATAGACGTCAGACGACAGAAGATATTAAAATTTATCAGATGACAGATAATAGATAGATGACATATGACAGGTGATATATATTAAATATACTGAAAATGTATTTTCAATTAAACATGTTCTACAGAAATTAAATCAGCGTAAATTCATTTATTGTTCATATTTTCTACATTAGTTTTATATTTATTATCTAAAATAAATTTTAAATTGTCTTTTTAATTATTACTATTTATCAGTTGGGAAATAATATCTACGCATCTCTATCGGATAGTAACGTCATCGCACTATCCGAGACGTAGCTCAATGACGACATCTTCGATGGTGAACTAGGCATGGATGGCTTCAATATTTATCGCTGCGATCGAAGTTTTGCTGTAACGGGCAAATCCCGCGGGGGTGGTGTTTTAATTGCCGTAATAAACGCAATGCAACTTAATACCATAGTAAACTGTAACTCTGTTATGCTTGACTTAATTTTTATGCATGCTTCTTTAAGTGACCAATGTACTATAGCTGCTGCCGAGCAACCACTCTTTGCTTGTGATCAACATCATCCAGCTTTGTTAATCACTATTTCCTTCAGCACTGTAGATCCAAGCCATAGTGACTGGTTTTCTGAATTTAAATATAATTTTAACATGGCAGATTTTAACAGCCTACGTGAAGTATTTAGCAATACACAGTGGGGCAACTTATTTCAAATGAATGACGTCGATCAGAACGTTGATTTATTTTATTCAATAGTACATACTGCCATTGATGTTTGTTACAAAAATTGCAGTTAAAAATTCCAACAGTTATCGCTTTCCTAAATGGCACAGTCCTGAGCTAATTGATACAATACACCAAAAAAAAAAATGTTTTCATAAGAATTATAAACAGTCAGGGCTATTATCTGATTATAATAGCTTTAAAGTGCTCTCTTATACCTGCTATCATAGTTATGTATCATCGATTGAGAATCGTATTAAATCTGATTCACAGTCCTTTTGGAAGTTCGTCAATGCGAATAGGTCTAATACTTCGACGATCCCTGATTCGTTCAACGATAATGGTACAATAATTTCCGGTCGTGAAGATATAGTCGGCTTATTCGCTGATTTTTTCGGTTCTGTGTACAATCCCCAAGTCTCTACGATTATAGTTCATACTTACACTAGTGATACACATCTTAACTTAGATAATGGACCAGTCATCAAAATCTCTTCTATCTTACACGAGCTACTGAATCTCAAAATAACTAATTGCACGGGACCCGACGGATTACCAACGATAATCTTAAGAGAATGTGCATTCGAGTTTAGTAGACCTATTTGGCTACTGTTCAATATGTCTCTAAAACAGGAGACATTTCCTTCTACCTGGAAGACTGCTCTAATAACACCGATTTTTAAAAGCGGATGCAGAAATATTGTTACAAACTAACGTCCAATTTCTATTCTTTCGTACATTGCGAAACTATTTGAACTTTTTGTAACTGAATACTTATCGAGATCCTTAGGAATTTTACTTCATGAAAACCAACATGGTTTCCGAGCAGGGTGCTCAACGACTACCAACTTATTGGTATATGGTCAATACGTGACTGATGCCTTGGAGAAAGGTGACATTGTCGATTCAATTTATACTGACTTCTCCAAGGCGTTTGACACCGTTCACCACGAAATTTTAATTCTGAAATTGACTCGTATAGGCGTCGGCGGTGTCCTGTTGAGCTGGATCCAGTCTTACCTAACTTATAGGTCTCAAGCTGTACGCATTCGTAGCACAACATCTGAATTAATCCAGGTTACATCCGGTGTCCCTCAAGGCTCCCATTTAGGTCCATTATTATTCAACATATTTATTAATGATGTTGCTGATTGCTTTAAACATTGTCAGTTTCTTTTGTACGCCGATGATATCAAGATCTATTCGGTTATTAATAATGTAGTGACTCCTGGACATGTACAGGACGACCTTGATAGGTTTGCCGACTGGTGTCGGCTTAACAAGATGCGGCAAAATATTGATAAGTGTCAGGTAATTACTTTCTCGAAAAGGGTTTCCACCTTTTGTAGCAGATACCATCTGAACGCGGTGCAGTTGGAAAGGGTTAACCAAGTTAAAGACCTGGGTGTTATTCTGGACTGCAGCTGGAGTTTCTCAGCTCATCTTGCTAAGATAACCTCCAAAGCAAATCAGTTGGTGGGTTTCATGAGAAGACATAGCAACCAATTTAAAGAAATTGATACCCTTATATGCCTTTACAAATCCTTAGTTAGTCGTCACTTGGAGTACTGTGCAATTATTTGGTGTCCTTATAAAGCCAAGGATATACAGGGTTATTCATGCTATTCGGCACGGAATATTGTGGCCAAAAGACGTGACTTTCAAAACGTTTCACTTTGGGGATATATGGGGGTCTATTAGGGCTACTTTTTAAAATTACTTTCATAATATACAGGGTGTCCCAAAAACCCTAAAAGCATCAAAGTTGTGTTTTTTTAATGAAACACCCTGTATTTTATTGCATTTTTGGATCCTTCGATAAAAATAAGTGTGTGATTTAATAAGGTTTTTATTACATAAACCTTAAGGTTTTTGAAATAATTTGAATTTTGTAAAAATGTAACCTAATTTTCATGTTTCAAATACTTAAAAAATAATTAAGTTATGCATACCAAATTTACACTGAAATGTAACAATAGATCATATTTTATTTTCCAAGTATAATAAACTTGACATCTTATGCCGAGTGTAAAAAAATTGGAATTAAACAAATGAGAACTTTAAATGGCTATAACTTTATTTATTTAAATGGAACGCTGTATTTATTAATTTATCAGCAAATGCACGTTTTAATTACCTATCGAATGGTATTTAAATCTTAAGTGTTAAGTCTTCTCGTTTTTACAGAAAACGTCAAAATATTGTTTATTGCACCGTTTTAGTACTTTTTAAGTAAAAATTTTAATGTATCTAGTTTTCTATCGTATTAAAAAACGTCAGCTAATTAATTTAGTCTGTTTAGTTTAAAAAGGATGTCTTTTTTTATAGTTGTGTTATTTTGCGATTTTGTGTTAGATCGTTAGTAATCGTTATTGTTTGAACGTGGTTGTTGTAAGTCATAGTAAAAAATGAAAATTTACACAGATTTTCTTATACTGAGGTTTTTATAACTGACATTTCCAATTTCTTTAAACTGGTTTAATAGTCTCTCAAAAATGGCTGGCTTAGGGTGATTTCTTTCTGGAAACCTTTAAGTATAAACTCGACAAGCCAATAAACAATTTTGATGACATTCTCTAAGCATAAAAATAATGCCATACCCCCTTCTTTTGAGTAAATCTTCATTTTTTACCAAGAAATACAACAGCGATGTTCAAACAATAACGATTACTAACGATCAAACACAAAAATGCAAAATAAGACAACTATAACAAAATACAGGCTTTATAAACTAAAATGACAGACTAAACAGACTAAATTAATTACCTGACGTTTTTAAATACCATAGAAAACTAGATACATTAAAACTTTTACTTAAAAAGTACTAAAACGGTGCAATAAACAATATTTTGACGTTTCCTGTAAAAACGAGAAGACTTAACACTTAAGATTTAAATACCATTCGATAGGTAATTAAAACGTGCATTTGCTGATAAATTAATAAATATAGCGTTACATTTAAATAAATGAAGTTATTGCCATTTAAAGTTCTCATTTGTTTAATTCCAATCTTTTTACACCCGGCATAAGATGTCAAGTTTATTATACTTGGAAAATAAAATATGATCTATTGTTACATTTCAGTGTAAATTTGGTATGCATAACTTAATTATTTTCTAAGTATTTGAAACATGAAAATTAGGTTACATTTTTACAAAATTCAAATTATTTCAAAAACCTTAAGGTTTATGTAATAAAAACCTTATTAAAACACACACTTATTTTTATCGAAGGATCCAAAAATGCAATAAAATACAGGGTGTTTCATTAAAAAAAACACAACTTTGATGCTTTTAGGGTTTTTGGGACACCCTGTATATTATGAAAGTAATTTTAAAAAGTAGCCCTCATAGACCCCCATATATCCCCAAAGTGAATCTTTTTGAAAGTCACGTATTTTGGCCACAATATTCCGTGCCGTATAGCGTGAATAACCCTGTATATCTACTAGAGCGAGTACAGAAACGTTTTATTAGGCATTTGAGTTTTAAATTTAATTTGACTGGTTCATACGATACCATATTATGTAATGTCGGTTTAAGTCCGTTGGAGTTTCGGAGGCGTTACTTTGACATTACATTTGGCTATCAGATCAATAATGGACTTTTGAACTGTCCAAAACTAACTCAATTGCTAAGTATTAAGTAAGTTCCTAGTAGAATCACCCGAGTTAAACGCGTGTTTCATGTACCCTTAACTCGAACGGACTATGGAAAGTATTTTGGTATGTCCAGGGTAGCAATTAATTGTAATAACTGCGACTTTGACTTTTTCCACGGAACCTCAAATGCATTGCGTTTATTTATTAGGAATCATCGAAAGATTTAGTGGTTTTATATTATTATAATATTAGTTGTATTACTCTTATTTAATAATTTCATTTTATATATCATTTTTAATATGTCCTCTAATGATTATGTTGTTTTTAGTTTAGTATATGAATTTTAACGTTTTAGTATTTATTGTATGCGGCTTTTATTTCAATTTGTATATATATTGTATTGCTATTTTGCTAATATTATGTATTATGTATTTACCGTCAATAAACAAATCAAGTAATCTGTCAATACAAACAGATGACAAATACCAGATAACACGTGGCAGATGAAAGATCTCAGAAAATAGATGAACAATAAATGCCAGGTAACAGATAGCAGATTCTAGATGGCGACTAATACATGGCAATTAATAGAAAACATGAAAAAGTGACAGATGACATATGAACGATGGAAGATGGCGAATGATGACCAATCTACGATGACAAATTATAAATAAAAAATTAGTCAGATGACAAGTAACAGATGATGTTATTCATATTTTTTTATTTTCATTTCGTGCATTTAATTGTAATTCGTGTTGTGAAAATATCCAGCCGGCTCTTTCTTGTCTCAAACCATTCATATTTGTTTCCAAACATCTAACCAATCCTGTACTTCCTCTAGTATTTTCTTTAATCAATATACCTTCTCTCAGAGATTATACCGTGACACAAGTATGCTCTAATTCTCTACGTGAAACATACTTATAATTTGTTCCTTTTGCATATTAGTGTATTTTTATGTATTTCTTATCTAAATTAGTATTTTTGGTTATTTTATTGCTAATTTATTTTGTAAATGTAAATTTTGTACATTTGTAAATTTAGCCTTATTCTTATTTGTTATTTTTTGATGCACATTTATTTAATAACTAATTTATAGAAATATCAGAGTGGTCTGATAGAAGACAATCGATAGATGACACTAAAAGATTGCAGTAGACATATGACATATGAAAGATAGTAGATAAAATTACTAATATTATGTATTAGTTGATCCTTGAAGTGAAATAATATTTCAATTGAGACATTCTGCGCATAATTTTCTTTAGTACCTAAAATGAAACGTCTGTTACCTTCTTCTACACTAATTACGCCAGAGTATTTACTTTGGTACTTATTTTTTTTAGTTCTTTCAGTATTAATGACAGATTACAAATTATTGTTAACAAATGACAATAAGCACAACAGACAATGATAGATGACAAACGATAAATGGTAAATATCAAATAACATAGATAATAATTCTTTTTATCCAAAAATTAATAGCAGTACAATATGGCAAAAACGGCCGATGACATATGGCAGATAATAATAATTTAATGATAAAGATGCTAAGAATGTATATATTATAATCTTTTTCTCTTTCAAACATTAACCTAATTTTTATAAGGAAAAATAAGATAATAGAAATAAGACATCGTAACGGTCGCCATTCTAACTTTTTAATTGTTTAACAACAAATTTTCTATTTTAATGAATTCCTGGAAATTGGATGACAGATGATATACGGCAACCAAATGACAGATGAAGATTGATAAGGTCACAGTTGACAATTTGTTTTGATGATAGACGCCAGGATACATGACATATCCATTATTTTAAAATGCTGTAAAAGTTGAAAGAAAGTAATTCTGATTAATACAAGGAAACTTATCTTCTTAGTTGAAATAACCATTGATCTTTTCCTACCATAAATTTCTAATAGCGATAATAATCTTTCGACAAAACGTATCGCGCACAATTTGACCACCACCTTATCTCACTCTAACTCCGAATTACATTTGAATGCATCCGACGCGACGTAATTTATTTCTTGGCAGTAACCACCGCAATTACCCAAAATCTTTCGCAACAGCACACATGCAGAGAAATGGAAATAGAGAGAGAGAGATCAACGGAGATAGAGAGAGAGAGTGACACAATCGATTTCGACAATCTCGCCAATTCTTTTATTCATGTCCGCCCGACAAACGCTGACTTCGGCAAACTTCCATCAACTCTAACCCCTTCTGCTACCATGTCGAAGGCTCATCCCGGACGGCCCGTTCGCGACAATAAAATCGCAAATCGCATTATGCGACGCTAATTCAAGGCAAACCGTGAAAAGTATAAAAGCGTCGACACATAAAGGCCAGTCGATTGTCGACGGTTGTAAGCTCCTTATTTTCCATCGATTTCTACAGTCTTTATTCCCCCTCGCTCCCCGTACACACACAAACACATATTCATATGAAAATAATTTTTAAGTAGTGCTTAGTTGTAATATAGTTAAATAATAATTTAACATAACTTTGATTGTATCTCGAGTAAATACCTTATTTAGGTGAAATACAGTGTGTGGATGGAAGATTGTGGATTTATTAACGTACATCTTTAAAATCCGTTATCGTGACATAAAATTAGTTGACATTGTTTTAAATCCTTGGAGAATGGTCTAAAAATCCGTGGTGGCAAGTAGAATGTATAAAGCAAGATAAGCTGAACGGGAGCGTCATTCAAGAAAATGAATTTAAGATTTATTAACTTGAAAAATATTTTTTCATTTTATTAAAGATAAATGATTTCCTAGTACACTTAGCGATTTTAAAGCTATTTCTGCAATTCATGTAATTTTTAGACTTTTTAAAACTATAAGCTCCAATTTTCATTTTTTGTAACTTCAGGCTTGCAGTGTTGTCATTTCATTTTTGTGTAAAGTATTTATTTTTATTTTATCAAACACATATGAATTCTAAATGCACCTATTAATTTTAAAGCTATTTCCATGAAATGCAAATTGCATTTTTCGTTTCTTCTATTTTTGAGTTTGCAGTATTGTTATTATATTCTTAGCTAAAATGCATTTTTTTTAATTTATCGAAAACATGTATATTTTAAGTACTCTTAGTAATTTTAAATCTATTTCTACGGTATGTATAATTTTTAGAATTATTCAAACAACAAATTGAATTTTTCGATTTTTGTAAATTTAAGTTAGAAGTGTTACCATTATTTTTCTGGTAAAAATATGTACAATATTTTTCCATTTTATCAAAGTTAAATAAATTAGAAGTACATATAGTAATTTTAAAATCATTTTTGCGATTTGTGTAATATTTAGAAGATTTCAAACTATAAGTTGCAATTTTCGTCGTTTGTAACTTCGAGTTTGCAGTGTTGTCATTTGATTTTTAGCCATCATATGCACAGAATTTTTTTATTTTATCAAAAACATATGAATTCTATGTGCACCTAGCAATTTTAAAGCTATTTCTGCGATTGGTGTATTTTTTTGAATTTTTCAATCTGTGATTTGCAATTCATTTTTGTAACTTTGAGTTTTAGTTATTTCCATTCTTTTTCTAGCCCAAATAAGTACAATGTCTTTCCATTTTATTAAATATAGCGAGATTCATATAATTTTAAAGCTGTTTCTGCGATTGGTGTAATTTTTAGAATCTTTAAAACTATGAGCTGTAACTTTCATTTTTTGTAACTTCAGGTTTGCAGTGTTGTCATTTGATTTTTAACCAAAAAATGTACAGAATTTTTTTATTTTATCAAAAACATATGAATTCTAAGTGTATCTATCAATTTTATCGTTATTTCTATGATTTGCGAATTAAAAAAAGTTGTAACTGTGAGTTGCAATTTTTATTTCTTCTAACTTTGAGTAGAGAGACCGCGAGACGATCAGTAATTGAAATTTATATGTATATGTAAGGTGGGTGGCCTCTATCCTACCCTCCAATCAGTAAAATATAATTGAGGGTAAAATGTAAACAAACACAAAATAATTGCATTTTTAAATTGATGTATTCATACAAATGTTTCAAATAATTTTTGATGATGTTTTACTGATTGAAGGGTGGGATAGAGGCCACCCACCCACCCTACGTATACATATAAATTTCAATTACTGATCGTCTCGCGGTCTGGAGTAAACCAAATCGTAAGTTTTGCATTTCTCTATTTTCTTGTTGATAATGTCGTAATTTTGGGATACTTAATACAAGGAATAAAATCAAGGCTATAAGAAAAGATGTTATATTTTATATTTATATTATTCATAATCTATTTAAGTTTTTGATTTTCTGATTTTATTAATAAACTGATTTTATAATAAATGGTAGATAACAGATGTTAGTTGATAAAGATTTTCTTTTTGTCTGATGTTTAATTTACTTACTTACGTAACTTCTTTAGTCTTTAATTTAATGTTAATATACTTTCTAATGAATACAAAAATGTTAAGTGAGAATTTAATTCATCGTTTAATTTAATGGTTACGAACAAATGATAGATGATAGATGAAGCATTACAGACAAGATTTAAGGTGTTAGATGATAAAGATATTGAAAATAGATAGCATTTTCATTGTTGGGTGTTTAATAAAAGAAAATCTTTATTTTTAAATTTATATAAAAAGTGGTATAAATAAGTTATAAGTTTACTTTATTTAAAAAAATTGAAAATGTACCACGAAGTGAACGCCGAGAAGATTCAAGAAGAAAATCTTTACTTTATCTCTTTAAATATTATTTTATCATTAAGAACTAATAGAGTACTTTCAAATTGAATCGACAAAACGATTGACTTTTGATAGGTTACACATGACAGATGACAGATGAGTGGTGATAGATGGAATATGACAGATAACAAATAAGAGTTAAAGAATACAGATAATAAAATACAGATACATTAGAAATAAGAGATAGCAGATATAATAGATACATTGCAGATGGCAGATGAGAGAAAATAAATGGCAGTTAACACTTGAAAAAGAACAGAAAACAAATATATAACGAATATCGGATGACAGATGGCAGAAAACAAGTAATAAATGGCTTTATGAATTATCAATGACAGATGATAGATAATGTATGACAGATGATAGATTACAGATATACCACGGATAACGAGTGACAGTTGATAGCTTACAGATGACATATGACAGTTGGCAGATGACAGATAACAGACGATAGATGTTAGATTGTAAGAATTAAGTAAATATGCATTTATTGTATTATTAAAGCACAATGAACGTTATATTATACTTATATCGGTATTTTAAATCACTTTTACAATGGTTTACATATTAAATAATATTTGACGAATGCCAGATGATTATAGATGATACATAGCAGAAGACGGATAACATATACATGACAATAAACAATAGACGGCGGATGATAATCTTATAGTTAACTTGATATAGAATGCAAATAACAGATGATAGATAACAGATGACAGATGACAAATGCCATGAAAAATAAAACAAATCTGTTTAATATAAATATAAATTCCTATGTCTGACGAAGCCATTTTTGTGACAAAACAATTTGCAATCTCCAACATTAAACAGAATATAATTTAATTGGGTTGATTGAGTTACTTTAAGCTAATAATAGCTTTGATTGAAACATTTGGAACATTTCTTCAATAATTTATTTTGATCCAAATGTACATTTCGGACACAAAGTGTCCATTTTCAATTGTTTGATGTCAAGTGTTTTAATCAAAGTATGTAATTTACTTACCGTCTTCGCGTCGAACGTTTTCTGCTTGATGTTATGATAGGTGAACACGACTTCCAGGCATTCCATCAAGACCCTCCGCAGTTCGTATTCATTGAAGGCACCAGTGGGCTTGACGTACGGCACCGAAACATTCTCCAGGAGATAAACGTTGAATTTCTTGAGCTTATCCTCCAGCTTACTCTCGAGAACGCGAAACATATTACACTCAGAGCACGAATTCATTTATTCCTCCCTTTCTAAATTACAAAATGATAAGTGAGAAAATCATTCAAGAAATATTATACTACAATAACAAACACAGAGAGTAGAGCTTGTGAGTTTTTTGATAAAACTAAATTAACTGAAAAATATTACAATTAATAATTATTATCGGATAATTTAAATTAATCACTAGGTTGGTATTTTAATTTACGTGCAAATCAACGCCTGTAATTTAATAATTTAATCACAACAAATGAATCACTGTTGATATATCACC
This sequence comes from Ontholestes murinus, assembly GCA_963969525.1. Classification (NCBI taxonomy): domain Eukaryota; kingdom Metazoa; phylum Arthropoda; class Insecta; order Coleoptera; family Staphylinidae; genus Ontholestes; species Ontholestes murinus. The sequence continues at coordinate 76,251,901 of OZ018391.1, forward strand.
ACTTTATGCTGATAACGCCTTGTTTTGTTTTTATAATATAATCGCTTACTATTTTTTTTTTACTTCTAATTCTAATTTATGAACGTAATGTTGACTCAGCAATGGTTATGGAGTTTCTGATTGTGGTGCAAAATCCAGTATCGTTTGTTTTACAGATGGATTGAGCGCATGTCTCAAATGCAACTTGTGACTTAAGTACGAAACCAGTCCACGTGATTCGCCACGCCACTAAAATGACTTTACGACGCCCGTGTGCGTTATTGTTTCTTTCTTATAATAACTCCTTCATCGGCACGTTTCGAATTATTCAACACTCTTCGCTTTCGTGCATATACGCGAATTCTGATACACGTGCAGCTGCATTCGGATTATTTATTTGTGGCGTTTCTTGGAAGGGAATGGTGAACGTGTGAACGTCGTACAATAACTGAAATGAGCTTTTGCCACGGTTGAAAATATTATTGTTGATGTTAAAATATTTACCCACGATTCAAACAGTGTTGGTGATTGTATATATTATAAAGTGTCGATAGCACTTTTTTATTATCTAGATGCATGTGTCTGTAAGTGAACCTGTTATTTGAAAAGGTCGGTTCAATCATTCTGCACCTAAGTTAATTAATTTTATTTATATATTTTATAAATTATAATTATTTATAAATGAGATGTGATGATTATATCGATGTTTTGTTTTTTGATTTTTATTAGGTATTATTTATATTATCCAACATGCTAACTAAAAGATCTACAGAAATTTTGATCGCATATGAAAAGGCTTCATAAAATATGTATTCTTCCATTCTCACCCTCTATTCTTCTGGTGTCTCTTGATGATCAAATTATTTTACCCCAAAAGGGGATATTTAATTTAAGAGTTTCCCAATAGATCTGATGATTTAATTATCTTTCTTATCAAAAGAAAAATAACAAATAATAAATAGTTGACAGTTAATTTATCTTACAGTCATGACAGATATTAAATTATACCTACAGTCGTTAAATCATATTTTCACAATTATAAAAAATTACACGAAAAACTATTTTAAACAATTGCTTAATTAACTTTTAAAAATTTTATCCAATCTTTTATAAAGTTTTAGTGAATGAAATATTTCTCAATCAGTCTCCATTGTGGATAATCCTAACTCGTTATCATCGCACGTGATCGGGGAAAACTTTAAACCGACCCTAATTTAACTTTATGTGTGTGTTGTTTTTTTTTTCCTCTCTGGTCCGTAAAGCGCGTGGGAGGACAAATATTGATTTTTGCGGTCGTGGCATTAACTGCCCTTTGCCATTCCGCAACAAACGGGAACAGGAAGAAACGTCGGTGCCGTGTGATAACTCGCTTTGCATTATTTAGATGAGAATTAAACACTTGTTTCGTTTTAATGAGCGCCCACGCGAAAATCAATGTTTGTCTTTCCTCAACAGGTGCGATTATTATTTAAATAATCATCATGTTTTTATTAATAATTTTACTCTTTACAGCAACGAATATTCAATATTTACTTTTTATTTGTCCATCAGTCGGAATTTGATGGAGGATAATCATATAAAAATGATTATATAATTTTCTTATGGTATCGTATTAGGTAATATTTATTATTCTCAATAGATGGAGCGAGTTGATTTGCATAATTTGTATTCAATTAACAGGCTTAATTAGCGATTTAATATTTTAATTCCCCTCTATATATCAAGTACGATAACTTCGGTTGAATGGTTGCCAATAATTAGTTCATGAGTGTTTATTAGGTTGCCTATAATAAATTCAAGTGCGTGCATATAGATGCCTATAATAAATCAGTACATATGGTTGCCTATAACATTACTTTCTATACACTTATAATAAAGTAATGTATATAAAAATATGATGGTAAATGAATAAGTATACACGTAAAATCATGGTCTTATAAGAGAAAATAAACAACTAAAACAGAAAGACTATAAATGCAAGAAATAAGTAAATGAAAAAGGAATATGATATTAAATGGGTTGGATGACCTTAAGGGACCTTGAGTAATTGTTAAATGATTTTGTATTATCAGCGAATTACTCTAAATAATCTTAAATGATTATCAGATGTCGTTGGTAAAAGTGACCTTCAATTATTGTTAAATTAGAAATAACACAATTTACGCTTGGTTTGTTTCACTGTTTATTAATTTAATCTGACTAGTTTCGACAATTACGTCATTATCAAAGATAATAATCTTGTGAAACAAACCAAGCGTAAATTGTGTTATTTCTATTACAAAATTACAAAATGTTTCACCACGTGCTACATGAGAAACTAATTCAAGAAATATTATTAAATTACCTTAAATTGTCGTTGGATAACTTTCAAGGATAGTGGGATGAATTCTAAGAACTCACAGTGGTCGCTGGATTTTCAGAGAATGATTTTAGATAAAAATTAAATCTTGAAGGATAATCAGATGACATAGAATAGTCGTTGATGACCTTTATAAAACTTAAATGATAATGAGTAACTTTAAAGAAATTTAAATGATTGTTCAATGGCTTTTATGGATAGTGGGATAATTTTGAATGACTAATAGGAGTGTTAAATGATCATTAATAATTTTAAATACCGTTAGATGACCTTCAATGATAATTAGGTGACCTTGCATGATTTTAAATGATCGTTGGATGACCTTAAATAATCTTGATAGACCATTTTGTGATCTTGATGATTTTTAATAAATTTTGTATGACTTTAAATAAATCTGAAGATCTGTTCCAGCATTATTATGCGATTTATTTCTTTCTTATTATCTCAAAACTATTGGCTTTTATAATTTGAAAATCCATACGTCCTTTGTAAACAATTGCCACATCGATAAATAGATATAAACACGTATTAACATATTTGTAACTTTAAAGCTAGAAAGAATAAACGACTAAATCGATATAAAAAGTATAGAGGAATTTATTCACTTAAATTTTCAATAAACACGACCTTGATTGTCTGCTGAATGATTGTCGAATGACATTGGATGGTTTAGAATTAGAATTAGTCATTAGATGATTTTAAAGAATGTTATAACCTAAATAATTTTAAATATTTGTTAAAAGACTTAAATAATTTTAAACGAACATTCGATGACAATTATTATCATTAAATTACTTTTAATAACTTTGAATGACCATCAATTGATAAAGTTGAAGCCATAAGAAGTCATAAAACAATTCGACATTAAATGGCTTATCTGATAAACGAAAAGAAATTTTAAATGATTATACAATATTATTCAGTGCTCTTGAATTATAATCAGATGGCTTAAATGTCCTTATTTGTCTTTTAATGACTCTAAATGCACTTTAATGGTCATTGAGTGACCCTAAATGACCTTGAATGGACTTTGGTCTAGTTGTTAAATGATCATAAATAACCCTAGACTATCGTTAATGATTTATTTATTTTAAGTCTTTAGAGTTCATCCGACTATACCTGAAAGCCATCCAACAATGATTTAAGACCATTTTAAGATGTAGGAATAGTTTACACAAGACGGGATAAATACGTTCAGAATTTTGACAACATAAGAACAAAATAAAACGCTTAATAATGCTGAAATGGTCCTTCAGATTTATTTGAAGACAACCGAAAATTATTCAAAATCACCAAATACCTCAAGATCATCCAACGGTCTGTCAAGATTATTTAAGGTCATCCTGTGATAAATCCTTTAAGGTCCACTAAGGTCATCCATCGACAGTTTAAAATAATTCAAGGTCATCTAATTATCATGCAAGGTCATTTGGAAGTATTTAAAGTTACTAATGATCATTCAACACTACACTTAGCCATTCAAGGGCCTCCCACTATCAATAAAAGTCATTGAACGATCATTTAAGTATATTTAAAGTGACTCATTACTCATTATTTCAGTTGCATTAAGTTCATAAACGACAACCCGAGGTCATCTGATGATTCTTCAAGGTCATCTAATACTATAAAAAATTGTATAATCACTCAAGGTCATTCAGCGACAACTTAAGTTGTCTAGTAGAATGACCTCTGTCATTCTACTAGTCTTCAAAACCATCAAAGGGTAATTGAAGATTGTTTAAAGTTATTCAAAAAATATATAACATCATTCAAGTTCCCTTAAAATCACCAACGACAATTCGAGGTCATCTGATAATCCGTTAAGGTTATTTGATATTAACTAAACTCCTTTTTTGATATTTTTAAATAGATAAAACACTTAACCTTTTAGACTTGTTGTCACTAGTTTTGATTTCAAGAATGAAGAAATTTTTCACTGAAACTCAAAATCAATTAACAATTATTTAAAATAGATTAAGGCAATTCAACGACTACTATAAGTTATTAAAGGTCATAAGACTCTTTAATAATCAACAAACGGCAGTTGAAGGTTATTTAAAGTAATTCAAGATCACCTCACAATTTAAAGTCCTTTATAATCACCAACGATAATTCGAGGTCATCTGACGATCCATAAAGGTTATTTATTTATGTACTGATCATTCGAAGTCATTGGACATTTTAGATTATTCAAAATTAATCAAGATTAATCATCTAACAGTCATTCAAGGTCATTAACGACCATTTAAGTCATTCTAGGTCATCTGGTCATACTTATCCAAAATTATTCACTGTTAATTCAATTAATTTAAAATCATTAAACAATCATTAAAAGTTTATTAAGGTGATCTAAAGAATTATTTGAGTCATTTGACTATCCTTAAAAAATATCCAATGGCCATATGAAATTATTTAAATTCGATTATGATAATCTAAAAAACCATTCACGGTCATCAACGACCATTTAAATTCATTCAAGGTCATCTGGTCATACGTCAAGGTCATTTAGGATTGTTTAAAGTTATACTGATAATTAGTAATCATTTAACAATCATTAAAGGTACATTAATGTCATCCAACGACTGCTCTTATTCATTAGAAGTAATCAAGCAATTGTTGAAAATCGTGTAACGGTCATTGAAGCAATTTAAATAATTCAAGATTAACTCAAAATCATTCAAGATGCCTTAAAATCACCAACAAGAATTCAAAAGTTTATTAAGGTCATCCAACGACTACTCTAAGTCATTAAAGGTCATCTGACTATTCTTAAAAGTTATCCAAAGGCAATTTAAAGTAATTCAAGATCATCTAACAATCATTTAAGGTCTTTTAAAGTCACCAACGACAAAATATAATAATATTAATAATCCAAAATCATTTAATAACCAATGAAGTCCTTAAATATTATCCAGCGTCTATTCTAAGTAATTCGAGGTCGTCCGACTATCTAAAAATCATTCAACGGTCATTTAAGATTACCCAAAGTCACAATCATTCAAGGTTATTTAATATTATCAATAACAATTCGAGGACATCTGACCATCTTTCAAGTTCATTTAGTATTATCGAAATTATTTAATGATAAATTATAATTATTTTTACAATCATTGAAGGTTTGTTAAGTTTATCCAATTGCTGCGATTATTCAAAATTATTGAAGGTCATTCGATGGTATTTAATGGGCATTATTTATTGAAAATCATCCATCGATGATTAAATACTAATTAATATTATTTTAAGGATATTTATGGTGATCAAATGGACATTCAATATTAATTTAAGGTCATCTTATAATCATTGAAGGTCCTTCAACGTTCTTTAGATGACCTAACAATCATTTAAGATCATTAAACTTAATCCAATTATCATTCAAAGGTGTTTAAGGTGATTTATAAACTTTGACAACTATTCAAGTGCACGAAATGTTATTAAAAGTTAATATAAATATGATTTATGATCAACAAATTTATCATTAAAGACATATAACGGTTATTGAAGACTATTTAAAGATATGCAAGATCACTAAAGATTATCGAAAATTATTTAACACTACGATAATTTAAGGTTATTTAACGTATTTCAGTTCTTACAATCATTGTATGTTACTAAAAATCCCCAATCACAATTTGAGGTCATTTGACGATCCTTCAAGGTTCTTAAGAATATTTAAAGTCATTCAATAATAATTCAAAATTAGTTAGAAATGTTTGATGGTAGAGGCGTTTACTTCGTGACACATTTTGAATTACTTGTAATTGAGACACAATACTACCACTATATAGTGGTAAAACAAAGTAACAGTTAGAAAAGAGTAATTTAAGGGCACATGACTATTCTTAAAAATAACCCAAATGTCATTTAATATCATGCAAGGCCACTTAATACAATCAACGATAGTTCGAGGTCATCTAACGTTCTTCCAAGGTCATTTAATATTGTCTAAAACCATTTAATTATATTTAAAACTTCATCCAACGACTTGTTTAGGTCATTAGAGGTCATCAATCTTCTAAAATCATCCAATGACAAATTTAGGTTATTTAAAGCTCTTCAAGATTATCTAACAATCATTCAAGGTCTCTTAAATTCACCAACGGCAATACGAGGTCATCTGACGATCCTTTAAGGTCATTCAATATTACCTAAAGTCATTAACACAAATTAAATAATTATTCAACATTCATCCAAAGTCTCTTAAAGTAATCCTAAGACTATTTTAAAGTTTTTAAAGGTCACCTAAATATCATTAAAAATCATTCAATGGCAATTTAGCATTATTTAAAGTTAATAAAGTTTATCTCATAATCACTCAAGAAACTTCAAGGCCATCTTACGATCCTCAAGGTCTTTTTAAATCAGTCAGTGATAATTTAGTCGTTTAAAAATCATTTAAAGTTTATTAAGGTCATCAAAAAAACCACTCTAATACTTTACAAGGTCATAAGACTATCCTTTAAAATTATTCTATGGTTATTTAAGACTATTTAAAGTCGCAATCATTAAAAACTGCTTAATATCATCAACGACAATTCGACATCACCTGATAATCCATCAAGTCTATATAAGATTGTTTAAAGTCATTCATTGATAATTTAAAATTATTTAAAAATCATTCAAAATCATAAGGTCATCAAACGACTCATCTGTCATTAATGCTCATTTGACTGTTGTTGAAAGTCATCCAAGGTTATTTAAATTTATTTAAAATCATTTTATTATCATTTAAAGTCCCTAAAAATCATCACCTTCAATTCGAGGTCAATTGAGGAGCCATCAAGGTCATTTGAGATTATTTAAATTCATTCACTGATAATTCAAATTTATTTAAAAATCACTCAAGGACCCTAATGGTCACAAACCGAGTACTTTAAGTCATTAATGGTCATTCGAATATTTTCAAAAAAATGGTTATTTAAATAAATATTCCACAACCATGGAATGTCCCTTAAAATCACCAACGATGATTCTAGGTCTTCTGACGATCCTTCAAGATCATTTAATATTATTCAATTAACCAGAAATAATTATTTGTTTTTCTATTTAGTCCCTTAAGGTCATCCAACGACTACTTTTAGTCATTCAAGGTCATCTGACTATCCGTTAAAATAATTAAACGGCATTTGAAGGTTATTTAAAGTTATTCAAGGTCATCTCACAATCTTTCAATTGGCGATACCTTAACATTTAATTTTAATTTAATATTTTTTAGTCACTTAATGTTGATTAAAAATTATTTAATATTAAATTAAATTATTAAAAATAATAATATTTAATACTCACTCTAGGTTCTGACTATACTTGAAAATTGTCCTACTGTTATTTGAAAATATTATAAATTATTATCAAGATCATCTATCCATCAATTAAGGTCATCAATAACAATTTAAAGTCATTCAAAGTTCAAGATTATTTAAGTTATTATTGTTGTACGTGGCTATTAAATCAACTTAAGATCATTCTAGAACATTTTCCGAAGGTCATATGGCTATTAAAATTTATTTAAAGTTATGCAAGGCCATAAAAGATAAAATCTTCAATATTATATAACTTTTATTCAAGGGATGATCGTTCAAGGCCATTTGATATCACCTAATGTTCATTTGATCATTGGAAATCATTGAAGATCATTCGATAAGAAACAAAGTTATCGAGTGGTCATTCAAGGTTATCCAAGGTCATCAAATAATCTTTCAAAGTCGTGTAATGATCATTGATGGATATTTATGGTTATCCAACGATTATTTAAGATCATTATAGGTGATATTCATCATCATGGCCATTCATAGGTAATTAAGGCCATCTAATGTCATCGAACATCTGTTGAAAGATATTTAATGTCATTAAAGGCATCTAGTGATTATTGGGTGCTATTTAACGGCATTCAAGGTTATTCAAATATCAAACAATGTAATTTGGAATCACCCAATGATAATTCAAGATCATTTAAGGTTATCCAACGAGCCTTTAAGGCATTTGATCCCATTGAGTGATAATTCAAAATCATTGAAGGCCATTCAATGACATTCAAGGCTATTCAACGGCCTTGTACGTTTATTTAAAATCAACCAACGGTGTTTTTAAAGTATCAAACAGTATTTCAAGAATATTTTTGGTCAATGATCATTTAAGATTATTTAATTTTAATTTAAGGTTATCTAATGGTAATTCGAGAACGTTGAAGGTCATTTAAGGTTATTTAAAATAAACTAACGATCGTTCAAGATCATTCAAGTTGATCCCTATGCAACTATTATTTGATTCAAGATAATTTAAGATATTTCAATAACCATTTGAAGGGTATTAAAGGTGACCTTGGATGACCTTAGGTCATTAAAAGACCACTGAAGGATATTTTATGTCATTTAAGGCTATGTAATTACAATTCAAGAGCACTGAAGATCATTAGAGACGTTCAATGGTATTTAACGGGCATTAAGGGTTATTAGAAATTATAAAACTGTAACTTAAGACTATTCAATACTAAATTTATATTATTTAAGTTCATCTAGTGGCCATTTAACATTATCTTTAGGTATGATTAAAAAATATTTATTCAGTACACTGCTTCAGGAGTTTTAAGTACATTTTTGACTTCCACTCCAATCTTCAGGAGGTGCTTCCTACAAAAAAACACACAAAATACTTGGTTTATGAGGGCAGCAAAAAATATATAACACAATTCTCTAATAACATTCATTTATTTATTTATGTTTTCCCTTTTGAATTTCATGTATCACATAACAACAATATCTTATGTACATTATACAGTATTTATAAATTTTTATAATACATTTCCCCTCGTTTATACAACACGTCAACAATGGCAAATACCTGTGACTACAGAGTTTAGAACGGAAACATCGACTAGAAACTACGGCGCTACGGAAAAATTATTGTCTGGTTTTGTTTTTACTTTTTTTCCTCACCTATCACAATCTCGCCGAAAGCAAGCGAAAAATTCAAAACCTTAAAAGTACGGAATTGCCCTGGACAGACACGTGCTAGTGAGTGACACGTGATGTTAGTATAATACATTAATTAATATTACTTCTCTTCGTTCATACAGTTATACAATGTGTTTCGAAAACGAGTGCAGTTTCAGTCTGAATTTGTTTTTTGTAATTTATTTTGTAACATGAGATTTACATCACTAAATTTTTTTGGTTAGTGTTATCAAAACATTTAAGAGAGATTCAAACATAATTAGATGATTATTATTGTCGCTATTGACAGTCTTGATTTGTTGTCGGTGGTTATACCCTCAAATATGGTTGTAGTACAACGCTTAGATAATAGATGGCATCTTTATGGTAATATATTTATAAGTACGTACAGGTCTTTTATTTTTGTGACAGAGTTAAAATTGTGATGCCTTCAAGCTTAATCAATTAAAAATTAGTAATTTTATGTATTTTTTTTAAATTATAAAATCTCCGTTTGGTAATGTTTTGATTGTACCAACCACGAATGAAATTTTATTTAAACACGTAATTAAAGTCGTAATTTCTTTATGTATAAAATAATATACGTGCGTAAATAAAATTCCATTGTTATTAACTTTTATTTTGTGTGTTTGTGTGTGTATATAGATATATATTTAATTTCTGTATATAAACCAAAACCTTCGTATAAGTATATAACAATGATCACTAAAGCTACACATTTACATAACATTATTGTCTATTTGGTAAGTTTACAGGTTTTTTTTTATTTTTATATATATATAAATTGACTATAATCCTCGGGACAGAATCCGGTAGCGTTTTGACGTTAAATTGAGTGCTTTTTATGTGTCAGTTTAATTATTTTCTTTGGATATGTCGTTGTCGAGATATGTAGACAAGTAGTTTATAAATTTATTCATTTTCAATCAAGTGTAATAATTGAAATTAATTTATAGAAAATATCTCATAATGAGTGAGTAAAAAGATGTTACTGAAGTTATTTAAAGTTTTTAGATATAATAATTAGTAATAAATAATTTTGCAAGTAATAATTAAATAATTGTAAACTGTAAAATCACTATTACAAGAAACGAAAATTGCAAATTATCCCGTGACCAGAATTTCTATCATTAATTATAAATTGTGAATACACTCGAGTATGTTTTAATGATTGGACCTACATATATTTTTAAACTTAAACCAAAATAGTGTCGATGGTTTCTTATAAATACACCAATTTCTTAATGGTTTGTTTTGCTGAAAACTTAACGACGATTAGTAATTAAAATAATCATGTATATGTAGGGTGGGTGGGTGGCCTCTATTCTACCTTACAATCCCTGAAAAATTCGCGATGGCTTCTTAATAAAATTTATATGCGTAATTAACTCAAACTTACAAGAAGTGAAAATTACAACTCGTAGTTTAAAGCATTCTAAAAATTACACCAATTATGAAAATAGCTTCAAACTTATTATATACATTCAAAATTGATATGTTAATAACATGAAAGAATAACTTTAAAATCATAGATGAAGAAAATGGAAAATGCAACTCAACTTGAAAAATTGTAAAAATTACACCAAGCGTAAAAATAGCTTAAAAACTCAAAATTAATGAATTTCTAATAAAATTGTAAAATAATATACATATTTTTGGCTATAAATAAAATTTCAAAACTGTAAACTCAAAATAACGAGAAACGTGAATTGCAACTCACTGTTTGAAAAATTGTTAAAATTACACCAACTACAAAAATAGCTTCAAAATTATTTTATTATTTTCGATTCTGGTAACTCAAAGTTACCAGAATCGAAAATTGCATCTTATAGTTTAAAAATTTATAAAAATTAAACGAATCATGTAAATAGCTTCAAAATTGCTAAACATACTCTAAATTAATATAATTTTACTAAGACAAAAAAATAACGTACGTATTTTGCTTGTAAACATAATTGGAGCACTGAAAACTCAAATTAAAAAAAAGCGAAAATTGCAACTCACAGTTTAAAAAACTATAAAAAAGTAACCAAGCATGGAAATGGCTTAAAGATTGCAAAATACATTTACAATTATTATATTTCTAATAAATATGAAAAAATAATACACGTACTTTAGCTATAAATTCAATGGCAACACTGTAAACTCAAAGCAGCAAGAAACAAAAATTACAACCCGCTGTTTGAAAAATTATAATAATTACACGAATCATGCAAATGGCTTCAAAATCACTAGGTATACTTAGAATTTGTATATTTTTAATAAAAATAAAAAATAATATGAATATAATGGTTATAAATATAATGGCAACACTGTAAACCCAAAGTTACAAAAATCGAAAATTGCAACTAATAGTAAAAAAAATTCCCAAAGTAAAAAAACCTTCAAACACGCTAGATATACCCAGAGTTGATATTTTTTTAAGAAAATGTATAAATAATATAATTATTTAAGCTATTACAATAATAACAATGCTGTAAACTCATCATTACAAGAAACTATATTATGACAAGAATTTATATAATTAATTATAAATTGTGTATACACACGCGTATGTTTTAGTGATTGGAGGGTGGGATAATGGCCACCCACCCACCCTACATATATTTTTAAACTTAAACCAAAACAGTGTCGATGGTTTCTTATAAATACACCAATTTCTTGATGGTTTGTTTTGCTGGAAACTTAACGACATTCAGTAATTAAAATAATCATGAATATGTAGGGTGGGTGGGTGGCCTCTATTCTACCTTGCAATCTTTAAAATATTCGCGAGGGTTTCTTTAAAAAATGCTTACGCGTAATTAACTCAAACTTGCAAGAAGTGAAAATTACAACTCGTAGTTTAAAACTATCTAAAAATTACGTCAATTGTGAAAATAGCTTGACACTTAGTAGAAATACTCAGAATTAATAAATTTAAAAATACGAAAACATTTCGTTAATACATTTTATTATACTGAGAATTGATATGTTTTTAATAAAATGAAAAAAATATACGTATTTTGGCTATGGATTTAATAACAGCAGTGTGAAATCAAAGTTAAAGGAAACGAAAATTGCAATTCGCAAATTGAAAAATTACACCAAGCGTGGAAGTAGCTTAAAAATTTTCAACCTTTGTTTCTTTAAACATATAATTCTCTTCTTCGCTCTCTTCTTCTATTTTTGACTGCCTAGGTTATTTAAGCTTTGTTACTATACACATATAATTCTCTTCTTCTTTTTTTTGAAAACGTTGTTTAATACTTTACTGTCAAGGTTATACAAGCTATATTTTTATAAACATAACACAAAAGGTTTTTTTAAGAATATGTTTTCCTTACAAATTCTTGTTGTTGTTTCCATTCAAGCACGTTTTTAAAGTTTCATCTCTTTCTTCTTCTCTACTATAGTAATATTTGCTTTGTTAAAGAACCGTGCTTCTATTCTTTATTCCCAATTGTTCCTATAAACATATACTTCTGTTCTTTAGTCAAACGATTAACGAAACGCGTTTTTTAACATGATTTCCTTTTCTTCTAAATTTTCCTTAAACATATATGTCTGTTCTTTAGTCAAACGATTAACGAAACGCGTTATTTTATTATTAATTGCGTTTCTTCTAAATTTTCGTAATCCTCTTAGTCATTTAAGTATTTTTTTCTAATGTTTTGTCTTTGTCTTGTTCTCTACTATATTTTCTTCTTTTAAGTCGTTCTTCTATTCTTGTGAATGAAAAATAGAAGTACGACTAGCTTTGTTTCTATTAACATATACTTATCTTCGTTACTCTCAGAATAATTCAAACGTTTTTTTGTCTTCTTTTAAAAATAAGACCTTTTCTTCCCAATTTTCATTATATTCTTTATTATTCAAGGACGTTTTCTAAATTATGTCGCTGTCTTCTTCTCTAATATAGTAATTATTGCTTTTTCTAAAGCCATTCTTCTATTCTTCACTCTCAATGTCATTCAAGCTTTTTTTCTATAAAGATATATTAGCCAAATGTTATTTCAAAGGATTTTTCAACAGTGTTTTACTTTTATTTTTAATTCTCGTAGATCTCGTTATCATTCAAGCCATTTTTTAAGGTTCTGTCTTTGTCTTTTTTTACCATGGTGTTGAATCTCTCTTCTATTCTTCACTTCCATACTTCCATAGTAATTTAAAAACTTTTCCTCTAAGAATATAAGCTTTCCTTCATAATGCTCATTGTCCTCATTGCCATTGAAGCACTTCTTCTAAGTTCCTTCTTTTCTGCTATACTAAAGTTTGGTTTTTCTAAAGTCCTTCTTTTATTTTTCACACTCAAAGCCATTCAGGCTTTGTTTCTATACAGATATCCTCCTCTTCTTTAGTCAAACGATAATTCAAACGCTTGTTTCTAACAATATTAGCTTTTTCTCGTAGTCCTTGTTGCTATTCAAGCAAGTTTTCTCTTCTTCTCACTTATGGAAATACTCTTTTTTTTTGGAGACCTGTGTTTTCCTTCCTTACTTCCATTAATGATCTTTCAGGCAGTTTTTTTTTGATAAAAGTAATTACTTAAGTGGCCATTTAACTGTTTTGCTAAAAATTGTAATTTCTTTATTGTTATTCAAGCTCCGTTTTAAGAATACGCATTTATTCTTCACATCACTTGCCATTCAAGGTTATTTTCCAATAAACTCTTTAGAATGAAGCTGTAAATTTCTTCTCTTTGCTTGTATGCATATATTTTTCACATCTGTTTCCATTCCAATAAATTCACTAGTAATTTATTTACAAGTTAATATTTTTCTTCTTGAATGCTCTTATGGAAATTCTAGATGTAGTTCTATAAAAATGTTTCCCTTTTTTCTTCTTGTGATCATTAAAGCTTATTTTATGTTAAGATGTGCTTCTTTTCTTCACTTCCATTGTATTTTAACAACTCCTTTTTCTGATGTGCGTTGCTTGTCTTCTTTGTTTCCATTATCTGTCAGATTATTTTTCTAGGTAGAGGATATTTTTGGTAAGACTCTTTTTTTTACTTCAAAAACCATTCAAACAAAATGTTTTTATTTTCTAACCAATCAATGGTACTCCTACATCTTCTTCGCTTCTATATCCTTTCAAGGTCATTTTCTAAGTAATCTTATTTCTTTCCTTTACTCCTATATAAATGTGTGCTCTTTATTATTGAAGAGCTACGGTTATATTTCTTACTGTCATGGTTTTCCAAAGATGTGCTTCACTTCATCAAAATTATTTCTGTAATAATTCCAACTCTAAATGACTTCAGTAACAATTCCTCATTTTCAATTCCGACTCAACTTATTGTTTACATCTTATTACTAATAATAAACGATTCAACATTTAATATACATATACTTAATCCTACTATTAAAATGTAAAACTTCTAACAAATGTAAATAGAGTGAATTTAATTTAATATAATACTAGAAAAAACATTTAAAACTCTTACAAATTTTATAGTGTCGTAATTATATCAAGTGACATAGAAATAGAAATAAGAAATAATAGCAAAATCCAGTTGTAAATTAATGTATCTGAATATTCAGTTCGTATATATTGTGGATTACAACGCAGTAACGGTCGTAATCAACATCATGATAATAAATTTGAATGTGTAAATTTTTCTTTTTTACATCAACGAAATTATTTTTTATTTCTGCAGGTGGTGAAGAACCTACTCATATCTCTATTATTAATTATTTTGTAGGTTTCTACTTATTCAATCTTTTTCCTTTCTTCAACACCTGAGAAACAAAAGAAAAAAAATTCTTATGAATTTATGAAATTTTGATAATAAAAGAAACGTCAAGCACTTTTTAGAAGCTTTCAAAACGATCTTTAGAAAAAGAAAGGCCTCATTATATACTTATAAGAAGTTGTAAGACAAAAATTAAGAACCACTGAAATTTTTTTAAAATGATCATTTTAACAAGATGGTGCATAATAATAAGTTAATTACCACATTAAAAACAAGCTTGGCAGGGCGTCTTAAAAACCAATTTTTACACTAATGAAGTGTAACATATTTAAATTAAAACCTACACTGAAAATGTATTATCTCATTAATTCAACAAGATGGTGCACAAGCATAAATAGTCATATTTGCATCGATTATTGTTTATTCCTATTTTCTATGACACTGTGTTTCAAATAACAATGATAAAAATTACCAAAAAAATATTATTGTCTTTTAATTGGTATTTTATTGGCTTGTAGACTTCACTTCATTTATTTAATTTTACGTGTAGGTGGTGTGGCCTCTGATCCACACAATAGACTAAATATTCATTAAACAACCTCAATCAAAAATCAAAATTAATGTGAGGAATTTGTGTTTACATACAGGATGTATCAGTACAGGGGTTATAAATGTTTAAGTTTATATCTTAACGATAACTTAAGAAGAAGATGACGGCGCATGCGCACATGTTGCTTAATTTTCGCTTTGTTGTTTTTCCTATACAATTAATTAATTATTTATTAGTAATTAAGTAGTATTTCATTTTGTACACTTTTGAAATAACAGTCTGAAATAAATCATGATGATGGTTGCGACAGTTACATGATATAAACATAATGTTAATGCTTGTTGCGCTACACTCTTGATGGAAACAGATATTAATATTAGGTGGAGAGTAACACTTGTTTTGTTCCATGTTTTTATTCTCAATTGCCTGACACGTGTTTAACTTTGATAATGGTCTGCAAAGACCGAAACACGTGTCAGGCAACTGAGAATAAAAACATGGAACAAAACAAGTGTTACTCTCCACCTAATATTGATATAAACATGCTTATACTCTAAAATAAAGATTATTATTAACATTATTTAATGAGATATATTAAATAATTAATTAATTCGATAGCTAATTAAGAAACATGTGCGCATGTGCCACCATCCACTTCTTGAGTTTACACAGCGACATCTATCGTGTCTAGGTATACTTTAACTCTCCTGATTTGTAACAGTTTTACTGATACACCCTTTTTATAAATTCTACATGTAATGAAAAACTGTTTTTGTTTTTAAAAAAAAATATTGTCAGTATTCTCATTTATATGTTACGAGTTTAAGTACTATTTTAGTAAAGATAAAACTACTAAAACTATTTAATAATACTGATATTTGGTAATGTTTAAAATTACACTACCAATTAAATAAAAATATTATTGTCATTTCTTTCAACGTTAAGTTTTACATTTTTTTACTAAATTAAAAATGAATTATTGTCATTTTCTTTATGTATTATTACGTTTTACAACTCCTATAGACTACAATTTTCTATCAGAAATAATTTTTATTGTTGTCTTCCGAGTTGTTTTCTGTTTTTTCGTAAGATTTGTAATAATAATAATTTGCTTTTTTAATGAAAATTATTATTATCTATCATCATTTTTTTGTTTTCCATTGTTATTGTACGCTTTGACTTTTTTATTGTTTTTGTTGATTTCTATTATTACTTTTAAATTTTAACTAATTATTGTCGTATTTTTTTTGTTACGATTTTCTCCTTGTGTATATATTTACAGGTTTTCTTTAGGGTTCCTCGTCATCATATCCGGACTTCGTCGGACAGCACAACCCCTCGGATCCGTCGGCACGTATGCAGAAGAGTAACGTTTCCGCTTGTGAGACCTCGTGCGGCATTATCCCGTGGAACTCCTTGAGTTCGTCCGCTGGAAACCAGGCCTTCTCGCCGTCTTCTATTATTACAATACCAAAGAGTCTAAAAAAGAAAAAAATTTGATTTAATTATTAAATTAAATATTGATTCTCAGTATCATTCATTATTTAAATATTTGATTTTTTAAATAAATATAGGATTAATTCTTAAGTTATTTCATTTTTTTGTCATGATAATCAGAAGCGATTAAAAAAAAAATAATAATTTTATTCAATTGTGTATTAACCACTTATTTTGATGACCTTTTGCCATTTTTCTGACCTTTCTCAGCGAAAAAATTACACCATTGTCTAAATTGATTTTTTGCCGTTTAAAGAGTTTTGCAGAGATCGAAACAAATAGTAGTCGAACGGTGCAAGGTCTGGTAATTGTGGATGATCCATCACATCCCATTTTTTTGTGGTTACTGCTAATAATGCCAATAAAAAATAATTCTAGAAATTCTAGATTCATAAAAAATCATCTCAAATAAACAAATAATAAAAATAATATATTGCTCAGTAACATCAATGATCCTCATCTACAAAAAGATCTAATTCAATACATTTTTTAGAGATCTCAACTACTATCAGCTAATAATCCATGAAATACCGATCATACTCATTAAACGGTGTATTGCTATAATAGCAGAGCTTTTTGATTTTTAATAATTCCCTGAAGGCTGGTGTATTCCCAGATTTCTTTAAGTTTTCACTTATTACTCCTATTTAAAAGAAATGAGATCCGAAACTACTTTATAATTATAGACCAATTAGTGTTCTTAATATATTTTCAAAATGTCCAAATCACTAGTAGCACTGCAACTGAACACACTCTTGTTTGATTTCTTGTGGAATCTTCTTGGGCCTGTCTAGAACCTTCGATAAAATTGACTATTCGATTCTATTAACAAAATTAAAAAAATTAATCCACTGCAGTATACGAAGGTGAATCAACAACTGGCTAGCTTTATATTTGCAGAATCGTAAACAAATTGTTCAAATTACGGATAATGAAACAGAAAACACAATAAGATCGAATGCTCTACACATTTCCATGGTGATTCAGTAAGGCAGCACTCTTGAGCCGGTACTGTTTATATATTTATGAATGACATAAGCACGATGACCGACAGTTGCCAGTTGGTTAGCTATGCTGACGACACCAATATCCTGATCTGTTTTAATTCTCGGCAACAATTAAATTCTTAGGTATACCTTTAGTCGACACCTTAAGTTACTTGGAACATCTAAAAAATATTGAAATCAAGTTTAACAGAGCTTGTTATGACTTATGGATGATGAAAATATAAATACTACCATATGTAAAATATTTTATTACTCATATTTTTTCTCCAATTTAAAATATGGAATAATTTTTTGGGCCAGGAGTGTGGAAATTGATCTTTTAAGCCTGTATACACATGAATGTACAAAGTTCTTGTAGGAAAATAGATCCCTATTCCAGCACTTTTGTTTAAATACTACCCACTATATAAGACATAGCATCGAATACAGTTATTCAAAACAAAATTTGCGTGTCTTTAAAAGGGCACCACACTATATGTGCATTAAAATATATAACAGCCTTCTTACAAACATTAAAATGGCACAATCGAACATTCAAATGAAGAAATTACTCAATCATAAATACCTTGTGTAATAAAAAGCTAATGCAACTAGCGTAGGAGACAACTACATCTTCCCTAGTGTTATTTTTAAATCTTCCCTAGTGTTGATGTTTTATTTAGCAGATGAAACACTCAGGGTGTCCAGGAAGTAGGGACGAATATTAAAGTTTTATAGAAGATTCAAAATTTATTGGAACTGTAATTTTTTTTAATTAACACATTAAGTAACATTTCTCATTTATGTATGAAAAGATATATCCTCCATGTGACCACGGAAGGCCGCGGGGCAACAAGCAATGCGTTCATTGGAGATCTTGATGACGCGTGAGATAATTTTTTTGGAGAGACTTTTCAGTCAGCAGAGCAATCGTTTCATGGGATGTGTGGCATATCGCACCATCTTGTTGAAACCAAGAATCGTCATTTTCATCCACAACTGCGAAAAATCAATCAGAAAGCTGTTACTGTAATTGTCTCTGTTCAAAGTGACCTTTTATCACTTGGACACATTGCTATGTTGTTATCTGCTGCATATTGAAAATAAACATCAAACTAGAATCCACACTATACAAAAGCTAGCAGGCTGGTAGCGGGAAGGATCGCAAATAACTAACATGCAACAAGCACGACTGCCAAACGTCATAAAACAAAATGGCGCCAAATTCAAATTCGTCCTTACTTCTTGGACTCCCTATATATATATATGCAGGGTGGGTGTGTGGCCACTTTCCAACCCTGCAATTTCTTGAACTTAAAAACTTGGGGTAAGTCAAGAGTACGCTAGGATAATGCAGAATGTATTAAAGTAGCTTAAGAGTACGCTCGATTGAAGTGTAGACTATTGAGGCAGGTAAAGAGTACACTAGGTTTTATTATTTTTACAATGACTATAGTTTCGACTATGACGTAGTCATTACCGAACTAGTTGATTACAAAACATTGAAAATATATAGAGGAAAACAAGACAACTTAAACTTGTAAGAAGTTGAAAGTAGGCACGATTATAAGGATCATAAGAAAGTAAAAGGAATCAAAAGACAGTCCAGAAGAATATCAAGAAATGCAGACAGTTTCAAGAGATATCGACGAAGAGATTACAAGAGCAGGACAAAAGCTGGGAATATAAGCATAATATATTATATATGATTATATAATTGTCATAATCGGAATTTGGCTTGACGACTCTTTTAATCATGCTAATTTAAATTTAAAAGACTACAATGTATTTAAAAATTGGTGATGTGATCACCATAATACTATATTTTTCTCGAAAACTATGAGGTTTACGCAAAAAGGCTATTCTTATTAATTTGCTTAATTTTGAATTCTTTACAATTACTTGTTATATAAATTTCATTTAACCCTTATAATTTCTTAGCAATAACAAACAAAAACATCAAAATTAATAAGTAACGAACGTTATGAAAAGCATGTTTTAATGTGAGATGGGCGGGTAGCCCTTCACCCACCCTCCAATCAGTAAAACATAAGCGAGTGTTTTAATTAAAAGGTTTTAAACTTTTACACGACACTATTGCAAAATTTATTAGATTTATTCAAACAAAATTTTCAAATAATTTCTGATAATGTTTAACTGATTAGAGGGTGGGATAGAGACCACCCACCCACCCTACACATACATATAAACTTTGATTTCTTATCGTTTTGCTGTATCCAATGAAATTAATTAAAAACTTATGAATAAAAAAGGAATTGAAAAGGTAAAATTTTATGCATGATGGGTGGGCAGCCTTTAAATATTTCAATTTAAATTTTGATTTTTGATTGCATAACTATTTTTAACAGCAAAATAGCAATTAAAGTTATCATCTATATGTAGGGTGGGTGGGTGGCCTCTATCCCGCCCTCCAATCAGTTATACATAAGCGAGGGTTTTAATTTAAAGTTGTAAAATGTAATGAAACATAAAAAATGGTGATATGACCATCATAGTAATTATTTTTTTACATTTTTCTCGAAAACTATAAAGTTTACGGAAAAAGGCTATTCTTAACAATTTGCTGAAATCTTTGTTTCTTTACAATTAATTATTATATAAATTTCATATAACTCCTATAGTTAGTCCTCGCAAGTTAAGAACTTTACAAACAACATGTTAAACTTGTTCAGTATCTCATTTCCTTTTAACTTTTATTTGAAAGTATTTTTCAAATTTATAAAAATATCGAGAAAAAACAAAAAAACGCCACGAATAAACATCCACTGTAAAAAGAAATTAGTAAATACACCTCATTTCACATTTAAAGAAATAAGCTCTGTCATTATAAGGGATTCAATTAAAACATTGAAGAATACGAATGGTAGTGATTTTTATGATATTTCTGTCGATTTGATTAAATCTGACGTTGATGTTGTTATTGACCCTCTTACTAAACTTATAAACGCATGTATTAAGTCTCAAATTTTACCACGTGGGTTAAAGCTTGTTAAACTGTGTTATCCCAATATTTAAGATAGATAGTGGTAGCGATATGAGTAATTATCGTCTCATATCGCTTTTACCTATAATCTCTAAAATAATATAAAAAATTCAATCTAGCCAAGATACACAAGCACTATCCATTATTCAAGAATGAATAATGAATGAAACTGTCATTTATTCTCACCAAAACATTCTCAACTATTCATAATGTCAGAATCAGAAGTTCTCAGGTGCATACATTGATTTCAAGTCAACTTGGAACAAACACGGTGATACACTTGTGGCAAAAATATTCATTTACTAAGGTAACTATTCTCTTCCGCAGGTGGCACTCCGGTCAGCGTATTTTGCCTTATACCAGTCGCATATTTCTTACTATTTATTAGCGTGGGGCCATTCCAGTATCAGTAGAAGAATATTTGGGCTTCAAAGCAACATAGAGCAATTTGTAATTTGCATTACAGAGAAAATTGTAAATCCTGCTTCAATTAATTAAAAATCTTGAAAGTCCCGTGTATGTTTACTCTAGAATGATTACTATTTTTTAAAAGAAACATGAGTAGTTTCAAACTCATGCACAAATTCATATTCATTGTTTAAGATAAATTGTGTACATTTAGCAAGATAAAAATTAACTGTGGAGAAAGTGATTACAAGTTATTTTATATTTTATATACAAGGTTCAAATATTTATCAAAGTTGCTCTAGACTATGTAAAACCCAAAATGCTATCAACTATTATGGTCCAAAATTATTTAATATTTTTCACTATAAAATCAAATCCACCATAAAACATTATTTTATAAATAAGAAGAATAAACACTTGCAGGATCTGACATTGTGACATATGGAATACTTTTACTGAAACCGCATATCTTTAATAGTTATATTTTGTTATTGTTTATTTAAATGTATAAACATACATATATAAATACAACCGGTTTAACATTTCTTAAGCCTAAGTTTAATAAAATGAAAAAAATCACAAAGTTATCACCACAGGTTACAAAATAAGTTACTTTACTAGATCGATGTATCACATGTTAATATCTACCCCATGTTATTATTTTATTACAGATTAAAGTTAGCCATAACATAAGGTTTTAACCTTTTCTTAAATACGTTTCTACAATACGTTTTTTTTACTGTATTAATAAACAAGTTATTTCTATTTCTTGTCATATGATCATGAATGTCTTTATTTTTTATGATGTAACATGTAAGGTATTGTGGTAACATATAATTATTTAATTTGTATATAAAACACATATCATCTAATTAAAGTGTAAAAAACTTTTGAAACAATCTTTTTTTAATTTTTTTCAATAATTTTAAAGCAAATTTGATAATTCATAAAGTTTTAAACGTTTTTTTTTGGTTCAACTGTCATTCTGTCTGAATTAAGTGTCTTCAATGCTACTGATCTATTGTTTTGTAAAATTTTGTTGGTTTTGTTGCGATTTTAATTATTATTTAAGAATTTTTAGAACGGCGAAATTTCTAAATAAATGTGAACTAAATGCAAAGTTACATTTAATTAGAATATAGTACATATAGCAGTTTGAAGGGTGTGCAGTAGACACCCACCCAGTGATTTTTTAATTTAATTTATTGAAACAAATATAAATACTTAATTAAAATTTAAAAAAATATATGTAGGATGGGTGGGTGGCCACTATGCCTCCAATTAAAATTAACGTACAAACATATCCATCTAGGAAAATATAAAGTAACATACTAAACTAAATTAAAGAAATCTTTGATGATAATTTTGTTACAATGTACATACATGTACTTTAATCAATCACAATATTCTTTACTCTTTGTCAACTACACTGCTCATATTATACACGCTCCCACCCTTATATGACTTTCTCCAAGCTTGGTGTTTATAAAAATCGAATTAAAATAAATCCCAGTAAAACTAAACTATTTATCCCTTACCATAAACTCACACCAGAGTCTGCTACAATTATAATCGATATCATTCGCCAAATACCTAAAATACAAAACTCTCCTTTTGGGATTTGCCCAATCCATAAAAACCAACATCAAAAAGGGGGCCCGGTATTTCAGTGCACCTGCTCGCATATAAAAAAGAAAGCCTTACTATTAATTTTGTAAACAAGTCATCAAAACTATCCCTTCTAAGTAAATTTAAAATTCTTCAAAATCCAAATATCCTTTCAGCAGTATCAGCATTCTCCTCTCATACTTCATCAACTAATTTATGCAAATAAACATGACATTTAAGCTGACTAGCAAAAATACTGTTACTTTATGTTTAAATTAAACCCAGATAGGGCGGAAGGACCACAAATTTATAGCCCAAACGTACTAACACCACATCATTTGTCTTTGTTTATTTATTAAATGAAATCATAAAGAATATATTTATTTATTTATTTTACATAATTTCATTGGTATTTTTATTCAGGGCATTCTAACAGTTAAAATTAAAATATTTATGTCACTTGAGGTAGGTCAAGAGTACGCTAGGATAATAAAAATATTGTTAGGGTAGGTCAGGGGTACGCTCTGTTAATGTGTAGACTATTGAGGTAGGTCAAGAGTACTTTAGGTTAATATAAAATGTATTAAGGTAGGTCAAGATTACGCTAGAATAATACACAATTTATTGGGGTAAAATTTAGATAATTCAATAGAAAACAATATTGAATTATCTAAATTTTACCCCATTAAGAAAGACATGACAGTTTCAATAATTGACGTTTCAGAAAAATGTTAACAATTTCAAAACTAAATGAGAAACATAAAACAATTTAAATAAAAGATATATGTAGAGTGGGTGGATGGTCACTATCCTACTCTCCAATTACTTGAACATAAAAAAGCGATTTATCTAAGAAAATATTAAGGAAAGTACAAAACAAAGCAAACAGAACAAGAAAGTACTACTCCTAAGTTTAAGATATAATCTATAACTGTGGAAGATATCGACCAGACCTGGAGTTTCAAAGTGCGATCAGTACTGCCTAAACAACAGGTCAAAAGAAGAACAAGAAGTGGTCAAAGTCGAACGATGAAGCTACCAAATCTTCTGAATTAAATTCCAGGAAGAAGGTGAGTCAGCCAACATTCAACCCCAAAAACTATCAATAAGGAATCAATAAGGAGACTTTTAAGATTACATGCGCTGATTAACCCTCACTGGACTGGCTAAGAAACTTCATCAACTATATTCGCTTTGTGAAAGGTAAAAATAAGTTATTCAGATTGACTACTTCCTGAAGCTGATTACTCTATCAGTTTCTAAAACTTGATTAAACAATGGAGCTTATTGCTGGTGAAAACAAGAAAAGGCTCGTAGAAAAAGGTTTTTTTTTTAATAAGCAATATTTAAAATTAACGTATCACAAAGTGAAAGCCTTTAGACTCACTTATTTTTTATAAATTCCTTTATAATACCACCCAGTATAGTCATTTCAATTAAGTTACCTTACAATCAATCACATAATCATAACCCTTCGTCTTTATATAGGTGTCATGATAAATCGTTCCATTCAATCCGATTAAATTAACACCGCAACTAATCGATTAACTCCAATTATTGTAGTAATTACCTGCAAATTGCAGTTCCCGGTATCCACAGCACGGACGCCAATACCAACACACTGATCAGCACGATCGACCATGTGGGCCATTCTCTCCTCTGCGTCATGCCCAGCGATGGCACCCAGGCGTCATACCCAGAACCGTCCACTGCAATTTCCACAAAACTCGCCACCAGAATCGATATCATGGCGAGCGGAGACAGATACTTCCAGCATATCAACCAATAGAGTCCCGGACGTGATCCCGTCATCATCTCAATATCATCAGCAAATCTAAAATTATGTTTCATTAAAAAGCAACATTTTAATACAAACTATTATCCCATAAAAAAAAACGTATAAAAATCTGCAATAAAGTCTAATTTATTGCCTTGGGTTTTGTAATAAATCACGCTCGCGATAAACGTGTATCAGATGATTTAACCTGAATACAATCATATTTAACCGTTATCATAATTAATAGCTATAATCAATTATTAATATATTTAATCTGTACGGAATTAATACACTGTGTGTACCTTTTTAATCCGTAAACGTAAGACACCGCCAGGCACTCGAACAGGGCGATGATGAGCAACGGAAAGTTTCCGCTGAAGTTGTCGAAGAGCACGAATATATAGCTGCCTGCACCGTGTGCAAATCCGAGAGATAGCAAGCAGCAAGTCAGGCAAATCCCCCCGGTTAAGATCTCCTTGCGTAGATTTGGAAACAGCTTCATGTCGACGACGGACGTTACGACGCCCTCCAAAGTCCCAAACTGGGAATCGATGCCCAGTGTAAACAACATGAGGAAAAACAACACCGACCAGAATTGCGCCCCGGGAAACTGATTAATAGCCTCCGTGAAGATTATAAACGCCAGTCCAGTTCCGGACGCGGACTAGAAAAATAAAATAATCACAAACGATTTTTCATTCTTTAAACATTACTCACATTATCCAATTCCTTCTGTAAATCACATTCTGGCAATTGTGGCATGATGAAACTTTTCATCGATCCATCGTCTAAAGTGACGTTAATAGTGGATCCTTCGGTGGGTAAAAGCGTCGGGATGTGTTGCCCGAAGATTTCACTCAGAGTAACGTTCCGATCCATTAAGCACTTATCGTAGGTCATCGTCGCCTTGAATCCGATTATGCTGAACACGACGATGCCGGCGAACATCGAGGTGAAGCAGTTCGTCATCGAGACCATCACGGCGTCACGGTAGCAGTTGTTGTTGACCGGATTGTAGGAAGAAAAGGCGATCAGTCCGCCGAATGCTAAACCTAGAGAGAAGAATATTTGCGTGCCCGCCTCCAACCACACGACCGGATCGAGTATCGTGTGCCATTTAGGGGTGAAGAGGTGCCGGAGGCCGTCGCCCGCTCCCTTTAACGTGATGCCCCGGAAGAAAAAGATGATGAGGACGATGTAGGGGAATGTGGCCGTCACATAGACGACTTTCCCTGAGGACGCTATGCCTTTGATCATGCACATATAGACCAAAATCCACGCCACTATCAAAGCCAGCGCTATCTTCCAGTTGAAGGCTTCCGGGTTGTTGATATCTTTTGACACCATCAGCGTTGTTCGGTACCAGAAGTATTGCGTCGGACTACTCACCTAATAAATAATTTATGATTATACAAGCTTTTACACAATTTTATTAAAATTAAAGTTTTGTTTTTCTTAATTGAATTATTTAAACTTACTAAACATTCAGGCTCATCCGTATACGAATTATTAGGGAAATACACCTTCGGACATTCGGACCAGGGTAGCTCCGACTGGAAACTTTGGACGAAATAGAAGAGGCACCAGGCGATGATCGTGTTATAATAAAGAGCGACGTTGAAAGACACTACGGCGCTGCTGATTCCGATACCTGCGACAACTAACCATGTTAGAAAAACGTGATCAGACTACCAACGCAGCGTTCACCTGCTAAAAAAGGCGACACTTGATTCCACACGCCGATGGCGCCCTTCCTCAACCTCTGCCCTATCGCCAGCTCCAAATAGAAAATCGGTATTCCCTCCACGGCGAGCATGACGAAGTAGGGTATGAGGAATGCCCCGCCGCCGTTCTTCTGCGCCAGATACGGAAATCTCCACACGTTCCCTAAGCCCACGGCGTATCCGATGGTGGCCAGCAGGAATGTCAATTTACTGTCCCAGGACTCGCGCTCTTCTTCGGCACAGTCGGGCTTGAAGACGGCCTTGCCGTCCTGCGAGCCGCGCTTGCTGCTGCAGCTCGATTTTATTTTATTGGTGTGATTGGGGCTGGTGTCCTCGAAGGCGGCGTTTGTGGCGCCGTAAGGGCCGATGTTCATCCCGTTCTCCAAAACCAAACGGCCCTTCATCTCCTTCATCTCGAGACGGTCCAGGGATCGTTGTTGGGGGTTGAGGTCGCGGGAGCTCTGCCTGCGTACTAGATGAGCTGTATTGGCCATTTTTGTTGCTGTATTTTACTTAGTTTTTCTTGAGTTTCACATCTTGGTTACACTAAAAAAAAAAGAATAAATTTTATTAAAAATTTTGAAGTAACTGATAACTTCACAGTTTTAACTAATTTAGCAATAAATATTATTTCATCAAACTCCATGTCATTTAATAAAATACTGGCACATTATATGATTTTTTTGACTTCATTTTATTAAGTAATTTTTAATCCATTTTTCGCTGTTTATGTAAAAGTTATTCTTCAAGAGTTTCTTCATTAACATACCGTTCAATTATTACTCAAACGTATTAGTAAATTATAATTTATTCAGGCTAAAAGATCACGAGTCGATAGCTTTATTTTTATGTGCACATTTCATTCCGAAAATAAATATATTATTATCACTAATAAATTATTAAGAAAGGTCAGAAATACGCTAGGTCAATGTGTAATTTATTGGCCTAGGTCAAGGGTACGCTAGCGCAACGTATAATTTATTGGGATAGATCAAGGGTACGCTAGCGCTTTAGAGAATTTATTAGGGTAGGTCAGGAGTACGCTAGGACAATGTATATCAAATTAGGGCAGGTCAAGAGTACGCTAGCGTAATATATTACTAATAGAGGTAGGTCAAAAGTACGCTGTGGCAATAAATAATTAATTAGGATGAGTTAATAATGAATTATTTAATAACATAGGTTAAGAGAACGCTAGGACAAAAAATACATTATTAGAATAGCTTAGGTAATAAATATGTTCCTTGTCAACAACAGCCATCACCGGTTTCAATAGTGGTTGTCCACTCAAACATAAAACTAGTGCAACATTCAGACAATAAATGGCACCTTTATGGCAATATATTAAATATTTTAATATTTAATAGTAATAAGTGAAGAATTGTTCATAATATTTCACCAAGAAAAACACATTTTTTGAATTTTTCCAATTACCATCTATTTTAAATACCATGTACTCTACTAACTGATTAAAAAAGAAGAAAGAAAACAAATGTTATTTGTCAAATAAGAAATAACAGTTTGTCGAAAAAAATACATATGACAGATGATTTATAATTAAAACAAAGATGTCAAATAAATAAATAAATAATAATTGAATAATCTTTCTAGATAAGTTCCTTAAAGGAACGCATTAACAATAGTAATTTGAATCACTTTAAATATCTACATGATGACAGACAAATAATTTATGACAACAGTTGCTAGTAGTCATACGATAAAACAAAATGAATAAACGACAAACAAAAGATGACGCACGTCAAAGATTAAATGACAGATGACAAATTAAAAATAACAGATAACAAATCAAAGATGAAAGATGATAGATGACAAATAACAAGTAGCAGATTTAATATAACAATACCTTCTTTTATAAAAAGATAACATGTCATTTTAAGATGACAAATGACAGTAATGAGTGCGAGATGAGCATACATGACAGATGACAAATGACAGATAGTGTCAAATTAAATATAACAATATCATCTGTTATGATAGATAATAAATGCTAGATGTTGCAGGATAAAGAATAAATGACAGGTGACAAATCAAAGATAACAGATGATAGTTTCCAAGTGTCAGATTAAATATAACAGTATCCTTTGTCAGATCATGGGTGCAAGATGACACACGACAAAGAATAAATAACAGATAACAAATAAAAAATGACAGATGACAGATAATAATTATCAGATTAAATATAACAGTATCATCTGCTATGATAGGTAACATGTCATTTTTAAATGACAGATGGCAGATAATAAGTGCTAGATGACGCATAACAAATAATAGATAACAGTTGACAAATCACAGATGACAGATAACAAGTGTCAGATTAAATATAACAGTGTCATCTGTCATGATGGATAACATGTCATTTTAAGATGACAAATACAAATATTAAGTGTTAAATGACGCACGACAAAGAATAAATGACAGATGACAAATCACAGATGTCAAATGACAGATTATGTCAGATTAAATATAACAGTATCAAATTTTATGTTAAATAAGATGCCATTTTAAGATGAGAATAAATAATAAATACTAGATAATAAATCACATATGACAGACGACAAATAGTGTCACATTAACTTGATCGTCTGATATGACAGATAACATGTTATTTTAAGATGACAGGTGACAGTACTAAGTGCGAGATGAAAATAAATGATAGATGACAAATCACAGATGACAAATGACAGATAATGTCACATTAAATATAACAGTATCATCTTTTATGATAGATAACATGTCATTTTAAGATGACAGATGTCAGTATTAAGTGCAAGATGAGAATGAATGACAGATGGCAAATCACAGATGACAGGTAGTGACAATAACTAGTACAACAATATCATCTGTTATAATAGATAACATATCATTTTAAAATGACAGATGACAGTACTAAGTGCGATATAACAATAAATGACAGATGATAAATGACAGATTACAGATTACAGATGAGACCTGACAGATGACAAATAGTTAATAATAAATGACAAATTACAGATGACAGAGGACAGATGACAGATGCCAAATAAAAGATGACGGATGACAAATGAGAGATGATGGATGACAGTTGACAGATGACAGATAATAAGTGCTAAATAACGGATAATAAAGAATAAATGACAGACGACAAATCAAAGTTGACGGATGATAGTGTCAAATTAAATATAACAGTATCATCTATTATGATACATAACAGTACTAAGTGCGAGATAAGAATAATTGACAGATGATAAATCACAGATGGCAGATGACAGATGGCAGATGATAGATGACAGATAACAAATAATAAATGACAGATGACAGATAACAAAGGTCAGACGACAAATGACAAATGAAAGATAATAAGTGCTAAATGACGGATAACAAAGAATAATTTACAGAAGACAAATCATGGTTGACGGATGATAGATAGATTTGTTATGATAGATTACTTGTCATTTTAAGATGACTGATGACAGTACTAAGTGCGAGATGAGAATAAATGTCAAATTACAGTTGACAGATGATAAATGTAGATGAAAAATAACAAATGATAAATGACAAATGACAGAGGACAGATGAAAATTGAAAGTTGACGAATGACAGGTGACAGATAGTGACATATTAAGTACAACACAATATAGTACTAAGTGCGATATAAGAATAAATGACAGATGACAAATCATATAAGACAGATGACAAATGATAAATGACAGATGACAGATGACAGATTACAGATAACACATGACAGATGACAAATAGTTAATGATAAATGGCAGATGACAGAGGACAGATGACAGATGCCAAATGAAAGATGGCGGATGACAAATGAGAGATGGCGGATGGCAGTTGACATATGACAGATAATAAGTGCTAAATGACGGATAACAAAGAATAAATGACAGACGACAAATGAGAGTTGACGGATGACAGATAGTGTCAAATTAAATATAACAGTATCATCTGTTATGATACATACCACTACCACTAAATGCGAGATAAGAATAATTCACAGATGACAAATCACAGATGACAAATGACAGATGATAAATGACAGATGACAGAGGACATGCGACAGATGACAAATGAAAAATAATAAGTGCTAAATGACGGATAAAAATAATAAATTACAGAACACAAAAATCGTGGTTGACGGATGACAGATAGTGTCAAATTCAATATAACAGTATCATTTGTTATGATAGATAACTTAATTTTAAGATGACAGTACTAAGTGCGAGGTGAGAATAAATGACAAATTACAGATGACAAATGACAGATGACAGATGACAGATGATAGATGACAGGTGACAGATGAAAAATGACAGATGACAGATAACACATGACACTTGACAGATTACAGATGGCAGATGACTGATGATAAATGATAGTTGACAAATAACAAATGATAAATTACAGATGACAGATGACAGATGACAGATGACAGATGACAGATGACAGATGACAGATGACAGATGACAGATGACAGATGACAGATGACAGATGACAGATGACAGATGACAGATGACAGATGACAGATGACAGATGACAGATGACAGATGACAGATGACAGATGACAGATGACAGATGACAGATGACAGATGACAGATGACAGATGACAGATGACAGATGACAGATGACAGATGACAGATGACAGATGACAGATGACAGATGACAGATGACAGATGACAGATGACAGATGACAGATGACAGATGACAGATGACAGATGACAGATGACAGATGACAGATGACAGATGACAGATGACAGATGACAGATGACAGATGACAGATGACAGATGACAGATGACAGATGACAGATGACAGATGACAGATGACAGATGACAGATGACAGATGACAGATGACAGATGACAGATGACAGATGACAGATGACAGATGACAGATGACAGATGACAGATGACAGATGACAGATGACAGATGACAGATGACAAATGACAGATTACAGATGGAAGATGACTGATGATAAATGATAGTTGACAAATAACAAATGATAAATGACAAATGACAAATGACAAATGACAAATGACAAATGACAAATGACAAATGACAGATGACAAATAAAAGATGACGAATGACAGGTAACAGATAATAAGTGCTAAATGACGGATAACAAAGAATAAATGACAGATGACAAATCACAGTTGATGGATAACAATTAGTGTCAAATTAAATTTAACAGTATCATCTGATATGATAGATAACATGTTAATTTAAGATGACAAATAACAGTACCAAGTGCGAGATGAGAATAAATGACAGATGACAAATCACAGAAGACAGATGACAAATGATGAATGACAGATAACAGACGACACATGACAGGTGAAAATTAATAAATGATAAATGTCAAATGACAGATGACAGAGGGCAAACAACAGATGACAGATGACAAATGAAAGATGACGGATGACAGTAGACAAATGACGGATAATAAGTGCTAAGTGACTGATAACAAAGAATAAATGACAGACGTCCAATCACAGATTACAGATAACAGATAGTGTCATATTAACAGTATCATCTGTTATATTGGATAACATGTCATTTTAAGATAACAGATAACAAATAATAAGTGCTAAATGACGAATAATAAAAAATAAATGACAAATGACAAATCACGTTTGACGGAAGACCGATAGTGTCAAATTAAATATAACAGTAACATCTGTTATGATAGATAACATGTCATTTTAAGATGACAGATGACAGTTCTAAGGGCAAGATAAGAATATATGACAGATAATAAATCACAGATGACAGAAGAGATGTGACAAATGATAAATAACAGATGACACATAACAGATGACTCATAAAAGATGACAATGGATAGATGATAAATAACAAAAGATAAATGACAAATGACAAATAACAAATGACAGAGGACAGACGACATATTACAGACGACAAATGAAAGATGACGGATGACAGTTGACAGATGATTGATAATAAGTACTAAATGACGGATAACAAAGAATAAATGACAGACAACAAAATCACAGATGACGGATGACAGATAGTGTCAAATTAAGTATAACAGTATCATCTGTTATGATAGATAAGAATAAATGACAAATGGCAAATGGCAAATCACAGATGACAGATGACAGATAACAAATGGTAGATGATAAAAGACAAATAATAAATGACAAACGAAAAAGGACATACGATAGATGATAAACCACATATGATAGATGACACATGACAAATGACAGATAACAAATGACACATAGTAGGTGACACATAACAAATGACAATGAACAGATGATAAATAACGAATGAAAAATGACAAATGACAGATAACAAAGGATAGGCGACATATGACAGATGACAAATGAAAGATGACAGATAATAAATGCTAAATTACGGATAACCACGAATAAATGATAAACGAAAAAATCACAGATGACGGATGACAGATAGTGTCAAATTAAATATTACAGTATCATCTGTTATGATAGATAATAGTCCTAAGTGCGAGATAAGAATAAATGACAGATGACAAATCACAGATGACAGATGACAAATGACAAATGGCAGATGATAAAAAGAAATAAAAGAAGACAGACGACAGATAATAGACCACATATGATAGATGACATATGACAAGTGACATATGAAAGATGACAGATGACAGATAGTAGGTGCTAGTTGACGGATTACAAAGCATAAATGACAGATGACAAATCAAAGATGATGGTTGACAGATAATATGTGCTGAATTAAATATGACATATGTTAGACAGATAACGCGTCATTTGAAGATAACCGATAATATTTGATCAATAATGTAAGACAAATAAGAGATAATATTTAACAGATTATGATGATATATGATGCATGACAATAAAAAAATGACACATGACTAATAATAAAAATAAATTGACAGATGACATCTAAGGTGGTATAGATGACAGAATAACAAATGATGACAGGTGACATAATCGCATAGATTATAGGTGACTCAAAATATAGAACAGCTAAAAGGCAGTAGATGAAATATTATTTATCATTTTTTCCTTCAAAATTTTCTCTAATAATCTATTCATCATAGAATAAAAATGACAAAATGCTGATTCCAGACGATAGTTGATATAACCAATAGATGATGGATGACAAATGATAAAAGACGGATATTAATTTTAAACAAGTTACAGTTCGGTTTCTTCACGTAACACAATAAATAAATCAACAGATAATAATTTGTTTCTTTTTAATGACAGATGATGGACGACAAATTTTAGATGACATATGACAGATCATATTCTAGGAGATCACAGATAATAAATGAGAGACGATGTAAAACAGGAGCCAGGCAATAAAAGATAGAAGATAAATAATTTATAAGAAATTATATCATAAATTTAATGCTTGTTGTGCTACACTCTTGATGGAAACAGATATTACTATTAGATGTAGAATAACACTTGTTTATAAAATAAAAATATTATGGAACAAAACAAGTGTTATTCTACACCTAATAGAAATTATACCTTCTAGTTTATTAACAGATGTCAGATGACATATGAACATTTTAGAAGCTGCACGATAAGAAATGACAGAATAGAAAAAATATTTAATAGGTGACAGGTAATAAATGATGACGACAAAAAAATAGATGACAGTTAATAGATAAAAGATGAAAGATGGCATATGACAGCAAATAGATAATAGATGGCGAAGAAAATAAACCAAATTTCATCTGGGTTGATTTATTTTTGCTTCAGAATAATCATTCAATATTACAATGAACACTTTCAACTGATGACAGGTAGAAAATGACAGAAAACAAGCGATAAACAATTAATGATAGATAACAAAAGATAAATTATAAATCATAGATGGCAAGTGATAGATGCAAACAACATACAGGTATGACAAATGTCAAATAACAGATGACAGATGACAAATAATAGATGACAGCTAATGTATGAGATAAAACATTAGACAAGTGATAGATGATATACAAGTGATACATAACATCACACATAATATGTAACAAAAGATAGGCGATAGATGACAAAAGAAGATATTAAATAATATCGTGTGGTTTGTTTTATTTTTTATTTAGAATCATAATTTATTTAATATACACTGATAGATGATATGTGATACCAGATAACAGGTGGCATTTACAAGATGACAGTTGGAAGGTTGTAGATGATAAATAGCAGATATCAGCCGACTAAACAATAAATAAACATTATTGCAAAATACATTTGGTTTCCTTTGCTTTTGTGACTGTAAAGTGGGACCAAGAATTTCCTAGAATCGTATAAAATAAATAAATAACTGTCTTTATTATTTATTTACAAATTATATATGATAGCATACGACTTAATAATCTTTTGAGTTATAATTTAGGTAAAATATTTTTTTTAGAATTGTGTGATAATCATATGAAACTGATATTCATTCATTAAATTTATAACTTAATAATTAATTTAGGATAGTAGTTAGTCTTAAATTAATTATTAAGTTATACATTAAATCCTTATGCAACTTAATTTCAATTAGAATTAATCCCACGTCTAAAAATTTGAATAAATAAACTATACATCACCATAACATTAAACCTTTTCAATAACCCGACGACAAAAATCAATTCGATAAATTAAAATTCACCTCGTCGCCTCGACCAAACAAATCATCTCGTTTAATTACGCCGATATTGGCAGCGATATGAATCGTCCGAAGTACACTTCTCGCCAATCGATTCCCGACCTGGGAACCGAGAATGGAAAACAGAGACGCAGTACTAAAGCATTAAAGTTACAATGTTGTTCGGTGGTTTGTAGTTCTCTCCCTCGCTCTATCTTTCTATATGTTCGTTTATGTGAGTGTGATTGTGTACTCCATCCCGCCCACAGTTTTCCACTGAATTGAAGAGCGGCCAATTGCTCACGCCCCCGCTTGAAGATTTCGCGCTAATGAAAAATCAGGGGTCGAAATAAACGCTGGAAAAGTTAATTGAGTTATTTGCGGGTGGGCGGAATTGAAACACTCGACTCGAATTGATTGTGCAAATATGACTCCGTCTGGAGCTTGAACTTGGGTGTTTAAGCGCAAACAGCGGCTGGAATTGTGTTGGTTTAGCATATGGATTAAGTGGTTGGGTGGAGGATTAAAATACAATTATAGTCTATAAGGCTTGATGTTAGGTTGAGTAATTTAAGATCAATGATTTGTAGATTGTTATTAAATTTATATAGTAATTTTAAGAAAAAATACATAAGTTTATTACATTTCGAAAATATAGTATTCTATTCTTGTCATTTAAGATTATTTCATCCATTTATTTATTGTCATATTTAATTGTTATTAATGACAATCATTAACTCTCAGGTGTCACTTGATATCTTCCAATTGTTAATTATCAATTGTCAACTGCCATTTATAATTGATTAACTCTCAACTGTCACGTTTTAATAAATTATTGTGAACAGTCTTTTGTTTACTTCCAATATCAATCTTATATCTGTCATGTACTAATCGTTATCTGTCAAAAGATATAGTTGACAACCATCTATAACCTGTCATTTATAAGCTGTCAATTTATGCCATCAATTTTTTTTTATTGGCCAAGATTTAAAAAATATTGACATTCAACTGTTATTTATCATCGACAATTGTCATTTTTCAATTATCATATGTCAATGTTTAGTTCAAAAATGGCAAAAGTCAGTTGTCTACTGTTTACTACTAAGGGTAAAATTTCAACCGCTATGTGTCAATTGTTAGTTGTAAATTAGAAATTATTATAATGTCAATTGTCAATTTTCTATCATCAAATTATAAGTGTCAGTTGACATTATGTTTTGCTAACTCTTGGTGGCCAGCTATCAATTATAAATCGATGATAACCAACCATTACATGTCAACTGTCAATTCTTATTTGTTAATTGTCAACTGTAAATTGCTTTTACATGTCAGTTTTTTTTATACAAAAATGTTAAAAGTCAATTATCTACTGTTTACTGCTTAGTGTATTCATTCAACTGTTATGTGTCAATTGTCATCCGTACATTAGAAATGATCAACTGTCAATTGTCAATTCCCTATCATCAAATTTTAAATGTCAATTGCCATCCGTCAATTATTATTTGTTAACTACTGGTTGCCAACTATCAATTATGATTTGACAATTTCCACCCATTATATTAAAAATTGTCATTTGTAAATCGTTAACTGTCAAATGGTGTTCATTATAACTACCATTAGTCAATTATAGATTTTAAAAAAGACAATTTTCTAATATTTACTTCGAACTGTAATCCTTGAACTGCTACGTATGAACTGTAATTTGTCAACTGACAATTGCCATGTATCAACATTCGATTGTTAACTAGCATCTCTAAATTATCTTTTTTTTGATTGTCAATTTTCTGTAGTCAAGTTTCAACCATCTGTTAATTTCAATTATTATATGTTAACTGTCAGGTGTCAACTACCATTAAGAACTTCCCATTGTCAACCTTTGCCTTTAACAGTAAATTACTGATTATCAATTGTCAGCAGTAAATTGTCTGCTACTAAAAATCACCTTTCAATTTTACCACAAAATTTTTAAATGTCAATTATCTACTATTTACTGCTCACTGTATGTGCCAATTGTCACTCGTAAATTGAAAATTATCAACTGTCAATTGTCAATTTTCTATCGTCAAATTTTGACTCACAATTGATATTTGCCAATTACTTTTGTCAACTGTCAGTTATGAAACGATGATTGCCATCCATTACATTTAAACTGTCAATTGTCATTATCATCTGTCAATTTCTAATATAAAATGTCAAATGTCTATTATTTACAATTTACTGTCAAATGTATGTGTCAATTATCAATTATTAAATTGAAAATTATGGACTGTCAATTGTCAATTTTCTAAGGTCAAATTTGAAGTGACAATTGACAACCTTCAATTATTTTCTGGTAACTGTTAGTTGTCAACTGTTAATTATGAAACGATGATTGTCACTCAGTACATTTAAACTGTCAATTGTCATTTCCACCGGACAATTTCTAATAAAAAATGACAAATGTTAATTGTCTACTATTTACTGCTTACTGTATGTGTCAATTGTCATGAAAATTGTGGACTATCAATTGTCAATTTTCTATCGTCAAATTTTAACTGACAATTGACAACCTACAATTATTTCTCTGACTTCTGTCAATTATTATTTGTTAACTGTCTGATATCAACGCTCAGCTATGAATTAATGATAGCCACCCATTAGATTTAAACTGCCAATTGTCATTATCACTTGTCTATTTTTAATAGAAAAGAATGTCAAATGTCAATTGTTTATTATTTACTGTTAACTGTATGTGTCAATTGTCATCCGTAAATTAGAAATTATCAACTGTCAATTGTCAATTTTCTATAGTCAAATTTTATTTGACAATTGGCATCCGTCGATTATTATTTGTTAACAGTTAGTTATCAACTATCAATGATTGCCAACCATTAAATTTCAACTGTCAATTGTCATTATCACCTGCCAGTCTGTAATAAAAAAAATATCAAATGACAATTGTCTACTATTTGCAACTAAATGTATGTGTCAATTTTTATCCGTAAATTAGAATTTTATCAACATCAATTGTGAATTTTCTAACATCAAATTTTAATTGACAATAGACATCAGCAAATAATTATTTGTTTGTTGTTAATTGTCAACTGTGAGTTATGAATCAGTGAAAGGAAACCAATATTTCAACTGCCAATTGTCATTATCACCTGTCAATTTCTAATATAAAATGTCAAAAGTCAATTGTCTATTATTTACTGCTAAATGTATGTGTCTATTGTCATCCGTAAATTAGAAATTATCAACTGTCAAATGTCAATTATCCATCGTCAAATTGACATTCCTCAATTATTATTTGTTAACTGTTAAATTAAACAAAAACGTTTACTTTGTTGATATCACACTTTAAATAAACACTTTATATCAACAAAGTAAACGTTTTTGTTTTATTTTCCAAGATGTATCACGAAGTTAACGCCTCAACCATTAATCTGTTAACTGTTAGTTCTCAACTGTCAGTTATGAATCGATGATTGCCACCAATTACATTTAATCTATCAACTGTCATTATTACCCGTCAATTTTTAACAAACAAAAATGTCAAATTTCAATTATCTACTATTTACTGCCAATTTTATATGTCAATTGTCAACCGTAAATTGTCAATTCTCAATTCTCTAAGGTCAAATTTTAATTGACAATTAACTGTCAATTGTCATTACGACCTGTCAATTTCTAAAAAAGCGTAAAATAACAATTATCTACTTTTTACTGCTGACTGTATATGTCAATTGTTATCCGTAAATTGGAAATTATGGACTGTCAATTGTCAATTCTCTATCGTCAAATTTTAACTGACAATTGACATCCGTCAGTTATAATTTGTTGACTGTTAGTTGTTAACTGTCAGTTATGAATCGAAAATTATCACCCATTACATTTTAACTGTCAATTGTCATTATTACCCGTCAATTTCTAATTCAAAAATGTTAAATGACAACTTTTTACTATATACTGTTAACTAATGCATAAATTAGAAATTATCAACTTTAATTTTGTCAATTTTCTATCGTCAAATTTTATCTGACAATTGACAACCGTCAATTATTATTTGTTAACTGTTAGTTGTCAACTGTCAGTTATGAATCGATGATTGCCACTCATTACATTTCAACTGTCAATTGTCATGATCACCTGTCAATTCTATCATCTAATGAAAAATGTCAAATGTCAATTTTCTACTATTTATTGATAACTGTATATGTTAGATGGGTAGATCACTTCTAATTTACAGATGGCAAAAATTAGAAATGATCTACTGTCAATTGTGAATTTTCTATTGACAAATTTTAACTGACAATTGACATCCATCAATTACTATTTGTTAACTATTAGTTGTCAAATGTCTGCATCGATGATTGCCACTCATTACATTTAAACTGTCAATTGTCATTATCACATGTCAATTTCTAATAAAAAATGTTAAAAGGCAATTGCCCACTATTTACTGATAACTGAATGTGTAAATTATCATCCGTAAATTAGAAATTAACCACTGTCAATTGTCAATCTTCTAAAGTGAAATTTTGACATTCGTCAATTATCATTTTTTAACTGTTAGTTGTTAACTGTCAGTTATGAATCGAAGATTACCATCCATTACATTTTAACTGTCAATTGTCATTATTACCTGTCAATTTCTAATAAAATAAAATGTCAAATGTCAATTGTCTACTATTTATTGATAACTTTATGTGTCAATTGTCTTCCGTAAAATAGAAATTATCAACTGTCAATTGTCAATTTTCTATCGTCAAATTTGAACTGACAATTGACATCTCTCAATTATTATTTGTTAACTGTTAGTTGTCAATTGTCAATTATGAATCGATGATTGCCACTCGTTACATTTCAACTGTCAATTTATAACTTTAAATTATTTCTTGATAACTGTTATTTGTCAACTGTTAGTGATAAAACGATGTTTGCCACCCAGTACATTTAAACTGTCAATTGTCATTATCACATGTCAATTTCTAAAAAAAATGTCAAATGCCAATTTTCTACTATTTATTGATAACTATATGTATCAATTGTCATCCGTAAATTAGAAATTAACCACTGTCAATTGTCAATTTTCTATCGTATTATTATTTGGTAACTGTTAGTTGTCAACTGCCAGTTGTGAATCGATGACTGCCAACCATTACATTTAAACTGTCAATTATTAACACCTGTCAATTTCGAATAAAAAATGACAAATGCCAATTGTCTGCTATTTCCTACTAACTGGATGTCAATTGTCATCCGTAAATTAGAAATTAACAACTGTAAATTGTCCTAACGACAAATTTTCAGTTTGACATCCGTCAATTATCATTTGTCAACTGTTAGTTGTTAACTCTCAGTTATGAATCGAAGATTTCCATCCATTACATTTTAACTGTCAATTGTCATTATTACCTCACAATTTCTAATAAAAATATCCAATCTTAAGTATCTACTATTTACTGCTAACTGTATGTGTCAATTGTCAACAGTAAATTAGAAATGTTCAATTATCAATTGTCAATTTTTCTGTCCTCAAATTTAAACTGACAATTTATATCCGTCAATTATTATTTATTACCTGTTAGTTGTAAACTGCCAGTTATAAATCGATTATCTGTCAATTTCTAATAAAAATGTCAAATGTCAATTATCTATTATTTACTGCTGTATGTGTCAATTGTTATCCGTAAATAATAATAATAATAATAATAATAATAATAATAATAATCTTTATTTCAAAATGTCATTTACAAAAATATACAAAATGAAATTGCGTCAATGTTGTCTTATAGTACCTAATTAATTACATAATTAATACTACAAACAAAATGTCCTAACACTAGATATACAAATATATACATATGTATACACATATACATACAGGTATTGTCACACATGCATATACAAATCTATATCAACTGTCAATTGTCAATTATAAACTGACAATTGCCATTCGTCAATTATTAGTTGTCAGCTGTCAGTTATGAATCAATGATTGCCACCCATTACATCAATTTTAAATTTCTAATACAAAAATGTCAAATGACAATCGTTTACTATTTAATTCCAACTTCTATGTGTCAATTGTTATCCGCAAATTAGAAATTATCAACTGTGAATTGTCAATTTTCGGTCGTCAAATTTTAACTGACAATTGACATCCGTCTATTATTATTTGTTAACTGTTGGTTGCCAACCATCAATTATGAATCGAAGATTACAATGTATAATTACATATTAAATGTCAATTGTCGTTTGTCAATCATCGGCTGTCAATTACTGTTTATTATAATTTGTCAATTATTAATAAAAAAATCTACTTTTATTTCGGAATGTAATAATATAAATAAATAAAATAACTTGTAATAACTTTCTTCAAAAGTTTATTTTTATTAAGCTAAAGGTACATTTTGTTTATGTCATCTGTCAGTTGTAAATTGTCAACAGTCAAATGTCATCAATTATTTATGAGCTGCCATATTTAAACTATAATTTATTGAATATTTGATTGTAGAGGCTTTCACTTTGTGATACATATTTTATAACTTTAAATAAAATAAAATAAACTTTGTTTATATCACACACTTTATTATTTCAGTGACTATAGTTTCGACACAATTCAGCTGGTCATTATCAAACTAATTAGTTTGATAATGACCAGCTGAATTGTGTCGAAACTATAGTCACTGAAATAATAAAGTGTGTGATATAAACAAAGTTTATTTTATTTTATTTAAAGTTATAATTTATTGATTGTCAATTGTCATTTTTATGCATCCAAGTTTTAATTGTCAATTCACATGTGACAATTATTAACTGCCGGTTTCAACTACTATCATTGTGAAACGTCGATTGTCAACATTCAATCTTCAACTGTCAATTACTGATTATCACTTATCAACTGTAAATTATCACCTTTCATATTGTCAAGGTTTGACGGTCAATTGACATTCGTGAATTATTATTTGTTGTCAATTATCAATTATGAAGCGACAATTGCAAGCTAATAAACTACAGATTTTAATATTCCCAATTCGAAAATACTAAACAATTGATTTCTGTTGGTATTTTTGAGTTTCGTGAAGAGAACTTAATATTATAAATTAGATACCTTCGATGAACTTATAATAGCAATTGATTTGTGGACAGTTTTTGTAAAAATTACAAACGAATAGTTTTAGATTGTATATCCATTATAGATTATGCTTTTGATTGAAATTATTCATTCTGTATTAACTACATACATTATTCAATAAGCTCAATTTATAGCCGTATATTACATTTCAATGTTGATATTACCTTTAATTAATGACAACTCGTCGCTACCCCTTGTTTCGTCCAATAAACAGCAATTTAATCAGAATCTAAACACAATCCATCACAGTGAATTTCCCGGCCGATCGAAATCTCGTCATTTCCTCGGCGTTACATCGACAATTCACATAGCTGTTGCACCACGCTAAAGCGAAATTGTATTCTGATCGGGGAAAAATTCGTCCGAATAAACAATCTCGGGGCGCGATAAGCCACTTGTTTGATCCAGCCTTTCGAACAAGTCAGCGTCCTCC
This sequence comes from Ontholestes murinus, assembly GCA_963969525.1. Classification (NCBI taxonomy): domain Eukaryota; kingdom Metazoa; phylum Arthropoda; class Insecta; order Coleoptera; family Staphylinidae; genus Ontholestes; species Ontholestes murinus. The sequence goes on from OZ018391.1 coordinate 76,294,582, forward strand.
GCCGGTTCGATAACCGCCCCCCCTAACAGTGGAAAATCGTTTTCTTTGAGCCTTGCCGCAAGAAACCGAAGGGACAGGGACATAATTGTAATGTAATTATATCCGTTGTCGACGCGCAAAATGGGAAGTTTACCGAGTTTCGCTGAGGTGTTATCCAGTAAATTGTAATTACTGTCTGTTTTCATACAGATTATGTTTTGATGGAGTAATCTCGCGCTGGAATAATTTTAAATAACGACACTGTAATTACAATTTGAATATTAAAAATAATAAAGAAAAATTACACCAATGTTACATAAAGAGATAAAACCATTCCCTTTAATTTAATCCAAATGTATTGGGTATTAAAAATGTAGTAATGTGAATCAAAATATTCATAAATGCTTTTTTGGAATATTAAAATCTTTATTTTATTAGGCCTTGATATACATATGATAGTGAGTGGTCTAAATGATTCATTGATGCCCAACGTATAGTTTAGAGACTACTAGATCGATTTGGGACTTTGTATTCAACACATAGCTATCTATAAAGGTTGAGGATTTTGTAAGTCGAAATGGTAGTAGCAGTATACGCCTTTGATACGTACATGTCATTGTAGCTCTGACTATAATCCAAAGACCCCTTGGTTGGGCGAAACGCAGCTTTTAAAGCAAGGGGAGTAATTTGATGATATGAATATTGCAAGTACTACAGCCTCTAAGATCGATATAACCTGTTATACAGGTAAGCATACGAGCTGCCGAAAAATATGATCCATCAGAAGTCTTTTAAGATTGTCCTGAATGTTCTCTGCGGCCAAATCATTCCTGAAGTTAAATCTTCATTTGTTTTTCCCTTTATTCTTAATTGCACTGGCAATTGCAATTTCTTCATTTCTTTTTTCTGCTTCATAGTTGTACGAGGGAAATTCATTAATTAGGTCACAAAATGTTGTGAGAAAACTAAAAATAGCAGTTAGTTATTTCCCTATGTGTCAATAGGTGGCAGCACAATCCAGCTTTATGACACTCAAGTGACAGTTGCCGTGTTAGTGTTAAAATGGCGACCGTGCTCGAAAAGTGTATTGTGGAAGAGCAGCATTTTTTCTGTGATTTTTTTTGTAGAGTTTTATTTTCATTAATTCTTTTAAATTGTAATTTCTGAATTTTTGCTGAGTTTTATCTCCATGTGTTCTTTATTTCTTTATCATCATTGATATAAATTCTTGTTTTTCTCATTTTTCTGTTTTTTCTTCCTCGCTGTATTTCAATATTTTTTCTCGTTAGAATTTTATCTTTTGTTGTTATTTATTTCTTCTTTTACATGTAATTTCTTCTCTTATTTTGTAGAGCTCTAACTGCATCTGCTCTTTTCTTCTTCTTTGTTGAATTCCCTCTTTTTACGTTTCGAATTACAATCTATATTTCAAGATGTCATAGGAATTATTCTCTGAATAACATCGGACTTCCTTTAAGTATTTTATCTTATATCTTGTTCATGTCTCTACATTCCTTTTTTTCTTTCTTCTTCGTGTGCCTTTTTTTGATTTTTGTTCTGTTGCGTTTTATATGTATTTCTTTATTTTAAATGTTTTTCTGTATTTTTTATTTTTATTTATTTTCTTTTTCGTCCTCTTCTATTTTTTTTGTAAAGATGTATAGAGATACAACTCTAAAACAAAATTAATGAAGATTCATTTTCCTTTCTTTTTTCTTTTGAGTCTTTACCTTATTTTGTTTTCTTCTTCTTCGATATTATTTACACTTTTCTTTTATAGCGTTTAACCTTCATTTATTTTCCCCTTATTCTTTATTGTAATTTCTTCTTTTCTTTTGAAGAGTTTTATTTTAGTTTTTTTTTTCATATTTTTCCTTCAATTATCTTGTATGTATCTTCTTTTCTTTCCTCTCATTCGATTTAATTTATTCTTTTCTTTTTAGCGTTTCTTCTTGATTTGATTTTATGTATTCTTTATTAAACTGTTTTCTTTTCTATTGTAAAGTTCTATATTCGTACTTTCTTTTTCTTTTTCCTTGTAATACTTTTTTGAAGACTTATGTATTCATTCTTCATTTCTTTTACCTTCTTTGTTTTAAAATAATAAAAGTTCAGCTAAAATCTTCCTTCCTTTAGAATTTCTTGATTTATTTTATTTCCTTCGCTTTCTTCTTCTTCGTTATAATTTCTCCTTTTATTATGTAAAGTTTTATCTTCCTTTTTTGTCTTCTTGTTTTTTCTAAATTCCTCATTCTGTTTAAAAGTTTTTTTCTCTACATTCATTCTTTCCTTCCACTTCATTGTAATTTTTTGTTTTGTTTTGTTGTGTTAGGTATGTTTATTTTTTTTAATAATAAAATAATAAATAATAAACAAATAAAAAACAAAATTTATTCAACAATGCATGATATCATTTTGCTTTCAGTTTTCACGTGTAATTTCTTCTTTCTTTTTGTACTGTTTAATCTTTATCTGTCTTCTTCTTGTCTCTTAGAGTAGAATTATATATTAAAAAAACAAATAAAACACTACAAAAGGACAGAGAAAATTACAACAATGAAGAAGAAAAGAGTTCTTCTTTCTTTTTCTAGTGTTTTATCTTTATTTGTTTTCTTCGTCCTATTTGCAAATTCTGAAATTGCTTTGTAAACGTTTATCTTCAATTGTTACCTCTTTCTTATTTGTTATATTTTCCTTTTTTCTCTTGTATTGTCTAATTTTAATTTGCCCATTCCTTCTTATTCTTCATTAACATTTCTTTTTCTTTCGAAAAACTTGACCTTCTTTTGTTCTTTTTACTACTTCTTATTATTTATTTTGACATTTTTCCTGTAGAGTTTTATCTTAAAAAAACAAGATAAAACACCACAAAAGGAAAAAGGAAAATACGACAATCAATAAGAAAAGAAATGAGTTCTTCTTTGTTGTATTTTTCTCTTCCCTTTTGCAGTGTTTTATCTTTGATCGTCCTTTCTCTCTAATTATTTATAGTATTGTACACTTTCTATTCTAAATGTTTATTCTTCGTCTTCTCTTATTTCGTAGAGTTTTATTTGAATTTTTATATTGAATTCTTATTCTTCGTTGTAAATTCTTATTTTTTAAGTTTTACCTTCAAGTTTTCTTTCATTCATCTTCTTCATTTGAATTTTTTCTTTTTTGTAGGGAATTAACGTCATTTACTCTTTTCCTTCTTTCATATTTGTAATTTCTTCTTTTTTATGAACGAATTTTATTTTCTAGTTTCTTTCTTCTCATTGGTTGTAAATTGTTCTTTTCTTCTGTAGAGTTTTATTATCATTTGCTTTATATTCTTCGTCTTTATATTTTTGTTTCGTTTTTTATTTGTAAAGTAAAGAAATTTCTACTAAAATATTCACTTTTTTGGCACTTTCTTCTTCTTTTTTGTGTAGAGATTTATCTTCTTTTTTTTAATAATAAAATATATTAAAATCCTTTAGTTCGTTGTAGAAAATTACCTTTTTTTCTTGTGGTTTATTGTAATTTCCTCTTTCCTTTTATCGGTTTTTCTCTACATTCATTTTATCTTTCTCCTCCGTAATATTTTTTTCTGTTGGGTTTTATTTTGCTTTATTATACATGTTTTTCTGTAGAGTTTTATTTTTATTGGTTTTCTTTTTCGTCTTCTTTCTTTTTTTGTAGAGTTGTATGGAGATACAACTCTAAAAAACGAATGGAGATTTATTTTTCTTTCTTCGTCTTCTTCTTTTCTTTTGTAGATTTGCCTCTTAATTTGTTCTTTCTTTCTTCCTTTATCTTTATTTGTTTTTTTCCTTCTTTTTCGCTGTAATTTCATTTGTAGAGTTGTATCTTCATTTATTATTTATCTACTTGTTGGTTTTAACTTCTTATTTCCTATTGTTATATTATAAAATTGCCTCTTCATTTGTTCTTTCTTTCTTCTTTTACCTTTATTTGTTTTTTCTTCCTTCTTTTTCGCTGTAATTTCATTTATAGAGTTGAATCTTCATTTATTTTTACTATCTATTTCATTGTTGTAATTTCTTATTTCCTATTGTTATATTATAGAGTTGCCTCTTCATTTGTTTTACATTAAAAATGAAATTATCTTATTCTTTAAAAAAAACATTCTGCTTAAATAAAAACTAAATAAATGGAAATTTAGTCAAATGTGAAGAAGATTAAAAACTTTTATATTATTATTCCATTATATATTATTATAGAATATATTAATAAGAAACGTTTTTTGTTTCTTCTTCAGTTTTGACTTAAAATCTTAGAACGATTATACTTGCAGTATAAGAAGAAGAAAATTTATGATTTCTCTACAGTTTAAACTTAAGGCAAAAGTGTAGTGTAAAGTGAAAATAGAAGATTTTTGACTTTATCAGAGTTTAAAGATAAGTCAAATGTGTAAGATTTATAATTCTTCCTCTTTTCTCAGTTTTGACATTCTTTCAAGGAATTAGGCCAAACGCAATCAAGAAGCAAGAAACGATTCCATCAATGAAACAGAAATAATAATAATAATGTCGTCGGTATTATTATTATTATTTCTGTTTCATTAATGGAATCGTTTCTTGCTTCTTGATTGCTTTTGGCCTAATTCCTTGAAAGAATGTCAAAAGTGATGAAAAAAGAAGAATTATAAATCTTAGAACGAAACTAGAATTATACTTGCAGTATAAGAAGAAAATTTATAATTTCTTTACAGATTAAACTTAAGACAAAAGTGTAGAAGTATGAATTTTTTTTTGACTTTATTAGAGATTAAACATTAGCGAAATTTGAAAAAGGAAGAAGAAGACATTTTTATTATTATTATTATTATTTATGTTTCAGTGATGGAGTTGTTTCTTGATTTTTAAACGCTTTTAGCCAAATTCCTTGAAAGATTAAACCAATAACAAAAGTGAAGATAAAAGAAGAATCATTTTTTGCTTTTTGTTAAAATTCTTTGCAAGATTAAACTAATATCAGAAATTAAGAAACAAAGGACCTTTTTGATTTCATTAGAGTTTGAAACCAAAAATCATGAAGAAATTAGATTTTGGAATTATGAATTCTTCTATGCTTGTTAAAAAAAACGTGTATTGATTCTTCCAATCCATTAAGGATTTAACTCGTGTAAAAAGTGAGGAAGAACAAAAAAAATGGATTTCATTGAAGATTAAACTTTTGTATATTCTAAAGAAGAAGAAAGGCGTCTTTTGTATTATAAATTTTTCTATACTGATAGGAAGGTTTTTTAAAATAATTTTCTCTTTATTTATTTTGGATTCAACTATTATGAATGAAAGATTAAATTACAAAACTGAGAGAAAGAAATAAAAATGCGAAGAAGACTTGATTACTAATTATTCCAAATTCTTTATTTCTTCTTTACTTTTGACTCAAATTCCATGAAAGATTAAAGTCATATCAAAAATGAACTCTATCCCAACCTCCAATCAGTAAAACATCATCAAAAATTATTTGAAAAATTTGTAGGAATAAATCTCTAAAAATTGCAATTGTTTTGTGTTTATTTATATTTTACAACTTTTAATTAAAACCCACGCTTATGTTTTACTGATTGGAGGGTGGGATAGAGGCCACCCACCCACCCTACATATACATAATAACATTAAATATTAATTGTTGATGATTTTGCTGCAAAACATAATAAAACATTGTATGTAATAAAAAATAAAGCTTAATACAAATTTAAGTTTAAATATAAATGATCTTCTATAGCTAATATTACCAAATATAGATTTAAAGTCTGCCCACCCATCATGAATAAAATTTGTACTAAATTACTCACTCAAAAGATTAACTTTTGAATTCCTTTTTACTCAAAAAGTTTTGTAATTAATTTTACTCCAAACCTCGAGACGATCAGTAATTAAAATTTATATGTATATGTAGGGTGGGTGGGTGGCCTTTATTCCACCCTCCAATCAGTAAAACATCATCAAAAATTATTTGAAAAATTTGTATGAATAAATCCCTAAAAATTGCAATTATATTGTGTTTATTTATATTCTTAAAAGTTTAATTAAAACTCTTGCTTATGTTTTACTGATTGGAGGGTGGGATAGAGGCCACCCACCCACCCTACATTTACATGATAATTTTAAATACTAATCGCTGATGATTTTGCTGCTAAAAACAATAAAACCTTGTATGTAATAAAAAATAAAACAAAATCAAAATTTAAGTTTAAATATAAATGACTTTCTATAGCTAATCTTATCTAATTTTGATTTAATGTCAGCCCACCCATCATGCATAAAAAATGTATTAATTTACTCAATCAAAATTGTATCTTTTCAATTTCTTTTTTATTCAAAAAGTTTTATAATTAATTTTACTCCAAACCGCGAGACAATCAGTAATTGAAATTTCAATGTATATGTAGGGTGGGTGGGTGGCCTCTATCCCACCCTCCAATCAGTAAAACATCACCAAAAATTATTTGTAAAAATTTGTATAAATAATTCTCTAAAAATTGCAATTATTTTGTGTTTATTTATATTAAAAAACTTTTAATTAAAACCCACGCTTATGTTTTACTGATTGGAGGGTAAGATAGAGGCCACCCATCCACCCTACATATACATAATAACATTAAATATTAATTGTTGATGATCTTGCTGCAAAAAATAATAAAACCTTGTATGTAATAAAAAATAAGGCATCATCCAAATTTAAGTTTAAATATAATTGACTTTCTGTAGCCAATATTATCTAATTTGGATTTAGAGTCTGCCCACCCATCATGTATCAAATTTTTACAAAATTACTCACTTGACAGATTACCTTTTGAATTCCTTTTTATTCAAAAAGTTTTGTAATTAATTTTACTCCAAACCGCGAGACGATCATGAATTGAAATTTCAATGTATTTGTAGGGTGGGTGGGTGGCCTCTGCCCCACCCTCCAATCAGTAAAACTTCAACAAAAAATATTTGAAAAATTTGTATGAATAAATCTCTAAAAGTTGCAATTATTTTGCGTTCATTTATATTTTGCAACTTTTAATTAAAACCCTCGCTTATGTTTTACTGATTGGAGGGTGAGATAGAGGCCACCCACCCACCCTACATATACATAATAACATTATGTATAATTGTAATTGATGATTTTGCTGCAAAAAATAATAAAACCTTGTATGTAATAAAAAATAAGGCATCATCCAAATTTAAGTTTAAATATAATTGACTTTCTGTAGCCAATATTATCTAATTTGGATTTAGAGTCTGCCCACCCATCATGTATCAAATTTTTACAAAATTACTCACTTGACAGATTACCTTTTGAATTCCTTTTTATTCAAAAAGTTTTGTAATTAATTTTACTCCAAACCGCGAGACGATCATGAATTGAAATTTCAATGTATTTGTAGGGTGGGTGGGTGGCCTCTATCCCACCCTCCAATCAGTAAAACATAAACGAGGGTTTTAATTAAAAGTTGCAAAATATAAATAAGCACAAAATAATTTCAATTTTTAGAGATTTATTCATACAAATTTTTCAAATATGCATGATAACATTAATTGCTAATCGTTGATGATTTTGCTGAAAAAAACAGTCTAACTCTTTATGTAATAAAAAATAAAACAAAATCAAAATTTAACTATAAATGACTTTCTATAGCCAATATTATTTAATTTAGAATTAAAGTCTGCCCACCCATCATGTATCAAATTTTTACTAATTTATTCACTCAGAAGATTACCTTTTGAATTTTTCTTATTCAAAAAATTTTTTAATTAATTTCATTGGATTCAGCGAGACGATAAGGAATTATAGTTTATAAGTATATGTAGGGTGGGTGGGTGGCCTCTATCCCACCCTCCAATCAGTAAAACATTATCAAAAATTATTTGAAAATTTTGTTTGAATAAATCTATTAAATTTTGCAATAATTTTATGTTTATTTACGTTTTACAACTTTTAATTAAAACCCTCGGTTATGGTTAACTGATTGGAGGGTGGGTTAGAGATTACTCAAGAAAAAAAAAATTGATTAATCAATGCTTAAAAAATATTCTTCTATATTGAAACTTTTCTTTTTTCTCTTTTATTTATATTGAACATATCTTACTTCTTTTTTAGTTCTGACTTAATTTCACAAAACGAAGCGATAATTTAAGGCTTCACATCAGGAATACTATCATCTGCTCTTAGTACTCACGGCTATTATTAATTCATTCATTCATTCTTTCATAGGAAAGCAGTTAAGTTACGATGGTGAAGATGAGGGGGTAATGGGTGGTATTCCGCAGGGTTCGATATTAGTGCCTTTACTACGGAACATCACCAAAGTAAAGTCAATTAACGGTTATATTCACACATTGACAAGTTCGTTTAACGGAAAAAAACCAATCCTTAAGAATAAGATTAATCCCCTCGGGGAACTTACTTTCTTATCACCTTAAGCGTTCCTAATTAGAAACGAATGTTGTATGGATTAATTGTTTTAAACAGACAAAGCCTCATCCGTGATTTGTAAGTGGTGTCTTAGAGATTACGATAAAAGTATTATTTCTACGTGATGGTAGATAACATTCAGTTTTAGGCATTATTTATGTGTAATGAAGATTTATTTTTGATTCCTTGAGAAAGCTGTGTAATGTTTTTTATGTTATGAATTAATTAGATAGAATGATTGTATTTTAAACTAAATATCTGTCACCATAATCATCAACATCATGTATTGAGAAAAAGTTAACGAAAACGTGCAGAACAGATTAAAAAATGTTTATAAAAAGTGTAATGTTAGTACCTATTAAAAATTTATATTGTCGACCAGTAAATATCTACATCACTCTAAACCTACAATAAAGAAATGTATTCAATCGGTTATGCAAACAAATAAATTAATATGATTTAATAATAAAATATATTAATGTCCTTTAGTTCAATGTTTGTCAATTATTATTTAATATGATTTGATATTATTACGAAACTAAAAAAAATATGTGATTTATCATTAATATCGATAAATAAAACACAATTTTTTATAGTGGAAAACACTTAAATATCGCGTTAAAGCACATTTTTGTAGTGACATAAAATTATAAACATTAAATTTTCAATGAAACAAAATAATTATTATCTAATCCCACACCCAGTTAATGTAATCCACCTTTAGATTAAAGTGTGTAATAATTAATCACGGGAAAAAACTAGAATTACAAAATGGCACTCAAATACTTTCACTTGGTAATTTTCATGAAACCGGTTTTATTTTTGAACTCTCTATTAATAATTTAATCGATTTATGAAATTAATTTTTTTTGAACCCTTTAATTATTCTCGTGCGGAGCGAGTTTATTAATTACGGCGTATTAAAATTGATAAGGAAATAATGATTGTTTTACGTGAATTCTCCTACCTGTGGACTTGGAGGAGCGGAGAAGCGTCGCGACGGCACGATCAACTCACGTCACAGGACAGAGACTCGTGCGTCTCGCGTACCACTCACAATCAATACCGACGCCGGCGCTACATTCATTCCGTCCACATAGAGAGATAGATACACGGTGGAGGCAAGAGGGAGAGTGCGAGCGTCGGGGCGTGTGGGTTGTGCGCCCCCACGTTAATACAAGACAAAAAATAGACCGCCCCCGCCGACAGTATTACAATTTACATACGGCGCTTCGCTCTTCCGCTCTTTCTCTACCCACTTAATGCATCGTTTATTTACGACGGCCACCACCATGAAGAATTATCGAGGGCTTATTTGCAGTCGAGCAACAGTACGACTTGTTGAATGGAATTCGTAATTTACACCCCATTGATTAATATGATAATGGTGGAGAAAATTGTTATTAATTTTAACGTAAAAAAATACTAATTAATAATAATTAATTAATAATTGTGTCCCTATCAATAAGAATAACGATCTTATCTTATATTAAAAATAATCAATTATTATAATGAAGTTATTTGTTTCAATAAAAACAATCCCCCACATCCAGAATTTATCCTTTGATTAATCGATTATTATTTAAATTATTACTAAAAACTTTTCCCTTAATAATCATAAAATTGGATTATAGGTAATATTAAAGAAAACGTAAATTACATTATCACGTGATATTATTCTCATTATCGACGTATTGTGTGATGGCGATCAAATAATTGATACAATCATCATTCAAATCGACGTCGAAGGACTTTTCCAGTGCGACCATTCCCTTTTCATCGAGCCAGTTCATGTTCTTGAGACAGTCTCCGATGTTTCTGAGGGCGTTGTGGAAGAACGTCCAGAATTGCAGGGCGGTCTGGAGTAGTCGAGTTAAGGAGGGCACGCTCCATGATCCTTTAAGTAGTTGTGATTGCCCGTCCCAGTCCAGATTCAGAGTGGAGCTCTCCAGCACCAGCAGTTTATTCCTCAAATCCTGGTTGGCTTTACTTAATTTCGCCCTGTGTAAATAGAAACAAGAAAATGTAGAGATTAAACCTAATGGATACACTGTTATTTCCAGTTTTAATTGAAAATTTATAAAAATACATTTATTAAGAATTATCAGTAGAAGTTTCATGCAATTGTTTTAAGTATTTTAGAAGTTATGATTGTTTTTCTGCAAAAAGTAAGATTTTCAAAAATAATTTTTAAGTTTGGATCATCGCCATTTTTAATAGAGTGAAGTTAGCAGAGTTTTAATTGAAAATTTATAAAAATACATTTGTTAAGAATTGTCAGTACGAGTTTCATTCAATTGTTTTAAGTATTTTAAGAGTTATGATTGTTTTTCCGCAAAAAGTCGGATTTTAAAAATAATTTTTAAGTTTGAACCATCACCATTTTTAGTAGAGTGAAGTTAACAAAGTTTTAATTGAAAATTTATAAAAATACATTTGTTAAGAATTGTCAGTAGGAGTTTCATTCAATTGTTTCAAGAATTTTAGGAGTTATGATTGTTTATCCGCAAAAAGTCGGATTTTCAAAAATAATTTTCAGGTTTGGACCATCACCATTTTTAATAGAGTGAAGTTGGCAAAGTTTTAATTTAAAATTTATAAAAATACGTTTATTAAGAATTGTTAGTAGTAGTTTCATTCAATTGTTTTAAGTATTTTATGAGTTATGATTGTTTTTCCGCAAAAAGTCGGATTTTCAAAAATAATTTTCAGGTTTGGACCATCAGCATTTTTAATAGAGTGAAGTTAGCAAAGTTTTAATTACAAATTTATAAAACCACATTTGTTAGGAATCGTCAGTAGGAATTTGATTCAATTGTTTTAAAAATTTTAGGAGTTATGATTGTTTTTCCGCAAAAAGTCAGATTTTCAAAAATAATTTTCAAGTTTGGACCATCAAACTTAGCAAAGTTAGCAAAGTATTAATTGAAAATTTATAAAACTACATTTGTTAAGAATTGTCAGTAGTAGTTTCATTCAATGTTTTAAGTATTTTAAGAGTTATGATTGTTTTACTGCAAAAAGTCGGATTTTCAAAAATAATTTTCAAGTTTGGACCATCACCATTTTTATTAGAGTGAAGTTAGAAAAGTTTTAATTAAAAATTTATAAAAATACATTCATTAAGAATTGTCAGTAGGAATTCCATTCAATTATTTTAAGTATTTTAAGAGTTATGATTGTTTTTCCACAAAAAGTCGGATTTTAAAAAATAATTTTCAGGTTTGGACCATCAACATTTTTAGTAGAGTGAAGTTAACAAAGTTATAATTGAAAATTTATAAGAATACATTTATTAAAAATTGTCAGTAGGAGTTTCACTCAATTGTTTTAAGTATTTTAAGAGTTATGATTGTTTTTCCACAAAAAGTCAGATTTTCAAAAATAAATTTCAGGTTTGGACCATTACCATTTTTAATAGAGTGAAGTTAGCAAAGTTTTAATTGAAACTTTATAAACATGCATTTGTTAAAAATTGTCAGTAGGAGTTTCATTCAATTGTTTTAATTATTTTAGGAGTTATGATTGTTTTCCTGCAAAAAGTTGGATTTTCAAAAATAATTTTCAGGTTTGGATCATCACCATTTTTAATAATAGAGTGAAGTTAGAAAAGTTTTCATCGAATATTTATAAAAATACAATTATTAAGAATAGTCAGTAGAAGTTTCATTCAATTGTTTTAAGTATTTTAAGAGTTATGATTGTTTTACTGCAAAAAGTCGGATTTTCAAAAATAATTTTCAGGTTTGGATCATCACCATTTTTAATAGAGTGAAATTAGCAAAGTTTTAAATGAAAATTTATTAAAATACATTTGTTAAGAATTGTCAGTAGTAGTTTCATTCAATTGTTTTAAGTATTTTAGGAGTTATGATTATTTTTCCGCCAAAAGTCGGAATTGAATTATCAATCCATTGACAATCCAGATTTATTTTAATTATTTTATCTATATTTATTTGAATAATTATTTCGTTTATAAAACTTACACGCATTTATTCAACATAACCAAATCCTCTTCAATACCCGTCATGATGTTATACTCCAGCGTTTTCTTCGACTCGGCGAAATCCTCAATGTATTTAATATTAGCCCTAAAAAATAAATGAATTAATTAATTAAATAAAACAAAAAATAATTGAAGAATTTTAAAGCCGCCGCCTACTTACTCGTGAACGTAACGAAATTGTTCGGCACGGTTGGCAACACCGCGCACGATCGGCGCAGATTCCTGTAATGTCGACCGCCATGCATCCACGTGCGGCACGAGGATTTTACAGAAATTCGTCACGTTCTTACGCACTAATACCTCCACCTCACTCTCCATTATTCTATAAGTCTTTTACAATATAACTGGGTGATAATTATAATTATAAACAACACACAACACTGAAAATAGACAATAGGATGGCCTGGCGTGTTGACAAGAGTGGTTTGATGCAACATAGATGGCGCCACAGGTAAAAAATTTAAAGTCTAAATTATAACTAATAATTTAATTAATACGTTTATATATAAATCTAAAATAAGTAATACAGTTTTTTATCTACATATTATTACCGTTATTAAAAAGGTGCTCTATTATATGTGTGCTAGTAAAATAAAAATCTTTAGTAGTTGAATAAATCATATAAACTTATCGTTTTGTGAATTTAAAAATAAAAAAAGGTAAGATACTCTTGATAAGGCTGTATAAAATGCGAATCAATTATTTTCTCATTTTTTATCGTCTGTATTTTAATACATAGTATAATCCATAGATAAATTTAACAAAATGTTTACTTTGTTTGTAATACAAAGTAAATTGTGTTTAATTTATTATTAGTGATGTATAACGAAGTAGCACCCACCATCGTAAATGAGAAAATATAAGGTATTAATTAATTAATAACAAAGTCACTAAAATATGTCGATTAAAAGACTAAAATATGCTTTAAACAAGCATTAAAAATATAAAAGATACTACGGAATGTATTCTGGGGCAGTATTTATAATATACAATCATGGGTTTGATTGGAAGATCCTCCGATGAAGAGAACTCCACCCGTCCCCCTTTCGACTAATGTTTTGAGTATATTTACATATTTATTATTTATGTGAACTCCGCCTGTGATTCTTTCGTAGAAAATTTTATGTAGGTTTTTTGTAATTTGTGTTTGTATGTATTTTTTTAGAAAGAATACCAAAGATGTAATAAATAAATAAATAAATATATATTACAAATAATTATTTTGTTAGAAAGGACTATACTATGCTACAGTTTTATAATGTAACCCATATAATTAATCCCATTTCTACCATAACTATTAAAAATTGATTGTGGTTAGCGATTGTCGTGCATCACAAGATGATCACGATTAGAGCCCGAAACACCAATCCAAATTAAGCATTACACTGTTGATAATTACTAGTAGTTAAAAATATCCCTTTCTACACTGTTTTTATTATACTTTGTGTTTGAAATGTACATATAGTGTATAATAAGAACGGTGAAGATAAGGATATTTTTATCTACTATTAATTATTACTCTACTCTTCACGTACTCAAATATTCAATAAAAAATTACACTGTTGATCAGTCAACGATTATAGTATTTTTTAAATAAATAAATGTGTATAAAGTTAATGCTTGTTATGATAAATTCTTGATGGAACCGGATGTATAAGTTTGGTGGAGAAAAGCACTTGTTATGTTCCATATTTTTATTTACAATTTCCTGACACGTGTTTCGAACTTTGCATTTCATTAATAACAAGTGCTTTTCTTCACCAAACAATTAAATGTGTATATTTCCTTAATATTATTAGAGATGTTTTTCATCATGAGTATTAATTAATGCAATGTATTAAATTGACAAGGGTGTTACTGTGTGAAATTCCATAATATATGAGGTAAATAAAAAAAACTGTTGCACAAGTAAAAACTGTTTAACTTGGTTTATATCATACTGACTTTATTTAGTGACTATAGTTTCGACAATTTTTTATCAAACTAGAAGTCTTGATAATGACAAGTTGAAATTGTCGAAACTATAGTCACTAAATAAAGTCAGTGTTATACAAACCAAGTTAAAAAGTTTTTTATTTGTGAAGAATAATGTATAACGAAGTAGAAGCCTCCACCGTTAACAGTTTAAAACTGTTGCAGTTTCGACAATAAATTTGTGAAGTTTCAAATTGAGTGCTTAATTTACCTTATATAATTTAATGTAATTGCTGATTAAAATTGCACATACCTTTAAAATATTATTTCCTTAGTGAGATAAGGCCCAATGCTAATATAACAGCTAATAGTTATATATTTCTGGCATTCCATACTGTTTTTCTACTAACAAAGTCACTTTATTAGTATAAATAAAGTAAAAAGTTTGCTTACAATTTACTTGTTGTTTACACAAAACATTCCTCAAATGTTTTCAAGCATGGCTTACTTGATTAAATTAAATTTTAATAATTTTAAGGCTTAATACAAACAAATATTAATGGTGCTTTAGAGTGACGGGCTCATTTACACACACACACACAAATACACAAATGGCACATGGTGGAAGGACCACGTGGTCGAAACCCAAACACTACTACTACTACAAACAAATATAGAGAATAAAATCGATTTAATCTAGTTTTATTCTCTATATTTGTTCATACTGTTTCTAGATTTGCATTAAAATAATATACCTTTAATGTAATATAATATTATGGCTCAGAAATTTAAAACTTATCATTAAAATAATATTTTTAAATATAAAGTGCCATTGAAATGATTTACTCTATGTACATACTTTTTAAAATAAAAAAATTATCTCAATATTTTAAAATTTGTACATAAAACTAAAAGAAAATAATTCGAAAATTCTTAAAGATGTGAAAAATTTAATAACTTAAAATAAATAACTCTTACTAGTTGTAGTTGTGTCTATATTACCGAAATTAATTTAATGCATTAGTATTTATTTATAATTCAGATGTTGGACATCTCAAATAAATTTTAAAAACAGTATAAGCGTTGATTGAAATATTGTATAGATACCCAACCCACATGTATTTAATCGAGTCACCTCTAAACTGATCCCTCTTTTCCCCGCCTATCCCGACCGTCACAGTAAAGTGCTGCTGCGGTGATAATTTTTTGAAATCCTATGTGTGTGGCAGTCAGTGGTGTTAAATAGAATTAAGGCCTAAACCTGAACTAGTTCGACACGCTAAAATCGTATTTTGTCGTGCATTCGGGACAACTCGAGGTTCATGCTGGTTGGATTTGATAGTGTCTAACCTGTAGACATCATATGTATCTATCCCTTTTTATATTCACCCAATCCACCTTTCAATACATACGCACGGGGAACATCGATGATTCATTATTTGTGCGAGTGGAGCTATAAAAAATCCCGAAATGAATTTCACATGTTTATTTGGAAATTAAATGGAACACATCATCCTGGCCCAAGCGGCATAATATAAAGATGTTGTTTTAGTTGTGTACGAATCATTAAGTAGACAAACCGCCAAATTTATGATCGAGCGTATCAAGTTACTGTTTCGAAATATATACGCACGGGGAATTATGCGACATAAACAATAATATCCATTTATATTGGATTTAATATACTAATTGTATTATATCTACTGGAATGTTTAAATTGCTGCCTTAATAAATTAAAAATAATGGAAATTATATATAATTAAAATTATATTTCCTACTGTTTCTTCCTTATTTTAATGAATTACAATATAATATTATTAAAAAATTTAATGCAAATACGTGAACTTAATTTTTTTAGTTTGTATACATTCATTTAATGTTGAATTTTGATTATATTTCATAGAGTATATTAAATGTATATGTGAATAATAATTATAATAAGAATAATAATATCTTTATTTTTAGATTAGGTCAGGTTAGGTTAGGTTTAGGTGAGGTTAGATTAGATTAGATAAGTTCAACAAATGTGATTAATAACAATATCTTTATTTTATGGTTAGGTCAGGTTAGGTTAGGTTTAGGTGAGGTTAGATTAGATTAGATAAGATCAGCATATATGAGTATTAATAATAATAATTAATATATTGAAAATTTATTTGTTAATATGTTTAGGTTAATTAATATTTCTAGATGAACTTGCAACAGAATGACTTAATTAAAATGTATACAAAATAATTTACATTTATTATTAAGAAAGAATGGTTGAAATAGAAAAAAAATTAGTGTTACTTCTTTGATCTGAATTTTCTTGGCCGATTTTTTATAAATTAAAATGAAATAATTATTTTATCATGAAAATTTATTTTTCATGTTAATCAATTGGTAGTTAAAATGTAAATAAATTTCTGTTGACGCTTCCTAATTATCACTTATTTGTACTCGTATGCTAGAAAAATTTGATTCATATTCACACGATGATGAGTTTCGCCATATCCTGCGCGCGTGTACAATTAAGCAGTGTTTATAGACGCCGATAAAAGACGATCGTTAATTTCGCGGCATCCCATTAATAACGATTTATTGATGTTAAAATAACTTCTTTATATTAAGCCGCTCGGGACGGTTTGATATAGTCGCAAATTAAATATATCTGCAATATTAGCATCATATGCATAGGTACAGTAACTGTTACACATTTACAAATAAATAAATTATCTTTGTCAAGATTTATAGCTGATAACTTAATAATACCTTTGATTGATATATTCAATTAATGACAATACAGTATTATTCCCAGAGGAAATTACATGCCACTGTTGCCTAAAATAATTTTGTATTATAAACATATTTTAATGTGACTGGTTTGGCTTACAAATTCAGCGGCAGACAATGCTTAACAATTTTGATGAATTTGATTACTTTTTGTCAATCCTCGATTGTTGCATATCAGATCTGCTGAACATATTTTCAACCTATTTTAGTAATATATTACAATATTTCAATCAACGGTATAAGTTTATAAAATATATTTTAGGTTAGGCAACCCAATTTACACAAATATTTTATTAAGTGGGTAAAAAGGAATTGAAAATCTTTTTCGTTTAATTAATACTTACATAATCTTATCGTGTTATTTAGATTTTATAACCAATTTATTTACATTTAATTAACTAATAATTTAAAAATACGAAACACTTGGTAAACAATGAGTCTAATCAAATAGTCCTAATAAAACTTAGTTGTAAATTTACTTTTTGTAAATTATTCATTAAATTATACGCAAAAAAAAACTATTTTTAATAATTTGTTCAGTTTTGAATTCTCTACAACTATTTGTTATATAAATTTCATGTAACTCCTATAGTTTATTAGCAATAGGCAAAAAAGTCAAAATTTTTCATTTTTAATTTTTTTCTCCCAAGTAAGGCTGCATTCTGACCGGGCCACTTTTAGAAGCGCTGCTAACGGACCACTAACGCGCGTTAGTGGCGCGTTAGTGGTGCGTTAGTGGTCCGTTAGCAGCGCTTCTAACGCACGACTAACGCGCGTAGAAGCGCTGCAGGCTGAAGGCAGCTCTTTAATTTTATTAATGAAATTTTCAGTATTGAAATGGTTTATCGACGATGCCATTGTATTGTAGTTTAGCGTGATCTTTTTTAATTTTTCGCTGGTTCGAACTTCATCACTTATTACGGATGCAGATAAATAATGAGCGAAAATAAAATACTTCGTTGCACTTATATATCTATTCACCATTAATAGAAAATTAATATTTGTATAATTACACGTGTGCGTATGACAAAATTAACAGTTATGAGTTTGTATGAACGTAGAATAAAAAGATTTTTATATTTTTACTTTCCCTATATTTTCCCTATATAGGGGAAGTATTGTTTTCGTGCATGAAAATGTCTGTGGGCGCTGTATCTTAAAAACGAATGATACGATTGAGATGAAACTTTAAACTTAAGGTTTAATCGTGAAATACTGGAACTGAAAAAATTTTGATGAACATTCAAAAACCGGAAGTGGATGTTTACTCGAGGCCGTTTTTTGTTTTTTTTTCCAATTTTCTTTAATATGAAAAATATTACAAAACTTTTCAAACAAAAGTTAAAGAGAATGAGACATTGGATAAGTTTTATTAAAACATATTTTTCACAAAATACTTATCTTTCGAGAAAAATATTAAAAATTAAAAACTTTGACGCATTTAGCCAATTACTAATAAACGATACGAGTTACATGAAACTTATATTATAACTAATTACAGAGAATTTAAAAGTGGACAAATTATTAAGAATAGCTTTTTTGCGTAAACCTAATAGTTTTCGAGTAAAATAAAGGAAACGTACTACGATGGCCACATCCCAATTTCATTTTATTTTCATCTTCCTACCTAAAAGTGGCCCGTAGTGGCGCTTCTAACGCAACCACGACGCGCGTCTGTAGCGGCCACTAAAAAACGCGCGTGTGTGTGAATGCACCCATTTGATTCTATGCTTTGCCAGCCGACGCGCCACTTTTTGTGGCCGCCACTCGCGGCGGAACGAACTGCTAGAACCGTCTGTGGCCAGCGTTTTTCTGTGGCGTGGCTACGTGTGAATACCACCATTTACTTACAGCCTTTGTCACCTGCAGCGCGTCTCCGACGCGCCACGCAGTGGCCCAATGTGAATGGCTTCTAAGGAACTTTATGAAAAAAATGTTTTAATAAAACTTGTTCTCATACTCATTCTCTTTAACTTTTGTTTGAATGTTTTTTTGTAATATTCTTCAGATTTAGAAAATTCTCGACAAAAAACAAAAATCGCCTCGAGTAAACACCCACTTTCGATTTATGAATATTCACCAAGCCTTTCAGTTCCAGTTTCTAACCGTACAACCTTAAGTTTAAAGTTTCACCTCAATCGAATCATTCGTTTTTGAAATACAACGCCCATCAACAGACACGCACAAAAATCAGTGCAATTGACTCAGGGGACTTCAAAGCGGATATTTCCGCAAAAAATATCACGAAAACAATACTTCCCCTATATACTATATAGAGAAAGTAATAAGGTTGTATTAGTGTTAAGAAATTTAACATTTTATAGTTCTTTTGATTAATTTTACACGTCTATACATTACTAAAATTATAATTAATATAATTAAATATGGTTTAATATATATTTAAAATACCAATATTAGTTATTTAAAGCCAATTTTATAGTAATAATCAATATAAGAATATTTTTATAAAATTTCACTATATGCAACCCAACTTACAATTGACACGATTTATTATACACCCAATTAGGGAATCAAATTTTGTTGATTTAGTTACTTGAAGTTAATAATAACTTTGATTAAAATACTTAGAACTTTTCTTTAATATTTTGACATTGAAGAAAGGTTTTAAGTGTTTTAACCAGTTTGGGAATCAAAGTTCCACGCTTAGACAACAGAGGACACCTTAATAGTAGTAATAGTAGTGTGTCTGTCGACTACATGGTCCTTCCGCCTTAATAGTATTATCTTGCATTATATTTATGTATTTCCATTGATGTTTGACGAAATAAAGCACTAATAACCGTTTTTCACAACTTTATATTGATTGATTGATTGATTGATTTATATTTGATTGGTATGTTATAAATGTTATAAATGTAAATTGTATGAGTGGTTGCATAGCGTGAATTTAGATCGAAGAGGCGCGAGCTGAGAGCGCGAATGAGAGGTTTGACAGGTTGGCGGGGAAGAAGGGGGAAACGGCGGGAACAGGAGGCGTCTCGGCGCTTTTAGGAACGAGCAAGCGTGGTGAGCGGAGTGTGCGAGCGAGGAGAGACTGAAGCGAGGTGAGCGAAGAGAAGTTATCAAAGTGAATGAGGGAGTTTAGCGAGTTGAGCGGGAGTGTGAGCGAGTAGTGTGAGTACGGTGTATTGTTATTCTTAAATAAAGACTAGGCGAGTTGTTGTTAACGATTACTCTGGTGATATTCTTCTGACCCGCGACGTCCTGACAAAACGTAATTATAACATCAGAAGTGGGATATCCCGAAGACAATCATAGAGTTAATCGCGAGTGCGTGTAAGGTGTGGCGTGGCGAGGCGAGAAAACTTTGGGGTTGGGTCAGTAAAGTTTAGGCGCGGTCGGCGTGGCGCGGCGCGAAAGCGCGAAAGACAACCTAACATTTTTCGGCGCGGTGAGTGCGGGAAGGTCGACAATGGAGTCAACAGATGGCGCAGCGGGCGGTGCGGCAGCACCAACAGCTGATCCTGGAATGCGGGAGATAATGGCGATGATGCTGCAGGAAAATGCGCGGCGTGATGCGTTGATGCAGACGATGTTCAACCAACTAGCGAATAATACAACAACTGTAAGTGTAGGAGTGATGCCGGAGGTTTTGAGCGGCATCCCAGCGTTTGGTGGGTATCGGGAAGACGGACGAAGGTGGCTGCAACAGCTGAACAGCGTACAGGCGCTACACCATCTCACAGATGAATACATCTTCGAAACGGCGCGAAACAAATTAGTGCGAGGTGCGCGTGAGTGGTATGAGGGCGTTCGTACGGCGGTAACGACGTGGGCGCAATTTAAAAACGCGTTCGAACAGACATTTTTCGTGCGGGAGAGCCAAGTGGACAATTTGAACAAAATGATGCAGCGGGTGCAACTCAGGGATGAAGCCGTAGATCAGTATTTGTTCGCGAAAGTGGCGTTGTGTCGTAAATTAGATTTGGCGTTCGCGGAAGTAAAAGAACAAGTTCTGGCGGGTTTGTGGTCACGCGACTGCTACAATGTTATGTTGGCGAAGGTTCATGCATCGGCAGACGAACTATTGCATGATTTGGTTGAATTTGAGCGGCTAGAAGGTACGCGTCGTGCGGTTGTAAGTAAAAGTCGAGAGGCGCGTCCGAGCGCGAAACCGTCGGAGCCGACGCGCTCCAACGTGACAGCTTCAGCGGGGCCTGCGAGACCATCGGCAACACCAACTGCTCGAAACTCCAGCGAGGGAAGGAAGTGCTTCCAGTGCGGCGAGGTGGGACATTTGGCGTCGAGGTGCGCGCGACTTAAGTGCTTTGTTTGCAAGCAAGAGGGCCACAAAAGCAACGCATGCCCGAAGGTAAAGTGCTTTAAATGCCAGGGTGTTGGTCACATGTCTGGCGCGTGTCCGCTTAAGCAAGAGGTGCTTTTTGTGAGGAAGGTTCAGAGGAAAAAGAGTTTCCGAAAACTGGCGATCATCAATGGCGAGCACGAAGTCGAGGGAGTGTTTGACACAGGCGCGGCGGAGTGCATCTTAAAAGAGAGCGAGGCGAAGCGAATGAATTTGGCGATGGACGAAACGCGATGTGAGTCTTTTAACGGGTTCGGAGCGCCGCACCGTGTAAGCTCACTCGGGGTGGTCACCGTGGATTTAAAAGTGGGCACAGCGATGGTGAGGGAGTTGGAGATTCACGTTGTTCCGAACGATGTGATGGGTCCTAACATGTTGATTGGCGAGACCTTTTTATTAAATCACCATGTCAAGTGGCGGATTGAGAGTGGCGAGGTGAGTGTTGAAGCGGTGGAAGATCCGTTTGAGGATCTGCAGACCGAGGAGTTTGCAGAGATTTTGACAATTGAAAGGGCGAAGCCATTGCCCGAGGGGGAGATGATCATTGGGCCGGAATTGAGGCCGGAAGAGCGAGAAATTTTGATTAATGTGTTGCAGGAGAACCGCGATTGCTTTTCGCAGTCACTTGCCGAGATGGGATGCACACATTTAATGCAGGTGGATATCCGCGACAATGGAATCCCCGTGAGGCGAAGGCCCTATAAGGTTAGTGCGGATGACAGGGCGACAATCAAGCAGATTGTAGAGGAGTGGAAGGAAGCGGGGCTAGTAAGGGAAACACAGTCACCTTATGCGAGTCCAGTGCTCTTGGTGCCAAAGGCGAACGGCGAGAAGAGATTGGTGATCGACTTTCGTTTCCTAAACAACCAAACAGAGCGGGTGAACTATCCGATCCCTCAGATCGAGGAACAGTTTTTGACGCTAGCGGGTAACAAGTTATTCACGACTTTGGATTTGGCAAATGGATATCTGCAAATTCCATTGACTGAGGCGGCGAAGCAGAAGACAGCGTTTATCACCCCCGACACGACAGGCGAGTTCGAGCGATTGTGTTTTGGGCTAACAAATGCGCCCTACGAGTTCTGTCGGATGATGAATGAGGTATTCGGTGAGTTGAACGGGCGCGAGATAGTTTACTATCTAGATGACATTTTGATTCCGGCGGCGAATTTCGAAATGTTTGTTGAGCGGTTGAAGAAAGTATTGGTGCGGGTGAGGAGTGCGGGTTTAACATTGAAACTAACGAAATGCCGATTTGCGATGCCGAGCGTCGAATTTTTGGGCTTCAGCGTGGGCGAGAAGGGCATTCAACCGGGAGTGCCAAAAACGCGGGCGATCGAGGAGTTTCCACCACCTAGGAATGAGCACGAGGTGCGCAGATTTCTTGGGCTGACGGGATACTTCCGTAAGTTTATTCCGAACTATGCGCGGAAAGTGCGGGCGATTAGCGACTTAACGCGTAAGGACAAGGCCTTTGTGTGGGGCGAGCGTGAGAACAGTTTGTTTGAGGGACTTGAAGCGCGAATTAGTTGGGCGACCAGTATTACGTGCGTTCGACGAGCGAGCGCAAACCGAGCTACATACTGACGCGAGCGCGGAAGGATTAGCGGGTATGCTATTACAGCGCGATAATGAAGGCGAGTTGCGTTTGGTGCATTGCGTGTCTAAAAAGACAACTGACGCCGAGAGAAATTACCACTCGAGCCGACTCGAGTTACTCGCGGTGGTCTGGTGCGTTGAGAGACTACGAACGTATTTGTTGGGCGTAGAGTTTACTATAGTGACGGACTGTCAGGCGTTGATCTATCTCAACGAGAAGAAGGCGTGGAAACCACAGATCGCGCGGTGGTATAGTCTTCTCATGGAGTATCGTTTCACGATTCGACATCGTGCGGGCGTGCGAATGGCGCATGTGGACGCTCTTAGTCGGGCACCCGTGGAAAACGCGAGAGATACTATAGACGAGTGCGCGCAAAGACTTGATGTGTTTCAGGTAGTTCGTGTGGAGGAAGTGGACTTAATCCAGCGCGATGATCCACGACTGCGAGAGCTAGTGGAGCTTCTTCAGCGACCCCAAGAAGAGCTCACGAGAGGCGAGAAGAATCGAGTTGTCAACTATCAACTCGATGAGGGGCGACTGGTGAGACAGGTGACGGTGAACGGCGAGCAGCGCGTGCTCTACGTCATTCCGTCATCAATGAGGAAGTCAGTGGTGGTCCAGTACCACAACTGTATGGGACATTTTGCGGAAGAGAGGACGGTGGCCAAGATTCTGCGGAACTTCTGGTTTCCGTCGATGAGGGCGTATGTGAGGCGACACATCCGAGGGTGTATGGAGTGTTTGTGGGGAAAGACCCCGGGCGGAAGGCGTGCGGGATTATTAAATCCAATTCCCCCTACCCTTAGACCCTTCCAGCGTGTCCATATCGATCATTTGGGTCCTTTTCCCCGGAGTATGCGTGGAAATTCGTATTTGTTGATTATAACGGATTCTTTTTCCAAATACTCAAGGTTGTATGCGGTGCGAGGAACAACGGCGAGGGAGTCGGTGCAGATTCTGCAGGACTATTTCCATGAGTATGGTAACCCTGACATGGTGGTGAGCGATAGAGGGACGGCGTTCACGGCAGTGGAGTTCGAGGAGTTCTGCCAGCGAGAGGGCGTACACCACACACTCATCGCAACCCATCGCGCACAGGGAAACGGTCAGGTCGAGCGAGTAAACCGGACTGTGGTCCCGGTAATTTTGGCGTCCCTTGAGCAGGAGACCGAATGGGACAGGCGAATTCGCGAGGTGGAGCGAGACATAAACCGTAGCGAGAACAAGACAACGGGGCGAACACCTTTCGAGGTACTGTTTGGATTCCATCCAACGGCGTCGGACAACCGACTAATGAGGGTGACGAAGAGGGACCGTCCAAGGCGAGACCCCAGCGAGATTCACGACGAGGTGCGGCGGTCAATCGAGGCGAGTCAGGCGAAGACGAAGGCGTACTACGACAAGACGCGATTTCGAGGCGTTGTCTACGAGGTGGGCAACATCGTGGTGCTGAAGAAACCACCTGTGGCGACTGGGGAATCCACGAAACTCCAACCAGCGTACAGAGGGCCGCTAGTCATCGTCGAGGTGCTTCCAGCGGACACCTACAGAGTGCGAACGCTAAATGAAGCAGAGGGCGGGCGAATCTACGAGACAACGGCGCACGTCTCGCAGATAAAACTGTACAAGAACGCGACAGAGAATGATCCAGTGGAGGGCGAGACGTTCGAGGACGAGTTTGACGTGGAGGAGGTGCTGACAGATAGCGATGCGACCGATGATGAGAAGTTAGATGGAGAGGACGAGGATGTGCAAGGGCGGGAGGAGAGCGACGCGGAATTCGAGCCAGAGGCGGAGAATTCGTCGAGCGGCGACGAGTTGGAAGGCGTTCCTGATGCGAGCAGACCCGAGCGTAGGCGACAGAAACCGGGCTGGATGAAAGATTTCGTCTAACCGCGAGGACGCGGTTTAATTCAGGATGGACGAGTGTTATAAATGTTATAAATGTAAATTGTATGAGTGGTTGCATAGCGTGAATTTAGATCGAAGAGGCGCGAGCTGAGAGCGCGAATGAGAGGTTTGACAGGTTGGCGGGGAAGAAGGGGGAAACGGCGGGAACAGGAGGCGTCTCGGCGCTTTTAGGAACGAGCAAGCGTGGTGAGCGGAGTGTGCGAGCGAGGAGAGACTGAAGCGAGGTGAGCGAAGAGAAGTTATCAAAGTGAATGAGGGAGTTTAGCGAGTTGAGCGGGAGTGTGAGCGAGTAGTGTGAGTACGGTGTATTGTTATTCTTAAATAAAGACTAGGCGAGTTGTTGTTAACGATTACTCTGGTGATATTCTTCTGACCCGCGACGTCCTGACAAAACGTAATTATAACAGGTAAATCAAATAAAATTGTGAAGAAAGGTTATTAGTGTTTATTTCGTCAAATTAATTTGATCTTCACATAACTCAATCAACCAATCCATTGAAGTTATTCTAGACGTAAGTCTTGGCAATAATTTCGCACAAGTTACGACTAGAAAATATTTGTGGTCTCGGTCTAATCCCAAGGCGATATCCGAAAGGTGTTTTTAATCGGTAGGAGTGCCCGCACTACCTTCATCTGATGATATCTCGTTCTGTTACGTGTTAAATCCATCATTTGCGAAATTTGTTTTGTAGCAAATCAGTTATTTGTTATTTTTATACCCATCATTATGTCATATATTAAATCTGTTGTCTCTCTGATTCATCAACTGTTTTTCTGCTATCTATTATCTGTTAAAATTCTCATATATCAAATCTCGAATCTGTCAAATATGTCTTTACATTTTGTTTGCTTTCGCCATTTGTCATCTGTCAATTTTTTAAATTCAATTTCAAAGTCCATACGTCTTCGACCATTTATATTTTTTCCTTTACAGACATGAGGTTTAATATACAACATGAAACCAAAAAAAAAAATAGCCCATTCTACCTTACATTTTATCATCTATCAAATATGTAATCTATCATCAATTAAATCTATCAGTTGTCAAAATCTGTTGTTTATCTAATGTGTCTTTTGTTACATATATAGGGTGGGTGGGTATCCACTATTCCACCCTTCAATTATTACAATACCAACTAAGGATCTAATAAAAAATATATACGAGAATACTCATTTCAATTAGTAAATAATATTATTCCACTCGTATTCAATTATATCTATTAAACCTTTGCGAATGCGATATTAATTGGAGGGTGGGATAGAGACCACCCACCCACCCTACATATGTATTTAAACTTAAACTACATCTCTGTTTTTAACCTCAACAAAAATTCAACTTTAATTCTGCTGTAGTTGCCAAAAAAAAAATAAAATCATGATAGTGGTAGAAGTTAAATTTTATATGTAGGGTGGGTGACTCTATTTCACACTTCAATTAATTTAATACAAACAACAATATCTAACAAAAAATAGTGAGAAACCTCATTACAATTATTAAATAATATTCTTTAATTTTGTTCGAATATATCTAGTAAACTCTTGTGAATGTGTCTTAAATTTTAGGGTGGAATAGAGGCCACCCACCTACACTGCATATAAAATTTAACTTCAGTCACTGTCATGTTTTTGGTTTCCTGAAAACTACGACGGTTTTACCTCTGAAATTGTTAAAGAACGTAAAAGCAGTATCTTGATTTAAGTTTAAGAGTATATGTAGGGTGGGTGGGTGGCCTCTATTCTACCCTACAATTCATAACACATTCACAAGGGTTTTCTAGATATATTGAAACAAACGTAAGATAATATAATTTAATAATTGAATTGAACGTTCTTACAATGTTTTCGTTAGATACTTTAGTGTGTATTGTATTAATTGGGGGGTAGGATAGTGGCCACCCACCCACCCTACATATAAAATTTAACTTCTATCACTATCACGCTTTTGATTTTTTTGGCAACTACAACAGTATTGAATTTTTGTTAAGATTAAAAGCAGAGATTTAGTTTGATGTTCAAATACATATGTAGGGTGGGTGGGTGTCCACTGTCCCACCCTCAAATAATTACAATACACATCAAGGTATCTAATAAAAAAAAATGGGGGAATACTCATTTCAATCAATAAATAATATTATTCTACTGGTGTAGAATTTTTCAAATAAGAATTATCAACAAAAAATTAAAAAAAAAACAATTGACTATCGAATTATAGTTTTTTATCCTATGACAAAATATTTCGTAAAATTCTCCAAACACTCTAAACTAGTTGTAGTAAATTGCTAAGTTATTTGTCAAACTGTCAATCTATTTGCCATATTTTTAAACTCTCTAAACTTTCTAAACTCTTTAAAAACTATATACTCTCTAAACTTTCTAATCTCTCTAAAATATTTGAACTCTTACAACACTTTAAATAATAAGTAATATTTTTTTTATAAAAATATTAAATTTGCTCTTTAAACTCTGTAAACTCTTTAAGGTCTTCAAATTCTCTCAACTCTGTAGTCTTGTAGCTTTCCAAAACATAAAATTTATTGATGTTTTAAGAGAGTCAAATTATTCATTTATTAGAACTCTCAAAAGTTTTGAACTCTCTAAAACACTTTGAATTATTTAAACTCCTTAAGCTCCATAAACTCTTTAAACTCTCTAAATTGTCTAAATGCTTCTTTAAATTCTCCCGACTCTTTAATCTCCTAACTTATCAAATCATATATTCTTTGAAGACTTAAGAGAGTTTATAATAAATCGCCAGGTTGTTCGCCTAATTATCATTTATTGTGTGTCAATTTGTTAAATTATTTACTGATCAGAAATTTCTCTCTCTCTCTCTCTTTCTAACTCTTGACTCTCTAAAGGATTTAAACTTTTTAGATTCTCTTAACACTTTGAATTATTAAATTGAAATCTATTTAAACTCTCTAAACTTTCCAAACTTTCTAAACTCTCCAAACATGAGATCCAAAAAGATCGAAACCGGTCCGTGGCTGTTGTTGACAGGGAACAATAATTAATAGAATATTTGTTTTTTTTGCTATCTGTTATTATTTATTTAATATCAAAGTATTATGCCTTTGGTTATTTATATTTTTTTCTTAACACAGCACATATTACTTACGTCATCTCACATTCAATCATCTATCAAATTTGTAATCTGTCAAATCTATCATTAATAAAGTGTGTCATTTGTCATTCTGGCATGGCCTTTATATGACACTCTCTTTTCTACTAAATTTATCATTTTGATATCCGTCAAATCTGTCATTTGCTTAATCCACCATGATTATTATTATATTATTTGTGTCATTAATCATACATGTCGAAATTCTGTCATCTGTCAAATGGGTCATTCCGGTATATTAAAGTATGAAATCAACAACATCTACAGTACTTGTAAAACTTACACTAGATCCTCTTTAGACTCTATTTTTCTTCTATAATTCTGTAAGCTGTTAAATATGCCTTTAATTCAACTGTCATTCTGTCATATTTAAAATTTGTTTAAAATATGAAATCAACAAAATTTACAATACTTGTCAAGCTTAAACTAGATCCTCTATAGACTCTGTTTTTATTCTACAATTCTATCATCTGTCAAAAATGTCTTCCTTTCAACTGTCATACCATATTTAAAATTTGTTTTAAATATGAAATCAACAACATTTAGAGTACTTGTAAAACTTGCACCAGATCCTCTTTAAACTCTACTTTTTTTTAATAATTAAGTGATCTGTCAAATATGTCTTTCTTCCAACTATCATTCTGTAATATTTAAAATTTGTTTAAAGTATGAAATTAAAAACATCTACAGTTAATTAAAACACTTTAACTTTGTTTTACCACAAAAATATTTATTGCTGTGACTATAGTTTCGAACATTCACTGTTAATGAACAGTTGATAATGATCAAACATAAAGTGGTAAAACAAAGTTAAAGTGTTTTAATTATCTTATTAAAATGTACCACCAAGTTAACGCCGACAACATTCAAGAACATCTACAGTACTTGTAAAACTTATAGTAGATCCTCTTTAGACTATATTTTTCTTCTATAATTCTGTCATCTGTCAAATATGTCTTTCTTCCAACTGTCAATCTGTCATATTTAAAATATTCATGCCATTCTGTTATCTGACATCTATCAAAGCTGCCATTCGTCCTTATTTATGTAATTAAGTAAAATTGTCATTTTTCCAGCTTTGAAATTTTTCATATATAAATTTGTCATTTATTAAATCTGCTATCTTTGAATCTATTAAAGAAAAATACTGACAAGAATATTGCACTGTACTTATTATTAACACTCAAAATAATTATTTCTTTTAAAAGCGTTTTAGAACCAGAAAAGTTTATTAATATCTGTGATTTACGTTATGCAACCCAATTTGCACTAATAAATTTACATTAAATTAATTGTAATGAAATGAAATGAAATCACTTTCTTCAACGCATTCGTATAATTATAATATAGGTTAGTTCATCAATACATGTTTATAATGCATATTTAATGCATTTATTCATTTGATTATTGCTTACAAAACGTTGTAGTGTATTTTAAAAGTGGAAAAAATATGAATAATGACTTAAGTGATGGGAAAAATTATTTAAATTAACACGCTCATTTAAACACACCTTATTTAGTATTAATAAATTAATTTATAAATGAAATTAATTTTCATTGCAATTCACTTTCTTCACATTTAATTTTTATTAATTTTATTTACTAGAACATTAAATTTATGTTTACAAAAATAATTTCTACTAAACCAATCTTACGATTACTATTAATTCTTATTAATTTTATTGAATACAATAACGATTTACTTTAAATTCATGTTTTAAAAATTAATTGCTACTCAACCATTCTTAGATTACAACATAATCATATATTTACCAAACATTTTCATTTTATAGGTGCTGAATTTAATTTTTCATGGTCTAATAATAAAATTCGTTAGGTTTGTAACATGCAGAACGTGACTACTTTTGGGTTAATTGAATACATTATTTATGAATTTTCATTAATAAAACAACAGGCCCGAATGTTTCGCTATACGTTAAGGTGTGCGTTTTGTAATTTTGCTCTAATTATTTGTTACACTAATTTGTGCTAAAAACATTTTCAAATAATATTTCGCAATGTAAATTCCATCACAATTATCGTAATGAATTGGCCAATTTTACTAATTACTAATACTAAAACTGGGAATTAAATTTTGGTTTCATTTGCGGAATTTGATTACGGCATATATGTACTCTTGAATTTATTAAGTTTCGTTAACTTTATAGGTTTTATTTTTAAGTTATAAACACGTGAATCCGCAAAGCGTAAAAATGTCCTGGTTCCAATAATATTCGATAAAAAATATTAATACTTCCGCAGGAAGGATAAAAATGCTAAAATAAGTTAAAATAATAATTTCATTTTTTATTTATATACGGCTTTTATGAAAATTTAAATTGGAAAAGGAAATATGTTCGTTTAAAGATAATGCGCGTAATTTTTATTTTTGCACTTTAGAGCGTGCGCAGGGTTTACGAAAAAAATCAATAATTTTAAGATTAAAGATTATATTTTTATTTCAGCGGTGGATTTCGATTGTAGCATAATTATTCTATTAAATTTAATCAACTTTTCAAATTTGACAAGTAACATATTTAAGATACGAAGACGTAAACATACAAAAACGTAAAAATGTCGAGCTTCAAATAATATTCGATAAAAATATTAATAATTCCATAAGGGTGATAAAAATACTTAAATCAGTTAATAAAATAATGTACTTTTTTATTCGTGTTATGCTTTTTAACAGAATTTGATTAAATAAAAAATTATATGCGTTCAAACTTTTCGCGCGTAATTTAGATTTTCGCACTTGCGTACGTAAGCAGGTTTTTATATAAATATTAATAACGTTAATATCAAGCATTAAATTTTTGTTTTAATGGTAGATTTTAATTACAGTATAAATACGTTCCTTAATTTCATTAAAGTTTCAATTTTTATAAATCAGATTTTGAAGATACGAAGACGTAAACATGCAATGACCTAAAAACGTCGAGCTTCAAATAATATTCCATAAAAAATATTAGTACTTCCCCAAGAGCTATAAATATACTAAAATGAGTTAAGCAAATAATGTACTTTTTAATTCATCGAATGCGTTTTTAGCAAAATCGATTGAAAAAAGAATTACATGCGTTCAAACTTTTCGCGCGTAATTTTGATTATAGCACTTGCGCACGTATAAAAATATTAGTAAATTTAAAACTAAGAAATAAATATTTGTTAAATTGGCGGATTGTGATTAAGGCATAAATATACTCTTAAATTCAATTAACAGTTCAAATTTTACAACTATAATTTTTAAGTTACGAAGACGTAAATTTGAACAAATAAAAAATGTCGAGCTTCGAATGATAC
Source organism: Ontholestes murinus (assembly GCA_963969525.1). Taxonomy (NCBI): domain Eukaryota; kingdom Metazoa; phylum Arthropoda; class Insecta; order Coleoptera; family Staphylinidae; genus Ontholestes; species Ontholestes murinus. The sequence goes on from OZ018391.1 coordinate 76,325,912, forward strand.
TCGATAAAAAAGTACTAATACTTTCAGTAGAATGATAAATATACTGAAATAAGTTAGAAAAATAATGAGCTTTTAAATTAATATAAGGCCTTTAAAAAAGATTTGATCAAAATAAGAGTTACATGCGTTTAAACTTAACGCGCGTAATTTTGATTTTTGCACTTGCGCTCGCGCATAGTTTATGATAAAAATTTTAATAACTTCAATACTAATGTTTAAAATTTTGTTTTGTTACCAGATTTCGGTTACGGCATAAATACACTATTGAATTTAATCAAGTTTTCAAATTTGTCGTGTAAGATATTTAAAATACGAAGAAGTAAACATGGAAAAACGTAAAAATGCCGAGCTTCAAATAATATTCGATAAAAATATTAATAATTCCATAAGGGTGATAAAAATACTTAAATCGGTTAATAAAATAATGTACTTTTTTATTCATGTCACGCTTTTTAACAGAATTTGATTAAATAAAAAATTATATGCGTTCAAACTTTTCGCGCGTATATTTGATTTTAGCACTTGCGCACGTAAGCAGGTTTTTATATAAATATTAATAACTTTAAGACCAAGCATGAAATTTTTGTTTTATTGCTGGATTTTAATTAAAGTATAAATACGTTCCTTAATTTCATTAACGTTTCAATTTTTACAAGTCAGATTTTTAAGATACGAAGACGTAAACATGCAATAACCTAAAAACGCCGAGCTTCAAATAATATTCGATAAAAAATATTAATACTTCCCCAAGAGCTATAAATATACTAAAATGAGTTAAGCAAATGATGCACTTTTTTGTTTATCTAATGCGTTTTTAGTAAAATCTATTGAAAAAAGAATTAAATGCGTTCAAACTTTTCACGCGTAATTTTGATTATTGCACTTGCGCACCTGTGAAGGTTTTAATAAAAAAATTAATAACTTTAAGACTAAGCAATAAATATTTGTTTAATTGGCAGATTTTGATTAAGGGATAAATACACTCTTAAATGTAATTATCCGTTCAATTTTTAGAACTATAATTTTTAAGATACGAAGACGTAAACGTGCATAACTCAAAAATGTCGAGCTTCAAATGATGCTCGATAAAAAGTGCTAATACTTTCACAAAAATGATAAAAATAATGAAATATGCTAGAAAAATAATGAGCTTTTAAATTAATGTAAGGCTTTTAAAAAATATTTGATCAAAACAAGAGTTACATGCGTTTAAACTTATCGCGCGTAATTATGATTTTTAGTACTTGCGGACGCGCGTATTTTTTGATGAAAATTTTAATAACTTCAATACGAAAGTTTAGAATTTGGTTTTGTCAGCAGTTTTCGATTAAGACATAAATACACTATTAAATTTAAACAAGTTTTCAAATTTGTCATGTAAGATATTTAAGATACGAAGATGTAAACATGGAAAAACGTAAAAATGTCGAACTTCAAATAATATTCGATAAAAATATTAATAATTCCAGAGGAGTGATAAAAATACTTAAATCAATTAATAAAATAATGTACTTTTTCATTTATGTAACGCGTTTTAAAAAAACTCCGATTCAAAAAAGAGTTACACGCTTTCAAACTTTTCGCGCGCAATTTTGTTTTCAGCACATGCGCACGTAAACAGGTTTTGATGAAAATATTAATAACTTTAATATTAAACATTGAATACTTATTTTGACGACTTATTTTGATTGTTATATAAATAAGCTTTCAAATTTTATCAATTTCATAGATTTAGCAGTCGTTGCTGTTAAGTTAGAAAGGTGTAAAAGCGCATAACCTAAAAATATCGACGTGAAAATGAAATTGGATTTAAACAGTTGAGAACTTCTGTAAAAGTGGAATAATACATGAAAAATATGAAGAGATTTGTGTGCGTAATTAATCCTTATAAAATTTGGCTAGGGAATTTAAAGAAGAGTGGCGAAAATTACAAAATATATGAAGAGGATTCAATTTGTAATTAGTGTTTATTTTACTGAAATTTTTCATGTTTAAAGTGAGAATATCTCAAGTCCTAAGCAAAAAATCTTGATGCTTTATGGTTTAAATGGAAGAATATTTTATAGAGAACAGAAAAAGGTAAAGAGTTGGATCCTGTATCAAAAACTAGAAGTATAAATCGTGAAGTAAGTATTAAAAATTCTGAAAATTCTTAAAAATAAAAAAGAAATTATCGCCTCGCCAAAAGTTTTTAACTAAAGAATTATTAATGAGTAAAGTTTTGTATAAAAAAACTATGAGGTTGAAGTGTACAAAAATCTAAATATATGTCCAAGAACCCTAAACAAAAAGTCTTAGAAATAATGGAATTGTCTCCAAGTTTTCAGACGTAAATGGAAGAATATTTTAAAGATAACAGAAAACAAATGAAGATTTAGGTTATGTATCAAAAACTATGGGTAAGAAGGTATTAAAAATCCGCACTTTTATATCTTATACCAAAAAGTAAGAAGATTGAAGATTGGAGAAATGTACGAAAGAAATTATTCTTGAAATTCTCCTGAGGATAAATTTAGCAGAAAGGAATTACCTCGACGTTTAAAACTTTAAGGGAAGATAATTTTAACAAGTGAGGTCTTATACCAAAAAGAGAAGAAAGGTACAACAATCTGATAACATGTCTAAGTTGAGGATAGTTTGAGCCCTAAATCAAAAATTGTCTCCAGGTTTTTAAGTTTAAATAGAAGACTATTTTAAATGCAATAGAAAAATTGTGAAGATGTATTTAAGCTAAGGAAGGCTCAAGCTGGTAAAAAACTTTTCTTGAGATTTTTAAATATAAACAAATAAGCAAATAGGAATAATTCGAAGAGTAAGGCCTTGCACCATAAATTAATTGGTAGGTTATATTAGCGCCATCTGTTATTTCCGTTTAGAAAGTTATGCCGGCGCCGCATCGATCGCGACGCCTTCCTACCTGCCTCTTCATCGGCTTCCTTCCGTCCTGCTCGCGCCGCTCGGCGCCGACGCTCCTCCTGCTCCATCCTGCGAGGCCTACATTCGATACAATCGACAGAGCCGCTCTCTCTTGCGGCGTTGGAATAGTGCAGTGCTGCGCGAAATTTCCGGTGCGAAGGACCACACGAAGATGCGTCCACGCCGCGAACCCCGCTGAAAACAAAAGACAAACGGGCGAGGATTAAAACAAAAAACAAAAAACGAACAGAAAAACAAAACAATGACCGCGAAATTAGTGGCGGGCATCGCCACCGAAGAGTCCGGACTGCTGAATCCGTTCGTGCACCACCTAGAGCTGGAGACCACGTCCGAGAAGATAAAGGTGAGTGCAGCACGATGCGAGGTGAATCGGCGAGAGTGCAATTGTTTTCGAGTCGGGAAGTGAAAGAGGCGCAATGGAAACGATCGAGTGCGTTGTTGTTTTGTTGACCGAGGTTGCGTGCATGAGGGTGGTGCAGCAGATTACATCTCCATGCAATTATTTCCGTTCAGGCCAAGACGATTTCAACCTATAGTTTTGAAAAAATAAGGATTAATCTTTATTTAAACAGTTAGAGGGGAAATAATTAGTGCAATCGATTCCTCGCATATAAAGATAAAAAAATTGGTTAAAATTTCATCTGTTTTCTTTGGCGTTACATTATTTACTTTCTTATTTAAATATATAGAAACAAACTGTTTGAATCAATCGAATCCTTTCATCAAGACGATTACAATGATGTATAATAATCCACAATCTAAAAAAATTTCCAAAAATTTCTCCAGTATAATTTTTGGATTCAAAATTTTTATTTATAAAGTTAGAAAGAAAATAACTAGTACAATCGATTCCTTTATTTAATACGCAAAAATGAACAAACATAACAATTTGCCTTACAATTTCCTACGTAATATTTCATCACAATTCCTTAATAATAAAAGCATTTTGCTATGTTTTCTTTACTGCGTTATTCTACCACATAGTGAAGATCTATCCATACCAATTAACTCCTCTTGAATAGACGATTACAATAATGTATAATAATCTACAATTTTTTACATAAACAATTTTTTGGACAATTTGGCCCAAAACTGTACAACTTCTTTATTAAGAACAAATACTACAGTTGATACTTCTCTTCAGGACGATTATTTATTACAAAACTCGTTGAAATGCTTAAGACAGTATCAGTAGAAAAGGGAAACACAATTCAATTACAGTTTTGTGATAAATTGTCGGCAATTAGCTTTTATCGTTGACAGAACGTAATGGCCTTTTTCGGTTCAATTAGTCGTCGCCGGGCGATCGATTATGAGGGGTGGGGGATAGTTTCGTCACACGCCAGCGCTCCCATAACGACACGTGACCGTCGACGAGGGTCCTTTTGTTGTTTCTTTTTATTTCGGGCCAATTTGGTCAGGAGGAAAACGAGGACACACCGCTCTTCCCATCCGTAACAATCGATCAAGGACGCGATGGAGCTTTTTTTGGATCGTCAATTACTTTGTCATTATTTTATTTCTATAATATTCACACTAGATTCTGACCTATAATTAATTTATTACATCACCTAAGTTGCCTAAATGCCATCGACTTGAAATTTTCCGAAATCATTAAAATTGCATTGTGCTTGATGTTCAAAACAAAATCCAAAATATATTTCAAATAGATTTCCATAAAATCCACACGAGATTCCGACTTATAATAAACTTTTTACGTCGCCTAAATTATAATGGTTTGAAAAATGCAAATAAACAAATGCTATCGACTTGAAATGTTCTAAAATCATTAAAACTGGATTGTGCTTGATGATCAAAACAAAATCCAAAATATATTTCAAACAGATTTCCATAAAATCCACACGAGATTCCGACTTATAATAAACTTGTTACGTCGCCCAAATTATAATGCTTTGAAAAATGCAGAAAAACAAAAGCCAGCGACTTGAAATGTTTTAAAATCATTAAAGCTGGATTGTGCTTGATGACCAAAACAAAATCCAAAATATATTTCAAACAGATTTCCATAAAATCCACACGAGATTCCGACTTATAATAAACTTGTTACATCGCCTAAATTATAATGGTTTGAAATATGGAGAAAAACAAATGTCATCGACTTGAAATGTTCTAAAATTATTAAAACTGGATTGTGCTTGATGATCAAAACAAAATCCAAAATATATTTCAAACAGATTTCCATAAAATCCACACGAGATTCCGACTTATAATAATCTTGTTACTTCGACAAAATTGTAACGGTTTAAAAAATGCAAAAAAACAAAAGCCAGCGACTTGAATTTTTCTAAAATCATTAAAACTGGATTGTGCTTGATGATCAAAACAAAATCCAAAATATATTTCAAACAGATTTCCATAAAATCCACACGACATTCCGACTTATAATAAACTTGTTACATCGCCTAAATTGTAATGGTTTGAAAAATGCAGAAAAACAAATGCCATCGACTTGAAATGTTTTAAAATCATTAAAACTGGATCGTGCTTGATGATCAAAACAAAATCCAAAATATATTTCAAACAGATTTCCATAAAATCCACACGAGATTCCGACTTATAATAAACTTGTTACATCGCCTAAATTGTAATGGTTTGAAAAATGCAGAAAAACAAATGCCAACGACTTGAAATTTTCTAAAATCATTAAAATTGGATTGTGCTTGATAATCAAAACAAAATCCAAGATATATTTCAAACAGATTTCCATAAAATCCACATGAGGTTCCGACTTATAATAAACTTGTTACATCCCCTAAATTATAATGGTTTGAAAAATGCAGAAAAACAAATGCCATCGACTTGAAATTTTCCAGAATCATTAAAATTTCATTGTGCTTGATGCTCAAAACAAAATCCAAAACATATTTTAAATAGATTTCTACAAAATCCACATTAGATTCTGACTTATAAAAAACTTGTTACGTCGTCCAAGTAATAATAGTTTGAAAAATGCAGGAAAACAAACGCCATCGACTTGAAATTTTCCAAAATCATCAAAATTACATTGTGCTTGATGCTCAAAATAAAATCCAAAATATATTTCAAACAGATTTCCATAAAATCCACACGAGGTTCCGACTTATAATAAACTTGTTACATCGCCTAAATTATAATGGTTTGAAAAATGCAGAAAAACAAATGCCATCGACTTGAAATGTTCCAAAATCATTAAAACTGGATTGTGCTTGATGATCAAAACAAAATCCAAAATATATTTCAAACAGATTTCCATAAAATCCACACGAGGTTCCGACTTATAATAAACTTGTTACATCCCCTAAATTATAATGGTTTGAAAAATGCAGAAAAACAAATGCCATCGACTTGAAATGTTCCAAAACCATTAAAACTGGATTGTGCTTGATGATCAAAACAAAATCCAAAATATATTTCAAACAGATTTCCATAAAATCCACACGAGATTCCGACTTATAATAAACTTGTTACGTCGCCTAAATTGTAATGGTTTGAAAAATACAGAAAAACAAATGCTATCGACTTGAAATTTTCTAAACTCATTAAAATTGATTTGTGCTTGATGAACAAAAGAAAATACAAAATATATTTCAAACAGATTTCCATAAAATCCACACGAGATTCCGACTTATAATAAACTAGTTACATCGCCTACATTATAACGGTTTAAAAAATGCAGAAAAACAAATGCCATCGACTTGAAATTTTCTAAAATCATTAAAACTGGATTGTGCTTGATGTTCACAACAAAATCCAAAACATATTTTCAATAGATTTCTACAAAATTCACATTAGATTCTAACTTATAAGAAACTTGTTACGTTGTCCAAGTAATAATGGTTTGAAAAATGCAAGAAAACAAATGCCATCGACTTGAAATTTTTCAAAATCATTAAAATTGCATTGTGCTTGATGTTCAAAACAAAATCCAAAACATATTTTCAATAGATTTCTACAAAATCCATATTAGATTCTGACTTATAAAAAACTTGTTACGTCGTCCAAGTAATAATGATTTGAAAAATGCAGAAAAACAAATGCCATCGACTTGAAATTTTCCAAACTCATTAAAATTGCATTGTGCTTGATGTTCAAAACAAAATCCAAAACATATTTTAAATAGTTTTCTACAAAATCCACATTAGATTCTGACTTATAAGAAACTTGTTACGTCGTCCAAGTAATAATGGTTTGAAAAAATGAATAAAAACAAATGCCATCGACTTGAAATTTTCTAAAATCATTAAAATTACATTGTGCTTAATGTTCAAAACAAAATCCAAAATATATTTTAAATAGATTTCTACAAAATCGACATTAGATTCTGACTTATAAAAAACTTGTTACATCGTCCAAGTAATAATAGTTTGAAAAATGCAGGAAAACAAATGCCATCGACTTGAAATTTTCCAAAATCATCAAAGTTGCAATGTGCTTGATGTTCAAAACAAAATCCAAAACATATTTTAAATAGATTTCTACAAAATCCACATTAGATTATGACTTATAAAAAACTTGTTACGTCGTCCAAGTAATAATTGTTTGAAAAATGCAGAGAAACAAATGCCATCGACTTGAAATTTTTCAAAATCATTAAAATTACATTGAGCTTGATGTTCAAAACAAAATCCAAAACATATTTTAAATAGATTTCTACAAAATCTACATTATATTCTGACTTATAAAATAATTGTTACGTCGTCCAAGTAATAATGGTTTGAAAAATGCAGAAAAGCAAATGTTATCGACTTGAAATTTTTCAAAATCATTAAAATTACATTGAGCTTGATGTTCAAAACAAAATCCAAAACATATTTTAAATAGATTTCTACAAAATCCACATTAGATTCTGACTTATAAAAAACTTGTTACGTCGTCCAAGTAATAATGGTTTGAAAAACTGCAGAAAAACAAATGCCATCGACTTGAAATTTTCCAGAATCATTAAAATTGCATTGTGCTTGATGCTCAAAACAAAATCCAAAACATATTTTCAATAGATTTCTACAAAATCCATATTAGATTCTGACTTATAAAAAACTTGTTACGTCGTCCAAGTAATAATAGTTTGAAAAATGTAGGAAAACAAATGCTATCGACTTGAAATTTTTCAAAATCAATAAAATTGCATTGTGCTTGATGTTCAAAACAAAATCCAAAACATATTTTCAATAGATTTCTACAAAATGCACATTAGATTCTGACTTATAGAAAATTGTTACGTCGTCCAAGTAATAATGGTTTGAAAAAATGAATAAAAACAAATGCCATCGACTTGAAATTTTCTAAAGTCATTAAAATTACATTGTGCTTGATGTTCAAAACAAAATCCAAAATAAATTTTAAATAGATTTCTACAAAATCCACATTAGATTCTGACTTATAAAAACTTGTTACGTCGTCCAAGTAATAATAGTTTGAAAAATGCAGGAAAACAAATGCCATCGACTTGAAATTTTTCAAAATCATTAAAATTGCATTGTGCTTGATGTTGAAAACAAAATCCAAAACATATTTTCAATAGATTTCTACAAAATCCACAGTAGATTCTGACTTATAAGAAACTTGTTACGTCGTCCAAGTAATAATGGTTTGAAAAAATGCAGAAAAACAAATGCCATCGACTTGAAATTTTCCAAAATCATTAAAATTACATTGTGCTTGATGTTCAAAACAAAATCCAAAACATATTTTCAATAGATTTCTACAAAATCCACATTAGATTCTAACTTATAAAAAACTTGTTACGTCGTCCAAGTAATAATGGTTTGAAAAATGCAAGAAAACAAATGCCATCGACTTGAAATTTTTCAAAATCATTAAAATTGCATTGTGCTTGATGTTGAAAACAAAATCCAAAACATATTTTCAATAGATTTCTACAAAATCCACAGTAGATTCTGACTTATAAGAAACTTGTTACGTCGTCCAAGTAATAATGGTTTGAAAAAATGCAGAAAAACAAATGCCATCGACTTGAAATTTTCCAAAATCATTAAAATTACATTGTGCTTGATGTTCAAAACAAAATCCAAAACATATTTTGAATAGATTTCTACAAAATCCACATTAGATTCTGACTTATAAAAAACTTGTTACGTCGTCCAAGTAATAATAGTTTGAAAAATGCAGAAAAACAAATGCAATCGATTTGGAAATACTCCAAAATCATTAAATTTAGACTGTGCTTTCTTTTCGCACGACCTTCACTAGATCAAAACAAGATTAGCCGTGGAGAAATCCGAAGTGCGAATGCGAAATCGATATTTTTTTTTCTTTGGCAATCGACCGCCGAACTGCTGAAATCTTGCGCGTTACGCAATTGCGTTCTGTGTAGAGACAGAGTCGAGGTAAAAAGGAGTTTCTCGAATAAACGGTAGAAACTGCATCCTGAATCGGAGGCACCCGGAGAAAGTGCGATCGGGAAAGAGAAAACGGCGACGACGGCGACGACGTTCTCGTTCGTTGTTGTTTGGGCAACACGAGCGAGAGGATAATTCATAACCTGGGTCAATACACTTGCCACTTGCATACTGATTTCGAAATATCCAACCGAAAGAAAGAAAGAGTTGATTTATAGTCGAATCGAATGCTTATTAACATTATTTTTTTGGAACGTGGAAAAGAGAAGCGTCTAGAAAAATTAGTTTCCGTAAAGTTAAAACTGTAAAAATTGCTAAGAACAATTGATAAAAGAACGTATTTTTAAATTTGTTTTTGTTTTTTGAAAACATATTATTTTCAAAATAGTTATGAATTTTTTAAATATATATTTTGATGTGCGGAACGTGGAAAAGAAAAACGTCTGGAAAATTTAGTTTCTGTAAAGTTAAAACTGTAAAAAATACTAAGAACAATTGATAAAAGAACGTATTTTTAAATTTGTTTTTGATTTTTGAAAAAATATTATTTTCAAAAAAGTTATGCATTTTTTAAATATACATTTTAATGTGCAGAACGAGGAAAAGAACAACGTCTATAAAAACTTGTTTTCCGTAAAATCGAAACTGTAAAAAATACTAAGAACAATTTATAAAGGAACATATTTACATAATCTACTGATATTTCACATATAAATCACTTTGATTTGGTGTAATTATTGCAAAAAATGTTGCAAAGTAATGTAATATAGAACGCTGATGAAGCGTGAAATGTCTGTAGTGACTCATAAGAAGATGAAATGTGAAGCCTATCGATAATGTAGGATAATAAAAGTTATTTAACCGTAGAGAGAAAATTCATATTATTTGAGTGGAAGAATATTAATTTCTAAAATATAGAGTTAAGCGAAATTATGGCGTTTTAATTCCAAATCATTATGAATTCATGTCAAGACTAAGACCTTCCAAATGTTTAATGACCAAAAATAGCAATACTATCACTGCCTATTGTTCTTAAGCACGTGTACAAGTTTAATGATATTATACTATAATTAAAGAATCAATTTTTCCCTTTAATTTTTATGTATAGAATTTTTAATTTGGATGTAATTAAGATTTATTAACAGTCTATTTTTTCTCGCTTGGTTTTTAATTCATGGAAAGTTATGATTAATAAATGAATCAATAAACATCTTTAAAATCGTTTCGATGTAATTTTTTGCCGCGCAATTAATTTCTTGGATTATTCTGCGCGTTCGCACATAACGCGAAATTAATGCGGAGTCGGAAGTACTTTCACCGCAGTTACAACGTTCTCTCGTATGCATTATATATTTTGTTATTCACCTACAGCTAAATGTTGTTTTCTGGAACCAATTTTTTTTTTCCTTCGTTTTGTTTCTAGACCGTAAACACGAGTTCTGGGCCAATTAAAATTTACTTTCAAATCAGACTCGCGTTTTCTTCGTGCCCGTTTCTAATTGGAGGCGACCGCCAAAAATATTAAATTAGAATGTTAACAAGCTTAACAAACACTCAATACTCATGATTAAATCCAAAGAATATTTTAAATACTGATGAATTCGTTACTATAAGATCTACATGATTCTATTGTTACGATTTGATATTTTGGTGATTTGCTCCGAGCACTTCCTCGTCTTAAGTAATTTATTCTACATTTGGGAAGTCGTTAAACTTAAATCCCTCATCCGAATAATAATGACAGCTTGGAGATTTTAATGTGTTTTATAAAAGACTTTGAAGTCGTGCTCTGCAATTAATCATTATGATTCAGTTAAATCTTTAATTACGTATTTTTTAATATCGAATATGAACCAATAAATTTTTTATTTCGTTAGTTAGGAAAGTTTAAATCGAAAATTTATAAAAATACATTTGTTAAGAATTGTCAGTAGAAGTTTGATTCAATTGTTTTAAGAGTTTTAGGAGATATTATTGTTTTTATGCAAAAAGGCGGATTTTCAAAAATAATTTTCAGGTTTGACCCATCACCATTTTTATCAGGGTGAAGTTAGCAAAGTTTTAATCGAAAATTTGTAAAACTACATTTACCAAGAATTACCAGTAGGAGTTTCATTGAATTATTTTAAAAATTTTAGGAGTTATGATTGTTTTTCCGCAAAAAGTCGGATTTGAAAAAATAATTTTCAGGTTTGGACCATCACCATTTTTAGTAGAGTGAAGTTAGCAATGACTAAATCAAAAATTTATAAAAATACATTTCTTAAGAATTCTCAGTAGGAGTTTCATTCAATTGTTTTAAGTATTTTAGGAGTTATGATTGTTTTTCCGCAAAAAGTCAGATCTTCAAAAATAATTTTCAGGTTTGGACCATCACCATTTTTAGTAGAGTGAAGTTAGCAATGACTAAATCAAAAATTTATAAAAACACATTACATTTCTTAAGAATTCTCAGTAGGAGTGTTATTCAATTGTTTTAAGTATTTTAGGAGTTATGATTATTTTTCCGCAAAAGCACGGATTTTCAAAAATAATTTTCAAGTTTGGACCATCGCCATTTTTAATAGAGTAAAGTTAGCAAAGTTTTAATTAAAAATTTATTAAAACACATTTGTTATCAATTATCAGTAGGTGTTTCATTAAATTGTTTCAAGAATTTTATGAGTTATGATTGTTTTTCCACAAAAAGTCGGATTTTCAAAAATAATTTTCAGGTTTGGACCATCACCATTTTTAGTAGAGTGAAGTTAGCAAAGTTTTAATTGAAAATTTATAAAAATACATTCGTTAAAAATTGTCAGTAGGAGTTTCATTCAATTGTTTTAAGTATTTTAGGAGTTATGATTGTTTTTCCGCAAAAAGTCGGATTTTAAAAATAATTTTTAAGTTTGAACCATCACCATTTTTAGTAGAGTAAAGTTAGCAAAGTTTTAATTGAAAATTTATAAAAATACATTTATTAAGAATTGTCAGTAGGAGTTTCATACAATTGTTTTAAGTATTTTAGGAGTTGTTATTGTTTTTCCGCAAAAAGTCGGATTTTCAAAAATAATTTTCGGGTTTGGACCATCACCATTTTTAATAGAGTGAAGTTAGCAAAGTTTTAATTGAAAATTTATAAAAATACATTTGTTAAGAATTGTCAGTGTGAGTTTCATTCAATTGTTTTAAGTATTTTAGGAGTTATTATTGTATTTCCGCAAAAAGTCGGATTTAAAAAATAATTTTTAGGTTTGGACCATCGCCATTTTTATTAGAGTGAAGTTAGCAAAGTTTTAATTGAAAATTTATAAAAATACATTTCTTAAGAATTGTTAGTAACAGTTTCATTCAATTGTTTTAAAACTTTTAGGAGTTATGATTGTTTTTCCGCAAAAAGTCAAATTTTCAAAAATAATTTTCAGGTTTTAATCATCACCATTTTTAGTAGAGTGAAGTTAGCAAAGTTTTAATTGAAAATTTATAAAAATACATTTCTAAAGAATTGTCAGTAGGAGTTTGATTCAATTGTTTTAAATATTTTAGGAGTTATGATTGTTTTTCCGCAAAAAGTCGTATTTTCAGTAATAATTTTCAGGTTTGAACCATCACCATTTTTAGTAGAGTGAAGTTAGCACAGTTTTAATTGAAAATTTATGAAAATACATTTGTTAAGAATTGTCAGTAGGAGTGTCATTTAATTGTTTTAAGTATTTTATGAGTTACGATTGTTTATCCGCAAAAAGTCGGATTTTCAAAAATAATTTTCAGGTTTGGACCATCACCATTTTTAATAGAGTGAAGTTAGCAATGTTTTAATTAAAAATTTATAAAAATACATTTATTAAGAATTGTCTGTAGGAGTTTCATTTAATTGTTTTAAGTATTTTAGGAGTTATGATTGTTTTTCCGCAAAAGTCGGATTTTCAAAAATAATTTTCAGGTTTGGACCCTCACCATTTTTAATAGAGTGAAGTTAGCAAAGTTTTAATTGAAAATTTATAAAAATACATTTATTAAGAATTGTCTGTAGGAGTTTCATTCAATTGTTTTAGGTATTTTAGGAGTTATGATTGTTTTTTCGCAAAAAGTAGGATTTTCAAAAATAATTTTCAGGTTTGGACCATCACCATTTTTAATAGAGTGAAGGTAGCATAATTTTAATTAAAAATTTATAAAAATATATTTATTAAGAATTGTCAGTAGAAGTTTCATGCAATTGTTTTAAGTATTTTAGGAGTTATGATTGTTTTTCCGCAAAAAGGCGGATTTTCAAAAATTATTTTTAAGTTTGAGCCATCACCATTTTTAATAGAGTGAAGTTAGCAAAGTTTTAATTGAAAATTTACAAAAATATATTTCAAAAACATTATCAGTAAGAGTTTGATTCAATTGTTTTAAAGATTTTAGAAGTTAAGATTGTTTTTCCGCAAAATGTCGGATTTTTAAAAATAATTTTCAGGTTTGAACCATCGCCATTTTTCATAGAGTAAAGTTAGCATAATTTTAAATAAAAATTTATGAAAATACATTTGTTAAGAATTGTCAGTAGGAGTTGCATTCAATTGTTTGAAGAATTTTAGGAGTTGTGATTGTTTTTCCGCAAAAAGTCGGATTTTCAAAAATAATTTTCAGGTTTGGACCATCACCATTTTTGATAGAGTGACGTTATCAAAGTTTTAATTGAAAATTTATAAAAATACATTTATTAAAACATTATTGATTTATTTTTTATTTACAAGCTATTGAATGGTCTTGTCGATTGCCATTTTTTGGTGAGTCAATTAAATTTTAATGTACCAGGTAGAGGGCCTAGCAGATCATCAATCCTTTTTAAAATAGGTTTTCATTCTACTAAGTACGGAATGTTTAGTCCTGTTAGTAGAATGATGCGATTTTGTAACGAGTTAACGGGAAACATTCATTTCAAATTATTCAGTTCGTCTTTTAATAACTTTAAAAAACATTTACGTAGAGTTGATTTGTCCAATGTTATTAATTTATATCATTGAGTTTTATTTATTATATTTATTTATTTTTATTTATTTATTTTTATTATGTTTACTATCCATAGATACATGTTTTATCGTTTGTGTTTGTATTTTTAAAATTTTTAAATTTTTATATTTATATTTATTTATTTATTTATTTTATTTATTTTATCTATTGATGTTTTACATGTTTTTATAATGTTGGTCCGGCAGTATTTTATCATCGTCTTATAAAATTTATTAAAATCTGTGATATTATACACTTTGAGTGATATACAGCTGTGATATTTCATTTGTAAGCGTCAATTTCTGTAGATTTATATATGTATTTAGGTACCGTGTTGTATGTTTGTATTTATATAAATCTATGTTTCTAATTTATTTATTTATTATTTATTCTTTTATTTATTTATGTATATTTACTTATTTGATTTATTATGTAATGTAAGAGTAACTTTACACAAGTCAACATAATCGACATCATTAAACATTTATTTAAGTGCTGATGATCTAAGCCATGTCATTAATTCATTTGTATTTGCCTTGTGCGTGCATTATTGTGAATGTTATAATTATTTATATTAACTAGTTTTTTATTAATGTTATTTATTATTAATTGTTATGCCGAATTTGTATCCTGCCACATGGTAGTTATTCTTTATTGTATACTTTGTAAAAAGGTGATACCGTAAATAAAGAAACTAAACTAAAAAAAAAAAAAAACTACCAGTAGGAGTTTCATTCAATTGTTTTAAACATTTTAGGAGTTATGACTGTTTTTCCACAAAAAGTCGGATTTTCAAAAATAATTTTCAGGTTTGGAGCATCACCATTATTGATAGAGTGAAGTTAGCAAAGTTGTAATTGGAAATTTATAAAAATACATTTGTTACGAATTGTCAGTATGAGTTTCATTCAATTGTTTTAAGTATTTTAGGAGTTATCATTGTTTTTCCGCAAAAAGACGGATTTTCAAAAATAATTTTCAGGTTTGGACCATCACCATTTTTAATAGAGTGAAGTTAGCTGTGTTTTAATTGAAAATTTACAAAAATACATTTATTATGAATTGTCAGTAGGAGTTTCATTCAATTGTTTTAAGAATTTTAGGAGTTATGATTGTTTTTCCGCAAAATATCGGATTTTTAAAAATAATTTTCAGGTTTGGACCATCACCATTTTTCATAGGGTGAAGTTAGAAAAGTTTTAATTGAAAATTTATAAAAATACATTTCTTAAAAATTGTCAGTAGGAGTTTCATTCAATTGTTTTAAGAATTTTAGGAGTTATAATTGTTTTTCCGCAAAAAGTAGGATTTTCAAAAATAATTTTCAGGTTTTGACCATCACCATTTTTCATAGAGTAAAGTTAGGATAGTTTTAATTGAAAATTAATAAAATTACGTTTATTAAGAATTGTCATTAGGAGTTTCATTCAATTGTTTTAAGAATTTTAGGAGTTATGATTGTTTTTCCGTAAAAAGTCGTATTTTCAAAATTAATTTTCAGGTTTGAACCATCACCATTATTCGTAGAGTGAAGTTAAAGTTTTAATTGAAAATTTATTAAAACACATGTGTTAACAATTATCAGTAGGTGTTTCATTCAATTGTTTTAAGAATTTTAGGAGTTATGATTGTTTTTCCGCAAAAGTCGGATTTTTAAAAATAATTTTTAGGTTTGGACCATCACCATTTTTCATAGAGTGAAGTTAGCAAAGTTTTAATTGAAAATTTAGAAAAATACATTTATTATGAATTATCTGTAGGAGTTTAATTCAATTGTTTTTAAAAGTTTAGGAGATATGATTGATTTTCCGCAAAAAGTCGGATTTTCAAAAATAATTTTCAGGTTTGGACCATCACCATTTTTTATAGAGTGAAGTTAGCAATGTTTTAATTGAATATTTATAAAAATACATTTGTTAAAAATTGTCAGTAGGAGTTTGATTCAATTGTTTTAAATAGTTTAGGAGTTATGATTGTTTTTCCGCAAAAAGTCGGATTTTCAAGAACAATTTTCAGGTTTGGACCTTCACCAATTTTAACAGAGTGAAGTTAGCAAGGTTTGAATTGAAAATTTATAAGAATACATTTATTAAGAATTGCTCGTAGGTGTTTCATTCAATTGTTTTGAGTATTTTAGGAGTTATGATTGTTTTTCCGCAAAAAGTCGGATTTCAAAAATAATTTTCTAGTTTTGACCATCACCATTTTTCATAGAGTGAAGTTAGCATAATTTTAATTAAAAATTTATAAAAATACATTTATTAAGAATTGTCTGTAAGAGTTTGATTCAATTGTTTTAAGAATTTTAGGAGTTATGATTGTTTTTCCGCAAAAAGTTGGATTTTCAAAAATAATTTTCAGGATTTGACCATCACCATTTTTAATACAGTGAAGTTAGCAAAGTTTTAATTGAAAATTTATAAAAACACATCTGTTAGCAATTATCAGTAGGTGTTTCATTCAATTGTTTTAAGAATTTTAGGAGTTATGATTGTTTTTCTGCAAAAAGGCGGATTTTCAAAAATAATTTTCAGGTTTGCACCATCGCCATTTTTTGTAGAGTAAAGTTAGCAAAGTTTTAATTTAAAATTTATAAAAATGCATTTGCTAGGAATTATCAGTAGGAGTTTCATTCATTTGTTTTAAGTATTTTAGGAGTTGTGATTGTTTTTCCGCAAAAAGTCGGATTTTCAAAAATAATTTTCTGGTTTGGACCATCACCATTTTTGATAGAGTGAAATTAGCAAAGTTGTAATTGAAAATTTATAAAAATACATTTGTTACGAATTATCAGTAGGAGTTTCATTCAATTGTTTTAAGGATTTTAGGAGTTATGATTGTTTTTCCGCAAAAAGTCGGATTTTAAAAATAATTTTCAAGTTTGTCCCATCACCATTTTCATTAGGGTGAAGTTAGCAAAGTTTTAAGTGAAAATTTATGAAAATAGATTTGTTAAGAATTACCAGTAGGAGTTTCATTCAATTGTTTTAAGTATTTTAGGAGTTATGATTGTTTTTCCACAAAAAGTCGGATTTTCAAAAATAATTTTCAAGTTTGTCCCATCACCATTTTCATCAGGGTGAAGTTAGCAAAGTTTTAAGTGAAAATTTATGAAAATACATTTGTTAAGAATTCTCAGTAGGAGTGTTATTCAATTGTTTTAAGTATTTTAGGAGTTATTATTGTTTTTCCGCAAAAGTCGGATTTTCAAAAATAATTTTCAGGTTTGGACCATCACCATTTTTCATAGGGTGAAGTTAGAAAAGTTTTAATTGAAAATTTATAAAAATGCATTTGTTAAGAATTGTCAGTAGGTGTTTCATTCAATTGTTTTAAGGATTTTAGGAGTTATGATTGTTTTTCCGCAAAAAGTCCGATTTTCAAAAATGATTTTCAGGTTTGGACCATCACCATTTTTAGTAGAGTGAAGTTAACAAAGTTTTAAGTAATCCTTTGCTCTTTTCTATTTAAAATTTTGTTAATATCGCTTATTACGCATTAGAAACAAGGCATTACGTTATCGATTTCCTCGTCGGCTTAATTACTCGACGTTCCTATTTACAAACGAATATCCCACTGCGTTGGCCTAGTTCTTGAGCGATCGCATTGTGCATTCGTCGGAACATAATTAAGACGACGAGAAGTGCACCCATCGTCGTCGAGCCGGAGGGGACCTACTGACCGAATCTCGCGTCTGCAACGGAAGCCGAAGAAGCCATACGGGTCATCAGTCATTGCCATATATTACAGACGCGGGTTTATTAATTACCGTGCGATTTTATTCATTCACGCCGGATGTTAATTATCGTATAATTTTATTGGTTTAGGAAAGTTGTTTAATGAAACAATTGCATTAATCAAAAACCGTTAATTATTAATAACATGGAAAGTATTTCATGAGTTTGTACTTAAAACAATTGTTAGGTTTTGTTGAAATGAATAGAAAACCTTTATACAAGGGTGTTTATTAAATATGCGGCAAAAATTCCCTAGGAATAAACAACATATAATTTTTGGTAATAAAATGTGTTTATTGTCTAAAATTTTGCTTCCCTATATCTTCGACCGAAAACGGATTTTCAAAAATCATCAAAGGATAAAATATTCTTAGAATGGCTCAAGAAATAACCTCTTACATTTTTTGAAGTATTGGACACCCTATTGACAGGTTTTGCTAAAAACGAAATGTTTACTCTTGAAGTAACACCTTTAAAACTATATATGGTGATAATAATTAACTTATGGGAACATCTTGTATGTTTGAACATTTCAAATATGGACATGAGGTTGTTAAAACTAACTGCAGTCCTGAAGTCGACATCCATTCGTCGATTTCACCAAAAATACATTCGAATCGATAAGGAGACGTCGATGTTTGGATAAATTAATTACACTCATTAATTATGTGTGCGTGCTTTCACTTCATAACACTTTTACCAAATTAAAATTGAAACAAATCACTTTTTAAAAGATATTCGCAATCTTCTAAAAATACTAAACAGATGACATTGAAGGGAATATATTTATAATTCCCTTCAATGTCATCTGTTTATAATTTTTAGGCTTATATTTGTTTATCTTTTTAGAAGTTTTATTGATAAAATGTAATATTCTGAAGAGACTAGGAAATTAAATATAAATGTAATGAATTTTCAAATATTATTATCAGTAGTAGTAGTAGTAGTGTTTGGCTATCGACCACGTGGTCCTTTCGCCATGTGTCATTTGTGTATTTATGTGTGTGTAAATGAGCTTGTTTTATTATTATTATTTGTTTGGATTAATAAAAAACAAAAACAAAAACGAAACTTTTGATGCCATCGATTTAATTTCGTTTGCGTGTTTGTTCAACGCACAGAATTATAATTATTTACGTGCGAAGATTATCTTTTTTTATAATTGGAACAATAACTTTCACATTCGTTTAGAGAGTGCGCGAAATTGTTTTTACGTGTAATTACATGTACGCATTTTGATTAAAAGGAATAGAAAGCATTGACGTTTATATTAAGATGTGTAAATAATAATAATAATAATAATAATAACGAAAGAAAGATTGATTATATACGAGGGTTACCTTTTATATTTTGGAATAAATATTGACAATCCAGGTGCTGCCATCTAGCAACTGACGTTGCTGACGTAAAGTTCAATTGTTTACCAGTAGAGTTACTCAGAACGTTTTGATGTTTTTGTGTTTTTTACTGTAATATGAAAAATTTATGTCAGACAAGAAATGGAAATAAGTCGCTATCATATTTAACTTTATATAACTTTCGACGTAGATTATCTCAACAATAGTGTATTGATGGATTTAATTCGAAGTTTGGCGAGGAAGTACCATCAAAAACCACTATATATCGATGGTATATGGAATTCAATCATGACCGCAGTTCAGTTAATGATGAATTTTTTGAAGGTCGTCCAAAATTGAGTAGTTCCAAAAAAATATTGATTCTGTGCTTGAACTAATTTTACAAGAACGTCATATGACTTATCGTGAGATTAAGGCATTCTTGAGCATTAGTAGAACCAGCTTACATTAAAAATTGCATGAATATTAGGCTGTCAAAAAATTCGTTTTAGATCGCATTGTTAAGCTATGACAATCACCCAAAAAAAGTGTCGACTGATCGAAAGAAATGCTTAAGAAATACGATTGGCGGTGCTTTGCACCACGTCTATGATATCGTAACAGATGGTAAATTATAAATACATATATTAGAGTCCGAAAATAAACACAAGTCCACTGTCTGGGTCTTTCAAGATGAGCCAAATCCAATCTAAAAGTTATTCCCGCATGAAGCACTTCACATCAAATGTTTATTATTTATTTATTTGGGAAAAAAACGGACATGTGGCTTTTGTAACATTAGTGCATTGTTGGACGGTCAATTCTGAATGGTAAACAACTTTTTGTTTATTAAAAATATTTAAAAAAATAAGGAAAACCAACCGTCCAAGACAAACAATGCGAGCTCTCACACATCAACTCAAATAAGAGTTTTTTGAGAGGAAAAAAAAATCGAATTCATGGGTCATCTGTTGAATAGAGGTTAGAGGCCACCCACCCACCATACATAAATATGAATACTTAAACTAAATCATTAAAGTTTCACAACAGCATCATCACTAATACTCTGATAACTTTTTATTATTGAATTAGAATTACTTAATAGAACCCTCGATTATTATAAATTGATTGGAGGGTGGGTTAGAGGCCACCCACCCACCCTACATATACATGGAAACTAAAATTAAAACGATGTTTGAAGTTCCACAACAATATTATAACAAATACTGTTGTTTTTCTGGAAAATAGAAGAGTGACAGTTAATGGAAAAAAATGTATATGTAGGGTGGGTGGGTGGCCTCTATCCCACCCTCCAATCATTTAATCATAATCAAGGGTTTTACTAAGTAATTCCAACACATTAAGAAAACTTACTGTAAAAAATAAATGGTTATATAATATCACTCTTTGTCTTTAAAATAAAATTTTTAAAAAAATGTGAAGAATTAATTTTTTAGGGAATTAAAGAAGTTTTTTCATTATAACTCTAAGTGAGTTATTTCCATCCATACTACTCTCTCCTGGGATTTTCTGCTCCAACCTCTGATGTTCATCGTTCCACAACGTCCATCCATTTAATTCAGAGCCCTTCCCTTTTTCTAATCCCATTTGGCCTCCACTGTATAGCTCTTTTTTTTAATTATCCATGTCTCACAGCCGTATGTTACTACAAGTTCCTTCTACATTTTGACTTTTGTATCCTTTGTTTAATAGCTTTGAAATCGTTAACTTCTTGTTTGTGTAGTGACAAGAAGTTTCCACTTGGTATTTGATTTCTTCGCTTACATAATTAATTTCGTTGGCCTCCACTCCGAGATACTTTAAAGTCTCCACTCGTTCAACATAGTTGCTTTGTTGTCATTGGCATTAGAGGAATATAAGCCAAATTTGGCAAGAAATTGGTGGAACAACCTCCGCCAAAGAGACCTAATGTGGCAGCAGTGTTATCAAAGCAACAGTAGGCAAGAGTTGAAGATCATATTTTTATGAATTGGAGCCTTTCCATGTGCAATAAAAATTAAAAAAGTAAAAAAGTATTGTTATATATGTATTTTTAATTTTATATTTTAAGTAAATACTATCTATCTATAATATTTTTTTGACTTCTATGTTTTGGTTTTGGGTTCGTTAATTATAAGGTTCCTCATTTTTTGTTTCTTCCATGATAGTTGTTATTGTTTCTGTCAGCGATGCTTCATTTCTACTGATAACGGCTTTATCTTCCGCAAAGGCATTGTTTTGACATGGTTTGTTACCAATCAATCTGTTGATGTTTACTCGCTTGAGGAATGCCTTTAAAACTAGATTAAATAGGATTGTTAATTATGCGTCGTCTTCTCGCATTCGTTTATTGATGTCTAATGGGAAGGACAATTGTCCATCTACTTTGACCACCGCTCTCGTACCAACTAAGGTCATTTGTATGAGTACGCCTAATATTCGAATGCCATTTATCATTTCCATTCTTCTTACACTGTCGAAGTCTTGTGTAAAATCGATAAATACTTTGTACAACTCTATGTCATTCTTGTAGGCTTTTTCCTGAGTTTTTCTTAGCGTATTCTACCATCCTATTATGAATGACGCTTGATAGAACTGTGTATATTACATTTAGCAGCGAGTTTAGTCTATAATTCTCGCATTGCACCTTGTCTCCTTTTTTGTATATCGGATGTATGATATTAATTGACCATTTCTCTCGATTTTTTTTCATATGTCCATATTAAGACAATAAATTTTTGCAATCTCTTATATAGTTTACGTCTTCAGTTCTTCAATAGATCTGCTGTAATTACATCAGTACCTACAGCCTTATGGCTCTTAATTTTTTGCATCACTTCTTCATACTCTGGTTTTCGATTTGTGCTCTGGAGTAGAGTTTCTTCTGGTCATCTTCATTATCTGTATGTAGCTTCCCTCCAAATATTGAGGACTTCCAATTTCTCTGTTACTATTTGCCCCGACTTATCTTCATACCCTGTTAGCCTGAGTGTGAAAGCCTGTATGCTTTATTTTATACTTTAGTAAAACTTTCTGCTTCCTTTCTGATTATTATGTTCTATTATCTTCTTTACTTTTCTTGTCA
The DNA here is from genome assembly GCA_963969525.1 of Ontholestes murinus. NCBI lineage: Eukaryota > Metazoa > Arthropoda > Insecta > Coleoptera > Staphylinidae > Ontholestes > Ontholestes murinus. The sequence goes on from OZ018391.1 coordinate 76,348,344, forward strand.
AAGCCTGTCTTCTTTTTCCTGCATATCCAGTTTACATTTATTCCTTTTTCATTGTAATTTTCTCTATTGCTTCTGGTGTTCTTTTGTAGTTGTTTTAGTCACCCTCTTCTCTTTTCTTCGATGGCTTGTCGGCATTCATCATCATACCATTCAGTTTTTTTCTGTTGTTTTATTTTTCCGATGGTTTCATTTGTAGTTCCTATTATGATAACCTTTGGCTTCTTCCATTCTGCTTCTACGTCATTACTTGCAGCATATTTCATTAGCTTCGCGTGCAGTTGCTTCGTTTTATATTTTTGCTCTTGTCGTGGTAGTTTAAGCAGTTTTGTTTTCTATCTTTTGCACTGGCCGGTTTTCGTTTTTCGTTTATACTACTATTGTAATTTGTCCCTTAGTTTTCCTCCTAATATGTAGTGATCCACCTTCCATATGGATTGGTTAGATTTCTCAGATATCTTTCCTTTGCGATTATCGTGCATGCACTACTCCATTTGAATCCTTTGTTATATAGTTTCAAATCTATAATTATTATTTTTAGAAGGCAGTAAAAAACTATGAAAAATTATTTTTATAGGACATTAAAAAATTATTTAAAACATGTTTATTTGTATTAAACATATTCAAGATTGGGATAACAGCCAATCAACAATGAAAAATTTATTTAAGAAGCGTTGTTTATGTTTTAATGATTAGAGGGTGGGATAGAGGCCACCCACCCACCCTACATATACATGTTTATTCCATTCACTATCACTCTTTTAATTTCCAAAAAATTACAACAATATTTTTTGATGTCTTGTGAACTTAAAAACAGTGTTTTTTAGTTTAAGTTTCCATGTATATGTAGGGTGGGTGGGTGGCCTCTAACCCACCCTCCAATCTCTTAAACATTATTAAGGGTTTTACTAAATAATTTTTATTCAATAAAAAAAAACTTACTGTGAGAAAAATGTTATATAATTTCAACTCTATAATTATTAGTTTTAGAAAACAATTGACAAAAAATATGAAAAATAACTTTTTTAAGGCCTTAAAAAATTATCATAACGTTCGATTATGTTAAAAACATTTTGGGGTGGGATAAAAATCAATAAATATTGGGTAATTTATAAAGAAGCGTTTGTTTATGTTTTATTAATTGTAAGAAGGTATAGAGGCCACCCACCCACCCTACATATACAATTGCATTCTCTACACTGTTACTCCTTTAATTTCCAAGAAATCTCAACATCAAAACATTGTTTTAGTTTAAATTTCTGTGTATATGTAGGGTGGGTGGGTGTCCTCTATCCCACCCTGCAATCACTTGAATATAATCAAAGGTTTTATTAAATAATTTCAGTCCAGTAAAAATTTACTCTAAAATTAATTTGTTATATAATTTCAGCTCTAAAACAATTTATTTTAGAAGAGAGAAAAAAAATAAATGTCAAATGATTTTTTGGGGCATTAAAAAATTATTTAAACATATTTAAGTTTGGGATAAAAGTCAACCAACATTGAAAAATATATTTAAAATGCTTTGTTTATGTTTTTATGATTGGAGGGTGGAATAGAGGCCACCCACCCACCCTACATATACATTTATATTTCATTCACTGTCACTCTTTTAATTTCCAAAAAATCACAAGAGTATTTTTTAAAATGTGGTTCAGAAACTTCAAAACAGTGTTTCAGTTTATGTTTCCGTGTATATGGAGGGTGGGTGGGTGGCCACTAATCCACCCTCTAAACAGTTTATCATAATCAAGGGTTTTATTAGGTAATAATTTAATTTTAAAAAACTTACTGCAAAAAAAATATTATAAACAACTGAAATTGCTTTACTTTCACCTTTTTATGGCTTAACTTAAAATGACTATAACTCACTTATTTTTAGAAATAACTATGTCGTATGATATTGGATTAAAGAGAAAAAATTTACCTTTTGAATGAGGCCATAGCCAACTATAGTTTCCATTTAAAAGAATGTAAGTTTGCGTCATATCTCGGAAAATAATGGCGATAAAAATTTTCTGATTATTTTTTATTAATCTGCATAAAATTATCTAAAACTTTAACCTTTACAGTTTTTTTCTATCTGTTATAATAACCGAGATATATTGATTTGAAAAAAATTGACACTTTTTACTTTTTTTCAAAATATCTAGTTACCCTTGACTTTTTTGAAAACTTTGAAAGTGGAATTTTATTCGTCTCGTAAATCTACACTTCTTTCCCCATTTAACATCTAAAAACAACTCACCCTGTATATAGGGTGGGTGTGTGGCCTCTATCCCACCCTCCAATCAATTAAACATAATCAAGAGTTTTACTAAATAATTTCAATCCAATAAAAACTTACTGTGAAATTAATTTGTTTGGTAGTTTAATCTCTATAATTAAAGTTTTAGAAGACAGTATTAAAAAAATATTTTAAAAGTGTTGGATTGTATTAGACATATGTAAGGGTGAAATAATGGTTCATCAACGTTGAAAAATCTAGTAAAAAGGTGTTTGTTTATATTTTAGTGATTAGAGGGTAGGACAGAGGCCGCCCACCCACCCTACATATAAATGTTTATTCCATTCATTATCATTGTTTCAATTTCCAGAAAATTACATCCTAGTTGTGATAAAATTGTTGTGAAACTTTAAACCAGTGTTTGAGTTTAAGTTTCTGTGTATATGTAGGGTGGGTGGGTGGCCTCTATCCCACCCTCCAATCATTTAAACATAATCAAGGGTTTTAATAAATAATTTCAATACAAAAAAAAAACTTACTGTAAAAATAATTCGTTACACAATTTAAAACTTTAGAAAACAGTTGAAAAAAATTGTAAAATATTATTTTAAGGGTAATGAAAACTTATCGGAAAACGATTACGTTAAAGAAATATTATGGTAGGATACAAAATTAATCAATATTAACAAATGTAATGAAATGAAAACCACTGTGTGTTTATTTTTAGTAATTTCAGGGTGCTGGAGAGAACATCCACCCACTCTACATATACATGGAAACTTAAACAAAAACAAAATTGAATTTATCATATTTTTGTTTCAACTGACAATTATAGAGTTAAAGTTAACAAATTGTTTTGCAGTGAGTTTTTTTTAATAAATTTGAATTCCTTGGTAAAACCCTTGTTTATGTTTTAATAATTGGAGAGTGGGATAGAGGCCACCCACCCACCCTACATATACAATTACATTCCCTCCACTGTCACTCCTTTAATTTCCAAAAAACTACAACAGTATTAGTGATGAAGTTGTTGTAAAACATCAAAACAGTGTTTTAGTTAAAATTTCTGTGTATATGTAGGGTGGGTGGGTGGCCTCTATCCCACCCTCAAATCATTTAAACATAATCAAGAGTTTTACTAAATAATTTCAATCCAATAAAAACTTACTGTGAAATTAATTTGTTAAATACTTTAATCTCTATAATTACAGTTTTAGAAATCAGTATTAAAAAGTTATTTAAAAAGTGTTGGATTGTATTAGACATATGTAAGGATGAAATAATGGTTCATCAACGTTAAACAATCTAGTAAAAAGGTGTTTGTTTATATTTTAGTGATTAGAGGGTAGGGCAGAGGGCACCCACCCACCTTACATATAAATGTTTATTCCATTCATTATCACTGTTTCAATTTCCAGAAAATTACAACCTAGTTGTGATAAAATTGTTGTGAAACTTTAAAACAGTGTTTGGGTTTAAGTTTCTATGTTTATGTAGGGTGGGTGGGTGGCCACTATCCCACCCTCCAATCATTTAAACATAATCAAGAGTTTTAATAAATAATTTCAATACAAAAAAAAACTTACTGTAAAAATAATTCGTTACACAATTTAAAACTTTAGAAAACAGTTGAAAAAATTGTGAAATATTATTTTAAGGGTAATACTTATCAGAAGACGTTCGATTATGTTAAGGATATTTTAGGGTAGGATACAAAATCAATTAATATTAAGAAATATAGATAAGAAAACCACTATATGTTTATATTTTAGTAATTGCAGGGTGGTATAGAGGACACCCACCCAATCTACATATACATGGAAACTTAAACAAAAACAAAATTGAATTTATTATATTTTTGTTTCAACTGTTTTCTTAAACTGACAATTATATTGTTAAAGTTATATAACAAATTGTTTTGCAGTGAGTTTTTTTTAATTAATTTGAATTCCTTGGTAAAACCCTTGTTTATGTTTTAATAATTGGAGGGTGGGATAGAGGCCACCCACCCACCCTACATATACAATTACATTCTTTCAACCGTCACGCCTTTAATTTCCAAAAAAAAAAACAGTATTAATGATGATGTTGTTGTAAAACATCAAAACAGTGTTTTAGTTTAAGTTTCTTTGTTTATGTAGGGTGGGTGGGTGGCCTCTGTTCTACCCTTCAATCAGTTAAACATAATCAAGAGTTTTGCTAAATAATTTCAATTCAATAAAAAAACTGACTGTGAAATTAATTTATTATATAATTACACCTCTAAAATTATTTATTTTAAAAGACAGTAAAAAATATATATGAAAAATTTTTAGGGCTTTAATAAATTATTTGAAAATGGTGGGGTGTATTAAACATATTTAAGAGTGGGTTAAAAGTCAATCAATATTGAAAAATGTATTTAGAATACTCTGTTTATGTATTCATGATTAGAGGGTGGGATATAGGCCACCCACCCACCCTACATATACAATTACATTATCTCCACTGTCACTTCTTCAATTTCTACAAAACTTCAACAGCATTAGTGATAATGTTGTTGTGAAACTTCAAAATATTGTTTGAGTTTCAGTTTCTCTGTATGTGTAGTGTGGGTGGGTGGCCTCTATCCTATCTATCTATTTTTCATATTTTTTTCTATTTTTTTCTAAAGCGTTAAATTATATAACGAATTATTTTTGGAATAATGTTTTTTTTTGTATTGAAATTATTTATTGAAACCCTCGATTATGTTTAAATGATTGGTAGGTTAGAGGCCACCCACCCACCCTGCATGTACACAGAAACTTAAACTCAAACACTGATTTGAAGTTCCACAACAACATTATCACAAATAGTGTTGTGATTTTCTAGAAATGAAAACAGCGATAATGAATGGCATAATCCATTATATGTAAGGTGGGTGGGTGGCCTCTGTCTCTAAACATAATCGAGGATTTTACTAAATAATTTCAATTCACTAAAAAACTTACTGTGAAATTAATTTGTTATATAATTTTAACTCTAACATAATTTATTTTAGAAGAATTAAAAAAATATATATATGAAAAATTATTTTTTAGGGCATTAAAAAAATATTTAAAAATGGTGGAGTGTATTGAACATATTTAAGTATATATAAAAATGATGCAACATTGATATAAAATGCTATGTTTATGTTTAAATGATTATAGTGTAGAATAGAGGCCACCCACCCACCCTACATAAACAATTTTCTTTCATTCACAGTCATTCTTTTAATTTCCACAAAATCACAAGAGTATTTATTATAATGTTGTTGTGGAACTTCAAAACAGGGTTTTAGTTTAAGTTTCCATGTATATGTAGGGTGGGTGGGTGGCCTAAATCCCACCCTCCAATCAGTTTATCATAATCAGGGGTTTTATTAAGTAATTGCAATTAAATAAAAGAAAAACTTACTGCAAAAAAATTGTTACATAATTCAAAATTATATTTTTAGGGCATTAGAAGATTATCAAAAAATGTTCGATTATGTTAAAAACATTTTGGGGTGGAATGCAAATCAATTTATATGGGGATATTTATACAGAAGCGTTTGTTTATGTTTTAATAATTGGAGGGTGGGATGGAGAACACCCACCCACCCTACATATATATTTTTATTCCCTTAACTATCATTTTTTGAATGTACAAAAAACTACAACGGTATTATTGATTTTGATGTTGTGAAACTTCAAATCAGTATTTTTGATTAAATTTCTTTGTATGTGTAGGATGGGTGGGTGGTCTCTGTCCTACCCTCCAATTAGTTAAACAGAATCAAGGGTTTTAATAAATAATTTCAATACAAAAAAAACATTGTAAAAATAATTTGTTATATAATTTCACTCTGTAGAAAACAGTTGAAAAAAATTATAATAAATAATTCTAAGAGCAATAAAAGTTTATCGGAAAACGTTTGATAATATTAACTAAATCCACCCACCCTGTATATTAATTTTTATTCCATTCACTATCACTTTTTCAATTTTCAGAAAACTACAACAGTATTAGTCTTGATGTTGTTATGAAACTTTATAACTGGGTTTTAGTTTAAGTTTCCATGTATATGTAGAGTGGGTGGGTGCCCTCAAACCCACCCTCCAATCAGTTAAACATAATCAAGGGTTTTACTGAATAATTTCAATCCAGTTAAAAAACTTACTGTAAAATTAATTTGTTATATAGTTTTAACTCTACAATCCTCTAAGTAGGGTGGGTGGGTGACCTCTAAAGCACCCTCCAATTATTTAAATATAATCAGAGGTTTTATTGAATAATTTCAAAAACGTTTTAGTTTTAAGTCTTTTGTTATGAAATTATTATTACAGTTTTGTAAGAGAATTAAATTTTTAAGTTACAATTTAAATGCAGCCTTCAAAAACCTTTAATTGCTTTATTTTTAATTTATTTCTTTTATAAAATTCTAATTAAAATCTTAAAATGTTCCATCATAGTAATTTTCGAAACACTTTCTTTACAAATTGAATTTTATTCACTAGGTGTACATTTCGAGTACAATGTAATCATTATCAATAGTTTAAGAAAAACTTTTGAAAATAAAATTTTAATTCTTGTTATTTTCGAAAATAGATTTAGTCTGTTTCAAGAATGTTTTTAGTGTGATAAGAACAACTAATCTATTTAACAATTTTTTTATTGGATAGAAACTGTTTTGTACAATGTCTAAAGCAATTTTTTAATAAATAATATTTAAATTTTCAATTGTTTCTTTTCCTTTAAATTTTGTAATAATCAGTTGTTTAACAAAATTTTCACTCATTTTTTAGAATATTGTTTTTATTTGTTTATAAGGAAATTGAAATCTCTTTTAGACTAATCAATTTTATTGTTTCTTTTTTGTTTCAGACGGCATTTTTAACAGTGGTATTACTTCCGATAAGAGTATTCCTGATATGCTTCCTGCTGATTACGGGATGGATGTTGGCGTGCATAGGTTTGTGGGGTCTCACAGAAGAGGACCTCCAGAAACGACCGCTTACGGGCTGGAGAAGGTAAGCAATTCCGTTTCGTAACTAATTTAATAATAAAATTACATATATGCACTGTTAAAATTAATCGATTTCAACCATAACACCATTGTAAATTAACTAATAATTTGAAAAAAACACGAAAACATTTCGTAAATCTACAACATTATAAATATTTACACGTGATTTATGTAAAATGTGAACAAGGTCAGTTATTTATACGCTTCGTGAATTAGTTTGGAAGCCATCCAAAGTGCCAATGGAAAAGTGCATTACATCACAATTCCTTTCGGATAAATTCACTCGGAACTTTCCTCTCTGGAGGAAAAATTAATTATGCGTTATTAATACACTCCGATATCTTTCCAAACTACACTAAAAATTCTAAAACTTTTTCTTACATTAGGATTCATAAATTTTAAACTTTCATGTTGAACACTAATCAAAATACCGTACTTGTATGTATTTTATTTTTTACTGTAATATCTTTAAATAAGGTGAAAGGCTATTATAACTTGTTTGTAAACAAAAAGTTTGTGCAACGATTTTATTATTTACTAATATTTCACAACATACAATTCATTAATAAATAGTAAATAGAGTGAATGTAGTGGTGTGACCTTGTTTGTTTAGGTTAGTCGAACGTGATTTACATGAAAAAAAAATTCCAATTGCCAAATATTGCATACAAATTTAATAAATAAGCCAAAATTATATTACGGTTAAATAAACGTTTATGTGGTGAATTATTTTTTTATTAACTGTAATTTAATTGTCTATACGATTATTTTTAGCCTGATAATTTAACAAATGTTTAGTTTGGTTAATACAGATTGATTATGTAAAAACAACTAATAGATTAACTAATCTCTATTTCTCTGTATTTATTTGGTAATACAATCTGTACGTTCAATTTGTGTTCCATTATTTTCTACAACTTTAAATATATATTATCAAAATGCCATTTACCTTTCTGTGTAGGCTAACTTTAAATATAAACATTTAAATTCCCCCGTTTACGATGCTTATAATACATATCGAACACATTAAATGTGTATAATGGGTTGCCTAATTTCTACCATGCGTTAATAATTGTTACTTTAAAATAGTTACATATAATAATTATAAATCATTACATTACTACTACTATTACTTAGAAATTATACCATTGCATGAATGAAGTATAAATATAATATAATTTCAATATTGATTTGGGTGTTGGTTTTATAACAAATTATGTACATACACTTTTAAATCACAATCGCACTGGTGATAGTTACATAAAAAATACACTTTCTAACTCTTGTATATATATCTAAATAGAATGATTTACTGAATTAATTAACTCTATTTTATTTTAATGATTTTACAAAGCACATCATACTATTTCACAAAAGCAAATCCTTCTCACTATAATCCGTCATACTACCGGGGAAGAGGGCTTAGTAAAAATAAAATAAACAAAATAAAACTGTGTAATTATAATAAACAATCATTTGGGTATAGTCTGGTGAAGGTGGTGGCTGCTTATCCTGTGCATTGGATGAGCTGTGTGGCGGGATTCCGTGTGAAAGTAATCGGCGACCGTGTGACACGCACAGAAGCAAGCATAATAGCCCTGGCACCGCACTCCTCCTTCATTGACGCGATGGCTATGGTGTACATGGGTGCACCCTCCATCGTAGCCAAAGGTGAAACGGCCTCCATACCCTTTTTCGGAAGTATGTATGCACGAACCTAAACTGTTTTTAATCTTAACCTTTCTGTTCTTTTATGTCTTAATGAAAAGGTGATCAAAACATCAATTAACAGCACGACCTGATCCCTGCATGTTCAAATTAACTACCCGAAGAAAGCTTGAAAATTAACACATCACGGTTGTGGAGGTTTTTGTTTCCATTGTGTTTCTCCAGACCATATTTGTGAGGTTATGATTTAATTCGATAGGAAATTGAATCGAGTCCTGTGCTTCCTGGGGAAGACCACCTACAGGGCGGGGGGAATGCATGTCGTGTTCAAGGGGGTGCAAGCGACGCGCGAGGAGGCTCCGATCCTAGTGATCGCACCCCACTCCACCTTCCTCGACGGGGGAATTGTCTACTATACAGGATTCCCGTCCATAATTGTTAGGCGAGAAAGCAGCAATAATCCATATATAGGAAGTACGTGCTGAATCAAATGTTTTGATCACTTTCTAAGTGTCGATACGACTGAGGTGCGAAAATTGGTGAGGTTGCTTGAAATGCGTTCTCTAATGTGCAGAGTTGATCAACTTCACGCAACCGGTGTACGTGTGGAGGGACGATCCGGACTCCAGACAGAACACGATCAAGGAGATCATCAGCAGGGCCACGTCGGAGGAGGACTGGCCGCAGATTTTGATCTTTCCGGAGGGGACGTGCACGAATAGGTCGTGTTTGATCACGTTCAAACCGGGCGCCTTCTATCCCGGTGTTCCCATTCAACCGGTCTGCATTAGGTATCCTAATAAGTTGGACACGGTCACGTGGACTTGGGAAGGACCAAGCGCGTAAGTATACTATAATAGTAGTATACTATATAAGTAATTCATAAATAACATCTCAATTATAATCGTATTGATAACTTCGTACATTCAAAAAAGAGGAATTTAATGTCGATTGCAACGCCATCTCTGAAACTTTTTAAGATACATTAATATACAGGGTGTCCCGTTAATGCTGGGAAATGGCTGGACCATAGATTCCTGACGTCAAAATATGACGATTTAACGCAACTTATCTATATCCAAAAATTTACGGTTAAGCCGGAATTTGGCTTCAAAGTTTCAAAATTTTTTATTTCTTTTGTTTATAACAATTGAACGCTTTATTTGATTTGAATGAAATTTATTAGTAATAAGTACCATAATATCATACATCATTGTTATAAACAAAAGAAATAAAAAATTTTGAAACTTTGAAGCCAAATTCCGGCTTAACCTTAAATGTTTGGATATAGATAAGTATGATCCAGCCATTTCCCCGCATTAACGGGACACCCTGTATATTATTAAATTAATATGGGATTAATTTTACTTATTTAATATTATATACTTTATATTTTATAATCTTTCTCTGGAATAAGAGTAACCCATTACAAATTCATGCGAATTATTTACTTATTATCATTAAAACATTTTCCAAACCCACGACTTTAATTAGAAAACAATGAATTAATTTACTTTCGTTTAATTTATTCATTATCATTGGAAAATATTTTTATGAGACCTTAAGTGGAAAGTTAGACTAGGTTCGCAGCATATTCAAAAGAGGGCGCTATTATAAACGTCAAACACATAAAGAGTTTATCTTATTCTTCCTAGATTTGAATCGTAAAACTTTTTGACTACTTTTCAGGTTGAAACTGTTATGGTTGACATTGACGCAGGTTTATAGCTCCTGTGAAATCGAGTTTCTTCCAGTTTACAGACCAAGCGAGGAAGAGAAAAAGGACCCCAAGTTGTTCGCCAGTAATGTTCGGGCCGTTATGGCTAAGTAAGTTTTGATTTTTCCCATTTTTTCTATATCGTGTTATTGTATAAGTGTGTTTTTTTTAAATATTATTATTACTAATTTTAAAACAGCTATTTTAGCCAAAGTTTAACTATAAATAATGATTCTGGCAGTTACATTATCAACGTAATTGTTTCGTCTAAAGCTAAAGACAATCTAAATTGAAACGTGTATATGCAACCAAACTTACTTTCAAGTATATACAGTTTCTATCTTGTTAATGTGGGAAATGGCTGAACTATAGATTCCTGTGATGAAAATGTCATAATTTTTTCACAACTTATCTTGTCTATGGTTTAATTCCAAAAATATTATTAGTTTTAATAATAACAATTAAACGCTACTTGCGATCTGGCTCAAATGTATTTATTGTTGAGTATCATAATTGATATCAAGCCATTGATTGACAAGAAGTATAAAAAATTGACACAATAAAAATATAAAATAAAAAATAAAAACATCATTAAATTCCTGGAAGTTTCAAGCCTCTCAATTATGTTTATTATTATTATTATATCTCTTAGATTTTTGCCAATGGATGATAATTTTGACGAAAATATTACTACTGCAAATGTTTTAACAAAGATCAATATCGTATATGCAACCAAACTTACTTCTTAGTAATAGAAAACAATTCTAATAAGATCTCAATGTTTTCATAACCATTGTAAATCGTTATATAAACTCTCATTAAGTTGATATTGTCTTTTAAAAGTCATATATTACATTATATTTTAGTGTAATCTTTAATATATCATGTTCATGCTTTATATTTGTCAAATTTGAGACTTTACTAAGCAAAAAATCTAAATTGTTCAAAATTAAGATATGTATACGCATACCAAACATACCGAGTATTATGGAACCTCAAGATCTTTAGTTAAAAATATTTTAATGCCTTAAAAAGCCAAGAGTCGATTTATTTTTCTTATCACGGGAGATCTATATCTATAAACTAATATCTTTCATCTTGTATCGCTTTAATTTGCCCTTAAATCCTATGAAATCTAATTCTTCTGAAATTTCTCAACTGCAATTGTTTAAAATATCATTATGTATGTTTAGTTCTTAAATATATAAAACTTTCAATATTTATTACCATCACCATGGTTACCATTATATAGCGAAGACTAACTTTCTATGCTAAAGTTGGCACAGGAATTGGACACTAATAACAACGCCCTCTCCGAAACATCTTGAGAATCCACTCTGCGTTAAGTACAAATATTTCTCAAATCCATGACTTTAGTTTTTGTCCTAAAATATAAAAATCAATTGCTCTTTCTGTAATTGTTTCTGTCAAGTCAATTAAAAATCAAAGCATTAATATGCAACCAAACTTATTTCTGTTGATTCGAGAGTTTTAGAACTTTTTACGACAATATTTATTACCATCAACATGGTTACCAGTATATAGCTTACGCTCACTTTCTATACACACAGGAATTGGACACTGATAACAGCTCTCTCTCCGAAATATCTTGAGAATCCACTCAGATCCATGACTTTAGTTTTTGTCCTAAAACATAAAAATTACATTGCTCTTTCCATAATTGTTTCTACGAAGTCAGTTAAAAATCACCCATTAATAGGCAACCAAACTTACTTCTGATAATTCTAGAGTTATTGAACTTTTTGCGAATTTACTTTAATGTTCTTATCTTATCTTCGACTATAATTCTTTTATTTTTACCGAAAAGAACTTTAGATTTTGTCTTAAAAGATAAAAAGTAATTTTTTGAGAAATCATAAATATGCAACTAAAGCTACATCCGTGATTTCAAGAGCGCCTGAACTTTTGGCAAATTAACTTTTCTAATGTTCTTATTTTCAATTGTCTTTCTTTGACTTTTACAGTACAGAAATTATTTTTTGTCTTAAAACATAAAAAATAAATGTTTCAAATTTACTTTTCTAATGTTCTTATATTCAATTGTCGTTCTTTTAGTTTTACAGTACTGAAGAACTTACTTTTTTGTTTCAAAACATAAAAATAAATGTTATAACCGTAATTTCAAGAGCCTGAGAACTTTTGGCAAATTTACTTTTCTAATGACCTTATCTTCAATTTTTTCATTGGCTTTTACTGTACGGAACTTAGTTTTGTCTCCAACTGTCTTTCTTTTATTTTTAAAGTACAGTAGAAATTATATTTTGTCTTAAAACATAATTGCTTTAATTAAAATCTAGGCATAGATATGCAACCAAATTTACCTCCGTGAATTAAAAACCGTTTGAGAATTTAGTAAATTTACTTTAGTTATGTTCTTATCATATCTTCAACTATCTTTATTTTATTGTCACAGAACAGAAGAACTTTCGTTTTTGTCTTAGAGGGAAAATTAAATTTTCTTTCCATAATGTTTTCAATTGAAATCGAAGCATTAATATGCAACCGAACTTACCTCGGGGGATTCTAAAAAATTTTAGCCTTTAGCAAATATACTTTAGCTACATTCTTCTCTTCAACTATATTTCTTCTATTCTTACAAAACAAAAAAACTTAGATACTGTTCTTATCTTATCTTCAATTAGCTTTCTTTAATTTTTACACTTAAGTTTTTATCTGGAAACATAAAAAATAAATTTTCCGTCCCATAAATGTTTGTGTGAAGTCAATTGAAAGCAAAGTATTAAAATGCAACCAAACCTACCACTGTGGATTCGAGAGCTTTTCAACTTTTAGGTAATTTACTTCAGTTATGTTCCTGTCTTATCTTCATCCATCTTTCTTTTATTTTACATAACACAAGAACTTTAATTCTTGTCCTAAAAACATACAAATTAATTTGCTATTTCCGTAATTGTCTCTGTAAAGTCAATTGAAATCAAAGCATAATTATGCAACCAAACTTACACCTGTGAATTTAAGAGTGTATAAACTTTTACCCAATTTAATTTTTCTAAATAAGTTCTTATTTTATCTTGCATCGTATATATATCAGGACGTAATCTTTATACTTATTTCCGTATTTTCAAGCTTAATCCTTAAGAACTTTTTATATTTATTTGCTATAGTTTGTGCTGTAGATATTAGACTTAACTTTTTTTTGTTGTAATATTTGCAAAAAAAAAGAGGGAAACGTAACTTTAAAAGTAATTATAAATATAATCTTGAAGAGAATTACATTCTGTATATAGTGTACTTATTGATTGCATCTTTTCAGGGCCCTTGGAGTTCCAGTAATGGACTATACATACGATGACTGCAAGCTAATGGCCAGGGCGAAGGAAATGAACCTTCCGAACGCGAACGCTCTGGTTGAAGTCCAGAAACTTCGAAATAGATTAGGGTGAGTCTTACTCCGTGTGACATCTGTGATCGCACTAATTGAGTGAACAAACAACCGACAATTAAGGAATTGTTCAGACAATTAGGGAAATCAGTGCAACGTTTAGATGGTTTATAAACTTCGTTTCTCTGTCTCCAATTACGCTGCGCTGATGATACCAGAATAGTACAAAACCATTGTCGCGCACATCCAGATTATTTGCATTCTTATTTCGTTTGTGGCTTAAGTGATAATAAAGACGGTCCAAAAGTCTTGTTGACAGGGAAACATTTTTTTTTCTAGTTTGAATCTATTCAGGTCAAAATTCAATATTTTTTTTATTTTAGTTTGGATCAGTCAAGGATAGAACTGAAACTGATAGAAAACCGGGTGATATGCAGAGACTGCAGTAGAGTTACCTTCACAGAGTTCGCCAATTATTTAAACGTACCAATTAACAATCCAAATGTACATCACTTATATAAACTATACGACAGGGTGGGTATTAATAAAATTACTTAAAGAATCTAATTCACAAATTGATTCCTTCAAAATTGCAGAACCTGTCAGGATCTATCGACTTCCGGGAGTACCTACTCGGAGTGGTGGGGACTATCTACCACAGTAAAATGCTTGAAATTTTACGATTAGGTTTTAAGGTAGGTTGAAATAAATTTTTGTATTAATTTGTATGTTCTGATTAAATTATTTTCCCATAGATTTACGATACTAGCGGCATTGGGAAGTTAACCTGTGCGGACTTCTGTGAGGTCCTTAGACAAACATTATCCATATCCATCTATGAATGTCAAGAAATATTTCAACACATTGACAAAACGAATCAAGAATATATAACATATGGTAAACTTTTTTTAATTTTAAACGATTTATATATTACCGTTAATTATGGATTGCAGAAGCCTTTGTGAGATACGCGGAGAAGAAGGCGGAATACGCGGGACTGTTCAGCCTGAGCAAGGACGAAATCAAGAACAAGGGTTTCGGGGTCTGCGCAAACGAGTCCCACAAAAAGGGCAATTGAAAATCATCAAATTTTCATTAACACACTCAAAAATCAATTCATTAGGTAGACAAAAAATAACAGGAACAATATTCATTCACGTTGCAATCTTCCCAATACTCGTCTCCAGTTGCATTTACTCTAAGCTATTGAGGACCAACTCAGTCATCTCCGATATTTATTTTGATCCGAGGAGTAAAAATAATAATTGATGAATTTGTATGAATGATATCAACTTCATTCTGGAAAAGTCTTCTTGTTTTTGATCTTAAATCTAAACTAGTCTAAAGAAATTAAAACTTGATACAGGTTTTAATTTAGATTTTAGATCAAAAACGAGAGAAAAGTAATTTAATTTTTGTGACAAGTATTCCCAGTGTCTGAGTTGGCCATCACTGCCCCAAGCCTTCGCCCACACTTGCAATTTTTATTTACAAGCAAATTAGATGTAAATATTTCATTTTTTTGTTATAATTTGTAACACTCAAATAATTTTTTGCTACCACAATTTATTAATGACAAGCTGTGCTGTTAAAACTATAATTGCTAGTAGTATCAATAAAGTTAGATTACAGTAACAGTTTATACCTATCGGTAAGTCAAAAATTAATCTTTTTAACTTATAATAAATACGTTTATTTAAACACAATTATATTAACACTTTGTACTCCATTGCAACATTTAAAAACACTGGAGTACAAAGGGTTAATAAAATGAATTTTATAACTATATTTTTATATAGCAACAGTGCTAAATAAAGTATATTATTATTATTAACATAATAGTTTACAATTTTAAAATTTAAATTGCATGTGTGGGTTACTATGTGATAACACATTTTATTAGGTATACCGATATTGATGTAATATACTGTGTGATTCTTTGTACTACGTAGAGACTACAAAACGTGGCCAAAATTTATATCCGAAATTGAATTTTTATATAGAGTTTTAGATTTACAAAAAAAAAATAATAATTAAAAACTAAAACGTGATACTTTACTTTCGCTTTAGGTGTACTATTTGCGTGTAATTCGTTGTTAGATTTGGACGAAGATTAATCAGCAAGATTCGTATTGGCTTGAAATAAAAATTAGGTCGAAAAGGAAATACTAATACATGTAAATCCTTAAATAATTTATGCCGGCCAAAGAGAGAGTGAAAGAAAGCCAGCCACGGTTGCAATTAATAAAAATTAGTTGTCATTATTAATGTATATTAATTCTATTTTTGAGACAGATAAAATATTTCGTATGTAAGAGTGTAAGGTTATATAAAAAAAAGGAAAATATTCGTAATTCCACTTTGTCTACCTGATTTCAGGCTAATGTGTATTTTTGTAAGTATTTATTTCTACGTTTCTTTCTCTTGTTTTACATTATTTATTAATGTACGTTATAAATTTGTGTATAAAAATATATATGTATATATTGTGTGTGGAAGTTTTCTTTTTTAATTACCCCTTAATATTAATTTTTTAAGCACAAAAATATTGACAAGTGAATCACATTAATTGTGACATGAAGAATCTTTGTAGATTATTGATATTATTCAGTAAATCCATCCTTTATCTTTTTAGTTACTTACATTTTTGAAAAATACATATAAAAGCATATCAATTGTTTTTGCCAAATTATTTCGTATGTTTTATAATAATCAAAACAATTTGGGTAAACAAAACACAGACAGAAATCACATTAATGTTTTATGGATTAATATTTATTAATAGTTTGTCTCCTTCATTTCAAAGTTCCTTAAATAATAAACGAAACACTATTACTTCATTTTAATAACATCAATCGTGTTTAAACAAAATATAAATTTCTAAAATTAGGTTGGCTTAGATCAATTGTTTTTAAAACAAGAGATTAGTTTACAATACTAACCTATTTTAGAAATTTATATTTTGTTTAAAACATTGTGTTAAAATAGGTTAGTAACGTTAACTTACTTGTTTTAAAAACAATTGATAAAAACCAACCTATTTTGTATGTAAATCTATTTTTGTTTGTTTCAATCCGATTCATTTTTATGTTCATAAAAAAATAATGGACAGAGGATCGAGTGCATGAATGAAAAACATCCATTTTAAATAAATAAATTTGAAAAAAAGGTTCTTTATTGTTCTGTTGAAACGGCAATGCGTTTACGCATTTACGACATATACACACGATTTCGAGGAAATCACCTAAGAAAGGTAAACGCAATTCGATTGGTGTCTGAACATCCCATCGCAAACTGTAAAAATAAATACAATACTTGCAACACGGACACAACGTGTATGTATAATCACAAAATACACGCCGATACAGCGTTCGATCAACAACAAACAAACTGGTAACATTCAATATATATATATAAAACAATGTGTACACGGTAACGGTGATAGAGACATGGATTGTTCGATTAATTACAGAAGTATACGCTTTCTAATATTAATAACTATTGCCCTTATTGATTGAAATACTGGAGACTGGAGAAAGTAATTTTAATTATTTCATTCATTAAGAATACGGTTAAATTTGTTTATTAATTAATCTATTCAAATCGCAAAGAAAGTGAATTTAATTAAAATGCAAAGAAAGTTAATTATAACTCATAAAACAATCGTTAGAAAGCTGATTTCTTTTTTAGAACAATTAGTTATTGAAATATTACAACAATTATAAAACTATTATAAATAAAAATGGAAGTCACGTTACGTTAGTATTAAATAGGACAGATTATAAATTAAAAATAATTTCATTAATCTGATGCATTGAAAATAGGATAAAAACCACGTGGTTTGTATATTTATCATCGCAGAGTATAATTTACCGTGGGAAGAGTAAACATATAAACATATTGTTTATATATTTAAACATATAAACATTGTTTATATATATAAACATTGTTTATATGTTTAATCTTCCCATGGTAAATTAATCAAGATGCAAGAATGTTTATACGTATGTGGTTAAAGGTGAGAAAATGTAAAAAAAAAACCAGATTACTACTAAGTATTCTAAATATGTACGATTTAATATAAATAGGAAAATTGTACTCGTGTTAGTGGGAATATTATTTTTATAAAACTTGATATGATTTTTAAAATTGATAAATTCCAGAATGTTTAAATCTACCCAAATATTTTTAACATAATATTGAGTACAATATTAAACTTCTCTAATTTTGATTATAATTTTATATTCTGGCTTCGCATCATCTTCACAATATAAATTTATTTGATAACAAATTTCGAAGATAATAACATAACCTAAAAAGAGTACGATTTTCAAAATTTATAACTTCCAGAATGCTTAATCGAAATGCATCCTTTGATTAAGTTTTAAAAACGTCCTTAATTAATAATTTTCAACCACCCTTTACGGATTAATGAATTATTTTTTATCAAATCTGTCAGATTGTGCGTGTTGATTTTTTTAAACAATCTACAAATAAATGCAAATTAAATATTGCTTTAGTATATTTGTTATTTGAATTAAAACATTCCTCGTTAGTTAATTTTAACAATAATAATAATAATACATACATACTGTATTGATCAAGTATTGATAAATCAAATTTATTATTAAAAATTGTCACTAATAATCAAATGCTTACATCATTGTTATTTGATGTTTATTGTTATTATTATTAAGAGCTCATTGTTATTAATAATAATTCTAATATATAAATAGTCATTATTGTTATTAACAACAATTAGCTTTATCGAACTGAAAGTAGTTATAAACCATTTTCAAATAGAAAGTGTTTTATTTAAAAATGATCAACTATTTTTACAATTGATAATACAAAAACAATAAATGTTAAAATAGTTTCTTATTGTCAACAATGTTTATAGTTTTATAAATGTTTAATACTCCTCAATCAATCAAATTAAAAGTAAATATTGACAATGACATTATTATATTATTTTTTTAAGTGTAGAAAGGATATATTTAATATAATTTAAAAATTCAAAATTTAGTGAATGCTTCAATTCCCTATTGATTAAACAACTCCAGTATCAATCTCTATTTAAAAATAAGGCAATATATGTTTGATACTAACCTTCAAACAGTTCTTAAATTAACAGGCGGATGATGATTCGATAAGACTAGTTTGTATCACCCTTTACCCTTCAAAACGAGAAACATACTCCACAAGTAAACTAGGTGTATTCTTATAAACTGTTTTTAAATAAATAAACGTTACCAAAATTAGGCCCACCGTTGACATTGCTCGAAATCTACGACCGTTACCATGTACACAATTAGAAACATTTCAGTTCACAACCATTAAAAAAAGTAATGATACACTTATGGGCAGGGAGCGTTTTTTTGTTTTGTTTTGTGTGTTCTTTACTGTCCATTACAAAAATACTCGAGTTGCTGTTTAGGTAACTGAATTGAGCTGGAAACGTGTCGTCGGTGTGTTTGTGTGTGTGGGGTGTGTGGCTCCTGTCCAGGTCCGTCTGCCGGTTATCCGTTCTCGTTCTCGCAGAAACCAGTCCCGAACAGGCAGTTCCCGATGCCGCTGTAGCAGATCAGGGAGACGGTGACCAGGAACGTCAGGCTGCAGATTGTGCAAGGCTTCCTCTCCAGGAAGAACCCGATCAGGTACAGTATCATGAACATTACGTGGGTCTGCACCATGGCCGGGTTGATTGGCTTGGGGATGAGGAGCACCGGTATGAGCCATTGGAGGCAGTACATCTTCTGTGGCTGGGGCGCTGGGGCATCAGCACTGTCGGCACCGTTCTACAGCGACTCTCTGTTTGGTTCGTTTTTTTTGTGGGTTTTAAAATATCAACATTGATCAACTGTCAGCTGTCATTGTCGTGGAAGCCATTTTTGTTGCCATGTGACATTTGGGGTTGATGGGGGGGCAGGAATTCCTTTTTTTAACATGTGTGCTGACGCACACGAAATTATTACGTCGATATGCCAAAGATGTAGTTTTTATAGGCTTTAATAAACATTACCATCTATAACATACAATAAAATTAATTACAATATATATTCTATGGAATTATTACAATAATAGAATGTATATCATTAGATTAATAATATAGATATAAATAGATAATACAATAATATTGCATAATGATTTATTTTTAAATCGTTTGAATAATTTAAATCTATTTAAATGTCAATAACAAAACATAAATTAAAATAATTAGTTTATGTTATTATCAAATAAATAAATCGAAATTGTGATAAGATTTAAATTAAAAATAAAATAATATTTATTGTTTACCAAATATATATTTTTTAATATCATTGGATAATATTGTTACTTAAAAATATATATTTTGTTATAAGGAAATATTATTTTCAAAAAATCATAACAATAAATAATATAATTACGAGTTAATTATTAAACTTCGAGTATATTGGGTTGCCTATAAAACAGTTACTTTTAAATATTCATCAGATGTTCCTCGGAAAAACAATTGATAATGGTTTTAAAGTATTTTAATGAAAACAATAATTTAAATTATGAAATGTAAATTAAAGCTGGTTAATGGATATGGTTTAAGAAGACTACCAATCACTTTCAATTTAATTAATTTGTTTAATCTGCTGATATTTGGTTTATTGAGTAATATATACCTTCAATTACATTTACACAAATAAAATACACATACTTATGTTGTGTATGATTAATATCTTGTAAGGTTATACATAACACACAATTCGTATTGCTAGTGATGTTTATAAACGTATTATTATTATTTCTACGTACTTACCAAGTGATTTTTATAGAAGAGGCTTGGACATTATCGCCGCGCAATTTGTTGACAGGGGAAAGGAAATTTCATCGCTATTCGGTTGGCTAAACTTCTCATCAAATTTCTGCGGGAGGCGCAAATAATCTAAGCCTTAAATATACGTATTAATTGTGGCGTAAAGTTTAAAGACTGGTCATAATTATGAAAATTCCGTTTATAAAACTTACCAAGAATTGAAAAAGTTGGTTGTTCAATCGTCGAGTTTTTGCAATAACAAAATCTCAGTGTGCCTTGATTGTCGTTCAAACAGCAGCAGCAAATGTTTACACGACGCTTTACGTTTCACAACAAAAAAATATATTTCAACGCGCTGTAACACAAGAAGTTATAATGAAGAATTGTTCAAATAATTAATTACATCATTATGTAAGTACGATCATGATTTAATACAAAAAACCTAGCTTAAATTTAAATTTACGCCGATTTTTTATACAAGCAATACACCTGTATGTGTGCCCCAGGTGCATTTAATTTATTTTTTGTTTAATATAACTTTTATAATAATTTATTAATTATAACTTACTTTTTCAGGATAGAACACAAGTTTTTTTTTTAATTCTTCTCGGATTGTAGAAAAAAACTCCATTTTGTTTTATGCGCAAAACACCGGTCAATTACTATGGCAACGATAGTCACGTGAATGATTTTTATTATGGCCGCTGGGATGTTTCCGGTGTGACGTTTTTAAATTTCTTCTTAAATTGGTAAGTGCCGTTGTACTTTACATAATTGGCTATAAATTAATGTGCGACCCCGAGTTATCATTACTCTTCACTAAGGGAGGTCCGATTCTACTTGGGAAACGGACCGACGTATTTATATTACCAGTAACAACAAACATATGATTTAAAAATCACATACACTGGCTTTTCGTTTGAAAACTAGTAATATTGCGTACCAGTAAATTAATATAACATTTAATTGATTTTTGTTAATCAGTAAAGAGTTTAAAGTGTTTTCAATCAAATTTAAGTAGTAAAATTAATACTACTGCTGCTACATTCTTGATGACATATATAATTAATTAATTATGAAACCAAACTAGTGTTTAAATTACAAATCCACCCATAATTAAAATAGTGTATATTCCTTACTCCAAAATCATTATCAATCGATTTTAACTTCATTTATTTTTCATTAAGACAATCAATTGCGTTTCTCCTTACTTTGGGTATTGTATTAATCGACACTTCAACTATAATAAACCGCATATTAATTTGATATAGCATTATAAACTTAAAATATTCTTGAACGTTATTTATTCTAGCGTACTCTTGACCTACCACAATAATTAATACATTGTCCTATCGTACTCCCGACCTACCTTAATCATCTACGCATTGACCTAGGTCAAGAGTACGCTAGTTCAACCGTACAATTTATTAAGATTGTAATAGAAGTGTTATAGTAGGGTCTTTGACAATTAATTAAAAACACTGTAAAAATAAATAAAAAATTAATAATGCCCGGATATAATAATAATTATGAGTATAAATATATTTCTTGAGTTGAGTTGTATTGAAACACTAACAGTTTCTTTACAAATTCTTCACATTGTATTCGAAATGTACATCTAGTAAATAAAAACAATTTGTGAAGAAAGTGTTGGTGTGTCAATACAATTTTAATATTTATGAGATTGGGATATAAGTAAGATTAATTATTATAACAGGTAATCATAATTAAAACTTCTTTACGTAACTCAACAACAAATTTCTATAGGTAATAATAAATTGAGGACATTAGATAATATAATAAATATATTTGATCCTTTTAAATATACAATGTTAATTTTTATAACCATGAGGAAAGGCACAATTGTTCTAAAAACGTAAAATCACAACTATGTAAATACATAACACAATAATTTTTTTTTCGATTCATATAACAACAAACCTGAGCTAAAACTAGAAAACATTCTCCATTTAAAAAAACCGCACGGAGGGAGCGCACTACTAGTGGGACTCGAACTTGCTCCTCAGTTTGCTCACCGTCAGTCCGTGGGGACTCCCCGGCCTGTGCTGCTGCAGCGGCGGCGACGGGGACTTTGATCTTAGCCGGGACGACATCTCCAATTCGTTGAATATCCTTATCCTGTTAGCTACAGATAGTTTAGTTTGGTTGGTGGTTTCCCTTAAGCTGTCTGTCGACACAAGCGGTGATTTTCCTGCAAGTTGTAAATCATTATTCGTAAATGTTTCGTCTCCATCTTATAATTTTTACTTTCATTGTTTTCATAAAAAATTTTTAAAAAGTTTTTTAGTATTACACAATAAAATCAAAACATGCACTTACTTGTATCATTAAAAAATCGTCGATTAGTGCCGTTAAGTCCATCGGAATCCTTACCATTAGTGTTATTATTGTTATTGTTATTATTAATTAAGTTATTATTCTCGCTGAGATTATCCTCCTCATCACTCACGTACGTCGCCTTCGTATACTCCTGCTCCTCGTTAATGGAGAATTTTTTGCCCATTAAAGGAGTGCTACTGCTGGAGGGCAGCAACGAACAATCACTAATTCCACTGTCGCTCCTGTCCGTAAAATTCCGACTCAGTCCTGATTTCCTCTCTTCCGCCTTTCCGTTCTCACTGTCGCTACTTTCGACCTCCACGTGTGACGATATCAACGGAATGTCGTGGTTGTCGATGGACACCTTCGGCACGATGTAGTCGACCTCGAAACTGTTGTGCCTGTGGATGTCCTCCTCGTTGAGGCTGGACATCTTGCAGAGGGTGGAGATGGAAGGGCGCGGGCTGTTCGAGAAGGAGCTGCTGGAGGAGTTCCGCCGGCTGGCCGAGAGGCTGGCCATGCGACCAAGGGCGCGGATCGCGTTTCCGGTTTTCTGTTTGTGTTAGAAGAAAAGCCACACGTGTGAAGGACACACACACACACACGAAAACGCATGCGTTTTGGTTTTGCAAACCGTATGCGACTTACCTGCCACTTCCGCCTGATGATGAACTTCTTGAGTTTGTCAGTGGAGATGACCACGTTGTCCGTATGGCTCTCCGGGTCGAGCCACTCGTGCTTCAGGCAATCTTCAGCTGACATTCTATCTCTATATCAATATCAAAAATTACATTTACAACAGATTTTTATCATAAAGAATATATTAAAATTCTATTTCCAAAATTATAATCCTTTTTAATAAACAGTAATGTAGATTTTAGTTACGTGAAGATTTAAATCATTAAAGAAACACACTTAAATTACTTTCTTCATAAGTTTTTTCAGTACTCAAGATGTATATTTAGCTAACAAATTAATTTTTTGAGAAATTAATCTGTGTAAAAGTACTTAAAATATACATTTAACTAATTAAAAAACTTGGCAGGAAAATAATATTACAGTGTTTTTTAATGAGCTTTTAAAAGATTACTTTATTATGTAACTAATAATTCTTTGTTTTTAGGTAAAATAGCTCGAGAGTTAGACTTAAATTAGAGGCAGCGATTAGAAAGAGGGTGCTGTGGAGCTGAGTTTATTTCAGGGGGTAAGGAATTTCTTCGTATGATTGCTCATAATTTAGGCTTTATATTTATTAACTTAATCCCTTTCTTAAAAAAAAACATTAATGACCTTTTAAACAGATTACGTATTTTATATATTATTTTAGTAATGTTTTTCGTTCTTATTAGGGTAAAAAACTTGAGTAATTAGAATTACACTGGAGGCGGCTCTTGAAGATTAAAAAGGTCATTTGTGGTAATACTTTTCTTTTAATAGATTCCCAGAAAATCCACTTCCTTCATAAAGTTCATGAGTTTTCTGTATTAGTTGGCAATATTATTACTCTTTTAACTTTGTTTCACAATTTTAATAACAGTTTCCTGACTAGTGTTTTAGCCTATACTCTTTAAGTTCAGTAACAGCGCCCTCTCTGAAACAAGCGATTCAATTTGGTAAACATTGTAATTTGTGTGTAATTTGTAAACATTTCAGAGAAATTTTGTTGATTCGATAGGAAGAAAAGTTTGATATTTGTTTATTATCAAACAGACTTTCAGTTCAACGATAGTATGGATCTAGAAAATGTTCCTTTCACTGGGTTCACAAAATGCCAAAGAGAGGGCGTTGTCTCCAGCATCGAATTTAAAAGCCAAATGTAGTTTAGGAGTTTAGGCATCAATTCGTGTGGCCGCTGATAGTTTACGCTTCATATTTCAAAGCCAGTGTAGTTTAGCAGTTTAGGCATCTCTTCGTATGGCTGCTGATAGTTTAGGCTTCATATTTATTAAAAGCAAGTATAAAGTAAAGTAAGCTAAACTTGTATCCTAATCTCTTTCTTAAAAAAAAAATCTAATCGGTGGCGGTTTTAAGTAAACTACATAAAATATAGTTATTTTAACCTGTCACTAATATTTATTGATGGTAACACTTACTCTTTTCGTTTCAAAAGGAGGGCACCGATGAAATCCCGCGCGTTCTGAGAAACGGCGTCGAAGGCCTCGTCGTCGAAGTCGTAGTCTGCCCTGGTGATGTTGACGAACGTTTCGGCGTCGTTGTCGCCCATGAACGGACTCAAACCGGACAATCTAGAAAAAAAGAGGTAATTTCGTTTTAAGTATACAAAAAAATAATGGCATAATTATATATTAAGGTGAGATCTATTACCTAAGAGTTACACTAGATTCCTGTTTGAGTGGATACCTACCGATTTGTTGGTGGATATCCACAGATTTCTAGTTCAACGCTTAGACAATAGATGGCACATTTATAGCAATATCTTAATTGACAGTTTATCCGGAGAGTTAAACACCCCAAAGTAAAATACGGTGTTTTGAAATAAATACATCTTCTAAAGATGTTTCTTTCAGGAAAAAATAGTGATTCGGTTTATAGTATTAAGGTAGAGAACTTTTTAAAGGAAGTGTTGAAGATATCTAACTTATTTCTAAGATAGTCCTTCGTTTTTTGTTAATGAGAAGGACGTACGCAAGGAGAAAACATTTAATCGATGTTTTCACGTTGTGTAAGTTTTTATCCTACTCTATGACTATATGTATAAACAAAATTATTATTTATATAAACATTAGTAAAATTAAGCAACCCATTATACATAATTGTAATTGTAATTCTAATCTACTGCTGCTTAGGTGTTTATATTTCTGATGACCATTTTAAATTTTACTATTCGACAAAATTAGATGGAGATAATTTTATTGGTTAATTACTTCCATTAAAAAAGTCATTAATTAATTTTTTAATAAAATAATTACTGATGTTTTAATACAATAAATTATAAATTATAGGTCATGTGCTAGCAGTTGCCTAATTTTGCCAACACTTTTACTATTCGTTATGGATTTTACCCATATTTCACTTGAAACATATCAAAATATGGCTAACGAGTTAGCGGGTTCTAAGCCAGGAAGTAATCCTAAAGAGGGTAAAAGAGCGTAAAAAGAGGAAAAAAAGAGGACAAAAGAGCGGAAACCGCAACATCCGCTACAGAAAGTCCTTCCAGTGACCTTGGGATTACTTCCTGGCTCAGAACCCGCTAATTTTATCTACTCTGGCGCTTTAGTGAAACTAGGCAACTCAATATACATATCTTTAAAAAGACGGCCAACGCTTTAATAAAACTAGGCGACCCACTATACTTGACTGCAATTGAATTTACTATTGCGTAGGTTTTACTGCTACATTTCACATCACTGTAAAATTTTATGCTGATTTCAAAATTACTTTGATTGATTAAGTTAATTAATTAATTAATCCATAATTTATATTTTTATACAAAAAATATAAATTATGGATTCGTAACTTGTATACCAGTGGTTGCCTAATTTCATCAAACCTTTGACAATTGTTTCTAGTAGTAGTAGTGTTTGGCTATCGACCACGTGGTCATTTCGCCGTATGATTTGATTGTGTGTGTGTAAATGAGCTTGTTACTTTAAAGGACAATTGTTTCTATTCTATATGGATTTTTCAAATATTTTACTTATCTTTTTACATATCTTAAAAAAATATACACATTAGGCAACCCATTATACACCATTATTATTTAATTTATTGTTGCTAAGGTTTTAATACTAGTGATGACCATATTTACGTTTTATATTTTAAATTTTATGAAGTTATATTGATTGCATAATTACATTAATTTATTATTTTAAGTAATCTCTAAAAAATAATCACCGATATTTAAAATAAAATAAAACTCTAGGTTAATAGGTTGTGTACCATTGATTGCATATTTAATCAAAGTTTTGGTTTTTTTAATTCATATATTTTAGAAATATTTTAAGAAACAAAAGCATGTCGAATGCATTTGTAAAATCAGGCAACCCGTTATACACTACTGTAATTTAATTGTTGCGTACTTTTGAATACTAGTACTTTACATTTCTTTAAAATATGTTGGTAGAATTAATCAATAATCATAATTATTTATTAGGTCAATTAATCTCTGTAAAATAACTGATATTTTAATACAATACATTTTTATAGGTTTATACAGGGTGACTGACGAAAAACCTTTGGTGCTCTGTATCTCGCTTATTTTTTATCCGATTTTAATAAATAAAACATCAAATTAAACCATTTTTAAAAGACTTTAATAGGATCTGAACTGCTATTTGTTCTCGCATCCAGTTTTTGACAAAATACGATCAACATTTTTTTTTTAAATTGCACTGTATATATATTTTTATTGATTCGCAAGGATTTTTTTTCTGAATATAAAATTGTAGACAAATTTATCCATACATCAAACTTAAGTCGAGAAATTGAGGATTAAAAAAATCCATTGTAAACAATATACAGACCCTATTTTAAATGTCAAATGTGACAGTGACGGCCATTGATATAATACTGCAACGATTTTTAATTATTTCATAATTAAAATGTTGCAATATTTCAAACACTGTACTAGAATTTTGTGCTTCTACAGAAATCGTTTTTCAGTTTTTGAAATATTGCAACATTTTTATTATGAAATTATTAAAAATCATTGCAGTATTGTACCAATGACTGACACTGTCACTTTTGACATTTGGAATAGGCTCTGCATATTGTTTACTATGGGTATTTGATTTTTAATTTTTTTTTTAATCCTCAATTTCTCGACTTTGGTTTGATGAATGGATAAAATCGTTTACAAATTTAGATTCAGAAAAAAATCTCCTTGCGGATCAGTACAAAATATATATACAGTGCAATTTGAAAAAAAAAGTTGATCGTCTTTCGTCAAAAACTGGATGCAAGAAAAAATATCAGTACAGTTCATATTAAAGTCTTTTAAAAATCATTTAATTTGATGTTTTATTTATTCAAATCGGATCAAAAATAAGCGAGATACAGCACCAAAGGTTTTTCGTCAGTCACCCTGTATATTGTGTACCATTTGTTGCATAACTTTATCAAAGCTTTGAGATTCAAAATAGATCAATTGGATATGATTAGTTAATTATAATAAAATCAATGCAAATTTTATGATATAATAATAAAATGTTTAAAATACTAATTATTTAATAACTTACAGGACGTAGCAGATAACACCTAAGCTCCACATGTCCGAATAGGTGCTGATTGGTTCATAGTTGATGATTTCCGGCGGTATGAATTCGGGCGTGCCGAATAGCACCCTGACTGGAGTGTCCGGATTCAACTTCTGCGCCAAACCGAAGTCGATGATTTTGATTTCGTGCGACGTCCTCGTGTGGCACATGATGTTCTCCGGCTTCAGGTCGAGGTGCACCACGTACTGGCTGTGCATGTACGCCACGCCCTCGCAAATCTGCCTCATGAAGATGATGCAGTCGCGCTCTGTGAGCGTAAAGTCGTCGGCCACCACCCTTTCGAATAACTCTCCGCCGGATATGCTGAAGTAAATATTATAATTATTTATGTCTAGTCTGTAGAGATTAGAAACTTACTATTCAGTGACCATAATGCTCTCCCTGACGTTTTCAAAGGCGGCCGCCAGCTGGAGGAGTTTCGGGTGTCTCAGTAGGTTCATTATGTCGATTTCCTCTTGCACCTTCTCTCTATCTTTGGTAGTTCTGCAGCGAATGAATTTCGCCGCTAATTTTTGGGACGTCGTCCTGTCGATGACCTTGTGGACGACGCCGTACCTTCCCTTGCCCAGTTCCTCAAGCACGTCGTATCTGAGCTTGAATTCGGGTCCGGGTTCGACCATCACTATTCTCGGTTCGAAAGTCGACGATTCATCTAAACCACAAAAAAATATTGGTCCACTTTAATAGTAAATAATAAAAATAAGCACATGAAACATTTAAATATGCGATTGTTCTGTACAAGTTGATGAAGATAATGATATTATTCTCTACATTTTAGTCGACTTATACAAAAAAACAACTTTATCAACGTATTGATAACGCGATTTTTTCAATGGTTAATGTAGCACATATTGTGTATTAACGATTCTGTTCGAAAGCAGGTAGACGGCGCTTACTACCTGCTTTCGAACCCCCGCGCTTTGTGATGATTAGGGGTGGTCGAACGATACTCGTAATCGAAAATATTGTAAGGGTCCGTTTAGCAAGAACTAAAAGTGTTGAAACGAGTTTTTTTATTAATTGACTAATCTCGCTGTTTACTCACGATCCACTAACATTAACCAAACAAATTCATAATGATCTTTTATTTTTTTTTGTATGCTAAATCAAATAGTTTTAAGTGCTTTATTTCGATTTTTTTAAATTATATCATGCCATTTTATTGTAGAAATATATTTCTTAAGTTACGTGAAGATTATTATTATAGTAAATTATATTGAAAACATTAACACTTTCTTCACAAATTTGTTTTTATTTGAATTTCGAACACAAAGTGTCCCTTATGAATAGTTAACTATGTGAAGAAATTGTTAATGTTTTCAATACAATTTATTATATCATGGTATATAATCAATTCTGTCAAAATGTACCAAAGTTATAAAATTTTTAAAGAATTAGGTTAAACTTTGTTTATTTTGTAGACGTTCAAGAATTTGTGGTGAGAAAAATACAAACTGTCTTATGGATGAAAAGAACATATTGACGGTATTGACAGTAGATGGAGTAAAAATATTATTGTTGTCTTACCGTGTTCTTCCAATTGGATAATATCTGATTCCTGACTGGGTAAGCTGGCACCGTGGATGTTGTGCGAACGTACCCTGAAGACGTATTTACCACCGGGTTGCAATCCTCTGACCGTGAAGCTCAACGAATGGCAGTCATCACAGACGGTGGTCCAAATATCGCTCCCCACCAGGGAATATTCGATGGAAAACCCAGTGACGATTTTGCCGCCATCGTACGGCGAGCTGCTCCAGGTAACAGTAGCGTAATCGGGTCCGGGTTGTAAGCAGGGTTTGCCACTGGGTGGATCGGGAGGACCTTTAAATAATAAAATGTACATCCGAAAATTTATAGGAATGTATAAACTACTATTTATTTTAACAATATTTTGATTGCATTGGCTAAATTTCATATTATATATAACTAAAATAAGAGACTTTCAAAGAGTTTTTTTTCGCAACAATTGTTTCGCCTCATTGAGGTTTCTTCAGGCGAAGAATGGAATTTACTAAGACTTGAATAAAGAATATTAAAAGGAAATATTCATAAATTTAAATAAAATTCAATCACATGATGAATAATTATAGTTTCAGCCATGTAATTATTAGTTATGTGTATATATTATTTATACTATTTAATAGTATCAAAAAAACTACTTGATATGACTAATTTTCTTTTTCACTTACCTTCAACAGAAACGGACGCGTATTGACTATCCGAGCCTAAATCATTCTCGACGAGGACGTCGTACTTTCCACTATCATCAGCGGTGATGTTCTGCAGCAACAAGCAGGAGACTCCACCGCTGGACGTGATGCTCGTCCTCTCGTCGTTCTTCAGCTCTCGGCCCTGAATGAAAAAAAAACACTTGTATAACTCAAAATACCACAATACACTCGCGACAACACCTGTTGTAATTCCTCGTCGCCCATCATTTGAATTGCAAAAATTCTTTATCGAAAATCCCGAGGTGCGCTCGCGCAACCGTCCGTTCGCCGACTGGCCTAGAGACTCACGCACTTTTCACCGGCAAAGTAAACAAAACGGACGTCATTGTCGTTCGCAAGACTGGTCGTGAGTCATTATTATGGTTTCATGAAATTAGTGCACTACCAGGATGGAATTTTATGTGTTTTAGTGTTGGACACGTAAGGAATTTGTTGTTGCGATCGGATGCACGTGTTGCTATTCAATACTCGTTTTTTTTTTATTGTCCGCGTTGTGCGTTGGGGTCATACATTATCAACTAATAGTATTTAATTTGGAATTTCTGTGGTGACTCATTGAGTAAATTATTGGTTGCATTGTTTCGAAATTTGATGAGGGTTTATTTTATTCTAAACGTCTATTTGTTTAGATATTTTCGTCGTCTCGTGATTAGGTTGTTATCAACATTATAGGATGTGATTTATTTAAATGCACCTATCATGACAAAATAAAGACAGTGATATCTAATCATCAAATTACTGCGATAAGAAATTTTATTATGAATATATATGTTCGAAAACCATTCCTATATTATATTAATAATTATTCAAATATTACAAATTGTTGGTAACTAAAACTCCTAGGTTCCTAGTTCCCTATTCTTGGATGAGATTAGCAATTTTATTGTAAATATTTACAATGTTCATTGTAATCCTTATTATCAATTGAATATAAATATTTGGGCGACAAAATGATTGCAAAGACGTGACTTATAAAACTCATTTCACTTCAATAACAAAATTTTTGGTTGTGCACTTATTTTTTCGGTAATAATTTTATTCATGAGTCATAATGAACAAGTAAAGGAGATGGACGTGATCATCGGCAAGGGTCATATATGTACGTCCGCGAAATAAAGTGCAAATATGGGCCTTATTAAGGCATGCGACACGACGATTATGTCCTTTTCAGCCTTGTCTAAAAATAGACCTGCTCACTTTTTTTCTCTCCTCTCTACCGCTTAACCTTTTCCAGTGTGTTTAATAACACATTAATTAATGTTAGAAACACGAAAATTAAACTTAACCATCTAATTATAAGTTTTCCTTTCAGAGGAGACGAGAAAGAAGAAGAAGAAAAGGTTTGGGAAGGGCAATTGTGTTTGTGTGTGTGTGTCGGTTTCACGGTCCTCGCGTGAGTCACTTGATGTTTCAATGTTGAAACAAAATGTAAAATCAGCTCTCGTTTTTTTTTTATTACTTACACGCTCATTTCGCGTATTCATATAATTTGTGGCCCAAGATATTACTGGTCACCATCTAAACAATCGCGATTTCTCCATTTTCACCATTAACATCTTCGTCTTAGGAGCAATTGTTTTCTACATTATAACGAAATAATAATGAAAAACTTCAAACACATATACTTCTAGACCAAATTGAATCAAATTTTCGTTAAAGAAATTGAATTAATAGAATTAAAACATTTTAACAATTTTTAGAAAACAAAATCCTTTCGTTACATAGAATGACACTTAAATGACTATGGATGATCTTAGCGATCGTTAGAATAACTTTAAACTACCATTTAATCAGGTGACCTTGAATACCAATTGCATGATTTCAAGCAATTCCAGCAGAAATATGTATTAACTTGAATTTATAACTTTAATTACTTTGATTGGCAGTTATATTACTTGGATTGATCAATGGATTACTCGAAATACTTTGAATGCTCATTGGACCACCCCAGTATTATTAAAAAAATGCCAAAATGACTTTAATTGATTATTATATTACTTTAATTAACTGGTAGATTATCTTAAGTATCCTTGAAAAGGTCTTGAATAGCTGTGGCATGACCTTAAGGGATAGCGGGATAACCTCGAAAAATTTTGAATAGCTGTGGCATGACCTTTAGGGATAGTGGGATGACCTCGAAAAATTTTGAATAATAATCGTTGACTTTAAGGCACGGGTAAATGACCTAAAGTAATGATCGTGCAGCCTTAAATAACTCTAAGTTACTTTAACCAATCATTTGATGACTGATGATCGTTGATCCACTTTAAATGACCGTTGGACGATCTTAAATGATCGTCCAATGACCTTAAATTTCCTTCAATATTCGTTGAACGATCTTAAATGTTAATGTTTATGTTTATTAGTCTTTAGAAGACCATGAACGACTGAATGATTTTTGGATAACCTTGAGCTTTCATGAATATTTATTATGACCTTGAATAATTGTCGAATAATCTTAAATAACCTTAAACGACGATCGTTTAATGGTCTTGGAAGATTATCGATGATCATACATAACCTTGAATTACTGTTCAAAGATTGAATGACCTTAAATGATATTATATGTCTGTTGCATAACCTTAAATAATCTCAAACGATCGTAAACGTTTGAGAACAGTCATTGCAATAATTCTCACGTTCATGTTTTCAAAAGTTCTTCAAATAATTTGTTTTGTAATATTTAGATCGTGAACGTTTTTTAACAATTTCATATGATTCACGTTAATGTTTTTCACTTCTCGAAATTATTCGTTTTTTTTTTAAATAATATTAAGATATATCTAAACGTATTTAAAACATCCCACAGAAACAATTGCTATATCTATAATTTGATATAGAAATTATTATTATTAATAATAATATAACGGTAATTTCTGCAGCTAGAAAAATTTAAATGAACTTTATTAACCTTTGAATTACCTAGAAAAATCATCGGAGCATCTTAAATACTTTAGGGTGACTTGAATGACCTTGATTCAACCGATGCATGGATGTAAAACATTGAATTACAATTACATGAACTTTAATGACTTTAAATGACTTTTCGAGTGACCTCGATCGCAAAATGCCCATAAATGACCTTGAATGATCATTTAATAATCTTAATAGACTTTGAATAATCATTGGATGACCTAAATCAATCGTGAATATAATTTAAATGACCTTGATTGGCCTTGAAAATTACATAGAAAAATCATTGTAGCATCCTAAATATTCTAGGATGACTTTTAGATCACCTTAAATGATAATTGTAAATGACATTGAACTATCATTTAACTTAAAGAGATTTTAGAATAACCTTGATGACCTTGAGTGGCCATTGGATGACCTTGACTTTGAATAATTGATGAATGATCTAAATCGATTATAAATATAATTTAAATGACCTTAATTCCTCTTGAAAAATCACTGAAGCATATTAAATATTGTAGGCTGACTTTTGAATGACCTTAAAAAGAAAATAACTGACTCAAATATATAATTCAAACGGCTTTGATTGAAAAAAAATGAAGAAAAAATTGAAAGAGTTTTGGACGATCTAGAATGACCTTTGATGGTTTTAAGTGACTGTAGAATGACCTAGAGTGATTATCAGATGACCTTGACTTCGAATAATTGTTGAATGATGAAGCATATTAAATATTCTAAGCTGTCTTTTACATGACCCTAAAAAGAAAATAACTGACTCAAATATATAATTCAAACGACTTTAATAATAATTGTTGGATGACCTAAATCGATCATGAATATAATTTAAATGACCTTGATTGACCTTGAAAATTACATAGAAAAATCATTGTAGCATCCTAAATATTCTAGGATGACTTTTAGATCACCTTAAATGATGACATTGAACTATCATTTAACAGACCATAAATAACTTAAAGTGATTTTAGAATAACCTTGATTGCTTGATAGACTTAAATGACCTTGAGTCACCATTGGATGACCTTGACTTTGAATAATTGATGGATGACCTGAATCGATTATAAATATAATTTAAATGACCTTGATTCCCCTTGAAAAATCACTGAAGCACATTAAATATTCTAGGCTGACTTTTGATTGACCTTAAAAAGAAAATAACTGATTCAAATATATAATTCAAACGACTTTAATTGAAAAAAAAATGGAGAAAAAAATTGAAAGAGTTGTGGACGATCTTGAATGACCTTAGATGGTTTTGAGTAACTCTAGAATGACCTTAAGTGATTATCAGATGACTTCGAATGATTATTGGATGATGAAGCATATTAAATATTCTAGGCTGACTTTTAAATGACCTTAAAAAGAAAATAACTGACAAATAAATAATTCAGCCGACTTTAATTTAAAAAAAAATGGAGAAAAAAATAGAAAGAGTTTTGGATGATCTTGAATAATAGTTTAATGGATGTAAATGATATTGAATTATCAATACATGGACTTGAATGACCTTAGATGGTTTTGAGTGACTCTAGAATGAACTTGAGTGACCATAAGACGACCTTGACTTCGAATAATTGTTGGATGACCTAAATCTAGCTTTTGATATTTTTTGGTGATCTTTAATTATCACTAACCCAAAGAGACTGTTGAATGATCGATTGGTAACCTTAAATGATAATTAACTAATGATCATGAATGACCTTCAATGACTATAATGTTCTCTAGGTGACCTTGAATGATAGTGATTGACTGTTGGACGACCTTAAATAATTTTGTTTAATCATTTTGTAAATGAAAAAGATAATTCACGTTATTATTATTAACTTCCACAAATTATGTATGTATTTACGTTCGTTATAATATCTATATATTTAAATGTTTTTAAAACTACTATTTAAACAATTGTCACACCGATAAGTCGGCGTAAGAACGCATTGTTGACAAAACTCCAATTTCCGCAGTTTGGAAACAATTGCAATGACAATTAATTGATTTTTAAAATGCAAAGACAAATTAATTTAGTCAAATCTTTAATTCAGGTGACCTTGATTGGCATTTGGACTACCTAAAAAAAATATTGAAAGACCTAGGATGACTTTTGGATGGCCTCAAATGATCGTTGTCAATGAAATTAAACGATTTGGACGGTCTTTAAGATGACCTTGAATGAATAGCAATCTCCTTGATTAACCATTGGATGTCCTTGAATGATTGTGATTTTAAATATTTCTCGGAGAATCTTAAATGATTCTTGTAGAACCTTAAATGTCCTTGGATGATTTTTGGATGGCCTCGAATGATCGCTGTAAATGAAATTAAACGATCTAGGCTGGTTGTAGAATGACCTTAAATGATTACTGGATGAATAAAAATGTCGTTGAATAGGCCATTGGATGACCTTGAATGATTGTGATTTTAAATGTTTGTCGGATAATCTTAAATGATCCTTGCAGCATCTTAAATACCCTAGGATCAACATTGAACGACCTTCAACCATCGACGTGTGGACGTAAATGATCTTGAATGATCGCTGTATGGACGTAAATGACATTAAATGACCTAGGCTAGATGAATGACCTTTAACCCTTAGCTGCACCACTTCAATTTACTTTACTTTTAAGAAAGGATGGGGTCCCTCAGGACCCCCAGGTGCAGCTAAGGTTTAACGATATTTCTATGTAAATGACATTGAATGATCTTGAATTATTTTAAAATAACCTAAAACGTTCTGGAATGCTCGTTGGATGATCTTAAATGAACTAAAACGACCGCCGAATTATCATTTAATGATTTTTAATAACCGTTAATGATCTTGAACATTTGTTGGATGACCTTGAATAGCCATTCGAATGATCGTTTTATTATACATACTTATAAGGTCATCTTGATAGTATTGGATTTCTGAAGTTGTTTTTATTCTTCCCAATCTGCTTATTTCTAGAACATTACAGTCTAAACGTATTTATAAAGTCTTTTGAAAACAGCTGCCATATCGACAATACGATTCAAAACTATACAGCTGACGAGTGAAAAGAAATGAGTTGACTAAAATCTGAGATTCAAATAATTGCGATATGTATTATTCAAGGTCTTTGGAGAAAACATCAAAGTGACATCTATTGTCGAAGGCGTTGCTCTAGATTTATTTAATTGTGTGGATAAGCAACTATCCCATCCACCAAATACTAAAACATTCATCCAAGGTTCACTGCAGAATGTGATTGATGTATAAATAATTTTCCACTTTATTTTTTTTTTAATGCTGTGCTAGATGTGAGTAACGATCGTTAAATGACCTTGAATGATATTCTATGTTAATCGGATGATTTTAAATAAAATGATATGATTATTAGATGATTTTAAGTAATCTTGTATATTCTTTAGGTGACCTTTAACGATTTTTGGATGACCTTGAATCATCATTGCTTCAACATAACCTCAATTGTGCTATAAAATGATGGTTATATCAGATTTAAATCATTCAAATATGTAATTGTGAAGGTTTTATTAACCTCGTGATTAATTATGATACATTAAATAATTTAATTTATAAAAATTAACGTAGGGTTTTTATTTTTCAGAACCGTCTAAAAATCCACTTCATCTGAGGAAACCTCGAAGTATAATTTAATAATTATGAATTCACATGGGCCAATTAACAATCTCAACGGGCGTAATGGAGGTAAGAAATTTCGGAATTTAACGCCGATATTTAAATGAGACGATATCGTGTTCCCATGTTAATGCCCGTGTAATCCGTGGCGAGCGGCGATCGTGAGGACGGTAATTCGGACTTTTCGAATTACCATCATTCGGTAACGTGCAGTCCTCGTGCATTTAATAAATCGCGACATTCAACCCGAATAATATGAATTACCGGGTTTCGATTTCTCGCGTAATTTTAGGTTTGGCTTTTATAAATTCAAGAACGCGAAATTACTCCCTTTCCGCTTTCTTCGCTCCCGTGTTATTAACTGGTTTAATAACACGCGGTGGATATGTTTCTTTCTTTTTTTTTTTAATAATAATGCAGAATAATTCGATATAATTATTACGGTAATACGGTAAGGAATTTACCTCAGAATAAAATTTTAAAATGTTATAAATTTACGATGAATTAAATTCTCACTTAATCCGTGGTAAAATATTTTTATGTTAATTAATCTATTGTTATAAATTTATTGAAACACCGAAAATTATTTGTGTTTTAAGAAATGCTTTACAGAGAATTAAATTAAATTGCGATTTTTATTCTTTTTGTTAGAATTTCGTGGTGACACAAAGTCTGTTTTCAGATTCTGCCACCAAACGTGCCGGAATTCAATTACCAAGTCAAAGATCATGCGATCGAGATATTGCTTTTTGCGTAATATTTTGTTGCAGTTTGGACCTCATTAAAATTAATTTTGTGTAATACTGGAAAAATTAATTGTTTATAAAATCACCAAAACAGTAATATTAATCAAAAATATTTTGTGCAAAGATACAAGGGATTTTTAATTAACGCGTATGTTAAAATGAAGATAATATTTAGTTAATTAAGCAAAAACTGTAAATATAAGTCAATTACTATTGGATTAATCATTTATTTAATAAAATTAATATTATTATGATAAATATATAAATATGTCGAAGAAAAACATTTCGTGTTTCGAACTTGACAACTTATTATCAAAGGTGATACTAAATTGCTAATGAAATTTGTACAATATATACTGGCGTTAATTACGGGAAATTACTGCGATTATGATGTCGGCCTGATTACTTCGTACTGATTGTTTAGGAGAAGTCATCCTTCACTAATGGCTCGATTAATCTTTTTCTTCATCAATAATATATAACAAATATATAAATTAATTTAAAAAAAACTTAATACTAACGTGGTAATGTATTGGTAATATAAATACAAACCTTTGTTAGTTTTCAATGGATTGGAAAGTGTTTAAAAACACTTTCTAAAATACATTTTAAAAATAATGTAAAAAGAGTTTTTACAAAGACAAGAACAATTAAGGTTGTATAAAATTTTTGGAATTTACAATTAAAAGAACAGTTGAAAATCTATCAAAATATTTAAGAATTTTCAAAACAATATTTTAAAGTTCTTCAAAAAAGTGTAAAAAATGTAAATTTATGCGAAAACAATTTTTCAAAAGACAGGAAAACAAATAACATTTATAATTATGGAATTTACAAAAAAAAAAACAATTAAAAATATTAAAAATATTTAATAGTAATTAATATTTAAAAAAGAAAAAAAAACAAATCAAGTTTCCTAAAATTTTTGAATTTTTCCAAAAGAAAAAAGTCAATTGATTAATATGTAGTTAAGAAAAACAGTTGAAAACCTAAACAATGTAAAATTAATGGTAAAAACAGTTTTTCTGATGCAAAAAAACAATCGAAATTTCCTAAAATTTTAGAATTTTACCAAAAGAAATAAATTGATTGATAAGCCACTCCAATATTGAGGTTTTTTTACTTCCACAAAAAAGAAAGAGACGAAACCTAAAAAACATCTAAATATTAGCGTAAAAACCTTTTTTTTTCAAAGAAAATAAAATAGCTAAGGTTTTATAAAATCTTGAAATTTTACAGAAGAAAACAATTGAAAATCTATTATAATATCAAAGAATTTCTTAACACTTTCTAAACAAATTTATTTCCCAGGAAAAAAACGATTGAAACTTTCTTAAAAGTTAAAATTTTGCAAAAAAACAATTAAAAAATTATTTAAATATTTCAGAATGTTTTAAAAACACTTCACAATTTTATTTGATACTATGATTGATTGATTCAGTGCTAATCCATTGATAATGGTCACTTTGTGTCCGAAATTTACATTTGATAAATCAAATAAAAATTGTGAAGAAAGATTATTAGTGCTTTATTCGTCAAACTTTCTAAAATACATTTCAAAAATTATGTAAAAATAGTTTTTCTACAGAAAGGATCAATTGAGGTGTTCTAAACATTTTGTAATTTCAAAACAGTACTTTTAAAGTTCTTCAAAAGAAAAATGTAAAAAATCCTTATTTTTTTTTAAATTTATTTGAAAACAATCTTTCCAAAGGCAGGAAAACAAATAAAGGTTTTTTTAATTTTGGAATTAACAAAAAAAATATAAAATCTATTAAAATATTTATGATTGTTTTTAAATTTCTACAAAAAAAAACAAGTGTAAGACACCTAAACAAACAATTTAAAATTTATTTAAAAACAGTTTTTCTAAAGCAAAAAAAAACAATTGAAGTTTCCTATAATAAAATGTTAGAATTTTACCAGAAGAAAAAAATCAATTGATAAATAAGAAGTTAGGAAAAACAGTTGAAAACCTTCTAAGCAAACAATTTAAAATTTATGTAAAAACAGTTTTTGTAAAGCAAAAAAAAAAACAATTGAAGTTTCCTATAATAAAATTTTAGAATTTTACCAGAAGAAAAAAATCAATTGATAAATAAGAAGTTAGGAAAAACAGTTGAAAACCTTCTAAACAAACAATTTAGAATTTATGTAAAAACAATTTTTCTAAAGCCAAAAGAAACAGAAAAACAATTGAAGTTTCCTAAAATTTTGAAACTTTACCAAAAGAAAAAAAAAGAATTGATGATCTATTAAAATATTAAAGAATTTTTTTAAAAACACTTTTTAACTACCACAATAAGTGTTAGAAACCTAAAAAACATTTAAAAATTAGTGTAAAAATCTTGTTATTTCAAAGGAAGTAAAATTGCTAAGGTTTTCTAAAATTTGTAAAATTCTACGAAAAAAAACAATTGAAAATCTATTATAATATTAAAGATTTTCTTAAAAACACTTTCTAAAAAACATTACAAAACTTACTTACTTCCTAAAAAAAAAAATTGAATTTTTCTTAAAAGTTAAAATTTTACAAAAACATAAAAATATTTCAGAATGTTTTAAAAACACTTTCTAAAATGCATTTAAAAATTATATAAAAACAGTTTTTCTAAAGATAGGATCAATTGAGGGGTTCTAAAAATTTTCTTCAAAAAAAAGTGAAAAAGTCCTATTAAAAGAATATATATTTAAAAACAATTTTTCCAAAAACAAAAAAGAACAGATGAAGTTTCTTAAAATTGTGGAATTTACAAAAAAAACAATTGAAAATCTATTAAAATACTTATGAATGTTTTTAAATTTCTACAAGAAAACAAGTGCAAGAAAAACAGTGTTAAACCTTCTAAACAAATAATTAATTTTTTTTTAAAGCAATATCAAAAACAAACGAAGTTTCCTAGAATTTTAGAATTTTACCAGAAGAAAAAAATCAATTCATAAGTCAGAAGTTAGGAAAAACAGTTGAAAACCTTTTAAACAAATAATTTAAAATTTACGTAAAAACTATTTTTCTAAAGCAAAGAAAAAACTATTGAAATTTCCTAAAATTTTGGAATTTTGCCAAAAGAAAAAAGTCAATTGATAATCTATTCAAATTTTTAAGATATTTTAAAAAACGCTTTTTAACTTCCACAGAAAATAAGCGTAATAATTCTAAAAGTCATTTAAGAATTAGTGTAAAAACCTTTTTACAAAAAATACAATTAAAAATTTATTCAAACTTTTAAAAATTATTAAAACCACTTTAGAGTAAAATAATTGAAAAAGTTTGGGAAAATCTTTAGAAAAACACTTTAAAACCAATTTGAATAAAACAGTTTTTCAAGAAGAAAGAAAAAACAAAGCGAAAAAAAACCTGAATATTAAAAAAAACATTGTTTCTTTAAAATATTTAAAATTTTAATCCATATTCTGCTAGAAATAGTTAATACACTTAGAAAAAGCACGAAGAATAATTGAAAAATTCTGAGAAAACCTTTAGGAAAACACTTTAAAATCAATTTGCTACAACAGTTTTCCAAGAAGCAATAGAAAAATAAAACAAAAACAAACTTGAATATTTTAAATATTTAAATTTTCCAAACAAAATTCTGTCTGAGAAAACCTTTTAGAAAAACACTTTAAAAACAGTTTGCTTAAAACAGTTTTCCAAGAAGCAAAAGAAAAGCAAAATAAAAACAAACTTGAACGTTTTAAGAAACATTGTTTAAAGTTTCTTTAAAATATTTAAATTCACCAATCAAAATTCTGCTAGAAATAGTTAATACACTTAAAAAAAAACACGAATTGAAATTTTGTAATGATAGTTGAAAGCTTCCTACAGAAAAGGTTTTTATAACCAAAGTTAGGTTTTTTAAAATTTTGGAATTTTGTGACATAAAAACAATTATCATTCTATTTAAAAATAATAGTTTTATATTCAGGTTTATATATTTTAAATTGGATCGTTGTTTACAATAATATATAAGAGAATAATAATAATAAATTATTTCAAGCACACTTGAATTAGAGAATTTTAGAAGATGTCTTTTGAATAATTCCAAACTTACGTTATTTATGAAAATAATTGTAATTACAATATAATGTTATTATTTATTATTTAAATGTTAAATTTTATTGTACATATTTGTCAATAAAGATGTATATACTATACTACTGTTATACAAAATAAAGTTTGAAGTGTTTTTACTAATATTCAGCATGTATAACGAAGCAGAAGCCTTTAAAATAAATAAATTTGCTATTCAATGCAACGAAATTTGTGTGGGAAAAATAAGTAAGAAGGAAATGATGTTACTATTATTGTATTATTCTATGCCAATAAAAGTTTTTTTTACTAGAACCATCACACATTACAATGCTTGCATTAACAAAGACGGCAAATTTAAAACTCAGCTCTGATGTAACCCATGAAAATTCACGATAAATGATAAGAGAGCTCTCCTGGGAAAAGCTTTACGTAGTAAACAGTTATAAAATCGCAAAAACGAATTACTTTGCAAAAATTATTAACTTCCTAGTATAGACTTTGTTATATTTAGTTTAAAGTACTAAATCATAAGATTAGGTAAATTACAATAAGGAGTAATTAATTTGTCGAGATGATTTAATATTTTATTAATGAGATTTTAATGAGTTTAATCTTTTTAATTGAAATGTAAGTACTAAAGGTACTAAAAAGTTGAAATTTGTTACCAGATGTGTTAATTATTAATAACAAATTTTTATTTACTTCTTGAATCACTACAATTTCAAAGTTCAATAAACATTTAATAAAATTTTAAACTTCATTACTAATAATAGGTTGTTGAAAAAATTCACTTTGTTTGTTTCACTTGATTGTGAAATTTGTAGTGAAACAAACCAAGAGATTTTTTTCAACAACCTATTATTAACATAATGATTCATCAAAAAAAAAATGAGAAACAAATTCAAGATATATTCGTTACTAATTTCAATTTTTAAACCATGTCCACTAATAACGTAAAGTAAAATTAAAATGGTATTTTACATAAATGTATTAATCATATTTTCGCGTAACTCAAAAACAAATTTCTATATATTTAAATGTATTTATAAATTATTTAATTTTTTTATAGGATATTATAAAAGTAGTTTATATTTAAATAAACTTACCGCTCTAGTCCATCTAATAATTGGTTCCGGATGGGCCAAATAGGTAGCCTTGAGGAGCACCCTGTCCCCGACCAAGGCCGCCGTGTCCTTGGGCCCTCTGAGGATGACGGGGGCGCTGACGACGGGAACGTCCCTCACCATCCTGTCTACATTGTCCCTGTTCCTCTTGAACTCACTCGCACCGTCACCACAGAACGAATCCGGATCCTCCACGACTGTCAACTGAGCGCAGCAACTGCTGCTGGCGCACTGCTCCACGCCGCCCTCGTCCAAGACGTTGACGCTGCAGAGCACGGGGCCGTCGTCTGCGCACGTCAGCCCCCTTACGCGCAGCACGCTCGCGTCCTCGTGATTCTCCACCTGCGAGAAAAAATCGCCCTTAAATACAACGTAGCCGTGCGACTACCACGAGATGTCCCATCAGTTTTGCGCGGAAAACGGTTTTCTTTCCGAGATTCAGGTCGAGGAATTCGAGCGCGTCCACCTTTTCTCGTTCGACCTCATTTACTCAAACAAGATGATATGTTGCATTTTTATAACTATACGTATATACATTTCAATTGTAACAAATTTTAAAAGAAAACAACGTAAATGTTCCAAATTGTAAAGTAACAACTGCAAGAATATTTCGATAGAAAGTGTGATAATTAAAATTTCTTTCTTATAAAATAATACTTCCAGCAGCATCATAAACTTATTTTTACTTTATTTATTATACTACTCATTGGAGGGTGGAATAGAGGTCACCCACCCACCATACATTTACATGATAACTTTACATACTAATCGTTGATGATTTTGCTGTTGAAAAAACAATAAAATCTCATATGTAATAAAAAATGAAACAAAATCAAAATTTAGGTTTAATTATAAATGATTTTCTATAGCTAATCTTATCTAATTTAGATTCAAAGTCTGCTCACCCATCGGGCATTAAAATTTTTATTAATTTCCTCACTCAAAAATTTTACCTTTTGAATTTCTTTTTTATTCAAAAAGTTTTGTAATGAATTTACTCTAAACCGCGAGACGATCTGTAATTGAAATTTATATGTATATGTAGGGTGGGTGGGTGGCCTCTATCCCACCCTCCAATCAGTAAAACATTATCAAAAATGGTGATGTGGCCATCATAGTACTTTCCCTATATGTTTCTCTAAAACTATGAGTTTTACGCAAAAAGGTTAATCATAACAATTTGCTCAATTTTGGATTCTTTACAATTACTTGTTATATAAAATTTATATAACTCCTACAGTTTATTGGCAATAGGCAAAAAATGTCAAAATTTTTAAGTTTCTAATATTTTATCGCAAAGAACATTATAAAAAAAATAATTTTCAGTTTCTCAGTCTCTTAACTTTTGTTTGAATAGTTTTGTAATGTTTTTCAAATATAGATAAATATCGACAAAAAAACAAAAATCGCTTCGAGTAAACACCCACTTTCGGTTTGACCAAAAGCTTCTCAGTTCCAGTTTTTAACGATAAAATCTTAAGCTTAAAATTTCATCTTAATAGGATCATTCGTTTTTGAGATACATAAATTTTTCTATTTCAGAAATTTCTCTTGAAATTTACAAATGATTTTTTTCTAGGAGTTTTAATAATATGCAGTTTTTTTCTGACTAAATGTATTTCTCTTCAGTGCAAAGTTTTCTTCAAGGGTTCTAAACTTTTTCAAAAAATTGCTTTCAGATTTATAAAATCCATTAATTC
This sequence comes from Ontholestes murinus, assembly GCA_963969525.1. Taxonomy (NCBI): domain Eukaryota; kingdom Metazoa; phylum Arthropoda; class Insecta; order Coleoptera; family Staphylinidae; genus Ontholestes; species Ontholestes murinus. The sequence continues at coordinate 76,393,073 of OZ018391.1, forward strand.
AGAATTTTTCAGTAAATATTTAAAATTTTACCAATTTTCCTTGCTTTGTGTTAGAGAAAATTTTCAGATACTTTCTTCTTTATGAATCGCTCTTCCAATTTAAGAAAATTTCTGTTTATTTGATTAGTAATTCGCTTTTACATCTCTTTTTATTAAATACTGTAGTATATTTTAGAGATTCTCTAATGAATTTCTCTTCCAAGTTGTGAGTTTTTTAAATATCTAAATTTTTCTTCAATTTTTTTTTCTACCAATTTAAAATTTTCCAGAATTTCCGAGAAAAATTTCTACCATTACAATAAAACGATTTTTTCAGCATTTTTTCGTCTAAAAATTTGTTCAGTAGTTCAAATATGTTTCAATTATTATTATTTCAATTTACTTATTTGGAATTCTTAAATTTACCTTTCAGGTTGCGATTTTTCTTCACAGTTTTTAAAATTTTGCTTTCACAATTTTCTACTAAATCAAGAGTTTTGATTTTTCCAAAATAATCTCAAAAATTTAGGCAATTTATTGCATTTAATAAGTTTTTTTTTTATTCCTATAGAATCTTTTCTTCTAATTTCCAAAAAAAAAAAACTGTTAATTTTCAGTAATTCCTTACGAAATTTTTCAATAGATTTCTCTTTCAGGTTGCGAAATTTTAGCAGTTCAGATTTTTGAAATTGTCTATATATACAAAAGCTTTATAATTTTTTGTCAATTCATTAAACTATAATAAATACAATAATATCTTAACCTTATAAACTCGATTATTACTTATTCTATCATACTCTTGACCTACCTCAACAAACAATGCAACAATGACCTCTCGTACTCCTGACCCGCCCAAGCAAATTATACGTTGAGGTAGGTCAAGAGTACGCTGGAGTTTAAGCGGGAAATAGTTTATTGTCGTAGGTCAAGAGTACGTTTTTGCAAGATTTTTTAATTTAAATAGGTATTATTGCGAAAATTATAATTGAAAAACTGAAAAATAATTGAAATTTTTTCTTAGTTTATATAATATATATTTTATTGTATGAATCTATTGGTGCAAGAGTTTTGTCAAAATTTGTCCAAAAAAGATTTCAACCGTTATTCCTTAGCAAATTATATTTATGTTAAATTTCTTAAATTTCTTTTGTTGTTTTAATTTTAAACATAAGACTAATGTGTATTTTTAGAAAGTTTGCAAGTGTTTGAAATAAAATTTCATTGGTTTTATATTATTTCAACTGTTTTTAACTGTCATTTTCTAAGTAATTGTAATTTGTCAGCTGATTTTCAGTTGTTTTTTTTTGTTCGTGGTAAAATTAAAAAGTTTTATTAAGGAGAGAATGATTTTAACATTATATTATTAGCATTTTTTTCTTTCTAGCTAATATTAGAAGCTATGCTTTTTGGATCAATTTTTTTCTCATTTGAGAAATCTTTGTTATTAGGCGTATTTAGACTAATTTTATAAATTAATTTTAAAAATGTTTCAGCTGTATTCCAACTTTCTTAATCTGAAAATTTTCAACTGTTTAGTATAAAATTCAATTGTTTTCTTTTCTAAAATTCAACTGATTTTAACTAAAGTTTTTTAGAAAAAAAAATTGTTTAACTTATTAAAATTTTTTTTGTTCTTCAACCATTTTTAATTTTTTAATTTAAACTTAGGTAAATTTCATTTCTCACCCACTTTATTTTATTTTTTTAATTATAATCACTATTGTATTGCTATTGTATTGTTTTAAAGTGTGTATCAGTGTTTTAGATTGAAGTTTAAATGTATATGTAGGGTGGGTGGGTGGCCACTATCACACCCTTCAATTTTAAACACATAAGCAACAATTTTTCAAAAGGAAAAAGTTTTAAACAAAACTAATTTAAATAATAAGTCGTTTTAGAAATAAAAGTACACTCTTTGGAATTTTGGGAGTGGTTTAAAGATTGGAGGGTGGTATAGATGCCACCCACCCACCCTACATATATTTGATAACTTTAATTACTAATCGTTGATGATTTTGCTGCTAAAAACAGCCAAACCCTTTATGTAAAAAAAATAAAACAAAATCAAAATTTAATTATAAATTACTTTCTATGGTTAATATTATCTAATTTAGATTTAGAGTCTGCCCACCCTTCATGTATAAAATTTTTACTAATTTACTCACTCAAAAATTTTATCTTTTTAATTCCTTTTTTATTCAAAAAGTTGTGTTATTAATTTCATTGGATACAGCGAAACGATAAGGAATTAAAGTTTATATGTATATGTAGGGTGGGTGGGTGTCCTCTATCCCACCCTCCAGTCAGTAAAACATCATCAAAAATTATTTGAAAAATTTGTATGAATAAATCTCTAAAAATTGCAATTCTTTTGCGTTTATTGTTATTTTACAACTTTTAATTAAAACCCTCGCTTCTGTTTTACTGATTGGAGGGTGGGATAGAGGCCACCCACCCACCCTACATATACATGATAACTATAATTGCTAATTGTTGATGATTTTGCTGCTAAAAACAGTCAAACCCTTTATGTAACAAAAAATAAAACAAAATCAAAATTTATGTTTCAATATAAATGACTTTCTATAGTTAATCTTATCTAATTTAGAATTAACGTCTGCCTATCCATCATGCTTCAAATGTTTACTAATTTACTCACTCAAAAATGTTACCTTTTTAATTTATTTTTTATTCAAAAAGTTTTGTAATTAATTTCATTGGAAACCGCGAGACGAAAAGGAAGTAAAGTTTATATGTATATGTAGGGTGGGTGGGTGGCCTCTATCCCACCCTCCAATCAGTAAAACATCATCAAGAATTATTTGAAATATTTGTATGAATGCATCAATTAAATAATGCAATTATTTTGTGTTTGTTTACATTTTCAATTTTAAACTAAAACCCTCGCTTATGTTTTACTGATTGGAGGGTGGGATAGTGGCCACCCACCCACCCTACATATAAATGATAACTATAATTGCAAATTGTTGATGATTTTGCTGCTAAAAACAGTCAAACCCTTTATGTAACAATAAATAAAACTAAATCAAAATTTAAGTTTAATTATAAATTACTTTCTAATGTTTAATCTTATCTAATTTAGATTTAATGTCTGCCCACCCATCATGCATCAAATATTTCTAATTTACACACTCAAAAGTGTTACCTTTTTAATTCATTTTTTATTCAAAAAGTTTTGTAATTAATTTTACTCCAAACCGCGAGACGATCAGTAATTGAAATTTATATGTATATGTAGGGTGGGTGGGTGACCTCTATCCCACCCTGCAATCAGTAAAACATCATCAGAAATTATTTGAAAAATTTGTTGGAAATAATGCTTATGTTTTATTGATTGAAGGATAAATTAGAGGCCACCCACCCTACACGCATTATTTTAAAATTTTAGATTAATTATTTGCACTTCATAATTACAGACTGGTTTCAGCAGTATTAATACTTGTCATTTCAGTGTCGTTACTATGCGGAGATTTATCCTTTATCCATTAAATTCATACACGTACTTCTGACGCCTTCTCGTCTGTAATATTCCAACTGCATAATTATCGATTCACGTTATCGCATTGCTTCATTTGTTTACATAGCGCGTTCTTTGAGTGTTCCGAAGATTTTTTTTAGAAGAATCTGTGACCTATAACGGGTGCAACCAATGTCATTTATAAATAAGTATGACATTGGATTATGTTCTTGTCGCATACATACACAAAAAAATGCGGCAGCAATCACGTTTAATGGTGAATCACCAGTTTTATTGATTTTACTACAAAGCATTTAAAGAAATAATGATAATACATACACTTACAATATTATTTCTACTGATTTCCATCTTCAATCCTAATCTAATCAGAGTCTTTAGGCTTCATTTTCTCTCTTTATGTATTTAATTAATTTCTCTCTTAACCCGTGGTGAAATATTTTTGGACTATCTTGATTAGAATTAAAAACACTTGGTTATAAAAATTTTAATACATTTACAATATTACTTCTACTGAATTCCATCTTCAATCCTAATCTAATCATAGTCTTTAGGCTTTATTTTCGCTCTTTATATATTTAATTAATTGCTCATTTAACCCGCGGTGAAAAATTTTTGAACTATCTTGATTAGAATTAAAAACCATGTTTTGTTTCACAGAAAATTTTATAGGTTTGACAATATTTCATTATTATCAAGGAGAAGTCGGAGAAGAAATAATAAAATTTTCTGTAAAACAAACCAAGTGTTTTTAAATTGGTTGATTGAGTTACGTGAAGATCAAATTTGTGTCCGGAATGTACATTTGGTAAATCAAATAAAAATGTGAAGAAAGGTTATTAGTGCTTTATTCGTCAAATCAAGTGTTTTTAATTCTAATCAAGATCCATTTTCTCTCATTCGATAATTCTATTGTTATCCAACTTATTATCCATTCCTCGCCTGTTAAAAGCTTCCAAGTATAGTTTCTACTCACACAAAATACACATTTACAATACCCTTCTTCTGTCTAGCTTTTTCTCATTCTTTATTCTCATCCATCAAGGTGACCTTTTCATCTCTTAATATTTTGGACTTAATCGTTACGATTTTCTAAAGTTTTATACAGGTGCTTTTTAAGACATATAATTAAAACTTTAATCAAAACCATCGACTGAAATAAGTGCTGCGTTCCTACTCAACAGATTTTTATCTGAGATTCCTGAGGAATTATTAATTTGTCAATCAACGCTGGCAGCAGTTGCGTTGCTGCCTTATCGCGGTATTCTCAATACGCGTATGTGTGTAAGAAAAAGTGATTAAAAAATGTGGATTGCGATTCACCACTGATTAACCTACATCAACGTGACACTCCGGGCACGAGCTTAATAAGAAGTCATCAAACAAGCAATTAAGCGCGTCGCGGTCCTAAATGAATTTATGCGCCGGGGTTTCGACCCTACCCTCATCACGGTTAATTACATGTCACCGCCTATCCGACTATTCGTCGCCGTAAATCTTCTCATTAACTCTCCGAAGGGTTGCTTAAAGAAAGGTTCAAATCGAGTCATTTGGCGTGATTATTATGCGGGCCAAAAACCTGGAAATTCAAAGATTGGATTTATTTCTCAGCCCTAGGCATTAATATTTCGAATAGGAAAGCGGCATTTACGTTCCTATGATAACGCGTGTTTGGGCCCAATGACGTCGTGGCAAAAATGATGGCCGCCTAGTGGTTGCTATGGTAACGAGGGAAACCATGATGGAAAAACTCCGTTTAGGCCAATAGAAATCACGCGGGAAATTTAATCATTTAAATTTCGTCCATGATGTAAACAATATTAAACGACAGTTTACAGAATTTTTATAGATTCCTCAGATTTTCAGGATATTTTACAAGGGTTTTAATTACACTGTGATTTGTGTAGAATGTGTTAATGTTTTCAATAGAAGTTACTACACTGTGATTGTTTTAAATAATAATTTATACATAAAAGTTCTATTAACATTTTCTTTTTAGGGACGTGCAAAATTTTTCTTCCCTGACTTTTTGCTATATACAGGCCTGAAACAATTACGACCGAAACGGCATCGGATCGTAAACATCGTTTGGCGTTGTAGCGGCCGAAAATAAGCGACGAGGCACACGATTTTTTTGTCGTCTTTGTCGTTTCCGCGTGAAAGCGCGCCGCAGATTTACGGCCGTGCCGAAAACTAAGGAATTTTCGGAATTTTTTTCCCTCTTACCTCATATCTTCCCGATGACGTTTTCACCTCACGTCCGGCCACTTCCCACGTGAAGGACGACTTCGGGCAGCCGTTGCCACCGCCGCCGCCGACGTTCCTCCTCGACGACTTCTTCGCGATTTTCGCGCAAAAAGTCGCGTCGCCACCGACCGAACCGATCACCGAATTCGGCACCTTCGTGAACTCCACCTGCGATCCAGAATTTGATATTTCTGCAACAGTAAAATGTTAATAATAACAATATTAATTAATCAAATCATGATACACTATGCCAAAAAATTATATTTAATTGAAATGTTAATATAAGTAATTACATTCAGTTATACTATCAAAAATAATCTTCTTTAGAAATATGATTGATTGTTAAAGCCCTTAATTTGTTATATAATGTTATGTTGACATTAATCAAATAAATTGTACAAATTTTAAGCAGAATGCTTAATGAATGAAGTATAAAGGAAAATAAATATCTACAGTTGTAGAAAGAAGTCCAAGAAATTCTGGAATAAGTGGGAACGTTCCTTCAGGGTTTTAGTAGAAAAATATTCTAAAGAATGAAGTCCGCCTGTAATTCCTGTGCTCAAAATTTATCGTAGTTTTTATGCATGTGTCTATTAATTTATTTTGTTAACATTTAATCCAAAGCATCATAATAAATAATAATAAATAAAATAAATTACGAAATAGGTTGAGAAATTTGCTAGTATCACGAATTTTTCACTTTTTATTGTGACCAGTTTCGTACTAGTCGGACATTATCAAACGAATACTTTTAGAAATGCCTTATTGTGTGACCCAAGTTCTTCAGGTTAGTAAATGAGACACAATAACTTTGTTTTACCACTATATTACACTAAATATAATGGTAAAACAAAGTTATTGTAAATCATTTACAAATCATTCAAGATGTATCACGAAGTAAACGCCCAAACTGTCAAATATAGAATAATTATGCATTATATTTAGATAAATTTTGTAGATACACTATACCATCAAATATTTCTTCAGGTTAGTTTAATTTATAACAATGATTTAAAAAACGGTAATAATTCTCTTACCCAAATAAAATAACCATTCATCATATGGATTTAACGAGGTAATTTATAATTATTACCTTTTTTTCACAAGCTACTCGAATTAAATCTTTATTTATTATTATTATTAATATTATTGCAAAAGCGGCGCCGGCGGAATGAGCGTCACGCCTACACATGGCCGGCAATAATTTCGAGGATATGAAATGCATAAGTGAAAGTGTTTTTCTTTTTTTTTTTCGCAAATATGGACAAAGGGAATGAAAAAAAAACCGTACACACAGCGCGCGCGCCGAATGTATCGCGCGCGCGGAATGCGCCATTTTTGGACGAAGATCTCTCTCCATATTTCACCGTTATTACGATCATAATAAAAACCTAAATCTCTCCGAAAAGGAAAAAATTTCACATAATTTTCGGTTATGCACGTGTTGTGATATAAGCGCACGGTCGCCTTTTTTTTATGGTGGTCGCGCGCCTAAAAGCGATCATGGCGGTTTTATCCTGTTGTTTAACAGTAAAAAAGAAATGAAATACTCAAAAATTACAGACAAAATTGTTAATTTTTCTACAATATCTAATAAACTGTGTCTCAAACTATCGTACTCTTAACCTACCACAAAAAAATATGTATTATCTCTCAGCGTACTCATGACCTACCAATAAACTGTGTCCCAACCTAGCGTACTCTTGACCTACCACAACAAATTATGTATTACCTCCTAGCGTACTCCTGACCTACCCTAATAAACAATGCATTAACCCTATATACTATCCAGTAACGTCTTAATCCGGCGTACTCCTGACCATATCAATGTATAATTTATTGTCATAGGTCAGTACACTAGGGGGTCAATGTACAGTTTATTGTGCCAGGTCAGGAGTACGCTTAAGAAATAGTTTCACGCTAGGTTAATGTATATTTTATTAAGAATCGTCATGAATACGATAGAATAACATGAAATTTGTTATTGCAGTTTTGAAGTACGCTGGATTAATTTATAATAAAAATCTATAATATAATAAAGTCCTTTAGGTTCTAGAAAATTAACTAATAGTTAGAAAAAAGGAAAAGATTAATTTATAGTTTGTTGAAAACTGGCAAAATAATATTTTTATCAATAAAAACAAATGAAATGTTTGGAAATTACTGACCATATTGTTAATGTTTGTACATTTTTGTTATCGTCTTAAAAAGAGGGATCTTTTTTCAGCCAGAGAATTCCACTTGAAAAACGATATAATTTGCAGAAAGTTTTTTTGGAAAAATCATAAATTATTGTTCATCATTGAAAATGTCTTGTAAAGAATATTCCATTGGCCTGGATACATTTTTTCTATTTAAGTAAACAATAGAGTAAAAAAAGGCAAAATAAACATTTTACCAATAAAAACAAGTGATTTTCTTGGAAATTTCTAACTAAATTTTGAATATTTACACATTTTTACCATCGTCTTAAAGAGAGGAATTGATAACACTATTTTTTTTTCAACCAACTGCGTAAGTAAAAAAATCTACGTGAAGAGGATAAAATGGAAAACAATTTCTAGGATTTCTAGAAAAACCATAAATTTTGAAGAACTTGTTTCGAATAAAGTTTTTTTTGAAAAATCTAGGAAATCTTAAACTGAACTGAACAGAAGTTCAAAGTATAAGTAATTTTGTAAATCAATTATTTTTTTTAAGAAATTTCTTTTCACGCTAAAAAAAAACAACTTGAATTAATAAATGTGCCACAAAAACAAAACAAGAAATGCTTAAAAAGAAAAATAGAACTTTAGACTCCACAAGATGTTCGAAAATTGGCGACATTAAAAAATCCAAAATAATCTAAATAAAATTAAGAAAAGGGAAGGATTTTGAAAATATTTATACAATTGAAAAAATTCAATTGATGAAGTTAAGAAAAGGAATAGATTTTGAAAATATTTTCAGAATTGAAAAAATTCATAATATAATCATAAGAATTTTGCGTTTACATTAAGAAAAAAAAATGATCTACAACTTTTAGCAACCTTTAAATGTTTAGAAAGAATAAAGAAAAACTACAAGCAAATTTAATAATCTAAAAGATTTTTTAAGAAAACTGCTAAAAGTTAATCTTCAGGAAATTAAAAAAAATATATATACAAAGCACCAAAAAACTTTTGAAATTAAATTAAAAATAAACTTGATTAAAGAAAATAACAAGCAAACTCAAGTACAAAATTTTAGATGAAATGAAAAAAGACATTTCTAGGACTTATTGCAAATCTAGAAATTCTAAAGTGAAGTTTTTGAAAATACTTGGATGCACTGTCAAGAAAAAGAAATCTAGTGTTCTAATATTTTAGGAATCTGTAGGAAATGTTTAAAAAGTTATAAAAAAACTAACCAAGAAAACTCTGGAAACAAAGTAACTAGAGTAAACATTTCTGGTCAAAGTGAAGCAGAAGCTTATTTTGGAAAATCTAGAAATATTAAGAAAACATATTTAACATTTCAAAATTAATAATTTTTTTTTAGAAAAACGTTTTATTTAAATAAAGGAAAAACCTGAATCTAGTATTCCAAAATTTTAGAAATTTTTCTTGAGACTTTCTGCTAATACAAAAATCTTAATTAAAAGTTTTTGAAAATATTTGGATTCACTGTTAAAATAAATCTATTATTTTATTAATCTTTAGGAAATGTTCAGAAATTTAAGTAAAAAACACAAATTTCTCTTTAGAAACTTTAGAAAAACAAGTAACATAGATATTCTAGACAAAATTAAGAAAGGAGCGTTTTTAGAAAATCTAGAAATATTTAAGATTAGTCTTTGAAAATACTTAGAGAATATAATATATGGTAAGGAGAAAAGTGAATCTAGTATTCCAAAGTTAGAAATGTTTAAGAAAACTTTAAAAACAAATGCTAAAGCTTTCTGCAAATCTAAAAATTTTAAAGAAAAGTTTTTAAAAATACTTGGATTAATTGTCAAAAAAATAATTAATCTATTGTTCCGAATTTTTGAGAATCTTTAGAAACTTAATAAGAAAATAAAGAAAAAAACATAAATTTCTTCAAGAAATCTTTGAAAAAAAGGAAATATTGGTAAAAAAATATAGATAACATAAAGAAACAAGTTTTTTTGAAAGCAGAAAAATGATTGATTCTTTTCTCGTCAAGAAGAAAAATGAATCTAGTTTTAGAAATTTATAGCAAATAATAAAATAAAAAATTAGGACTTTCTGCTAATCTAAAAATCTTAAAGGAAAGTTTTTGAAAATACTTGGATTCACCATCAAAACCAATGAATCTATTGTTCCAAAGTTTTTAGAAGGAAATATTTAGAAAATTTTAAAAACATACATTTTTCCAAGAACTCTTTAGAAAGAGCAAGTAACTTAGGTAAAAAAATCTAGATGAAATAAAGAAACAAGCTGTTTTTGAAAATCTAGAATTATTACAGAAAAGTTTTTAAAAATATTTGGTTTTATCATCAAAAAAATGAGCCTGTTGTTCCATTGTTTTAATAATCCTTAAGAAATGTTTAGAAAATTAAGAACCAAAACTTTCAAAAAAACTTTGGAAAAAAAGAAATAATCTGTTTTAAAATATCTACAAATCATAAAGAATTTTTTTTTGAAAATCCTTCTAGAATATAACACAATTAAAATTACCATCATTTTTTAAGACAAAAGATATTTTCACGTCAAGGAGAAAATGATTCTACTATTCCAAAGTTTTGGAATTTTTTAAGAAATTTTAGAAAGAAATTTGTAAGACTTTCTGATAATCTAAAAGTCTTGAAGGAAAGATAATACTTAGATTCACTGTAGAAACATTAATCCATTGTTCCAAAGTTTTTGGAATCTTTAGAAGATGTTTAGAAGATTAAGAAAAATAAAAACATAATATTTTCCTAGAAAACTTTAGAAACATAGATAAAATGATTCTAAATAAAATAAAGAAACGAGTTGTTTTTGAAACTCTAGAAATCTTAAAGATTTTTTTTTGAAAATACTTAAAGAATATAAAACACCTAACAATGTTACAATGTTACAATCAACTTTTTAAGACAAGACATGTTTTCACGCCAAGGAGAAACATGAATCTCAAATTCTAATATTTTAGTATTTTCTTATGAAATTTAAAACGAAAAAGACTTTTTCCTAATCTAAAAATCTTAGAGATTCTTTTATTCTAAAATTTAGGATATTTAGAAAAAAAATTCCAAGACCTTTTCACAATCTAAAATCCTCGAAGAAACGTTTTTGAAAATACTTAAATTCACTATCAAGAACAAAAAAATAAATCTAGTGTTCAAAAGTTTTAGGAGTCTTTAGGAAATGTTTTGAAAATTAGGAAAAAATCACAAACTTCTCCAAAATACTTTTGAAAAATGTACCAATGTAACTAAAATATTTGTAGACAAAATAAAGAACGAAACATTTCCTTTTAGAAAATCTAGAAATCTTAGGGAAAAGTTTATAAAAATATAGAAAATTTCAAAAATAAAATCATTTTTTTTTTTTAAATAAGAAAACATCTCGTCAATAACACCAAGAAGAAAAATGAATTGTGTATTCCAAAATTTTAGAAATTTTCAGGAAATTTTAGAAATGAATTTCTAAGACTTTTTACAAATCTAAAAAGCTTACAAAGCGTTATTGAAAATACGTTGATTAACTGTCAAAAAATAATATATTGTTTCAAAATATTAAGGATCTTTAGGACATGTTTAAAAATTTAGTAAAAACACCTAAATTTCTCCAAGAAAACTTTGGAAAAAAGTAATATATTTTTTAGACAAAATGAAGAAAAAGGCATTATTTTAGAAAATCTAGAAATCTTAGGCAATAGTTTATAAAAAAACATACAGAAAATATAGTATATTTCAAAACTATAATCAATTTTGTAAAACAAGAAAAAGTTTTGTTAATCACGCCAAAAAAATAAAAATGAATCTGGTATTCCAAAATTTTAGAAATACTTGGAAAATTTTAGAAAGGATTTTTTAAGACTTTTTACTAATCTAAAAATCTTAAAAGAAACGTTATTGAAAATACCTCGATTCAGTGTTAATAAAACAATGAATCTAATGTTCCAAAGTCAAGAGAATTAAATATTGTGTTACAAAATTTTAAAAATCCTAAAAAAAGGAATTATTTAGAATGTTATGAAATAAAAAAGAACCTAAAACTCATCAAGAAAACTGTGGGAAAAAAGTAACGTAAGAAAAAGTTCTAACAAAATGAGTAAACGAGCTTTTCTTAAAAAAGATTCGCTGTAAAAAAATGAATTTAGTGTTCCGAAGTTTTAGGAATCTTTAGGAAATATTTAGACGGTTAAAAAGAAAACATACAACTTAGCAAGAAAACCTAAAAAAATAACATAAAAAAATGAAGAAAGAAGTTATTTTTTAGAAAATTTAGAAATATCAAGGAAAAGTTTTTGAAGATAATTGGACATACAATATTCAATTCTTTTAGGCCGAAGAAATATCGTTTTATTTATTTTATTATTTTTGTTTAGTTTACCACTTCATAGCTCTTGGAATATGTACAGATAATTATTAAGTATTTAAACATTTTTAGCTTTGTGCTTTCGAAAAATGGTTTTGAAAACATGACAGATCGCAGACAATAGATTAAAGATAATAAAAAACATTTTGAATAGATGGATTATAGATGACATATAACAAACAATACATTATAGATGACAGTTAATAAACTATACATTATTTATTAGAAAGACAATATTTTAAAAGTCACGTTTCTATTGTATTATATTCAGAAAAACATAACAAATATGAAATGATAGATGGAAATGACAAAAGACAATTCATAAATGAAGAAAGATTAAAATTTTTACACTTCAACTTTATATTGTCAAAATTTCAGACTATAAATGACAAATGATAGATGATATAAGATAGATGATGGATAGATTATAGATGGTAGATAATAAATGATACATGATGGATGATAGATGATAGATTATTGCTGATATATGATAGATGATAGATGATAGTTTATAGATGGTAGATGATAGTTGGTAAATGATAGATGATGGATGATGGATGATAGTAGATTATAGATGATAGATGGTAGATGATAGATTATAGATTAAAAAAGACGATTTTAAAACTCTTCAACGATTCACTTTACCATTGTAATATCCTCAAATCAAAATACTTTTTACATACGACAAATGACCGTTGATTATTGTCAGATGATAGATGATAGATAACAAATAGCGGATGATGATGAGAAATTCTATATTGGAAATAATATTAAAAACTCCCAAAACTTATTTTTTTAATTAAAATGCGTTTAGATGATTTACAATACGTTTTTGTAAATATAATTATCTAAACGTTTTTTGCATATTAAAGTTTCTTTCTATTGATTTTTTCAGATACCAATTTCGTCCATTATTATATTTAGTAAATATAATTATCTATATATTAAAAATTCGATGGATAAAATTTTCTAAATTTTTATAATTACCCCAGCGTACTCCTGACCTATGTTAATAAATTATTTATTGTCCCAGCGTACTCTTGACCTATCCCAATGAATTATTTATTACCCTAGCGTACTCTTGACCTAGGTTAATAAATTCTTTGTTGTCCTAGCGTACTCTTGACCTATCCCAATCAATTATTATTTGCCCTAACGTACTCTTGACCTACATTAATAAATCGTACATTGACCTTTCTCGGCAAACTAGTCACTATCCATGCACATTAGTAAAAATAGAGGGTAGATACTTTTTTTGCAATTTAAGAGCCAATAAAAAGTAAAAAAAAGATCCACATTCAAGAAAATAAATATATCCAGTGTTTTAAAGCTTTCGAAAGCTTTAGGATATGTTCAGAAACTTGAAAGAAAAACCATAAAAGAAAACTTTCAAAATAAAATATAAAAATGTATAGATAAAATTAAGAGAAAAACATATTTTTGAAAATCTAGAAATCTTTCGGAAACGGTTATAAAAATTAATGGAAAACCAAATAAATTGTAAAACTATAATGAGATTTTTTCGTCATCAATGAAAAATATGAATCTAGTATTTCACGAAAATATTTCGTAAGTTTTAGGGAATTTTCTACAACGTAAGGACTTATATATTTTATTACTAGTGTTCCAAAGTTTCAGGAATCTATTAAATGTTCAGAAATTAAAAAAATCAAAACTCACTAAAAGAACTTTGGGGAAAAGAAGAAAGCTTTTTTTTAGAAAATCTCTAAACTTTCAGTTTGTTTCGTTATATCTTAGAGAATAATACATTTCAAAATAATCATTTTCTTTTAGAACGAAGATTTTTTTTCACATCAAGGAGAAACGTGAATTTAGTATGCAATATTTTGATTTTATTTGTAAATTTCAAAAATACATTTCTAAAACTTTTGCTAATCTAGAAATCTTACAAAAGATACTTGGATTAACTATAAAAAAATGAATATATTGTTCAAGAGTTTTAGAAACCTTCAGAAAATTTTTAGAAAGTTAAGAAAAAAATTTTAAACCCACCAAGAAAACTTTGTAAAAAGAGTAACATAAGTAAAAAATTTAAAAAATTTAAACAAAATGATGATAGGTTCGTTAAATAATCTAGAATGTATGTTACTGCATGAAATGGCCTCCGTTAAATAAATTATTATTATTATTATCTTAGGGAAGAGAAAATATTTTGTAAAAACTTGGAGAATATAATAAATTTTAAAACTACAATTATTTTTTTAAGACAAAAGATGAAAAAACACGAATCTTGTATTTTAAAATTTTAGAACTTTATTTAGAAAGAAACTTTTTGCTAATCTAAAAATCTTAAAATAAGTTTTTGAAAATATTTGAATTTACTATTAAGTTTTAGGAATCTTTAGGAAATGTTTGAGAGTTGAGAAAAGAAAAACATAAAACTCACCAAAAAAAAAAAACATTAGGGTCAAAAGTAAAAAAAAATCTAGATAAATTTAGGAATTTTTTGGAAAAATTAAGTGAATGTTTTTGAAAAAACTTAAAAAATAATAATACATTTAGAAACTACAATCAATTTATTTAGGACAAAATAATTTTTTGCTGTCAAGGAGAAATATGAATATTTAGATTCACTATTAAAAAAAAACAAAGAACAAAAATTTCCAAAATATAAAGCTCACCAATAAAACTTTGAAAAAAAGTAACATTAGTAAAAAAATAAAGAAATAAAGAAAAACATAAAACTTCTTAACGATTAGGTAAATTAGTAATTGATATCACTTGGTTTTACTTGTTTCACATTTTTTCTTTATTTAACTTCCCTAATCGAAACCATCACACGATTATTATCAAAGGGGATTACTTTTTCTTGATGAGTTATTTTTAGGAAAAACTAAAATAAGTAAACAAATGTAGATAAAATGTTTAGAAAATCTAGAAATCTTGAAGAAAAGTTTCTGAAAAACTTGATGAATATAATAATAACAAAGCTACAATCATTATTTTAAGAAAAAAGATTTTTTTCACGTAAAGAAGAAACATGAATCTGGTATTCCAAAATAGAATTGTTGAGAAAGATAATAAAACAATAACATTTTTATTGCGTTATTAGCAAAATTTCTTTACAAAGTAAGTTTTAGATAGTAATCTAAAAAAAAACTGGAAAACTTATACAGTTAAGGTAAAAATGAACTTAAAGGAAGAACATATGAAATAGAGGCATAAAAGCTCAAGAAAAAATTATAGGAGTAGATAAAATGAAGAAAGAAACTTTTAAGAAGTCACTAAACTTCGAGAAAGACTTAGAGAATAAAATAAAACTTAAATTAATTAAGCACTTGGTTATGTTTCACTATTTTTCGTTCAAATAAAATAGTGGAACATTTTTATTTGAACGAAAAATTAAAATTAAATTTTAATTCAATAATCAAAAGATTAAAAATAAAAACAATGCGTTAAGGGTGCCATAATATTGGGTTTTAAGTGTTAAAAGATTGAAAAACCTCCATGAAAAGTAAGAAATAAAACTTGTAGAAAGAAAAAAGTCCAAAATGTTTCAAAAACTTTTAGAAGACCTTAAAATCCCGAGGAAACTTTTTTTAATCTTTTGCCCATTGCCAATAGTTAATTGGCATGTGTTGATTGTTAAGTGTCAAGTGAAAATAACACTACAGTTTATTCCTTACTTCACATCAATAGTTAAAGTGTCAAATAAAAAAATAACATAAGCCTCCTTGTCATTGGCTACAATTATTTACTGTCATATGTTAATATGTAATTGTAGTTTATTTTATATCTCAACTGTCATTTTTAAATTTTTCGGATAATTGTAGATAATCCTCAATATCAAATCTTTTAGGAATTGAGGGAAATATTCTTACCTCTAATTATAACTTTACATTTTGACATAACTTCTCCAAACTGGTTGTACACCTCGCATCGGTAATCGCCAGAATCTTGGACGAAAGCGTCGGGTATGAAGAGCACCAGATTACCCTCACCGTCATCCTTCTGCTGGAAATCGTCACAATCCGGTAGTACGCAACCGTCCTTCATCCAGATGACGTCGTAGGGTCTGGCCCCGTCCACTCTCACCTCAAGGAAGACGGGTGAACCCTCGGGAACGTCCTTGACGGCAGGTAGGCCCTCCAGCACGAACAACTCCTGCACCTCCATTTTTCCCTCTTCAGCGCATGGCGTGTCGTACTTGTAATTCCTCGGCGCGTACGGCGCGGATAAAGCCCTAGAATACCTGGAGCTTCTGTAGATAGTTGGTGATGTCGATGATAACCTAGGTGGGTAGTGCTGTCGGTGTTCCCTGGTCTTGGGTGAGGAACTCCTAGCGCGCACCCGTTTCGGATAAACCGGATATTGGGGTATGACGTCTAGCCTGGCCGTCGCTTGTATCTGTCCGATCTCATTCTCTAAAGTCACGCGGTACAATCCAGCGTCTTTCGTGGTGATCTCGGATATTTCTAGCGTGCGCACGTCCTCCTGCTCCTTAATGGTGATCCTGGATGATTGGTTGAGGACGCGTCCGTCCTTATCCCAGACTGTCCACGGTTCGGGGTGGCCAGCGATGGAGCATTGGAAGCGTACCGTCGCCCCTTCTTCGGCTACCTTGTTGTGTGGTATGGCGTAGAATTTTGGAGGCGCGCCATGGAGGCGTGATCCCCTCGGGAGGGCACGGCGTGGTGTGATGTCGCGCTCCCTGATGCGACCCCTAGGCGAGACGCTGCGCGCCGGTGTCGCTCTCGGTGTCGTCGCCGGTGTTTCCACCTGGAGGGTACCTGGTGGTGCGGTTAGGTGTTCTGATAGACGATTGTCGCGTTCTTCAGGAACTGTAAATTTAATATTTGTATGTAAATAATTTCCAATTATTAATTGTAATTTGTAAGACTTACCATCGACAACAAGGCAAGCGGAAGTGTAGCCCTTTCCTAGTTCATTGTAGGCCACGCAAGTGTATTCTCCTTCATCTTCAGGATAAACTCTGAGGATAGTGAGTGTGGCGGTTTCTCCATCAAATTGCGCTTGGAAATCACCTCCGAGATGAATCAGCTGAAGGATTAACAATGAGTAAGTTAGTGATTATTGAAATAAGTAAGTGTGGCGCATAATTTATTGCAGTAAGCCGATAATACGCTATGCCTAATGTAATGATATAATTTATAGATTATGTTAGGTGTAGGTCAATAAATAACCAAGACAAGTCTCGCCAACTAGATTATCAATTAGGAATAAATCATTCGAAATTAAGTTTATAAATTACACGCATTAATTGAATTATCATGTAATAGCGTCGCAACCATCATCATGATTAAAGATTTGATTACATTTTTAAGAAGATTATTAGACTTTTTGGTTGAAAGGCTTTAGTATAATATAAATTTACCTTTCCTCCCTTCTCCCATCTGATGTTTGGAGCTGGTGTTGACGTCACTTTACATTCTAATGAAATTGAATCGCCATCACAGCAACGGATGTCCTTCAATTTGTTGATGACTCTCGGGAAGGTCTGAGTGTTCCTTAAAATAGAAAATTTGTTAGAACAAACTTATTTTCTTAATACTGAAGAGTAAGACAATAATATTTGTTTCCATCATGAGTGTGCACAACAAGCATTATCTTTATTCTAGGTCTATTGTTCTATGAAATATTAAAATTAGTTAATTAATGTGTGTATTAATTAGAAATTATATTATACCTACCCTACTCTCCTTGAAGAGAAACCGAAAGCGTCGTCTAGTTCTGAAAAATAGTTTTCGTTTTAGATTTATGCATAATTGCTTATTCTTTTCTACCAATCTTGAATTTATTTAATTTTTACTTGATTATTTCATATACTTCTGTTTACTTTAGTATAAGTACTATTTGTATTTTTTAATTTAAAGCTATAGCAATTATTCACCCTTAGCTTTAATTTGCAGTGATATTATAGCCTTGGCATCTCCATGGCAATTCTTCGCGTACACAGTGTAGGTTCCTGTGAAGTCGAACTTGGCCTGTGGTATCTCCAAACGGTACTCAGGGCCCTCTCCGATCCTTATAAAGTGAGCGGCATCTCTATAATACTCAGGCTAAAATAGAAGAAAAAAAACATCGATTATTACTTGTTGTTCAAAAAAATAATAACTATTACAGTAAAGTTAACAAATCTTTCCATTATACAACATATTAAGACAACCATAAGAAATATTTCTTGGCATAGAATGAAGATATGCATATAGAGTTAATAGAAATTTTTTTGAAAAGTACTAATTAAGACAATATGTAATTTTTATTTTTTGTTGATCAACAAAATCGTTATTTATCAACAGTTAGTGAACGCGTGGCTCGTTATACAAGAAATACCATTAAACATGGTAATCGTGTCTGCTTCACCTTGTGCCAAAAATGGAATAGAGCATTGTATGTGTGATGGCAGCCTGTCAGTGCCTAGCCTTAGCCGTTCGTCCACCGACAGTGGAACACAGCACTTTTTTTTTGCCCTAGCCGACGCGATCACTTTAATTGGCTTCGAATTTTCTAATTAGTACATAATTGGGACAAATTCACGCTGGTAATTGCATTAATTCCGCACCGGCAAAAGGGCCCTTACTTTAATTGATACGTGTAATGACACACGTTGCGCAGGTTGTAATTACTCAAATACATAAGGCATGATTAATAGGTGGTGTGTAGATCGATTACAAGATTTGTGTCACATTAACGATGAGTATCGTAAGGTCGACCATTGCATTTCATTGTGAGATGAGTGAACTGAACAGATCTTTTGTTCTGCCCTTAACCAATTACTTCCCAAGCAGTTACACGTCCTCTATGAACCTAATAACTTTTTTGGGGGTGGTATTGTTCACTTCTGTGTTCTGTGTGTTCAGTGTGAAAACTGCTTATGGGCAATCGCGACCCAAGTGCATAGTATGTGGTCGACCATTTCTTGGTTTGATGCATTCTATCACAGCTCTACTTCACAACTGACGGCTTTATTTATTTACTTGAACATTATAAACACTCATATAATCAGCACAGTCAATATCAGTATAAACAACTGAACTAAATATTCAGTTGTATATATTTTAGCACACATCCAGCGGCTACTCTATTCACCAACGTTCCGCACGGTACTAACATGTACTTACTCTACCTCGTATATTAGGGTGTATAGGTTTTCTGAATCTTAATTTTTTTAACACTATTAAATATAAAATAGTATATTGCTCTTTCGACCTGGTATGAAATAAAGAAACAATAATCACTAAACGAATATTTGTTATGTTATGGTTAGAGAATGTGCCGGCGATAGTACCAAATATGGTTCTGCTCCGCTCCGTCGAACTGTAAACGTGCCGACGACGACCAATTACTGTTTCCTGGTTAATTGATATCGACACCGTGAATGACAATATTTACATTATCCATCAGGCGAATTCGCAAGGTCAATATCGTTCGTTTTCGAAACAATTCTCGTTGTTATTTTTTTTCCCTCCATCTGGCCGCTCGTTAAACAATTAAGTCTCCCTTTTTGATTTTACGGCCCCATTTGTGTAATTAATTGGCGGGCCTTTATAAAAAAAAAATTCGCACGAAACTGTTACCTCGGGCCCCATTGTGTGTACATTCTCGGATTTTACGGCGCCGATCATTTCGATCGTGTAATTTCCCGATTTACTGCCTTTAATGCCCTGCCTGGGCGTAATTTTCGGACTGAATTTAATGACCGAATGTAATTTACATAATTTATGTAATGAGGTATTGTCTGGTTATGTTGTTAGTACACAAACATCTATACAATTAGTTTGAGTTTGGTAATGATCAGCACTTGATCGAAGGTATAGTTGCTAAATGAAAAAATCGTGTGATATTAACTGTTAAATAAGTGAAGAAACGAAGATCTAAATTGGAACCAATGAAGAAGAAAACAGTATAAAGAATGAAGAAAAATGTATTGAAACCAAATAAGAATCAGTTCTATTATGTGAAATTATTTAAAAACAGCCATAAAGATTTTTTAGATAAAATGAAATAAGAACTTTAGAATTTTAGAAAAATCTAAAATAATTGGATAAGAGCATTTAACCAAAGAAGAATTTATGAATCTAGTATGTAAACATTTTTTTAAACCCCTAAAATAGTGTATAGATTCAATATTTTAAATTCTTTCATTCTTCGAGAAATATGCTAAGAAGTTTAATGCTAAATAATTTTTTGACAAAATAAGCGTTTAAATGAAAGAGACAAATTGAATCTAGTGAGTGAAAATTTTAGGAATATCGATATATTAGATATAGCCAAAGACAAATTTTAAAAATTTCGCCTAACCAAATTTTTTAAGAATTAGTTTGAATTTGTCAACATTTCCAAAAAAATTTTTCCATGTTTCGTAAATGTTAAACAATTTTTCAGCCATTTAGAATTTAGAATCTAACAATTTGGCATTAAGTTCTAAGAAAAATATCGAGGATTTTTTATTTATTATCCCAACCATTTTTTTCGGATTTGTCAACAATTTAGATCATTCTAAAATTTAAAAAAGTTATTTTATTAATTTTTTTCTTACATCCCACAAATTGTATCAAGGATTCTAAAATTTTCAAACAGTTTCTTAAACATTCCTTTTAGAATTTCTCAGAATTTACCAGCAATTTGACATGTTTGCATTCATCGAGCATTATAAAATTTTCAAACGGTAAAAGTTGACAGTTACTCAATGACAGTTAAAAGTTGACAATTGACAGATGACATATGACAGATGTTAGTTGAAACTTATACAACAGTTAATACATGACATTTGTCAGATGACAGTTAATAGTTGACAGTTAATAATTGACAGATGCCACTTAATAAATGATAACATATGACCGTTGACAGTTGATGGTTAATAGATGATAATTAATAAATGACAATTGATAGTTAATTAACAGGAGATATGCCATGATGATAGTGACATTTGACAGTTATCAGTTGACAGATAATACTTGATAGTTGACAATTGATAGGTGACGTGTGCTAGATGTGACAGTTGACATATGGAAATTGACAGATGGCAGTTAATAGTTGACAGTTAGCAGTTAATAAATGATGACATATGGCCAATGATACTGGGCACATGACGCTTGATAAATGACAATTGACAGGTGACATATGCTAGATAGTGACAGTTGTCATATGGTAATGGACAGATGACAGTTAATAGTTGACAGTTAACAATTGACAGCAGTTAATAAATGATAACATATAGCCAATGGTACTTGTCACATGACGGTTGATAGATGACATATGCTAGATAGTGACAGTTGTCATATGACAATTGACAGATCACAGTTAATTGTTGACAGTTAACAATTGACAGCAGTTAATATGATAACATATAGCCAATGATACTTGTCACATGACGGTTGATAGATGACATATGCTAGATAGTGACAGTGGTCATATGACAATTGACAGATGACAGTTAACAATTGACAGTTGGCAATTAATAAATGATGACATATGGGCAATGATACTTGGCACATAACGGTTGAGAGTTGACAATTGACAGGTGGCATATGCTAGATAGTGACAGTTGACATTTGGCAATTGACAGATGACAGTTAACTATTGACACATGACAAATGAGAGATAACAGTTGACAGTTATCAATTAACTTATGATAGTTAATAGTTTAACAGCTGATAAATAACAGTTGACGGATTTCAGATAACAATTGACATTGATAAATGTCCTTTAATATATATGACAATGTCCAGATGACATATGACTTGTAATAGTTGGCATTTGACAGATGGCATATGGCACATAATAGATAATAGATAACAGCTGATAGTTGACAATTGACTAGTGATACATGACAGTTGACTTTTGGCAGTTGACAGATAACAGTTGATAGTTGACAGATGATAGTAAATAGTTAATAATTGACAAATGACACACACAATGATAGTTGATAGTTGACAGATATTAGATGAAATTTAGATAACACTTAATAAATCATAGTTGAGAGATAACAGTTATTAGTTGATAGTTAACAATTAACAGATCGTTGATAAATGACGACATATGACTAGTGACATCTGACAGTTAATAGATGATAATTAAAAACTGACTTATTTCAGATGATAGTTATCATTTCGTGGTTGACAGATGACTGTTAATAGTTTGCAGCTGATAAATAACAGTAAGCGAATTACAGGTAATAATTGACAGATGACAGTTGATAAATGTCATTTGATATATGACAGTGTACAGGTAATAGTTGACAATTGATGAATAACAGTTTAAAAAAAAACTTGACAATTGACGATGAAATATGTTTGATGATAATTGACAGAAAACAGTTGTTAGTTGAAAATTGACTGGTGACAGATGATTGGTGGTGACAGTTGATATTTGGCAATTGACAGATTTAGCATTTTTCTTTCAGGTTTTATGAATTACCTGAAAGAAAAATGCTAAATAGACCTTTTAAGAAAAAAAACAATGAAATGAGTTTTTATCTAGTGTGTGAAAATTTTAAAAAAAGTTTAGAAAATTTATAAATTAAATATAACCAAGGGAAATAGAATAATTAAATAAAATGAAGCAAGGAATTTCCAAGATTTCAAGAAACTCTAGAAATCAAATAACAGCAACTTTGCATTTAAACAAAAGAAGAATTTTTAAATCTAATGTATGCGTTTTTAGAAACCTCCAGAAAACCTCCAGGAAACAGTTTCAAGCAATGATTAATGAAATTTAACCAAAGAAATTTTTATAAATCTCTCGAGGAAAAACGTGTCAAGAAGCTTATACCTAAATTCAAACCAATGAAGAAGTTTGAAATGTACTGTCAATAAATTTTAGATAAAACTAAACAAGGAATTTTAAATATAAACAAAGAAAATTAAAAAAAAAACCTAGAGGACAAAATGCTTAGAAGCATAGAGATAAAAGGAAAGCAATGAAGAAATTTTAACAATGTAGGGCAGTTTTGGATAGAATAGAATAAAAAAACCTTTGAGTTTTTAGGAAAATCTAGGAAGCGCAAAATTGAAAATTGCGTTAAAGTCAATCTAGTGTGTGAAATTGTATTTTTTTAGAAAACGTTTAGAAATCTGATAGATGCTTGTTGAATTTGATTTTTGTTCATCACGTGGAGAAACATTCCCTTAATAGAAAAATGCAATAAAATCAAAGATTTTTTTTTCTAGAGTATGAAAAACTTTAGAAACCTTCAGAAACAGTTTTAAAAACATTGATAAGTTAAATTTTTAGAAAGAAATATTAAAAACCGTTGGAAAAATGTGCTTCGTAGCTTAGATCTAATTTGAAACCAATGAAAAAGTTTGAAATATTCTGTAAAAAAAGTTTGGATAAAGTGAAGCAAGAAACTTTTACGATTTTAGAAAAGACTAATAACAAAAAGTGAAAAATCTAATTTTAAACTAAGGAAGAATTTTCTAATATAGTGTTTGGAAATTTTAGGCACCTTCGAAACATATTTATAAAATTAATATTTCAAAATATTCACTAGAAAAAAAAAGTAAAAGCTTAGAGCTTAGAACCAAAAAGAGATTTCGTGATCAAATTTTTACAAAAATGTCACAACTTTAAAGACCAGAAAAAACTGGAGATGAAAATGTTTAAGAGCTTAGAACTAAATTCAAAACAATTGAAGATGAAGACAATTTAAAAGATCATTTTTGCCTTTTTTGATTTACTTTTACGGAACTTTAAAAAAATATTTTTCAAATTGCAAAAACTTACTTAGAATAGTAATAACTATTTCTTGAGTTTTGTGTTAGACAAACAAAATTATTAGTGTGTTTCATTTCTATTTCTTGAATTGTTTAAAATTTTTCATCATTCTATTTTTAACTAATTTTTCTAAAAAAATTCTTTCAACTTTCTAAAAATATTTTTTCTACATTTCTCAAAATTCCTTGTATTCCTCCAAACTTGTATTATATAAAAAAATTAGCAAAAAGCTTTATGATTGCAGGTGACAAATAACAAATGACAGATAACAGATGACAAAAGGCAGAAGGCTGATAACAGAAGACAGATGGCAGATGACAGATCACAGATCATTGGTAACATATAACATATAACAGATGACAGATGCTAGATGCCAGATGAGAGGTGACAGTTGACAGATGACAGTTGACAGATGATAGGTAACAGATGACTGATTTAGTTGACAAGTGACAGTTGACAGATGACAGTTGACAGATCATAGTTGACAGATGACTGATGTCAATTTATAAGTGACAGATGACAGATATCTTTTTTTGATATTTGCTTTATTTTTTAATTTTTAGGTAATTCCTCTTTTAAATTACAAAAAAACTACTTAATGTTTTAGAAATCATTATTCCTAGAATTTTCCAACATTTTATATCATTTTTTGTCTTACCTCAAGAGAAATGTTTGCCCAATTTTCTTCCAACTATATATTGTAAGTTTTATGTGTTTTATCTCAAACTTTATTTCTCCAGTTTTCTGCCTGCTATCTTTCTATCTCGTGTCTTCTCCTTTCTGTCTTTTGTCATTTGTTTTATGTTTCAAAAGATGATGAAAACTGTTTTAATGGTTTAAGAGGAAATAGAAACAAAAGTTTACAATCTAAAGAAACAAGAGAAGGGACACAATCGAATAACGGTGTTTTCGAGTCTGTGAAAAAAGGTAACAAATATAGAAGTGATGTAAATAAAAAAGAAAAGGATGGAGTCTCTCTACCAACTGTTATCTATCATCTTACAATTATGAATCACTAATTATCAACTGTTATATAAAACTCATCTTACGTCATCTGCCCTTTGCTGTTTTTTCTCTTCTGTCCACGGTTTACACATGTATTGTCTTCTGTTTTTGGATTTTTTTTTTAAATTACAAAAATTAATTTCACTTTTAAAAGTTTCTAACTTTTCAAACATTTTTTCCAGAAAATATTCCATCATTTCTTAACAAAATTTCCTTCGAGTTTAATAGAATTTTTGGACAACGTTTTGTATTTTCGACCATTGTATTAGTTCATCGGAATTTTTCAGATTTTTTTTATTAATTTCATAAATCTAGTGTTTTAGAAGTGTAGTAACTTTTTTCAGGTTTCTCTCATATATTTCCGAACTTTTCTACCGTTTTTTAAATTTAATATATTCCAGAAATTTCTGATTTAAATGCAAAATGCCATTTCTGTGGTTTTAGAATATTCCTGCAATTTCTAAAATATTCTAACAATGTTTTTCTTTTATTTACAGTGAACTTTCCATGACTTCTTGCTTTATCTTAATGAATTTTTCTTCTAGTTTCTTGAAATTACCAACAATTTCTTAGATTTATACTGAAACCAATAAAAGAATTTACAGATAAAATCAAGAAACTTTTGAAGCGAAAGAAGAGTTTTTTTAGTTTGTGGAAATTTCAAAAACCTAACCTAGCAATATCCAGAGTCAAAATCAAAGGAAAAACATGTTAGGAAGCTTAGACCTAAAATCAAAGCCAAGAAGGAATTAAAAGTATTCATTAGAGGAATGATAAAGATAAAGCCATTATAAATGTGTTGGCTCATTTTCAAGTGTCTCATTACTCATCTTTACTAGTAAATAATAACTACAGACTGTTTACCAAAGGAACATTCATGTAAAAAAAATTAATTTTGAATTTGCTGTACTTGCATCCCTCCGAACCTCACTAGTATACTACCGTCCGTTTCATATCCGAGCGAGAGATCTGCAGGTAGCCACCCACGCACAGGTAGGTACTCGCACGCGACTCCAAAACACGAGTTAACCGAACTTCTTCTCCCTTAGAAGAAAGGAGACCGCCTTGACCTCTTGCCGTGGAGAGAGAAAGTAATAAAATTCACCCCTGCCCCAAGAGGAGACATAAATACCGGACATAATGATAAGAGTCGTACACAATTTTCTTCTGAACAGAAAGTTTCATTGCAAAATCAACTCCACGCTATCTAGCGAGCGTAAGATCTGTGCAGGTGTACCACAGGGCTCTTCTCTGTCTCCCCGACATTGTACAACATATATACAAACGATATTCCGAATTTTTCTCCAGTAATCGTCGCCCAATACGCAGATTTCGCAGCTCTACTTTGTAGTGGAAGTACCATAGTCCATCTTGAAAGAACTCTTCAAGCTGCTCTCGACACTTACAAGAAGTGAAGATTTAAGGAGAGGGAAAAAAAATTCTTAGAAACATTTAGAAAAAGGTAAGAGATTTCTTGAGTTACAACATTTAGCAAATTGTGGTAAACACAAACTTTTTCGTTCCTCTAATGCAGCGTGAAATGAGAGCACGTGCCTGATTATATAATACCGGATCATGGATATTCATCATCCATCTGTTTGTTTTGGGTGAAACTGGACGCCGTAATTGTTTTGTTTACTGCGCCCACGGTCGAGTTGTCGTCGCCCACGCGTCCATCTGTCCATCTGGTTTATTTAAAGAGTGCGATGCCGAGCGGTTCGACCCGGATGACTCAAGCGCGGCGAACAGCCTTGCAAGGCTTCGCTCCATCCTGCTGCTTTGCTGGCCGAGATGGTTTCGGCGTGGTGGTGCAGCAACCGTTCCTTCGCTCGACCGTAAATACGATTGGCGACAGTCGTCGCGAGGTTGGCTCTTTCGCACCATCTGAAACTTGCGTGACCGGAATGGACAAATCGCCACCTCGAAAATGCAGATGCTCGATTACGCAGAAAATTCCTGCACGTTCAAAAATCGTGATTGTTTTGATTCAAAACTAAATTTTATAGAATTGATACAAAATTAAAGTTAAAACACTAACAATCACAAATTGATTTTTATGTACATTTAGTAAACAAAAATCAATTTGTGAAGAAACTAGTACAGCCGTACTTATAGACAACAGGATTCTAGAATCTTAGATTAATCGCTATTTATTGCCGCATTTAAGATGATTAGTAGAATTAATCCAGGATTATACTATTGGACGCCCGATCCGAGGATTAATCCTTAATCTCGGATTAATTCGCAACTATTATTTCGGCTGTTAGTGTTTCAATACAATTTTACTCTAATAATCTTCACGTAGCTTAAGAAAAGAGATATATGACTGTAATTAAAGTTCATCAATATTTTCGAACAAGAAAGGCAGGCTTCTTTAGAAGTCCATTCTTTTCATGTTCCAAAATTTAGAACTTTAATTTTGTACCAATTTCATAAAAAAAGTATTAATATTTAATTAAACAATGGCTTCCTAAGCAAAATGTTTCCAACTTTTCAAACAAAAATCGAACAGGAAAAAAAAAGGACTTATAAAGAAGCATGCTTTTTTTGTTTCAAAAATTCTTTCAAGATTACAAATGAGCCTCCTCTTGTGCTACGAGATCGTATCATATCACCACCTCTGTATATTAAACTTGGTCTGATGAAGAAATACATTAAACACCTGGAATTTTTCAAGAAAGCTTCAAAATCTTAAAACTCACTAATTCAAGTGCCCAAAAATTTTCTAATTAGTAAACCATGTATTTCAGTAGTTGAATATTATAAATTAATTGAATATTTTTGTGTGGGTTGAAAATAGATGATGTCACGTATTATCATCAATTTCGATAGGTCGAACGAAATAAGCTGGTTAACGTACGTCCGTTATTATCACCTGAATATAAAGTGGACGCAATGAAGAACTCACGGCGGCTAATGTGCTCAAAATAAGTGGTGTGGCGCAAAATAAGCCGTGAAGCATAAATTGATTGGAGCAATTAAGGCGAATTCGTTGCCGGCGCGCATAAATGCATAAAATAATCGTGAGCGAATATTAAGAGGGATTATTCAGATTCGGGATGGTGATGAAGTTGCGGCGGCGGTTCGCGTCCGAGGAAATTAAGATTAAACTGGTCGTTGCGTGCCGCGGACGTTATAAATCACTTCTGATAAATTTAAAGGGAACGCAATGATAGTGCTTTGATTTATTAGGCCTTATCTTCCTCCATACGATCTGTATTTTAGCTTTTGAATCACGTAAATCATCAAAATTTGTTTTGAATTTTATCTTAAAAAAAGAACATTTAAGCAATTATTTAGTTTCCTCTTTTAAAAGAAAAATCTAAATCTAGAAAACAGTGGCCAAATATTTTAGAAATCTCTGCAAGTGTAAAATGTACTAAATGAATTTGAAAGTCGTGAGAAAATAAGACTAAGATGATATTTTACATCAATTATTCAGAAATTGTTACCTTCTAAGACTTTTAGAAAATGACGAGAGCTTGAAGAAGTGTGTAAAAATGATCAAAAATGAAGAGAAGACATTCAGAATTTTTATTAAAGATATTCTGGATAAAGTATTTAGAACATTTAGAAAAAAAAAAACCTAGAAATTCTGGGAAGAGTTTTTGGAAAATTTGGACATAAAAAAATTCAAGCAAATTTTATAAATCACGTCTAAAAGACTGAATTAATCTAGTGTGCAAGTATTCTAGAACAACGAGAAAATGATTTTGTGACTCTAACATATGAAATGATTTTTCGGAGTTAAGAAATGTTTAATCCACTCTACAGAATTTTAAAATTTAATGTGGCTCAAAAGTCGTGGGACAAAAATATGGAGGATTTTGCAAAAAAAAAACAAAATAGAAATCTTGATAAATCATGTTTTTCTTTGGAAAATTTGCAATTTGAGTCAAGGAGCTTTTGTGGCGTTTTGAAAGTTAAAAACTTTTAGAAAATATTGAGAGGAGTAAAGTAGAATAAAATTCAAAAATTCTTTGGGAAGAAATCCTGGTCGGAATAAAGCATGAAAGGAACTCTTGGAAAATTTAGATACCTTTAGGAAGCGTTTTTGAAATTCAGAAAAAAGTAAAAATCTAGTGTGCCTCATTTTAGAAACATTTATAATTTGTTTATGAAGTAAAAAGGAAAACAAAAAAATACAAAACTGACCAAGAAAATTTTGAACATCTCTATAAAAAGTTACATATAAAATAAAAGTAAACATGAACTTGTAAAAAGAAGATATTAAGAAAACCAATTGAAAAATTCTAGAAAATCAAGAAATCTTTAGGAAAATGTTAGAGAAATTAATAATTATTCTAAATGAAATTGGAGAATTCTTGAATTTTGGAGGCGTTTATTTTTGATTTTTAATAACTATTTTGACACCTATATAAGAAGTTAGTAAAGTATAAAATAAAATCAAACATGAACTTGATAAACGAAGATATCGAGAAAACTCAAGAACAAAATTTTAAGCAAAATGAAAAATCAATTTTCTAAAAAGTTTTACTAATCTAGAAATCGTATAGAAAAGTTTTTTAATACTTGGATTAACTGTCAAGAAAAGTCAAGTTTTAGGAATCATTAGGTAAAATTTAGAAAGTTAAGAAAAAGCTCACTAAGAAAATTTTGTTAGTGAGCTTTGTGTTTTTTCCTAAAACTTGACTTTTCTTGACAGTGAATCCAAGTATTTCAAATACTTTTCTATGCGATTTCTAGATTAGCAAAACTTTCTAGAAAATTGATTCTTCATTTTGCTTAAAATTTTGTTCTTGAATTTTTTCGATATTTTCTTTTAAGTGAAAGTTTAAGTGCTTAATTAATTAAACTTCTAATTAACATAAAAATGTTTTACCACGGGTTAAGTGCGGATTTCATTCATCGTTTTCTTAGTTAAGTTAGAAAAACGAAATTAAACATAAAAACATCATCAAGAAAAAAATCTAGACAAAATAGAGAAAGAAGCTTCCTTAGAAAATCTAAAAATCTTACGGTACAGTTTTCAACAATACTTGGAGTATATAACAAATTTTAAAACTACAATCAACGATTTAATTTAAGACAAAAGACTTTACACCAAGGAGAAAATCTACATTTCTAAGATTTTAGAAATTTTTAGTAAGATTAAAAAGAAATAAAAGTTACCAAGAAAGCTTTAGGCACCTTTATAAAAAACTGTTTAACTTATGAAATTAACAGAAGACATTACGAAAAGAAGTAAGGAAAATAATAATAATGAAAAGAAAAAAAAAATTATATGCCACAAAAAAATCCAGAAATGTTTAGAACATTAAAAATAAACTTCAAAGTTAGAAAATTGCCATAAAAAAACCCAAAATTATCTCTATGAAAGTACGGAACTTTTAGAATGTATAATCTGGTAATAAAATAACAAAACATGTTTTTAAAAATAATTGGATTCACTGTCAAGATAAAAATGAACCTAGTTTTTTAAAGTTTTATTTTTAGAAAGTTAAAAAAACAAAATTAATCATTAATATTTAGAAAGGCAAAAAACAAAATTTACTAATTTTGGGCACCACTGTATGAACTTTTTAGAAAGATTTAAAAAAATTACCAAGAAAGCTTCTATAAAAAGCGCGAAAACTTATAAATTTAAATTTGTTTTTAAAGAAAATAAAATGAGTATGTAAAATTTTAGAAACCTTCATGAAATAGATTAAAAAAACAACTAAAACTAGCCAAAAACATTTTGAAAACCTACATGAAAGGTAAGAAATTAAAAATATATCCATCAAAATAATTCAAGAAAAAAAATCTAAATAAATTGTTGCAAAAAATCTTGTAGAGCTTTTAGAAAATCTTGAAATTTTGGGAAAACTTACTTTGAACAGTAATAAAATTCAAAATAGAATCAAATGTTTTAATCTGAAAGATTTATTTTAGAAAACAGCATTCACAACAAAAGTTCATATATTTTTCAATTTTTCATTATCTTTTCTATGAAAAAAATTGATCTCGTTTGTGAACATTTTAGATTTTCCAGAAAATATTTATAAAATTAAAAAAACGCATGTAAAAGACACCAGAAAAATTTACAACTTTGAAAACTTAAAAATTTTGAAAAACTTGTATTTACGTTCAAAAAAGAATTTAATTTACAGTGCCAAAATTTTGAAAAGCGCTTTGGAATATTTAGGAATTAAAAAAAATATAAAACCAAGAAAATTCAATAAATTTTTTTATAAAACCGCACATACGCTTTAAGAACAAATAATCAAAACATTTAGCCACCTTCAGAAAATTTTTAGAAACAAAAAACCATAAAGTTTAAAGTACAATAAATTTCTAGGACATTAAGCTTGAAACTTTAAAATACGAATTTGGTTAGATTAAAGCTTAATTCAAACAAAAGAATAAAATTAAATATAAAATTCAGGAACATTTAAGCTTCAAGGAAGACATAATGAATAAGCTCTAAATTAAGACCAAGAATTAAAAATTAAATATAAAATTGAAACTTCGAGAATAAAAGAAGTTAACAAGCTTTTATTTGAATTCAGACCAGTGAAATAATATAAATTATCAGAATATTTAGGTTCGAAGAAAACCGAATAGATTAGAACTTAAAGATCTAAGAAGAAAATTGAATATTAATTATCAGAAAATTAAAGCTTCAAGCAAAAATGTTATGGATAAATTAGGAATAAATTGAGACTAAGAAAAATTGATTAATGGTTGAGGCACTTCATGATACATCTTGGAAAGTAACAGTAAGAAAAAATTAAATAAAACATTTAAACTTCGAGAATAAAAAGTTGTTAACTTAATAAGGTTAAATTCAGACCAGAAGAAGAAAATTGAAAGTAATTTCAGTACGTCCCTAAGTAAAAAAAATCAATCAAAGTAATTTCCAAAGAATCTAAACTCCAACAAAAGAAAATGCATAGTTTAGAACTTCAGACCAAAAAAATAAAGCTAAATATAAAATTCCAGAACATTTAAGTATCAAGAAAAAAATATTATGGATAATTTGGGTATGAATTAAAACATAGAAAAAAATGTAATACAAAATTTGAACTTTGAGAAGGAATGTGGTTCAGCTTTAAGTTGAATTCGGAGCATGGAAAATTTTATATATGACTTTCTAGAACATTTAGGCTCTAATAAGAAAAATGAAGAGATTAGAGCTTAATTTAAAAGAGGAAAAGAAACTACAGAAAAATGTAGGTTTTAGATTAAATTCAATGAATTTGTGAAACAAGCCAAGTGAATTCAATTAAATTTAATCTAAAATCTACATTAACATAATATTTCACCAAGTGAAACACAGGTATATGATACAGGAAAAAATCTGTGTAAATTAGGTCTTAATTTAGGCTAGAGAAGAAAATCCAGAAAATTTAAGAAAAAAGATGAAGAAAGCAAATTAAATATTACATTTAAACTTCGAGTAAAAGGTTGTTAACTTCTAGCTGAGCTTAGACAAAGATAAGAAAGATAATTCAATTTAGTCTTTAAGAAAAGAAATTGTTTAGATTTATGCTTAAGTCATACCAAGGAAGAAAATTAAATGTGAAATTCCAGATAATTTTAGTTTCAAGGAAAAATAGATGGATAACTTATTTGTGAATTAAGATCAAGAACAATTTTTATATACAATTTATACTTGGGAAGAAAAAGTTTATTAACATAAAGCTAAATTCAGAAAAATTAAATATGAATCTTCAGAATATTGAAGTTTCAAGAAAAAAATTGCTAGATTAGAGCTTAGAATTCCAAAAAAGAAAATTAAATATTAAATTCCAGAAAATTAAAGCTTCAAGAAGAAAATATTGGATAAATTAGGACTAAATAGTCAAGACGAAGAAAGAAAATAAAGTATAAAATTTAATCTTTGAGACAAAAGGTTGTAGCTTGAAACTAAATTAAGATCGAGGGAAAGAATTGAATATAAATTTTGGAAACATCTGAAAGCTTCTAGAAAAAAATATTGGCTTAATTTAGACACTTTTATCAGAATTCAAAATCCATAAAACAGTAAAAAAAAACATAAAATTAATTTCGGAAAAGTTCACTCTTGAAGAATGTTCTTCCACTCTAATCTGTAGGTCCTCTCCTTCATTGTGTCATTATAGTGAACTCAGCTTCAGAAAACAACGAACAAATACTATTTTAAATTTAAACTTTGAGAAAGAGAATTGTTGAAAAGCTTCAGACTAAAACTTAATTTAAATCAGACATGAAAATTATATATGAAAATCCAGAAAATTTCAACTCCCAGAAAAATAAAACTATCGACAGCTATGATTTGGATTAAGATCAAGAAAAAAAAATTAAAATTCCTAACATAAAAAGTTGTTAACTTAAAGCTAAATTCAGAACAGAAGAAGAAAATTAAATATGAATTAAAAAAACTATAAAGAAAATAAAGGAATTAGAGCTTCGATTCAAAACGAATGAGAAATATCAGTTTGAAATTCAAGAAAAAATCAGCTTTAAGAAAAAAATTTGTCTGAATTAACGCCAAGAAAAAAATTTATAAAAAAATTTAAACTTCAAGCAAGAAAGTTGTTAACTTAAAGCTAGACTAAGACAAAAAAGAAAATTAATCATGAATTTCTAAGACATTTAAACTTCAATAAAAGAAAATTGAATGTAAAATTTCAGAAAAACATGAGGGAAAAAAGTGTGGTCTGAATTAACATCAAGAAAAAAGTTGATAACTTAAAATTAAATTCGGATCAAATGAAAAAAAATAAATATGAATTGCCGGAACATTTTGCAAAACATGTAAAAAGTAATTTTTTCATGGATAACTGCCAGTTTACAATCCACCAATAATCTATGACAGTTGCGAGTTGACATATGACAAATAACATATTATAAATGGCATAATTAAAACAAGTTCACTGTTGACATTTTGAAACAATGATTGATGACTGACAGTTTACAATTCAACATCAATAATCTGTCAATAGTCATCAGTCAACTGCCAAATGTCAAATATCATCTGTCACCTGTCAACTGTCATAAGTTATCCGGCAGTTTACAGTTGACAGGTGACAGGTGATAAACAAATAAATAAATAAATATTTATTGCCCTACAGGAAAAAATCTCAATTACATGGCAACATATTTGACAGTTGACAAATTACATAACTGCCGAATGTAATTTGTAACAGGTGACTGTCTAATGACAAATGACAAGATTATAAATTAGATAATTAAAACAACTTCACGAATGACATTTTGAAAACATTTCTATGGCCAATTACTGACAGTTTACAATTCACAGATACCTTATGACAATTGACAGATCACAAATTACAGATAATTAATGTCAGACACTTACAAAGTAATTGTTTCACCGATGACTGGCAGCTTATAAACCACAAATAATAATAACTTATGACATTTGACAATGATTGTTTCATTGATGACTGGCAGTTTAAAATTCAACATCAGTAAACTGTCAATTGTCATCAGTCAACTGTCAAATGTAATTTGTCAAAATCACTGTCAAATATCACCTGTCACCTGTCAACTGTCATAAGTTATCTGGCAGTTTACAGTTGACAGGTGACAGGTAATAAAGAAATAAATAAATATTTATTGCCCTACAGGAAAAAATCTCAATTACATGGGAACATATTTGACAGTTGAAAAATTACATAACTGCCGAATGTAATTTGTAACAGGTGACAGTCTAATGACAAATGACAAGATTATAAATTACATAATTAAATCAAGTTGACAAATGACATTTAAAAAAAAATTCTATGACCAATTACTGACAGTTTACAATTCATTCACAGATAACTTATGACAGTTGACAGATCACAAGTTACAGATTATGAATGTCAGACACTTACAAAATATTTGTTTTACCTTTGACTGGCAGCTTATAAACCACAAATAATAATAATCAATAATGAAATCTCAAATATCACCTGTCATCTGTCAACCGTCATTAGTTGGAAGTTTAAAGTTAAAAGATAACAGATGATATTTGGCAGTTGACTAATGACAAACGACAAGATTAAATAATTAAAACAACTTCTCAAATCTGTTATGACAGTTGATATTTGACAGTTGATACCTGTCACCTGTCAACCGTCATAATGACAGTTTAAGTTAAAGGATAACAGGTGATATTTGACGGTTGACAAATTACATTTGAGAGTTGACTAATGACAAATGACAAGAATATAAATGAAATAATTAAAACAACTTCTCAAATGCAGTTTACAATTCACAGATAACTTTTGATAGTTGACAGGTGACAAATGACAGACAGTTAAAAAAGTCAAACAATTTATAGATAACAGTTTGAAAAAAACATTGTTTGACATATGACTGATGGTTTACAACTTATCATATATAATCTGTCCTTTGTCATCAGTCAATTGTCAAATGTCATCTGTCAACTGCCATAAGTTATCTGTTATGACAGTTATTATTTGACAGTTGACACCTGTCACCTGTCAACCGTCATAATTTAAAGTTAAAAGATAACAGGTGATATTTGACAGTTGACAAATTACATTTGACAGTTGATTAATGACAAATGACAATATTATAAATTAAATAATTAAAACAACTTCTCAAATGATATTTTGAAAAAATTACTATGGCCCATGACTGGCAGTTTACAATTCACAGATAACTTTTGATAGTTGACAGGTGACAAATGACAGACAGTTAAAAAAGTCAAACAAGTTATAGATAACAGTTTGAAAAAAAAATTGTTTGACATATGATTGATGGTTTACAACTTATCATATATAATCTGTCCTTTGTCATCAGTCAATTGTCAATTGTCATCTGTCAACTGTCATAAGTTATCTGTTATGACAGTTGATATTTCACAGTTGACACCTGTCACCTGCCAACCGTCATAATTTATTTGACAGTTTAAAGTTAAAAGATAACAGGTGATATTTGTCAGTTGACAAATTGCATTTGACAGTTGAATAATGACAAATGACAAGATTATAAATTAAATAATTAAAACAACTTCTCAAATGATATTTTGAAAAAAATACTATGGTACATGACTGACAGTTTACAATTCACAGATAACTTTTGATAGTTGACAGGTGACAAATGACAGAATGACAGACAGATAAAAATGTTAACAATTCATAGATAACAGTTTGAAAAAAAATATTGTTTGAAATATGATTGATGGTTTACAACTTATTAGATATAATTTGTCCTTTGTCATCAGTCAATTGACAATTATCATCTGTCAACTGTCATAAGATATCTGTTATGACAGTTATTATTTGACAGTTGACACCTGTCACCTGTCAACCGTCATAATTTATTTGGCAGTTTAAAGTTAAAAGATTCCAGGTGATATTTGACGGTTGACAAATTACATTTGACAGTTGACTAATGACAAATGACAAGATTATAAATTAAATAAATAAAACAACTTCTCAAATGATATTTTGAAAAAATTACTAAGCGCCCATGACTGGCAGTTTACAAATCACAGATAACTTTTGATAGTTGACAGGTGACAAATGACAGACAGTTAAAAAAGTCAAACAATTCATAGATAACAGTTTGAAACAAAAATGTTTGACATATGACTGATGGTTTACAACTTATCATATATAATCTGTCCTTTGTCATCAGTCAATTGTCAAATGTCATCTGTCAACTGTCATAAGTTATCTGTTATGACAGTTATAATTTGACAGTTGACACCTGTCACCTGTCAACCATCATAATTTATTTGGCAGTTTAAAGTTAAAAGATAACAGGTGATGTGTGACAGTTCACAAATTACATTTGACAGTTGACTAATGACAAATGACAAGATTATAAATTAAATAATTAAAACAACTTCTCAAATGATATTTTGAAAAAATTAATATGGCCCATGACTGGCAGTTTACAATTCACAGATAACTTTTGATAGTTGACAGGTGACAAATGACAGACAGTTAAAAAAGTCAAACAATTCATAGATAACAGTTTGAAAAAAATTATTTGACATATGACTGATGGTTTACAACTTATCATATATAATCTATCCTTTGTCATCAGTCAAATGTCAAATGTCATAAGTTATCTGTTATGACATTTGATATTTGACAGTTGACACCTGTCAGCTGTCAACCGTCATAATTTATTTGGCAGTTTAAAGTTAAAAGATAACAGGTGATATTTGACAGTTGATAAATTACATTTGACAGTTGACTAATGATAAATGACAAGATTATAAATTAAATAATTAAAACAACTTCTCAAATGATATTTTGAAAAAATTACCATGGCCTATGACTGGCAGTTTACAAATCACATATAACTTTTGATAGTTGACAGGTGACAAATGTCAGACACTTAAAAAAGTTAACAATTCATGGGTAACAGTTTGAAACAATAAATTGTTTGACATATGACTGATGGTTTACAACTTATCATATATAATCTGTCCTTTGTCATCAGTCAATTGACAAATGTCATCTGTTAACTGTCATAAGTTATCTGTTATGACAGTTGATATTTGACAGTTGACACCTGTCACCTGTCAACCATCATAATTTATTTGGCAGTTTAAAGTAAAAAAATAACAGGTGATATGTGACAGTTGACAAATTACATTTGACAGTTGACTAATGACAAATGACAAGATTACAAATTAAATAATTAAAACAATTTCTCAAATGATATTTAAAAAAAATACTATGGCCCATGACTGGCAGTTTACAATTCACAGATAACGTTTGATAGTTGACAAGTGATAAATGACAGACAGTTAAAAAAGTTAACAATTCATAGATAAAAGTTTTAAAAAAATTGTTTGACATATGACTGATGGTTTACAACTTATCATATATTATCTGTCCTTTGTCATCAGTCAATTGACAATTGTCATCTGTCAACTGTCATAATTTATCTGTTATGACAGTTGATATTTGACAGTTTACTGGTAACAAATAAATAACCAAAATTGAGAGATCAAAACTTAATTCAGATCAAAGATCAAACAATTTGTATTAAATTCCAGAAAATTTCAGTTTCGAGGAAAAAAATGTCTGAATAAGACCAAGAAAACATAATATATATAATTTGAACTTCGAGAAAATATGTTGGTAACTTAAAGCTTAACTTAGGCCAAGACTAGGAAGAAAATT
Source organism: Ontholestes murinus (assembly GCA_963969525.1). NCBI lineage: Eukaryota > Metazoa > Arthropoda > Insecta > Coleoptera > Staphylinidae > Ontholestes > Ontholestes murinus. Next base: position 76,431,106 of record OZ018391.1, read on the forward strand.
AATGATAAATTTAGGCTTTAATAATGTAAATTAGATGGATTATAGCTTTATTCAGACCAAAATGAAAATTTAATATGAAATTCCTGAAAAGCTTTAGGGTAAAAAATTGGATAACTTAAATCTGAATTAACATGATGAAAAAAGAAGAATATAAAATTGATAACTTTAAACTGAATTGAAATCAAACGGAGAAAATTAAATATGAATTGCCAGAACATTTAAGTTACAAGCAAAATGAGAAATCAGAACTTAATTTAGATGAAAAAACATTTTGTATGAAATTCCAGAAAATTTCAGCTTCAAGGAAAAAAATGTCTAAATAAGTCTAAGAAAAAAAAGCTTTGGAATTTGAACTTCAAGCAAATAAATTGTTACCCTAAAACTTAACTTAAGCTAAGAATAGGAAGAAAAGTAATGATGACTTTAGTCTTCAATAAAAGAAATTAGATGAGTTGTCTTCGAACCAATGAATTAATTTCTGCAGAATTTATTTGTTAGAAATGTTGAAGCTGCCTTTATACCAATTAACCAAATTGAAACTATTGTGCAGAAATTGTTAGAATGATTGAAGCTAGTTTCAAACTAATGTACAAAATTTAAACTATCCTGCAAAATTTATAATTTAATTATTAGAAAAGTTGAAGTTACCTTTAAACTAATAAACCAAATTTAAACTATCGAACAGAAATTGTTAGAACAATTTAAGTTAACTTTGAATCAATTAGCAAAATTTAATCTATTCTGCAGAATTTTTAATGTAATTATTAGAAAAGTTGAAGTTGACTTTAAACTAATGAACTAAGTTTAAACTACCGTACAGAAATTGTTAGAACAAGTGAAGTTGCCTTTAAACTAATTAACCAAATTTAAATTATCGTGCAGAAATTATTAGAACAATTGAAGTTGGCTTCGAACTAATGAACAAAATTTAATCTGTTCTGCAGAATTATTAATTTGATTCTTAGAAAAGTTAAGGTTGTCTTTAAACTAATAAACCAAATTTAAACTATCGTACAGAAATTGTTAGAACGATTGAAGTTAGCTTTGAACCATTGAACAACTTTTAATCTATTCTGCAAAATGTTTAATTTAATTGTTAGAAAAGCTGAAGTTTTCTTTAAACCAATGAACCAAATTTAAACAATTGTGCAAAAATTGTTAGAAGCTAGCTTCGAACCAATGAACAAAATTTAGGCTATTCTACAGAATTTTTATTTTGTTGGAAAAGTTGAAGTTGCCTTTAAACCAATTAACCAAATTTAAACTCTTGTTAGAATAATTGAAGGGACCCTCGAACCAATGAAAAATATTTAAGCTATTGTGCAGAATTTTTAAAGTAAACAAGGAAGTACAGTAGCTTTAAGACTATATTATGGGAAAAAATATAGTAGCTAGATTTTAAAAGCGGATATGGACCAATATCTCCATCTGAACTTACTGAATAGATTTTAGGGTTAAACAGATTTGATCAAAAATGTTGATACTTTTTTGATTTAACACAGAATTGAAAAAAAATCATCATATTTTAACGATTAGTTCAGTCTAAGTACAGATTACCACGTAGTAAAGATCGCAACCAATTACAACCATTTTCTGAATTTTTTGATGTTTGCTTTGCACCTCAACCTTTGAGATTTGATTATTACATAGTTTTTGACTTTGTTGATCTGTGCTTTGAAGTCCAAACATTTTTGAGATGTGATTACCATTTGGTGTACATGTTGATTAATTGGAAACCACATCATTAAAAATCCGATAGGTGAGGAGAAAACGGTAAACCCGAGCCCGAGCTCCGAATTTAATTGAATAATTAATGCAATTAAGGGCCAATTTAAAACAGGACATATCGCACGCCGCATAAATTTAGATAACCAGATGGCCGCCGCAAATTAATATAAAAAAATGTGTATACACGGCAAAGAAAGTGAAGAACGTTCGCCCGTTCCTGTTTACTTTCTAATTTGCAGCCATTTCATCTGTGTGTGTTTTTTTTCTTCACTTTACGTTGCTCCTTCTTCCATCTTTCGAATTGATGACGGCGCAGAAACACCTGCCCGGATTTATACGGTTATTAATGCCCCCACTGTTACTTTGTCGGGGCCCCGATTTAATTTCGCTGCGCGGATTAAGTGGAGGGTACGGAATAAAGGAGAGAGGTGGAGGAAGCGAAGAAGAAGAAGAAAAAAATATCTACATGGTTAATTTCATTTCGCCACAACGGGATCCTTTTCAGGTGCGTGCGTGCAGGAAATTGAGAACGAGCAGCGGCCAGATGATGATGCGCAATCTGCCCATTGAAAGAATATGGTTTGGACTTTGTGTTTCGACACGTCGGCGATGGTGCGAGGTGCGAGAAAGGGCATTTCGCACCTTCTTTGGCCGGACCACCAACATAGGAGATGGACTATTTTGGAATTGCAAAATTTCCATATTAAAGATATGCACGTTTCGATATCTTGTGAAATGTTGTATCAAATTGCTTCAATTGTATTTTGCTATTAAGTTCCAATTTTTTTTTTAGAATTTTATAATTCATAGTGATAGAAATAATAATAACTCTGCTACATCGTTTGGGAGAAGATAAAGTTAAGCTTTGCAAATACGAGAGGTGTTCCCCAAGGTTCTTAGTGAGGTGTGTTAGCCTCTCGTGAACTGCGACCTTACAGATCTATTATTTCCCAAGGTTCTAACTTAGATATTCTTAAATTTACTATATTAATTAAAGACAGTTTGAGTTTTTGAGTTACGTGAAGATAAACTTGATTAATTAATAAAGCACTTTAAAAGTGTGAAGAAAGGTTTTTAGTGTTTTATTAATTAATTGATTAAAGGTGTTGAAATGATCCAATTCTATTTTTCTATCGCATTGAAATTATAATAAATTGTTGTATATATAGTACCACATAAACCACTCTTACGTGTTTTAAGGAATAACGCACAATAATAGTAATTTTAGTGTTGTTTACATAATCCATTATGCAAATGATTTAATTGAAAGATATTCTGAAATATTTATAGTACAAACTATAAATATACCATAAATATCTTTCAATTAAATCATTTGCATAATGGATTATGTAAACTATACCGAGAGTGAAATCACTATTATCAATTAATTATCGACTTAGTTTTTTCTAAACGTTTTCAAATTTGATATTAAATTTCTCGCGCGCCCTACCAAATATAGCCTAATGACACTTCTCAGCGGCTCGCCCGGTGTGAAAGTCCGCGGAGCTTTGATAAATGACTACTGATCGATCGTGATTATGTACATATTTTTTTTTCTCTCTGTTGGTTGTTAATTCTTCAGCGGCCTTGCCCGGCTTAAGGTTGCCGTGGCGCCAGACCAGCGTGAAAGTACACTCGAAGAAAAGTTCAAATCGGACGGAAAAAATGACATTTCGCTTAATTAAATTAAAACAATGGCCGAACGGCGGCAAGGTGTTCTGCAAGGCGAACTGATTCGGCCCAATTTTTGGTTGTTGTTGATTTTTTTTCTTTCGTTTCGGGCGGAGAGGCGCCCCATGCCGGGCACAGTCGGATAACTGCACTACCAGTCTTGGAAACGGCGTGTCGTTCGGTGTAATTAAATTTCTTTCGCGACTTATTTTTTTTTTTATAGGGAGATTATTCCACTGATTGGAGGTCAGGAATGTTGACTTTGAAACCATAAAACATCACCAGAAAGCATGGAATAAGAGTAATAATAAATTTCTTTCAAAATATACTAAGTGACAGATATCCCAACACAATATTTTGTACACAAATTTCACTTCGATTCAACGAACTTTATGAAAATACAAACATTAATAATGTGTCCATGCACCATGATGGGCTATACACTCTCTAAGGCGCCTAGGCTCGCTTCTACTTAGGTGATTGATGTCCTCCTGTGGTATCTCATTCCAAGCAATTACTAACGCACTTCGAAGTGCTTCTAGAGTTTGAAGGTAATGTTGCAAATTAAGGAGTCTTCGGCCCATGATATCCCACACATGCTCAATTGGAGATAAATCCGATGACCTCTATAGCCAAGACAACAAATTGATTTCAGCGTGCTCAAAGAAGTTCATCGTCGCTTTTGCATTGTGTTGGTAAGCATTATCTTGCTGAAAAGTTGGATTTGGCAATGTCTGAAGATAGGATAGGAGATGAGGTTCCAGAATTTTGTAGATGTAACGCTCTACGGTCATGTTACCTTTAACGACGATTAGAGGTAACCTAGAGCCATAAGCCCCAACAATGTGTTAACGTGCCTTTCGAAAAAAATTGTGAACTTCTTCTTTCACCACGTCGTCTTCTGACTCTGGCCCGACCATCATGCATCCCTAAACAGTATCTAAATTCGTCACTAAACACTATATCATTCCATTCCTGGCCCCACATTAATCGTTCTCTACACCACTCGAAATGATTTCATCGATGCTCAATGGTTAAAGGAAGCACCACTTGCGGCCGGAATGAAAAAAGGCCGAAGGTCTGGCGGTAAATTGATCGCATTCCAATCGGTCTCCCATACTCTTCATACGACTGGTTTGCAATGGACCTGTTGATGAAGAAACGATCTCTTAAAGCCAACAGTCTCAAACGCCGATCCGCACGCACTATGGTCCTTCGACGTGGTCCTGAACCTCTAGCTCTTCGTTTTCGACTCTCTTGATCCCATTCCCGACAACATGTTACTATAGTATCAAAACTTCTGTGCACCCTGTCCCTAATTTCTCAGAAAGAAAGTCCAGTCTCTCTATCCAGTCCAACTATAGGCTCTCTATCAAACTCAGAAAGTTGATGAAAAATGCCTTTGCACTCTATTTCAAACCAAAGCCATTAATAACCGTATTTAGAGCAGAAGACTAAAAGTAAGAATTTAGTCTGCAGTGAACAAATACTTTTAAATAAGACAAGATTTATAAATTAATTTAACATTCTGTTTGATGAAGCCACTGTGTGATTAAACATACTGTAGTGTTAAACAATAAATGTAAAATCAAAAAGCAAATATCGGTTTGTCCTAAAATCTCCGAAGGAAAGCATGATTACAGCCAATTCAAAAGAAGAGAGGCAAAACAAATCAGGTCACCACAATACAGTCTTTATACAGGGTGACTGACGAAAAACCTTTAGTGCTGTATCTCACTTATTTTTTATTCGATTTTAATAAATAAAACATTAAATTAAACCATTTTTAAAAGACTTTAATAGGATCTGAATTGTTATTTTTTCTCGCACCCAGTTTTTGACAAAATACGATCAACATTTTTTTTTAAATTGCACTGTATATATATTTTTATTGTTTCGCAAGGAGATTTTTTTTCTGAATATAAAAATGTAGGCAAATTTATCCATACATCAAACTTAGGTCGAGAAATTGAGGATTAAAAAATAAATAAAAAGTCAAATATCCATTGTAAACAATATACAGACCTTATTTTAAATGTCAAAAGTGACAGTGGCAGCCATTGATACAATACTGCAACGATTTTTAATTATTTCATAATTAAAATGTTGCAATATTTCAAACACTGTACTAGTATTTTGTGCTTCTACAGAAATCGTTTTTCAGTTTTTGAAATCTTGCAACATTTTTATTATGAAATTATTAAAAATCATTGCAGTATTGTACCAATGACTGACACTGTCACTTTTGACATTTGGAATAGGCTCTGTATATTGTTTACTATGGGTATTTGATTTTTAATTTTTTTTTAATCCTCAATTTCTCGACTTTGGTTTGATGAATGGATAAAATCGTTTACAAATTTAGATTCAGAAAAAAATCTCCTTGCGGATCAGTACAAAATATATATACAGTGCAATTTGGAAAAAAAAAGTTGATCGTCTTTTGTCAAAAACTGGATGCAAGAAAACATATCAGTACAGTTCATATTAAAGTCTGTTAAAAATCATTTAATTTGATGTTTTATTTATTCAAATCGTATCAAAAATAAGCGAGATACAGCACCAAAGGTTTTTCGTCAGTCACCCTGTATATTAAAGGATTTACATCGATTTTTCAATCAAAGCCTTAGAAATAATAGTGCATGTTTTTTTTATAAAGAATATATTAACAGAATACATATTTTGTAGTTTTAATATCACTTCCAACATTATTGTTAATGGCCGAAATTCACGTTTTAGAAAAATGTGATTTCCTCCTAGTAATTAAAAAGGCCATGCAGAAATAGAGTACAAATTTTAATTAGATTTAAAAGTATTCTATAATAAAGAACATAGTGCGTAGAAATCGAGGGAGACAAACATCTTTATTAATTACTTGTTACAAGGTATTTACAACAACAATCGAAATTTATTTTCTTTACGGCCAATCGATTATTACAAAATTTAAAAAAAACAAATAAACAGGACAAAATATGGAACCCTGGGGTAAATCAATTTAACAGACCTTAGGTTTATAAAAGCAATAAAAAATTGTTAAAGCAATATGATGTTCAATTTTTCTACCTAATATCTTTAAAAACTTGTGGATTTTACGTAAAAATAATGATTAAAATTATTTGTAATACAAAAATTCTTGTAGTTTAATATTTTTTAAATCAAATGTTTTGTGAAAATTATTACATCGTATATATTTTGATAATTTGAGGAATTAATGATTAAATCAAATATCTGTTAGTGGCTATAATCAAAATATATAAATATAGGGTGGGTGTGTGGCCTCTATCCCACCAATCAATAAACCATTTATCAAGGTTTTAGTGATGGAATCTTTGTTTATAAAAATAATTTCATTTATTAATTTTGTGCGTTTTATGAAATTTTCATGAAAAATCATGGATTATGTTGTAATAATTAGAGGGTGGGATAGTGGCCACCCACCCACCCTACATATACATTGTTATAAAAAGCTACAATTCTACTTTTAATTTTTTGATAACATCAGCAGAATAACTGCTATATGTTTTTCAGGATTTTAAAGGTAATAGTGATTGAAATGTAAATGTATATGTAGGGTGGGTGGGTGGCCTCTATCCCACCCTCCAACCAATAAAACTTTAAATAGGGTTTTAGTAAATAAATATTTGTTTATTAGAATAATTTCATTTGTTGATTTTGTGCACGTTTCTTAATTAAAATTCATTGTTTATGTTGTAATAATTAGAAGTTGGTATAGTAGCCACCCACCAACCCTACATTTACATTTTAACATAACACTAAAATACTAATTTATTTTTTTTAACTTCAGCACAATTTCTTTCATATAATATTGGAAATTTGAGAGCCAATTGCGTTTGAAATATTAATGTATATGTAGGGTGGGTGGATGGCCCCTATCCCACCCTCCAATCAATAAAACATTAATAGGTTTTTACTAAATAACTATTTGTTCATTATAATAATTTTATTTATTAATTATGTGTGTTTGAATACACGTTTCCTAATTGAAAATCGTCGCTTATGTTGTAATAATTAGAGGGTGGGATAGTGGCCACCCACCCACCCTACATATACATTGTTATAAAGAGCTACAAATCTATTTTTAAGTTTTTGATAACATCTACAGAACTGCTGCTATGTTTTTTTAATACATTAAAGCTAATAGTGATTGAAATATACATGTATATGTAGGGTAGGTAATTGGAGAGTTGGATAGTGGCCACCCACCCACCCTACATATACATTTTAATATAACGCTAAAATACTACTTTTAAATTTTTGTCAACTTCAGCAGAATTTCTGTTATAATTTTTTGAAAATCTTTTTGATAACATGAACAGAATTACTACTATATTTTTTATTTAGATTAAAATATATATATATATATATATATATATATATATATATATATATATATATATATATATATATGTAGGGTGGGTGGGAGATCTCTATCCCACCCTTTAACAAATAAAACATGTATCAATGTTTTTGTAATGGAATTTTTATAAAAATTATTTTATTTATTAATTTTGTGCGTTTTAATACTCCTATTTCATGAAAAATAATTGATTATATTGTAATAATTGGAGGGTGGGATAGTGGCCACCCACCCACCCTACATATACATTGTTATAAAAAGCTACAATTCTACTTTTAATTTTTTGATAACATCAGCAGAATTACTGCTATATTTTTTGAGGATTTTAAAGCTAATAGTGATTGAAATGTAAATGTATATGTAGTATGGGTGGGTGGCCTCTATCCCACCCTCCAAACAATAAAACTTTAAATAGGGTTTTAGTAAATAAATATTTGTTTATTAGAATAATTTCATTTATTAATTTTGTGCGTTTGAATGCACCTTTATTAATTAAAATTTATTGTTTATGTTGTAATAATTATAGGGTGGGATAGTAGCCACCCACCAACCCTACATTTACATTTTAACATAACACTAAAATACTAATTTATTTTTTTTAACTTCAGCACAATTTCTTTCATATAAATTTGAAAATTTGAGAGCCAATTGTGATTGAAATATTTTAAAGTAATGTATATGTAGGGTGGGTGGGTGGCCCCTATCCCACCCTCCAATCAATAAAACATTCATAGGTTTTTACTAAATAACTATTTGTTCATTATAATAATTTTATTTATTAATTATGTGCGTTTGAATACACCTTTCTTAATTAAAAATCGTCGCTTATGTTGTAATAATTAGAGGGTGGGATAGTGGCCACCCAGCCACCCTACATATGCATTGTGATAAAAAGCTACAATTCTACTTTTATGTTTTTGATCATCTGCAGAATTGCTGCTATGTTTCTTTAATACATTCAAGCTAATAGTGATTGAAATATACATGTATATATAGGGTGGGTAATTGTAGAAATGGATAGTGGCCACCCACCCACCCTACATATACATTTTAACATAACGCTAAAATACTACTTTTAAATTTTTGTTAACTTTAGCAGAATTTCTGTTATAATTTTTTGAAAATCTAAGAGCCAATTGTGATTGAAATATAAATGTATATGTAGGGTGGGTGGGTGGCCTCTATCCCACCCTTCAACCAATAAAACATTCATCAGAGTTTTACAAAATAAATATTTGTTTATTCGAATAATTTCATTTATTAATTATGTGCGCTTGAATAATACACCTTTTGTAATTGAAAAAAAAACAACATTTATGTTGTAATAATTGGAGGGTGGGATAGTGGCCACCCACTCGCCCTATATAGATATTGTTTTATAACACTAGAAAACTATTTTTAATTTCTTTTGATAGCATCAACAAAATTACTGCTATATTTTTGTAAAGATAAAAATAAATATGTATATATAGAGTGGGTGGGTGAACTCAATCCCACCCTCCAGCAAATGAAACATTTATCAAGGTTTTAGTAATGTAATCTTTGTGTATAAAAATAATTTCATGTATTAATTTTGTGCGTTTTAATACATCTTATTTCATGAAATTCATCGATTATGTTGTAATAATTGGAGGGTGGGATAGTGGACACCCACCCACCATACATATATATTGTTATATAAAGCTACAAAACAGTTTTAATTTTTTGATAACATCATCAGAATTGCTGCTATATTTTTGAGGATTTTAAAGCTAATAGTGATTGAAATGTAAATGTATATGTAGGGTGGGTGGGTGGCCTCTATCCCACCCTCCAAATAATAAAACTTTCAATAGGGTTTTACTAACTAAATATTTGTTTATAAAACCAATTTCATTTATTAATTATACGCGTTTAGATACACCTTTCCTAATTATAAATCATCGTTTATGTTGTAATAATTGGAAAGGAAGATAGTGGTCACCCACCCACCCTACATATATATTGTTATATAAAGCTATAATTCTACTTTTAATTTTTTTTAACACCAGCAGAACTGCAGCTATTTTTTTTTAAAGATTTTAAAGCTAATCGTGATTGAAATATAAATGTTTATGTAGGGTGGGTGGGTGGCCTCTATCCCACCCTACATTCAATAAATGTTCATCGGGGTTTTACTAAATAAATAATTGATTATAAATAGAATTTCATAAAGAGAATTACCGTTACTACGTGGTAATCCATATTTTTCAATTCAGTGTAAATAGAATTTCATTTAAAATCATCATTCATGTTATTATAATTGGAGGATGGGATAGTGAACACCCACCCACCCTACATATATATTTTTAAATGAAGCTACAATTTAACTTTGAATTTTTTTAAAACATCAGCAGAATTGCTGCTAAATTTTTTGAAGATTTTAAAGCTAATCGTGATTGAAATATAAATGTATATGTAGGGTGGGTGGGTGGCCTCTATCTCACCCTCCAACCAATAAAACAATCATCAGGGTTTTACTAAATAAATAATGGTTTATAAAAACAATTTCATTTATTAATTATTTGCGTTTTTATGTATCTTCCTTCATCAAAAATCATCGATTATATTATTATAATTGGAGGGTGGGATAGTAGACACCCACCCACCCTACATACGCATTTTAACATAACGCTAAAATAACACTTTTAACTTTTTGTTAACTTCAGCAGAATTTCTGTTATATTTTTTTAGAAATATCAGAGACAAATGTGATTGAAATATTTAATGTTTATGTAGGGTGGGCGGGTGGCCTCTATCCCACCCTCCAACCAACAAAACATTCATGAGGGTTTTACTAAATAAATAATTGTTTATAAAAAGATTTTCATTTATTAATTATTTGGGTTTTTATATACCTTTCTTTATTAAAAAATCATAGTTTATGTTATTATAATCCCAGGGTGGGATAGTGGCCACCCACCCACCCTACATATACATTGTTATATAAAGCTAAGACTCTACTATCAATTTTTTTGATAGAAACAGCAGAAATTCGGTTATATTTTATTGAAAATCTAAGAGACAATTGTGATTCAAATATAAGTATATATGTAGGGTGGGTGGTTAGCCTCTACTCCATCCTCCAACCAGTAAAACATTCATTACAGTTTTACTAAATAAATATTTGTTTATGAAAATAATTTCATTTATTAATTTTGTGCGTTTTAATGCACCTTTTTTATTTAAAAAACATCGTTTAGGTTGTAATAATTGAAAGGAGAGATAGTGGACACCCACCCACCCTACATAAACATTTATATTTCAAACACAATTGGCTACAATTCTACTTTTAATTTTTTATAACATCAGCAGAATTGCTGCTATAATTTATGAGGATTTTAAAGCTAATAGCGATTAAAATACAAATGTATATGTAGGGTGGGTGGGTGGCCTCTATCCCACTCTCCAATCAATGAAACAATCACCAGTGTTTTACTAAATAAATAATGAAGTTAATACTTGATGCGCTGCACTCTTGATGGAAACATATATTAATATTGGGTAAATAGTAACTCTTGTTTTGTTCCATATTGTTTTTATTTTCATTTACTGACACGTGTTTCGGTCTTCGCAGACCATTATCAAAGTTAAACTAATTTATAATGAGGTCATGTACAAATATATATACGAAGGCAGATAATTTACTGGGAGGGTAGTCCCGCTGTACAGAGCGAAGGGGATAAATGACAAAAATATTTATGCAGCAATTCCGTACATAAAAAACACAAGCGAAAAAATTAAACGTAATTTAAAATCTCATAACATTCAAACAATTACAATTAACAGGTCTAATTTAGAAAGAAAAATAGTCAATAACAAGATTGATAAAAGGGATAAGGAAAAATGTTCAGGGGTATATAAGATTCACTGTCAAAATTGTAGCGGAATTTATATCGGCCAAACAGGAAGAAATTTTCAAATAAGATATAAAGAACACCAAAAGGCAATTAGAGATGGAAAAACAAATACTGGATTAGCAGAACATTGTATCAACACCGGCCACCACATGGGGGAGATGTCCGCGATTAAAATTTGCCGAAAAGGGAAAAAGCTTAACCTCCTGGAAGGGCTGGAGATTAAGAAAGCCATCGACAAGGGGATTACCATTTTGAACAACCAGCAGTAGCTAATCCAGGCCGACCAGATTTTAATTGCGGGACTACCCTCCCAGTAAATTATCTGCCTTCGTATATATATTTGTACATGACTTAATTATAAATTAGTTTAACTTTGATAATGGTCTGCGAAGACCGAAACACGTGTCAGTAAATGAAAATAAAAACAATATGGAACAAAACAAGAGTTACTATTTACCCAAATAAATAATGGTTTATAAAAACAATTTCATTTATTAATTATTCACGTTTTTATATATCTTTCTTAACTAAAAATCATATTTTATGTTATTATAATTAGAGGGTGGGATAGTGGCCACCCACCCACCCTACATATACATTTTAATAAAAAGCTAAAATACTACATTTAAATTTTTGTTAACTTTGGCAGAATTTCTGTTTTATTTTTTTGGAATAGTGACAGCCAATTATGTTTGAAATATAAATGTATATGTAGGGTGGGTGGTAGTCCTAAATCACACCCTTCAACTAATAAAACAATCATCAGAGTTTTTCTAAATAAATAATTGTTTATAAAAACAATTTCCTTATATTAATTATTTACGTTTTTATATATCTTTCTTCATAGAAAATCGTCGTTTATGTTATTAAAACTGGAGGGTGGAATAGTGGCCATCCACCCACCCTATTTATACATTTTAACATAACGCAAAAATACTACTTTTAAATTTTTGTTAACTTCAGCAGAATTTCTGTTATATTTTTTTGAATATCTAAGAGCCAATTGTGATTGAAATATAAATATATATGTAGGGTGGGTGGGTGGCCTCTATCCTACCCTCCAAACAATAAAACATTCATCAGAGTTTTACTAAATAAATATTTGTTTATTCGAATAATTTCATTTATTAATTATGTGCGCTTGAAATTAATTTCGTAATTAAAAAAAAAACATCATTTATAATAATTGGAGGGTGTGATAGTGGCCACCCACTCGCCCCATATAGACATTGTTTTTTATAAAGCTACAAAACTATTTTTTTTTTAAACATCAACAGAATTACTACTATATTTTTTGAAGATTAAACTATATATGAATATGTCGGGTGGGTGGGTGAATTCTATTCCACCCTTTAACAAATAAAACATGTATCAATGTTTTTGTAATGGAATCTTTATAAAAATAATTTCATTTATTAATTTTGTACTACTTTTAAATTTTCTGTTTCACCATAATTTCTGTTATATTTTTTTGAAAATCTGAGAGCCAATTCTGATTGAAATAGTAAATGTATATGTGGGGTGGGTGGGTGGCCTCTATCCCACCCTACAACCAATAAAACTACAACCAGGATTTTACTAAATAAATAATTGTTTATAAAAACAATATCTTTTATTAATTATTTTCGTTTTTATATATCCTTTTTTATTAAAAATCATCTTTTATGTTATTATAATTGGAGGGTGAAATAGTGGATACCCACCCTCCCTACATACACATCTTAACATAACACTAAAATACCACTTTTAAATTTTTGTTAACTTCAGCAGAATTTCTGTCAAAATTTTTTGAAAATCTGAGAGCCAAATGTGATTGAAATATAAATTTAACTGTTGGGTGGCCACTATACCACCCTCCAGTTAATAAGGGTTTTAACAAACAAATATTTGTTTATTAAAAAAATCACTTATTAATTATTTGCGTTTGAAAACACCTTGCTTAATTAAAAATCGTCGTTTATGTTGTAATAATTGATAATAATTAATAGTGGACACCCACCCCCCCCCTACGTATATATTTTAACATAACGCTAAAATTCTACTTTTAAGTTTTTGATAACATCAGAAGAATTGCTGCTATATTTTTTGAAAATCTAACGGCTAATAATTATTAAGAAATTAAATGTAAATATAATTGTTAATGCTGTTATAACTAGAATGTGAGTTAGTGTGTAGCCACCCACCCTACATATACATTTTAACATAACGCTAAAGTATTAAAATGTTTGTTAACTTCAGCTGAATTGTTGCTACATATTTTTGAAAATGTTAAGGCTAATAGTGATAGAGATGTAAATATATATGTAGGGTGGGTGTGTGGCCTCTATCCCCCCTCTCCAAACAATAACACATTCCTCATTTGTTTATTAGAATAATTTCAGTTATTAATTAGGTGCATTTCAATGCACCTTTCTTAATTAAAAATCATCGATTATGTTGTAATAATTGGTGGGTTGGACAGTGGACACCCACCCACCCTACATATACATTGTTATATAACCAACCAATAAAACATATATCAAGGTTTTACTAAATACATTTTTTTAATAAAAATAATATCATTTATTAATTTTGTCCGTTTGAATGCACCTTTTTAAATTAAAAATCGTCGTTTATATTGTAATAATTGGAGGGTGGAATAGTGAAACACCCACCCACCCTACATATACATTGCTAAATAATAATAATAATAATAATTTATTTACGGAATCTCCTTTAAATAAAGCTATAATTCTACTTTTAAGTTTTTGATAACATCTGCAAAATTGCTGCTATACTTTTTGAAGAGATTAAAGCTATTAGTATTGAAATATACATGTATATGTAGGGTGGGTGGGTAGCCTCTATCTCACCCTCCAATCAATAAAACATTAATCAATTTTACTAAATAAATATTTGTTTATAAAAACAATTTCAACTTCTCTTAGCCAGCAGGCCATTTTTTCTTTATTATTAAAGTTTATATTTTTGCATAATAAACATTGCGTTATATTTATTGTTAAAATGAAATATGACATAGTAATGGAAGAAACAATGTTATTCTGAAAAATAATACATAACAAGAAATAATAAAAACTTTTATTATGCTTTAGAATATTATTATTGTTAAATAAGTAATTATGGAGACTTTCACTTAGTGATACATTTTGATAAATTCAAAATAAATAAACAATTAACTTTGTTGGTATCACTTTTTATTTACACTTGTAACTATAGTTTCGACAACTTCAGCTTGTCATTATCAAACAATAGTGAAATTACTGATTCTTGTTTTTAGTTTTTAGTGTGTGCTTTGACGTTTTAATTCGTAATATTAAATGTGTTTTTGTTCTTTTAATAACAACTGAACTATTTGTGATTGATTTTGGAATTCATAAGTTAATTTCTCTTTACAATAATTTTTTACAATTGTCTAAACCCACGATTTTCGATTTTTTTATGTTCAAGTTTTGAGTGTTGTATTTCTATATTTTAACGCGTAATGTCAATTTGTTGTACTTGTAATATAAAATTTTCTATTTTGGGATATATTTTGTGATTTTTAAATCAATCTAGCTTTGAGGTATTTTCTTAGAAATTCTTAAATCAAAGAATGCATTTTATGATTTTGTTTAGGATCAAGTTTTGCGGATTGTGTATCCATGTTTTGGCAAATATCAATGGTTTCTATTTTTAATGGAAAATTGGTTATTTTGTGATATGTTTTGTGATTTTTAAGTCAATTTCTCTTCTGAACAATTTTTAAAGAATTGAATTGACGAGGTGGATACATGATGAAACTCCATAACAAATTGTAATAAAACAACACAGTTGGAATGGTTTCACATTTATTGTTGAACACTGTAACATGTTTCATCTGCCTGATGAAGCCACTGTGTGGCGAAACATGTTGCAGTGTTCAACAATAAATGTGAAACCATCTCAACTCTGTTGTTTTATTTCAATTTTTAAAGAATTATCAAAGCACAGGATGTATTTTTTAATTTCTTATGTTTAAGAGTTTGAGTGTTATATTTAGGCCTTCTAGCATGTAATATCAATTATTTTTTTACTCGTAATATAAAAAGGACTATTTTGTTATGGATTTTGTGAATTTTTAATGAATTCGGCTTGAAGATAATTTTTTTAAAATAATAATCAAACGGAATGCAATTTCTCATTTTTTACGTTTAAGGTTTGAGTGTTGTCTTTTCACATTTTGGTGCGTAATATCAATTGTTTTTTACTTGTATTACACAACAGTGTTTTTTTTTTTGTATGAAACATGAAAATTGCAATTTATTGTATATTTTTTGTTATTAGAAATCAGAAAAATGAAAATCGATAAGAATGTAAAATAATTGTAAACAAAACACTAAAAGTTTAAATAAATATGGAGGGTATGTGGGTGGCCACTGTCCTACTCTCTAATTTCTAGATTATAAACCAAAATTTACTGCAATATGAACTTATATAAACATTTTATTTTATATTTGATGGTGGAGGCGTTTACTTCGTGGTATATCTTGAATGATTTGTAAATGAGACACAATAACTCTGTTTTACCAATATATTTATAGTGGTAAAACATAATTATTGTGTCTCATTTACAAATCATTTAATTTAAATTTACATTTAGTTTTGTAATTTTCAAATTCATTAATAAAACGTTCTATCAGTGTTAAAAGGACTGGAGGGTATGATAGTGGCCACCCACTCACCCTAGATATATATTTTATCTTAAGCTAAAAACAGTGTGTTTTGTAATTGTAATTTTCTGTAGTTGTTAAAACCCAAAAGTTAAAAGGAATAATGATTTAAATTAATTGAAAATTAGTGTTTCAATTAAAGCTATAAATAAATTTGTAGGGTGGGTGGGTAACCGCTATCCCACCCTCCAATTTTGTGGACTTTTCTGTAGTATAAAAATGTATTAGCAATATTTGTCGAAGAATTTACTTTTTTCATTTTTTTCATTTGCGCCAATTCTTCAAAAAAAAAAAATAGTATTAATATTGAAGTAATTGGATGGGGGCGCCGAAAGATCAGCCCTAAGAACCCTCACCAAACTTAGACATCCCATTAAGCCCCTCCACAATCCCTCAAATGAGCTCCTTTATGAACACACCCAGATTATTCCTATCTCCCAACGTATATATAGCCTCAGTTGTAAATTTGTTAACAATCCTTTCAATGTAACCCTTCTTAATAAATTTTGCATTCCACGAAATCCCCTTATCCCACCTAAATTTAAACACCCTTCAGTCACCCTACATCAATTCATTAGTTCGAATCACCCAGACAGTTAAGCTAGCTAGCAAAGATATTTATTTTTCACACATAACTTAGAGTCAAGACAGGGCAGAAAGGCCGATGGTCGATAGCCCAAACGGACAGACTAACACATTATATATCATTTGTAAATGTTTTAATTTTGTAAATATCTATGTTCGAATAAAGATGTTATTCTCTCTCTTGGATGGGGGGTCTAATAAATTAATAATAAATTAGTGAAACTTATCCCCAAGAACCCGAAGATGAAAAGAAACAAATAACAGATAATTAATGACAAACGATCAATATTTTGTAATATGGTAGATGACAGATAACAGATGATAAATAAGACATGCCAAATGACAGATGACAGATAATATATGAAAAATAAATCATGACAGATGACAAATTACAGATAAGAAATGACAGGTGTATGACGAATATCAAATGATAGACTTAAGAAAACAAAATTATTTATTTCTGTTATTTATTATTGTATATCGATATATCATAGATGATCCTATGGAGGTAACAGGTGATACATACACATGACAGATAATAGGTGACAGATGATAGATGATAGATAATAGATGATATATGATATATGATAGATGGTAGATGATAGATGATAGATGATAGATGATAGATGATAGATGATAGATGATAGATGATAGATGATAGATGATAGATGATAGATGATAGATGATAGATGATAGATGATAGATGATAGATGATAGATGATAGATGATAGATGATAGATGATAGATGATAGATGATAGATGATAGATGATAGATGATAGATGATAGATGATAGATGATAGATGATAGACGATAGATGATAGATGATAGATTATAGATGATAGATGACAAATTACAGATAAAAGATGCCAGATGTCAATAGTGAAAGGAGATAATGATTTAAACTAATGTTGAAAATACCTATGTATTGTAATATTATTTTCATTCAGTTTTCTCAAAACTAGGCAATTCTAAAGTTGCCATATTTTAAATCATTCATGTGTCTGCCTTTGTTCTAATGTTAGTGTTTCAAAAATCATCCAAATTAAAATATCTCTAAAGCAAATAATTATGAAAAAAAAAATTATTTCCACGAAACTGATCGAAACAGATGGTTTTAATCACAATTACAAAATGCCGCTATTACGGCAACATTCTTGCAGCACCGACGACGATACGACCGCTCCAATTAGTTCCAGAGCGAAATGCTTCTTCATGTCGGTAGCTGGATCCGTTTCTTCTTTCATTCTTTCTTTTTCGTTTCATTTTCGCGTGGTGCAGTGATAAATAAATCCGTGCGATCGTTTAAATGCGATCGAAAAATTTTTGTAGGCGCTAATGGGCCGCATCAGTCAACGACAAACGGTTTTCCGAACCAGTTTCGAAAATTTCAGCAATTCGCGGATGGGCGGCCGAAAGGAGGCTGTCGAAAAAAATGCGGGCGACGACAGCGGGATAAGAAGAAAAAAAATATGAGTTGTGTTTAATTAGCGAGAATGCCGGACACGGAGAGATTGTTTATTTATTTATTTAGTGATTTTTCTTTTTTGTTCAATATGGCGGCGAGTTTCTATTGAAATATTCCGCGTTCTGAATAGTTCTGCCGGTCTTAGACGGGACGGATACCGCGAGAAAGTCTTCTCACGGGTGAGGTGAGAATGTGTTGACTCTCTTCGGACGTCGGAGTGATCGATGGACGTGTCCGGAATCGATAAGCTGATTTGGATTGGGTTCTAATTGGTTGCATGCTTCCGTTCACTATTTTTTTTTTATTGATGTGTATTCGATAACAGTGTTTCACGAATTGTATCAAAAAAATTAATACATTTTCTTAGTGCTAGTAGTACCACAGCAACATGGTACTTCCGTTGTGTGTTTTTTATGTATTTAAGTTTTCCAATTAATTTACACAAATCCTTCTTTTCATATTGGAATGCATTAAAACTGAAATTTTTAGATTCAAACTATTGTTTACAGCTTAAAACAAGCTATCCAAATATATCAACACTCATACAATGTTTTTTACCTAACAAAATTATTATATGAAATTATTTTAATAAAAATATTTATTTAAGAGAACCTTGATGTATATTGATAAGTGTATTTCTTTATTAATTAAATCTGCTAATTGTTAATAACTGTTGTATGTCATCTGGTATAAACTGTCAATTGTCAGCTGGTTTGTCTTGATTCTATAAATAAGTTATTTAGACTACGAATTATATTTTAGTGAAAAATTTAGTAAAATTGGCATTTATTAACTGCCATCTATTATGTTTCAATTGTTAAATATCATCTGTCATGTGTCAGCTGTTATCTCTTAACTGTTAACTATCATCTGTCAATTGTTATCTTTAATCTGTCAACTATCCTCTCTCAATTATCAACTATTAACTGTCATCTGTTCAGTGCCATCTGGTAACCTTTAACTGTCTCTGTCTCAAAATCATAGCAATTGTTCAACCTATTAACTGTGATCTGTCAACCTTGTCATCTTTTACGCATCATACTTTCATCTGCTAGTTGTAATCTACCAAATGCCATCTATTAGTTGTCATCGGTCAACTGTTAGTAAATATTTATCAACTGTCAGGTGGTTGGGTTTTAATTCCCCAATTAAATCAAGCTTGAACCTCTCTATGAATAGTTGAGTTGGATTTTCAATTACATTTATTGTGTAAAATTTGACATTGATATAATTGACTTGTTAACTGTCATCATTGTTTTTTTAAACATTTATTAATTATAATTCTTGTGTCAAATTCAAGTTCAGTCAATTGTCACGTCTCAATAGTTATCTGACAACCTTTATGCTCCATCAGTCATGTATCATTTATCAACTGTTATTTTTGATCTGTCAGCTGTCATCTATTATCTGTCATTTGTCATGTGTCTGTCATCTACCTTTTACCACCTGTCAACTGCCATTTGTCATTATTCTACTGTCAGTTGTCATCTGGCATCCTTTATTTACCATCTGTCATCTGTCATTACTCAACTTTTAAGTTTATAGTTTTATTAGTTAGAGGGTAACCTGCCCACCCCACATATACATTTATATTTCAATCACAAATAGCTTTAAATCTTCAAAAAAATATTACAGAAATTCTACTGATGTTATTTAAAAATTAAAAGTGTTTTTTTTAGATTTATATAACAATGTATTGTAGGTTGTTTTGTTTGAAAAAACTTATTGAACTCTGTTGACCAGTCAGTCATTTTTATAATATTGATTGTTGAGTTACGTGAAGATGAATAGTAATAATAAAAACACTTGTAATCTCCACAGTAGAGAAAGTGATTACCAGTGTTTTTATTATTACTATTCATCTTCACGTAACTCAACAATCAATATTAGGGAAACACTGATGATAATTAATTAATAATTATCACCTTTTTTTCTAATCTAACGTCTAACATCCGTCATATATCATCTATCATTTGTAATTTGCAATTTATTTGCATCTATCATCTGTCATCTGTCATTTGCATTTATCAACTGTTAACTACATAGGATCATCTATAAAAATTATATCGTTTGTTATTTATTAAAATATAAAATAATAAATAATAGAAATAAATAAGAGTTTGTTTCCTATAATTTCTAATCTGCCTTCTGTTAAATATCATCTTTTACCTGTCATTTGTCATTTGGAATGAGTTAGTTGTCATATATCATCTATCATCTGTCATCTATCATCTGTCATTTATCATCTGTTATTTTTCATTTGTCATCTGTTATTTGTCATCCATTACAAAATATTGATCGTTTGTCATTAATTATCTGTTTTGTGTACCTTATGATCTTCGGATTCTTCGGAATAGGTTCAACTGATTTAATAATAATAATAATAATAATAATAATAATAATAATAATAATATTTATTTCCAGTGTATGTACAGTAACATTTAATTATACAATAAGGATATCAAACATATACAGAACAAACATGGAAATACGTCACAAAACAATTTTCATTACACTACATATTATTCATGCCAGTTAGAAACTCATCCGTGCTATATGGTTCTAAAGTTTATTTATTATTCATTTATTATCCTTATTTTACCATTTATCATCTACTGTCTATTATTTTCCATTTTTATTATTTGCTATCTATTATTTATCATCTATCACGTATGATTTTTCATAATTTAAAGAAAGAAAATTTGATTTTAGATGTAAAATTTCAATATTCTACAGGTTACACAAATTAAAATGATTAATTATACTTATTTTCTAATCTAACGTCTATCATTTTGTCTTCTGACATCTTTTATCTGTCATCAATCTGTAATCTATTATCTGGCATCTATCATCTATCATCTATCATCTATCATCTATCATCTATCATCTATCATCTATCATCTATCATCTATCATCTATCATCTATCATCTATCATCTAGCATCTATCATCTATCATATGTCATCTATAATCTAACATCTATCATCTATCATCTGACATCTATCATCTGTCATCTATCATCTATCATCTATCATCTATTGTCTGTCATGTCCATATATGTATTACCTGCATAGGATCATCTATGAAATATTTAATAATAAATAACAGAAATAAATAAGAGTTTGTTTCCTAAAGTCTATCATTTGTTATTCGTCATACATATGTCATTTATTTTCTGTAATCTATCACCTATCATCTGTCATAATTTATTTGCCATATGTTATCTGTCATCTGTCATTTGGCATGTCTTATTTTTCATCTGTTATCTGTCATCTATTACAAAATATTAATCGTTTGCTATTAATTATCTGTTATGTATTTCTTCTCATCTTCGGGTTCTTCGGGATAAGTTTCACTAATTTATTATTAATTTATTAGCCCCCCCCCCTCCAATTACTTCCATATTAAATTTTTTTTTTTGAAGAATTGGCGCAAATGAAAAATAAAAAAAATGTAATTTTCTGTACCTTTTAGTTGTTAAAACCCAAAAATTAAAAAGAATAATGATTTAAAATAATTGAAAATCAGTGTTTCGATTAAAGCTATAAATAAATTTGTAGGGTGGGTGGTTGGCCACTATCCTACCCTCCAGTTATTTTAGCACTAACAATTTTTTTACTTAAAAGAGTAAACCAAATGTACTGAAAAATATTGTTTATATAAGTTTTTATTGTGGTAAATTTCGGTTTGTATCCAAAAAAATGTACTGTAGGATAGTGGACACCCACCCACCCTACATATGTTTTTAAACTTTTATTAAAACACTGTTTTCATTTAATATTTTACATCACTTCTTATGAGTGTTTTTGTTTCCTACAATCAAAATAAACACTGTGTTTGTACTTAAGTTTAAATACATATGTAGGGTGGGTGGGTGGCCACTATCCCACCCTCATGTTATATAAGCACTAACAAAACGGTTTCTAAAAGGAGTTGAAAATTACGAAATAAAATGTAATTAAAAAATGTTGTTTATATAAGTTTTTGTTATAGTAAATTTCTGTTTGTATACAAAAAATTGGAGTGTGGGATAGTGGCCACCCACCCACCCTGCGTATATATTTAAACTTTTAATAAAACACCGTTTTCATTAAATCTTTCACATCACTATTTCTTATGAGTGTTTTTATTTTCTACAATCAAAATATAGAAATATGCAATTTGAATATTCGAAGCAAAAAAACAGTGTTTGTAGCTTAAATTTCATTACAAATGTAGGGTGGGGCCACTATCCCACCCTCCAGATCTTTTAGCACTATCGAAACGTTTTACTGAAGGATTTGTAAATTACGAAATCAAATGTAATAAAAAATGTTTGTTTATATAAATTTTTATTATAGTAAATTTCTGTTTGTATACAAAAAAAATTGATTGTGGGATAGTGGCCACCCACCCACCCTACATATGTTTTAAAACATTTATTAAAACACTGTTTTGATTAATTAGTTTTCATCACCATTTCATATGAGTTTTTTTGTTTCCTACAATCAAAATATAGAAAAGTGCAGTTTGAATATTTAAAGCAGAAAACACTGTTTGTAGCTTAAGTTTAAATAAATATGTAGGGTGGGTGGGTGTCCACTATCCCACCCTTCAGTTATTTTAACACTAATAAAAAGTTTAATTAAAGAATTTGTAAATTACGAAAACAAATACAATTAGAAAATATTGTTTATATAAGTTTCTACTACAGTAAATTTTGGTTTATATTCTAGGAATTGGAGAGTGGGATAGTGGCCACCCATCCACCCTACATAGCTAGAGGAACTTAAACCACAACAGTGATTATAGAATCATTAACATCTACATAATCTACCTTTTTTGCATGGACGTATAATAAATGTTTTTTTTTGCGGTTTCAACAGCATACCTTTACAAATACGCACGTTTAGATCAACAAATTAATCATTCTAAAGTTCCAAGAAATCATTAAGCATCACCAACGATCGAAATAAGAGATTCAATAAATGTTATCATTACTAGAAATTCTTGAAAGTTTTTGGCTCTTATTGAAGCATTGCATTTTTAAATAAGAATTTGAGTAACCATTTTCTTGAATATGGTTGATTAATTTCTTAACTATTTTTGGATTATCTTAATTGATTAAAACACCAAGTGATACTTTCTTAAATACTAGAAATAATCAATCAATTAAGGATTTCTAATGGAAATTCTTACAAGGTTTTGGCTCTTATTGGATAGTACATTTTTAACCCTTTAACTACGGAAATATATTCATAAAACCGGCTGTATAAATGCAAAAAAGGTGTTGCAACCAGTACGCACGATTATTCTGCTTTATCACAATTTTTTGTGTACAATTTTTACACTTAACCCTTTGGACTGACACTCGTTATCTGCTTACTTGAGCGAAGTTACGGTGAACGAGTTTGACTCGTCATGTAAATTTAAGAGGCAGGCGTTGATTGCAAACAATTGCCTGACGTAAAGATAAGAACGATGTACACAAAGCGAAAAAGGAAAGGTGGCAATTTCTTTCCTTTGTTCTCTTCTGTGATATTATCCTTTATTTTCTAGTATTCTCTTTTGTTATCTGCTGTTCTCTGATATTATCCGTTGTTCTCTTCTATTCTCTATTATTCTCCTCTGTATCTGATGTTCTCTGATATTATCTGTTGTTCTCTGATGTTTACTTCTGTTCTTTGATGTTCTCTACTATTATCTGCTGCTTTCTGATGTATTCTTCTATTCTGTGCTGTTCTGTAAAATATTCTTCTGTTCTCTGATATTCTCTTCTGTTGTTTGCTGTTCTCCGATGTTCTCTGCTGTTCTTTTGAGTTATCTGCTGTTTTCTTTTGTTCTATTCTGTTTTCTGATGTTCTCCTCTGTTCTTTTACAAGACTGCCATTCTTTGCGGTTCTCTGATAGTTTTTTCTGTTCTTTGCTGGTTTTTGCTGATTGTTCTGTTTTCTTCAATTCTCTGTGCTTCTGTGCTGCTTTCTGATATTTTCTGATGTTCTTTGGTGTCATTTTTTAATGTTCTCTTTTGTACTCTAATGTTTATCTCCGTGCCCTTCTGTTCTCTGATGTTTTCTTTCATTCTGTGCTGTTCTGTAAAATTTTCTTCTGTTCTCTGATATTCTCTTCTGTTGTTTGCTGTTCTCCGATGTTCTCCGATGTTCTTTTGAGTTATCTGCTGTTTTCTTTTGTTCTATTCTGT
The DNA here is from genome assembly GCA_963969525.1 of Ontholestes murinus. NCBI lineage: Eukaryota > Metazoa > Arthropoda > Insecta > Coleoptera > Staphylinidae > Ontholestes > Ontholestes murinus. The sequence goes on from OZ018391.1 coordinate 76,455,680, forward strand.
TTTCTGATGTTCTCCTCTGTTTTTTTATAAGACTGCCATTCTTTGCGGTTCTCTGATAGTTTTTTCTGTTCTTTGCTGGTTTTTGCTGATTGTTCTGTTTTCTTCAATTCTCTGTGTTTCTGTGCTGCTTTCTGATATTTTCTGATGTTCTTTGGTGTCATTTTTTAATGTTCTCTTTTGTACTCTAATGTTTATCTCCGTGCCCTTCTGTTCTCTGATGTTTTCTTCTATTCTGTGCTGTTCTGTAAAATTTTCTTCTGTTCTCTGATATTTTCTTCTGTTATTTGCTGTTCTCCGATGTTCTCTGATGTTCTTTTGAGTTATCTGCTGTTTTCTTTTGTTCTATTCTGTTTTCTGATGTTCTCCTCTGTTTTTTTTACAAGACTGCCATTCTTTGCGGTTCTCTGATAGTTTTTTCTGTTCCTTGCTGGTTTTTGTTGTTTGTTCTGTTTTCTTCAAATCTCTGTGTTTCTGTGCTGCTTTCTGATGTTCTTTGGTGTCCGTTTTTAATGTTCTCTTTTGTTCTCTAATGTTTTTCTCTGTTCCCTTCTGTTCTCTGATGTTTTCTTCTATTCTGTGCTGTTCTGTAAAATTTTCTTCTGTTCTCTGATATTCTCTTCTTTTGTTTACTGTTCTCCGATGTTCTCTGTTGTTCTTTTGAGTTATCTGCTGTTCTCTTTTGTTCTATTCTGTTTTCTGATGTTCTCCTCTGTTCTTTTATAAGACTGCCATTCTTTGCTGTTCTCTGTTAGTTTTTTCTGTTCTCTGCTGGTTTTTGCTGTTTGTTCTGTTTTATTCAATTCTCTGTGTTTCTGTGCTGCTTTCTGCTATTTTCTGATGTTCTTTGTTGTCCTTTTTAATGTTCTCTTTGTTCTTTTTTGTTTTCTAATGTTTTTCTCTGTTCTCTCTGATGTTTTCTTCAGTTCTCAACTGGTTCTGCTGTTTATTCTGTTCTCTGATATTTAGTGCGGTTCTGTGCTTTCTGATATTATGTGCTATTCTCTGATGTTTTCTTTTGTTTTCTGTTTTTCTATTCCAGTTATTTGATGTTCTCTTTTGTTCTCTCAGATTTTCTTTTGTTCTATTCTATACTGTCATATTCTCTTTTATTTTCTAGTATTCTCTTTTGTTATCTGCTGTTCTCTTGTAATGTTCTCCTCTCATCTATTCTGTTTTATGACGTTCTCTGCTATTATCTGTTGTTTTCTAATGTTTACTTCTGTTCTTTGATATTCTCTACTATTATCTGCGGTTCTCTGATGATTTATTCTGTTCTGTGCTGTTCTGTAAAATTTCTTCTGCTCTCCGATATTCCCTTTGTTCGAAGACTCGAAATTACACTCTCAACTGTAATGCGAGTATGGAGAAGATGGTTTGAAGAAAATGAGTATCAACAACAGAGACGTTCTGGTAGGCCTAGGATTATATAGGGTGGTCAAGAATGGTATTTAAGACTGCTTACGATACGTAATCGTCACAACACTTTGCGGCAAGTTCGAGATGCCTTTGTTGCAGCCACAGGACGTGTGGTTTCTAGGCAAATAATTTAATGACTCCAGATTGAACTGCTACTGCTTTAGTGATGAGCTCAGATTCTGCTCTGATTAGGGGTGGTGAAAGGCAAAATGTAGAGTTTGAACTAGAACACCACCCAGCCAATATCCCAGGCATCATGGTATGGGGCGCTATATATCTTAGAAAGAGATCTCCCTGGTGTTCATTAGGGGTAGTCTTACAGCCCAACGGTAGAAATAGAACATGTATGGGATAGCATTTGAACAATACTTCAGCGATTGTCACAGCCACCAAGGACTTTGGATCTGTGTTCAACAGGCCAGGGACCGAAGTAATTTTTGAAAAATTATTATTATAAATAGAAAATATACGTCTAAATTATGTTTTGTAGCAGATGTGCTTGAAGTAAGAGTTCCATGTTTCTGTAAAATTTATTTGACATTTCTAATAAAAATGCGCACAGAATTCCGTCCAGTCTTCAAAAGGAACATGCCTTATAACGTCCATCAGGTGAAAAAATAACTTCCTATACCACTTGGGCGATTTGCGGATACACTCCACTGTAACCAATTGCATATTTATCAATTTATCAAACACTCAAAAGTCAGGTTTCAAAATTTTCTGTCTTTTTCGATTGTCAAATTTTCCTCTATTTATCAGATTTTCTTTATAAAATGTTGACAGCATCAAAACATCTCGATTGTCTTTCCACCTAAGACCTAATATACGAGTATATCTGCACTTTTTGCGTTCGCAGGTACCACGTTGGACTCGATGTACATATTTTGGAAAATGCTTTCTATTTTTTATTCCACCGTACCAGATAAACCTGTGATCTCCTGGTCCAATTAGAGGGGTTTTATACTAGTTATTGGTATATAACAAATGTCCTTTTTGAACATAATTCGCCATAAGTTTTTTTTTTACCGTACCAGAAACTCTTAACGGGTCATTAAACTAACATCTTCAAAACAATCTCTCAAACAAAAATTTTAATTCCAAATCGTTATCTTTTAGATGTGATAAATTGGTTGCAGTCTCCCTTTCAAAAAATTAGAGATTTGTTGAAGACTAAATTTTGGTAAAGTTGAACATTTTGCATTTCATTCTTAAAATACGTGTCTTATTTTCCAAAATTTATTATTATTATTATTTGGTGGGTTATTATTATCCGAGCTTCTCCCGTCTTTAAACTACTGGTGAAAATTCTTTCAGATCTGAAATCTTATGTTTTTTATATGAGGCATCAATACAATAATTGCAAAAAAAGGTGTACATTTCTTTTAGATTAGTGTCAATTCAGGGTTTTCTTTTTGGAACACGATCATGATATTTATTCGTCTCGTTTACAATTACTGTCATTAATTGCACATCAAAATACTTAGAAAATACTCGTACTCGTCATCTTCGTTTATTGACGACAGCTGTTTCTCACGAAAGTTTTGATTCATTGTCAATTGATGACACCCGTCGTTAAAGGGTTAAATAATACTTTCTTAAATATGGTTGATTAATTTCTCAACCATTTTTGAATTATCTTAATTGATTAAGATACCGAAATCTTTAAACAATCAAGATACATTCTTGAATACTAGAAACCCATCAATTTCTAAAAAAGGAACAGATTTTTTTAAAGTCTAAACCTTTTGCATTAAACATAATTCAGCCTAAGTCTTGGTATTACCCTTTTAGACTACTGTGGGCATTCTTGCTTGGACACGAAATAAATATTTATATCATTATCCATCTATAAGGATAATCGATCAGATAAGTCGGAAATTCAATTTTATACAATATTTCATCATCATCATCATCATCTCTCTTTTTTTGTGTTGGTTGATACACGAGGTAGGTAAGTAGAGAATCGGACCAGAAGGGATAATTGATGATCGTCGCACGGGGAACCCGTTTAGCATTAATAAATAATTGATTAAGAGGACCGCAGATTCTGATCTCGAGTTCGCCATATTAATTTGGGCCCCGAAAAGTAATTAAAGCGATTACGGTTGCTGGTAGCAGGCCAGTAACCGGAACGTGCTCGCCCAAAAAAGAAGCCATCAGCTCTCGACGTTTGTTCTTTTTTTATTTCACTCTGCCTCCTTTTTCTTCTTCTGCTGCTTCTCCACCATTCCGGTCGGAAAATTTATGTGCGAATTCCGGTGGTGGAATGCGCGGGGACACGCACGCCGGATAACAGAAATGTTAATTTCGCCTTTTAAGATGTGTCGACGTCCACAAATCTTCCGACCGGTGGCGAATGAATAATCGCCGGAGATTGATTTACTAACTTCATTTCGAATGAGGTGGAACGAGAGACAATTACCAGCAGCGTAGCAGCGCGGTTTTTCGCGAGGGGTGGGGGGAGAAGTTTTTTTTTTTTCGGGTAAGGCTGAAAGGTGCACTTCTTCATCGGCACACCGGCCATTTCTCAAACTGTCAGCGTTCGGCAAACAGTAATTTAGCATTTCGTTTCGGGCGAAGGACGACGACGCAAGCAGCAGCTCGGTATTGCAATTAAAACATTTGCACAAAAAATTAAATCCACAAACATGATTAATTATTCGTAGAAGACTAGTTTAAAAAAAGTAAACAATGAAGTAATAAAGAAAATCTTTTAAGGTTTAATTATGGATTTGTAACTAGAAAGAGGTTATTAGGAAAGGAATTACAATCAAAGCATTTGGAGGAAAAGGCTTAGCTAATTTAAAAGGATAAACTGTGAAGAAATAAAGAAATCTTAGATAAACACTAAACTAACGCACTTACTAATTTTTTACCAATCTAGTGGTAAAATCTTAGAATATTTTTATACGAATACATAACTAAAAGGAAGTTACTAAGAAGACAATTGCTTAAAGCATTTGCAAAAAATCTTAAGTGATTATTCGTAGAAGACTAATTTAAAAGAGTACCTTCTTCATCTTCTGATGCGATCACATGATTTATTTCATCTCTATTTCTTGCTGTGACAGAAAGTTCTTGAATAGTCCTCATGCCAGTCTCTGATGACTCTGACTCTGATGACATTTGCCTTTGGCCTACTCCCATTTTTCTTTCTATTTTGCCTTGCAAATAACTTATAAAGAGGGTTAATTAGAAAGTATCAGTAATTCTAAAGATACAATCATTCAAAAATGTTTTGATACATCCTAAAGGTTTCTAAAAATGTAAAAAAAGTTAAGTCATGAAAATTGGAATTTTTCTGCAAATATAAAACAATTTTAGAAATCATGTTTAAACACCTTCTGACCTAGATAGACTAACCTCATCATTAATATGAAGAAAATAATTGAAATCCCCATTTTCTTCATTTTTGTAGCTTCTTATATTTATAGAATTACAAGTAATTATAATTTTGACTAATAGATACTTAACTCAAGATGTTACACCTCCACAATCAAACATCTTTAATTTGCTTCTTCGTCTACTGTTTAATTTCCCTCTTTTTTTTTTACCATCTGTAGCAAAACTCTTGAAGTTTTTCGGGCTGACATTTAGCCTTAATTATTAACAATTAATAAATTGTATAACATTCTTGACTTTCTTCTCGCGGCCCAATTACGACACCCTTTGATTAAGAAAAAAAAAACAAAAACCCACCGTCTTGCCGGGGCCCTTTCTTTCCAGTCCGCGGATTACGAAACGTGAACTTTACAGAAAACTGCTTCCGAACGGGCATTACTTAGTTTGGCCGGCGATTTCCAGTTTCGCGCCGGATCGTTATCAAAATGTCAGCAATTTTGAGGTCCATTTGCACGTTTTTTTTTTCTGAAATTACATCGAGAAAAAAAATCCAGTCGCTTGTAACGATCGACCACATTTTTTACATTCCGTGATTTAAAAGAGATAAAGAGATAAATTTAAGATTAAATATTAAAATAAATCAAAAAGGAGCTGTAGTTGCCTAGAGAATGTCTACGCCGTGTCTATGGGTTCGAATCCCAGCTGGGCTCTAGATTTTTCTAAGGAAGAATTCATCCATGGATATTAATGTATTCTAAAAATTGTTCGTGACTGAAAGTCAAAATCCCGCTTTTATTCATCATTTCATAACTCGAAAATCCCGTGTAACTTAAAAAAAAGGTACCTTATGAATTAAATTTTCACTTAAACCATGGTAAAACATTTTTATGTTAATTACAAGGTTATTTAACCTTCCAATTGGTATTAAAATAAACAAAACAATTAGAAGAGTTAACTGTTTTTTACTTTCCCTATACAGAATATATAATGTAATTTGGAAAATAACATTTAAGAAAACTTTGATTAAATCAAGGTCAAAATAACATGTTCGTTAATAGACATGTCCAAATATAAATTCTTTATATTCTTTATATTTTAAAGCTCTCGAAGAAAATTTTTGTAAATTATTCTTAAAAGTTCCTACAACCCTGGAAAATTTTCAAGGAATTTTGGGAGCAATTCCTGAAAATATAGAAAATAATAATACTAATTCCACAAACCAGAAAAAAGTTCCAAAAATTTGGAAGAGAAATCACCAAAAAAATAAAGAAGACCTATTGAGACTATGAAAATCTGGAAGAACTATTGTTGATTATTCCCATGCGATTAAGAAATTAATGACAATGTTTGAAATTTAGAAGAGAAACCTTTAATTGTAAAGAATGATAAGGTTAGGACATGTTTACATTAAATTCCATTAATATTTTAGAAATATAGGAGAGAAATTCTAGAAAGTCAACAAAAAATACCTTCCAGAAAACTTTTAGTAAAATAGATGAAAAAATCTTTAATTTGAAGAGAAAACTATTTTAGAAATTTAGAAGAGGAATTCTAGACAGGTTTACAAATTCTAGCCATCAAGAAAAAATTTCCTAGAAGCTTCTAGTAAAATAGTTGGAAAAATCTTGCAATTTGGAGAACAAATTCCTAGAAAACTTTAATTGTAAGACTCCAGAAAAATATTTTAGAAATTTAGAAGAGGAGTTCTAAAAAGGCATACAATTTCTAGTTATCAAAAAAATACTTCCTAAAAGCTTCTAGTAAAGTAAATGTAAAAATCTTTCAATGTGGAAAAAAAATTCCTAGGAAACTTTGATTGTAAGACTCCTGAAAAATATTTTAGAAATTTAGAAGAGGAATTCTAGAAAGTCTTACAAATTCTTATCATCAAAACAAAAATTCCTAAAAGCTTCTAGTAAAATAGATGGAAATATCTTGCAATTTGGAGAACAAATTCCTAGGAAACTTTAATTGTAAGACTCCTAGAAAGGCTTACAAATTTTAATCATCAAAAAACTTCCTTAGAGCTTTTAGTAAAATAGATGGGAACATCTTGCAATTTTCATAAGAAATTCCCAGAAAACTTTGATTGTAACACTCCTGAAAAATATTTTACAAATTTAGAAGAGGAATTCTAGAAAGTCGTACAAATTCTAGCCATCAAAAAAAAATCTTAAAAGCTTCTAAAAAATAGATGTAAAGAAAACTTTGATTGTAAGACGAAGAAGAGTTCAGGAAAGGCTTACAAATGTTAGTTATCAAAAAACTTCCTAAGAGCTTTTAGTAAAATAGATGGGAAAATCTTGCAATTTTCATAAGAAATTCCCAGAAAACTTTGATTTTAAAACTCCTGAAAAATATTTTACAAATTTAGAAGAGGAATTTTAGAAAGTCGTACAAATTCTAGTCATCAAAAAAAAAATCTTAAAAGCTTCTAAAAAAATAGATGTAAAGAAATTCCAAGAAAACTTTGATTGTAAGACGAAGAGGAGTTCAGGAAAGGCTTACAAATGTTAGTCATCAAAAAACTTCCTAAGAGCTTTTAGTAAAATAGATGGGAACATCTTGCAATTTTCATAAGAAATTCTTAGAAAAATTTGATTGTGAGACTCCTGAAAAATATTTTAGAAATTGAAGAAGAGGAGTTCTGGAAAGGCTTAAAAATTGTAGTCATAAACCACTTCCTAAATGCTTCTAGTAAAGTAAATGGGAAAATCTTGCAATTTGGAAAATTCCTAAAAAATTTTAATTGTAAGATTCCTGAAAAATATTTTAGAAATTTAGAATAGGACTTCTAAAAAGGCTTACAAATTCTAGTCATTAAAAAACTTCCTAAAAGTTTCTAGTAAAATAGATGGGAAAATCTTGCAAATCTTAAAATTCTTGAAGACAAATTTAAAAAATAAAGAAATTAATTCTTAAAAAATTCTACGCCCCTAGAAAATTTTCCAGAAATATGAATGAGCAATTTTTGGAATTATAGATAATAATAATGCTGAAAAATTCCACAAACCAGGGAAAAGTTCCCAAAATTTAGAAGAAAAATCTCCAAAAGATAAAGGACAGCCATTGAGATTCTAAAAATTTAGAAAAAAACTATAGTTTATTATTCATTCTCATGGTTATTAGAAATTTATGACAATGTTTGCAATTTTAAAGAGATATTCCTAGAAAAATTGTAACAAAGGGTAAAGTTAGTATCTGTAGAAAAAATGCCATTAATGTTTAAAAAACCTCAAAAATATTCTAGAAATTTAGGAGAGAAATTCTAGAAAGAAATGTTTGTCACTTCCTGAAAGCTAGTAAAATATATGGAAAAATCTTGCAATTTGAAGGTGGCATACATCTTTGAAGATAATTTTTAAAAATTATAAAATTAATTCCTTAAAAATTCCACAACCCTCGAAAATTGTCTAGGAATTTGGAAGTGAAATCTTTAGAAAATAAAGAAGAGCTATTGAGATTCTAAAAATTTGAACTATTGTTAATTATTGATGACAATGTTTGCAATTTAAAAGAGAAATTACTAAAAACAATGATTGTAAAGATTGTAGAATAAATTCCATAAATTTAAATTATTGGTTTTTGAGTTACGTGAAGAGAAATTTCAATTAATAAAACACGTTAGAATTCACTTTCTTCACAAAAATTGTGAAGAAAGTGAATTCTAACGTGTTTTATTAATTGAAATTCCATAAATGTTTAATAATCCTGAAAAATACTCTAGGAATTTAGCGAATAAATTCTATAAAGGCATGAAAATTTTAATAACCAAAAAACTTTCCAAAAATCTCTAGTAAAATAGGGAGAAGAAATTCTTAGAAAATTTAAAATGGCACACCTGTAGCATAAATTCTTTATACATTCTAAAATCCTTGAAAGTAAACTTTGGAATTTAGAAAATTTGTTTAATTCTACAATCCTCGAAATTTGTTTAGGAATTTCGAGAGCATTTTCTGGAAATTTAGAAAATAATAATAATACTGGAAAATTTCAACCATAAATGTTCTAGAATGCTAAAAAAAATTTCTAAAAATTCAGGAGAGAATTTCTAGGAAACCTTGGAAATTCTAGCCTTCAAAAAATAAAAACCTTCCTGAAAACTTCTAATAAAATAGATGGAAAAATCTTGCAATTTGGAGAAGAAAATACTAAAAACCGAAATTTGGAAAAACCATTGTTGATTATAAAATTGATACGAATGTTTGCAATTTGGAAGAGAAATTCTTACAAAAGGGATAAACTCAGTATATCTGTAGAAAATTTTATTGCAAATTTTTCAGTTGCTGTATTTTATCTATTTTTTTTTAAAGATTTATTTTCCACAAATTTTTTTATAAATTTTCAGGGATTTCTATTCTAATCGATACTTTTTTGGTGGTTCTAGAATAAATTTCTTATGCATTTTTGAGGATTCTAGAAATTTTGTTGTATTTATTCTAACTTTTCCTATATAGAAATTGAAAAATATTACATAACTTTACAAACAAAAGTTAAAGGGAATGAAAAACTGAACAAGTTTTATTATGTTAACATATTTTATATTTAAGATTGTATTTTTAAATTATCTTAAGTAAATGTAAATAGACGTATACATCTACTAATAATGTAAACATTAATGTACATTGAAAGTAGCAAGTAAATAAAGATGATTTGATTTGATTTGATTTGATTTGATTGAAATTTATTTTTCATTTTTTCAAGTTCTTACCTTCCGAGAAAACAATAAAAATTAATAATTTTTACATTTTTTGCTTATTACTAAAAAAACTCTTGGAGTTACATGAGATTTATATAACAAGTAATTGCAAAGAATTCAAAAATTTAGCAAATTATCAAGAATAACCATTTCGAGTAAACCTTATAGTTTTCGTGAAAAATATAGGGAAAGTACTATGATATTTTATTTTTTCTGTATTGTAATTTTACTTATTTTTAACGTTTCAAGAATTTTTGTTGAGTAGTTGTATTTTTTTTTTTGAAAGTATTAAATTTGCGTATTTGATGAGGAGTGGCTAAAGTGTGGCGAAAAACGACTTCGTGTTTGCTTCTGGGCACGGGCTGGTTAATTTATGCCCGTGTATGAGATTTATGCGCACGAATTCTCGACGTTCGTATATGGTCGTAATTGTGAGAATAAATCAAAATTTCTAGTCTTGCCTTGTTAATTTATTATATCGAAAATCAACAGGTGTACAATTTAAACAAAACAAAATTTGGGGAGAAATTGCTGGAACATTCTGATTATATATGGCAAGATAAATAATAATAATCTTTTATATGTTTTAACAAATCTTAATTTCAAGAAAATTTCCATTGTTTGAAGAAAATTGATATTTCCTGGGGAGAAGTATCTTTTTTTTTTGTAAAATTTAAACTGTTTGAAGTATTGATCTATTTTTTTAGTTTTTCTTTGATAAATTTTAATTTTAATATTGTTTTGCAATTATTTTTAATCAACTATTTTTTTCTTAAATTGATCAATTATTTAATTTAGAAAACTTCAACAGTGTTAGGTGTTTTCTGCAAGAATGTTTCAGTACGCGAAGAGTACAGTTAATATTAAACGTTTAAAATAAACGTTTCTTCACTGTATTGAAAAAGAAGAAAAGAATATTTTAAACTTTACTTAAAATGTTTCTTTTTAGAAAACTGATTTTTAATTGTAATAGTAGTAAAATTTCAATTGTTTTTTATTAATATCCAACTTTCCTAACGACAATTTTTCTTTTTTATAAAATATCCTAACTGTTTTTTTTAATTTCTAGCCATTTTTGATAAATTAAATAATTTATCAAGAATGGCTAGAAATTAAAAAAAAACAGTTGGGATATTTTCTTTGAGAAATTTTCCAGTACGCTTTCGAAATATTTACCCCCAGCAAATATCAATAATTTTTTTAAATAAAATTTCAAGTGTTAACATATTTTTTTTAACTTTAATTTTAATATTTTTTATACAAACTTTAACAGATTTAATTTTTTCCAATGATTTTTAATCAAATTAATTTTCTCTTAAATTCTTCCATATTTCTTAGTAAGTATGAATAGTTTTTTAAACTATTTTAGGTGAATTAATTAGAATGTTTCAATATGAAAAATTTCAACTAATTTTTAATTGTATTTTTAGTATACTTTCAATTGTTTTTATTTAGATTTTTCAACAGTGAATTTTTTTTAAATGTTTGGTTTTTTTGAAAAATTTTACACTATTATTTTAAAACGTTTATTCCCAGCGAATATGATTTGCTCTTTTTTGTAAAATTAAAACAGTTTCAAACAAAATTTTAATTACTTCCCTTTCGGCGTTTTTTAAAACTTTAATTTCAATTGTTTTAGACAAAACTATAAGTTTTTTTATAATCAAATTTAAAACTGCGATTTTAATTATTCAACTGTTTTCTTTTTTCCCAGCAAGTATGACTTCTTCATCTTTTGTGATGTTTAACTATTGATGTGAATTTAATTAGAATGTTTCTAATAGAAAATTTTCAACTGATTTTAACTGTATTTCCTTAAATTTAAATTGTTTTTGCTGTGGTAAATATTCAACTTTCTTAACTATGAAAATTTCCAGTTATTATTTTAATATTTTATTTTATTATTTTTTTTTATTATTTTACTATACTCGTTTCAAATATTTATGCCCAGAAAATATCGTTTGATTGCAGCTAATATTTAAGCAAAATGAAAACTACTTCTTTTAGATTCACAACAATTTTTGTTTCCTTTTTTCTTAAATAATTGTTTTTTTTTATTTCTAGGAAAATATGAATTGTTTTTATTTGTATCAACTGTATTACGTGAATTTGGTTTTTTTTTCCCACTAATTTAGTGAATTGAGTTCTTTGAGATATTTTCCACTCGTTTTGCATAATATTTATTCCCAGAAAATTTCAATTGTTTTTTTTGTAAAATTTAAACATTTTTAAGCTAAATTAAACAATTTTTTACATTTTTAAGTTTTTTTTCTGTTAACAGACTTTAATTTTAATTGTTTTTATTTTTAATCATCTAAGTTTTTCTTAAATTATCCAACTGTTTTTTTTTTATTTCTTGGAATATATGATTTTGTTTTTGTAAAATATCAACTGTTTTACGTGAATTTTGTTTTTTCCTCTAAATTATTTGTTTCGCTATTTTTGAAAAATGTTTATTGATAGGAAATTTCAATTGTTTTTTTTCTTCTAAAATTGAAACTGTTTAAGGTGAAATTCAAACTTTTTTTTAACAGTTCCAACAGTTTTTGTTGACAGACTTTGATTTCAATTGTTTTTATTTTTAATCATTTGTGTTTATCTTAAATTATTCAACTGTTTTTCTTATTTCTTGATAAGTATGTTTTTTTTTTGTAAAATTATTTATTTTTTAAGAAATTTTCCGCAATTTTTTCAAATTATTTATTTCCGGAAAGTTTCATCTTTCTTTTAGATAAATTTTAAACTGTTTTAAACTACCTTTTTTTAGATTTTCAACAGCTATTAATTTCAATTGTTTTTAACTTTTTATGTATAGAAAATTTCAAACGTTTTTTGTAAAATTTAAACTGTTTAATACAAAATTTAATCTTTCTTTTTAAGAGTTTAAGCACTTTTTTTGTTGACATCATTTAATTTCAATTGTTCTTTTATTATTAATCAGTTAAGTTTTTCTTAAATTATTCAACTGTTTTTTTTTAAAGTATGATTTTTTTGTAAAATTATTTCTTTTTGGAGAAATTTTCCGCTATTTTTTTCAAAATATTTATTTCCGGAGAGTTTCATTTTTTTAAATAAATTTTAAACTGATTTAAACAAAATTTTAGTTTTTCAAAAGTTTTTAATTGCCGACTTTAATTTGAATTGTGTTTAACTTTTTTTTATTCATAGGCAATTTCGAGTTTTTAAAATGAATTTTAAACTGTTTGAAGCAAAATATAAACTACTTTAAACAAAAACGTTTACTTTGTTAATATCACACTTTATAATTTTTACAATAAAGTGTGATATTAACAAAGTAAACGTTTTTGTTTAATTTTCCAAAATGTATCACGAAGTTAACGCCTCAACCATTAATCAATAAACTACTTTTATTTTAGATTAATAATTTACAGCCGTTAATTTCAATTGTTTTTAACTTTTTTTCTTAGGAAGTTTGAATTGTCTTTTTTTGTAAAATATCTAATGAATAACGTGAATTTTGTAATTTTTTTTTCTATATTATTTCTTTGAGAAATTTTACACTTTTTTTTAATGTTTATTGTGAGAAAACTTCAATTGTTTTTTTTTCGTAAAATTTAAACTCTTTCGAGCGAAATTTAAACTTTTTTTAAAGTTTCAACAGTTTTTGTTGGCAAGCTTAAATTGTTTTTTATGCAAACTATGTTTTGCAATTATTTTTAAAACATCAAGTATTTCATGGGTATTTGTTTTTTTTTTCAAAATTATTTCTTCTTTAAGAATGTTTTCACTATTTTATAAAAATACTTATTCCCAGAAAATTTCAATCGTCTTTTTTGTTGTAGATTTTAATTTAAATTGTGTTTAATCAAACTATGTTTTTCAATTATTTATAATAATAATAATAATTCAAATTCAATTTTGTTTGTTTGTATAATTTAAACTGTTTTACGTAAAATTTAAACTACTTTTTTCAACAGGATTTTTTCAATTGTTTTTAGGCTCAAGTTCAAATTCTTTAAGAACCATTTTTTTACAATTAATACTAATCAAAGTTAAATCTGTCTTTTTCTGAAATTATTCAACAATCAATTGTTTCATTTTAACTGTTTTAGATCAACTTATTTGAAATATCTCATTTCCAACTGAATTTTAATTGTAGTTTTAGTAAAATTTCAATAGTTTTTTGGAAAATATTTAGCTTTCTTAACTATATAAGCATTTTTATCTTCTTAAGTGTTTCTTTAAATTTATTATTTTCCACTATTATTTTATGTTTATGCACACCAAATATATATATTTTTTTAAATTTAAACTCTTTTATAGGTTTTCAACAGCTTAACAATCTTTAATTTTAATCGTTTTCAACCAAAACTTCAACTTCTTTTTAGGAACTTTTTTAGCAATTTTTTTTGCATCATTTTATTTTCTTAAATTCTCTCTTTTTTTTCTTAAACTGTTTTAGGTAAATTTCTTCTAGAAATTTTTTAGTAAAATTTCAATAGGTTTTTGTAATAAATATTCAACTTTCTTAACAACTGTTCCTTCTATATGAATTTTTTCAACTTCTTTTAAATATTTTTTTAAATAAATTATTTATGATTCTTTTTAAATAATATCAATTCTTTTTAATACCTTTTTTTAAACAAATTTAAACTAATTTTTTTATTTAATTGCAATTTAGTAAGATTAAAACTATTGTAAGAAAAAGTTAAATAATTCCTTTCAATTGCAACATAAGAAATAAGGAACTTTTTTGAAAAATGGAAAAGTTTAAAAATGTTTATTTTTTTTAATTTTAGGGAAAACCCCAACAAAATCATAAACTTCAAAGATTTTTGAGAGAATAGATAAAATACGAATTTCAGAAAAAATCTGATATAATTAAACAATAAATTCTGGTAAACAAAGTCATTTGATAAAATCGATCAACTGATATTTAGTTGTATTTTTCTTTAAACGTACATTAACAATTAAATTTTTCTAAACTAATAAATGATTTAGATTTAAAAAAATTCCAATCGAATGATCAGCGTACGATAAAACACGACTTACCCAGAATTAATTCAATAGATTTGCAGGTCATCGCATAAGCCCGGATTCGTTCACACGCGAACCACAGCACTGATACGTTTTCTTCTCTTTTTTTTATCCTGTTTTTATCTAATCAATTTTTTTTTTCTCCGGCATGAAATTCGATCGGCGCGTTTGTTTGGAGGCCGTGATTGTATGAGTGTGTGTGTGTACGTCGCAGTAGCGTACGATGTGCGTACGGCAAGATCGGCCGTTGATAAACGACTGAGGAGAAATGAGAGAGAGATGACGGACAGATCGGCCAGAAGAAATGGGACTACGTTCCTCTCCGTGCTTCGACACGCCGCCACACCGTCTTTGATCCGTTGCGAACGAACAAATAAACCATTACGCGGAATTAATTTCGGGCGGGGATGCTCCTGCACAAAAGGCAACGTAACAGCTCGGGTTCATTTGTTTTTTATTTTTATTGTTGCCGGTCGTAATCCAATCAGCATTAATCTTGCCGGCGAGGCGCTTAATTATTTTTTTCTCGCAAACTCTACCGCCTGTCAATCGAAAAGTAATTGTGACCTTATAAAAAAACCATACATTGTAGATATATTACCCTTATTTCTAGAAAGAATTCTAAAAATTTCAAAATTTTAAATGCCTTTAAAATATATGATAAATTTTAGATAACACACCCAGCAAAGGTAAATGTCAAATTACAAATGACAAATGACATTTGACAGATACCAGGAAACAGCGGATAAATGACGGTTGACAAATGACAGTTAACAGTTTACAGATAGAAATAAACTAAAAACCAGTTATAATCTGTCATCAGTCTACTGCCATGTCATGTGTCATTTGATTTCTGTCTTATGTATTATTCGTTGTCTATAATAATAAAAGATTCTAGGCAACAGATAATATAAGACAAATGACAGATGATAAATGACAGTTGACAGTTGACAGATAGATAACAGTTGTCATCTATCAACCGCTATTTATCATCTGTCATTTGTTTTTTGTCTTATAATATGTATTATCTCTTGTTTATAATAATATAAGATTATAGACAACAGATAATACATACTATAAGACAAATGACAGATAATTGATGCTAGTTGACAGATGACGGTTGGCCGATGATAGTTCACAGCTGACAGATAGTTGAATGTATAATATGTATACTTAAGGAATTTATTGTAATTTCTACTATGTAATTAATTGTATATACAACTAGTATTATGTAACCTGACGCAATTTTCACTTTGTACAAATTTTTGACACTTTGAAAATAAAGACACATTATTATTATTATTATTATTATAGAAAAAAAAGAAAGAAATTAAATAATAATTGTCATCTGTCAACTGCCATTTATCATCTGTCATTTTTGTGTGTTATATTATGGATTATCTGTTGTCTATAATAATATAGGCAAGAGATTACACATAATATAAGGCCAAAGGCAAAATATAGATGATATATGACAAATAACAGATGCCAGTTGAGAGCTGACATAAGACAGTTGATAGATGACAGTTGACAGATGTCAGATGACAAGTGACAAGTGACAAATAGAAAATGCAAATATCTGGACAACGTCTCCTTTACCTAAATTAAATAATAGTTGCCATCTGTCAACTGTCGTCACCTGTCAACTGATATCGGTCATCTGCCATTATTTTCTGTCCTGTGTTATGTATTTCCCATTGTCTACATGTGCCAACTGACAAATGACAGTTGACAGATGTACTAGATGACAGCTGACAGTTCATTTGCCTAAATTAAATAATAATTGTCATGTGTCATCTATCACCTGTCAACTTTCATTTGTCATTTGCCATTATTTTCTATCCTATGTTATGCATTTTTCATTGTCTATAATGATATAAGATTATAGACAACATAAAATACATAACATAAGACATGTGCCAACTGACAAATGATATTTGTCATCTACCTGATGAAGCCACTGTGTGGCAAAACAATTGTTGTAGAACAATAAAACGATTTTTTGAAACCTTACATTACGTCAGTGTCTTATTAAGTGATGACAAATGACAGCTGACAGAAGGGAATTGACAGATGTACCAGATGACAGCTGACAGTTCACTTGCCTAAAATAAATAATAATTGTCATGTGTCATCTATCAACTGTCATCTGTCAACTGCCATTTTTCATGTGTCATTGTTCTTTGTTTTATATTATATATTATCTGTTGTCTATAATAATATAAGATTATACAGATAATATATAAATGACAGATGACAAATGACAGTTGGCAGATGCCAGGTGACAGCAGAAATAAATTAAATAGCAATTGTCATCTGTCAACTGCCATTTAGCATTAGTCATTTGTTTTTCTGTCTTTTATTATGTACTATTTGCTGGCTGTAATAATATAAGTTAAAATAAAAGATAACACATAATAAAAGGCCAAAGATTAAAGATAGATGACAGATGACAAATTACAGTTAATAGATGTCAGATGACAGCTGACAGATAGAAAATGCAAATATCTCCTCTGCATAAATTAAATAATAGTTGCCATCTGTCAACTGTCACCTGTCATCTGGTATCTGTCAACTTTTTGTTTTATGTTATATATTATCTATTGTCTATAAAAACCATACAGATAATACATAATATAAGACAAATGACAGATGACAGTTGAGAGATGCAGGTGACAGCTGACTAATAACAGTTGACAGTTGACAAATAAAAATAAATTATAAAAAGAACAGGTGACATCTGACAACTGCCATTTATCATCTGTCAGTTGAGAGCTGACAAATAGCAGTTAATAGATGCCAGTTGACAGGTGCCAAATGACAGCTGGCATACATAAAATGCAAATATCTGGACAACGTCTCCTCTGCCTATATTAAATAATAGTTGCCATCTCTCAACTGTCACCTGTCAACTGCCATCTGGTATCTGTCAACTGCCATTTTCCATCTGTCATTGTTTTTTTGTCATACGTTATATATTATCTGTTGTCTATAATAATATATGATTATATAGATAATACATAATATAAGATAAATGACAGATGACCCTTGACAGATGCCAGGTGATTGCTGACACATGACGGTTGACAGATGCCAGGTGACAGCTGACACATTGACGGTTGACAGATGACAGCCAACAGATAGAAATAAAGAAAGAAATTAAGTAACAGTCGCCTTCTATCATATGCCCACTGCAATTTATCATGTCATTTGTTTTTTATTGTTTTATTTATGTATTATCTCTTGGTTTTAATAATATATATATATATATATATATATATATATAACAGATAATACATAATATAAGACTGTAGACAAAATATAGATCACAGATGACAAATGACAGTTAACAGATTCCAGGTGACATCAAATGACAAACAGTTGACAGATTTCATATGACAAGTGACACTGACTTCTCGAAGGCATTTGACACTGTCGATCATACACTTTTAATTAATAAATTACGCGGTTTTGGAGTTAATGGCACTCTCTTACGTTGGATTCAATCATATTTATCTGATAGAACTCAAATTGTTCGAATTGGTCAAAGTCTATCGCATCCTATTGACGTTACTTCTGGTGTTCCCCAAGGGTCCCACCTAGGTCCCTTGTTATTTAACATTTTTATAAATGATTCGGTAACCTGCTTTTCCAACGCGAGATGTTTAATGTTTGCCGACGATATGAAGATCTTTATGAAAATCCGATCGATGGAGGATGCTAGGATATTTCAAAATGAGCTACACTCGTTTGGTGTTTGGTGCCGAAATAACAAGCTCATTCTAAATTTAAAAAAGTGTAAATTAATTACTTTCACCAGACGGGCATCCACTATAAGAAAAGATTATGTTTTGCTGGGCGAAGAATTATCAAGGGTTGAATCCATAAAAGATCTAGGCATTGTATTCGATTCTAATTTAACGTTCACCACACATATTAACAACATAGTGGCTAAATCTTACCAACTCTTAGGATTCATCAAACGTCACACGAAAGATTTTCAGGATTATCGCACAATAATCCTTTTATTCAATGCCCTTGTTCGGCCACATCTAGAGTATTGTTCACATGTATGGTCTCCCTTCACTAGTGTAAGCAAGGATAGTATCGAACAAGTTCAAAAAAAATTCGTGCGCTTTTTAGCATTTAAGTGCAACTTAGTTGGCAGTTACACTGACTTATTGTCAATTTTTAATATTGTAAGCCTGGATACTCGTCGCGTAAATGCAGATATAATACTTGTTTACAAATTACTTAATGGTATTATTGACTGTCCCGATCTGCTCAGTCTGATAGGTCTACATGTTCCTTCTCGTTCCCTGCGTGGTAATATTACCTTCCACGTACCCTTTCAAAGAACTAATTATGCGCAGTACTCTGTGGCTACAAGAATTTTAAGACACGCCAACTTCACACGTCCGGAGTTTGATTTTTTTGCGGATTCGCTTAATAAATTACGTAGATTGCTAAACTAAATTTTTAATCTGTTTTGTAATTGTCTTGAATTTTATATATGTTTATTTAATTTTATCTTAAGTATTTATTAGTGTATATATGTAATTTAATATTTTAATAACAATTGTATTTTATGTATTTCTGAAATGGCTTCCGTTGAATAAATAAATAAATAAATAAATAAATAAATAAAGATAAATGACAGTTGACATATGCGAGGTGACAGATGACAAATGGCAGTTGACAGATTTACCAGATGACAGCTGACAGTTAGAATATGCAAATCTCTGGGCAACGGTTTCTTTGCCTAAATAAAATAATAGTTGTCTTTGGTCATCTATCAACTGTCATCTGGTATTTGTCAATTATCATTTGTTTTCTATCTTATATTATATATTGTTTGTTGTCTATAATAATATAAGGTAAGATAAGAAATTATACCCAATATTAGACAGAAAACAAATAACAGTTTACAGATATGCCAGATGACAGCTGACAGATAGAAAGTATCTAGTTCTTTTGTCTAAATTCAATAATAGTTGTCATCTGTCATCTGTCAACTTTCACCTCTCAACTATTCTTTTGATATTATTTGAGTTATTTCTTTCTTTATTTCTTTCTATCAGCTGTCAACTATCATCTATCAACCATCTTCTGTCACTTGGCATCTATAAACTGTCATTTGACATCTGTCTGTGGTCTGTTGTCTGTAAACATATATTATTATACACAATAGGTAGTACATAACATAGGACTGAAAACAATGCAGGTGACAATGGCAGATGAAAGATGACAAATGACAGTTGACAGATGCCAGGTGAAGCTGATAAATGACAGTTAATAGTTGAAAGATGAAATTTGACATAAGTCAGATGACAGCTAACAGATGAAAAATGCAAATATACAGGCTATGGTTCCTTTGCCAAAATTAAATAATAGTTGTCATCTGTATCTGTCAACTAACATCTGTGAACACTGTTATCTGGTATCTTTCAACTGCCATTTGTCATCTGTCATTGTTTTCTGTCCTATGTTATGTATTATCCGTTTTTTTTTAATAATATAAGATTATAGACAACATATAATACATAATATAAGACAAAAGATAAATAACAGATGACAGATGACAAATGAGAGTTAACATATGCCAAGTGACAACTGACAACTGACAGTTGATGGATGACAGTTGACAGATGACAGTTCACAGATGACAGTTGACAGTTGACAGATGACAGATGACAGTTGACAGATGATAGTTGACAGATGACAGTTGACAGATGACAGTTGACAGATGGCAGTTGACAGATGTACCAGATGACAGATAGAAAATGCAAATATCTGGACAATTGTTAATTTGCCTAAATTAAATAACAGTTTTCATCTGTCATCTGTCAAATATGATCTGGTATCTGCCAACTGCCAATTATCATCTGTCATTTCTTTTGTGTCTTATATTATGTACTATCTCTTATCTATAATAATATAAGATTATAGACAATAGGTAACGCATAATTTAAGAGCAAAGATAAATGACAGATGACAAATGACAGCTTGCAGATGCCAGGTGATAGATGACAGCGGACAATTGAAAGCTAACAGATAGAGAGTGCGAATAGCTGGGTAACAGTTCCTATGCCTAAATTAAATAAAAGTTGTCATCTGTCATCTGTCAACTGCCAACTGTCATTTATCATCTGTCTTATATTATACATGATACATATATGACCAAAGACAAATTACAGAGGATAGATGACAAATGACAATTAATAGATGCTAGGTGACAGATGGCAGTTGATAGTTGATAGATGTCGGATGACAACTGACAAATATAAAATGCAAATACTTAGACAACGTTTCATTTGCCCAAATTAAATAATAGTTGTCATCTGTCAATGGTCACCTGTCAACTGTCATCTGATAACTGTCAACTGCCATTTGTAATCTGATATTTTTTTCTGTCCTATGTTATGTATTATCCGTTATTTATAACAATATAAGATTATAGACAACATATAATGCAAAATATAAGACAAAAGACAGATGACAGAGTACAAATGACTGTTGACATATGACAGTTGACAAATGTACTAGATAACAACTGACAAATAGGAAATGCAAATATTTGGGCAACGGTTTCTTTGCCTAAATTATATAATAGTTGCCATCTGCCAACTGTCATCTGGTTTCTGTCAACTGTCATTTGCTTTCTACCTAATATTATATATTATTTGTTTGTTGTCTATAATAATATAAGATTATAGATAACAGATAGTACATAATATAAGAGAGAAGACAAATGGCAGATGAGAGATGACAAATGACAGTTGGCAGATGCCAGGTGACAATTGACAAATGACAGTTTATAGTTCACAGATGACATTTTATAAATGCCAAATGGCAGCTGACAGATGACAATAGTCATCTGTCATCTGTGAACAGATTATCATGAAACTATTACAGTCAAAATACGACACATGCAGGGGAATTATTAGAAACAATAAACGATCCAAATATATGTGCTATGGTTCCTTTGTATAAATACAGATTACTGACGATAGATAACGGATAACTGATGACAGATGACAAATGACAGATGATAGATGACTGATGACTGATGACAGATGGCAGATGACAGATGACAGATGACAGATTACAAATGACAGATGATAGATGGCAGATGAGAGTTGGCAGATGACAAATTTGAAAATGATATATATCATACGATATCTGACTGTTTTTAGATGACAGATGACAGATAACAGATGACAAAGAATTAAAGACAGTTTATAGATGATAGATGACAAGAAACTCATAATATCAAAACCAAATCTGTTACGTAGAAATATTATCAGAACAATAAAAGGAAATATTTACTAAGATTATGAAATTATTTTCTCTTAATATTCTACTATATTTTTTATAAGAATTATTATTTTTGTTGATAACTTTTATTGGTTAAACGATTTTAGTGTATTTAAGCGGAATTAAATTTTTTGAATCAATTTTTGTTTTCCTATTTGAGGTTAAGCTGAAGAAGTACCTTCATTATCATATATCTTACTATACAGAACTAGGAGATGAGGAGTACTGATCAATTGTGGAGGTGATCAAATTTTTGAAACCTATACAAGTCAGATTAAACTTTGCGATTTTATCTAACATCGCGTTCTAAATCCATATTCAATTCATGCAGAAACGCGTCGTTTCGCAATCGGCGAAGGAAAGTGTAATAAATTAATGAATCGACGGAATGCACGATCCCACGGCTAGATAAATTAAATACATTCGGCACACTCATGCATATGTATCGTGCGGTGCCGCTCGTGGTCAATTACACCTCCGACGATTGTTGGGCAATGGGTGTAGTCCTCTGTTCGCCCGATGGGAGATATCGATACGCGCGTAAGCGACGATTTAACATTTTTCATCCAGACGCAAGAGGCCAATTAATTTGCATACGGGCCTTGCGCAACGGTTCGCCTCCGTCCGAGGGGGGTCCTGCATTACCATACAATAATCAAGACGTGGTGTAGATGCCGAAGATGCGGACCCACGTAATTGCCGCTTGTGCCCAAACGGAGAAGGAGATAGAGAGAGAGAGATTGGCTACAAATTGCAAATCATGATAGCACAACAGGTGCGCGTGTTGTACGTTCGATCGGTTGGGTGTCGGTAAAATTTATAAATATACAGTATGTATTCCTTACCTAAATGCATTTAACAGTATTGTAAATTTAATATCAGCGTTATTTGTTGTTAAAGTTTTGCCATTTAATCAACAATAAATGTTTCAGCAATTTTTTAAAGCCTTTTTAGTATATCTCGGTATTTGGCGCCCAACGTAGGGCCAAAGCGAATTAATATGATGTAATCAGATGATGTTAAATTTGGTATAGAAAATATGTTGATTGATAATTTAGTTGTATAAGCGTCTTGAAGATAGTAAACTTATCTCAGGTATTGACATTTTAGAAATTCGTTATTTTCAAGAAAACAATCGTGTGGGAGAAATTAGAGCAACAAGATCCAAATTCGTACTGATAAAATATTCAGAACATGACATCGACGTTAACATGTTTTCTTTTATAACCACACATTGTGTGATAATTAATTGTTGTACGAACTACGTACGATTGAGAAATATCATATACGAAAATTATTAATGTAATTTTTAAATTTTGATTGTACAATCATATTTATGCATCATGAAAATGGAAAAAAAAGTCAGCACACACTCAATCACCGTCAATCACGCACAGATGGCCGCTGGCGTAATAGCCGTTCGCCCTAAACCGAAAGAAATCAATTTTAATAACAGTTTAACGGACGCGTAATTGCTGCCCTCTTGCGCTTATTTGATTGTTTTTTTTTCCATTCAATTTAATTCCCGGACGTCTCTCTTAATCGCCGCACCATAAATAACCATCGCGATTATGCAAATGCGCATCGACGGCCATTAAACGTCCACCTGATGATATTAGTACGGTGAGGGCGCGAGAGATCCATCAGCTCAATTATGACTCACTTTGTAATTTACAACCATTTCCAGACCTGCGCGACGGGCTTATATGGTTTGGTCAAAGATGACGCAAGGTGCGCGTTCGTGCGCACTTATTATTGTCCGGTCGTTTATTTTTATTATCCCCGCATGACTCGGCTGCATAAAGCCAGAAGACAAATACAATGTTGTTCATATAATTTAAATTAATGTTTAATTAACTTACCTTGAGGAAGTCTCTCAGCCACAGAACTTCAGGTTTGGGATCTCCGATCACCTCGCAGGGGATGATGATGTCGTCACCTTCATACGCCACGGTGTTTAAAGGCTTCTTAAGGAATTTCGGCTCTTTGGAATACCTGAAACATTATTACGCGTTTAACACGAAACTTGCGAATTGTTTTAACTTACGGCAAATCGAATCTTTCTTCCGATCCTTCCTCTTCAACATCGGCGCAGCTGCCCGCGTACTTGCTGATGACTTCCACCGTAGCACTGGCTTCAGTCCTTCCAATTTCATTGGTGGCGATGCAGGTGTAAACGCCAGCATCGCATGTCATCACGGAACCAACGGAGAGATCAATTCTACCATCATGCGAAAGGGTGGTTACGGTTTTCCTTGAAGGTCTTAATCTCATCTGCAAAAATAAAACATTTCAAATAAATTTTCATCAAAAAAAATTAACATTAAGGTGCCGTCTATTGTCTGAAGACTCATACTATTTGTACCTAGCCGCTTACCCGTTACCCCACCTCCCCTGTTTCTCTAACTGTGGCGGTTGTTACATCCTACAATATAAACTTAAAACTTAAAATTATTACTGTTTGAATGTTTCCCTGTCAAAAGCAGCCACGGACCGGTTGCGATCAGTATAGGGAATATTTAGACGATATCCAAAAGAAGAAACTAGAAAAACTTCGATTCGAAAAAACAGTAAGTTCTCCAACCCCAACGCCAGAAAACTTTAATAGTTTAGACAATAGATGAATGGTATTATTACTGTTTTTTTTGACATTATTTTTACTTACTCCATTTCTATACCAAACTACGCTGACGGTCGGATAGGCCTCGATCTGCGCGGACAACCTCAACTCCTCGCCCTCCTTCAGCGTGACTTCCGGTGGATTGATCTCGCTCTTGAACTGAGGCGCGATGTACGCCCTCAAGCCCTTATCGACGATCAGTTGAGCTCTGCAGGTCACCGAGCCGAAGGAATTTTTCGCCACGGCACAGTACGTTCCGGAATCTTCGAACGTCGTTCTGAAGACCTCGAGCGTGTGGAAATTGTCTTCCGACCAGTAAGTATATTTTCCGGTTTTCGGAATCGGCGTGCCGTTTTTCGTCCACGTGACCTCCGGCGCCGGCAGACCGCTGACTTGGCATGTGAGTCGCACGGGGTAACTGGCTTGGACGCGACGGTCGCGCAGCCTCATGGTGAACTGCGGTGGGATCTCTTCTTGGTTGTTATCTTGCAAGACTCTAAAACAATAGATATTATTAAGTATTCTTATTGTATCAATCATAGAATTATTATTTATAATATTTTTTTTAACACTAGGCTATTTTTCCACTTTGTTTTATTTATTGAATAATGTTTAAATCTTAATAAATTTTGATAACACTTTTAATACACTATTTATCATGTATCTTTTATTACCTATCATGAGTTTGTTGCTATACAAAATCAACCTTATTACTCAGACAAGCCATAATCTAGTAATTTCTATTCTAACTAGTCACCTCATTATTAGACGCAAAGTTCTTAAAAAAATCCTCAAGTCCAACTTTTTCATGCTTGGTGACACGTTGCCTTTAGAATCCTTACCATGCGCTATACGTTGTCAAATAACTACTGTTAAATTCAAATTATAACCGTTAATGGTTGGCCCTATGTTGGGTGCCACATTAGTAAATTTCACTGCTAAGTAAAAACGTTATGTTGTTATTAAAATCGTCCAGTCGGAAAAGCAAAGACAGCAATTTGATATAATAAACCTTGTTATTTATCTCCTGTTATCTGTCAACAGTTGGTTGCCACTTGTTATATGTTTTTCTTGTGCATATACGTTATTTACAATCTATCATGTATCATTTATTAGATATTACTTTTTAGGGGCCAAAATAAACTGTACTTATCCACGTAAAAAATACAATACCAATATTTTTTTATCATGTATAATCTCAGACCTGTCATCTGTTGTTTGTTGTAATCTGTTATCTATCATGTTATATCTACTATATTTAGTTTGTGATCTCCTATCCGATTTTGGTCATTCGTCCCTGCTGATATTTTTCATGTCATCCATTATTTGTGACTTCTCACTTGTTATCAATCATCCATTATTTGTTCTCTATGATGTATGGTCTGTGATTTGACATCTGTTATCAATTATCTATCGTCTACCATTTGTAATCTATTATATGTCATGTTCGGTCTATCATGTCTACCATCTGTCATTATATATCGTCTACCATCTAACAATTGTTATTTGCTATTTGTCATTTATCATGTATATTTTTTAATCTGTCATCTGTTATCTAATATATATCATTTTCAATATGTAATCTGTTATCTATAATTTGTCATCTTCATTTGTTATCTGACTTCTATCATCTATCATGTAAGGCCTGTGATCTTAATTAGCTGTCATCTGTCATTTATCATTTGCCATCTGTCATCTGTTTGATATCATCTATCTATCATTTATTATCTGCTATTTGTCATCTGTCATTTATCATGTACGTTTTTTGATTTTCCATCTGTTATCTATCATATATCGTCTACAATATGTAATCTGTAATCTATCATTTGTTATCTAACTTCTATCATCTGCCATCTATCATGTAGCGACTATGATCTGCTATTTAATATCTGTCATTTGTTGTCTTCTACCTGCTATTTATTAGCTGTCATCTGTCATTTATCATTTGTATTCCTTGATTCATCATTTGTTACCTACTCTATAACGTCTATTATCTCTAATCTGTTATCTGTCATCTGTTATCTATCATATATGACCTCTAATCTCTTACCTGATATCTATCATCTGCCACTTATATATTGTCTGTGATATGTCATATTTTATTTATTTGTCATCTACCATCTCCAATCTGTTATGTATCATTTGTCATTTGCCATCTATCATATATTGGATCTGTTCTGTATAATCTAAAATCTGTTATCTGTTATCTATCATGTATGATCCCTAATTGTTACCTAACATCTGTTATCTATCATTTGTTATCTGCCATCTTCAATCTGTTATGTATCAACTGTTTTCTATCTGCAATTAATTAGCTGTCATCTGTCATCTATCATTTGAATTCCTCCATTTATCATTTCTTATCTACAATGTATCGTGTATCATCTGTAACCTGCTATCTGCCATCTCTTATATATAATGTATGATCTATAATTTACTACCTTCCATCTATCATCTGCCATCTATTATGTATCGTCTGTGATCAGTCATCTGTTATCTATCATTTGTCATCTGCCATATCTAATCTGTTACCATCTGTCATTTTCCACCTATCATATATTGACTCTGTTCCATCATCTGTTATTTATTGTCTGCTATCTGTAATTTGTTATGCGTCATCTGTCATCTATCATTTATATACCTCCATTATATCTTCATTCATCATTTGTTATCTTCTATCTATAGTGTATAATCTGTTATCGTTTATCTATCATATATGATCCCTAATTATTACCTATCATCTATCATCTGCCACCTAACATGTATCGTCTGTGATCTGTCATCTGTTATCTATCATTTGTCATCTGCCCTCTCCAATCTGTCATGTGTCAACTGTCATTTTCTACCTATTATATGTTATCTGTGTTCTGTTATCTTTTATTTGTTGTCTTCTATCTGCAATTTATTACCTGTCATCTGACATCTATCTTTTGTATTCCTTTATTCAACATTAGTTATCTTCTATCTATCATGTACCATTTGTAATCTGTTATCTGTCATCTGTTATCTATTATGTATGATCCCTAATTTGTTAGCTATCATCTATCATCTACCACCTATTATGTTTCATCGGTTATCTGTTTATATTTCTTTTCTGTATCTGTTATCTATCATGTTTTATTTCTAATTTGTTCCTTGCCATCTATCATCTGTCACCTATTATGCATCATCTGTGATCAGTAATCTGTTATCTATCATTTTTCATCTGTCATTTGCCAACTATCATATCATCTGCTATTTTTGGTCCGCAATTTCTTATGTGACATTTATCATCTATCATTTATAATTCCTCAATTGTTATCTGCTATTTGTCAATTGTCGTCAATTACGTAACTTCTTTGATCTGCCATTTGTTATATGCCATCTATCGTTTATCATCTGCAATCTGTCATCTGTTATACTACTATATTATTTGTGACCCTCACTTATTATCTATAATCTGCCGACTGCCATCTATAATGAAACGTTTGTGATTAACAATCTATTTTCTGTTATTTGTCGTCTGCAATTCATAATTCGTTATATATCATCTGTTATCTCTGATTTGTTATCTGCTATTTGTCACCTGCCATCTATCATGTATATTCTTTAATCTGTCATCTATTATCTACCATATGATCTGACATCCATCATTTGTTATCATTATCTTTTAAGTATTTAAGTATTCTCAGTGATTCGCTATCTATTATTTGTTATTTCTTGTCAACTATCTGTAATTAATTAGCTGTCATAAGTTTTTTTCGGTCTCTCATTTGTTACCTATTATCTACCGTCTGCCATCTGTTATTTGTCATCTTTGATCATCAATAATTTGTAGCTGTCATATTCCATATATCATGTATCTCCCTTCGTTCCTCATTTTTAATCTATCACGTATCTTCTTTAATCTGTCATGTTTCATCTGTTATCTGTACGAACTATAATCTGTCTTTTGTCAATTGTCATCTATCTGTCTTCACCTATCATCTATTATTTTCCATTTGTCATCTGACATCCGCCATCTATAATCTGTAATCTATTATCTACCCTTTATTATCCTTTAGAAATCAAAATATACTGTATTTATCCTCTGAAAGGCATTTCATCAAAATGGCATCCTATGGACATTTGGCTTTAAAAAACTTATTAAAGGTACGAGTGTAAGATCACTAAATTGTGAACGTTGCTGTTAAATTTTTAGATCAAGATGTTTGCAGATAATTATTTCATCTTGTACATATATGTAAACGTTATCAATAATCTATCATCTACCATCTATAATTTATTAGATGTCACTCTTTAGGGACCAACCTTTCTTCACAATTATGAAAAAAGGTTATTAGGGCTTTATTCGTCAAATTAATTTGATCTTCACGTAACTTAATCAACCAATTTATTTTCTATCTATCATTTTTATTCTGTGATCTGCTAGTCATTTTCTTCTGCTGATATTTTTCATGTCATCTATTATTTCTGACTTCTCACTTGTTATCTATCATCTATTATCTGTTTTCTATGATTTATTGTCTGTGATTTGATATCTGTCATCTATTGTCTACCATCTGTAATCTATTATCTGTCATGTTCAGTCTGTCATGACTGGCATCTGTCATATGTTATATATCATTTATCATTTGTTATTGGCTATTTGTCATCTAGCATTTATCATGTATATTTTTTGATCTGCCATCTGTTATCTATCGTATATCGTCTACAATATGTAATCTGTTATCTATAACATGTCACCTATCATTTGTGATCTACCATTTTTTTATCTAACTTCTATCATCTACCATCTATCATGTAAAATTTGTAATCTATTATCTGTTATCTGTTATCTATCGTGTAATACTTCTAATTTGTTACTTGTCATGTACCATCTGCCACTTATTATGTATTGTCTCTGATCAGTCATCTGTTATCTATCATTTGTCATCGGCCATTTTTAATCTGTTATGTGTCATCTGCCATTTGCCATTTATCATATATTGTCTCTGTTCTGTCATCTGAAATCTGTAATTTGTTATGTGTCATCTGCCCTCTATCATTTGTATTTCGTCTTTCATCATTTGTTTATCTACCATAATATCTATCGTGTACCATCTGTAATCTGTCATTTGTTATCTATCATGTATGATCTCTAATTTGGTACATTACATCTATTATCTGGCACCGATTTTGTATCATCTATGATCCGTCATCTGTTGTCTATCATTTGTCATTTGCCATTTTTAATCTGTTGTCATCTGTCATCTGTTATTTGTTGCCTGCTATCTGTAATTTGTTATGTCATCTGTCAGCTATCATTTATTTCCTTCATTATACCTTCAATCATCATTTATTATCTTTTATATATCGTGTATAATCTATTATCTGTTACCTATTATGTATTATCCCTAATTGTTCCCTACCATCTATCATCTGGCACCTAATATGTATCATCTGTGATCTGTCATCTGTTATCTATTATTTGTCATATGGTATCTCTATTCTATTATGTGTCATCAGCCATTTTCTGTGTTCTGTCATCTGTTATTTATTGTCTGTGTTGTTAGCTGACATCTGTCATTTATCATTTGTATTTTTTCATTCATCATTTTTATCTACTATCTATCGTGCGCCATCTATAATCTGTTATCTGTCATCTATTAACTATAATTTACCATCTCTAATTTGTTACCTGCCATCATCTATCATCTGTGATCAGTCATCTGTTATCTATCATTTTTCATCTGCCATCTTTAATCTGTTGTCATCTGTCATTTGCCAACTATCATATATTGTCTGTATTTTGTCATCTGTTATTATTTGTTGTCCGCTAACTGTAATTTGTTATGTGTCATCTATCATTTATAAATCCTCAATTGTTATCTGCAATTTGTCATTTGTCATAAATCACGTGACTTCTTTGATCTGCCATTTGTTATATCTCATCTATCTTCTATCTTCTGTCTTCCAATATATCTTATATCAACTGCGATTTACCATCTGTAATTTATTATCTATTGTATTATCCGCTATTTACGATTTGTCATCTCTCATGTCTCATTTGTTATCTGCTATTTGTCATCTGTCATATATTGTTTAACGTTTAATATTTATTACCATTTAGAAGTAAAAATAAATTTGTATTTATCTTCTAAGAATGTAAATACCTCTAAATTAATCAATTAATTTCCTTATTTGAGTATATGAGTAGAAGATCGCTAAAATCTTAATTTTGTTTTTCCATTTTATAATCAGAATGTTTGTAAATATTTATTTCTTTAATTTATCATTTGTAATCCCTCATGTGTTACCTTTCATCTGTCATCTGCTATCTATCATGTGTCGTCTATGTTATGCCATCTGTTATCTGTCATCTATCGTCTACAATCTGTAATATGTTACCTGTCATGTTTCATCTATCATATTCTATCATTTTTATTCTGTGATCTGCCATCTGTCATTTGTCACCTGTAATCTGGTGAATGTTATCTGTCAACTATCATTTGTGACTTATCACTTCTTATCTATTATTCGTGATCATTATCAGTAATTAGCCATCTGTTATCTGTCATTTATAAATCTATCAAATTTATTTATCATCTGCGATCTTCTATCTGTAATTCGCTATCTATCATTTGTTACTTGTCATCTACTAGGCATCGTCTTCGATTTGCAATTTGCAATCTATCTATCATTTGTCTTTGGCCCTGTCTAATTAATTATGAATCACCTGTCAATAATTTCTTGCCTACCATCTGTCATTTGCCACTTATTATGTGATCTGTAATCTGTCATTTATTGTTTTATATTTTTCGTCAGCCATCTATCATCTGTCATCCTTTAATTGTTACCTGCCATTTATCATCTGTCATCTATCACGTATCTTCTCTAATCTTAATAATAATTTCTTGTCTGTCATCTGTCATTTGCCACTTATTATGTGATCTGTAATCTGTCATTTATTGTTTTATATTTTTCGTCAGCCATCTATCATTTGTCATCCTTTAATTGTTACCTGCCATTTATCATCTGTCATCTATCACGTATCTTCTCTAATCTTAATAATAATTTCTTGTCTGTCATCTGTCATTTGCCACTTATCATGTGATCTGTCATGTATTGTTTGTTATTTTTTATCTGCCATCTGTCATTTGTCATCCTTCAATTGTTACTTGCCATTTGTCATCTGTCATCTCTTACGTGTTTTCTCTAATCTGTCATTTATTATCTGTCATCTATCGTCTACCATTTTGAATCTCACATCAATCATTTGTCATTATTAACTACCTGTTATTTATCATTCGCTTCTATGTGTGATCTGTTAGATATCATTTGTCATACTTTAATTGTTGTCTGCTATTTGACAATTTTTATCTATGATCTATGTTCTTTCATTTGTCATTTGTTATCTGTCAACTATCATCTACTATCTGGAATCTGCCATCTATCGTTTGTAATTCCTTATTTACTACCTGTTATTTATTTCATGTGTCGTCTATGATCTGTCATCTATGATTATCATCTGGTTCATCTATCATTTGTAATTTTTTAGTTACTACCTGCCATTTATTTTATGTATCGTCTTTGATTTGACATCTGTTGTCTATTATTTATAATCTGCCATCTCTAATTTGTTATGTGCCATCGGTCATTTATCATTTACTTTTATCTGTCATCGTTCATCTATCATTTATCATCCTTTAATTGTTATCTGCTGTTTGTCATCTGTCATTTATCACGTATCTTCATTGATTTGTTATTTATTTAATGTCACCTATGATCTACCATCTGGAATCTGTCATCTATCATGTGTCATTTGTAATTTATTATTTACAACCTGTCATTTATTTCATGTGTCGTATATGATTTCCATCTGTTATCTATTATTTATAATCTGTCATCTCTAATTTTTCTATCACGTATCTTTTTTGATTTATCATTGGTTTTCTGTCATCTATCTTCTACCATCTGGAATCTGTCATCTATCATTTGTGAATTCTTATTTACCACCTGTCATTTATTTGATGCCATCTATTATTTATCTATTTATAATCTGCCATCTCTAATTTATTATGCATCATCTGTCATTTATCATTTGCTACATGTTATCTGTCATATTCTTTCTATCATCTATCTATTATCTTCTGTGATCTATCATCTGTTATTTTCTGCTATTTATTAGCTGTCGTCTATTATGCATCTTCTTTGATCTTCTTTCTATTATATTTTATCTGTATTGGGTTATCTATCATCTATCATCTGCCATCTGAGATTTGCCTTGTGCAATGTGCCGCATTTTAGCCTACTATTATTTTCTTGTTGTAACCAATAGTAGGGTGACTTTTATTCTGTACACCCAAGGGTAATAAAATTAGAAAAATTTAAACAGTTTTCGCCTTTGTAACTTACTGAAGTAAACAGTATGGCCCTAAAACTGGAAAGTTTGTAGACCCCTGAAGAAATAGAGTAAAGCAGATGTTTTAAGGCGTAACTAAAAGCCAAAAGGTCAAAACCGTTATAATTTTTCTAATTTTATAACCAATTGAAAGTAGCTTAGCTTATCAAAATGTTTCTCCTACAAGGCTTTGCGTTGGGCCCCAAATACCTAATAGTAATAACAGGTCGGAACCTTCTGCTGGTCATTTTGAAAAGAAACTATGAGTCTGAATGAACAGAACAGTAAGTGATTTTCAGCCGTCTGTCTTGTGCCCTAAATTGTTCGAGTATTGATTTTTATACTAGGTAATTTTAAATTCATTTTCCAGGTATATGTTTTGATCATTTTCATATTAATTATAAACATTAACTTATTTTTATAAATTAGCTGTCCATTTAAAGCTGAAAATTTCGTTTGTTGCCCTCTGTTGGGCACCAAATTAGCTATATGTTGAATAACCTGATAATTTTGTTTATTGCTTTGAGCAATTTCATTTTAATTATAAAACATGAATTCATTTCCAATATCCATGTGTAAGATACAACCCTTTTTATTAATGTTCTTCAGCTTTCACTCAAGAAACATGGAATAGTATTGAAAATTTTTAAATATTTTTCTTATACTTTCTATATTTAATGATGTAGTAAATATTTTTTTAATGAAAATATTTATACTTACTTCTTTAATTTCGTGTCTGCAACTAAAAGTTTCGGATCTTTAACCACTGACAGGCGTACGAACGTCGCGACTCTTCCGATTTTGTTGATCGCTTCGCACGAAAACCTTCCACAATCGGATTCTTGCAGGTGCTTTATCGTTACTCTGCACGTTCCTCCATATTGTTCAAACGAATATCTTCCAGTAGAATCAGGATGAAGTTCAACGCCATCTCTGCACCAACGTATCGTAGAATTAATATCACCCTTGATCTAAAACAAAAAATAATATAAAAAATATAACAAAACGATAAATTAAATTCTCACTTAACCCGTGGTGAAATATTTTTATGTTAATTATAAGAACCTTCTAATTGTAACAAAACTCAAACGAGAACAATTTGATAATAAACTTTCTTGAGTTGAACTTGAAATAAAAACACTAACACTTTCCTCACAAATAATTGTTATTGTGCATCTAGCTTAAATAAAAATTATTAGTGAAGAAAATGTTAGTTTCCAAGTTAAATAATTAAATCTATACGATGAATTAAATTCTCACTTAAACCCATTTTTATGTTAAATGTTTAATTAACCTTCTAATTTAATATCTGCTAGTTACATCTCATGTGTGTATTTGATTGTGTTTATTTTTAATTTGGAATACACAATAATTAAATGTTACATATGTCTACGTATAAGCATATTACTAATGACCTTGAAATAGGAATTTGATAGTAGGTAAGCATTCGTACATTAAACACGTTTCTGAGACGTTCTTCCCCAAGAATTTTTTATAAATCCTAATATTTGTTTATTTACCTTGCATTCTAGTGTAGTTTCTGAACCTAACAAAACCTTCATCTGTCCTGGTAGGATCGTTTCGAATTCTGGAAGTTCGACGTGCCTTCCTATCGTGATCGGTTCGCTCTGCAGCGGATCGCCCCATCCGTAGCGGTTCCTAGGCGTCACCCTGAACTGGTACTCGGTGTCCGGTTTCAGATTGAAGGCGTCGAAACTGTTGATGGGCGTCATACCCAGCTCGATCCATCGCGTCTCTCCGCCGCGTTGCCAGGCGTCCACCTTGTAAGCGATCACCGGTGCGGCGCCCCTATTCTCCGGTTTGCCCCACGACAGAGACACCCAGTTCTTTCCAGTATCCACCAGCACTGGCGGTGATGATATCGGCCCAGGAACATCTAAAAATACAATTAATCCTTGAATCCTTCATGTAATAATTGAGTTGAAGATGTTTAAGGGTAATTGGAAAATTTGGACAGAAAGACCTTAATTCTATAGCCCAGACGGACTAACACCATCTATCTGTATCAATATTTATTATTATTGTGTATTATGTTTTGTCCAAATAAAGATTATTGTATATATAGGAAAATGCATCTTCTCATAAATGATGATGAGGATGTCGACTTGACTTGCCCCAAGTCGGGCGCCACATTTACGTAGTCCTAATAAATATCAACTTCTTCCAAAAGCATTCATTATCCTTAAAATGATACATTAATTTTTATTATACATCAAATTAGAGAAAGGAAAATTATGCGAAATAGGAGAAACTAAAGGGTAGATAAGTTTATCCCTTTGTAAATAATGAAAATGATGTCAAGTTTTTTAATTGGGTTCTAATTTCTAATAATTAAAGATCGAAACATGCATTATCTGTTATTTGTCATTCGATATAAAATATTTATAGGTTTCCACAATTACTTAATTTGTTTTGGATTTATTACCCTGATAGTCGACCAAATAATCCAGATAACCGGAGATCGCGCAGTTCCTTTCGCGCCACTTCTGTCTGAGCTGCGTTAGGAGTAAATCAAAAACCGCACCAGCACCACCACCATTCACAGTAATCCTCATTTTCGGTTAATACGCGTATTTAACTTAGAAGTCAGTTATACAACCCGAACGAACGAACGAACCTATTGACACACTGAGCGAGTTAAAGGTTGAGCGGAGACGGTGCCAAGATTTTCGGAATCCATTTAACGGCATGTGGGTGTCACGCGGTGTGGAAACAGGTGAGTGAAATCATCGAGAAGTTACCTCTTCAAAAACAATATTTCCTCATTGCTTTTAGAAATAGTTCGTTTTGCGGTTTCTTTGAAAGGAAAATGTTTGTCTGGTAATAACCCCAAAGCAATGAATAAATAGGTTAAAAATATATGCACTGATTGTCTTGATTGATTGAAATACTTCGTTAGGAATTCGCAAGAAGAATCAAGATAATATAAAAAAATTTCATCTAGAGTTAAGTGAAATATCCATTATCCATTTTTTCTGCACAGAATGTTTACTTAAAAAAATTAAGAGAAACTGCTTAAAAAATCTAATAAACAATCAAGAAACACTGAAAAATTCTACAAATCATTCAGAATTTGAAGAACAGTTTCCTGGAAAATACTTGGAAAATAGAAGGAAACTAAAGACAAAGCATGTAATAGTGCAAAATAGCTAAAAAAGTCTAGATTTTTTCATGACTTTAAAAATTCAAAATAAAATTATTTGCTGAAAATGAAAAAGTTCGAAACATTAAAGGAAAGTTGTTGACACATTCTAGAACTCACACGGAAAACTGTGAAGAATGTAGAATTTAGAAAAAATATGCTTAAAAATTCCAATAAAATAAAACAAAACTATCCTTTCTGAAAATTTCTGAAAACTTCGGTAATTTCTTGCGGTCTGAAGGAGAAATTGCTCAAAAGTTTAAGTTAAAAACAAGTGGAAAACATAAAAATTGAAATTTACTTACTTACTCACTTATTTACTTATTTAAGAAGAAACTATTGAAATATTTCGATAATCAATTAAGAAAAACTAAAAAATTCTACAAATATTATAGAAAAGGTCAATTCAAGATTTTCAGAATCATTAAAAAAACAGAATTTGAGGAAAAATCGTCGGAAAAAAACTCAAAAATTAGAAAAAAAAATGGCAAAATTGAAGACAATGTAATGATAATGAAGAAATTATGAATTTTTTATAAAAATGTAAGATTTTTGAAAGAAAAAACCACTGAAAACCCTTACAAAGAAAAACTGCTTATAAAATAAATGAAATGAAATAATAAATGCTGATAAATTATGGAAGATTTCGATAGTAAAATTGTTTGAAAGTTTTAAAAATTTGTAAAAAATTGTATAGAATGAAACAAGAAATACCAAAACAAGTCTAAAAATCTAGATAAAAATAATTTTAATAATAATATGAAGCTGTGAAAAAACTTTCTGGAATTTTGAAGGATAATTTCTGTAAAATTGGAAGATAAAATTGACTTCCATTGATCGAAACTTAAAAAGCGATTTTTTTTTTCTTCTTGGAAAATTGTTCCAAAAAAGTCTCAATTAAATTAACTTCATAAAACAAATTTCTAATTGTTTGGAAGTTTTATTCTTCTAAACTATTTCTACTTTATTTAATTTGAACAAGTATAAATTTTCCTTTGCAATTGTCATTGAAAATTTTCATTTATTTTTTTTTAATTTAGACTTTAGTTTAAACTAACATTAAAAAGTTTTATATTTGGCCAAAAGCAAACATTTTGCAAGAAAAATTGTCAAGGGAATTAGTTTAAACTTTAAACAACTACTTTAACTTTTGAACAATATTAAAATAGTTGGCATAAAAAACTATTGATTGAAAGTGTGGAAAAAAATTTCCATAAATATAAAAAAATGGCCTATAAACAGTTGACAATACAAAAGTTAAAGAAATTAGATAGTGTAAGAGTTAAAATTAAAATAAAGGAAAAACTGTGAAAATTTGCTCTATAAACTTGACAATTGGAATTTTACAAAAACGAGAATTAAAAACAAAACATTTAAATAACAAAAAAAACTGTTAAAAGCAGTTGAAATGATTAATACTAACATTTTTTGAGCAAATTTCAATATTTTATTCTTAGAAAGTTTTTTCTCCTTATGAAATTCTCAATTGTTTTGTTGTGTAATATTTTTTAAACAGTTTTCAATAATAATAACATTCTGATATCCCAATAGTTTCAAACTTGTTTGCTTTTCTTCTCTTTAAGAAAGTTATCAACTATGTTTCTTAGCTATGTTTTACTTAATTTTTTGTAAAAATTTTATTATTTTAAAGCAAAAATTTAATTTTTGTTCCAATTTTTAAACTATTTATTTTGTAATATTTGAACTGCTTTTGAGAATTTTTATTTGTTTTCTTCATTGTTAAAATGTTTTTTATTATTTTTTTTTATTTTTGTACAAATTTAGATCTTTTTTCCTATTTTCATAAGACTGTTTATTTTTTTAATAAAATTGGTATTATTAAGAAAAGATTTTAGACCTGTGTTGAGTTTTAAACTGTCAACTGTTTAATTTGTAAATTTTCAATTGCATTTGAGCATATTTTTTTGTGTTTTTAATATAATTTTTGCTCATTTTTAACCATTTATTTTATATTAGTTCAACTGCTTTTGATATTCTTTGTTTTTTCATTACACAAATGTTTTGTTTTTAATTCTCGTGTTTGTAAAGTTCCGAGTGTTTTTAAAGGAATTTTTAAGTTTATAAAGCAAGTTTTCACTGTTTTTATTTTTTAATTTTAAAAAATGGTAACATTTTGAGATCTTAATTCCTTTATTGCTAATTGTTTATAAGCATTTTTTATATTTTTTTTATTTATCGTTATTGTTTGAACAAGGTTGTTGTATGTCATAATAAAAAATGAAAATTTACACATATTTTCTTATACTGAGGTTTTTATAACTGACACTTCCAATTTCTTTAAACTGGTTTAATAGTCTCTCAAAAATGGCTAGCTTAGGGTGATTTCTTTCGGGAAACCTTTAAGTATAAACTCGACAAGCCAATAAAACAATTTTGATGACATTCTCCAAGCATAAAAATAATGCCAATAACCCCTTCTTTTGAGTAAATCTTCATTTTTTACCAAAAAATACAACAGCGATGTTCAAACAATAACGATTACTAACGATCTAACACAAAAATTCAAAATAAGACAACTATAACAAAAGACAGGCTTTTTAAACTAAAATGACAGACTAAATTAATTATCTGACGTTTTTAAATACCATAGAAAACTAGATACATAAAATGTTTTACTTAAAAAGTACTAAAACGGTGCAATAAACAATATTTTGGCGTTTTCTGCAAAAACGAGAAGACTTAACACTTAAGATTTAAATACCATTCGAAGGGTAATTAAAACGTGCATTTGCTGATAAATTAATAAATATAGCGTTCCATTTAAATAAATGAAGTTAGAGCCATTTAAAGTTCTTATTTGTTTAATTCCAATTTTTTTACACCCGGCATAAGATGTCAAGTTTATTATACTTGGAAAATAAAATATGATCTATTGTTACATTTCAGTGTAAATTTGGTATGCATAACTTAATTATTTTTTAAGTATTTGAAACATGAAAATTAGGTTACATTTTTACCAAATTCAATTTATTTCAAAAACCTTAAGGTTTATGTAATAAAAACCTTATTAAAACACACACTTATTTTTATCGAAGGATCCAAAAATGCAATAAAATACAGGGTGTTTCATTAAAAAAACACAACTTTGATACTTTTAGGGTTTTTGGGACACCCTGTATATTATAAAAGTAATTTTAAAACGTAGCCCTAATAGACCCCCATATATCCCCAAAGTGAAACTTTTTGAAAGTCACGTATTTTGGCCACAATATTCCGTGCCGTATTTATAGACATTTTTTTATATATTTTTGCAATTTTTTACAGTTTTAATTAATAGTTTTTTTCTGCAATTTTATTATCGTTTAAAAGTTAAAGTTGCTGATTTCAGACTAATTCACTTGTCAATTTTTCTTGCAAAATTTTAATTATTTTTCTCTTTTCAGCAAATATAAAACTTTTTAATGTTACTTTAAAGTAAAGTCTAAATTGAAAATTGAAAATTTTGTAGGAACAATTGTGAAGGAACATAGTTTAAACTTGCTCAAATTAAATGAAATATATGAAACATTGTGATATAGATTCCAACTGTTTTTAAATCAAATTTTAGACTTTATTAAGCAAGTTTAAAGGGTTTTGAATAAATTTTTAATTGTATATTTTGTAAATTTTCAACTGTTTTTTTGTTTCTTAGTTTTAATTCTAATACTGCGACATTTTAATCTATTCTACTTTTAAATAAAGTTTATACGTATTTAGTGGTTTTCTAAGCAAGTTTTTATTTATTTTATAAAATTTCAACGGTTGTTAGCAATTTTTATACTATATATTTTTATTTGGAAAGTTTTCAACAATTTCTTCAAAAATTCTTATAAAATTTACCAAAGAAACAACGATAATATTTAAGATAATTGAAAATAAAAACCCAAAAAAAGCACAATTTCTAATTTGCTCATAACAGTTGAAATATTGTAAGAGTTTCATCTTTTCTAAACAATTAGAAACTATTTTTCACTTCTTGATTTTAATCGTTCTATCTACTCTTGAACCATTATCTTATTTCTTAACGGAATTCAAACTGTTTCTTTTTGAATATTAACTATTTTAAGAAAATTTTCTTAAATTTTCTATACAAAATTTTCAAATTTTCAATTCTTTATAAAAATTTTAATTGTTTGTTAATACAATTTCAACTGTTTTTAAGTAACGCTGGAAATGTTTATTACAATACTTTCAACTGTTTTTTTTCAGCTGTTAAATTAGAAACATTTTTTTACTTTTTCTATAAAAAAAAATTGGAAATAATTCTTAGCAATTTTTTACACTCCTTTTGTATAAAATAAAATTTTAATTGTTTTCAACCTATTTGCAATTTTTTACTTTTATTATTGTGTATTGTATTTTCATTATTTTGAAGAAAATTTTAAACTTTTTAGGTTTTACAAAATAGCAAAATTTCAAATGCTTTTAAGCAATTTTCTATTTTTTATTATAAAATTTTAAAATGTTTTCGTTGCAATTATAATTTTGTACACAAAGATTCCAACTGTTTTAAAATTAATTCTGAAGTGTACAAAGAAAGAAAACTGGGTTTTTTTCTCTTAATCTAAATTGTTTCACCTTTGAAGTAATTTCAAA
This sequence comes from Ontholestes murinus, assembly GCA_963969525.1. Taxonomy (NCBI): domain Eukaryota; kingdom Metazoa; phylum Arthropoda; class Insecta; order Coleoptera; family Staphylinidae; genus Ontholestes; species Ontholestes murinus. Next base: position 76,496,193 of record OZ018391.1, read on the forward strand.
TTTATTTAATGAATATTTCCAATTGCTTTCCTTTAATTTCCAACTAATTATAATAAAATTTTTTGCCCTTTTATTTTTGGAAAGTTTTCAATTATTTTTAATTGTTTTGTACAATTTAATTTATTTGTTTCAATTTTAAAAGAAATTTTTATTTGTTTTCTTTTACAAACTATTTTTAGGCAAAACATATGTATTTTTATATTATTTCCAAATATTTACTTAACTAATTTTTAATTGTTTCTGTGAAGTATTGTTTTATTTTTTCTTTAAGAAAATTGTCACCACGTTTTAATAATCACTTATTTTTAGAAATAATCATATATGATATTGGATTAAAGAGAAAAAATAATCTATAGAATGAGGCCACAGCCAACTATGGTTTAAATTTTTTTGAGGCAATGAATAATTTATTAGAATAGGACAGGAGTACGCTAAAACAATTGAAAATTTGTTAGGAAAAGTACTATAATAATCACAACACCGTTTTTTAAAGTTTTAACTCATCTATTTTTAAAACTTGTTTAGGATACTTTCCATTGTTTTTCAATGTTAACTATTTTTTAGGCAAATAATAAACTTTTTAATAAATTCTATACTTGTTTTGCTACATTCTTAAAGGAACCAAATTTTCATATTGGGAAAAGTAACACACTTCTTATGTTCCATTTGTTTATTATCAGGTAACCGAAACACGTGTCAGTTACCTGATAATAAACAAATGGAACATAACAAGTGTATTACTTCTCCCAATATAAACTTTTAAGTTTGAAGATTTTTCAATTGATTCTTTAAGAAAATTTTCATTGTATTTTGTAATATTCGAACTATATTAAACATATTGAAAACTGTTTTATTTTTCTGTTTGATAAGTGTTTCTTAACAAGTTTTTACTTTTGTAATATTCCCATTGTTTTTAAGAAAATTTCATTCATAATAATTTATTTTGTTGAATTTGAAGTGTTTTTAAAAAATTTTAAAAGTGTTTTTACACTATAAAATTTATTTCGTTGTGAATTTAAAACCAAATTTTACAAAATTTGCATACAAAAAGTTTCTCAATAGTTTTTTTAATAAATGTTTAATTGTTATATTCAACTGTTTTTTATCCAATTGATTTTATATTTTACTTGTTTAATAATAATAATAATTCTAGGCAATAAAAAAATCAAATTGTTGTTTTTATTTTCGTTTTTGAAGATTTCCAAATGTTTCAAATATTCTTGTTAGTTTTTTAATTATTCAACATGTTTTTCTTAACTGTTTACTCTTGGGACATTTACAATTATTTCTTAATAACAATTATTTTTGGCAAACTTTAATCTTTTATTTTTAGGAAATTTTTTTTGATAACAGTTTTCTTCTACTGTTCTTTAAGAACATTCTCATATATCAACTGTTTTAAACACATATTATAGAAGAAAACAAGTACAACTTTGCTAAGAAAAATAGTTGAAAACTGTCAGAAAGGAGAAAATCAATTTCTGATAGTTTTCAACTATTTTTCTTAGCAATGTTGTAATTGTTTTCTTCTATTTATTTTGTAATATTTTAACTACATTTAAGAATAATTCTTTGTTTTATTAAATATTGAATTGAGTTTCCTTTCATAAGGTTAGATATTGATGTGCTCTTTTTTCGTAGTGCTCAATTGTTTTTCGCCGTTTTTTTTTAGTTTTAACTATTTAATGTTTCTATTGTTTTTGAAAAAATATTTACATATTTAATTGCTTCTTATATTATTTATTTTGTAGTTTTTCTGTTGGAAAGTGTTCAACTGTTTTTTTTACAAAATTTTCAGTTATTCACTTGTTTCTTTTTTTGTAGATTTCTACTTTCTTTAGTTTTAGTTATTTCTATTGTTGTAAAGAATTTTTAAACTTTTTTATATTTCAACAGAGCAAATTTTTAACTCTTTATTCTGCAAAATTTCAATTTTTTAAGCAACTTTTAAACTGTCCTTATACTACAATTTTTTAACTGTTTTTTTTTTTCATAGAATATTCTCATTTGCAAAAATCCAATTGTTAATAAATCAAATTTTGACTGCATTGTGTCAATTTCTTTTTCGTTTTTTGTTTTTATTATTCGAATGTTTGGTTTTTAATTCTTTTTGTTGCAAAATTCAAATTGTTTTTAAAACCAATTGTCAAATTTATAAAGCAAATTTCAAGTGTATTTAATTCTTAATTTTAACTGTTACAATTTTTTACACGTTATGTAATTTCTTTAAAGGAAATTTTCAGCTATATTTTTTATTGTCAACAGATTATAGGATTTTTTTTTAATTTATAACACTTTTTGTCACTAGTTTTTTTATGCCAACTATTTTTAGTAGAATTTTAACTTTTTATTTTTATATTGTTTTCAAATGTTTTCTTACATTTTCAATTATTTTTGTTAAAATTTCAATTATTTGTAAGTAAAGTTTGAAGTATTTTTTTTTAGAAAGTTTTCAACTCCCTTTTAAGAGAATTCTTATTGAGTTTTGTAACTATATATCAACTAATTAAAAGAAATTAAAAAGAAAACTGTTTACTTATCGATTTTACTTGATTTTTTGTTAAATTCCTACTATTTAAAGAAAATCTTCTATTTATTGGGATAGGTCAAGAGTACGCTAGGGTAATGAATAATTTGTTAACCCAGGTCAAGAGTACACTAGGATAATAAAATATTTATTAGAATAGGTCAAGGGTACGCTAGGACAATGTATACGTTGTTGGGATAGGTCGAGAGTGCGCTAGGGTAATGAAAAATTTGTTAACCTAGGTCAAGAGTACGCTATAAACATGTATAATTGATCAGAATAGGTCAAAGGTATGCTTAAGCAATAAATAATTTATTGGAATAGGTCAGGGTTACGCTAGAATAATAAAAAATTTATTGGAATAGGTCAAGAGTACGCTAAAATAATTAATTATGAAATTTATGTTAATCGATAGAAATGTAATTTATAAACATAGTGTGATGAGTCACTTTCAAATTTTTAATAATTACAAAGATATATATACATTTTACCAATTAAAATAGGTCACCCACCCACTTTGCATATCAATTACAAGTCAAAAAGTGTTTTCTTTTATATTTCTAAAAATGACTGTGGTGTTTGTGCTCGTGTTACCAAGAAATATATAAGACCATTAGAGTGTAAAATTTTCAAATGTATATGTAGGGTGGGTGGGTGACCACTATTCGAAAATTTAAACGAAATCGTAACTTTTTGCAGAAATTCGATTGTAGATTCTACATTCATCATGGAAACTGGATAAAACTATAAAATAGTATAGCTATTAGTATAGTATTCTATCTTTATATAATTTTTATAATAAAAAGTTAAAACATTAGAGATTTAAAATGGTGGAGGATGAAAAATTTAAACGAAATTGTGACTTTTCGCAGAAATACGATTGTAGATTATACGCCCATTAAAATAATTGGATAGAACTATAAAATCGTATAGTCAACTATACCATCTTTATAAGAAATCAAATAGAGAAGCTTAGAACATCATAGAAGTAAGATGGAGGAGGATGAAGTTCAAAAATTTAGACGAAATCGTGACTTTTTGCAGAAATATGATTGTAGATTCTACACCTATTAAAATAATTGGATAAAACTATAAAATTGCATAGCTAACCACTCCACCTTTATAAAAAATTAATTTGAGAAGGTTAGAACATCATAGAAGTAAGATGGTGGGGGATGAAATTAAAAAATTTAGACGAAATCGTGACTTTTTGCAGAAATATGATTGTAGATTTGAAACCCATTACAATAATTGGATAAAACTATAAAATCGTATGGGTAAGTATATTACCTTTATAAAAAATTAAATAGAGAAGGTATGAACATCACAGAAGTAAGATGGAGGAGGATGAAATTTAAAAATTTAGAAGAAATCGTGACTTTTTGCAGAAATACGATTGTAAATTCTACACCCATTAAAATAATTGTATAAAACTATAGAATCATATACTCAACTATTCTACCTTTATGAAAAAATTAATTAGAGAAGGTTGGAACATCATAGAAGTAAGATGGTGGAGAATAAATTTCAAAAATTTAGGTGAAATCGTGACTTTTTGCAGAAATATGACTGTTGGTGTCTACACCCGTTAAAATAATTAGATAAAACTATAAAATCGTAGAGTCAACTATACCATCTTTATAAAAAATTAAATAAAGAAGCTTAGAGCATCATAGAAGTAAGATGGCGGAGGATGAAATTCAAAAACTTAGACGAAATCGTGACTTTTTGCAGAAATACGATTGTAGATTCTACACCCATTAAAATAATGGGATAAAACTATAAAATCGTGTAGTAAACTATATCGCCTTTAGAGAAAATGAATTAGATTAAATTAAAACATCATAGAAGAAAGATGGCGGAGGATGAAATTCAAAAATTTAGACGAAAACGTGCCTTTTTGCAGAAATACGATTGTAGATTCTACACGAATTAAAATAATTGGACGAAACTATAAAATCGTGTAGTTAACTATTCCACCTTTATAAAAAATTAAATAGAGCAGCTTAGTTTATATGTAGGGTTTACCCACCATAAATATGAATTACAAAGTCTAAAAGTGATTTCTTTAGTATTTCTGAAAACGACAGCTAGGCTTGTGATCATGTTATTTAGGACTATATAAGACCATTGGAGTGTAAAATATTTAAATATATATGTTGGGTGGGTGGGTGGCCACTATCCACCCTCCAATCACTAAATCATAAAAGCCTGTTCTAATTAAAGCATTTTTACTTTAACAAAAATATGTAACTTATTACTTGTATATATTGACGTGTGTGTTGTTTTATTTTAAATAAATCGAGGTGAATGTTTTTATAAATTGGAGAGTGGGATAGTGGCCACCCACCCACCCTACATATACATTTGATTTTTTAACTCCACCCTCTTTTATTTTCCTTTAAAACATTAAGAGAAATAGTGCCGATTTTTAAAGAAATTTATAAGAGTAACAACGTTGGAAGTGTCATTTATATATAGGGTGGATGGGTGGTAAATTTGACTAAAATAAAGACATCCACCCACTATTTATATAAATTACAATTCCAAAAGTGATTTTTTTATATCTCTGAAAATGAGAGCAAGGCTTTTGATCGTGTTATTGAGGAATATAGAAAACCGTTCGAGGGGAAAATTTTAAATGTATATGTAGGGTGGGTAGGTGGCCACTATCCACCCTCTAATCAATAAATCATAAAAGCCTGTTATAATTTTAAACATTTTAGTTTAACAAAAATATGCAACTTTTCACTTGTAAATATTGGCGTGTATGTAGTTTTTTTTTTGATAAATCGAGGTGAATATTTTGTGAATTGGAGGATGGGATAGTGGCCACCCACCCACCCTACATATACATTTGATTTTTAACTACAACACTCTGTTATTTTCCTTTAAAACATTAAGAGAAATAGTGTTGCCTTTTAAGTAAATTCATAAGAGTAACAACGATGGAAGTGTAAGTTATAAGTAGGGTGGATGGGTGGTAAATTTGACTAAAATAATAATAAAGACACCCACCCACTATACAAATAAATTACAAGTACATAAATAGACTTTATTTTGATTTCCAATCAAAATCCAAAATTATGTGTTCAAAATATTCCAAGATAATCGCCAAAGAAAACAATTTGTAGCCTTGTTGGATTATCTTTCATTCAGTTGGTTTAAAAACTGGTAAAAACAAAAGCTATCGATTTGAATTTTTCAAAATACATTTGTAATAAACTGTACTTTGATCTCTAATCAAAATCCAAAATTATGTCTTCAAAAAATTCTAAGATAATCGCCAAACAGAACAATTTGTAGCCTTGTTGAATTACCTTCCATTCAGTTGGTTTAAGTACAGGTAAAAACAAAAGCTATCGATTTGAATTTTTCAAAATACACTGAAAATATTAAAATAGACTGTACATTGATTTCCAAACAAAATCCAAAATTATGTTTCGAAAATATTCCAAGATAATCGTCAAAGGGAACAATTTGTACTTTTCTTGAATTTCCTTACATTCAGTTATTTTAAAAATAGGTAAAATCAAAAGCTATCGATTTGAATTTTTCAAAATACACTCGAAAAAGACTTTATTTTGATTTCCAATCAAAATCCAAAATTATGTGTTCAAAATATTCCAAGATAATCGCCAAAGAGAACAATTTGTAGCCTTGTTGAATTATCTTTCATTCAGTTGGTTTAAAAACTGGTAAAAACAAAAGCTATCGATTTGAATTTTTCAAAATACATTTGTAATAAACTATACTTTGATCTCTAATCAAAATCCAAAATTATGTCTTCAAAAAATTCTAAGATAATCGCCAAACAGAACAATTTGTAGCCTTGTTGAATTACCTTCCATTCAGTTGGTTTAAGTACAGGTAAAAACAAAAGCTATCGATTTGAATTTTTCAAAATACACTGAAAATATTAAAATAGACTGTACATTGATTTCCAAACAAAATCCAAAATTATGTTTCGAAAATATTCCAAGATAATCGTCAAAGGGAACAATTTGTACTTTTCTTGAATTTCCTTACATTCAGTTATTTTAAAAATAGGTAAAATCAAAAGCTATCGATTTGAATTTTTCAAAATACACTCGAAAAAGACTTTATTTTGATTTCCAATCAAAATCCAAAATTATGTGTTCAAAATATTCCAAGATAATCGCCAAAGAGAACAATTTGTAGCCTTGTTGAATTATCTTTCATTCAGTTGGTTTAAAAACTGGTAAAAACAAAAGCTATCGATTTGAATTTTTCAAAATACATTTGTAATAAACTATACTTTGATCTCTAATCAAAATCCAAAATTATGTCTTCAAAATATTCTAAGATAATCGCCAAACAGAACAATTTGTAGCCTTGTTGAATTACCTTCCATTCAGTTGGTTTAAGTACAGGTAAAAACAAAAGCTATCGATTTGAATTTTTCAAAACACACTGGAAATATACTGTATTTTGATTTCCAATCAAAATCCAAAATTATGTCTTCAAAATATTCCAAGATAATCGCCAAAGAGAACAATTTGTAGCCTTGTTGGATTATCTTTCATTCAGTTGGTTTAAAAACTGGTAAAAACAAAAGCTATCGATTTGAATTTTTCAAAATACATTTGTAATAAACTGTACTGTGATCTCTAATCAAAATCCAAAATTATGTCTTCAAAATATTCTAAGATACTCGCCAAACAGAACAATTTGTAGCCTTGTTGAATTACCTTCCATTCAGTTGGTTTAAGTACAGGTAAAAACAAAAGCTATCGATTTGAATTTTTCAAAATACACTCTAAATAGACTGTACTTTGATCTCCAATCAAAATCCAAAATTATGTCTTCAAAATATTCCAAGAAAATCGCCAAAGAGAATAATTTGTAGCTTTGTTGAATTTCTTTACTTTCAGTTGGTTTAAGTACAGGTAAAAACAAAAGCTATCGATTTGAATTTTTCAAAATACACTGAAAATATTTAAATAGACTGTACTTTGATTTCCAAACAAAATCCAAAATTATGTTTTGAAAATATTCCAAGATAATCGTCAAAGGGAACAATTTGTAGTTTTCTTGAATTTCCTTACATTCAGTTAGTTTAAAAATAGGTAAAATCAAAAGCTATCGATTTGAATTTTTCAAAATACACTCGAAATAGACTTTATTTTGATTTCCGATCAAAATCCAAAATTATGTGTTCAAAATATTCCAAGATAATCGCCAAAGAGAACAATTTGTAGCCTTGTTGAATTATCTTTCATTCAGTTAGTTTAAAAACTGGTAAAAACAAAAGCTATCGATTTGAATTTTTCAAAATACATTTGTAATAAACTGTACTTTGATCTCTAATCAAAATCCAAAATTATGTCTTCAAAATATTCTAAGATAATCGCCAAACAGTACAATTTGTAGCCTTGTTGAATTACCTTCCATTCAGTCGGTTTAAGTACAGGTAAAACCAAAAGCTATCGATTTGAATTTTTCAAAATACGCTCTAAATAGACTGTACTTTGATTTCCAATCAAAATCCAAAATTATGTCTTCAAAATATTCCAAGAAAATCGCCAAAGAGAATAATCTGTAGCTTTGTTGAATTTCTTTACTTTCAGTTGGTTTAAGTACAGGTAAAAACAAAAGCTGTCGATTTGAATTTTTCAAAATACACTGAAAATATTAAAATAGACTGTACTTTGATTTCCAAACAAAATCCAAAATTATGTTTTGAAAATATTCCAAGATAATCGTCAAAGAGAACAATTTGTAGTTTTCTTGAATATCCTTACATTCAGTTAGTTAAAAAATAGGTAAAATCAAAAGCTATCGATTTGAATTTTTCAAAATACACTCGAAATAGACTTTATTTTGATTTCCAATCAAAATCCAAAATTACGTGTTCAAAATATTCCAAGATAATCGCCAAAGAGAACAATTTGTAGCCTTGTTGAATTATCTTTCAGTCAGTTGGTTTAAAAACTGGTAAAAACAAAAGCTATCAATAAAAATCCTAAATTATGTCTTCAAAATATTGCAAATTAATCGCCAAAGAGAACAATTTGTAGTTTTGTTGAATTATCTTTCATTCAGTTGGTTTAAAAACTGGTAAAAACAAAAGCTATCGATTCGAATTTTTCAAAATACACTCGAAATAGGCTGTATTTTGATATCCAATAAAAATCCTAAATTATGTCTTCAAAATACTCTAAGATAATCGCCAAACAGAACAATTTGTAGCCTTGTTGAATTACCTTCCATTCAGTTGGTTTAAGTGCAGGTAAAAACAAAAGCTATCGATTTGAATTTTTCAAAATACACTCTAAATAGACTATACTTTGATCTCCAATCAAAATCCAAAATTATGTCTTCAAAATATTCCAAGAAAATCGCCAAAGAGAATAATTTGTAGTTTTGTTGAATATCTTTACATTCAGTTGGTTTAAAGACAGGTAAAAATAAAAGCCATCGATTCGAATTTTTCAAAATACACTCGAAATAGGCTGTAGTTTGATATCCAATAAAAATCCTAAATTATGTCTTCAAAATATTGCAAATTAATCGCCAAAGAGAACAATTTGTAGTTTTGTTGAATTATCTTTCATTCAGTTGGTTTAAAAACTGGTAAAAACAAAAGCTATCGATTCGAATTTTTCAAAATACACTCGAAATAGGCTGTATTTTGATATCCAATAAAAATCCTAAATTATGTCTTCAAAATATTGCAAATTAATCGCCAAAGAGAACAATTTGTAGTTTTGTTGAATTATCTTTCATTCAGTTGGTTTAAAAACTGATAAAAACAAAAGCTATCGATTTGAATTTTTCAAAATACATTTGTAATAGACTGTACTACTCAAATCAAAATACAAAATTATGATATTGGAATTATTCCAAGAAAATCGCTAAAGGGATAAGTCTATTTCTTTCATTTTTCTGAAAACGACAGCGAAGCTTGTGTTTGTATTATTGAGCAATAATTCGAGTGTAAAAGTTTTAAACGTACATGTAGGGTGAGTGGGTGTCCACTATCCACCCTACAATCATTAAAAAGATTTTTTACTATAACAAAAATATGTAACTTATAACTTGTAAATATTGTAGATTTATTTTTAATAAATCGAGTGGAATGTTTTGTTAATTGGAGGGTGGGATAGTGGCCACCCATCCACCCTACACATTTATTTGAACTTTAACGAGAACACTCCTTTATTGTCCTTTGCAACATTAACTAAAATAGCGTTGTTTTTCCAAGAAAAATTAAAAGTAACATCGATGGAAATACGATTAATATTTAATGAGGGTGAGTAACTTCTTAACCAAAATTACTTAGAAACATACAGGTAAATTTGACTAAAATAAGAACAGTAATACTATTTTATTTTCCTCTGCAACATTAATTAAAATATCGTTGTTGTTCCAAGAAAAATTAAAAGTAACATCGATGGAAATTTATGGATTAATATTTAGACTTGGTGGGTAGCTTCTAACTAAATATTACTTAAAAACATACAGGTAAATTTGATTAAAATAAGAATACTAATATATTATGCATATAAAATACAAGTCTAAAAGTGATTTCATGTATATTTCTCAAAGCGAAATTCATTTAATTATTTTGTTTGCATTAATTTAGCGTATTTTTGACCTATCTCAATTAATGATTTATTAAAATAGCATACTCCTTATCTACCTCAATATATTTTGGATCAGTCTATGTGAAACGGACTCTTAACATTACTTTAACATTTCAAATTAGTCCTGCTAAGCGATCTAGCGCACTATTGACCTACCTCAACACATAGTATATATCACTCTGCGATATAATAAATAAATAAAATAACTAAAAATATATCACCTAAGTATTTATGCCCAAAATAACTATAAATCAATCTTTAACCAATTTATATCAATAAGGTAATTCGAAAAGTAATTTCGTTATTTCCCAGCAAAGGATTTAATTGTTTTTTTTTTCACAGCCAACTTCACACTTCTCATATTGATTTGTATTCTAATGATTGATTTGTTATATCTTGTGAAAAATTCCAGTTGATTCAGAAGCGTAGTTTTTGGTTAGTGCCCAAAAATTTTACTTTACTTACTCGATAAGGTAAGAATCCTATTTTGAACACCTAGTTTTTGATAAGATTTTAATTGGCAACTAGTTTGAAGTATCTTAAGAGTATCTTGTATGTATGTTATGGGTTCGGTGGATCGTATGGCCTCTGAGCCTTTCAAAATGAATTACTTTGACCTAAGAGATCTATTGTATTTAACCTTGACCTACTTGAGTCCCCCAATGTCTAGACTTTTTACGATAGTTTTAGGATTAATGTGTACCAATTCATCAGGCTTTAAAAATGCCGATGACAGGTAGTTCCTTCTTTGAAGGGACAGGGCAGAGCAGACACAGTAGGTGCTCTGCTGTTTTATGTGCCTTGTTGCTGAGTATCTTAGAAATCCTTAGTTCTATGAGCTACATATAAAAACATATAAACACATTTATGTTGTTTTCTTAACCTTACCTTTGAAGTATTGGCGTTCTTGATAAGTGGGCATCACCTCCAGGATCTCCTCCTTGGTGCCTCTGACCGGAGTGGCTGAACGTGCGCGCTGGCGTAATCTAACCGTGAAGAAGGCTCTGTCGCAACCAAAACGATTCTTCGCTAGAATACAGTACGTTCCGGCATCGTTCTCCGTGGCCCGTTTCAAACTGAACCTGATGTAATCATCAGACGTGAACTTCAGCGATCTGTGGCTGTTGGTTATATCCTTTAAACCCTTCATCCAAGTAACTGAAAATTAGAAAAAACATTTAAATCTTGTTGCTTCAACTAAAATCCAAAAAAAAACTTAAATAATCTTACCTTTAGGTTTTGGTTCTCCTGTTACTCTAAACGAAACCGTGATATCCTCACCGTGAGCCACGCTCAACAAAGTCTCCGGTCTCGAGAGGAACATCGCTGGTTTACCGTCGCGTATACTCGTCGGATTGATGACATCGACGTAGGCGGTGGTCTCGATTTTTCCGTAAGAATTGACGGCGCTGAAAGTGTACTTTCCAATTTCCGATTCCGTCGCTTGAGGAAACACCAGGGTGTAAACACCGGATTCATCAAAGGTGCGGTGCTTTGGTGACGTCCTCGGTAGAGGATGCCCGCCCTTGAACCATTTAACCTCCGTCGGTTTTCCCTTAACCTCCACTTGAAGAGCGAGAAGTCCACCAGATGGGACGTGACTGTCGGTCAAAACGTTGGCGAGGTGAGGTCTTCTGGAATCGACGCCTGGTTTCGAACTGGTTGATCTTTCCGATCTTTGAGAGACGTAATCGTCTTTACCTGTAATTATCATCATCATCAATATTATTAATGTAAGAAGCTTCTACTTCGTTATTCATGTTTGAATAATTAATAAATTACTTATTAAGTAAGTACAATAGTTTTAACTATATTAAAAACTCACCAGTGAATTTTACATAATGTGATATTTGATCGCTCCATGAAGAATTTTCCGCTCTACACGAGTAACATCCAGTATCATCAACGTCGGGATTAGTAATGGCAAGTTTACAGATACCATCAGCTAAATAGAAGGTTTCATATTTCGCACCGGACACGATCTCCTTTCCATTCTTAAACCAACTGATCGTCGGCACCGGATGCGCCCTAATCCTACACTCCAAGGTCAGCACGTTGTCTGTAATCTTGAAATGCTCGCGTATCGGCCTTGTAAAGGTCGGTGGTACCGGTGAAGCATCAAACCCATCGTAAACCTTAAGCTCAGCTCTTGTTGTGTTGAAACCATTTTCATTCCTAACGACACATTCGTACTCCCCAGAATCACCAGCCGTCGCGCACAAAATCTCTAAGGTTACCACACCATCTTGATAGGAAGTGTGGTATCTGTTATCATGTTGTAGAGATGTTCCATTTTTGAACCATTCAATGTTCTGATCGCCGGATGTGACTACGGTGCAAGTCAACTTCACCCTGGATCCTGACGTGGCTGTCCTGTTGGTCAAGTACGTTCCGAACGTAGGTTTCTTATCCACAAACCTAGGACCGTGATAACGGGAAGGTTTGTACGCTTCCAAACCTGTTCCGAAATTATCCCTTCCAGTAAATCTGGGCCGTTCTCGTACTGGGCTCCTTCCACGACGTTCAGAAGGTCGTTCCGAATCATCAACGACTGACTGTTTAATTTCCGGTTTTGGTTTTTCTATGCGCGCTTCATATTTAGTATCCGTTTTGTATATCTGCTTAGGTTCCGCAATTTTTATCTTCCTGTCTGCTTCAGCCTCACTTGTATCAACTTTTTTAACTCGTAATTTGATCTCCTCTTCCTCTACCTTGGGTTTACTTGATGGCTTAATTTTAATCTCCCTCTCTTCCTCATCCTTTGACTCCTTATCAACTTTTTGTACTTTGACTTCCTTCGCCTCCAGTTTTACCTCTTCTTTTTCATCTTTTAATTTTGCTTCCTTATCAGTCTTTTCCTTTTCTATCTTTACTTTAGCTTTTTTATCAGCTTTTAATCTAGCATCGTTTTCTTGCGCCTCCTTTTCTGCCTTATTCTTTGCCTCTGTTTCCGCTTTTAATTTAGCCTCCTTCTCGGCTTTCTCTTTCGCTTCCTTTTCTGCCTTAGATTTCTTTTTATCGGCCTTTTCTTTAGCTTCATTTTCCGCCTTCGCCTCAGCTTCCTTCTTGTCTTTTTCAGCCTTCTCCTTTGCTTCTTTCTCCGCCTTTAGTTTAGCCTCTTTCTTCTCCTTTTCCGCCTTTAATTCAGCCTCTTTCTTCTCTTTTTCAGCCTTCTCGTTCGCTTCCTTTTCTGCCTTAGATTTCTTTTTATCGGCCTTTTCTTTAGCTTCATTTTCCGCTTTCGCCTCAGCTTCCTTTTTGTCTTTTTCAGCCTTCTCCTTTGCTTCTTTCTCCGCCTTTAGTTTAGCCTCTTTCTTCTCCTTTTCAGCCTTCTCTTTCGCTTCCTTTTCTGCCTTAGCTTTGGCCTCCTTCTCCTCTCTCTCATCCTTTTCTTTCGCTTCCTTCTCAGCCTTAACTTTAGCCTTGTCAGCCTTTTCTTTTTCTGCTTTTATTTCCGCCTCTTTCTTCTCTTTCTCCTTTGCTTCCTTTTCGGCCTTTGCCTTAGCCTCTTTCGCCTCTTTGTCAGCCTTTTCTTTTGATTCCTTTTCAGCCTTTTCCTTTGCCTCCTTTTCTTTTTCAGCCTTTAGTTTGGATTCCTTCTCCTCTTTTTTAGCCTTCTCTTTCGCTTCTTTTTCAGCCTTAGCCTCTGCTTCTTTCTTTTCTTTGGCTTCTTTTTCAGCCTTAGCCTCCGCTTCTTTCTTTTCTTTCTCAGCTTTTTCTTTAGCTTCCTTCGCTTCCTTCTCAGCTTTAGCGTCAGCTTCTTTCTTCTCCTTGGCTTCTTTTTCTGCCTTCAATTCCGCCTCTTTCTTTTCTTTTTTAGCCTTTTCTTTAGCCTCTTTTTCAGCCTTTGCCTCTGCCTCTTTTTTCTCTTTGACTTCTTTTTCCGCCTTTATTTCAGCCTCTTTCTTTTCTTTTTCAGCTTTCTCTTTAGCATCCTTTGCTTTCTTTTCAGCTTTAGCCTCAGCTTCTTTCTTTTCCTTAGCTTCTTTTTCTGCCTTCAATTCAGCCTCTTTCTTTTCTTTATCAGCTTTTTCTTTAGCTTCCTTCGCTTCCTTGTCAGCTTTAGCCTCTGCTTCTTTTTTCTCCTTGGCTTCTTTTTCTGCCTTTAGCTCTGCCTCTTTCTTTTCTTTTTCAGCCTTTTCTTTAACTTCCTTTGCTTCCTTTTCAGCTCTAGCCTCTGCTTCTTTCTTTTCCTTAGCTTCTTTTTCTACCTTCAATTTAGCCTCTTTCTTTTCTTTTTCAGCCTTTTCTTTAGCTTCTTTTTCGGCCTTAGCTTCTGCTTCTTTCTTCTCCTTGGCTTCTTTTTCTGCCTTCATTTCTGCAACTTTCTTTTCTTTTTCAGCCTTCTCTTTAGCTTCCTTTGCTTCCTTTTCAGCTTTAGCCTCTGCTTCTTTCTTCTCCTTAGCTTCTTTTTCTGCTTTCTTTTCTTTTTCAGCTTTTTCTTTAGCTTCCTTCTCGACTTTAATCTCTGCTTCTTTCTTTTCCTTGTCTTCTCTTTCTGCCTTCAATTGCGCCTCTTTCTTTTCTTTATCAGCTTTTTCTTTGGCTTCCTTTTGAGCTTTGGCCTCTGCTTCTTTCTTTTCCTTGGCTTCTTTTTCTGCCTTCATTTCAGCCTCTTTCTTTTCTTTTTCAGCCTTTACTTTGGCTTCTTTTTCGGCCTTATCTTTGGCCTCTTGCTTCTCTCTATCGGCTTTTTCTTTCGCTTCTTTTTCTGCCTTTAATTTAGCCTCTTTCTCTATCTTTTCTTTTGCTTCCTTCTCAGCCTTCACCTCTGCTTCTTTTTTCTCTTTATCGGCCTTAATTTTAGCTTCCTTCTTCTCTTTTTCAACCTTCTCCTTCGCTTCCTTTTCTGCTTTTAATTCAGCATCTTTATTTTCTTGTTCGGCTCTAATTTTAGCTTCTTTTTGCGCTTTCATCTTAGCCTCTTGTTCTTCGTCGGCCTTTTTCTTCGCTTCCTTTTCTGCCTTGAGTTTGTCTTCTTTCTCCGCCTTGTCTTTACCTACCTTTTCGGCCTTTGCTTTCTCCTCTTTTTCTGCCTTTAATTTCGCTTCCTTTTCGGCCTTTTCTTTTTCCTCTTTTTCTTTCTTGAGTTTAGCCTCCTGCTCTGCCTTCTCTTTAGCTTCTCTCTCTTCCTGTTCTGCCTTTAGTTTCGCTTCTTTCTCTTCCTTCGCTAACTTTTCTTTAGCTTCTCGTTCTGATTTTATCTTAGCTTCCTCGTCGGCTTTTTCCTTAGCTTCTTTTTCAGCCTTTTCCTTCACTTCAACTTCTGCCTTATTTTTAGCTTCAAGTTCCGCCTTTTCTTTCAATTTTGCATCTTCCTGTTGCTTCTTTTCCTTTTCAGTTTTAAGTTTCAACTCTTTTTCTTTAGCTTCCTCCTCTGCGGCCTTACGTTTGGTTTCCTCTTCCTCTTTTAATTTAGCCTTTTCTTCTTCCTCTTTCTCTGCCTTTACTTTAGCCTCTTCCGCCTTAATCTCTTGTACATGTTCTTTTAATTTTTCCTTCTCTTCAATTTCTTCTTCCTTCTCCATCGCCTCGTTATCCGCCTTCTCTTTCTCAACCTTTTCTTCCTCGATAATCATTTCCGCTTTACCGGCATGCTTAACGGCTATCAAAACTTCGTACAATCCCGTCATGGAAGTATTTAATCCTTCCCATTCTTTTAATATCTTTTTCTCTTTTTCGCTCTCGTGAATATCCTTGGTTACTTTGACCAGTCCATCCTCTACACCTTTCATCTTTTTCTTTAACATCTTACCATCTTCATTATCGTCAAGCATTTCAGCGGATTTCACCAATCCAGCTTTAATATCACCAATAGGTGAAACGAATTTCTTCGTTTTGGAGATTATTTCAGATGAGCTGTCTTGGATGCCGAGGGTCATGATCGTATCGGAAATATCTTGAAGAGGACTTGAAAGGTTTTTAAATATCTTGTGAAGGTAACTGCCATCCTCTGCTTTTTTAATGATATTAATGTTCTGCTCCAAAGACTCGATGATTTGGCTGAAACCAAAAACAACGGCTTGTATGTCATCTTTTTCGTTTAATTTCTCAAAATCCGAGAGAATTGTCTTGATTGCTTTATCCAAGTTTTCGATGTTGGGTGTTAACGTGTTTATAGGCGCTTCTAAGTTGGTGATTGATGAGAGCTTAATTGATAAATCTTTTAAATTTTTACTTAGTTCCGTATCTTTTTGGACCTGATCTGAAGATTTTTGCGAGTTTACGTTTAAGGTGTTGGAAAGTGCTTCAAGTAATTCTTTGGTGGAATTTAAAACAGCAAAGTTTTCACCTATTATAGGTTTTTGATCTTCGGAAACTAAAACGTTTTCGATTTTTGCAATTTCCTCAAGATTATTTCGTAGTGGAGTTTCTAATTTTAACAGCACACTAAACGCGTTATTAGGTTTGGCTTTCTTTTTGCAAGACTCTAAACTGGTGATGATGGTTTTGAAAGGAGCAGAAAGGTTCTGCAACGGGATGACTTCTTTTAATACCAATTGGTTAAACTGTACGGTTTGTACTTCATCACATACGTGTTGGAGTTGTGCTTGTAAGGCTTTTACATTAACGTCGGTGGTGATGGGGATTTTTTCTACGCTCTGCTTTAGAGTTTGAAGAGTTTCTAAAATTTCAGCTTTTTGTAATTGTAGCAATTCTGGTGATTGTAAGACCTGTGTGGCATTTTTTATAACGGAAGTTAATTTCTGCACGGGTTGTTTGATGCTTTGCAAAGATTCAACCATCACCTGCTGATTATCCGTAATATCTTCCACACCTTCAAAGACTGTAAGATCTTTGCAAAATTCTTCCAAAGGTGTTTTTAATGTGGAAATTGCAAGGATTCCCTTTTGTGATGTAGCTTTCACCTCCTTCACATCAACAACGTTTTGATGAAGCTCGGATAACGGTAATTTAATCTCTTTAACTTTTTCCATGGTCATCATCACATTTTCATCTTTACTAAACTGATCTTCAATCTCACTTAAAACCGCGTTTAATGCTTTAACCGGCTTCTCCAGTGTAGTATCCTTAGATTCTTTTATAAATTCATCGGTACTCATCTTTAAGGCCTTAATTGGCATCCTGATAGCATTTGCTGATTTCTTATCATCACCCAGTTTAAGAACTTTGATTAATTCAACAACAGGTTTTTCTAATTTTAAAATTTTGCAGCTTTCATCTCGAATTAAATCAACACCTTCATCAACACTAACCAGACGCATAAGTGTGTTTTCAAGCGCTTTTAAAGGTTCGTCGAGTTTTGTTAATTTTTGTACTGCTTTTTGTAACTTTAAACCTTCCTTTGGAGTTTTTACAATTACAGATTTTAATTCCAATAACGGTTTCTTCAATTCCTCGATGTTGTAATTGGTTTGGGCCTTATCTAAATCAACTTTTGTTGCTTCTAAATTCTCACAGAGTTGTTCCAAAACCTTGGTGATATTTTCATCAGCTATTTTTACGTTTTTGATTTCTTGTTTTACTGTAGTTACTGCTTGTAATAATTTGGGTCTTTCGTTTACGATCACCTCAGGCGTTTTTAAGTTTTTGATCACGTCCTGCATTACCGTGGCGAGTTTGCCGAAGGGTTGCTCCAGCTTTTTCAGTTCTTGTATGGTTTGTTCAGGTAAATCACTCTCTTCGGATTTTGCTAAAATCGATACGGTTTGTTCTAAACTGGATTCTAATACTTTAACATGTTTATGTGCTAATGGAATTTGTTTAATTTCCAAACTAGCTTGAGTTAATGGTGTTTTGACTAAGGTCAAATCGACACGTTCCTTTTTATCGAGTTCATTTTCGACCTCTGTTAGCTTCGCGGAAAGTTTTTGTAAAGCCTGAACGACTTTCACTCCAGGAATTTTCTCCAAATTTACAATATTTTCCTTTATGATCTTCACCGATTTTATAAGTTCACTTTTTTGTTGTTTTATATCTTCAGGTGCTTCCAAAATTTTCACCACGTTACTTGAAAATGATTCGAATGGTTGTTCTAAAATTTTCAACGCGGAAATCGGGGTGGTGATTGTAATTTGCAACATTTCTAACGGTTCTTCCAAACCAATCAAGTTTTTAATTAAAGGCTTTTGTTCAATATTTTTCAAAGCCCCAACCTTTTCGATCGCTTTCAACACCGGCGCCTTTAAAACTTCAACTTCATCCTTAATTAAGGCTTCATCTAATTGCGAAAGTTTTGCATTTAGCGTGTTCAAAAAATTCTGTGCTAACTTTGCATGTTTTTCCTCAGGCTTTTCGAAAACTACACTATTGGATAAACCTTTTAAAGCAGCTATTGCCGTACGGACCTTATATTTTTGGGCAACACCTTCGATGATATTTTCCAATTCCTCATTCAAAACAATCAATTTCTCCGCCTCGGGATAATCACTCAATTCATTAAGTTCTTCTTGCAAAACAGGAATTGCAGTCGCTAAATCAGCGAACGCTTCTAAAGTTGCTTTACCAGCTTCAACTTTAGTAATTTCAACCTGTAACTTCATTAATGGAGTTTGTAATTTTTGAAGGTCAACCTTTACAATATCGCATTTTTTAATATTATCTTCAATTTCGCTAATTTTTGCGGTTAAAGGATCTAATCTTTGGATTCGATTAATAGCAATCTTTAATGTCTCCAATTTTAATTGTAATTTTTCCCTTTCAACCTTCTCAATAACCGCAGTTGGGTTTTTAATGGCTACAGCTATTTCCTTTAAAGGTTCCTCAATCACACTCAATTGTTCGGCTTCTTTAACAAGATCCTTAACTTCTAGTTCATCGCAAAATTCTTTCAAAACTTTTAGTGGCTCTTGTAATTGGGAAATACTCAAAACCAAAACCTTTTGTGGTTCGGATTTAATTTCAGAAATTTTAGCGTTAATATTTTCAACCTCAACCTGTAACATCTCTAATGGTTGCTTTAATTTATTCAAATTCACCTTCTCCGCCAAATCATTTTCAATTTTACCAATTTGTTCGAGTACAGCTTCAACCAATTTAGCTTTTTGTAGTTTAGGCTGTTGATTCGAAACCTTAATAATTTCCTCCTTCAAACCGACTAAAGCGGCTTTAAGTTTAGGTTTTTCCTTACTTACAGCATCAGAATCTGTAAGTACTGTAGCAACATTACTCACAGCCACGGTTAATTCGTTCAAAGGAGCTTCAAGTATGTTCAAATTTTCAATCGATTCAACAGGAATATTAGCGGTGGTTTCAAGGTCTTCTATTAAGACAAGATTTTGTAATGGTTGTGCTAAATCGAGTAGGCTTAAAATAGCTTTATCGGCTTTTCGTGGTGAGATTTCCTCCAATTGCGCTTGAAGATTGTTTACGGGTAATTTCAACCTTTCTAAATTAGCCTTTTCGATAAAAGCTCCTTCAATTTCTTCAAGCTTTCCACTCATTGCTTTCAAATTATTAACAACTTTTAATGATTCGGGTAGCTTTATAATATCCTCCTTCAAAGCTATAACTGCTGATTTCACCTTTGGTTTTAACATCTTCACCTCTTCTGGTTTAGAAATTACTTTCACCACATCACCAATAATTGAAGATAATTTTTTTATTGGTTCTTCTAATTGATTTAAAGTTTCTTTTGAACTTTCTAAAACGTTAACACTTTCAATAACGACCTCTAAAGGATTTTCTAATTCAATCAAGCTTAACAAAGCTTTATCAGCTTGTTTTAAGTTTTCTACCTTTATCTTCATATCTTTAAGATTACCCTGAAGCTCGATTAATGGTAATTTTGCCGCCTCTACATTAATTTGATCTTCAATATTACAAATTTGTGCCTTAATTGGTTGTAGGATATCTGTATATTTGGCCTTTTCGAAAGTATCTATCGTTATTTTCAACTTCTCCAAAGGAATCGCAATTTTTTCCAATTGTACTTTCCCCAAATTTTCGGTAATTGTTTCAACCACTCCACACAATTCCTCTAAAGGTGTTACAAGAGCAGACACCTCTTCAGGTCTTTCTAAACCTTCAATTGTTTCCTCTAAAGCCTTAAGAGGTTGTT
This sequence comes from Ontholestes murinus, assembly GCA_963969525.1. Taxonomy (NCBI): domain Eukaryota; kingdom Metazoa; phylum Arthropoda; class Insecta; order Coleoptera; family Staphylinidae; genus Ontholestes; species Ontholestes murinus. Next base: position 76,516,351 of record OZ018391.1, read on the forward strand.
TCAAATCTATAATACTAACTACGGCGGATTTAGGTTTTTCCTTAGATTCAGAAATTTTCAGTTTTAAAATTTCAATTTTATCCTCCAACTTTATAATTGGTTCCTTCACCTTAATCAACTTTTCATCGTTTTGAATTTGTTTAGAAGCCTCGCTGATTTTATCCAGGATAGCGTTCAACGGTGCTTGCAAAATGTTGATTTTTTGAAGCTCAGGTTTTCCCATAACTGCCTCCAAATTAATCAAAACCTTCACCAATTCCGGTTTAGCAATTTCGATTTCGCACGTTTGTTTAATGGCGGTGGAAAATGCAAGGAGGGGTTCCTCAAGGATGTTTAATTGATCGGCGGATTGTTCCTGCTGTTGCTCCAAGATAACAACATTCTCGAGCAAATCTTGTAAGCTACCTTCAAGCTCGCATAAAGTAATAAGTCCTTTTTGAGGCTTCAATTGTTCACCAATCTTCAACTTCATCACCTCCAATTGTTGCTTACAATTAGTAATAGGCGTCTTAACCATTTCAAGATTAAATTTAACTTGTACTTCTCCTAATTTATTAGAAATATTCTGCATCTTAACCTTTTGCAATTCTGGTTGATCAACTGCAGATAATTCTATGCTTTCCTTCAAAGCCAAAACAGCCTCTAGCAATTTAGGTTGCTCACTTACATCAGCCTTTAAAGCGCTTGTTTGTTTCAAAACACCAACTAGTCGTTCTAATGGTGCTTCGAACTTCTTCACATCACCAACCTTTTCAAAATCGTCCAAATTACCCTGCAAGAGTTCCAATGATTCCGCAAGCTTTACAACATCGAGTTTACCCTGTTGAGGTTGCGCCTTCAACACCTCACTAGCTTTAGCAACGTCGGCTTTCAACTTCACTAAAATAGGGGCTTCTTGAAGTTCAGAAATTCTCGCTATGATTGCCTTTAATGGTTCCTGTATGGCTAACGATTGGGCTTCAGTAACATTTTCAACGGCCTGCTTTAAAGTCTGCAAAGCTTCCGTTACTTTCATCTTATCACCACCATCCATTGCAACGGTTGCTTCTGCAACCGCAACTGATAACTCTTTAATAGGTTCCTCTAAGATTGTAAGGTTGCTAATTGAAGGATCGGATTCGTTAAGGGCTTCGACTGTTTGTGATAATTCCTCGAGCGGTTTTTCTAAGCCTAAAATGCAAAGGATTGCTTTTTGTGGTTGTTGCTCGGATTTTGAAATCTCCGCTTTCATGACCTCCACCTTACCTTGAAGCTCTTGTATCGGTGCTGAGAGTTTTTGTATCTTCTTTTCGTCTTGTATTTTTTGTTCTTCTTTAGGAAGAATTGTTTTAATATCTTGCTTTTCTTCTACCTTACTGACATCTTGTGGTTTGTCTGCAACTTTATCAGCTACCTCCTTTTCCTTTTGATCATCTACTTTGTTTTTCGGCTCATCAACAATTGCCTTTTCTTCTTTAACTAATTTATTTTGAGCATCATCTTGTTTTTTAATTTCTGCATCTGTATCACCTTTAATCTCCTTCAACTCTTCCTCAGACGATTTCTTCTTTTTAGAATCTTCAGCAGCCACAATCTTCTTCTTTTCTTCACTAGGCAATGTCTCTGCAGATTCTTTTTCTTTAAATTCTTCAGAAGCCTCAATTTTCTTCTTTTCCTCACTAGCTAATTTCTCTGCGGATTCCTTCTTTGTCAATTCTTCAGCAGCTTCAATCTCCTTCTTCTCCTCGCTAGCTAATTCATCAGCGGATTGCTTCTTTTTCAATTCTTCAACCTCTTCAATTTCCTTCTTATCCTCACTAGGTAGTTTCTCTGCGGAATCCTTCTTTTTCAATTCTTCAGCATCCTCAATCTTCTTCCTTTCCTCACTAGCTAATTCATCAGCGGATTCCTTCTTTTTCAATTCTTCAGCAACTTCAATCTTCTTCTTTTCCTCATTAGCCAATTTCTCTGCATCCTCCTTCTTTTTCAATTCTTCAGCAGCCTCCATCTTCTTCTTCTCCTCATTAGCTAATTTCTCTTCAGCCTCCTTCTTCATCATCTCTTCTTTCTTTTTCAATTCCTCATTTTCCCTTTTCTTCATTTCCTCTTCGGAAGCCTTTTCCTTCTCCTCCTTCTCCGCTAATGCCATTTCTTCCCTCAACTTATTTTCAATCTCCAATAGCTTCACTACAGTCTCCTCCAAACTCTTCTTTATGGCTCTACCTTCTAACGGCGTCGCCTCGATTGATTTCCTCAAATCTTCGACCTTCAAAACGAGCATGGGCTTTTGCGATTTCAGTGCAGAAGGATTTGCAATTACATTACTTATCGTTCCCAAGGAAACGGCCACTTCCAAAAACGGTCCTTGTAGGTTGATGAGGGATTGTAGGGCTTCGATTGGAAGTGTTTGATCGATGGTGTTAAGAACGTTTCGTAGTAGATCATCGAGTTGGAGAATGGCGGAAATTGATTGGTCCAAATTAGGAAGTTTTTGGGCTTTACTCTTCATTTGGTTAAGGCTCGATTGAAGTTCTTCTATTGGAAGCTTTGCGTTTTCGATTTTCTTCTCTAATTCCACGTTTTTATCAATTGTCTTGAACTCAACTTTCGTTTCCTCAACTTTTAACTTATCAGTGGACTTTTCGCTATTTTCTTCAACTTGTGGTTTTTCTTCCTTAATACTTTTTTCTTCAACTTGTGGTTTTTCTTCCTTAACACTCTTTTCTTTTTCGCTATTTTCTTCAATTTGTGGTGTTTCTTCCTTAACACTTTTTTCTTCAACTTGTGGTTTTTCTTCCTTAACACTTTTATCTTTTTCCCTATTTTCTTCAACTTGTGATTTTTCTTCCTTAACACTGTTTACTTCCTTCTCTTCGGCTTTTGATAATTCCGCAACTTCAGATAATTTCGCAGTAAGCACCTCCAACGGTTTCTCCATCACCTTCACCGATTGAACTTCGGAAACCTCAACCCTCTGCTTCAAAACCTTAACAGCTTCTAATAATTCAGCACCTTGTACTAATTCAGTAATATTCTCTAGTGCTACGGCTAAATCGTGTAAAGGTTCTTCAATAGTCGTCAGCTTTTCGTATTGCTGGGATTCCAAAGATTCGACCTTGTCTAATTCTTCTTGTAGTTTCAAAAGCGGAGCTTCAAGTTCGATGATGGAAAGCACACCCGCGGATTTAGCATCGGTTTGGGTATTTTTTAAATCCTGCATGGTGTTTTGTATCTGGATTATGGAGGCCTTCATCTTTTCAATTTTGGGCCTTGAGCATTCAGAGATTACGGCCTTAAGGGCTTGCAACGGTTGTTCGATTAACTCTACGGCCTTTCCGGCTGGAATGTTCTCTATGGAAAGTTTTATTTTCTCCAACTGTTGGATTACGTTCTCGCTTGTCTCCATTGATTCCGAAATTTGGGTTGTAGCTTCAACTAATTCAGCCATCGGTTCTTCTAACGCTTTCAATTCCTCAATTTCCTCAGATTGCTTCTCTAAAACAGCTTGAATAGCTTGTAACGGTTCTTCCAACTTAATCACTGTAGCCAAAATTGGTTGTGGTTTTTGACCTTCCTCAACTTTTTGCTTCAACATCTGTACAACATCACGTGCTTCAGCTACAGATTTATTCAAATTTGATGATTGCGCCGTATTTTGCATTTTTATAATCGCTTTCGTAATCTCCTCTAGTGGTTCAACAATTTTTTGTATGATCGACTCCTGAGTTTTCGGATCCGTATGAATGGTTTTCGTACAAATGGTAATAATAGTATTTTGGAGAGATTCTAATGGTTCTGAAAACTTTGCAAAATCAAGCGTTTTCTCATCTTCCTTAGCGTAAATGGTTAAAATATTTTGAAACGATTTTCCAATTTTTTCCAACAATGGAAGTTCCTCATCTACAACCTTAGCATCTAAACAATCAACTAGGTGATTCTGAAGATTATGCAGTGGTTCCTGTAATTTGGAAAATTGATCCAAATTACCTTCCCTGCGGTGTTTGATGATTAAAACAAATTTGAGAAGATCTTTAAGCGGGGCGTTGATTATTTGCACCTGTTTGATATCTTCTATCGATCTAGGTTTTTCCAAAACCACGTGTGTTAATTGGATGGCTTTTTTAAGATCAGAAAGCTGTTCGCTGATGGAGTTAACGAATGATGTCGTATCTGAAGGTAATTCCGAACTCGATTCTAACGGAATGGTGATGTTGGTGATTGTTTCCTGGAGGATTTGAAGTGGTTGATCGATTAGATGACTATGTGCGGATTCATTGATGGTGACGGAAATATCCTCGACGCTTCTGGCGAATTTCTGTATATCTTCAACTTCACTCTCTTTAGCATCCTCTATGGGTGATAATAAGATCGCACGAAGCGGTTTTTGTAATTCTTCAAGAACCACCAAATTAGATTCGGCTTCCGGTTGTTCTAAAACTCTAGCGATTACTTTGGAGAGTTGATCGCATGATTTCTTCAACTTTCTCACGCTATCTTTTCTGGTCGACTTTTCTTCCTCACTGGTGATTATTTGCCTCTCCAAGGCCTTTTCTATTGTACGCGAAATATCCTGTATCGGTTCAAGGATGTCCTTGATGAGTGACTCCTGATTAACACTAGCTACCGTCACCTTAAGTTTATTAGAGACCTCCTGTAATCGCTCAACGGATTTTTCAGAATTTTCAATAATCGTATTCAACTCTAAAATCGAAGCGTTTGTTATTTCAAGGACGTGTAAATCATCAGGCGTTAACTTCTCGTTCTTTCCCACCAAGATATTTTCGGAAATGAATTGTAAAGAAGTTAAAGGGCGTGGCATTTCCGTGGCCATCAACTTTCTCGCTTTGTTATCGTCTTTGGTATCGATCATCGCAACTGATTCTTGTAAATTTTGGACGATATCCTGCATTATTTTTAATTGCGGCGCTAACGGCTTCACTTGCACGACGATTGGTTTTTCAATGAACTTCAACACGTCTATGATGAAGGTTTTAACTTCTTGGCAAATCGGTTGAATTTTAGAATCCGTCGGTATTGTCTCCATAATGGCGCGCGTTTCCGAAATACTTTTCGTTAAACCTTTCGATTTGTCTAAATCAACATTTTCATAAGCGACTGGTTTAGTGATTTCTAAGTATTTGACAAACTCTTCAAGTAGGACTTCTTCCACCTTCAAAACTTCAGCGTCTTCGTGTGATACAAGCTTCAAATCATCAACTTTTCCTTCGATGGTATTGATTTCTTTAATCAGGTCTGAGAGTATGGAGCGTTTTTCTAATGGTAACTCATTAGGTTTGATGTTACGCATGCTTTTTTGTAAATCAGTGATTTTTTCCTTTAATATTACCGTCGGTGTCGTTACTTCCGCAATTCCGGAAATTTCCGGTATGTTTTCGATTAAATTAACTGCGTTCTTTACGGTTTCTTCTAGAGGTTCTAAAATTTCCTTAACCGCAGAATCGGTTTTGACTGCAACTACTGCTAAACGTAATTCTTCGATTGTGGATTTTACAGCTTCAACAGTAACTTGGGTTGAAGTTTTTTCCCCTTCTACAGGCATAATGTTGGAATTTTGAATACAAGCACTTAAAGATTCTAAAACTTTTTCCGCCATTCCAAAAGCGCTTTGTTCCTGCTGTGGTAAATTTTCGGTATTAATGTTTTGCCTTTCGATTGATTGTTCCAAAGCGAGCATGGATTTTTTGAGCTCGACCAAGGCCGCCTTTTTCTCAGGAGGAATTTCCTGCGATGCGACCACAGCAACGCACTCTTGTAATCCCTTCAACGACTTCACCACCGGTTGCGAGATCTTCACTTCAGGTACAGCCGCTTGTAAAGCAACCTGTGCGGTCTCAACCACAGGTTTAATCGCCTCTAATACTTCAGATTGTTCATTTAAAGAAGATACAGCGTTTTGCAGGTTAGCAACGTTTTCTCTAAACTCAACGGTTGCCACCTGATTCCTCACGCAATCGTTAATTTGTGCCAACATTTCTTTTGATAATTCGATGGCGTTGTGTTCTTGAATGGTCAACTTTTCCGGTCTGATGGTTTCAGTTTTCGGCTTTACGGAATCAACGGAATTCTGTATGTTTTCTAAAATAGCCTTTTGTGGGCTGGGAAGATCCATTGCTTGCATTGAAGTTATAGCGGTTTGTACGGCATCTAATAAAGGCGTTAGAGTTTTTTCTCCTTCTAAATAATAAAGGGTTTCTTTTTGATCTTGTTTGGTTTCAATTATTTCTGCTGCTTGTGGTGTGGCCTGTTGTAAATCAACTTCCGCTGGTTGTAAGACTTTAATAACAATCTTGCAGATCTTTTTAATGCAAGGCGTTATATTTCTTAATGGTGATTCCCTTAAATTCGTTCCGGCATTAACCATCTCTTCAGTTTTAGCCTCGACTTGTTTCATAGCGTCATCCCCTTGCACCGTACCGACAATGTTTTCCAAGTTTTCGGCATATACCTCCAAGTCTTTGATGAAGTTAGCCTCATCGGAGCTTAAGTAATTTTCTTCGGGGTTCTTTAATAGATCACCCACGCTTTCTTTCATGGTGCTGAGGTATTCATTAACGTTAGTTTTTGCGGTTTGTGGATCTTTTAATGATTCCAAATCAGCGCAGATGGCTTCTGTTGGTTTTGTAAATTTCGTTTCGACTAAATTAACTTTTGAGGCTTCGACTTTAGCCTCGCCTAATTGCGATGTTAACATAGGAGTAGCTGATATGATTGCGTGCAACGATTCAGCCATCGGATTTACGATTGATTCTTCATCAACCCTTTCGACCATTTCCTTCAAGCGATTCGCAATGTTAATAACGTTGTCGCGTTCTATTGAATCACGCGCTTCAATATTGGATTTATCAGCTATGAACGTGTTTAAAACATGGAGGAGTTCCCCGGCGTGCTCCACCAATTGTTTATCAGTACCTTCAAGTACACAATCCATCAAATCGTTGGCAGACATTTGCAGCGCGTATAACGAACGTTGAAGTTTAATAACATGCGCTTTATCCACGGAGGTGTATTTAATTGAAGCTATATTTTTCACCACTTCTTGTGCTGAGTTTGAAAGCTGAAGGATTGTCCTCATCTTATCGACCTTTAATTTATCCTCAACGACGATAATTTCGGTGACGAATTTTTCAGCGGAACTTGCTACCGCCTGTAAAGGTTTACTCAAACTGGAAACCTGTGATTTTTTTAAGTTACCAATCAACTTCTCCAATTCCTGTTTGACCTCCTTCGTCTTAACCAGCGATTCCTGTTCAGTAACCATAGCAACCAAAGCCTCCATATTCCTGCTTAAATCTACGATAACACCCCTCTCTTCCTTGCTGCAAATCTTCAAGCGTTCATCACTAATCTTATCGATTAAGTCCTGCATTGGTTCAACCGATTGTTTTAATTGAATGATCGATGATGATTTCGGATCGGAATCATCTGGTTTGTAATTATTCACCACATCCATTAATATCTGTATCGGTTCCAAAACATCAACGGCTTTGATTTCTGTTTGTTCAAAAATTTCAGCAAGGGCGGATTTAACAGCTTTTAACGGTACACGCGCTTCTTTAATATTTGCCTTCAACACATCATCAATTTTATTGATGGTAACAGCTGATTCCACCTTCATTTCTTGTTTGCTTGCAGTTGCGACCTTTTCTGTTAACGTGGTGATGTTATCCATGGCTTCAGTTAGTTGTTCTAGAGCGGATGCATCAACAACTTTTCCTAGTTGTGATTGTATTGCAGTAACAGCACTAGCTAGTTTTTTAATTTCCGGTTTTTTCGTTTCTAAACTAGATTGTGTTTGTAACACACCTAACTGTTTCTCTAATTTTTGGATTGATTTAAGTGCGGGTTTAGTCGATGGTGTACCTTCGAAAATTTGCGCTAAAGCAGTATTAACACTTTGCAACGTTATTTGCGCATCACCAATATTTCCAGCCATTACTTCTTCAATATCTTTAATGATTTTCGTTGATTCAGACGCAATCTCCTCTTTTGAAACAGTTGCGGATTTCTCGCTCAAACTTGTAATGTTATCAATAGCTTGCGATAATTTTTCCAGAGCTGGTGTATCCTGCACATCCCCAACTTGTGATTGTACGGCTGCTAAAGCACCAGACAATTGTTTGATTTCCAATTTTTTAGACTCTAAACTAGGTTGAGTTTGTAGTACACCCAACTGCTTCTCTAATTTACGTATTGAATCCACCGCATGTTTAGCTTCGGCTGGTTTTGGTTCGAAAATTTGCGTCAGAGTTGCGCTTACAGTTGCTAAAGGCATCTGCACTTCGCCGATGTTTCCCTTCATCACCTCCTCAATTCCTTTAATAATATCCGTTGATTCATACGAAATCTCTTCTTTAGAAATGTTTGCAGCTTTCTCGCTTAAATTGGTGATGTTATCAATAACCACAGATAATTTTTCTAACGATGGTGCATCTTGAACATCTCCCACTTGCGTTTGAATTGCTGCTAAAGCACCAGCCAACTCTTTAATTTCGATTTTTTTAGATTCCAAACTAGCTTGAGTTTGTAGGACACTCAATTGCTTCTCGAGTTTTTGTATTGATTTAATAGCACCTTTAGCGCCTGTAGGTTTGGATTCGAAAATTTTTTCCAGTGTGGCGTTAATAGTTTCAAGGTAACCTTGCACCTCACCAAGTTTTCCCTGCATCACCTCCCCAATATCTTTAATGATATCAGTTGCCTCACACGAAATCTCCTCCTTGGAGACCATAGCAGTTTTCTCACTTAAACTCGTGATGTTATCCATCACTTGCGATAATTTATCGAGCGCGTTTGCATCCTCAACATCACCTACGTGGCTTTGTATTGCTGTTAAAGCACCGGCTAATTTTCTAATCTCCGATTTTTTCGATTCTAATCCACTCTGTGTCTCCAGCACGATCAACTGCTTCTCTAATTTTTGTACAGATTCAACCGCTTGCGCTCTGGTTGCAATTTTTATGGCCGGAACCTGCTTAATACTCTCGCTTAATTCTTCCAAAGGTGATGTTAACGATTTGATTTCAGCGATGTCCTGTTTTGTAATCACAGGGTCGGTTTTTTGTGCGAATAACGTCGTCGAATTTTTGATCATTTCCACGCATCCCATCACCTCCTGCGCTTTTTGTTCCAATATTTCATCGCGTATTTCATCGACGGTTTCTTGTAAGACCGCTTGGAGATCATCGACGGTTTCGATGAAGGCTTTCGCCGCCGCTTTCGTCGCCTGAACATCAGCTTTTTGCATCATCAACGGTGTCGCTTGTATAGTTGCTATACACTTCTGCAACTCGCCTAATTTTCTGGCCTTTTCTTGCGCTTCAAAAGTTTCATCGGTTAATACGAGGATGTTCTCCTTCACTTCTTTAGCACGCGATCTTAATATACTAAACGGTGCTGATATGTTAGTGTCTTCTTGCAACTTCTCATCCAAGGTGATGCAATCTTCTAGGATACTAAGGCAGGCGATGACATCATCAAGGACATCCGTTGGTTTCGCGCTTGGAACCTCAGCGATTTGATTATTTAACATTCCAATTGGTTGCGCTAAACTTTCCACGGCGAGGACGGCGGATTCCGATTTAACCTCAGATATTTTGTTTAAGGTGTTTGCAAAATCTTTCTGTAAACTCGACAATTGCCTAAGGGCTTCTAATAATGTAGTATTTTTAACGGCGCGTTGCGCTGTTTCCAAATTGTAAAGTAAATCTTGAACAGATCTGGAAACATTCTCTAAAACTAATTGCCCCACGTGATCTAAAACATCCTTCACCACCTCCTCGGTCGTGGCTTCAGTTTTTAACGTAGGTTCTTGAACGTGTAGCTCACTCATTGATAATCTCGAAAGGCTATTAATGACATCATCAAGAGGAGTTTCGAAATTCTTCAATCTAGCAATTACATCCACCCTTTCACTAATAGGAGCATTTTTGCTGGCTTCTAAAGCGCGTTTTAATTCTTCAATAGGTGGAGTTATCTGATCTAATACAGCGTAATGTAATTCTTGATAGAGTGTGTTTGGGCCTGTAAAGCTTACAACTTTACCCTCAACCTCTGCAATTTCCCCTAATAATGCTTTAATAGGCTCATCCAATTTTTGTATAATCCAAGTCTTATCTTCCGGTTGTAATATTTCCTTCTGCATGATCGCCTCTTTTATATCGGTTAAACTCTCCTGCATTTCAAATGCGGGTTGAGCAAACTTCAATAGAATATCAATGTCTTTCTTAAGTGAAACACGTTCTGGAGTAGCTGGTTGTTGTAAAGCTTTCTTAGTTTCGATGATGAATTGCGATTTATCTAAACCAGTTTGTAGTTCTTGTATGGTGATAAGAACTTCTTGTATAATTTTCGATGGTGTTTGTCTACCAGGGTGTTTCACTGGAATCATCTCTTTTTCTAATAACGTCATATCCTCGATTAGTTTTAAACCTGATTGAATTTTTGGCGTTGTGGTGTTGAGGATGTTCAAACACGTTCGTTGTATGAGCGTGTGTTCTCTTCCTTGCACTTCAATGCATTTCTCAGCGACGGTTAGGCTTTTTTGTAGATCGAAAATTGGTGGTGCGATCATTTCCGCGATAGGAACGTCACTGACGTCGTCCTGTTGTTCTAAGGTTAAAAGGAATGTTTGAATATCCTTGATTGGTTGCACGATGCTGTTAAGCATTTCGAGGCTTTTATTAGCGGCGGCTGATGTTGTTTTTAATGAGGATTGTATTAATAAGTCCTCTTCGACTTTTAATAATCCACCTTGTATGTCGAAGATTGTGTCTTTTAATTTTTGACAGATTTCCTTTTCGGTTTCTTTTAATTCCTTAATCTTCGCCTTTTGCTCCTCGGGGTCGATTACTAAACCATCACCCTCTTCGCCTTGTATATCCCTGAAGAAGTCGCCCATTTCTAAACTGTGGAACTTTTTCTTTCCCTTCTTCGATTCTTCAGAACTTTCCGAGCTATTCCTGCTGGAGCGTCGTCTGCGTGGCTTTTTCTTCTTATCCTCGTCTATACGGTTAACGCGTAGATCAGAACCGATCTCGTGGGTGGTTTGTGGAGTCAGTGAAGTTTCGCGTATCACTAGTTCATCGCCTGGTAAACTGGTGGTTTCGGTGATGGCGGCGACTTGGAATGCAGCATCAGGTTCTTGTATACGATTCGAATCCATTGCCGACTCGAATTCGTTAGATTCGCTATCGAGTTCTACACCAGCGGCGATACTCTCTTCACCATTATCAGATGGAAGTGAGCCATTTTTGGTTAAGCTGTAATAGGTGCTCTTCTGCGATTCGTTCTTCTTCCTGGGTGGACGCCTGGGTTGGTCTCCGTTTGCGTCTGGTGAAAAAGCACGCTCATCTGATATAGAGAAGATCTCATCAACATCGGCTTCAGTGCGCAAATCCTCCTCAGCTGAAGTAAAGAAGTCTTCGGAAACGTCAACCACAACAGCTTCCATTAGTAGGTTTCCAGAGGCAGAGGTTTCTTTGATGAAGCGCATTGGTGGTAGCTCCACAATGTTTTGTTCTATAATGGAATTCAGGTTATTAACAAACTCAATGATGAGAATTTTAAATTCTCACCAGTAATATGTTCTGAAAGTTGATCGGCGTACATCTCCACGATCTGTATGGCCTCCTCTTCTGTAATATCAGGCGTTTCATAGAGTGAAACGGAAACCTCCTTTCCATCGAAAGAGAACGATATCTCCCCGTGATCATTCATCGTCAGGGAAATATCTCCTTGTGGCGTGTCGTACATCTGCGACGTCCTTTCTTCATGGATCGTCGATAACGAAGGTATTCTCGCCAGTTCCGGACGCTGCTCCTGGCGAGCCTTCGCCTGATCTTCAAAACCTAACAGAGAAGCTGAAGAAGCCACCGTTCCCATACAATTCCTCGCCTCGCACGTATACGTTCCTAAACAGCAAGTTCCATCCTAAAATATAACAAATTGAATTTTGTTGAAAATTATGAATTGGTAAGACCAACAGTCGAAACTTGTCAGAGAAATATCTAAAAACTTGTGAAACAACACCAAGAGTTTAATTAACTTCTAATTGGTAAGACTCAAAGTTATTTTCATGTTTTTAAATGTTTTTAAATTATTAACAGCTAAATCTACCTCTCCAGAAGTAATCCTGTGTATATCACCAGGTTTCAACTCAACACCATCCTTATACCATTTCAAAACAGGCTGAGGAACACCGATAACTTTACACTCCAAATTGACGGCGCCCTCCTCTGATAATACGGCGCGTAAACATTCCAAAAACCTGGGCTTTTTAAAGTGCTTCGGAATGATCAGCCTTAAGAAACACGAAGTGATCGAATGCCCGAATTCATTAGTAGCTACGCACTTCCACTCGGCCTGATCCATAAATTCCAATCGCGTAACATCCAAATGACAGTAACCAGACACCTCAGATTTGATTAAATAACGTTCGGGTTCAACATCAACTGGATTGTCATCTTTATACCATGATAGTTCTGGTTGTGGTGATGTATTAACTAGAGGAGAAAACATAATTCAATTCCCCTAATGTATTATAATTCTATTTGTAATAAATTCTTACCTTGAACTGTAAACCTAAACTGTTCGTTAATCCTTCCCTCGCAACTCTTCAAACCCTGAATAAACTTCGGCGCTTGACTTCTTAATATCAACTGTTGCCTCTCTTCATCGTTCAACTGGTTCTTGATATCCTCCACTGTTAATTCTGCTGAACTTGTTGCTTCACCCATGCAATTTTTAGCGATGCAACAATACGATCCCAACGAATTCGTTCCTGTTAATTGGTAGACGTCTCCAGGTTTTAATTCCTGTCCGTCTTTGAACCATTTCAGAAGGGGCGTGGGAGAACCGACGACCTTACACTCGAAAGATACCAACCCTTCCTCGGTTAATACTGCTTTGAGGCTTTCCATGAATCTGGGTTTTCTAAAGTGTTTCGGAACTGAAATTAAGTACAATAAGTAAGTTTTATAATTAAATACATTAACACTTACTTGACATATTAACTTGGCATGCTGTAAAAGAACTGACGCCACCGGCGCTGGTAGCGACGCACTTCCATTCCCCGGAATCGCAAGCTTCCGTTGGCTTGACTTCCAGCATGTATCCACCCAGACCGTCGGCCATCTGGTGGTACCTCGAGCCGGCGGTTTCGTCGTCGATTTTTCCTTCGGAATTGTACCAGGCTATCTGTTTCGGCCACGGTGGTACCGCCACTGTTAAATTGAAACCATTTGATCATGATTATCGATTATTTTTCCAATTTAACTTACCATGGCATGACATATTGAGCGAATCGCCAATTTTAATGAGTTCGTCCGTTAAATTTTTCGAAAATATCGGAGGTGGCCCGCTAGGTACACTGAAAAAAAAGAAATACGATAAGTAAGAAGAGGTCTGCAGTTCTAAGTGTAGATGAATGCTTTTAAACTTCTGAAACTTCATCAACTGATAGCAGGTAATAGATGAAGCATTTGACAGAAATACAAAACCAGATGACAAATAACAGAAAAATAGATCATCATCTGAAGATCAAGACGTCAGAAAAAAGAAAAATTCAGCACACAATAGACAAAAAACAGAAAACAGAAAAGAAAGAAAATAGATAATAAAAAACAGAATTAGTCTCTTCTGTTTTGACAGAAGTAGTAGAGAATATTTTAGATAAAGAGCAGAAGATAAAATCCAAAGATTATAAAATAAATAACAGTTGGCAAAGGTACACAATAGAAAACTAAATAGGGAAGAAGGAATATGAAAGACAAAAGTCAGAGGATATAAGATATAATATAGAGACCAATTCACAAGAAACGGTGCATAAAAGACAGAAGTTAGAAAATATAGATATATAAAACAATTGATAGAAAATAGAGAACAAAAGTTAGAAGATAATAGTTTCTTTAAAAAAATCTAAACAGAAATAATTAGTTCGTCAGAAGTTGAAAAAAAAAGTCAGGTCCCAACAGATAAAATATAAAAGACAGAAGGAAGAAAATAGAAACGAAAAGAAAGAAAGAAAAAGAAGATAAGAAAGATGACATAAATAAAGAGAAGATATAAGGTAGAAGATAGAGAATAGAAGAGAGGAGAAGAAATTAAAGATGAAGAAAGAAAGTCAAAAGCTAGAAAATAAAAGTTAGAAAAGATAAGACAGAAGACAGATGAGAAAATAAAAAGACAGACGATAGAAGATATGCGTTTCTTAAGAAATCTAGACATTAGAAATACAACAGAAGATAGAAAAAATCAGCACACAATAGACAAAAAATAAAATATAAGAGAAGTTAGATTTAAACTTGAAGACAAAAAGATACAAACAGAAAGGAAATAGACAAAAGATAAAAGAATTTTAAAAAAATATAAGTCACCTAAAGATCAATCAATCAGAAAACTACAGAACAAAATCTGAATTCAGTAGACTAAAGATAAAAGACAAGAAGCAAATGGCAGCTTATTTAAATTAGAAGCCAGAAGACAAAAGAACAGCTGGTATAAATAAATAATAGAAAATAACAAATGTTATAAAATAGAAGGCAGAAGGAAAGAAAGATGAAAGCTAAAAATGGATAGAAGATATAGGATGAAAGGTAAAAGGCTGATAGAAGATAAAAGATAAAATGTAAGAAAGGCTATAGATAAGATAAGGCAAGAAAGTATAGAAGATAAATACTAGAATATAGAAAACAGAAGATACAAGATAGAAGATAGAAGGATAGAGGTAGATGGCAGATGAAAGATGGAAGATAGAAGATAGAAGATAGTAGATAGTAAATAAAAGATAGTAGAAGGTGATAGAAGAAGATAAAAGAAGATGATAGACGATAGAAGAAGATAGACAAACAAAAACGACAGAAGACAGTCGACAAACAACAAATAGAAGATAGAAACCTAAATAGAGAAGACAAAAAGATATGACAAAATATAAAATTTGATTATATAAAATAGAATATATTATAGAAAAGACTTAATTCAAAAATCAGAAGACAAACTAAGAAGATGGCAGATAGAAAATGGAAGATGAAATATGGAAGATGAAAAATGGAAGTTAAAAGATACAAGATAGATGATAGAAGATAAACGACCAAGGATGGAGGATAGAGAATAGACAATGGAAGGTAAAAGTTGGAGGATTGAAGATAAAAAATCAAAATTCAGAACTAAAGACAGCTGATGATGGAGGATAGAAAACAAATCAGAAACCAAACTCAAAGACAAATTTTACAAACAGGAAGGATATAGACAAATAGATATAGTCAACAAAAGATAAGAGACAAAAAACAAATTACAGCTGATTCAAAATGGAAGTCATAAGACAAAAATTCAGAACAATAGACAAAAACAAGATAAAAGAGAGAAGATTAAAACTGGAAGATACAAAATACAAACGGAAAAGAAATAGACAAAAAATAAAAGTAGTTATAAAAAATCTAAATCACCTGAAAATCGATTAAACACGTCTGAAGATAACAGAAAAAATCTAGATATATAATAAACTAAAGATAAAAGACAAGAAAAAATGACAGCTGAATTAAAATAGAAACCAGAAGACAGATGGTATAAATAAATAAAAGAAAATAAAAGGCAGAAGACAAAAGATGAAAAGTAAAAAAGAATAGAAGATATAGAATAAAAGGTAAAAGACGAATTGAAGATAGAAGATGGCAGATGGCAGATGGCAGATGGCAGATGGCAGATGGAAGAAGGAAGATGGAAGATGGAAGATGGAAGATGGAAGATGGAAGATGGAAGATGGAAGATGGAAGATGGAAGATGGAAGATGGAAGATGGAAGATGGAAGATGGAAGAAGGAAGATGGAAGATGGAAGATGGAAGATATAATATAGAATATAAGAGATAGAAGATAGAATATAGTAGACAGTAGATAGAAGAAGATACAAGATAATAGAAGGTAGAAAAAGACAGAATAAGATAAAAGATGATAAAAAAGAAGATAGACAAACGAAAACGATAGAAAACAGACAACAAATAACAAATAGAGGATAGAAACTCGAATATAGAAGTCAAAGAGAGAAGACAGTATATATAGATTATATAAAATATAATATATTAGAGAAAAGACAGAACAAAAATCAGAAGACAAACTAAGAAGGTGGCAGATAGAAAATGGAAGATGTAAAATGGTAGTTACAAGATAGATGATAGAGGATAGCAGACAGAGGATAGAGAATATAGGATAAAATATACAAGATTAGAGGATAGAAGATAGAATATAAAATATACAAACAAAAAGGAAATAGATAGAAGTATTTAAAAATATATATTTTTAAATAATGAGATCAATCAGACGTCAGAAGACAACTGAGCGAAATCTAAATATAGTGGACCAGAGATAAAAGTCAAAAACAAATTACACCTGATTCAAAATAGAAGCCAGAAGACAAAAAGACAGAGGATATAAATAAATAATTAATCAGAATTCATAACTAAATACAGCTGATAGATGACAGAGTAAAGAAAAGGAATCAGAAATCAAACTGAAAGACAAAAGATACAAACAGAAAGAAAATAGATTTAAAAAAAAGAAGTAATAGTAGTAGAAATTATTTCTGCTTTAAAAAAAGTCACAAGATAAAAAGACAGAGAATATAAATACAAGAACAAATTCAGTTGACAGACGACAGAAGATAGAAGAAAAAAATTAAACAGAAGATTAAAACTGAAAGATAAAAGATACAACAGAAAGGAAATAGACAAAAAATAAAAGTATTTAAAAAAAATTAATCACCTGAAGATCAATTAAAGATGTCAGAAGATAACAGAAAACATCTACATATATAATAAACTAAAGATAAAAAACAAGAAACAAATGGCAGCTGATTTAAAATAGAAGCCAAAAAACAAAAAGACAGATAAAAGTTATAAAATAGAAGGCATAAAGCAGAAGATTAAAGATAAAAAAGGATATAATATAGAAGATGAAAGGTAAAATAAGATTTAAGATTGAAGATAAAATATTAAACGTAAGAAAGGATAAATAATGGAAGATAGAAGATAGAAAATAAAAGATAAATACAGTTGACGGGCGATTAATGATAGAAGAAAAAAATCTGGATACAATAGACAAAAAATAAAAGATAAAAGAAAGAAGATTAAAAATAATAATTAAAAAAAATCTAATTCACTTGGAGATCAATCAGATGTCAAATGATGTTATCATTTGAAAAAATGATGATATATAATAAACTAAAGATAATAGACAAAAAACAAATGACAGCTGATTTAAAATAGAAGGCAGACGAGGAAAGGACAGATGGTATCAATAAATTACAGAAAATTAAAAGTTATAAAATGGAAGGCAGAAAATGAAAGATAAAAAAGGGTAGAAGATGAAAGGTAAGAAAAGATATAATATTGAAGATAAAAGATGAAAAGTAAGAAAGTTTTGACGATAGAAATTAGAATATAGAAAATATAAGATATAAGATAGAAGATTGAAGATGGTAGATGAAAGATGAAAAATGGAAGACAGAATGTAGTATATAGAATGTATGAAATGGAAGATAGAATATAGTAGATAGTACACACTAGACAGCAATGAGTAGATAATAGATAGAAGATAGATAGAAGATAAAAGATAATAGAAGATGATAGATAAAGGTAGAAGAAGATAGAAGAAGATAAATAATAATAGAAAATGATAGAAGAAGAATATAGAATAAGATAGAAAAAGTTAGAAAAAGAAGATAGACTAACAAAAATAACAGAAGACAAACGACAAATAGAAGAGAGGAACACAAATACAGAAGTCAAAGAGAGAAGATTGTATATAGAAGTTGATTATATAAAAAAAATATATTAGAGAAAAGACAATACAAAATTTAGAATACAAACTAAGAAAATGAAAGATGGAAGATGAAAATTGGAAGTTAAAAGATAGATGATAAAGGATAGAAGATAGAGGAAGAGAATAGGAGATTGAAGATTGAACATAGAATATAGAAGATAGAAACAGAAAGGAAATAGATAGAAATACAGAAGTATTTAAAAAAATATATAAATCACCTGAATATCAACCAGACATCAAAAGACAACAGAACCAAATCTATATATAGTGAACTATAGATAAAAGACAAAAAAAACAAATTACTGCTGATTTAAAATAGTAGTCAGAAGACAAAAAGAGAGAGGATACAAATAAATAATTAAACAAAATTCTGAGAAGAGAAAGAGAAAAGAAATCAGAAATCAAACTGAAAAATTAAAGATACAAACAGAAAGTAAAGAGACAAACGATAAAAGTAGTTATAAAAAAGTTAAATTATCTGAAGATCAATTAGACGTCTGAAGACAACCAAAGATAAAAGACAAGTCACAAATTGCAGCTGATTCAAAATTGAAGTCATAAAACAAAAAGGCAGAGGATATAAATGAATAATTAGTCAAAATTCAGATCTAAAAACAGTTGACAGACGACAGAAGATAGAAGAATAAACCAGTGCACAATAGACCAATAAATTAAAGATAAAAGAAAGAAGATTAAAACTAGAAGATAAAATATTCAAATAGAAACGAAATAGACAAAAGATAGAAGTATTTAAGCAAATCTAAATCATCTGAAGACCAAAAGATAAAAATTCTAGATAATAATAAACTAAAGATAAAAGACAAAAAAACAAATGACAGCTGATTTAAAATAGAAGCCATAAGACAAAAAGAGAGATGGTATAAATAAATAACAGACAATAAAAGTTATAAAATAGAAGGCAGAAGATTAAAGATAAAAAAGTGTAGAAGATATAATATTGAAGATAAAATATGAAACTTAAGAAAGGATAGAAGATAGAAATTAGAATGTAGTAGATTGTAGATGAAAGATGATAGATAAAGATGAAAGATCTTCCATTGATAGAAAATTTAAAATGGGAGACGAAATGTAGAAAATAGAAGATGGAAGATGCACGATATAAGATGAAAGATGGAAGATGGAAGATAGAAGATAGAAGACACGCGACAAACAACAGATGATAGAAGTCAAAGACCGAAAAGAATAAAAACTAGATTTTTTGTTTCAGAAATTTCACACATAATGTATTTAATAATCATTCGAAAAAATAGAGAAGACTGGATATAAAGTTGATTATATAAAATAGAATATTCAAGAGGAAAGGCAAAATACAAAAACCAAAAGACAAACTCCTATACTATGTTTTCAGCTGGTTTATTTATTTCTTAATCTTTTATTTTATCTATTATCATTTCTTCTTAATCTCCTTTTCCTACTCTACTTTCACATAAATTTGTCCATTCTATTTTTACAAGAGTTTATCATTTCACCCTGAAACTATTCGTGTTTCCTAATATAGATACATATTTTAGTTTCTAATATCAGATCGTAAATGACAGTTGATAAATAATAGAAGGTAAGGTAGAAGTTGGAAGATAAAACCCGTATGACAAAAGACAAAAAACAGAAGATAGGGAAGACCGAAAATGACAAATAAATGGTATAAGATAAAAGTCAAAAGTTTTCAATTTTCTTCGGAATTTCTTTAAATCATTTTTATTCCTTCTAACATAATTTGTTAAATCTTTTTTCTTATCTAATAACTTTATATTCAAGGTTACGCAGCATTTTCTGTCCTAGTATATAAAAATCATTTATACATCTAGGTTAGTTCCATATTTACCTCTTCAGACAGATGATACTTTACTAATAATAGAAGGCAGGTGGAATTAAATAGGAAAAAGAGAAGATGGAACAAAGAAAAACAATGATGGAAGACAAATCCGGATGACGGAAGATGAAAACAAAATCGATATTAAACGCAGAAAATATAAGACATATACTGTATGTGGACAAAAGAAACACTGTAAATGTAAGACATACTATAGTAGGCAAAAGGAAAAGGATTAAAAAACATAGGAGCTGGTACGTCAATGTTGATGGTTGTTTGGTTGATGATTCTAAAATTTAATGATTGAATCAAAACGATTCTTTAATACAATTAAAATCAGTTGAAAAGATTTGAAATCTTTAAGCAACATTAAAAAATAACCAGAAAACTTCGTAGACGTTTTATAAAAGTTGAGAAACTTTTCAATAATTAGCTAGAAGACGATGTTTTTAAAGGTCTTGGGTTAAAGAGAAAATAAATTAAACAAGCATTAAGCAATGATATTTAAGAGTCCAAAAATTTTTAAGTAAGCAACACAGAAAACTTGTACATGGACAAATTTATTTATTTATTTAAATTTATCAACCTGTTGAAATTTTGAAGAGGTATCCAGAAATTCATCACTAATTGGTTTTATGTATTGTAGGAACTACTGAAATATAAAAACCAGTTGATGATGAATTTTTGAAAACCTCTTACAACTCAACCAATTGATGAATTTTTCGAAAAAACGTAATTATAGTTTCTTACAAAATTTTAAAAATCTAAACGAGCTGAAAATAAATTCAGAAGTGTAAAAATTATCGAAAAGTTTGACCTTACATAGAACGCAAAACTTTAGAAAATCGTTTATTTTCAACATTTTAATTATTACACATGCATTATAGAACTTCTATTTCTAATTTTCTAAGTTTTTTTAAGCTTGTAAATAGCTTTAAAGAAGGTAAAAAAGGAGTTTGAAATGGGTACTAAGTTAAAATGTGTAACCCTATGTATTTACCTGTCTGCTGGTTTCACGGAATTTTCCCGGCTCCCTTTGCCAGCGACGTGCACCTTGGAGCTCGAATAGGCCTTGCCCATGCAGTTGACGGCTTCGCAGGTGTAGGTGCCCAAGGACGTGGCGTCGTCCGGATTGGCGGTCAGCGCGAAGACGTCGCCCGCTCGGATCTCGTGTCCATCTTTGAACCAACGCAGGAGTGGCGTCGGTACGCCGACTACCTTGCATTCTAGCGAAACGGTGCCCTGTTCCGTCAGAAGAGCGCGCAGCTCTTCGAGGAACTCTGGCGATTTGTATGTTTTTGGAACTAACACAAAAAAAATAGAAATTAGAAAAATATGCAGATCATTTGAGCACTGAGAAGAGATTTGCTAAAGAGGTACTATTGTTACAAGAAGTTGATAGGAATTAAATTATCTGATAAATGCACTCCAATGTATTTCGTTGAAGAAAGGGTTTTGATTAAGGCAGGTTCATTGATGAAGTTAGAAGAACCATTACTTAAATGAAGTTTAGAATTATCTATTAAGTAATTTTATCAGTTCTTCTTTCAATAAATCTAGGTAAAAATAGCTTTTGGTTGTATAGTTCTGCTTTTGGCTTCATCAACGTAATTATGATGCCAATGGTAATGTTAAACTTTCTAATCTAAGAAGATCGTTGTAGAAGCTTCTATTTAGTGAAAACTCAAATTGAAAAAAGTTTTTGATTTTAATTTGATCAATTAACTAAAGCTTCTTCTTCAATTTATTAATTAGGTTTTGGTTGTTTGATCTGTTAATAGAATTGGCATGTACCTAATACGTTGAGATGGCACGAGCTGTGCACCGTTCCCGTGTAATTCGTGGCGGTGCAAGTCCATGTACCAGCGTCCTTGGCCACAACTGGTGCAACGTCAATACAATGGAAACCACCCTCGTTGACGAACCTCAAACGCTCGCCCTCGCGCACCAGAACCTCGTCGTGGTACCATTCGAGCTGGCCAAGAAAAAAAGGGGGAACAAAAACGGTTAACACGTTAACACAGAAAAGAATTGGGCGCAGCACGCGTCCTATTTTTAACTCGGTGAATGGGACTCCCGAGTGCTACAAAAAATAACAACACACACACACACACAAACACCTCAATGTCTGCGATTCGCCCGTTCTATAATTGAAACGCCACGGTGTTATGTCAGCGTTCGAATTAGCGCGCACTCACCGATAATTCGGTGACGCTCTTGATCTCCACCAGGAAGCGCGTCCTGGTGCCCACCTTCACCGAGAGATCGTTGAGGCGGCGCAGGAAGGCCGGCGGCAGGTCCTCCTCGTTGACGTCCGGCGAGGTCACGCGCAGCTCGACGTCCCTGGACGTCGTCCCCGTCGGCGATTTCGCCGTGACCGTGTATATGCCGGCGTCCTCCTTCTGCACGCTATCCAACACCAGTTGGGCCACGTTGCCCGCCATCCGGGACTTGGTGCGCGGCGCCGGCTCCGGCGGCAATGGTTCTCCATTTTTCGTCCTGCAAAAATAAAAATAAAAATAATACGTAGTAACTAATTTTACAGAAAATCAATCACATTTATATCCTGAAGATTTTTTTTAATTTTGCTAACGGACTTTGATTACCATTTAAGCAGGCTTTGCAAATAATGTACTAAACAGCGTTTAAGACTGACTTATGTGGACATAACCTAAAAATGTCAAATATAAATATAATTGGGAGAATGATAAATAAGCAGAACTAAGAAAGAAATAGTTTTATGCATTGGTTTAAATATTCTGTGAATTAAATTATTTGTCAATAAAATTTACTACAAATTGAATTTTCTGTGGATAAAGTTTTCTTCTATGTACGGAATTGAATATTCTGGATTTTTTGATAAACAAGAAAAAAAAACGATAAATATAAAAAATGCAGACGATACTTATATAATATAATTACCCATGCTCCCACGTTACCAAAAGCCGTTCAATTCCTCCAAGAGCTTATTGACTCCCTTCCAAATGGTTTGCAAAATGGCGCATTAAAATTAATTCCCATAAATCACAGCTCTTTATTCCATACCACCGCACCAATAATTCCCCTTACAATGTCTCAATTTCCCAAACTATTATCCCCCCCCCTCAGCTTGTAAATAAAGTTTTTTTCTATAAACTTTACTAAAAAAATATTGTCTGAATAAAATTTTCTATGCGCAAACTCTTCTAAAATTGAATTTTCCATTAAATAATGGATAGCAAAAAATTTGTTTTATTTTGAAACTTCCTTAGAAAATCTAAATAAATCTGACCCCCAGCTCTAAGAAAAAACAAATTTTCCTTATGTTTGAATGATACACTATAACGTCCCACATAACCCATCTAAAAAAGTAGATTACCACGGAAGAATCCAGTAGAACAATAGATCTTTTAGGTCGCAGTTCAAGAGAGGCTAACTAACACACCTCATTAGTACCCCTACGGAAAAATCCAGGCCCTTCACCCTAACTCCATCCGATTGAAAAGGAAAACTAACCCAACGAACATTTTAACATTTAAAGAACGCTAAGACTTAAGAGTTACTGTATTTTCCTACTAAAACTCTTAAGATATCATTGGGTGATCAGATAGATTTCAAGGTTATTTATGCTCTTTTCTAAGTTATGCACAAAAAAGGATGAATTGGTATGTATTTTTGAGTATATTGCCTTGATCAGGTAGATGAATACAGTAATTATCTGTCTGATTAAGCCACTCTATTGTGAAACATGTTAAGTGAAACCCTCTCAACTGTGTTGTTTTATTCAAATGAATTATGGAGTTTTATCACGTATCCGCCTCATCAATTTAATATTATTGAGCCATGTGTAGTATTATTATTAAATAGTAAAATAAGCACAGTTAAATTATTCTACGCAAAAACCGTCATCCTTTTCGATTGGATGTTCACAGATCCGGAAGAATAAGCCTACCAAAAAGGAAACGCTTGGAAAAGGTCATTCTAAACACGAATATTACTTATTAACAGTTGTAAGCTTTTCAATTTTCTAACCTTTACGTGTTTATAATTAGACCGTGCAGTCATACACTATGTTTATACAATTTAATGAAACGTTAAGAGCTATTTTCTAATGTTAGACTCTAGATGATTTCATATTTTTATTTTCATGCAAATGTATCTCTACTATTTCAATTAATTTTGACTTTTCCTGTTTTTTTTTAGATGTTCTCTCGAAAACTATAAAAGATATAATAAATATTTCATGAATGATTTTCTCATTTACCTAGTGGTGAAACATTATGGAAAAATAGGTAATTATTTAAAAACACTTGGTTAGTTTCACTAAATTTTTATATTCACTAGACTAGTTTCGCTTTTTACAGCATTTTCAAGAGTAACTATTATATATAATAACGATTAAATGAGGAAAGAAGTGTGTAGTTTGACGAGACGAATAAAATTAATTTTTAAAAGTTTTCAAAAAATTATAACTAGATATTTAAAAAAATATTATGTTCATACAAATACATTAATATTTAGAAAACGAACAAATTCTTTATGATAATCAGTTTGGTTTTAGAGCAGGAAAATCTAATGAGGATGCAATATTACATTTTCATTTGCAGTTTAATTTCCGGAAAAACTTATATAACATTGATACGAACGTAAATTAAAAAATAGTGATGTGGACATCATAGTACTTTCCCTATATTTTCTATATTATATAACTATAAAGTTTACTCGAAAATTTGGATTTTTTACAATTATTTGTTAACTCCTGTAACTCCTATAGTTTATTAGTAATAAGCAAAACTGTCAAAATTATTATTTTTTTTTCTAGGAGGCTAAGAACTTTATGAAAAATATATTTTAATAAAACTTTAATCTTTAACTTTTGTTTGTAAAATTATGTAAAATTTTTCAAATTCTATATAGAAAAAGTTAGAATAAATACAAGCCTCTAGAATCCTCAAAAATATATAAGAAATTTATTCTAGAACCACCAAGAAAGTATCTCAACGATTACAATAGAAATTCCTGAAAATTAAAAAAAAAAACTTGTGGAAAATAAATCTTAAATAAAATGGATAAAATACAGCAACTGAAAAAATTGCAATACAATTTTCTACAGATGTACTCAGTTTATCCCTCATCAACATTTTGTAGGAATTTCTCTTCCAAATTGCAAACATTAGTATCATTTTTTTATAATGAACATTGGTTTTACCAAATTTCATTTTGTAGGATTTTCTTCTCCAAATTTCAAGATTTTTATGATATTTTACTAGAATTTTCAGAGAGGTTTTTATTTTTTAGACTAGAATTTCCAAGCTTTCCTAGAAATCTCTCATAAATTTTTAGAAATTTTTTCAGCATTCTAGAATATTTATGGTTGAAATTTTCCAGTATAATTATGTTCTAAACTTTCAGAAATTGCTCCCGAAATTCCTAAACAAATTTCGAGGCTTGTAGAATGTTTAAGGATCTAATTTTCTAAATTACAAAGTTTTCTTTAAAGGATTTTAGAATGTAGAAAGAATTTATGCTACAAGTGTACCATTTTGAATTTTCTAGGAATTTTAGAAAGGTTTTTGGTGATTATAATTTTCATGCCTTTATAAAATTTATTCCCTAAATTCCTAAAATATTTTTTGTGATTATTAAATATTTATGGAATTTTTTCTACAGATGTACTAACAATTTCTTCTTTACAATCAGTATTTTAATTTTTTTTAATTGCAAACATTGTCATCAATATGAACAATAGTTTAAATTTTTAGAATCTCAATAGCTCTTCTTTATTTTCTAAATATTTCAGTTCCAAATTCGTAGAACATTTTCCAGGGTTGTGGAATTTTTAAGGAATTGATTTTATAATTTTTAAAAATTATCTTCGAGGATTTTAGAATGTATAAAGAACTTATGCTACCAGTGTGCTATTTTGACAACAATTTTATAAAAGTTTTTTAGGGATACCTTCTTTAAGTTGCAAGATTTTCCCATATATTTTACTAGTT
This sequence comes from Ontholestes murinus, assembly GCA_963969525.1. Lineage (NCBI taxonomy): Eukaryota > Metazoa > Arthropoda > Insecta > Coleoptera > Staphylinidae > Ontholestes > Ontholestes murinus. Next base: position 76,541,969 of record OZ018391.1, read on the forward strand.
TTCAGGCAGTTACAAAAATTTCTTTCTAGAAGTTCTCTCCTAAATTTCTAGAATATTTTTGAGGATTTTTACACATTTATGGAATTTCTACAGATACTAACTTTACCCTTCGCTGCAATAAAAATTTTCTAGAAATTTCTTTTTAAAATTGCAAACATTGTCATCAATTTCTTATTAGCATAAGAATGAATAATAAACTATAGTTTTTTTCTAGATTTTTAAAATCCTAATTCTTTATCTTTTGGAGATTTTTCTTCTAAATTTTGGGATTTTTTCCCTGGTTTATGGAATTTTTCAGCATTATTATTATCTATAATTCAAAAAATTGCTCATTTACATTTCTTAAAAAATTTCTAGGGCTGTAGAATTAATTTTCTTATTTTTAAACATTATCTTTAAGAATTTTAAGAATTGCAAGATTTTTCCATTTATTTTACTAGACTTACTTTTAGGAAGTTTTTCTGATGACTAGAATTTGTAAGCCTTTCTAGAACTTTACTTCTAAATATCTAAAATAATTTTCAGGTGACTTACAATCAAAGTTTTCTTGGAATTACATTTCCAAATTGCAAGATTTTTACATCTATTTTTCTAGAAGCTTTTTGGATTTTTTTTTGATGACTAGAATTTGTAAAACTTTCTAGAACTCTTCTTCTAAATTTCTAAAATATTTTTCAGGAGTCTTACAATCAAAAATTTCTAGGAATATTTACTTCAAATTGCAAGAACTTTCGATTTACGTTAGTAGAAGCTTTTAAAAAGTATTTTTTGTTTTTTGATAACTAGAATTTGTGAGATTTTTTGGTACTCCTCTTCTAAATTTCTAAAATATTTTTCAAGAGTCTTACAACTGAAGTTTTCTAGGAAATTGCAAGATTTTACTATTTATTTTACTAGAAGCTTTTAGGAAGTTTTCTTTTTGATGACAAGAATTTGTAAGCCTGTCTAGAACTCCCTTTCTAAATTTATAAAGTTTTTTTCTCCAAATTACAAGATGTTTCCATCTATTTTACTAAAAGGTATTTTTTTGATGACTATAATTTTCAAGACTTTCTAGAATTTCTCTCCTAAATTTCTAGAATATTAATGTAATTTATTGTACAAAACTAACCTTATCATTTTTTGCAATTAAAGATTTTTCTTCTAAATTTCAAACATTGTCATTAATTTCATAATTGCATGGGAGTAATCAACAATAATTAATTTTTAATGCAAAACATTTTCAACGTAAACTAAAATCCTTAAAGTTTATTTCTTGAATGATAAAGTGTCGTCTTTATATTTTTTAGTGATTTCTCTTCCAAATTTTTGGATCTTTTTTCTGGTTTGTGGAATAAGTATTATTATTTTCAATATTTTCAGAAATTGCTCCTAAAATTCTTTGACAATTTTCGAGGGTTGTAGAAATTTTTAAGAATTTTTTTTTTAATTTCCAAAAATTTTCTTCGAGGGCTTTAGAATATATAAGGACTTCATTCGACATGTGTATTAACGAACATGTCATTTAGACCTTAATTTAATCAAAGTTTTCTAAAAAATTACTCTATTCCACCCTCCAGTCAGTAAAGCATAAGCGAGAGATTTAATTAAATAGAAAATGGTAATGAGGCCATCATAGTAATTTCCTTACATTTTTCCCAAAAACATGAGGTTTACGCAAAAAAGCTATTCATAACAATTTGCTCAATTTTCTTTACAAATACTTGTTATATAAATTTCATGTAACAAGTATGCAAAAAATACGGCCAGTAGCTGAAGTAAAAATATATATGTAGGGTGGGTGGGAGGCCTCTAACCCAATCTCCAACCAGTAAAGCATACTTTACTCTACTCGAGTTTTTGTAATTTTGTGATAATCTAATAGATTTTGTGAAATTAAATATTATGGTAAAACAAATGTGGAAATCAGACCATTAATCTATTAGTATTGCTTACAGTTAAAATATTTACGTAGGGTGGGTGGGCGTCTTCTTACCCAAACTCCTACCAATAAAGCATACTCTAGAATACATATTTTAACAGATTTTATAACGTCTAGTATTTTAGTCAAGCTACTTTTAAAAACAAATGATTAATCCAATAGTTATGTTTGAAATACAAAACAAAAAACAAATGCGAACCGATTTTCCAAGTTTGTGATAATCTAGTAACTTCTTTTAAAAAGTTTGAATTATTTAATTATTTTCAAAATAAAATTAGATAATAAAAAAACCATAAACTAAACTATATATTTTTTAAATATTTTTATTAAACTCTGGCTTATGTTTTACTGGTTGGAGATTAGGTTAGAGGCTACCCAGCCATCCTACATATACATTTTACCTTTAGCTACTAATCGCCGTTTAATTTGCAGAAAAACTATCATACGAACACTTATAAAAATATATGAACAGTGTTCCACTTAAGTTATTAAAAATGTACGGTGGGTGGGTGGCCTCTAACACAACCTTGAATTCGTAAAGCATACGTGAGGGTTATACAAAAATATTTATTAAAAAATCTGTTTAAATAGCTGTTTTAATTTTTTGCATTGTCTATAACTTTTATTTTTTTTTTGTAAAATGTGTCGATTCTTTAAAAGAGTTTTCACGCAGTCTCGCTCTCTTGCTGCCGATTTCGCTTATGCATGTGACAGTATTCTACACGGATTGCCTTTATTTTTCCCTTCTTCAAACATAACTGCTAAAATTTTGAAAATTGTTTTATCAAAATACTTAAAGTTATAAAAACTATTGGCTTATCACAAAAATTACAAAATTACAAAAACTACAGGTTAAAGGTTGAAGGTTGGTTTAGAGAAGAACCACCCACCCTACATATATATTTTTACTTGGCTATTATTTATTTATTTATGAATAATGAAATGTATTTTTTGTAAAAGGAGATTCCATAAATAAATTCAATTACAATACTTCAGTTACTGGTTACTATTTATATAAATCATACGAATCTGAATTTAAAAAACATTCAGGATATTTAAGGTTAGGAAATAATGTAAAGATAGGACAAGTGGGTGGTCATTAACGTAACCTCTAAACTTAGAAAATGTATATTTTATAATTTAATTTGTTTAATCGAATTGAATATGTACAAATATTTTTATGTAAAACTCTCACGTACGTTTTAGTAATTGGAGGGTGGGTTAGAAGCCACCCACCCACCCTACATATGTATTTAAAACATAAACAAAAACGCTGTTTACATTTCTTTAAATTTACGTTCGCAACAATGTTTAAAGTTTTTCTTGAAATTAAACTGCAATCAGTAGATAATTGTTAAATTGTATTTATAAATTTTAGCTTAGGATATAAAAATACATGTAGGAGAGGTGCACTCTAACCTAACCTCTAAACTTGTATATTTTATAATCTAATTTGATAAATTATAAATCGATATGAATATGTATGTACAAATATTTCTACGGTAAAACCATCGTGTATGTTTTGGTAATTGGAGGGTGGGATAGAGGCCACCCACCCACCCTACATATGTATTTAAAACTTAAACTAAAACACTGTTTATATATTTTTTATTTACGTTCGTCTCAATGTTAAAAGTTTTTCTGGGTATTAAACTGCAATCAGTAGATACAGTCAAATTGTATTTGTAGGGTGGATGGGTGTCCTCTAACCCAACCTCCAATGTGTAAAACATACGCCCGGGTTATACACCAAAATACTTCGTTTAAATAAAAGTTTTCAGTTTTTTTTTAATTGTTTACAGCTTAAATTTAAAAATTGTTTCTTTTTTTTTTAAGTTATTAGATTATCACAAATTTAAATAAAAGGATTCGCATGTGTTTTTTGTTAACTATTATTATTATGATCATTTGAGATTAAAAATCAACATTGCAAAATCTATTAAATGATTAGATTATCATTATTAGAGGCAACCCACCCACCCTACACTGTATTTAAAACTAAAATCTGATAAACTGTTTATAATTTTTCACTTACTTTAAATGTTATGGATTTTCTTGCAAATTAAACGGCGGTCCGTAGTTAAAGTTAAGATATATATGTAGGGTGGGTGGGTGGCCTTTAACCCACCTTCCAATCAGTAAAACATACGCGAGGGTTTTACCAAGATATTTATGAACATTTTTGTGTGAATGAAATTTCAGATCCTCTAATTATTTACAACTTTCAATTTTAATTTTGATGTTTAAAATGAGTTAAATTATCGTCAAATTACAAGATTGATTTGCATTTGTTTTTTTTTCTCATTTCCTTAACATAACTGCTGAAATAGTGGTGTGAGTTTACCGAAATATTTGACTTTACAAAATTACAATCACTCTAGAATATGAACTACCACCCAAAACAAATAAACTATGCTTAAACACATATTGAAACACTTACTATGTTTTTACCACAATTAATTTATTGTAATATGGTTTACATATATACAAAAATCACGACTTAAGTTTCGACCTGACTTGATAATGACTGTAACAGGTCGAAACTGATTTTTGTATATTTGTAAATCATATTACAATAAATTAATTGTGGTAAAAACATAGTAAGTGTTTCAATATGTGTTTAAATTTGGATTACCTCCTAGTAACGGTCACAACCATCATGAATTTAAACTATGCTTAGTTTATGTTCAACTAGCTAAGCTTTAGATGTTTACTGGTTGAAGGGTGTGTTAGAGGCCACCCACCCTACATATTTATTTGTAACTTAAAGTAGAACACTGTTTATTTTTTATTTGCGTTCCTGTCAATATTGTGAGTTTTCCTCTAAATTTAACGGCGATCAGTAGTTGAAGTTAAAATGTATATGTAGGGTGGGTGGGTGTTCTCTAACCCAACCTCCAACCACAAAAACATACGCGAGGGTTTTAACAAGATATTTACAAAACTTGTGTTCAAATAAACGTTTTATTTTTTTCATAATCTACCTAAATATTTTAAAAACAGTATTGAAACTAAAGTTTAAAAGTATATGTAGGATGTGTAGGTGGTTACTATTCTACCCTCCAATTACACGACAATCAACAAGGGTTCGCAGTTATATTAATTTGAATTACGCGCATTTTTTAATTAAAATCTTATGCTGATGTTAAAGGGATTTGAGGGTGGGTTAGAGGCCACCCACCCACCCTACATATATATTTAAACTTTAATTACAAACACTGTTTTAAGTTTGTAAAAATTAAAATTGGAACGAAGGTGTCAATATTTTTTTTAAATATTTTAAAAGCAGTGTTGCAATTGGTATTAAAATATATATGAAGGGTGGCTGGATAGCCACTATCCCACCCTACAACTATGTGAATATCAGTAACAGTTCCCTATGGTGAATAGCGAAATACACACAAGATTTTATAATTTAATTTTTTATTTAAATCAATTTCCTAAAAAAAATCATATGATTGTAGCGTACTTATGACCTACTTCAATAAATAATAAGTTCATCTAGTTGTTATTAATTTATTTCTATAATACATAAAATAACCTAACCACACCACCAAACAAATGTTTGTCGTCCTGAAATGGAAATCGAAACATTTTGCAATATGTACAAAATATTTTATATTAATCCTTGTTTTGTGCCCTATGTTTTATAAAAATCTCATGCAGATGTTAAAGAGATCGGAGGGTGGGTTAGAGGCCACCCACCCACCCTACATATATATTTAAACTTCAATTACAAACACTGTTTTAAGTTTGTAAAAATTAAAATTGGAGCAAAGGTGTAAATATTTTTTTTTAATATTTTAAAAGCAGTGTTGTAATTGTAGTTAAAATGTATATCTAGGGTGGGTGGGTGGTCACTATACCACCCTCCAATTATGCGATTATTAATAAGAGTTTTCTTTGGTGAATAGCTAAATAGACGCAAGATTTTATAATTTAATTTTCCATTTAAATCTTAAACAAAAATCATATGATTGTAGCGTACTTATGACCTACTTCAATAAATATTTTTTTATATAGTGTGTTGTTGATTTATTTATTAAATAAATCGATAACCTAACAAACACTCAAGTGTTTTTTTCAGTTGCTGAATTGCAAATTAAAACATATTGCATATTCTGTGCATATATTTTATATAATCCGCATTTTTATGCATTTTTTTAAATTAAAATCTCATGCGGTTGGTAAAGGGACTGGAAAGTGGTATAGTGGCCACCCACCCACCCTACATATACAATGAAATTTTAATTACAAACAGTATTAATTTGCAACAACTATAATTAGTACAAGAATGTGAATATTTTTATTAATATTTTAAAAACAGTATTTTAACTAAAGTTTAAAAGTATATGTAGGGTGGGTGGGTGGCCACTATTCCACCCTCCAATTAGGTGATAATCACAAGGGTTTGCTTTTATCTTAATTTGAATTTCGCGCTTTTTTAAATTAAAATCGTATGCTGACGTTAAAGGGTGGGTTAGAGGACTTAAATCACAAACAATGTTTTAAGTTTGTAAAAATTAAAATTGAAACAAAATATATTATATATATTTTTTAAATATTATTTATATAAATTTTGATTTCTTACATGTTCAACTTTAGAGTATTATATTTCGACCTTCTGGCAAGTAATATCAATTGTTTTTAGTCGTGACTATACAATACACTATTCTATGATGGATTTTATGATTTTTACACAAATTCCTCTTTTAAATAATTTTTAACAATTTATCAGACGAAGGAATGTAATATCTCATTTTTTACATTCAAGTTTTAAATTTTGTCTTTTTACATTTTTGTGCACAAAATAAATTGTTTTTTACTTGTATTCAAAATTAGACTATTTTATAATGTATTTTTGTGATTTATAATTCAATTTTACTTACAGATATTTTTTTTAAAATTGTTAAATCAAAGAATGCATTTTTTGATTTTTCTTACATTCAAGATTTGAGGGCTGTAATTCCATATTTTTACGTGCAGTATCAATTGTTTTTATTTGTAATAGAAACTATACTATTTTATAATATATTTTGTGATTTCTAAGACAATTTCTCTTTTGAATAATTTTTAAAGCATTATCAAAACGAAGAATGCAATTTTTGATTTCTTACAAGTTCAAGTTTAGAATGTTATATTTCGACTTTCTGGCAAGTAATATCAATTGTTTTCACTCGCGATTATAAAATACACTATTTTATAATGGATTTTGTGATTTTTAAATAAATTCCTCTTTCAGATAATTTTTAAAAAATTATCAAACGAAGGAATGTAATATATCATTTTTTACATTCAAGTTTTAAATATTGTCTTTTTACTTTTTTGTGCACAAAATAAATTGTTTTTTACTTGTATTCAAAATTAGACTATTTTGTAATGTATTTTTGTGATTTATAAGTCAATTTTGCTTTTAGATATTTAAAAAAAATGTCAAATCAAATAATGCATTTTTTAATATTTCCCACATTCAACATTTAAGGGCTGTGTTTCCATATTTTTACGTGCAGTATCAATTGTTTTTATTTGTAATGGAAACTAGACTATTTTATAATATATTTTGTTATTTCTAAGACAATTTCCCTTTTGGATAATTTTTAAACAATTATCAAAACGAAGAATGCAATTTTTGATTTCTTACATTTTCAAGTTTAAAGTGTTATATTTCAACCTACAGGCAAGTAATATCAATTGTTTTCACTCGCGATTATAAAATACACTATTTTATGATGGATTTTGTGATTTTTAAATAAATTCCTCTTTCAGATAATTTTTAAAAATTTATCAATCCAAGGAATGTAATATATTATTTTTTACGTTCAAGTTTTAAGTTTTGTCTTTCTATATTTTTGTGCATAAAATTAATTGTTTTTTGACTTTGTATTCAAAACTAAACTATTTTGTAATGTATTTTAGTGATTTACAAGTCAATTTTACTTACAGATATTTAAAAAAAAAATGTTAAATCGAAGAATGCATTTTTTTATTTTTCTCACATTCAAGATTTAAGGGCTGTGTTTTCATATTTTGATGTGTAGTATCAATTGTTTTTATGTTCAATAAAAAATAAGCTATTTTGTGATATATTTTGTGATTTCTAAGACAATTTCTCTTTTGAATAATTTTTAAAGCATTATCAAAACGAAGAATGCAATTTTTGATTTCTTACATATTCAAGTTTATAGTGTTATATTTCGACCTACAGGCAAGTAATATCAATTGTTTTTACTCGTGATTATAAAATACACTTTTTTATGATGAATTTTGTGATTTTTAAATAAATTCCTCTTTCAGATAATTTTTAAAAAATTATCAAAGGAAGGAGTGTAATATCTCATTTATTACGTTCAAGATTTAAGTTTAGTCTTTCTACATTTTCGTGCATAAAATCAATTGTTTTTTACTTGTATTCAAAATTAAACAATTTTGTAAGTCAATTTTACTTTTAGATATTTAAAAATAAATTGTTAAATCAAAGAATGCATTTTTTGATTTTTCTCACATTCAAGATTTAAAGGCGATGTTTTCATATTTTGGCGTGCAGTATCAATTGTTTTTATTTGTAATAAAAAAATTAGCTATTTTAACATATATTTTGTAATTTTTAAGTCAATTTCTGTTCTGAATAATTTTTAAAGTATTATCAAAACGAAGAATGCAATTTTTGATTTCTGTTACGTTCAAGTTTTGAGTGATATATTTCGACCTTTTGGCAAGTAACATCAATTGTTTTCGCTAGTTATGTAAAAAAAAAAACTATTTTATTATGGATTTTGTGATTTATAAATACGTTCCTCGTTCAGATAATTTATAAAAATTTATCAAACGAAGAAATGCGATTTCTCATGTTTTACGTTTAAATTCTAATTGTTGTCCTTCCACATATTGGTGCGTAATATCAATTGTTTTTTTTTACTTGTATTCAAAAAGTAGACTTCTTTGTGATGTATTTTGTGATTTTTAAATCGATTTCTCTTATCTATTTAGATTCAAAGTCTGTCCACACATCATGCATCAAATTTTTTACTAATTTACTCACTCAAAACTTTTACCTTTTTCATTTCTTTTTTATTCAAAAAGTTTTGTAATTAATTTTACTTCAAACCGCGAGACGATCAGTAATTGAAATTTCAATGTATATGTAGGGTGGGTGGGTGGCGCCTATCCCACCCTCCAATCAGTAAAACATCATCAAAAATTATTTAAAAAATGTATACAAATAAATCTCTAAAAATTGCAATTATTTTAAGTTTATTTATGTTTTGCAACTTTTAATTAAAACCCTCGCGTATGTTTCACTTGTTGGAGGGTGGGAGGAGACTGCTGAATTCGTGTTTTGACATAATAAAATCTATTGGATTATTACAAAATCGACCTTCGGTTATTTTTTCTCTACAACTTCCTTTGTCTTGACGCCGTTCAAACTTTTAACCATACGAATTTAGACAACGACTTGGAGTGATGTAAACAAGGCCCTGCGACCATTGTTGCAATTTTGGCAATCGATCAAACTGAATAATATTGATATTAGTTAGCGCATTCCACCGCCCATGCCAAGTGTTACTCGATCCGCTCAAACACGAGCTCATCCCTAATTCGGGGACCCGCAACCCTTACCATTCCTCGTCGGAGGTGCAAGAAGTCGCCCCGCCGGCGTAATGGTCGTACTTGTTGTTGCTGCACTTACAGCACTTGCTAACTTTAGTACCCATCCGTCTTCCGCAGGCGAACGACCCTCGAGTTTACCTCATGACAACCGGCATGAAGAGGAGTTGTTCCAGGCGTTGTGCGCGTATGTGTACGCATATATTTATAGAATTAAAGTTTGGTGTTTATTATTTTACTGACCCAATTTCTAAATATCCGCGATTTAAATGAATAAATTTCTACTTTAGAAAAAATATATTAGGGACACGCCAAAAAAACAGTATGGCGTCGACCTATTTAGTATTTCCTTTTGTTTATTCCCACACTGTTACAGTTAAATCCGCACTTTTATTAATTTACTACAAATCCAATAAATTTATACGCGTGTGTCTGCACGATGCAGTGTAATTCTGGAGAACGACGCGCACCAACTGAATATTTCTGGAGTTCTGGAGATTCCTGGAGTCTGTTCGGGACGACACACTTGAATGATGGCGGGCGCCGTTCGGAAACGGAAACGGTAGGGTTATAAATTTCGAAAAGGAAAAATTAAAAAGTCCGGACACTCGCGGGCCACCGAAACGACTGGTCGTTTATCGACGTCCCGACGTCGCAGTCTCGGGATTATTTTTACACAAACCGCCTGCGAAAAGAGCGTCATTACTACATTTGCGGACGCAATCGCGACCTGGCCCCATGGACCAATGTCAACAGAGCCATTCGAAAAACATATTTCTATCAAAAAGTGCTCCGAATGTTTGTTTTTGTATGCTGGAGTTTTGTAGCTTTTACCTCAGATTTTGATGTTTTCATTGAAAACTAAATTTAGATTGAGAGGTTGTTACAATTTAATTCGTAACAAAAACTATAGGGTTGAGTCTTATGTCACTTCGGCTTTTTACTTCAATAATTAAAGCCAAATTTTGGTAGAAAGAAATAATTTTATTCGCCATTTTGCCATATTTTGGGTAACACCTTGATACCACGCTCAAAGAATTTCTGGACCTTTCAGCAAAAAAATGAAGCAAGTTCTGTTTTACACCACTGTCTGAATTGAGTTGTTTACCATTCAAAGAGTTCAAAAACTATAATAAGTTGGAGTTTTTAAAAAAATATTTTCACTATGTGTCAATTGATTTTTAATTAATTGAAAAGCAAAAAAATTTAGTAACTATTCAAAAATCTCCTCACTAAATAGATTTAATTTTTAGGACAAACTAGAATGACGTTAACGTTTTTTTTTTAATTTTATGTATGTAAAATTGAATGTTTCATTTGCAATGAAAAAATAAAATTTTCTAGTGATAATTTTTAAATCTACAGACCAATATTTCTATTTTAAGGTTATGATAATCTGTAGTGAGATAGGAGCGTTTTTATATTTTCACTATTAATTGAGTTGTAGTTTTTAAAAAGCAAAAGTTTTCTAGTGACCATTCAAAAATCTTGTGACCAGTTAATTTGAATTTTTAGGTAATGATAAACTGGAAAACTTTAAAAAGAAAACAAAATTTTCTAGTGACTATTTCAAAATCTATAGACCAATAACTTCTTTTTGTTTTAGGGTAATAATAAACTTTAATAAGTTGGACTTTAAAAAAAAATATTTTCACTATGTATCAATTGATTTTTAATTTAAGAAAAAGCACAATTTCCTAGTGACTATTCAAAAATCTAAAGATTAATTAATTTTAATTTGTAGGTTATGACAAAAGTATTTTTCAAATTTTATGTATGTGGCACGTTATTATTTTTATGTTTTTCATTTCTAAATAAAATTATAGTGACTATTTTAAAATCTAGAGACCATTCCTTTCATTTTGAGGTTATGATAAACTATAATGAGGTTGGAGTGTTTTTTATATATTTTCACTATGTGTTCATTTATTTTTAATTTAATAAATTAATTTTTCTAGTGACTATTCCAAAATACAGTGACTTTTGCCTTAAAGTGATGATAAACTATAATAAGCTAGAGTTTCTCGTATCAATTGATTTTTAATTAAAAGAAAAACAACATTTTCTAGTGGCTATTAAAAACTCTAAAAATTTTAACATTACGACAAGCTGAAACGATGTAAAAATACTTTTCAAATTGTATGTATCAACATTTTCTAGTGACTATTTTAAAATCTAGTAACAAATTTCTTCCTTTTGTTTTTAAGTTTATGATAAACTATAATAAGTTGGAGTCTATTTTTAAATTATATCACAATGTATCAATTGATTTTTAATTAATTAAAAATCAAAATTTTCTAGTGACTATTCCAAAATCTAGTGACTAATTAATTTTTTTTATTTTTTGAGTGAAATGATGTAAACGTATTTTCCAAATTTAGTGTACGCAGCATTTGTTTTTCTTTCATTTCCAAAAAAAAACTACCTTTTACTAGTCACCATTTTAAATTCTAGAGAACAATAACTTTTTTTTTAATTTTAATATTATTTTATTATAAGCTTTAATAAATTGGAGTTTTTTTAATAAATATTTTAACGTATTTTTTTATGTATCACTTGATTTTGAGTTAAAAAAAATTTACTGACTTATGACATCTAGTAACTAATTACTTTTTATTTTTAGGTTATGACAAACTGGAATAATGTGAAAATATTTTTCAAATTTTATTTCCATAAAAAGGACAAAATTTTATGGTGACCATTTCAAAATCTAGTGACTAACAAATTTTTATTTTTACATTATGTCAAACCGGAATGACGTAAAAGTATTTATCAAATTGTATATATTTGGCATTTGTTTTTTTATTTCATTTCCGAAATAAAAACAAAATTTTCTACTGATCATTTTAAAATCTAGAGACCAATTAGTTTTTTTTGATTTAAGGTTATGATAAGCTATAATAAATTCAAGTTTTTTTATATTTTAAGTATATATCAATTGATTTTTAAATATTAAAAAAAAAACAAAAAAAAATTCTAGTGATTATTCCAAAATGACTAATTAATTTTTATTTTTAAGTTATGACAAACTTGAATGATGTAAAAGTATTTTTCAAATATGTGGAATTTGTTTTTTTGTTTCATTTTCAAAAAACAATATTTTCTAGTGACCATTTCAAAATCTAGGAAAGCAATTAATTCCTTTGGTTTTTAGTTTTAAGGTTTTGATAAACTATAATAAGTTTGAAAAAAAAATATTCTAGTGTCTATTACAAAATCTAGTGACAAAATAATTTTTAATTATTGTGTAATAAAAGTGATACTAAATAATAAATTATAGTGATTATTCCAAAATGACTAATTAATTTTTATTTTTAAGTTATGACAAACTTGAATGATGTAAAAGTATTTATCAAACATGTGGAATTTGTTTTTTTTTTTTCATTTTCAAAAAACAATATTTTCTAGTGACCATTTCAAAATCTAGGAAAGCAATTAATTCTTTTGGTTTTTAGTTTTAAGGTTTTGATAAACTATAATAAGTTTAAAAAAAAACAATTTTCTAGTGTCTATTACAAAATCTAGTGACAAAATAATTTTTAATTATTGTGTAATAAAAGTGATACTAAATAATAATTTTTATTTTTACTTTATGACAAATTGGAACGATGTAAAAGTATTTTTGTATTTATGTATCATTTGTTTTTCCTAACATTTACAAAATAACAAAATTTTTTAGTGACCATTTTAAAATCTAGAGATATTTGTTTTAAGACTATAATAAACTGTAATAGTTAAAGTTTTTCATATTTTCACTATGTTGAAATTGTTTTTTAATTTTAAAAAAGCTCTTTTAGCAAATTTGATTAATTAATTTCAATCTTTTTAATTTCCAAAAAACAAAATTTTGTAGTAACTATTTTAAAATCTAGAGACAAGCTTTTCTACTTTAAGGTTATGAAGAACTGTACCGAGGTATGCTCGTGTTTATAAAATATTTTTCCTATCTATCAATTGACTATTAATTTTAAATAAAAAAACCAAATTTCCTAGTGACTAAAGAATTGAGTGGCTAATTAATTTTTATTCTTAGGTTAAGATAAACTAGAATTATGTAAAAGTATATTTAAAATTTTACGTATGTTTGTTTTCCTTTTTCCTATTCCAAAAAAAGCAATACTTTATAGTGACAGTTTCACAATCTAGAGCCCAATCACTTTTTTTAAGGTTATGATAAACTATAATAAATATTACAAACTACAATTATATAAAAATATTTTCGAGTTTTATATATGTAGCATTTGTTTTTTTTTTTAATTCCAAAAAAACAAAATTTTACCATTTCAAAATCTTGAAACCAAATACTTATTTTAGTTTTAAGGTTATTTTAAATTATAGTAAGTCAAAGTTTTTTAAAAATATTTTCACTGTGTATCAAATGAATTTTAATCTCAAATAAAAACCAAATTTTCTAGTGACTATACGAAAATCAAGCGATTAAATAATTTTTATTTTTAGGTTATGAAAAACTGGAATAACGCAAAAGTATTTTTTAAATTTTATGTATGTGTCATTTGTTTTTTTCTCATTTCCAAACAAAAAAATATAGTGAGCATTTCAAAATCTAGAGACCGTTTCTTTTATTTTCAGGTTATGATAAACTATAATGAGGTACGATTGTTTTTTAATATTTTCACTATATATCATTTTTAATTATAAATAAAAACCAAATTTTCTAGCCATTATTCCAAAATCATTTCTATTTTTCATTTTAGGTTATAACAAACAGTAATGACGTAACATTATTTTTTATAGTTGAAATATAAAGTAATTGATTTTTTTAATTTCCAAAAAAAAAAACTAAAGTTTCTAGTGACTATTTTAAAATTTAGTGACATGCTCATTTTTTGAATAAAATAAAAGTATTTTTTATACTTTAGAATTGATTTTTTCATTTACAAAAAAACTAACTAAATTTTCTAGTCTCATTCAAAATCTAGTGATAATTTATTGTGAAGATATGACAAACTTGACATAGGAGTATTGTTTATACATAAAGTATGTAGCAATTCTCATTTTCATTCCTAAATAAAGACTAAATTTTCTAGTGACTCATCCAGAATCTAGTGAAAATCTCACTTTTATTTTTAATATATAACAAACAAAAAAGATAGGAAGTCGTAAAGTATTTTTTATTCTTCTAGTATGTAGCAATTGATTTTTTTAATTCCAAAAATCTAACTAACTTACAAACCTAGTGATTTAATCATTTTTATTTTTAGGATACGTCAAACTAAAATGAATTACTCTTCATACTTCAAGTATAAAGCAATGTTTTTTTTTGTAATTTCCAAAACTAAACTAACTTTTCTGGTGACTCATCCAAAATCTAGTGACAATTTTAATTTTTTTTTATTTTTAAGATATGACAAGCAAAAATGAAGTAAAAGCATTTTTAACCTTCAAGTATGTAGCAATTGAATTTTTCAATTCCAAAAAGAAAAACAAATTTTCTAGTCACTATTCCAAAATTTATTAACCAATTTTTAAATTTCATTTCCAAAAAAATATAATTCTATAGAGACCACTTCAAAATCTAGAGACCTTGTCTTTTATTTTCAGGTTAAACTATTATGTTTGTTTAATATTTTTATTATGTATCAAAGTTGACTTTTTATTTTAAAAAAAACTTTATAAAAAATCTTGGGAGTAATTAATTTTTATTTATTTAAGTTATGAGAAACTTGAAAGACGTAAAAGTATTTTTCAAATTTCGTAACATTTGTTTTTTTTTCTCTTCCAAAATAAAACAAAATTTTCTAGTGACTATTCCAGAGTTTCGTGTTTAACTCTAACTCTATTTTCAGATTATATTTTATTAGTTTTTATAGTTTAAGTATGTAACAATTGTTTTTCTTTTCATGTCCAACAAAAGCTAAATTTTTTAGTAAGTATTTAAAAATTTAGTCACAAACTCATTTTTGAATGACGTAAAAGTAAAATAATAGAGGTCTTTAAAAATTTGACCTAAATGTGCCAGAAATGGCAAAAATATTGCCTCAGATGCTACAATTGCCTCATCAGCAGCTGATAAGTGTATTGGGTCAAGTGGAAGAACACGAGAAACTGTGAACTCCGCCTTCAGGATCTATGCTCAAAATTTCAAAGTGATTTAATATGTATGTATGTATTTTTGTGTTATTCTTTTAAATAGATCTTGTAAAGTAAATAAATAAATAAATAAATAACTCACTTTCATGTTTAGGTTATGACAAACTGAAGTGAATTGAAAATTGTTTTTTATAGATTAAGTATGTGTCAATTGTTTTTTTTATTAAAATCAAAAATTTAACTTTTCTAGTGAATGATTCAAAATCTAGTGACAATCTTATTTTCATTTTGACAAACTGTAATGACGTAAAAGTAATACTTCATGTATGTAGCAATGATTTTTTTATTTCCAAAAAACCTAATTTTACTAGTGACTCATCGAACTTCTAGTGACAATCTCATTTGTATTTTTAAAATACAATATACTTAAGTGACATAAAATATTTTTTATACTTCCAGTTCGTAGCAATTGATATTTTCATTTCCAAAAATAAACTAATTTTCTAGTGACTCATCCAAAACTCTAGTGACAATCATTTTTAGTTTTAAGATATGAAAAACTGGGAAGACGTAGAAGTACTTTTTATTTTTATGTATCA
Organism: Ontholestes murinus; assembly: GCA_963969525.1. Taxonomy (NCBI): domain Eukaryota; kingdom Metazoa; phylum Arthropoda; class Insecta; order Coleoptera; family Staphylinidae; genus Ontholestes; species Ontholestes murinus. The sequence continues at coordinate 76,558,145 of OZ018391.1, forward strand.
ATTGATTTTTTCATTTACAAAAAACTAACTTTTCTAGCGACTGATCTAAAATCTAGTGACAATCTCATTTTTATTTTTAAGATATGACAAACTAGATTGACGTTTAAATATCTTTCATACATCAAGTAATTAGCAATTGATTTTTTCATTTCCAAAAAAAGCTAAATTTCCTAGTGACTCATCCAAAATTTAGTGACAACCTCATTCTTATTTTTTTTTAATATGACAATCTTAAATTACATAAAAGTATTATACTTCAAGTAATTGATATTTTGATTTCCAAAAATAAAAATAAAATTGCTAGTGACAATTTCGTTTCTAATTTTAAAATATGACAAACTGGAATGACGTAAAAGTAATTTTTAAACTTTAAGTATATGTCAATTGAATTTTTTCTTAAATAAGTAATTGCGGAGGCTTTCACTTCGTGATACATTTTGATAATTCAAAATAAATAAACAATTAACTTTGTTGGTATCACTTTTTATTTACACTAGTAACTGTGATACCAACAAAGTTAATTGTTTATTTATTTTAAATTTTTTTCATTTCCAAAAAACTAAATTTTCTAGTAACTATTTAAAAATGTAGTAACTAACGCATTTTTATTTTTAGGTTATATCAAACTGGAATGACGTAAATATATTTTGTATACTTAAAATATGTATATTTTTTTTTCTTTCATTACAAAAAAATATAATTTCTTTAGTGACTAATACACAATTTAGTAACTTTTAAAACTATCAAATAATAACGGCTGTAACAATGGTTTTCTAACAAATAAATTAAAAAAATTTAATTTAAAACCCGTATGTGTTACAAATGGTTTTCCTTCTGATTCATGAAATTAAAATCTCAATTTTTATAGTAATTCTAAAATTATCTTGATCATATTTTTTAACCAAATAATTTATCAATCCTAGTTTAACTTTTGAACCAAATTTTTAACACTTACAATCGATTAATTTTCTTTATGTTGACTGTCATAGACACAATGTGTAAAATGTGTATTATTAAACTTGATTTGAAAGTTAAACGAAGATTAATTATGTTTCCTCCTTTCTCTCCTACTGTAATCATTCTTCGCAAATATTAAAAAGAAAAGTTGGTTAATTCAATTGTTTCGTGTATTTTTAAACAGCCGCCTTATGCAACGGTCGTTGTTTTTAGTAAATAACTCCGTCTATATCTATGTGGACGTGGGCGTGTGCCAATGCGTCCGCCCACGCCGATAACGACGTCACGGAAAAACTCGCGGATTTTCCGACGGTGCGAATCAAAAATAAATTAGCGATCGGAATTCTGCACGAAATTAGTGTGTTTACGTGCTGCCAGAAATTCATATTGACACTTTAACGTTTAGGCGATGATTGTCGAGATATAAACGCTGACATAAATATTGTAATCATAAAGACGTTACTATTCCGTTAATAAAATTGATGATGTGTAAAATGAATTTAAATGTCAAAAAGAGAATTAAATGCGTTAGGAATTTTTAATACATTCAAATATAATATACAAAGTGTGTATGTACAGTGGTTATAATGGTTTAGAAGAGATAGAGTTTTAGTTTCCAAAAAAATTCAACATTAATTCTGTTACAGCAATATTTTTTTTGCTTTCATTGCTTTTTACAAGAACTCAGCGTTTGTAAAACGTTTCATTCTACCACCATTCTGTAGATAAGTGAAATGAGCGTAGCAGCAACTACAGCATTTCCAATTGCTCTGTTATCTGTTGCTTCAGTTTACGTAAAGACATCTTTCGTATATATCAGCCATTTCTCTGTACTCAAAATTTATATAGAGAATATTTGTTAAAAATGTTGACAATTTTTTATTTCTTAACATTGACATAAAACGTCATCGTAAATAGTCTCATACCATATGCTCATTTGGTATGAGACTATTTACGATGACGTTTTATGTCAATGTTAAGAAATAAAAAATTGTAATGGCTAAAATGTTATCAAAATAGTTACAATCTACTGCTGGTGAGGATACCATTATCTAGTATTATGGATCTGAGTGGAAGAACACTACGTGAACTCCTCCTGCATGTTTCCTGCTCTAAATTGTTAAGTAGTTTTTATATTTATATAAATTGTTAGAATATTACTTTAAGTGGACATGTAAAACAAAATAAATAAATAATAAAATATGTAATCTCTTAAATTTTAGTTATTTATAAATTTAAAAATATACCTAAAGAATAATTCAAATTGCAACTAAGAAGTTGTTAGTCCAACGCTCTACAATTTGGGGTTATTTAGGCACACTGTTGAGCGTCGAATTAGTTTAATATTCTTACCAGTAACGAAGAACCTACCAAATGATTTCAATATCCGGATATATCTCCACCAATTCAGCACTGAGCGTCACGTCCTTTCCTTCTTCCGATGTTAAACACTGCGACCCATCGTCCCTGAACCGTGGAAGCAAAGGGCCGCCTGAAAAATATTATATTTGTTTATTACTTACGTACAAATTAGTACACTAAGAAAATTAAGTAATTAATTCGTGCGCCTTTTAAATATAAAGATTAAAGGTTTGACTATTCCTACATATATTTTTTACATCAACTACGGGAGGTATTTTAATTTACAAAGAAACGGTTATTTATAAAGTCAATTGAAATTAAACATTATGCTTATATAATCTGGTTAATTAATAAATTATGATTCGATTTCATTCTAAGTGAATATTAATACAGTTTCAACCCTCGCGTATGTTTTACTGATTGGAGGGTGGGTTAGAGGCCACCCACCCACCCTACATATGCACTTTTATTTCAGTCACTATCGGCTTTTTAGTTTCCTCAGAACGATAATCAAATTAGTATGGAAGTATTTTGGAAACTACAAATTGTATACTAGTTTAAAGTTAAATATATTTGTAGGGTGGGTGGGTTTCCCCTATCGCACCCTCCAATTATTTCTAGAGTGGATGGGTCGCCCTTATCATACCCTTCAAATATTTCGACATTAACGAGTTTTTCTCAGAAAAGAAATAAAATGTATGAAAGTGATTATTCAGGAATTATAAAATGAAACGTTTTTTTTATTATTTGAAATTAATACAGTAACATACTTGCGTATATTTTTGTAATAATAGGGTGGATAGAGGCCACCCGTCCACCCTACATATACATTTTTATTTTAATCACTGTCAGAGTTTAAGTTTTCTAAAAACTATAACAGAATTGGTGTTGAAGAATTTTGGGAACTAAAACTCTATGCTTGCTTAAATTTTAATATATTTGAGGGTGGGTGGCCACTTTCCAATTATTTTAATATAAACGATTGTTTCTCATGGAAATATGAATGCAAAAGTTTATTCACAGAATTAACCAGAGAAATGTTTCCTTATTGATAAAAATTAATTCAATAAAACCCTCGTGGATATTTTAGTGACTGGAGAGTCAATAGAGGCCACCCACCCACCCTACATATTTAATTTTATTTCAATCACTCTCAGACTTTTAGTATCCTGAAAACTTTTACAGAATGAGTGTTGAAGTTCTTGAAAACTAAAAGCTGTATTCTTGTTGAAATATTATGCGAATATAGGGTGGGTGGGTGGCCACTATCCCATCTTCCAATTATTTTAATATAAACGAGTGCTTCTCATAAAAATTTGAATGTAGAAGAATATTCACGGAATTAAACCCAGAAATGTTTCCTTATTGATAGAAATTAATTCATTAAAACCCTCGCATATATTTTTGTAATTGGAGAGTGGATAGAGGACACCCACCCACCCTACATATTCAAGTTTACTTTAATCACTCTCAGACTTTTAGTAACCTGAAAACATTTACAGAATTGTCGTTGAAGTTTTTGGGAACTAAACGCTGTATTCTATTTGAAATTGTATGTATATGTAGGGTGGGTGGGTGGCCACTATCCCACCCTCCAATTATTTCATTATAAGCGTGTATTTCTTAGGAAAATTTGTTTGCAAACGAATAGTTAGGGAATTTAAAAAAATAATACATTTTCTTATGAATAGAAATTGATTCAATACAACCTTCTCGTATATTTTAGTGATTGGAGGGTGGATAGAGGCCACCCACCCACCCTACATATTTAAGTCTACTTCAATCACACTCAGACTTTTAATAATCTGAAAACATTTATAGAATGAGTGTTGAAGTTTTTGTGAACTAAAAGCTGTATTCTAGTTGAAATTTCGTGTATATGTAGGGTGGGTGGGTGTCGACTATCCCACCCTCCAATTATTTCATTATAAACCAGTGTTTCTCATGAAAATCTGAATGGAAAGGAATTTTCATGCAATTAAACCAAGAAATGTTTCCTTATTGATAAAAATCAATTCAATAAGACCCTCGCGTAAATTTTAGTGATTGGAGGGTGGACAGAGGGGACCCACCCACCCTACATATTCCTCTATGACTTCTAGTTTCCCGAAAACAGCAAAATAATTGGTGTTGACTTTTTGTGAACTAAAAACTGTATTCTAGCTTAAATTTTAATGTTTTTGTAGGGCGGGTGGGTGGTCACTATTCCACCCTCCAATTATTTTACCATAAACGAGTGATTTTCAGGACAAAATATGAATGGAAGAAAATATTCAAGGAATAAGAAGAATAAACTTGTTCCCTAATTAAAATTGATTTATTAACATTTTTACATATGTTTTAAAAATTAGAGGGTGCGTTAGAGGCCACCCACCCTACATTTACATGTTAATTTTAATCACTATTAGAATTTTAGTTCCGTGAAAACGATAATAGAATTAGTGTTGGGGATTTTTGGAACTAAAAGCTGTATTTTAAAAAATTTAATACATTTGTAGCGTGGGTGGGTGGCCACTATCCCACCCTAAAAATATTTATTATTATAAACGGGTATTTCTCTTGAAAACCTGAATGAAAAAGAATTTTCATGGAATTAAACCAAGAAATGTTTCCTTATTGAATGAAATCTTTTCAATGAAACACTCGTGTATATTTTAGTCATTGGAGGGTGGATAGAGGCCACCCACCCACCCTACATATTTAAATTTATTTAAATTACACTTAGACTTTTAGTATCCTGAAAACATTTATAGAATCAGTGTGGAAGTTTTTGGAAACAAAAAGCTGCATTCTAGTTTAAATTTTATGTATATGTAGGGTGGGTGGGTGGCCTCTATCCCACCCTCCAATTATTTCATTATAAGCGAGTGTTTCTCAGGAAAATTTGAATGGAAAAGAATTTTCAAGAAATTAAACCCAGAAATGTTTCCTTATTGGTAGAAATTAATTCAATAAAACCCTATTATATATTTTAGTGATTGGAGGGTAGATAGAGGCCACCCACCCACCCTACATATATAAGTTTATTTCAATCATTCTCAGCCTTTTAGTATCTTGAAAACATTTACAAAATTAGTGTTGAAATTTTTTGAACTAAAAGCTGTATTCTAGTTGAAATTTCGTTTATATGTAGGGTGGGTGGGTGGCCACCATCCCACCCTTATATTATTTATTATTATAAACGAGTGTTCCTCGTGAAAATCTAAATGTAAAAGAATTTTCATGGGATTTAACAAAGAAATGTTTCCTTATTGATAGAAATTAATTCAATAAAACCGTCGCGTGTATTTTAGTGATTGGAGGGTGGTTAGAGGCCACTCACCCACCCTACATATATTGTTTTACTTCAATCACTCTCAGACTTTTAGTATCCTGAAAACTTTTACAGAATGAATGTTGAAGTTCTTGGAAACTAAAAGCTGTACTCTAGTTGAAATTGTATGAATATGTAGGATGGGTGGGTGGCCACTATCCCACCCTTAAATTATTTATTATTATAAACGAGTGTTTGTCATGAAGATCTGAATGGAAAATAATTTTCATAGGATTTAACAAAGAAATGTTTCCTTATTGATAAAAATTAATTCAATAAAACCGTCGCGTATATTTTAGTGATTGGAGGGTGGATATAGGCCACCCACCCACCCTACATATTTTGTTCTACTTCAATCACTCTCAGACTTTTAGTATCCTAAAAACATTTACAAAATGAGTATTGAAATTTTGAGAACTAAAAGCAGTATTTTAGTTGAAATTTCGTGTATATGTAGGATGGGTGGGTGGCGACTATCCCATCCTCCAATTATTTCATTATAAACGAGCATTTCTCATGAAAATATGATTGGAAAAATAATATTCATGAAATTATACCATGAAATGTTTTCTTATTGATTTAAATCATTTCAGTAAAACCCTCGCGTATATTTTAGTGACTAGAAGGTGGATAAAGGCCACCCACCCACCCTACATATTTTGTTTTACTTTAATCACTCTCAGACATTTAGTATCCTGAAAATATTTACAGAATGTGTATTGAAGTTCTTGGAAACTAAAAGCTGTATTCTAGTTTAAATTTTATGTATATGTAGGGTGGGTGGGTGGCCACTATCCTACCCTCTAATTATTTTAATATAAACAAGTGTTTCCCTTGAAAATATGAATGAAAAAGAATATTCGCGGAATTAAACTGAGAAATGTTTCCTTATTGATAGAAATTAATTCAATAGAGCCCTTGCGTATATTTTAGTGATTGGAGGGTGGATAGAGGCCACCCACCCACCCTACATATGTTGTTTTACTTTAATCATTTTCAGACTTTTAGTATCCTGAAAATATTTACAGAATGAGTGTTTAAACTTTTTGGAAATTAAAGCTGTATTCTAGTTAAAATTGTATGTATATGTAGGGTGGGTGGGTGTCCACTATCCCACCATCCAATTATTTTAATATAAACGAGTGTTTCTCAGGAAAATTTGTTTAGAAGCGAATAATTACGGAATTTAAAAAAATAAACGTTCCTTTATTAATAAAATTTGATTTAGTGTAACCCTCTCGTAAATTTTAGTGATTGGAGGGTGGATAGAGGTCACCCACCCACCCTACATATTCATGTTTATTACAATCACTCTCCGACTTCCAGTTTCCTGAAAACAGCAAAAGAATTTCTTGTTTTTTGTGAACTGTATTCAAGCTTAAATTTTAATGTTTTCGTAGGGCGGGTGGGTGGCCACTATCCCACCCTCTAATAATTTTAGTATAAATCATTGTTTCTCTTGAAAATATGAATGAAAGAGAATATTCAAAAAATAAAAAATAAACTTTCTTGTTTGTTAAAATTGATTTAATAACATTTTTACTTATGTTTTAAAGATCGAAGAGTGAGTCAAAAGCCACCCACCTTACATATACAGGGTCCTGCAACAGTGCGTCAAGCTTTCCTAGCGCCTTTCTCGTAAGAGATAGAAAAAAATGTTTCATATAAAAATTTATTGAATTAAAAATCTCTATGGCGTAAAATTATTTTCAAATATACAGGGTGTCCCAATTTTGCGGTATAACAAAAGCAAAATTTTTTTTAAATGGAACACACTGTATATTTTTTCATTTTCTAATTTGAATAATATTTTATAACTTGAACCTTTTTTTGGTTTTTAATTTCGATGTGGCATTTCCAAGTTATTGACATTTTTCTGAAAAAAATGTAAAAAGCGGAGGTTCACAAAAAAAATTATTCTGATGTTCTATTTAAAATTTAAGAAATTTTCTTTTTCCTATGGTTGGTCATAACTACTGTTTATGTACCAGTGTTAAAAATTTTCACTTTTGAGGAACCCTGCCTTTGTATCAGACACGCCATTTTCTAAAATTTCAAATTGTCGTAACTCTTTTTTTTAAATGGAATCTTATATTTTTTTAAATTTTATATTATTCTGCATCTAATTTCCTACAAAAAATATTAAGCATATCCTATACCTAGAAGTGATATTTTTCAAGATATAAAAGAATTTATATTTCAAACGGTTCTTGAATACGAATTTGTTTTTGAATAGATAGCCATGACTGAAAAAATGCATCTGTCAATTAAAAAAATAGTTTGACATGTAAATGGGAGGTGTAAATTACAAAAAACAAAAGAAGAAAGCCTATCATCAACGAGGAACCGAAAAGACATTGCTGAAGGAACTGGCATAAGCGAGAGGTCAGTACAAAGCATTCTGAAGAAAAATCGATATCAAGCATATGATATTCAGTGCTATTGGTGATTCCTTATAAACAATTTTAGGTTTTGTTAGATCCGGAGATCTAGCAGGTCATTTGGTGGGTCCATTCCTACCAATCCACTGGTTGGGAAAAATGAAATGCCCTCACGTCTTGTGAAAATTGGGCAGGTGCTCCGTCTTGTTAAAACCACAACCTGTTTCTTGTTAGTTAGGGTACATTAGCTAACGTTCCGGGTAATTCAATTTGCAAGAAGTACAAATACATAGACCTACTGAGATGGCCCTCGAAGAATGTTGACCTACAACATGGTTTCCAAAAATTCCGCCCCAGACATTCGATGCTGATGATCAACTTGTCTCATAACATGCGGATTATCAGTTAAATAATAGTGAAAATTGTACCTATTGACAGATCCGTTGTTATGGGATGACGCCTCATCCGTGAATAAAATATATTTGAAAAACGCTAGATCCTCCTGTATTTTCTGTCTTCCTCAGAAACAAAATTCGGAACGAAATTAAAAATCAGTATTACTCAGTTCTTGATGTAGCTGAATATGATATGCTTGATATCGATTTTTCTTCAGAATGCTTTGTACTGACCTCTCGCTTATGCCAGTTCCTTCACCAATGTCTTTTTGGTTCCTCGTTGATGATATGCTTTATTCTTTTGTTTTTTGTAATTCACACCTCCCATTTACATGTCAAACTAATTGTTTAATTGACAGATGCATTTGTTTCAGTCATGGCTATCTATTCAAAAACAAATTCGCATTCAAGGACTGTCTGAAATATAAATTCTTTTATATCTTGAAAAATATCACTTTTAGGTATAGGGTATGCTTAATAGTTTTTGTAGAAAATTAGATGTAGAATAATATAAAATTTAAAAAAATATATGATTCCATTTAAAAAAAAAGAGTTACGACAATTTGAAATTTTAGAAAATGGCGTGTCTGATACAAAGGCAGGGTTCCTCAAAAGTGAAAATTTTTAACACTGGTACATAAACAGTACTTATGAACAACCATAGGAAAGAGGAAATTTCTTAAATTTTAAATAAAACATCAGAATAATTTTTTTTGTGAACCTCCGCTTTTTACATTTTTTTCAGAAAAACGTTAATAACTCGGAAATGCCACATCGAAATTAAAAACCAAAACAAGGTTCAAGTAATAAAATATTATCCAAATTAGAAAATGAAAAAATATACAGGGTGTTCCATTTAAAAAAATGTTTGCTTTTGTTATACCGCAAAATTGGGACACCCTGTATATTTGAAAATAATTTTACGGCATAGAGATTTTTAAATCAATAAATTTTCATACGAAACATTTTTTTCTATCTCTCACGAGAAAGGCAATAGGAAAGCCCGACGCACTGTTGCAGGACCCTGTACATATTAATTTTAATCACTATTAGACTTTTAGTTTCCTGAAAACGATAACATAATTGGTGTTGTAGTTTTTTAGAACTACAAACTGTGTTTCAGCTTAAATTTTAATACATTTGTAGGGTGGGTGGATGGCCTCTATCCCACCCTCCAATTATTTCATTATAAGCGAGTGTTTCTCAGGAAAATTTGAATGGAAAAGAATTTTCAAGAAATTAAACTCAGAAATGTTTCCTTATTGGTAGAAATTAATTCAATAAAACCCTCTTATACATTTTAGTGATTGGAGGGTAGATAGAGGCCACCCACCCACTCTACATATATAAGTTTATTTCAATCACTCTCAGCCTTTTAGTATCTTGAAAACATTTACAAAATGAGTGCTGAAATTTTGGGAACTAAAAGCTGTATTCTAGTTGAAGTTTCGTGTAGGGTGGGTGAGTATCCATTATCACACCCTTAAATTATTTATTATTATAAACGAGTGTTTCTCGTGAAAATCTGAATGGAAAAGAATTTTCATGGGATTTAACAAAGAGATGTTTCCTTATTAATAAAAAGTAATTCAATAAAACCGTCGCGTATATATTGTAGTGATTGAAGGGTGGATAGAGGCCACCCACCCACCCTACATAAATTAGTTAACTTCAATCACTCTCAGACTTCTAGTATTCTGAAAACATTTACAGAATTAGTGTTGAAGTTTTTGGCAACTAAAAGCTGTATTCTAGTTGAAATTGTGTGTATATGTAGGGTGAGTGGGTGATCACTATGTTACCCTCCAATTATTTCATTATAAGCGAGTATTTCTTAAGAAAATTTGTTTGCAAACGAATAGTTAGGGAATTTAAAAAAATAATACATTTTCTTATGAATAGAAATTGATTCAATACAACCTTCTCGTATATTTTAGTGATTGGAGGGTGGATAGAGGCCACCCACCCACCCTACATATTTTGTTTTACTTCAATCACTCTCAGACTTTTATTACCCTGAAAACGTTTGCATAATGAGTGTTGAAATTTTGAAAACTAAAATCTGTATTCTAGTTTAAATTTTATGTATATGTAGGGTGGGTGGGGGACCTCTATCCCACCCTCCAATTATTTTAATATAAACGAGTATTTCTCATGAAAATATGAATGTAAAAGTATATTGACGAAATTAAACCGAGAAATGTTTCCTTATGGATTAAAATTAATTCAATAAAACCCTCGCATATATTTTAGTGATTGGAGGGTGGATAGAGGCCACCCACTCACCCTACATATTTAGTTTTACTTTAATCACTCAGACTTTTAGTATCCTGAAAACATTTACAGAAAGAGTGTTGAATGTTTTGAGAACTAAAAGCCGTATTCAAGATGAAATTTTATGTATTAGTAGAGTGGGTGGGTGACCAACTTGGAATCAGGAACTGTAAAAGAAACTGCACTTTGTTATTGGCTTTGTAGGGGTTGAAACTATAGTCATAAATAAATATTATGTTTCATGACAACAAAGTGCAGTTTAAAGTTCGTAAAAACTGCTTTTTCAGATTGACTGTAGTTCATCAGAAGTTTTAGGGATTTACTCGTAAGAAAATGATAATTATAAGGAAAGTAATTTAATGGTCACATCACTAGTTGTTTTTATTTCGAACAGGGAATGTAAAAAGATTTACGTTACATCCTGTGTATAGTTTACAGATTTTGAATCAAACAAATTCGCCAATAAAAAAAACTCATCTGAATTCATTTCCTGCTGCCATCTGGTGGTCCGAAAATGCAAAAAAACTCTTTGCATATTTAGTAATCCGGCGAACGTCAATGATCCGAATCAAAATCGCGGGCGCAGATCCAACGAAAGTAGAAGAAAAAAAACGAGATAAAGGAAATTGGGTAAATCGCAAAACCGCACATTTGCTTCCTGGTCGGTCGAGATTGATGTGCAGATGCACGCGGCTCTGCTCATCATCTAAATTTAAACCGAATCTCCACTGTTCGCCGAGAAATGATAATAACGGCCAGCAGGCATGCGGTTTGGTCACTCGCTTCCGGGCAGTGAAATGCAAAACGAGGAATAGAGACGCGGGAAATGTTGGATTGTGCGTGAAAACGCGTGTTGCGGTAGGTCGGTGCGTTTATTTTTGAATACGAATTTTAATTAGTAACCTTGAGATCCAAGAAAATTGTGATGAAGATGGAGACATAGGATATGATTCTTCATCATATACTAGATGCACCACAAAGTTAACGCCTCTAAGATCAACCAAGAAAATTAGTTTTATTAGATATTTAATATAAGAAGTTTCTATTTCGTTATACACATTGCCTTTTTAGGATAATATATGAAGAAATTAAGAATATGAATAGAGACACTAAGATATTAAAAAATATGGTAACTCTTCATAAATTCAACTGTTCCCGGCGGCACTTGACTTTAAAGCAAATGTTGTTGTTTAGTCTGTATAAAAGAAATCTGGTTAAATTTGCCAAACTAAACAAATAATGTAACTATTTGTGGGAATATGTTTGCACAGTAAATTAATACATTTGACTAGTGGTTTTATGGTTTTATTTTAGGCAAACATGGAAAATGCTATTGACTATATTTTTGACATAACGCGATGAGTTATAAAGTTTTCCTTTCGGAGATATGAAAGCTATATTTGGCAAATTAAATGATAAATAAACAGAGCTTCAGTGACAACAATCTCAAGGAAACTTGAACTCGAGCCGCATTCAAAATTGTTCAAAAATGTATTGTTCTTATGTTTTATTTAGGAAAGATATCGGATTAATAAATACTACTACTACTACTACATGAAACTATAAAAAATACAATAAATAAACAATGCTTTGATGATTCTAAAAATGAATCTTTACCTTCAATTTTTAGAAAATTTTACTTTGAATCTTATAATTTTGGAATATTATAATTTATTTATTTTGATAATAACAAATTTGTTTGAAAACAAAATTTTATAGTTCGTTCTATTATTATTTTCGATGCAAGAAGTGGAACAGCAAATAATCCTACAATAGGTGCAGAAGTCTTGCATTATTTATCTGGTCGCCTCTGGTTCCAAAATAGCGATCTATTAATTTGCTTAATTTACTGGCCGGCGGGATGCAACGCGCCCAGCATACCAAACACTAAAATAAATAAATATTAGATTTAATGCGTTTCCAAATGCCTCGCATGACACGGTGTACGAAAATACGAAATCAACACACTTTTATACACATGTTTAATCTAATGGATTTCCAAAAGGGATCTAAAGCCAGTGGACGTTATTGGCAAGTTATTATTATGAGTAAACGACACAAATTTGACACTTTTTTCACTTATTTAAGGTGTTATTATAGATTTACGCTTGCTTGATTGAAAACGAAGAGTTCATCATATTAATTTTGGAATAGTCAGACCCACCCAACCTTTTTGTATAAACCTGAATGTACCAAAAGTAATATGATGCACTTTTCAATATTAATCAAGACAAGCGAATAATCACATCCACCGACGAGTTTAAATCTAATTCTGTCTCATCATAGTAGAGAAGTCAACAACTACAAGATTGTTAAATCGAAGCGTTTTAGTTTACTTTCAAGCATTTTAATTAATAATTTATTATTATTATTTATCGTACTACAAATAATTATGTTGCTAATCGTTATTATTATTATTTATTTCATGTAGTTGTCAATTGGATAAGACGGTAACGATGGTATCCATGAATTTGAATAAATCAAATACGTCGCGTATGGCATCAGATATGAAAATAGCACAAGAGGCTCGAAGATTTTCAAAATAGCATTCGCCTATTTTAAACTATTGTAATAAGAATAGTCGAATTAAGACCGGTCTTTGCGCCGCTTTAATTACATCGCCTCGGGGAATAAATGACCCCATTTGTCACCTGTTAAACGTTGCTTTCGCTAAATTATGGCGAGCTTCGCAGTCGCAATAGTCAAGTAATAAGATATTTAATCCACATCAGTAATTTTTACTTTTCTTTAGAATAAACTCAGTACCTTCTTTTAACTTTTAACCCGAAATTTCATCTGAAAGATATTCTTTGAGGTCCAATTCGACCATTTTTTATATGCGTCTGTATAACTCACCAAACTGCATAAGATTTAGAACTAAAACTTTCAACCTTAGCTCTTATTCTTTGTCAAAAAAGTTTTTAAAAATGTTTTAAGTCAAATTCCAACTGTTCATTTTTTAAATAATAGTTTAGAAGCCTTAACTTTTTTTCACGCAAGTCTTTATTTTAAAATTTTCTTTAGCAAGTTTGTAATTGTCCATTGTGAGTTTATTTCATGAAAATTTTAGTTGTTTTTATGGTGAAACTAACTATTATATATATATATATATATATATATATATATATATAACTGTAGAACTTGTTTTTTGTAAGTTGTTTCAAGAAAATTCTAAACTGTTTTATTTTTAGAAGATATTCAATTAATTGTAAAATTTTTAAACTAACCTTTTGCTTTTGAGTTTTAAACTGTTTTCTTCTAACAAATATTTCCTTTCTTCAAATGCTTTTTACTAAAATTAAAGACATTTCTTTTAATAAACGATTTTATGCAAAAATTTTAATTATAAATCTTCCCTAGCAATTTTTCAATTATTTTTGGTAAAATTTCAATTGAAAAAAACTATTTTTAAATGTTTTGAGTAAATTTAGAATTGTTTTGTTGTTTTTATTTTTGTATAATTCAAACATCAAAACTTTTCAACTGTGTTCTTTTTCTTAGCAGGACTTTCTTTTCCATTCATATATTTCTTTAATAAAGAAAATAATGGTAGCGACCGTTACTATGTGGTAGTTCATTTTAAAAAGGGTTCATTTACCCTTTCTTTAATAAAGTTTGTTTTTATAAGTAGGAATTTTGCAATTGATTTCTTTAGTTTGTGACTTTTTTCCACGAAAAATTTTCATTTATTTTTTATTCCGTCTGTTCTAACTAAACTGTTTTTCCCAAAAATAAACTTCTAAAAGTTTTTTAGATGTTTTAAATAAATTTTTAACCATTAGTTTTCGGATAATTGTCAATTTATTGAAATTTTATTTAAAATGTTTGGTTTTGAGTGTTTAATTCTTTTCTGTTAGCAAATATTGCATCACCTTTCAATAGTTTATGTTTTGGTAAAATTCTAACTGCTTTTTAGTAAATGTTTAACTATATAAAGCCATCCTAATGTTTTTTTTTGCAAATTTTCCTTAGAAAAATTCTTTTTTTGATTTGGGACTTTTCTTATGGGAAATTTTGAATTATTTATTGGTAAAATTCAAAAATTTCAAGTAAAGTAAACTTTATATAGTTACAAAACAAATTTTTAACTGTTAATTTAAAAACGTTCTTTTTTGAAAATTTCAATTGATTGGAAAATTTCAAAGGCAGACCTTTTGCTTCTAAATTTTTAACTGTTTTAGCAAATATTTCCTTTTCTTTCAAATACTTTTTGTAAAATGATAACTGTTTTTTCTTCTATACATAAAACAGACTTAACTTTTTACCCTATATGATATATAGGGAAAAAATTGATAATTTTGACTTTTTTTTACAATTGCTAATAAATCATCGAAGTTACATGAAATTTGTATAACAAATAATTGTAGAGAATTCAAAAGTTAACACATAATTAAGAATAGCCCTTTTCCTTAAACCTCATAGTTTTCGAAAAAAATGTAGTCTTTCATATTTTATAATTGTTTTCTTTTGTTTGTCACTTTTTCCAAGGATAAAGTTCAATGGTTTTTTGGTAAAATTTCACAACTTTTATGTTGTCAAACCTAAAGAAAAAACTGTTTCAAGATTTTTCAAATAAATTTGAAACTGATTTTTTATTGAAAATTTCATCAAAATGATGGTTGCGACCGTTACTACATAGTAATTCATAATGAACACTGAATAAAACACTTACTATGTTTTAAACCACGATTTTTCTTCTTAGCAAACATTTCCTTCCTTTGCAAACGTTTTTTTTTTTGATAAAATTTTAACTATTTTGTTTCTGGAATTTTCAATTGAATTGATTTAAAAAATTTGAATAAATCTTACTTTATATTAAGAAGTGTTAAATATTATTAAATATATAACTAACTATTTTTAGTTAATATTTATATAATTAAATTATATTCACCAGTGAATATAGTTTTTAAAATATTTTAAAATACAAGATGCAATTTCTGTAAAAAATAATTTTGAGTTTAAAGTGTTGGGCTTTTCTTTAAACACATGTTTTTTTTGCATTCTTCTTCAGATAAATCTTTTAATCTTTATTTGTCTTCTATGGAAAACTTAAATTAATTTTCTATAATATTCCAAATGTTCTTTTTTCTATAAGTATTCAACTGTAAAGTTCAGCGTTTTTTGCATTTTCATTTTTTTTAAGGAAGGATGTTTGACGGGATTTTCGGATTAGGGAGTGGTTAATGTAGAGGGAATGGCCTCGGCACATAATTTTCAATTTCAAATCTTCCTCAGCAATTTTGTAACAATTTTTGACCTTTTTCATGGAAAATTATCATCTGTTTTTTTATCTTAACAAGTTTTCCCTTTCCTTTTAAATGGTAGAATTTTAACTGGTTGTAAAATCATTTAGTGCTTTTGTTTTTATAAAATTCTTATTTATTTTTAGGTCTCCTGTTTTAACTGACATTTTATAATCTTTTGTTTTTATTTATTATATGCTTAGTTTTATGGAACAGAATTACAACCATATTTAGAAAATTACTTTTTATGCCCGATTTTTAATATTACTTTTCTTTCAAATGTTAAATTCCAACTAAACAAAGCAATTTCAACTTTTTTTTGTAAATTTTCAAATTGAAATTTTCCCTATTATTAACAATTGCGCTTTTTTTGTTTGTGACTTTTCTTATGGACAATTTCCACTATTTTTAATAAGTTTTTATAGTTGTTGATTTTTTTTCTATGAAAATTTTAAACTACCAACTGTTTTGTTTTGTTTTTGGAAAATTTCAATTGATTGTAACATTTTTAATAATCAAATCCTTTGTTTTTGACTTCTCAATTATTTTTACTTAACGATTTTCTTTCAAATGTTAATTGTAAAATTTTAATTGTTTCCAAACAATTTTTAATTGTTTTGTTTTTACGTTATCTTCTTCATAAAATTCTAACTACATATTTCTTCTACTTTTTTATAATGGATTATTTTGTTTTCCTTTAATTAAATACTTAGTTTTATGGAGCATAATCTCAATAATATTTAAAAACATATTCAACCTTTAAAATTTTCTATTTCTTCCAAATAGTTTTAATAAAACTCTAAACTAAATAAATTTAGAAACCAACCAAGTGCTTTTCTATAAACAACCCTTAATATATAAAGCAGTTTAAATATTTCTTTTTTTTATTAATTTTCAATTTCAAATATTTCTTAGCATTTTTGCAATTGCTTTTTAAGCTTAAGACTTGCTTTACGTGGAAGATTTTAACTATTTTAAGTGAATATTGTTTTGTAGTAGAAATTTTAAACTGCAGATGTTTTAAATATATTTTAAACTGTTTAGTTTTTTTGGAAAAATATTAATTTGCTTTTGGATTTTCAACTGTTCTTCTCTTAGGAAATCTTTGGTGTACTTTAAAATGTTTTTAGAAAAATTGCAACTGTTTCCAAACAATTGTTTTCTTTTGTAAAGTGTTTTTTTTTTCTTTTTAATGAGTTTTGTTAACTTTTCATAAAATTCTGCCCTTTTTTTAATGTTTGGTCTATTGACACTTTTATAATTTTCCGTTTTTCTAAAATAAATGCTTAGTTTTATAGAACAGAATTTGGTAACAAAATCAATTTTAGTATTATTGCAATTAGTTTTTTTTAGTTTGCTACTTTTTTTCTATTTCTAGATAAAATATCAATTGTTTAAGTAAGATTTTATATTATTGTCAAACCTTTTTATTTTAGGAAAAACTGTTTTCAGATGTTTTAAGTCAATTTTAAATCGATTTGCTTTATTTTGAAAATTTTCGATTATAAAATTTCAAAAGCGAAACCTGTTTCTTTTAAATTTTCAACTGTTTTTTGTTTTCTTAGCAAATATTTTCTTCCTTTCAAATCGAGTGATATTAAATTTTAAACTCTTTTTGTTGAAAATTTCAATTGATTATAAAATTTCAAAAATTTTACCTATTGCTTTTGATTTTGATTTTTTTCTTAACAAATATTTCTTTCTCTTTCAAACTTTTTTTTTAAATAAAATTTCAACTATTTTGTTTCTTCTTGGAATTTTCAATTACTTTTAAAATTTCTTAACAAGTCTTTCTTTGCAAACGGTATTTTGGTAAAAAAACAACTGTTTCTGAACAATCATTAAGAAGTATCTTTAGTTTTGGAGACGTTCTCTTCGTAGTACATTTTTAATGAATAACAGAAAAACGTTTAACTTTTTTATACTACTTTTTATTTTTATACAGCACTTGTAACTAAGTTTGATAATAATTACTGTGTAATTCGAAACTAGTCACGAAGTGTTGTATAAAAATAAAAAGTAGTATAAGAAAGTCAAACGTTTTTCTGTTATTTATTAAGAAGTGTAAGTTGTTCAATATGTTTATTTTTTTTGCATTCTTCTACAAGTAAATCTTTTAATCTTCGATTATCTTCTATGGAAAACTCTAGACTTCAACGAGAAAATATATGGCAAGTAAACTGATGGAAGACCATCAATGTGACCTTTACTGGCAGCAGAGCTATTAAATCAGCATTTTATTCATTTATATATCTTTGGACGTGAACTTGAGCCTTTCCATGTAAAATCAAAATTTTTGTATATATTTACAGACCCATTTGTTAGTTTTTCAAAATTGTTATATTTTCACAAAAGATAAATAAATAAATTAATATCAATAGGGTGATTTGCAAATGCTTCCACATGAAAAAGTGAAAATCAAGCTTTAAAAATTTGTTACATGAAATATGTAAAGTGAAATATTAAATATAAACATTTTTTAGTAAAATTCCAGATGCTTTATTAAATAAATACTTAAATATATAAAGCTGTTTTTTAAATATCAAATCGTTTTTAGCCATTTCAATTGGTTTTTGATATATGACAACTATTTTAAGTAAACCCTCTATAACTGTCAAACCTGTTTTTTCTGTGAAAATTTTTAACAAGTTTAAACTAATTTTCAGAATGTTTCTATCTTTAATTTTCATTGATGGTAAAATTTCAAAAGCCAAACCTTTTGCATTTAACTGTTTTTTTCTTTTACAAATATTCGATTTCAAGTTTTCTTTTTTGTACATTTCTGTTTTTATTTTTTATTTAGTCTTCGACTATTTTTAATTGACTCCTTTTAGAAACCTCACTTTTTCATTTTAAGTAAACATTTATAAAATAGAATTTCAACACTATTTAAAAAAAAAACAATTTTTAAATAAAGAAAACTTTTAACTTTTTTATGCCACTTATATTATTTAAAAAAGTTGTGTATTTTCTTTATTTAAAAATTAAAATAAAAAAACAAGAGTAAATACCTCCAAAATTCAAATAAAAGCATTCAATCATTTTCTTGGAAATTTTTCAAATTTGATAAACGGTTTTCTCACAAGGTTTTTTCTATTAGTTTTTCGATTGTTTTCTTTACTGGTAACTCTTCTACTCTGTTTTTATAGAGCCAATTTTTAATTTTTGTTTGGTTTTTTTGTAAAATGCCAAATGCTGAAGTAAGTTTTTCTTAACCTTTAAATTTTGTTTGAAATATTTAAATAGGGAAAACCCAAAAAGCGTAAATATTTACTTAAGGTGAATAACATTTCCACAGAAAGTTTACAGTTCTTCATCTTGTAAATAAAACCTTATGTTTCACTCAAGGACCTGTTTTTGAGATTCCAAAAATTATAAAACATAATTTTTTAAGATTTTTATTTTTATTAATTTATTTATGATACTTTCATTCTAACAAAATACACATAATCTCTTTACAATTAATAAATTTAGTGAAATACTGACTGTTTCAAAGTCAGATTTGCTTAGAAAGTTCTCAACTGTGTTTTAATAAAATAGCAGAAAATTTTGAATAGAAAAAATCAGTTTTTTTTTTTTTTTTTCTTGAATTAGTTTCTCATGTAGCACGTGGTGAAACATTTTGTAATATAGAATTCTATATTAGAAAAAATCAGTTTATAATTTTACTTTAAAATAGTTTTTCTTAAATTTTACTAAGAAAACAATTACTTAGTAAAATTTCAGCCAATGTAAAACCAATTTTTTAAATCCCAACCTGTTTTTTGTAGTTTTTTTTAAACTTTATTCACAATTACTTTATAATGTTTTGGAAAATAATCTAAGTATTAATGTGCATGTACAAAAATGTGTTTTGGCTTAAATTTAAATATTTATGTAGGGTGGGTGGATGTCCGGTATCACACCCTCCAGTTTAATATACTTCAAACATAAGTTTTTCAATTAAAAATCAAGCAAAAGAGAATTTTTCTGTGGTTAATAATATTTACCCTTTCTTGTGTTTAATTGATTTTCATATACCTCAGCAGAGATATTTCACTAATTGGGGGTAGTTGTAGGTGTCAAACACCCACTCACCTTAAATATAAAACTCAACTTCCATCATTATTATTATATGAATTTTCGGAAAACATTGACTATTAAGCGCAGAGATTAAAGAATAAATAAAATCAGTGTTGTACTTTAAATTTAAATGTATATGTAGGGTGGGTGGATGGCCACTATCCCACCCTCCAGTTTAATATACTGCATACAAAAGATTTTCAATAAAAAATCACACAAAAGAGAATATTTCTGTGGTAAATAAGATTTATACATTCTCGTGTTTAATTACTTTTTATATAACTCGAAAACATATGTCACTAATTGGAGGTTGTACTAATAGTCACCCACCCTACATGTACAATATAAGTTGAGTTGTTTAATTAACATAAATCACTATTGAAATGTAATTAGTTAAAACAATTTTGAACAAATATAACACACAATTAAGAGCAAACACTTCGTTATTTAATCGATAATCCAATAATGTTATTACAACACGCCGCTTGAAAAAAGTGAGGATTTAAGCAGGCTTAAACTTTTCGTCAATACATCAGATTTAGCATTGAAACGCCGCCGTCAGACACGCGAACAATAATTCAATTATACGCCGATTTCTTTTAATACCCTCATTGTCACACGCTTTTATTTTCGTCCGCGATAATTTTTATTTTTTCACTTGCGTTTTTTTTTAAATATTTTGGGATATTAATATTAGGTGTATTAATTAAAGCCTGCGAGAATAGAACGTGACAGGCGATGGCCTTAATGTGAGAAATCAGGAAGCAAAAAAAAATACCGGACGTAATTTTAATGAGTTCGTTAGGTAGGAAAATGCAGGCGGACCCGCGCTGTCTACATAATCGAATTACGTGTTACACAATTATTGCGTCGTTTCGGGAAATATATATTTTTCGAAGGGTTCGGTTTCCTTTCATCAACCAGATATTTACGCGTTGCCGGCCAGAATTTCCGACCTTCGGATCGGAGAGCGTGTGGGCGTCGCGATGGGGGGCAGAGGAATAAAAATCGCGTTAACAATACGAAAAAAATTAATGAAAAGAAAACACGCGGTGAAGGGTTGTTTGTAATCGGACTGACCTGATACGATTCGCATGTTGCCGTTGTATTTTTCAAATTCCGGTTCCCATTAGATTGACTGCACCACACGCGTACTACTGACCGAGCTTGTGCTAAAACAGGAGCTACGTCAACCGGCGTCGCGGCGCTCAGCGACTACGTACAATTCTTTTTGGAATATATAAATTTACCGCGTTGCACAAATATTTTTTAGAGCGCCCCTGTCGCGTATACAACCGCTAATGCCGCGCTTTAAATATAACACGGTGCCGCCATATTTTTATTTGAATTACGCCGGCCTTTTCATTTAATTATACACAAATAAATACGCATTAATTCCACATGAATATTATTTTCTTATAACTTTTTCACATCTACGTTATCTTATACGTTAAGAAGCTACATTAATCTCGTGATTTGATTATTATTTTCAGTTCGAAACTTTCGATTGAATTCCTTCTGGTTTTCTACAATTGCACCACCTGGGATTCAAAAATCTTATGATTGTTTAAACTTTTTCTAACAATAATGAATTTTCTCTCCTTGCCTAGAAGTCCTCCTGTTGCTCCACTGAATCGAACAATTCTCTATTGTAACCACAAATCCTACTCCAAAACCCTTGCAAATAATTAGAACTTTATCGAATTTGAATCAACAACATGTTTACATTTGGATGAAAAGAATAACTTTAATCATTTCCTTTATCTTGACAAGCTTCTTCCGTCGTAGATTATAAATTAGTATTATTTTTATTTCAAAAATTCTACGGTTAGGCAGACTATTCTATGTTTCAGGTCGATAAAACGTTTGTATTTGGACGTTCCTTAAGGTTTCTACTTAGAAGAATGTGAGAAAAAACGCAGACTTAATTTAATAAGACTTTTTTCACAACAGAAAGAAACCCTGTGTTTTTATGTTTCGTTCCAAAGTCCCTACAATTATATATACTCTCTTCTCGTTTGGTTTCATAAATTGTTTGGATGTTTTACACAAGAAAAAAACTTTGAACAGCTATTTAATTTTGTTAAGCACTAATGAAACTCCTCTCCAAATCAAATTTGTAGTGTCTCGTCAAAAAAAAAAATCTGTTTCAAAGTCTAGGCAATAGCTAGACTTATCTCTGGGCTAGATCCAAAATGTTATTGCAATTCTGTTTTGTTTTTAATTACCCTCCAGCAAAAAAAGTGTTGGTACCTCCTTTATTCCATTATATTCCTCTAGAAAACATAATGCTTGATTTGTTCCATTTCGAATATCTTGTAATTTGGCAGACTTTCATTAGTTTTTTTTTATACAGAAATTTTCTAAACATTCTTTGAAGATTCTGTCTTCATCATGTTTTTTATTTTACCAAGCATCAAGCGCTTTAATTATTAGATTTTTCTACGAAAACGACTTCAGTTTCAATTGGACAGACTTTCACCTGTCTTGCATACATATAATTTCTAAAGTTAAACGTTCTTTAAGAAAGATGTGAAGGAAAGGAACTTTGATCATATTCTTCATTTTAAAAAACACTAAACCATATTGTTGAATCTCAAGATGAATCTTTGAAGCAGCTTTAAAATTATTTCCGTTCTAAATTCCTTTGAATTGGATTCAGTCTGATAATTTTGCATTTATATTTCCCATGAGGATTTAATCATCTTTTTCTTCAAAATTTATAACCCCAACATTATTACCTTTAGATGTCCTTTGAGATTGCTATAAAATGAAGAAACAATTATCAAAATGTTAATTTTCCGAAGCACGTTTAACTTTTTCTGGTTTTTATATGCGTTAAGACTTTTGTTCAAAAAAAGAACTTTAATAATCTCATTTTTATCAAGCAACAATAAACTTCTATATAAAGTAACAGTTGAATTCCTTAATAAATTTAAACCTGCCGTACTCTTGGCCTACCCCAATACATTTAATATTCATCTAGCGTACTCTTGACCTACCCCAGTACACTTAATATTGACCTAGCGTACCCTTGACCTATCCCAACACGTAATATATTAAGCCGGCATGTAATCGACACACTATTCACCTAGCGTACTCTTGACCTACCTCAACACGCACAATACGTTACTATACAATATATACTGACCTATGTCAACGTACAATTCCTTGGGATAGGTCAAGGCAACGCTGGATTAACATAAAAATTATTAAGGTAGGTCAAGAGTACGCTGTTTTAATATATAATTTACCAAAAATTACTAGACGTACGCTGACATAATGTAATAATTTAATTTTAGGATTTTAAATGTTTAAAACATCTAAGAAACACTGTTATATTTGATTTAGTTGACGCTGAAGAATAAAATGTTTTAAAATCCTTTAGTTCGTTGTAGAAAATTAAATAATATATTTAAAAATACGAAAATATTTCGTGAATCGACGCTGAAGATATTAACTTTATGTGTTGATCATTATCAAAGTAAAATTAATTTACAAAATGATTAAACACTAATTTATACAGCAAAGAAACGGACTTAAAATATTCCTTAACGTTTAAATGTATGCATCGTTGATTGAAATATTGTACAATATTTCAATCAACCGTATCAATCCTATATCTATGATATATAAATATATGTATTCTTGAGTTATGTGAAGATTATATTGATAATAAAAACGCGGTTGCAGTAAAGAAAGGAATTAACCCGCGTTTTTATTATTATGATATATAAATTTGTGCATTCTCTTCATCTATCAATCTCATATCTATGATATATATTACTCTATGCAACTTAATATACACCCAGCCCTTTTTTAGGGCTCCCACCGTTTCGCTCAAAATTTTATTCCACACCGTGACAACTTCACTCTCATTCCTCACCTAACCTAAAAACCGTAGATGTAAATAACACCCAATATTTTACTCTTTTCGACAAAATGCAGGACTCACTGGAGGACTATATACGTATAGTGAATAACACCAAACAGAATATAGTGGGCAATTTAAACAGGTGAACAATACACTTATTATTAGTAATCTTAATTTAAATAAAAATGGTACGATTGCAGCGAAGATAAAGTGATATCTTGGGAGAAGAAGCAGCAGTATGAAAATTATGCTTTTAAGATCATCGAGTTCATGATCGATGGAAAGTTACAGCCGCAGGTGTTTGTAAAAAGTGTAAGTTATAAATTAGTAAATCGATAGCAATCAGTATTCTGCAATTATGATGATAAAATAATAATAAATAGTTGATTTGAAGGGCCTACGTGCAGCGGAACTCTCTGTCCTCCCATCGAATAAAACCAGAACCAGATAGTTAATTTAAGTACTTTAAAATTAGGAGATTTCATAAATAAATGATTATTATTAATTTTAATGTAAATGATGTTTATAGTAACTGTTAAAATGTGGTAGTTTAATTTACTCTACCAAATAGTAATGGTCACCACCATCATCTTTACTGAATAAACTCAGTTTTTATTTATTACTATTACAGCTAAACTTCATCAACCAAGATCATTACCAGGACATCATCGAAGAGAGAGCTGTTACAAAAATATGCGGCTACCCTATATGTGGCAAAAGGCTACCGCCGATGCCCAAAAAACAGTTCCACATCTCCACCAAGCAGAACAAAATATACGACATAACTGATCGTAAGGTTTGTTCTGATTTTAGACCGGAATAACTGGAATAGTGAGTCTCATTGTTTTCCAGCACTTCTGCTGTAATTATTGCTACCAAGCCAGTGACTTTATCAAGAAACAGATCGACACCAGCCCTTTATGGTCGAGGAGGCCCGAAGATTTTCCCAGGTTTATTCTACTGGATCAAAATGAAATGTAAGAAGTTGTTTTAAAATTGATGATTTTTTAAATTCTTTAAATTATTTAGTAATCAACAATCATTATTCAGCTTGCGCCCGGGTATTGAGATTGACCACGGTTTAGCTAAACTCCCAACGGATAACAACTTCACCTCTGTGAACAGCTTCACGGAAGCCTGTCTGGATGAAGCAGAAGAAATGGAGTACATCAGGTTGATGCAGGAGAAAGAGGAAGATGAAAAGGGTTCCCAGCCTAAACCTAAATCGATTTTGAAGAAGAAAAAACTGGTGGTTAATAAGGATAGGATTGAAGAGGAAGTTGATGAAAATCAGGGAAATGTTAAGGATTTGATAATTGAAAGGAA
This sequence comes from Ontholestes murinus, assembly GCA_963969525.1. Classification (NCBI taxonomy): domain Eukaryota; kingdom Metazoa; phylum Arthropoda; class Insecta; order Coleoptera; family Staphylinidae; genus Ontholestes; species Ontholestes murinus. Next base: position 76,583,332 of record OZ018391.1, read on the forward strand.
GGGGAAAAATGAAAAGAGCAAGGATTTAAAAGAATCAAGTAGGTTGGAAAATAACAATAGTTTAAATGTTGTAAAGAAGAAAATTATTGATAATGATAAAATTGAAATCCAAAAAATCATTTCAAATGTGTCAGGTGATGAAGGAGGTGTTAAAATTACAACTGATGTTTTGAAACAATCTGATGTCAAGCTTAGTTTAGGCGTAGAAGAAAATATACAAGAGGTTGATCAAAAATGTAAAAATGAAGACCCTCTAGAAATTAAAGAGTTGACTAAATTAGTTCCAGAGCCTAAAGTTGAAGAAAAATGCACAGAATTATTTAATTGTGTTAATGTTGAGGAATCTGCAGATTTGATTAGAAAGTTTGCAGAAAAATGTACAATAGAAGAAGAAAGTTTAGAAAAACATAAAACTTTGGAATTTGAAGTTGAGGAAACTACTGCACAAAAAGTGACTGCTTCAGTTCTAGAAAAAAATAATTATGATGATATAAAATCGTCTCAAATTGAAGAAATAATACCGACACAATTTTGTGATGTAAAAGGTGAAGGGATTTTAATTCAAGAAAAGAATCGGGTGAAAGGACGACCATTAGAAAACAAAGAAATAACTCTAAGGGAATTAAATGTTGAAGATAATAAAGCATCAGGAGAACAACAAGAAGAAAATTCGGAATTGAAAAATCTAATACTTTCTTGTGAAGCTGAATATCACAAAACGGTTTTGCAACCACGAGTTGATAAGTCACAAAAGCATAGTGATGAAAATAAAATGCCTCAAGCCTCAAACGAGGTTGTGAAAAAAGTAACGGTAGAGAAGTATTATTCCGAACCTTCAACCTCCGGGCGAAAAACTGTCCGATTCAAAACTGATTCACCTCAGGTAACCAAATCTATTCCCCCATTCAAAGGAAATAACTCTGATATCCCCGAGGAAGAAATTGCAGAGTTTAAGGAATACATCGACGGAATTTGCAAATCAATGGGTATAACTCCGAAAAGTCCTAAGCCGCCTATAGAAAAACCGGTCGAAATCAATGAAGCCAAAATGAGGCTGGTAATTGAAAAAGTGAATGCATCTGAGGTATCTAGAAACAAGCGCGTGCAATTGATTGAAACGAATAAAAACCCTGAAATTAATAAAATGTTGACAAAATCAATTAATGAAGTACCCAAATATGCCCATAGGATAGCTGAGAAGGTTAAAAATGAGAGTGATGAGAATTTAAAAAGGGTCATTGAAAAGGTAAAGAGTAAACATTCACCACCGCCTGTGGAAATGCCTAAATATGCGCATCGGATTGCCGAAAAGGTGAAAACGCCGGAAGAGGATAAGAATTTAAAGATTGTAATTGAAAAGGTGAAGAATCTTAAAATAAATAGACAGAAAGAGGATGATAAGTTGAAGGAGGTGCTGCAGAAGATTAAGCGTAAAGAGGAGAAACAGAAAGGTTCCGTATTGATTAACACCAGTATTAATCCTGAATCGCAGGAGGTGCCGAAAAAGAAGGAAATTATTATACCTAAACCTGTGGAGGTTTCCCCAGCGCTGGAGAAAATCCGCACCACTCTACTCCAGTGGCTCACTCTAGAATCATACATCTTCATCCACGGTGAAGCCCGTATTAAACGGATATTGAATGAAGAAACGTTAGAGGATTACTTCGAAAACCTCAAGGTCGCCGAATTAGAAACTGCCAAACAGGTAAAATACATGAACATTTGTAAGAAGTTGCAATTGCGCGAGATGGCCGAGGAGAAGTTTGACGGGGTGTTGTTGAACACGTATAAGCAACGAAAGCCCCTGCCGGATTACAGTCGTTTGAAGGAGGAAAGCAAAGATATGGATTTGAAGGTGAAGGCGTTCTTTATGGGTAATGTTTATGAGAAGAACGATCCGAACTTTAAGAGTAAAAAAGGTGGTGAGGAGGATGATAATCTGGCGGTTTTGCCTTTAGTAGACGCCGGCTCACAAAACGCGGTTAGGAAGAAGATATTCATCAATGCTGTTAGTAAATAGTGAGTATTTTAATATATTCGCGTGGAATTTTAAAAATTGTGTTTAAAATTTTAGCGTACAAATACATATTAAGGAATTAGAACTCGAAGAGGAAATCCTTATCGAGGTGCAAAATATGATTAAGACATTCAAGTTCGAAGCCGATAACATTATCTTCAAGCCGCAATTATGGAATATTATTGGATATGTATTGATCGTTATGTAAGTTTAATAATTGTTTTACGTTTAAAAAGTAAAATAAAAGTATTGAATTTTAAATAATTGTTTGTTTGTTGAAGGTTAAGTTGTAAATGTGAAGTGGTGAAGAGTAAATTGACGGCGGAGACAGCGGACACCTACAGGAATCTAATCTTCTCGAAATACTGCGACGGTAACGGTTTCCTGCGACAGGTCCTGCATATTGTGGAAAGTGTCGAACTCTACGTGAAGAACTATATAACGTCGGATTAAGTCATAACTCGTGTTTATTTATTTGATATAAATTTTATTTTTTACAGCAAGATATCTGTTATTTATTTTTATCCCCTCCTTATTGCTTCAATTTGTAGTTGACTTAAAGCAAATAATGTAGTAATTATAAAAGGAATTATTAATTGTATGTACTTGTGTAATAATGTGGACGGACCGCTGTTAGAACGCTTCTAGTGCCAATAAACACAGATGCAGGTCTAGTCTACCTTTCAAATTTTCTGTTGCCATCGCGAAATCATTTTAATGACATTAGTGACGTAACTTAAAATATTAGGAGCATAAAATGGATATGTTATCAGCTAAGAAAGTCCGACAGCATGGGATATGCGATGAACGTTGGACGACCAAAGATAAAATAGTGCAGTATAAAGGATTAGTCAAGTTATACCGTAAGTATGATCCAAGAAAAAAAAACAGAGTTTTACTTTTTATAATTTGAAAACTTTAACTATTAAAATATTACACGTAATTTATTTCGATTGTATTTTTTGGTGTATTCTTGATTCATTTTTAGAACGTGATAATAAAATAATAACGGCAAACACCGACAGTCTTATAAAAAGGCATCAAAAGGAGATTTCCAATCTGATGAAAATAATCAGGGAGAAGAAAGTTGAACTTGAAAAGGTCATGTACGCTAGGAAGCTGAAACTAGACAGTGTTTTGATACCACACAAAGGGATTCGCCTGATCTGTGCCAACTTACCCGCAGATGTACGTACAATGAATAATTTTAAAGAAAAAAAATATCAAAATAATTGACTACAATTTTCCATCAATTATTTCGTGGTAAACGTTAGTAAAGGATTTGATAAATAAAGTAATTTATGTAAACAATGAAAAATATTATTATTATTAATAGGAAATGATGGAACAAGTGAAGCAGGTAATTTTCACGGAAAGAAAACGTTTGGATACAATTAGATGTAGCAGGGATAAGAAGCAAAAGAAGCTGTTAGCACTGAGGGTAAAGCATATAGACGATTTAAAATTGATGTAAATCAACAATTATTTCCTTAGATATACGCTTTGGACTTGCAGGAGCAAGCTAACACAAAATTTACGACGAAATCGATGATGAAAACAACTAAAGAATGTGAAAAAATCACTGGTCGAATTCAGGACACGAAACTCTTGTTCGAGGCTGCAATATCCGTTTCTAATGTTTATAAAATCATCATAGACTTATTACAAAGAGTATGGAATATAAATATTTTTATTGTAGTACCTCCTAAATATATTTTATAATATTTTAGGATTCCATATTCTACACGCAATTACTTTTCGCTTTATATGGTGATAAGTTGAGACAAAATAGGTACTTAGTATCAGTAAATATCTTTACTTTATGCAATGAAATATTTTTTATTTAGGTGTATAATCGAAGCTATCCTCCTCGGCCAGATAGCCATCGAGCATTTGGACGATAAGAAGATCGACTTTAAAATGCTGCATTCGGCCGCCGCAAAAGCGCACGATGAACGAAACGCTGACTTTCACGAAGCTGAATCCGTGCTGATGAATATTCCCAAAACGATAAAATCCCTTATTAGAAAAGACGATGAGGTAATTAATCATAATTAATACATTCAACATTCACGTGTTGATTTAGAAACAAATAAGAAGCATTGCAAATATTTCATCAATTATTTACACTCATAGCAACAGATGTAAAATTTCTTTTCTTTCCTTTAATATAGAAAGATGCAAGCTTAATAATAGAAAATTGCGAAGAGTTACAAAACACCCGCTCTCAATTAGAAGACTTGTTTATGACGTTAAAAGCGTTCGTTATGGTTTCCAACGTTGAAGATATTCTGCCCAGGTATAAAATAAATTACGACGACGTGAAAAGAAAAACTACGTAACGTTTTAGCCTTGTAGCGCAAGAAAACTTGAAGAACAAACTACAGGATTTGCTGATGACGATGAAAGCAAGCGAAGAGAAGCTAAGTAAAAGAGTTGAACATGAAAAGGCTGCGTTGGATGTTGTCAGTTATTCGGAGTATGAAAACACTCAGAGGTAATACATTTCTCCTTTATTTATATATGTAGGGTGAGAGGGTGTTAACTATCCCACCCTACAATTAATTAAACATAAACCTAAGCTTTATCAAATACACACGCAAGAGTTTTCAACTTAATCTTTCTATTACATTCAATATTTTTAAATAAAACCTCAAGATATTGTCAAATAAATTATTTATTTGGAATTTTTATGTTATAGATATTTAGACCGTAAAAAAGAATTAGAAGAACGTATTAAGGAGGTAAAACTGGAAGCACAACGTTATAGAACGGATCGTGATTATTACACGAAAATATTGGCCGATATAAGGGTTTCAATTGAGAACACGAAAATGTTTTGCGAGGTGATTAATGATTCCGATTTTGTGGAACCATTTCGTAGTACCAATAACGATTTATTAGGTAAACTAAAATAATATTAGAATCCAATGTCTTCTATTATTCTAATGCAGATGCGGTGTTGTATATTAATTATAAAATCAAATGCATGAAGACCAGTTTGAAATATCCAGAAGCGGAAGACGCAGGTTTGACGAACGAGAGCGATGAATACGCAGAGTTTACCAGAACTGGTTTCGAAATTGATGTAACCGAAACTGAGGTTAAAGATGGTGAGATTTTAATTTAATTTTAATGTCCATTTAATAATTATATTTGTTTATTACAGAAGATGAGTTCACCGTCGATACAACAGTTTTAAGTCGTTCCGACATTAAAGAGCAAAGCAGGCAAATCGTGGAATTTTACAAGAGCCATGAATTTTAAGAATAGTTTTTTAAGGACACTATATTCTGTTTTATATATATATTTATATTTTATTGTTTATACTTTTGAAAAATATTATTATTTAATTACTAACCTGTGATCTTGAATTAACATTATTCAGAATTCTGCTCAGAAATATGAGCGACCTCTTGAGGATGGTACAATAACTTAAAGCTGATAACAGCTCCCTCTATGAAATCGGCTCAGAAATTAAACGGTGATAACAGCGCTCTCTCTCTCTGAAAGACTCCAAATTTTTACTCTAATAGAAATTTAACACTGATAACAGCTCCATCTCTAAACTAGGTTCAGAATTTTGACATTGATAACAGCGCCCTCTTTGGGCTATTTCTGATCCGTACGCGCTCACTAACGTTTTTTTGGTTTGAGCAATAAATTATCAGTAAATATTGAAAATGACTGAAAGCGTGCCAATTAATACTATTAACATATACAATAAAAACAATCACAATTTTTAACAAACGAGATTATCAATTAGTAAATTAAACTGTGAGTTATGCAACCAAGCACGCATAAATTAATTAAATTTAAATAAAATTAAAACAGAATTTCATAAATGCAAATTATTTATTATCTTTACAAACCAATCTTAACATCTTTAATCGTATATACAAGTTTAAACAATTAATTTTTAAATCAAATAAAATATAAAATCCACTAAACATTCGAAGCGCGTCCTTATCAGTTACAATTATATATACAACCTACTTAAATTTTAAAAAGGCACAATTTTCAAACGAACACCTTCATGGTCCTTTCGATATTAGTCCTGCACACCGGACATTTGCGCTGGTAACGGCGCATCGTGTTTTGGCACTCGTCGCATATACAGACGTGCTTGCAAGGAAGGATCAGGACAGACTTCTGCCTCTCGTGGCATATGACGCAGTAAATCGAGTCGTCGCCCTCGATTTTAATCTTATTCACCACGACCACCTTTTTCTCTGTGAAAACCTTCTTCACCTCCTCGTACCTCACTTTTAAATAACTAGTCAACGTCCTTGCTTTACGCTTACAATATTTGAATAACATTATGTAGCACTTTGACACGACGTACGTGATACAGCACGTGAATAATAATCCCAGGGTCGCTTCAAATGGAACGTCGGTGAAAAATTGTTTTACATTGATTAAAAAATAACACGCTTCTAATATCACCATATATGCAGTATACATCAACTCATCAAATACTAATCTTGTATAGTACGCACAGAATACTAAAGTATAAAATACTGTCATGGGGAGTAAAGTCACAGCAAACCACACACCAGAACCGAACAGAACAAACATGTATTTAATAGCATTGACTGTATGTGTGCAACCCATCACTAATTTATTAAGAAAACCCGACAGGTTTAAAAATGTGCCGGTGATCGTGGAGTAAATGCTATCGTACAGTAACCTAGTGTAAGTGTCGATGGATCCGATGAACGAAAACAGGGAATCGATACCGGAGCCTATCAGCGTTATCACGTAGATGATTTTCTCCAGCACGTCCATGGCAAACAGGGCAAAGTCTTCGCACACCACTTTTACAACCGCCAGTCCGGTCCTTAAAACGGCGAACGTGTGATTCCACAGGAGGTCCAGGAGCAAGATTAGGCATTTTCCGATTTTGTAGCTTATCAGGAACACGTAGCAGGCGATGTTGTGTACGGCGAGCAGGAAATTTATTACAGCCGATAACATTTCTGGCATCCGCTTCTGTTGGAAACATTTGAATTTTCGTAGGTTATGTCGGTATTTTTAAAAGTGTTACCAACCTCAATAAATAAATTTATACGTTTATTTTTAATTTTAAAAAACAGTTTTTAAATTATATTTAGTAGTAGTAATTAGTAATAGACCACATATTTCGCCTGTATTATTTGTATACTTGTGTATATATATAAATATATTATGTAATACATGACAGATAAAGATTAAATAAATAAATTGTATTGTGTTAAAAAAGTAATAGCAATGTGCTATGTAAAATTTTCCTTTTTTTAATTCTTTGCACTTCGTTATTGCAAATATTGCCACATTTAAATTATGACTTTTAAATCCACTCCGCGGTACGGCGACAAAATTGTTTCGCCTCTTAAAAATTGATGCGTGTGTTTATTTTAACTTGTTTATGTTTACTTTAAGAAAGTGGTACAATATGCACTTTTTTAAAACCAAATATATTAGATATCATAAAGTGTTTGGGTTTAAACGATTTCTCCTGAAACTCTATTAATTATATGTCAATGGCGAATGATCGGTCTTGTATTTTAGTATTATTTTATTGGTTTTAAAACTAATAAAAGCTTATTATTAGGTGCAATTAAAAATAAAGTTATTCATATTTTTATTATAATTTTTGTTTTTGATTTTTTAGTTATTAATTTAGTGAAATAATCTCACATTATTTTGTATTGTTTTGTGCCTAATTTCATTTTATTGAAAAAAAGTGAACAACTTTACGCGTTTGAAAGTGAGTGTCATTCTAGAAGGAAGATGATTTAAATAAATATGGTTTATATACAAGGTAAAAGCTAGTTTTAATTATTTATTAATTAGGAATAGTAACAAGGTTTAAATTTCAGATGGAAGGGTGGTGGAGCAGAGGCCGTGGAACCTTCGGCGGTTGTCTAACATCTTCTGGGGTTTCTTCGACTTCGTGTCCCAATTGTAATATTTATACCAAGGCAATTGTTTTTTTTAAACCTTTTTATTGTTCACTTTTTTAGCTTCAGGACCTTAATCGGTTTAGATAGGGTCCAGGCACGGTCAGGACGTGGAGGTGGAGGTGGTTCTGGTGGAAATGGTCCAGGCGGACCAGGTGGTCCCGGAGGGCCAAGGTTAGTACGAACTTGCAAATAATAAAGCAATCAGTTTATTAAGAGGGAATTTTTTATTTTTGTGTTTTACTTGAAGGCAGTGGTTTTTGATTTTGTTTTGATTCATTACATAACATTTGTTTATTATGAAAGAACTTCATAATCTTTTATTTTGACCTTGCAGTGATAGAAGCGTGATAAAGTACATATTTCATAATTTGGTTGAAACTTGAGTAATTTGAATTGAAGTCAGTGGACAAAACAATTTGAATATGCAATCAATAAATTAAAACTTACTCCCTCTGTACGGAAATATGGTATACGTTTGTTGATTTTTGTTATCCGGAAATGTAGTGTACATTTGCGAAAAAAAATAAAATATAACCAAAATTTAATATAAAAATTTTATGATAATTAATATTGAGACAAATAAATCTCTATGAGTGTTTCTGCACTAATGTGTTACATATTAATTATTATTAATACTGCACTAGAAATTTCAATATTAAATTTGCATAAAAATTTTATGTTTTAACAAAGTATAATTAAATAGTGTATAAATAATTTTATTATAACATAAATTTAATGAAAATAAGACGTACCAATTGTCTGAGATTTTTCTTTAAATATATATCATATTTCCGGACAGAGGGAGTAGTTTATTCCTTTATTTAATAATAAGTGAGGTAAGAAATAAACTCAGTTTTATTTTATTGATTGAAAATACTTCACTTAAACTTAAATCGGACAGGACTCATCCATTAAATTTTATTTATTATTTTCTTCCATTTCGATTATCATTAATTTGAACTAATCTTTAAACTTAACAATTATTTTTTTAAATTAATTTTTCTAACCTTAATTTATGCATCGTCATTTATTTTTAAATTGAATTTCCTAACCTTAAAAGTGACGAATTGTCATTTCTCAAATTAATTTAGAGATAATAACCTCGAAATTAATTTGAGAAATGACAATTATTATTTGAAATTTTTATTTTAAACATTGATTATTTTAAGGAATCGTGGCCCGAGAGGAATGAAGGACATAGCCTCGATTCAGGACTGCTCGATGCCTGGAGGTGGATGAGCAAGGTAAACTCCTCAGCGATGGACTAGCGTTATCGCGTGGGGAGCCTATTAGTGTCTTTCGAAAACAACTGTGGATTCCGTATGACGTTGTAACTTTAAACCTCAATGGAGGAGGGTTATGACTGAAGTAATCCACTGTTTCGAGGGATTTTATTTTTATTTAACATCTTAACGTAATTTCAACGGTTTCGGGTGAATAGAGCCATCAACACACGGCTGTATGACATCATAATTCTAAAGCTCATTAGAGTCGTAGAGGGTGTGTGGCCTCATTTTTTATCTGTTCTCTACTTAAATGCACGGATTCACTGATATAATTATATTAAATAAATTCGAATATATGTTATTATTCCTTTAATCAAGAAATACTTACATGTGAATCCCTAGACAATTTCTATTGTAAATTATTATGTTTTTTTCTGATAAAAATAAAATATTTGAAAATAAATAACACTAAAAATTAAATTACTTTTTAGACCTTTAATTAATTAATCACTTAAATCAATACAAACCTTAGGTAACATAATAAAGCAATCTAGAAGGGTTTTTAATCATATTTTCCTTAAAATTTGTTGTAGAAGCTCGATTAAATGATAATTGTAATTAATCTCAAAATGAATGATGGTTTTTGATGAAAATGTATGTTTCTTTTAGATTTTTATTTATTTTTTAAGGTTTTTTGTAGCATGAATAGCAATAACATTAATACACTATTTTCTTTTTAAATCTATACAATATTTATTTATATAGGCGTCAGCGTGGACGGACTTTCAGAAATCACAATCTAAACATCTACAAAAATCACATCGATTCATTATTTGCATTCCTTTCGGAGCCAAACTGAATAAATAATAACACAGATTGGTAGTATCAGTTTGGCCGCTTCGGGATTTAATGTTTAAAGCACTTAATTTTGACTAATACTAATATACATCAGTACTTAAGTAGAATCGACGGGTTACATGATCTTGGTCTTCTTTTTAAGTAGTATGGGCAGGACGACTAGGGGCTCGTTCGACTTGGGATTGTCCGCGTACAGGGTCCACGTTCTCTCCTTGCAATCGAAAATACCTACAAAGGAATGATTTATGAATTTAATTTTACTTTATTTAGTGTATTTTCTGTAAGGATAGTGGCGACCATATGAGGAATGATTTCCAGCTTAATGTTATTTAATATTCTTTACTTATTTATAACCACTTCAATTATTGTAGATAGAATCGTTTGTGGAGAACTTATTATGATCTCTCAAGGAGAAATTACATTTTATAAAGCTCGCCTCATTATTTGTGGCTACAGTCAACGGACTACACTCAAAACATTGCTTTGGATCCCCGCTCCTATTAGAACGGAGATATTGTTACAATAAAGTTATTGACGAGGCAGGTACATGATGAAACTCCATAACACATTGAAATAAAAGAACACAGTTGAGAGAGTTTCACATTTATTGTTGAACACTGCAACCTCTCAATTGTGTTGTTTTATTTCAATTAGAATGGAGTATTGAAATTACTCCATTCTAATTGAAATTACTGTACCGACATAAACTTACCAAGGGCGATAGTCTTTACGTGATCCTCAGGTCCGAAATCTTGGAAAACCCTGTATTCTGTACCGCTTTGGTCACTCAGCATATCGATCACGTCCTGCTTGCAAGTTGGGGGCGGGTAGGACTTCAGCGCCGCCATTCTCGCCTCGCTGGAGTCTATGATTAACCCCTTCACCTGAGGTATCTGAATCCTCAAATACCTAAATACGAAAACAAATTTAATACTGGAGCTTCTTGTTATTCGAAAAGAGTTATTAAGGAACGTGATATTATTCTCATTCTCCTAGTTATATATCTATTTACTTACAGAACTAATGTTTGAGTTAATTAAATAACTTACTTGTTACAATGTAAAATATGCTCTCCAGGACTGGCCGTTAATATGTTGAGCTGAGATTCGCAGGTCTTCTCAGCGGGCGCCATTTCGGCGTTGTGGAAGAGCCGGTCGCCCTCCTGCTGCAGGAAGGTCATGTTGATTGAGCAGCCGTCGCCTGCGCCGCATCCACCGTCCCTCAGTATTTTCTGTGCTTGCTCGAAGTTTTCAGCCGATAGCAGAGCTCTCGTAATGAAATGCCGAGCTAATGATCAAAAAAAACAAAAAAAGTATAGTAACAACAAAAACAAAAAAGCGGAGTTGTTGATTGAGCGTCGATTACTTTAAACATTTCTCAACTACTTCAAGTTTTCCGACGCTCGAAAGGGCGAATAGAAGGGAAAAAAGTTATAGTTCTATTCATAAAATACAGATTAGGTTTTTGAAAATGAATCGCTTTTACTATTGCATAAATCAGTATACCACATTTGCCAATGATGTGGATTTTCAAATAGTTTATGTAATCTAATTGAATTATTACTTACGTGTCTTTCCGGAATATAATGTGGCCGCGCTCAGCGTGTTGATGGAGAAGACCAGGCCGTGATGATTGTAGTTCATGGTGTAACCGGGTAAGTGTCCGGCGTAACACAGCGACGTAAAGCGCTCCTCGGTGACACCCCATCTGCCCTGCGGTTTGTCGGAGATGATGTGTGCAGAGACGAAGTAGAAATGGTTGAGGACGTCGCTCAGGGCGTCTTCGGTGTGCCCCAGGATTTCCTGCAAAACGAAACGAATGAAAGCACGCGTCACAGCCGCAAACAAAAACAAGACGCGTTACCATGGCAACCAGAAACAAGTCGTTGTTTAACGCAGCGCTGTACATTTTTCCACGCGCATAAATGTTCGAGAATTTCAAGGAGAGCAATTAATTGATAATAAATGGTAAGTTTATTAATTAAGATTTATTTAATTTACACTTGAAAATTATTCATATTTATAGGTAAATTACACTCATAAATACTTCATAAACACACACATACAATTTATGTTCATAAACGTTTGTGTAAGTATAATCAACAAATTTTCTTGGCTAACAAAATAATCACTTATTTTATCAATTCATCATACTATATATGTTCAGCACCTAAAAATGCACTATTATTTGTGATAATTAATTTCCCACACAAACCGTAATGATTAGTTTTTAATTAATTGAAATACTTTTTTGTTACAATTATTTTCAAATTCATCGCCTACTCTTTAGTTATTCTCAAGACGTCATGATTCATTAGTCAAAATTTGATTTATTTATTTGATTTTTCCCATTTATTCTAATGAGGGTGTTACTTAGCGAAACGCATTATACATTTAAATGTTTCCATATCTAAATAGATTGATTACGTTACGAGTGCTAATGATAATAGTCACTCTGTGTCCAAAATGTACATTTGGTAATTTAAATAAAAGCTTATTAGTGATTTATTCGTCAAATTTCCCTATCTCTTATATTTATGGAGATCTCTAGAGAGATCACCAAAAAAAACATAACTCGACATGTGTATACATAATAAACATTAGTTTGTCATTGAAAAATAATTATTTTTATCAATTGATAAGACACAAGCCGGGCTTATGTAATATCATCAAACGGAATGTTTAATTTACAAAACAGAGATAATGCCCATCAAATTGCGAATGCATTGCGTTGAATTTAATTTAAGCGTGTCGTGTTACACTTTGGACCGTTTTTTTTTCATCTACGCATAAACAGGTCTATAGCGCAATGTCAATGCCGACTGTGATCCGTAGATGGCAAATCTAACGAGCTTCCTTATTGTTATGTGCAGGTGTGACTTGAATGTTCTTTTAGTCACGTTTTGAGGACATTCAACGTGCACTAGATTAAGATCTCAAGATTTATCACACTATTTAGTAGCAGTGATTTGTTATTGACCACGTGGGCGTCCTGCCTTTAAATCCTTGTGTTTTACTTTAAAGGAACGCCTTCATAATTATTTTTAATCAAAAATGACAGGTACCCATCCAACTGCAAACTGGGACAATCGGCGCTTCATTACTTCGGTAGCAATCGTATCTATTGTCACAGGTGTTAATTAAGTTTTTTTTAACAACTCGGTTCAAATTCGAATTCAGGGATCTTAAGATTATTTGTAGAAACTCTTCCAACTGGAATTTTAAAGATATGTCTATAACAGTAGTAGTGTTTAACTATTGACCACGTGGTCTTTCCGCCGTGTTATTTGTGCGCGTGTGTGTAAATGAGCTTGTCACTCTAAAGCACCTTTAATTGTATCCCAATGGTTATTGGTACCGGTCACCCATTCAATTTCTGACCCGAACTAACATTGCTGCACTCTTCCTAACGCTAGTTCGGCCGCAGCCATATGTGCCCACAAATAAGGTGAATTTTAAAAGTCTTAGTTTTAGTTTCTATATTAAAAACTTTCTAGGCATAAAATTTTTTGATAATCGAATTTTCTAAGCATAAAATTTTCTAATTATTGAATTTTCAAAACATTGAGTTTAGTTTAGTTTTGTTTATTTGCTTTACAGGATCTATTAAAAAATACATAAATACACTAAATAATCACTTTAAAATTTGGAGCATGGATCTTGAAGACAGAGTTCACGCAATAATAACTATAGATTATAATTATTCAAATTTCTACAAATATCTTTTTAATTTTGATAAATTTAAAAAAAATGTATATAAATCGAATTTATGAAATATTAAACCACGAAAGTCCACGAATTGTCTAAACATTGAGCTTTCTGGAAACGTAATTTTATATCTATTGAATTTATAAAATATTTAAATCAGTAAATCGTTTTTAATTTTTATGTATATAAATATCGAACTATCGAAACATTGAATATACAGAAGATTTAATTTTCTAAACATTTAAATGTCTATCTTTTGAATTGACTAAATCAATAAAACCAGTTATAAGTGTAAAGGTAGTTGAGAAATAGTAAAAAAACAGTTGAAAATCAATAAAATTACTCAATATTAATAAAAATAGTTAAAAATTGTTAAATATTAATAATAAAACAGTTAATTTAAGGAAACAGTAAAAATTCAATAAAAAAACAGTTGAAAATCACTTAAAAATAAATTGAAAATCAATTTAAAAAAACATAAAACGATGAGACACAACATAAAAAAGTTAAACATTAATAAACATAGTTAAGAATTAATAAAAACAGATGAAAAACAAAAAATACAACAAAAAAACAAATAAAAAAGGTTTTAAAATCAATATATAATCGAAAATTATTGATAAGTATTTGTTCATTTCAATTAAAAACTGTTGAAATAAAAAAAAACCGTTGTAAATTTAAAAGTAATTACAATCAATAAGGAATTAGTAAATAATATAAGAAGACAATTGAAATCAATAAAAAAAAGTTTGTATACTTAAAAAACCGCTAAAAATTAATTAAACAATGTCAAAAATCAACAATAAATATTTTGAAATTAATTAAAAAACAGTTGAATATCAATTTCAAAAAAAAGCAGCCAAAAATCAATGAAAATTCAATTTTAAACATTCGAAGTTCAATTTTAGAAAAACTGAATAAAAATACTGATAGAAACAGTTGAGAATAAAAACGAAAATCAATAAATAAAATGTTAAATCAGAATGAAAATAAAAAAAATTGAAAAATAAATAGTTATAAAAATAATTTAAAATATTTAAGTTTTTTTAAATCAATAAACACTTGAAAAAAAGTTGAAAATCGTTAAAAATGGCAAAATCAATAAACCAGTTGGAAATCAATAAAAACCGATCAAAAAAGATTTCAATTTAAAAAAAAAAGTTCCATAAATAAATAGTTGAAAGTGTATAAGAACAGATTTAAGAAAAAATGTTGTTTATTAAAAGAAACATTTAAAAATCAATAAAACAATTAAAATTAAATTAGAATCAATAAAAAATAGCAAAAAAAACTATAGAAAATTAGTCATTAAGAAAAACAATTTAAAATAAAAAACAGTTGAAATTGAATTTAAAGAAACAATAAGAAGAAAACTGATTAAAAAACAGCTGAAACCCAATTTAAAAAAAAACTGTTGAAATTCAACTTAAAAAACAGCCTCAAATCATTAAAAATAGTTGAAGGTTAATAAAAAAAAAAAACGTCAACAAAAAATTTAATTTAAATTGAAAAAAAATAGTTAAAAATTAACAAAAAGAAATATTTAAAAATTTAGTAAAAAAAGTTGCAAATACGCTTTAAAAACAATAGGACAAAACAGTCCATAGTTAATATAAAAATATTTCAATAAAATAAAATTGAAAAATAATATTAAAAACAGTTGAAATTCGATTAGAAAAAAATCAGTAAAAAAGACGAAATTAAACAGAATTGAAAGTCAATAAAAAAATCAATAGAAAACAGTTGAAAATCAAAATAAATACAGAAAAGTAATAATTAACAAAATGAAAATAATATAAAAAACAGTTGAAATTCAATAAATAAATGAAGGTTAATGAAAATAATCAATCAGAGAAGTTGAAAATCAACAAAAATTTCAACAAATAGGTACAAAAGTTAAATAAAACAAAACTATATATACAAAACAACCGAAGATCAATAGAAAACAGTTGAAAATTAAAAAAAAAAACAATTAGAAATAAAATACATAAACTTAATAAAAGTTGCTGTAGAAGCCTTTGAAAATCAATAGAAAATGGTCTAAAACAATAAGATATACAGGGTGTTAATACTAAGTCGTTACACCCGAAAAATTGCAGTTAGAACTCGTTTTTGAAAGTAAAACATTTATAAAATGTTTTACTTTCAAAAATCGATGGAGTGGTTATCAAAATATTTTGTTTTGAAATTTTTGATCGGTCGCCATTTTGTTATTAAAACAATAAAAACTAATTGTAAATACAAATGTTTTAGAGAGCCGAAAGCTACTTTTGAAACTTTTTGTTTTTTTTTTAAATAGTACTTCCAATAACGGAGTTATGGCGATTTTTAGGAAAACAAAAGAACTCGAATAACTCCGAACCGGAGCACCAAATTACAAATTGGAACTAAGAAAAGTTGTTTGTTTTAACGAGTTCTAAATTTAATTGAAAAATAGTCAAAAATAAAAACAGACAATTTAAAACAACAAAATGAACGAAAGAAATACACTTTGCAATGAAAAAAATTAAAAACAATTTCAGTAAATACAAAAGTTAAAATAAAATCATAATTATAAAAAACAACCGAAGATCATTAGAAAACAGCTGAAAACCAATTAAAAAAACAATTGACATTCAATTAAAAAGAAAACAGCCTCAAATCACTAAAAATAGTTGTAATTTTACGTTTTTTTTGTAATTCTGACGAGTGTAAACATTTAATGTTTGTTAAACAATAAAGAACCTATTATATTCTAATTAAGTTGTTTTTATATTTATGTTCAAAGAAAAAAGACCAAAGAACAAAATAAATAACTTAATTTTAAAGAATCAATCAACAGAAAAAAATTCATCAGTAAAAACAATTAAAAATTAATTTAAAAAAAAACAGTTGAAAAAAAACAAAAAATTTAAAACTTATTAAAAACTGTTGTAAAATTAAAAAAAAACAGTAAACAAACAATAAAAAATGGTTTAAAATAAAAATATTTAAAAATGTATTAAAAAATGGACAAAATAAAAATGGATAATTTAAAACAACACTTTAAAATCAGAAACAAAACATTTCAATAAAAAAAAATGAATAAAAGAACAGTTGAATTCGATTACAAAAAACAGTTGATAATCAGTCAAAAGAGATGTGAATTACAAAAATACAAAAAAATCAATAAAAAACACCAACAGAAAATCAATAGAAAACAGTTGAAAATCATAATTATTAAATATAAATAAATCGTCCATGATTAATAAAAAAAAAACTGAATCAATTAAAAAAAACAGTTGAAATGCGATAAAGTAAATTGATTTAAACAATTAAAATAATTGAAAATCAAACAGAGAGATTAAAAATCAACAAAAGGTTGAAACAAGTGAATACAAAAGTATAAAATAAATATAAATAGGGAAAATAACCGAAATTCAATAGAAACAGTTGAAAATATATTTGAAAAAATAAGTTTAAATTAAATTTAAAAAAAACAGCCTTATAATATCAGTAAAAATTATTGAAAATTAATTTTTAAAAAATCGATCGTCAAAAAACGTGACCACTAAAAACAATTAAATATCATTCAGTCAATTAAATTCAACAAAAAAGTTAAAACTTGATAAAAACAACTGTGAAATAAAAAAGAAACAATTGAAAATAGTCCGAAGTAAAAAGAAATATTTGAAAATTTAAAAAAAATTACAATAGAAAAAAAACAATTAAAAAAACCACTCTAAAATCAGTAGAAAAAAACAGTTCATTATTAATAGAAAAAACATTTCAATTAAAAAAGAAGAGTTGAAACTCGATTTAAAAAATAGTTAATAATCAATTAAAAAATGGTCCAAAATAAATAGTTAAAAATAAAAAAAACGCAATTTGCAAAATACTATAAAGTCTCTACAAGAAAAAACAGTCCAACATTTATAAAATAATTAAAACAGTTGAAATTCGATTTAAAAAAAAAACAGTTGAAAATCAGTGTTAACAGATGAGAGTAAATAATAAAAAATCAATAAAAATACAACTGAAAATTAATATAAAAAACAGTTGCAAATAAAAATGAATAAAGAAAAGTCCATAATTAAAAGGAATTAAAAGAAAACAGCTGGGATTCAATTAAAAAGTTGAAAATCACAAAAAAGTGAAATGGAATCAATACAACACAGTTTTGAATGGAAAATTAATAAAACCTGTTGAAAACCAAAAAAAAACACTTAAAAGCAATTCAAAAATATTTAAAATTCAATTAAAAAACAATTGAAATTAGCAGATAAGGAAATACTTTCGAAAATCGTTAAAAAAATGAAAATCAATGAAAACAATTAAAAAAAAAGACTAATGAAAAAGAAACACCCGAAAATTAGCAGGAAAAATAGCTAACTATTAAAAAATAGTTGATAATCAATTTAAAAATTACAGTCGAATGTCAGTTGAAAATTAAAAAATAAATAATAAAAAAATTGAAATCATGAAAAAAAAATTAGTAAAAATTAAATAAAATCAATAAGAAATAGTTTGAAAATAAATTGCAGATTGCAAACAATTGAGAAACAGTAGTGTTTAAAAATAACAACAATCGAAAAGCAATAAACAGTCGAAAACCTATAAAACTAGTTTAAAATATAAAAAAATAAACAAGTGTTTTAATACAAATGTATCTATTATACTTTTCCATCAGAAAAAAGTGTGAACTTTATAAAAACTAACTGATGAAAATATTGTTAAACAAATAAAATCATAGTAAAACAGTCGGAAGTAAAAATACATACGCAAGTCAATAAAACAGTCGAAACTCTATTAAAAAAAACACGATCAATCGAAATAGGAAATTTAAAAAAAAATCTACCTAATGTGAGTTAGAAGATTTTTATTTAATTAAAGAAAAGTAAAAACCATTTAAAAGTTAATAAAACAAGTTGAAAAATAATATAAAAACAGTTGAAAACAGCCGAAATTCAATAAAAACAAGTTAGAAACAATTATAAACCATTGATAAACCGTCTGAATTATATAAAAATTAAAAAAAATTCTATGTAATAATAATTCGTTGTTGTATGGCTTCATAAATTATTAGCACGTGTAAAGTGAGCACGTTTCACAATTTTACAGGATCGATACCGACGTGAGTTGTCCGCGTTCACAGGGTATCTCTAATCCAATCAACATTGGACCTGAACATGCAAACGCAAGAATACTTATAAATTCGCACGGCCTTGTCCTAATCGCATAATTTCATTAAGCGATCGATCGTTTAATTAATCAATCAAACGTGAAAACTCGTTAATTATTCTGACATTCTCGAATGCGTTTCTTTTGTTTCACCTATGCACACACATGCGGTGTGTTAATACGATCATACTAATGACATTGGTTTTATGTCTTGTTTCGTATTTACGAACGGAAATGGTGATAATCGTTCGTATATACGTGCAGATTATATCAAGGGTGTTCCGCAAGGATCGCGTATTGCGTCTAATTCGTTTTTATGCCTAGCATTATCGCGAAATGTTCGATTCGTATCCGCGAAGGTTTCGAGTGTCATTAGGAAAGTAGGTAAATTACCTGATCGTTGTTGTTCACGCAAATTGTGGAACATCCTACCGGTTGGATGTTTCCCGCTCTTCCGCAGACGTTCGTTGTTATGTTGTCCATGTGTAACAAAAAGAGCTAAAAAAATGTTTTCATTAATTTAATTAATGATTGTGTTCCAAGCGTAATAATATTGATCGTACCTTATGAAAAGGTACTTTAGCACCATCGGCGGTACCCTCGAGTTCCCTCACGTACTGCGGGAAATTAGTCTTGACGCAGGCCAACGTCTCCTCGTAGGCCTTCCTCCCCGCCGGCGTCTCGTAAGCTGGAAGGTAATCATTGTTCAAGCTCTCGCTGCTCTTCAAGAAGCTGTGGATGATCGAGGCGAACGTACGGCCCTGCAACCCAGAAAAGATATGTCACAATCAGCAATCACCAAGAGAATCAAATATCTCAATCCACGTCCTTGTCGCGTGTGTATGTTGCAAAGCAAGCCTTCTTTAGATATATAATTAACCGCATTCTAATAATATGTTCTGTTTTTATTTACCCGTTGACGCTGGAATTTTATTACATTAAACGAAAAAATATAATAAAGAAACATAATTGTCTTGACCTTAAAAAAATATTATACGCGTCACAAAGATAAATGCGGTTTTGATTTTTTGTGTTTAATTAATTAAGAATCAAAAATAGCAGGCTGTTGACCAATGAAGAATAAGAGTAGCAATATAATAATTGTATTATTGTAATAATATCTTCAATAAAGATGTATATCTCTTTCTCAGTAATAGTATGTTTTCTGAATTTGAAAATGAATTTTGTACAAATATATATTTTTTTAAATATACCTGTTTGTGTTATCTGTTAAATGTATTCATGATTTCTTATCACGCAACACTGGTTTTTTGTTAAAGGTGAATTAATTTTATTACTAAACAAAAGCGTCACGCAAATTTTCGAAGAAACGTGTATTTGGCATTAATTAGAATGAATTATATTTTTGTGTGATATTTGGATATCATGTATTTTGCGGTTTGAAATCCTAGTTCCTCGGTTTCTAAATAACCGAGCATCCTGTTCGTCGGTACACTGAAAAAACCATATATTTCAATAATTGATTTGACGAGGCGGATTAATAAGGAAACTCCATAATACATTTAAATAAAACTACACAGTTGTGAAACCTTCTCAACTAATCAATAATTAATAATTAAAAATACGTAACACTTGTATTTTAAATTATGAATTAATTTTCTACAACGACGTAAAGGACTTTAATAGAATTTATTATTTCAATAATGTTCAATATGTTATATAATATCATATTATATAACATACGGTAATCGTTGTAAAGAATGCTGGGAGAGTTGTACCAGTTTCGATGCAAATTAGATCCTTGACAGAGACACCTAAAGCGGCTTTAGCATTCGTTTAGTAAATATAAACAATAATTACAGCGGTGTTTGTTTAATAATACGTTATGCACATAAAACGCCGAATCGCTGTTATCATTCGTTCTACAATTATCTCCTCGCTGTTGAATTTCAAGGGCGAACGTTTTAAACAAACATAATTACTAATTTATATCGCTAATTAATTTTATTACGACTTATAATAGTTTTATAACGTGTATAAAAATATAAAAAAAGTTTTAATGCGATCGCTGTATATTAAGAAACCGCTAAACATTTTCAAATTAAAGATTAAACTTAAAGAAAATCTGAAAAGATATATTTACAACAACTTACATCTAAATAAAATATTCATAAATATCTATGTTTTTTAAATAAAAAATTGAAATTAAAATTTTTTGGCTTATAACTTATGGTTTTTTTAGCGTATTTCTAACCTATCTCAAATTGTTAGGTAATTTTGAATTAAAACACTTGTTTAGTTTAATTATGTTATATTCAGTTTCCTGGCACGTGTTTCGATCAATAAGGTCCATTATCAAAGGAAATACAAAAATATTGACCGAAACATGTCAGGAAATTACATATAACATAATGAAAATAAACAAGTTAAGTGGGTGTGAACGTCAATTATAATGACACGTAGTGTCAAATCATAATCCCTTTTTGGGAGAAAAAGGCCATATTTGGCAAATCATTTGATAAATAATCATCAAGAAAGTCTTCGTGGAGCAGAACTTTTGCCAGACGAATAGAGGGTGAGAATGGAAGAACACATTTTTTGTGAATTCAAGCCTTTTCAAGTGCGATCGAAATTTTTGTAAAGAATTATTATGTATATAATTGGATTACTTTTGTTAGCATCTTGGATAAAATAAATAATACCTAATACCTAATATTATTATTTACGTTTCATCAAGAGTGCAGTCAACAAAATATTTCCCTATTTCAAATTACAAATAGTGTTTTAAGTTTGCAATAATGAAAATTGAAACATAAGTGTCAATATTTTTATAAATATTTTAAAAACAGTATTGTAACCAAAGTTAAAAAGTATATGTAGGGTGTGTGAGTGGCCTCTATTCCACCCTCTAATTAAACGATTATCAACAAGGGTTCTATTTAATATTAAAGTTTGCGCATTTTTCAAATTCAAATCTTATGTTGATGTTTAAGGGTTTGGAGGGTGGGTTAGAGGCCACCCACCCACCCTACATATATATTTAAACTTTAATTACAAACAGTGTTTTAAGTTTTGCAAAAAATATAATTCGAACAAAAATGTGAATATTTTTCGAAATATTTTAAAAACAGTATTGTAGATAAAGTTCAAATATATATGTAGAGTGGGTGGGTGGCCACTATCCTACCCTACAATTACACGATTATCAACAAGGGTTCGCTGTAGTATACAGCTAAATCACACGCAAGATATTATAAATTTGATTTACTTTTTAAATCAATTTCTTAATTGAAAATTATATCATTATATCGTATTTATGACCTACTTCAATATATCTTATTGAAGTAATAAGTACGATATGATGACTTTCATGTAGCTTTCAGTTGATTTATTTCTACAATAAATGCAATACACTAACCAACACTTTAGTAAATTTTTAAGTTCTTGAAATGCTAATCAAAACATATTGCATCATGTGCAGAATATTTTTTATGATTTCCCGTTTTTTTGTAATATTTTCAATTTAAGATCTCATGTTGATGTTAAAGAGATTGGAGGGTGGGATAGTGGCCACCCACCCACCCTACATATACATTTAAACCTTAATTACTAACAGTGTTTTAAGTTTTCATAAAATAAAATTGGAACAAAGAATCAATATTTTTTGAAATATTTTAAAATGAGTGTTGTAATTGTAGATAAAATGTATATGTAGGGTGGGTGGGTGGCCACTATTCCACCCTCCAATTACATGATAATCAACAAAGGTGCGCTTTTATATTAATTTGAATTTCACGCATTCTTTAAACAAAATCCTTTATTGATGTTGAAGGTATTGGAGAGTGAGTTAGAGGCCACCCACCCACTCTACATATATATTTAAACTGAACCAATACTTAAGTGAATATTTATCTATCCCACCCTCCAATTATGTTATTATCAACAAGGGTTTCTTATGATAAAGAGCTAAATACACGCAAGATTTTATAATTTAGTTTTCCTCTTAAATCAATTTCTACAACGAAAATTATATGATTGTAGCGTACTTATGACCTACTTCAATAAATAATGTGTTCCCATATTGTATTATTCAATTATTCAATTATTTATACGATAAATGCAATAACCTAACAACACTTAAATGAATATTTAAGTTTCTAAAATACAAATCAAAACATTTTGCGATATATGCAAAATATTTCATATTAATCTGTGTTTTTGTGTAATTTTATCAAAATTAAAATCTCGTCTTCGCGTAAAAGGGGTTAGAGGGTGGGATAGTGGCCACCCACCCACCCTACATATGCAATTAAACCTCGATTACAAACACTGTTTTAAGTTTGCAAAAATTAAAACAGTAACCAAAGTGTCAACGTTTTTTTTAAATATTTTAAAAGCAGTGTTGTAATTGTAGTTAAAATGTATATGTAGGGTGGGTGGGTGGCCACTATCCTACCCTCCAATTATGTGATCATCAACAAGGGTTCGCTACGGTGAATGGTTGAATTCACGTAATATTTGATTATATAATTTTCCATTTAAATCAATTTTTTAAACGAAAATCATATGATTGTAGCGTACTTATGACCTACTTCAATAAATAATACGTTCATATAGTGTATTATTGATTTATTTCAATAACAAATGCAATAGTATATATAATACTTAAGTGAATATTCAATTTTTTGAAATACAAATCAAAACATATTGCAATATGTGCAAATATTTTATATTAATCTGTGTTTTCACTATTGTTGTTTTGAGTTTACAAGTGAAGTAAGGAATAAACTGTGTGTTATTTTCAATCTGTGTTTTTGTGTAATTTTATTAAAATTGAAATCTCATGCTGATGGTAATGGGATTGGTGGGTGGGATAGTGGCCACCCACCCACCCTAAATATACAATTAAACCTCAATTACAAACACTGTTTTATGTTTGTAAAAAATAACATAGTAACCAAAGTGTCAATATTTTTTTAAATATTTTAAAAGCAGTGTTGTAATTGTAATGAAAATATATATGTAGGGTGGGCGGGTGGCCACTATCCCACCCTCCAATTATGTGATCATCAACAAGGGTTCGCTACGGCGAATAGTTAAATTCACGTAATATTTGATTATATAATTTGCCATTTAAATCAATTTTTTTAAATGAAAATCATATTATTGTAGCGTACTTATGACCTACTTGAATAAATAATGAATTCCTATAGCGTGTTGATGATTTATTTCTTTAATAAATTCAATAACCTAACCAACACTGAAGTGATATTTTGAGTTACTGAGATACAAATCTCTTGCTGATGGTAAAGGGATTGGAGGGTGGATTAGAGACCACCCACCCAGTCTACATATATATTTAAAATTCAATTTCAAACACGGTTTTAAGTTTGTAAGTAATAAAACAGTAACAGAAGTGTCATTGTTGTTTTAATATTTTAAAAGTAGTGTTGTAATTATAGTGAAAATATATATGTAGGGTGGGTGGGTGGCCACTATCCCACCCTCCAATTATGTGATTATCAACAAGGCTTCGCTATGGCGAACAGTTAAAAACGCGCTAGATTTAATAATATAATTTTCCATTTAAATCAATTTCTAATAAAACGAAAATTATATGGCTGTAGCGTACTTATAACCTACTTCAATAAACTATACTTTCATATAGCATGCAATTGATTTATTTATTTAGTGCAATCACCTAACTAATACTCAAGTGAATTTTTTGAGTTGTTGAAATGCAAATCAAAACATATTACATTATTTGCAGAGTATTTTATATTAATCCGTATTATTGTGCATTTTTTTAATATTAAAATCTCATGCTGATGGCAAAGGGATTAAAGGGTGGGATAGTGGGCACCCACCCACCCTACATATACAATTAAACTTCAATTACAAACACTGTTTTAAGTTTGGGAAAATTAAAATTGGAACAAAGGTGCCAATATTGTTTTAAATATTTTAAAACCAGTGTTGCAATTGTAGTTAAAATTTATATGTAGGGTGGGTGGGTGGCCACTATCCCACCCTCCTATTATGTTATTATCAACAAGGGTTCCTTTTGGTAAAGAGCTAAATACACGCAAGATTTTATAATTTAGTTTTCCTCTTAAATCAATTTATACAACGAAAATTGTATGATTGTAGCGTACTTATGACCTACTTCAATAAATAATGTATTCACATATTGTATTATTCAATTATTTATACCATAAATGCAATAACCTAACAACACTTAAATGAATATTTAAGTTTCTAAAATACAAATCAAAACATTTTGCGATATATGCAAAATAGTTCATATTAATCTGTGTTTTTGTGTAATTTTATCAAAACTAAAATCTCGTGTTCGTGTAAGAGGGATTAGAGGGTGGGATAGTGGCCACCACACCATTTTATATTAATCTGTGTTTTCACTATTGTTGTTTTGAGTTTACAAGTGAAGTAAGGAATAAACTGTGTGTTATTTTCAATCTGTGTTTTTGTGTAATTTTATTAAAATTGAAATCTCATGCTGATCGTAATGGGATTGGTAGGTGGGATAGTGGCCACCCACCCACCCTACATATACAATTAAACCTCAATTACAAACACTGTTTTATGTTTGTAAAAAATAAAACAGTAACCAAAGTGTCAACGTTTTTTTTAATATTTTAAAAGCAGTGTTGTAATTGTAGTTAAAATGTATATGTAGGGTGGGTGGGTGGCCACTATCCCACCCTCCAATTATGTGATTATCAACAAGGGTTCTCTATGGTGAACAGTTAAAAACGCGCAAGATTTAATAATATAATTTTCCATTTAAATCAATTTCTAAAACGAAAATTATATGGATGTAGCTTACTTATGACCTACTTCAATAAACTATACTTTCATATAGCATGCAATTGATTTATTTATTTGATACAATTACCTAACCAATACTCAAGTGAATGTTTTGAGTTGTTTAAATGCAAATCAAAACATATAAACATTATTATATTAATCCGTAATTTTGTGCATTTTCTAAAATTTAAATCTCATGCTGATGGTAATGGGATTGGAGGGTGGGATAGTGGCCACCCACCCACCCTACATATACAATTAAACTTCAATTACAAACACAGTTTTAAGTTTGGAAAAATTTAAATTGGAACAAAGGTGCCAATATTGTTTTAAATATTTTGAAAGCAGTGTAGCAATTGTAATTAAAATATATATGTAGGGTGGGTGGGTGGCTACTATCCCACCCTCCAATTATGTTACTATCAACAAGGGTTCCTTATGGTGAATAGCTAAATACACGCAAGATTTTATAATTTAATTTTCAATTCAAATCAATTTCTACAACTTTCGTTATATGATTGTAGCGTACTTATGACCTACTTCAATAAATAATGCGTTCACATATTGTACTATTCAATTATTTATACAATAAATGCAACCTAAGCAACACTTAAATGAATATTTAAGTTTCTAAAATACAAATCAAAACATTTTGCGATATATGCAAAATATTTCATATTAATCTGTGTTTTTGTGTAATTTTATCAAAATTAAAATCTCGTCTTCGTGTAAGAGGGATTAGAGGGTGGGATAGTGAACACCCACCCACCCTACATATGCAATTAAACCTCGATTACAAACACTATTTTATGTTTGCAAAAATTAAAACAGTAACCAAAGTGTCAACGTTTTTTTTAAATATTTTAAAAGCAGTGTTGAAATTGTAGATAATATATATATGTAGGGTGGGTGGGTGGCCACTATCCCACCCTCCAATTATGTGATTATCAACAAGAGTTCGCTATGGTGAATAGTTAAATAAACGCTAGATTCAATAATATAATTTTCCATTTAAATCAATTTCTACAACGAAAATTGTATGATTGTAGCGTACTTATGACCTACTTCAATAAACTATACGTTTATACAGTATGCAGTTGATTTATTTCTCTAATAAATTCAGTAACCTAATTAACAATCAAGTGATATTTTTGAGTTGTTGAAATATAAATTAAAACATTTTGCAATATGTGCAGAATATTTTATATTAATCCGTATTATTGTGCATTTTCTAAAAATGAAATCTCATGCTGATGGTAATGGGATTGGAGGGTGGAATAGTGACCACCCACCCACCCTACATACACAATTAAACTTCTACTACAAACACTGTTTTAAGTTTGGAAAAATTTTAATTGGAACAAAGGTGTCAATATTGTTTTAAATATTTTGAAAGCAGTGTTGCAATTGTAGTTCAAATATATATGTAGGGTGGGTGGGTGGCCACTATCCCATCCTCCAATTATATGATTATCTACAAGGGTTCGTTATGTTGAATAGTTAAATACACGCAAGATTTAATAATACAACTTTTCGTTTAAGGGGGTAGTACTCTTTCGAATTTTCAAAAAATCGTTTTTTGTTTTGTTTAAATGGCATGTCTACTTTAAGTTAAACTTTACCCGAAGTCCGCCAGAAACTCCATTCCAAAGTTACAGGCCAATTAATGAACCTGTGTCATGGCGCTCCGAACGCACTCAGATCCTTTACGGTTCCAAATGCTACCGCAATATATTGTAGATGTCTCCAGCATAAGCTGTCATAATATACACTTGTTTGTCGTGTGCGCTGGGTGTTTATTACCGAAAATGACCAACAAACGCGTATATAATGCAAAGAAAGGCTCCAGAAACAATAGTAGCCGTGCGACGCACGCTTCCATAAAACGGCGCCATCCTGTTAATCGGTATTCCTTGGAAGGCGACGTTGCAGGAGTTTCGGCGTCGGCGCAAAGCTTCGGGAAACCAAAGACAATAACATCTTAGTGAATGCGAGTTTCGGGTACCGATTCATCGAGTTCCTGAGTGTCTTTACTGCCCTTGCCGAGCTCGTAGTATGCAAAAAGTGCGGATCAGAAATACGGTTTCAAGAA
Source organism: Ontholestes murinus (assembly GCA_963969525.1). Classification (NCBI taxonomy): domain Eukaryota; kingdom Metazoa; phylum Arthropoda; class Insecta; order Coleoptera; family Staphylinidae; genus Ontholestes; species Ontholestes murinus. Next base: position 76,611,105 of record OZ018391.1, read on the forward strand.
ACTGGCACTCGCGGTCTGGGTTTCAAAATTGCTGTATTGTGTACGTCTTGTGACCCGCAGTACATTGATTCTTGCCCAAAAATTGATCATCATGCATTCGAAATCAATCGTCGAATAATCTTTTCCTTGCGGATTTTGGGAATCGGCTACAACGGACTAGCAAAGTTTTGTGCGTTCATGTGTTTGCCAAGTCCTATCGTGAAGAATGGCTATTACAAGATCATCAATGCTATTTGCACAGCCTCAGAAGCAGTTCGAAATATTTCCATGAAGGCAGCAGCTGCGAGAGAGAAGGTGTTGTCCGAGGAAAATGAGGAATTCAATGGGTTGACGGTGTCCGGCGACGGGTCTTGGAAGAAGAGGGGATTCTCATCTCTATTGGGCGTGACAACTCTGATTGGCTGGCGTACGGGACAAGTATTGGACCTGCAAGTGAAGTCGAAAGTTTGCAAAGACTGCGAGCTTTGGAAAAACAAGGAGGGGACCGCGGAATATGAAGAATGGCACGAACAACATGTACCCGAATGTCATAAAAATCACGAGGGCTCGTTAGGAAAAATGGAGGTCGATAGTATCGTTGAAATGTTCCAGCGGTCAGTCGAATTTCATGGTGTTAAATTCAGCCAATATGTCGGAGATGGCGATAGTAAAACATTCAAAGGCATTGTCGATTCGGATCCATATGAGGACTTAACCGTGCATAAGAAGGAGTGCATTGATCATGTCCAAAAACGGATGGGCCGGCTTCGTCAACTGGCGAAAAAGACAAAGGGACTCGGTGGTAAGGGCAATTTGACGGGAAAGTTAATTGATAAATTGACGCTGTACTATGGACTGGTATTCGGAGAAACACGACATCGACGGTAAATATGAAGAAGGAAATAATAGCGACACTCTACCACAAAATATCTACGGATGCAGATCCTCAGCACGACAACTGTCCGAATGGCACAGCTTCTTGGTGTACATGGCAGAAGGCGAAAGCCACCGGTCAGCTGAACAACTACATCCACAAACCAGCAATGAAGAAGTCAGTTTTCAATGCCATTCTTCCAGTGTATGAAGAGTTGAGCCGCGATGAACTTCTGGACCGCTGCTTGGGAGGCTATACGCAGAACGCCAATGAATCTTTTAATGCTTGCGTTTGGTCAATGGCACCAAAAACTGTTCACAGCGGAAAGGAAATTGTGGAAATTGCGGCAAATATAGCTGCATGCAATTTCAACGATGGCCTGAACGGCATCATGCAGATTATGAGGGTAATTTTTCATTTTATCTTCTCTCAAATCGGCCCGATATGCAACGATTTTTGCACGAAAGCAGACGAGGCACGCATTATGCGCGGAGAAGAGCGGCTCTGCGACGAGGCCAAAGAGGCTCGGAGAAGCAGTTTTGTGGCCAAAAAGGTGCAGCATGATGAGGAATTAGATATGGAAGGAGTGTTATACGGGTCCGGGATAGCTGACTAATGGTATGTAGACAAACTCCCTGAGAATACGGTCTCAAAACTTTAAACGCGATTATCTCGAAACCGTATTTTCCAAACTTGCGATAGTTCTATCTTTGAAATGGCTAATCAGAATTGATTGGTCGTTACTTGCCGAATTCTAAACATAATTATCCGTGGAAGTACGTAGCCGTTTTTGGATATCTTGAAAAATGGCTTTTCGGTGCAGGGTTTTATCTCATTTCTTAGGGTCGAAAAACAGACATTTTTTTAAAGCGTCGCTATTTTTTAAAAAATCAATATTTCTCAATTATCCTATGTACTTCCATAAATAATCTATCGAAGAATCGAAATTAATAACTATTTTTGTTGTAGGACGAAAAGGACGACCGGTGCAACTATCGCAGTCTAGATACTCCCGGGCTACATAGCCGATTTGCACCTGGTGCAGCGGTCACGGGAGTGACGTAAATCTAGTGGAAAAATCAGTTTTCACAGATAAATATTGAGTTAATAAAGCCATGTAATTCATTTTTCCGTGACTACTTATTTGTCTCCAAAAAAAAATCACAAAAATAACCTATTTTTACGGCCGCGAAAGAGTACTACCCCCTTAAATCAATTCCTTAAACGAAAATTATATGGCTGTAGCGTAATTATAACCTACTTAAATAAACTGTACGTTCTTATATCAATCTAATGCACACCACTCAGTGTGGGAAAACACGGACACCAATAAAAGGGGAAAGTTCTGCTCGAATTCATTTCGAGCAGATATACTCAATAAAGGCTGTCAGCCAACATTTATTACTTCAAGTGGACAACCCTTGCTAGTGAGAATATAAGTAAGCACATCTGTCGACGTATACTCTGTTCTGGTCAGATCACAGATGGATATGTTACAAATTAGGTACTAAATTTCCCGAAGAGGAAGCGTTCCGAATACCAAGAAAAACCGACAATGAACAATTTACAAAAACCTAATGACTACAAGAAGTTGAGAACCGTATGCCAAGAATGCAGGCTGAAATCAATGACCTCGCGTTGATTTTAGAAAAGACTCTCATCTTTTCACGTAAAAAATCATGCCCACTCAACTCGGGTAGAGGGAAATCCACCGACCCATATTGGACTAAGGACCAGTTGAGGAAGCAAGCAAGGAAAGCATGTAACAGAGCGTAACTCTTCAAACAGGAAATCGATAAAGTGCTTCACCGACAATACAAATAGAAGGCAAAGCAACGACAGAGGGATTGCTGGAGGAACTTTTGTGAACAAATTAAATCCACAAAGCTATTCTCTCCAATGACCTAAAGCTACAGCTGGAATAATTAAAAAGAAGGATGGCAGTTATACTGACAACCTGGTGGATTTAATGGACATACTCTTAAAAACTCATTTTCCTGCAAAACCATGGAGGACAGGTATGACGACCACCTGGAGATATATAAGTAGGGCATCCATTCCTGGAGAATATTTAAATGACCCGGGTTATCTTGGGCCTTTTTTATGTTAGAGGTTATGCTACAATCTTCTTTTGAAGGGGTATGTCAAAAGAAGATTGTAGCATAATCTCTAACATAGAAACAGGACCCAAGATAACCTGGGTCATTCAAATATTCTCCAGGAATGGATACCCTACTTATATGGGGACTGGAATTTATTCTTCAACATCTGGTGATTGTTTAAGGCCTGCATAGCTTTCAGATATTTCCTCCAAAACTGGAGAAAAGTCCGAAACTAGGCAAGGAAGGCTACAACCATGCCAAATCATTTAGACCGATAAGCGTTGCATCGTTTATGATGAAAACCTTGGAGAAGCTTTCCGATCGGTACATCATATTCTAAAAACGAATCCTCTTCACCCAAATCAACACGCGTACTTATCAGGACGCTCAACCGAATCAGCACTCCACTGTGTGGTTACCCATATTGAGGCTTATTTATTGACATAGAAGAAGCTTTTGAAAAAAGCCTTTTTAAACAGCATGGGACAAGCTCTCTCAATGCTCGGCACTTCAGTCGCACTTAGTGAGTGGATGAAACAGATGCTAAGCAAAAGAACGGTCCAAATATCAATAGGAAACGGAAGTCTTCAATGCAAGGATGACACGTGGCTGTACAGGGAGGAGTACGATCTCCTTTTTTGTGGAACATCGTGATAGATGATAAAGGATTGCTAAGGAAACTAAATGAATCTGGCTTCTCAACCATAGGATACGCAAATGACATAACAATTCTGCTCAAAGGCTGCTATGAACGTGTACTCAGTGAATTAATGCAGAGTACCCTCAATATAATGAGGGAATGAAGGAATGGTGTACAGACAACGATCTCTCGGTAAATCCAACTAAGACGGAGCGGATGCTGTTCACCAACAAAAAGAAACAGAACATAATGAAGCTACCCAGGATATTCAACACCACACTAACTCTGACTTCACAAGCACAGTATATGGAGGTTATCATAGATTCTAAATTGAACTGTAGTAATCATCTTCAAATTATGGTATTTGTGCCACCCATATAACATCTATCCATCTATCTATGGTACAGAAGGCCAGCATAGCGTTCATGAAGTGTCGAAAAGTTGTTGGAAGATCATGGGAACTATCACCTAGAATCACAACTGGGCAGTTGCATGATGGCCTACGGTTAAACTCAAAACTGCAACCAGTCGGTGAGATCCGCCATGCTGATCTCACCGACGCCAGCAATGGAGGCGTTATTATCTCTTTGTCCTATATTTACACATACAGGAGATGGCCCTTAGTACAGCACTAAGAATAAGAGACAACGGCTTGTAGTGTCCAAAGGCGGGCCGGACTAGGCATGCTGCAATCCGTGGAAGAGCGACTCAGAGGGATGCTAGGACAATGCTTCTCTAACTTACCTTTTTAAAAGAAACTACAGGTCACAAAATTCTGAGGCTACTGAAGCTACTATACATATATTCAAGCATGGAGTAAAAACAAAAAAGGAATAGGTGCAGGCATATATTGTGATGAACTGAATCTGGAAATAAAAATACCATTGGAGAAACACTCTACGATCATCCAGGATACAAAAGAAAACATCTGCATCCACACAGACAGTAAAGCCAGTTTTGATAACTTAACACATGAGAAGGTTTCATCAAGACTGGTAAATGAATGTGTTATGGTATTGGAGACGGCATCTGTAAATAACAAAATTGCCCTCTTCTGGGCCAAAAAACACTCAAACACGACAGGGAACGATGGTGCGGATGCTCTAGCAAAAGAGGGAGCATCTTTGAAAATCGACCAGAGGCCTGTGCAATATCTAATATAACATACTATAAGATATGACTCTAGCAGAACAAAAAGCAAGGTGGGAGGACGTCTCAAGTGATGACTATTCCAGAAACACAATTCGAATACCCAATGCTAAAGTTGCTCAATATTGTGTTAATCTAGCCTGGTCAAATCTAAAATCCCCAACTGGACACTATCAATCAAAGAAAAACCTCTATGTATTAGGAGCAATTGAAGATTCCAACTGCAGAGGGTGCAACGAGAATGCGGAGAGGGCGGAGCATATCCTGTGCTACTGTCCTGCTCTGGCAACATTACTGAAGATCTTGCTGACTACATCTTGGCCATAACAGGCCAAACTGGAAGGCCTCAACTTTATCAAAGGAGTAGGGTGGCTGGAGAGCTAGTTCTCCCATCACTTGAAGGTGTATAATGGGTCCAACTAGGGATGTGCATACTGTGACTTCGTCGCCCTCCCTTTTATCGGTATCCGTATCCGTGCAGCATGCAATTAATTTATTTCTTCAATAAATGCAATAACCTAACCAACAGTCAAGTGATTTTTTTTGACTTGCTGAAATGCAAATCAAAACATATTGCAATATATGCAGAATATTTTATGTTAATCCGTATTTTTGTGCATCATTTTAAATTAAAATCTCATGCTGATGGTAAAGGGATTTCAGGGTGGGATAGTGGCCACCCACCCACCCTACATATACATTTAAACCTTAATTACAAACAGTGTTTTAAGTTTTCATAAATTAAAATTGGAACAGTGTCAATATTTTTAAAAATATTTATAAAACACTGTTGCAGTTAAAATTAAAATGTATATCTAGGGTGGGTGGGTGGCCACTATTTCACCCTTCAATTACGTACATATCAACAAGGGTTGGCTATGGAGAAAAGCTAAATACACGCAAGATTTTATAATTTAATTTTTCATTTGATATTATTTTTAAAATAAAAATCATAAGATTGTAGCGTACTTATGACTTTCTTCAATAAACTATATGTTCATGTAGTATGCAATTGATTTATTTCTATAATAAATGCTATAATATAATTCACTTAAGTGAATTTTTAAGTTTCTGAAATGCAAATTGAAATATATTGTATTATGTGCAGAATATTTTATATTGATCCGTATTTTTATGCAAACATTTTATTAAAATCTCATGCTGATGTTAAAGGGATTGGAGGGTGGGATAGTGGCCACCCACCCACCCTACATATACAATTGAACCTCAATTACAAACACTGTTTTATGTTTGTAAAAAATAAAACAGTAACCAAAATGTCAATTTTTTTTTAAATATTTTAAAAGCAGTGTTGTAATTGTGGTGAAAATATATATGTAGGGTGGGTGGGTGGCCACTATCCCACTCTCCAATTATGAGATTATTAACAAGGGTTCGCTATGGTGAATAGCTAAATACACGCAAGATTTAATAATATAATGTTCCATTTAAATCAATTTTTACAACGAAAATTGTATTATTATAGCGTACTTATGACCTACTTCAATAAATAATGAATTCATATAGCGTGTTATTGAATTTATTTCATTAATAAATTCAATAACCTAACCAACACTGAAGTGATATTTTGAATTGCTGAGATACAAATCTCATGCTGATGTTGAAGGGATTGGAGGGTGGGTTAGAGGCCACCCACCCACCCTACATATACAATTAAACCTTAATTACAAACACTGTTTTATGTTTGTGAAAAACAGTAACCAAAGTGTCAATTTTTTTTTTTAATATTTTAAAAGCAGTGTTGCAATTGTAGTTTAAGTAAATATGTAGGGTGGGTGGGTGGCCACTATCTCACCCTCCAATGATGTTATTATCAACAAGGGTTCACTATGGTGAATAGTTAAATACACGCAAGATTTAATAATATAATTTTCCATTTAAATCAGTTTCTTAAACGAAAATCATATGATTCTAGCGTACTTACGACCTACTTCAATAAATAATGCACTCAAATAGTGTATTATTGATTTATTTTTACAATCAATGCAATAACCTAACCAATATTTAAGTTTCTAAAATACAAATACAAAGATTTTGCGATATATGCAAAATATTTCATATTAATCTGTGTTTTTGTGTAATTTTATTCAAATTGAAATTTCATGCTGATGTAAAAGGGATTGTAGGGTGGGATAGTGGCCACCCACCCACCCTACATATACAATTAAACTTTAATTACAAACACTGTTTTAAGTTTGGAAAAATTAAAATTGAAACAAAGGTGTCAATATTTTTTTAAATATTTTAAAAGCAGTGTTGCAATTGTAATTAAAATATATATGTAGGGTGGGTGGGTGGCCACTATCCCACCCTCCAATTATGTGATTATCAACAAGGGTTTCCAATAGTGAATACCTAAATACACGCAAGATTATGTAATTTAATTTTCCATTTAAATCAATTTCTACAACGAAAATTGTATTATTCTAGCGTACTTATGACCTACTTCAATAAATAATGAATTCATATAGCGTGTTATTGAATTTATTTCATTAATAAATTCAATAACCTAACCAACACTGAAGTGATATTTTGAATTGCTGAGATATAAATCTCATGCTAATGTTGAAGGGATTGGAGGGTGGGTTAGAGGCCACCCACCCACCCTACATATACAATTAAACCTTAATTACAAACACTGTTTTATGTTTGTGAAAAACAGTAACCAAAGTGTCATAATTTTTTTTTAAATATTTTAAAAGCAGTGTTGTAATTGTAGTTAAAATGTATATGTAGGATGGGTGGGTGGCCACTATCCCACCCTCCAATTATGAGATTATCAACAAGGGTTCGCTATGGTGAATAGTTAAATATACGCAAGATTTAATAATATAGTTTTCCATTTAAACCAATGTCTACAACGAAAATTATATAATCTTAGCGTACTTATGACCTACTTCAATAAACTATACGTTTATATAGTATGCAGTTGATTTATTTCTATAATAAATCTTATAACATAATTCACTTAAGTGAATTTTTGAGTTCCTGAAATGCAAATTGAAAAATATTGTATTATGTGCAGAATATTTTATATTGAACCGTATTTTTATGCAAACATTTTATTAAAATCTCATGCTGATGTTAAAGGGATTGGAGGGTGGGTTAGAGGCCACCCACCCACCCTACATATATATTTAAACTTCAATTACAAACACTGCTTTAAGTTTGGAAAAATTAGAATTGAAACGAAAGTGTCAAAATTTTTTTTTTTAATATTTTAAAAGCAGTGTTGCAATTTTAGTTTAAATATATATGTAGGGTGGGTGGGTGGCCACTATCCCACCCTCCAATTATGAGATTATCAACAAGGGTTCGCTATGGTGAATAGTTAAAACGCGCTAGATTCAATAATATAATTTTCCATTTAAATCAATTTCTACAGCGAAAATTATATTATTGTAGCGTACTTATGACCTACTTCAATAAATAATGAATTCATACAGCGTATTGTTGATTTATTTATTTATTAAAGAAATAACCTAACCAACAATCAAGTGATATTTTGAATTACTGAGATACAAATCTCATGCTGATGGTAAAGGGATTGGAGGGTGGGATAGTGGCCACCCACCCACCCTACATATACAATTAAACCACAATTACAAACACTGTTTTATGTTTGTAAAAAATAAAACAGTAACCAAAGTGTCAATTTTTTTTAATATTTTAAAAACAGTGTTGTAATTGTAGTAAAAATGTATATGTAGGGCGGGTGGGTGGCCACTATCCCACCCTCCAATTATGTAATTATCAACAAGGCTTCGCTATGGTGAACAGTTAAAACGCGCTAGATTCAATAATATAATTTTCCATTTAAATCAATTTCTAAAACGAAAATTGTATGTCTGTAGCGTACTTATGGCCTACTTCAATAAACTGTGCTTTCATTTCAATTTTAAAATTGATTGATTTATTTAATGCAATCACCTAACCAATACTCAAGTGATTTTTTTTAAAGTTGTTTAAATGCAAATCAAAACATATTACATTATTTGCAGAATATTTTATATTAATCCGCAATTTTGTGCATTTTCTAAAATTGAAATCTCCTGCTGATGGTAATGGGATTGGAGGGTGGGATAGTGGCCGCCCACCCACCCTACATATACAATTAAACTTCAATTACAAACACTGTTTTAAGTTTCGAAAAATTTTAATTGAAACAAAAGGATCAATATATTTTAAAATATTTTAAAAGCATTGTTGCAATTGTAGTTAAAATGTATATGTAGGGTGGGTGGGTGGCCACTATCCCACCCTCCAATTATGTGATTATCAACAAGGGTTCGTTATGTTGAATAGTTAAATACACGCAAGATTTTATAATTTAATTTTCCATTTAAATCAATTTCTTAAACCAAAATTGTATAATTGTAGCCTATTGTTGACCTACTTTATTAAACTAAGCTTCTATCGCGAATTTCTGACCTATTAGTGATAGTACCGACATGTTTTAGAATCATTTCATGTTGTTCATTTGTTATTTTTTATTCTGTGAAGAAAAAAACAAAAATGTTGCGGTCAACACGGTCATTTGAATTTGATTAGCGTCTCTAAAAATCACACTATCTAAACAATGATAGTGTGTGCACATTCACGTTTTGTTTGTAAAGGTATTAGAATATAACGTAATAAACTACTTCTAATCAGATAACACCGGACAAAACACTTATATATTATTTAAGGATTAAGAAAACAGCAAAAGCTAACAGGGATATATATATATATATATATAATGGACACGTTCTTAATTGTTGTTAACAATTGTAGATAGTTTTAAAAAATATTCTTTATGTAATCTTTAGTTTTCAGCCGTTTTCATCGTTTGTTTCTGCTACAATTTTAAATGTTTAAATTTTAACATATCAAACGATTTAATGATTTTCCGACGAAGGTCAATAGGGCGCTAGGTTAACGCGTAGTTTATTGAGGCAGGTCAAGAGTTCGCCAAGTCAATACGTATTCGGTTGAGGTAGGTCAAGAGTACGCTAGTTCAATATAGAGTAGCAGGTCAATAGCCTTGTCAGTTAATATATAGTTGGTTAAGGTATATCAAGAGTACGCTGGGTTAATAAACAATGTATTGGAAGAGGTCAAGAGTACGTTAGGTGATTGTTAAATACATTTAGATAGGTTAAACTATAGATCATTGTGGTAGGTCTTAATAATCTGTAATTAAATACAATTGATAGAACAGAACAGAAAATAATTAATGACAACAATTTTTGAGGTTAAAATAAAAATGTTTAAAGGTTATGTTAACTAACATCAATAAGTGTCAGTCTGTTATTTTCTATTAAATTGTGCTTAAATACGTTAGTCGTTTATTTCTTGCTTATTTTCTTCAGTATACAAATTTTTAATACTGAGTTTTAATGTAAATTAATTTAATACCTCATTCTTTTATAACTCGGTGATGTAATAACAGTAATAAAAAAAAGTGTTTAAATTCGAAATTAATATTCACCCGGAAATGGAACGATTTAATTGCGTTCGTAAAAAATTCATTGCCATGCAAAAAAAAACAATTGAACATTTCGGCGCGTATAATTCGTGCGACACACGCAATTTTACAGGTTTATCACATTCGCATGGTAATTCGTTTAATAGGCGTAATCTAAACCAGACAGAACCTAAGTCTAGCCGGTGTATAACGAAGGTCGTCAGTTTGAATCTTGATAGATGAAAAAATGTTTAAAATGGGAGAGTACTTAAAAAACGTTTAATTTTTGTTTGTAGTACTGGTATTTGGCCATCGACTACGTGGTCCTTCAACCGTGTTATTTGTGTATGCGTTGATATTAAATGTAAAAAAAAATATTTTTCTCTATTCTTCTTTCGTATAAAAACAAATTAATTACAAAAAATATACATAAAATTTTGAACGTAAGAAGCACTAGTGATATCATCATTTAATATGGAAATGGAGTTAAATGTGTAGATAATTAGTCTAACTTTACATAATGAAAATAAAGCTTATAGACAATAATTGCAATAATTTCATCCTAATTGATTAGAATAATTAGACAAAAATAAAACCGATATACAATTAACGCATACCTAGTTATGATTAGCAATTACCGTTAAAAAAAAAACAAATAATTACTATATTTCTAATCGTTTTAATCTAATCGCGCCCTTGAAGATTTTGCTATATTACACACGCATGACCCAAATCAGTTTGCATTCGTCATGCAATTTAAAAACATGCACTACATTATCACAGGAATAATTCTCATTAATTAGTCTCGTGCGTACGTATTTTTCCTCCACGAATCCCACCTCGCTACTTAAGGACAGTCCTTTAATCCCACTTATCAATTATCAGCATAAATTCTGCGGCGAATTAACATAACGCCCCGATCGGAAGTGCTTCATTAAAGCGTGTAATGCGTATCAATTATTATGATTTATGGAATTCACTCGATAATGCAGCTAATTTCAATATCGTAATCAGCTCGTTAATTAAATTGAAATAGTAGAAAACACTGTAGAGGAAGACGTTTGAAGGATGCTGGTGATCGTTATCAATATGTCAAGTACGTTTGTGTTTATTTATTGGTTCATTTACGTTAAAAGTTAATGGTTATTATACCTATGTGCGTAATTTCTAAATCCATTTAATTTTGCATTTAATACAAAGTTTTTCTTGACTTGGGTAATAATTACTTTTATTATGAATTAATATGTCTATGCGCGACATACTTGTAATTAAACTATATTTAATTGAATCCAGATTAACATAAGAAATTAAAAAAAAAAACTAGTTTTATACTGACCGCCTCGGGTTAGGCACATGTATGTGCATAAATTGTGGAAAACTTGCTAGGAAGGAATTAATTACCATTAAATTTGCGGCGAATCGATTATCGCAGCACGTGCGATTAAAAAAAACTAAGATCTGCGTGTGTATTGTTGTTGTTTTTTTGTGGATAATGATGTGGTTTTACGTTAATTCATGATTAGAAATGTGATTTGCATAAATCGATCACGAATACGATTTGCGGTCAGGATATAAGTGCCTGAGATGGGATGCGATCGATTGAGTCATCGAATTTCTCCTGAATTTGAAATAATTAAAATTCCCAATGTACTGAATTATTTCATTTATTTTTTTAAATTAAATCAATTGTATTAATAGGGTTCGTGTATTGTACTGATGTGTTATAACAGTTGGAATTCGGTGTGTGATTAATCTCTCAGCTCAAATGATATGACAGATGACATTTCAGGTGTCATATCATAGACAGATCATAGATGGTAGATGACAGATATTCAAATGTCTAAATAAAATCATATGATAGATGACATATGACAATTAACAGATAATAGATGAGAGATGACAATTGACAGCTATTCAAAATGTTCAACAAAAAAAAAATACAGCCTAAAAATTTATCCTAATTTTAAGATAGATGACATATGACAGTTGACAGATAACAGATGAGAGATGACAATTGATAGATAATGGTTGACAGATGACAGCTATTCAAAATGTTCAAGTAAAAAAAAACAATACAGCCTGAAAGTTTAAATAACGACAGAAACAATTAATGAAATAATACACGATTCCAATAGTGGCCTCTAACACACCCTCAAATCCCACCATCATACTCCAGAAAAATTATCAAAGGAAGAAATTATTCTAAGTAAAATTACAACTGTAAATTTTGTCTTTTTTACGCAATGATTTCTCTTCAAACATTTGTTTGTGTTAAAATTATTGGAGGGTGGGATAGTGGCCACCCAACATATATATTTAACTTAAACCTAAAACATTGCTTTTAAGTTCATTAATTTCAAGAGAAATACTAGAGTCAATATTTTTGGAAATTAATATAGTAACAGTGATGAAAGTTAAAAAACATATGTAGGGTGGGTGGGTGGCCTCTGACACAATCTCTAATCAATTTGTCATAAATGAGGGTTTAGTTAAAATAAAATTGCAGAAAATACGCAAATTCATACAATAAATTAAGCAAAATTTTGTTTTTATCAAGTTTTATTTTATTTTCATTCATGCGAGGATTTTAAAATTACTGAAAATGGGTTACAGGACACCCACCCACCCTACACATACAAATACTCTTTAATCAACTATTACTCTTCTAATTTCCAGAAAATTTCTTATATTTTATTTGTTAAAGTATTTAACAACTTTAAGCAGAGTTTTAACTATAATTAAAATTTAATTGTAGGGTGGGTGGGGTTCCTCTAATTCAATATCCATTTACTTTGTTTTTAACGTCAAAAAGAATTCCAAAAGTATGCAAATTTAAATAATAAATCACTCAAAAGTTTGATTCTATTTACGATAATTGTTGTTGCATTCACGCGCGTGATTTTGTGATTGAAGGGTGTGTTCGAGGCCACCCACCCACCCTACATATACAAGTACTCCATAATCACTATTACTTATTTGATTTCCATTAAAATTCGAATAATTTTGTACCTAAGGTTTTCAAAAACTTGACGCAGTATTGAAGTGTAGTTAAAATGTATATGTAGGGTGGCCTCTAACCCAACCTCTAACATTTTGTCATAAACGAGGGTTTAATTGAAATAACATTGCAGAAAATACGGAAATTCATACAATAAATCAAGAAAAACTTTGGTTTCTGCGAGAAGTTTTATTATTATATTTTTAATAAATATTTTTTTTGTATTTTACCTTTCCTCTTTTGTCTATCACGCCTGAAAATATATAACAAATTTGACAGATAAATTTAATATATTAGATAAACCAATTATAGATGACAGATCACAGTTGACAGTTGATAGATGACAAATGACAGATGAAAGATAATAATATTATAAAATAATAATAATGATAGATAATGTGAAAAGACAAATTAAAGATGACAGATTACAGATATCATATAATGTAAGATAGATGACAGTATTTCGGAAAATTGACAAATCCCAATTAATGACCATTGACAATGGAACAAGAACAGACCTAATAATTAACCAATAAAGAATGACAGATGATAGATAGAAGAAAACGGTCAATATCTCAGATGACAGATGAAAGGTAATAATTGAGAGATGACAAATGACAGAACGTATGATATTTGGCAGATGACATATCATATGACAGATGGCATTTCATATATCACAGATGACAAATGATATAACAGTTATTCAACAACTTCAATTAAAAAACACACAAACAAATCAATTGAAATAAAAATTGAAACTAATCTCTGAATTAAATATACAAGATGATAGATTAAATAAAACATATGACACATAACAAATGATATATGATACTTCTATCATATAATACAAATACTTTTATTAAAAAAACAAAACACTGATTTCTTAAAATGTTGCAAACCTTAAATAATGAAATAAAAACCAGGCTAATAAATAATCAATAATGGTTGGACGATTATATATGACAAATGGCACATGTAAGAGAAATAAATATGCCAGATGATAGATTGCAGGTAACATATAACAGATGATAGATGATATTTGACTATGACAGATGACATATGACAATTGAAATATGTTTATGACAATTAAATATGTTAAATGATAGATGACAGACGTCATATAACAACTAACGACATATGATAGACTGCAGATATTTGAGAAATTACTTATGACAGATGATACATTTAAAAATAACCTAAACTCTGAAACTTCACAAACCGAAAACAATCGCTGAAACAAAAACAAACTAATAAACCATTCGCCATCTGTCAATCTGTATTCGTTAAGAGGCAGATGAAAGAGAATTGATTAAATATTTTAGATGATAGATAGAAATAAATATAAATGATAACAGATTACATAAGTTGTATTATATATGACATATGACAGTTTACATATTCAATGAAAATAAATTTTTAAAAAAACAAGCGCAGTGTTTAAATTTAACCTAATTTCTCAATTGAATATGTCAGATGGTAGATGGCACTAATCATATAGCATATAATGACATATACCATATGACAGGTGATATATGACAGATAACACATGACAAATGTTAAACTTAAATGCAATTAAAAGAACAAACAAAAAATAGTGTTATTAGAAGAAATCCCTCCAACATCAGAAGAAACCTATGGCTTCAATTGGATGGAGCTCCGCCTCATAATCATCGCATGTCTTTGAAGGTTAGGTGCATAGATTCGTATCTTGATTGTCTTAACATGGGGTGATTTATCTAAAGAACAAGGAGAACGGGCTCCATCAGGACTTTGTGAAAACAGTCGAAAAATCTGATGGAGCATTATGTTTGGTATTAATGTCTGGTGCAGTTTAATTGATATGAAATTTTGTTTACATTTCTATTTTGTCCTTTTGGTTTCCTTTCGAATTATATCGTCCTTTCATCATTGATTACAACTGAAGCTTTACAAACCTCAAACTCTGAAGCTTTACAAACCTCAAATAATAACCGGAAACAATCTATGAACCTGTATTGGTTGACAGATGATAAATGGTTTATTTTAAGTGGCGAATGAAAGAGAATTGATTAAATACGATAGATGATAGATAGAAGGTATAACATCTGACATAACAGATTACAGAAGTTATATAATATTATGACATATGTTTACATGTCCAATAAAAATATATAAAAACAAGAACAGTCTTAAAATTTAATCAAATTTCTCAATTGCATATGTCAGATGATAGATGGCACATGTCATATAGCATATTACGACATATGGCAGATGGCAGAAATTTGACATACGACAGATGATGACATATTACATTTGACAGATGATATGTCACAAACATAAAATGCAACTTAAAAAACAAAGAAACTCTGAAACTTCGCAAACATCAAATAATAAGCGAAAATAATCAATAAAACAAAAACAAACTAATAATTAACCAATACAATTGACAGATGACAGATGATAAAGAAATTCATTAAAAAGTTTAACCCAATTTCTCAGTTGAATAAGTAAGGTGATAGTTGACAGATGTCATATAGCATACAACAATATATGGAAGATGACAGATATTTGACAAATGATAGATGGCATATAATAAAATGCAACTATAAATAGAACAAATACCTTCTAAAAAATACACTGAACCCGAAACTTCACAAACTTTAAATAATAACCCGAATCGATAAAACAAAAACAAGCTAATAAATAATCTATACAGGTTAACAGATCACAATTGGCATATGAAAGATAATTAATTAAAAATGATAGATGACAAATATAAGGTAACATAATTGATAGCAGATTACAGATGTTATATGTTATAATACAGTTGACATGTTCAATTAAGAAGAAAAAAAAAACAAGCACAGTCAAAAAATTTTACATTATTTCTCAATTAAATATGTCAAATGATGAATAACAGATGTCATATAGCATATAACGACATATGACAGATGATAGACATTTGACATATGACAGATGATAAATTTTAAACATAAAATGCAACAAATACGTTCTAAAAAAATATACTAATCTCAAAAAACTCCATAAACCTCAAATAAATCTTCCACTCAAACCTAAGATTATATACCATCTACACTTCTTCAGAATAAAATCTGTAGTATTAAAAACAAACAAAGAAATACATTTTTAAAAAGCAGACTAATCTGTAATAATTCACATATCTCAAATTATAATTCGAGAATTTATTTAGTAAACCAAGATTAAAGATAAAAGATAATAAATTAAATATGTCAAATGACAGACGAAATATAGCATATGATATGTAACAGATGACATATGACAGTTAGCATAAGACAGATGACATACGACAGACATTAAAACAAAAAGACAAACTAATATATTCTAAAACGTTACACTAATTTCTGAAAAGTTACAAACCTTAAATATTAGTCAAAGACAATCGATAATAAAAAATAATAACAAACCTAATTTAATGAATAACAGATGATA
This sequence comes from Ontholestes murinus, assembly GCA_963969525.1. NCBI lineage: Eukaryota > Metazoa > Arthropoda > Insecta > Coleoptera > Staphylinidae > Ontholestes > Ontholestes murinus. Next base: position 76,627,764 of record OZ018391.1, read on the forward strand.
ACATATGACAGATGACATATAATATATTGCAGATGATTTATAACAAAATGCATATGACATATGACAGATATTAGTCATGTTTAATAAAAAATGAACTTTAAAAAATAGCCAGGCACAAACAATAAAATAATAAACTACCAATAAAAGTTTAACACATGTTAAACAACAGATGACATATCATATGACAGATGAAAAATGACAGATATTCAACATACAGGGTGTCCCATTTTATATTACGGTCTCGAATAACTTAGAAACAATGCATCGTAACGAAAAATATGCCGAATGGAAACTTTCATAGTTTCGAGGGGTACATCAGATTCAAAATAGTTCCTCCAGACCCCAAGGGAGGCCGGGAAAGGGGGTCAGCTTGAAAATCTTAAATGAAAACCCTTATTTTTTATTGCTAACTATGAATGTTTCCATCCGGCACATTTTTCGTTACGATACGATTGTTTTCAAGTTATTCGAGATCGTAATATAAAATGGGACACTCTGTATATAGTTAAGAAAGAAGTAATAATCAATATAGTTTAAAAATTTAACTTAATTTCTCAATCTAATATTTTAAATGTCATTTAAACTCTGAAGAATGACAGATAACAGATGATAGCATATTACAGATGACAGATAACATATGATAGAGAGCATTTGACAGATGCCACATAACTAACGACAGATGACAGATAACATATTGAAGATGATAGATATTAACAACGTTTAATTGAAATAAATATACCAATATATTCTAAATCTAATCTCTAAAAATTCACAAACTTCAAAAAATCAAGACAATCAATAAAACAATAAACTACCAATAAAGAAATATATGTTAGATAACAGATCACAGATGAAAAATGACAGATATTAAACATATTCAATTAAGAAAGTAGAACAAATCAACGTATGACGGATGAAATCTGAAGGATGGCAGATAACAGTAGATAACATATTACCGATGACAGATGGCATATGATTGACGATATATGACTGATAACAGATGACATACGACTGTCGACAGAAGACAGATAACATATTAAAGACGATATATAACAAATGGCAGACAACAGATATTAACAACGTTTAATTGAAATATAAATGCATTCTAAAACATCAAACTAATCTATAAAAATTCACAAACTTCAAAAAATAGCCAAAGACAATCAATAAAACAATAAACTACCAATAAAGAAACATATGTTAGATAACAGATGACATATTATATGATAGATCACAGATAACAGATATTCAACATATTCAATTTAGAAAGACGAACAAATCAACACAGTCTAAAAATTTAATATAATTTCTCAATCGATTTTTTATAAGGATGACAGATAACTGATGATAACATATGACATTTGGCGTATGACAGATAACAGATAATAACATATAACAGATGACAGATGCATGTGACATATGGCATATGAATTATGACAGATGACAGATAATATATTGATATATAACATACGACTAGATATTACCCTTGTTTAATGGGAATATATAAATCAATATTTTTAGAAACATTCAACAAATCTTTGAAAATTCAAAAACTTGAAGAAATATCCAAGATCAATCAATAAACTACCAGAAACTCATGTTATATAACAGATGACATATGGCGTATGATATAACACGTCACAAATGACAGATATTAAACATATCCAATTAAGAAAGAAGAACAAATAATAATTTCTCAATTGAATATTTTATATTACAGTTTAAATCTGAATAATGACAGATAACAGATGATAGCATATTACAGATGATAACATATTACAGATGTCAGATGACATATGATAGATGGCATATTAGTGACGACAGATGACAGATAACATATTGAAGATAATTTATAACAAATGACATATGAATATTAACGATGTTTAATGGAAATATATAAATAAATATATTGGAATCAAATGACACTTAAAAGATCATATTTGACAGATGTTAAGCAATAAGTTCTACTATCTGAAACTCATAAACGTCAATTATACTCAGAGATAATCAATAAAATAAAAACCTAATAAATAATGAATAACTGATGACAGATGAGAAATGTCGGACAAGGAATGATAAATGAAACATGTTAGGCGACAGATGAAGGAAAACAGCTGACAAATGATACTTGAATTTTCTAATTAATAAATACAAATACAGTTTAAAAAATTAACATATTTTCGTAAACATTAAATAATAGTAAGAGACAAATAATTAAACGAATACAAACTAAACAAAATAACCAATAAAGAATGAAAGTTTACGCATAACTAAAAATAAATGGTGGACAAAAAATAAACAAAAACAAAAAAAAGCCAAATTTTAATGAATGGTAGGTACAAAATAGATGAACAGATGACAGTTGGCAACATAATTAACACGATATAATCAATCTTTATAAATTGCCAATAAAAGATGTCAAATATCAAATGACAAAAATTAGAAATTGCAACTGAAAGATGATAAATGAAAAATGATAGATAAAAAAAAAAAATTTAATAATTTGTATATTTTCTAAAAATTTACAATCACAAAAACAAAGGAAAGAAATCAATAAATAATGACTCATGTAATAAATCAGATGGCAGATAAAAAATAGATAATAACTGAATGATAACATTAAGCAAATTTTCAATATTTAAAAAAAGCATGATGACTGAATATATATATTAGCTAGATGTTGACATTTTAAAAAATATTTAAAACAAGCAAACATTAATACATTTTACAGAATTTTAAACATATGTTAAAAAAATGACTTTAAATAATAACTAGAGACAATAAACAAAAACAAAAGGAAATCCAAGAAATAGTCCATAAAAATGACAAATTATACATCTCAGATGATAAATGATATACAAAAGTTGTTCGACACTTGTTCAACAATGTCTATTTGTACGTTTATGTAACTTTTTAACTGGAATAAAAAACACAATTTTATAGCGCGCGGTATTTTTATGAGCATAAAAGGTTAAGTGTTTTCTTACTCGATAATAAAATAATAAATATGCCCGACCTTTAAAATTAAAGAATTCCCTAACGATCATTTCCAATAAGTGTTTAAACATTTGCGGATAAAAATAATCCGAAATGGGCTAAAATATTGCCTGAATGGTAAAATTGCACTACAGAAAGAAAATTCCATAATCTAAAGCAGAAGGGCTATGAACAGAAGAATACACCAGCAATTTATGTGAGCTAAAATTTTTGTAATTGTAATTATTAATGTATATTTTATGAAGTGAGAAACTAAACAAATAATAAATTGTTTTGAATTTATCATAAATTACGAGACCTACAATTAATTTTGATAGTAAGTTGAAAAATGTTAAATAATTTTAAAAAAATCAAATGCATTTAATTACTATTTTATCTTATCGGTTTTCTAATCTATTTTTTTTTTAATTATTAGGATTTTCATGGTCAAATATTTCATGCACCTATTGTTTTACTTATCTATAAGTTTATATCTTATAATATCTTAGATTATTTTGCATTAGTATTTACGCTTGAGGCTGAAATGGAAATAAGGCAACGTTTAATCATGAAATTTCTAGAGTCGCAAAGAGAATTTTATATTATATTATTTATATATTTATCGTGTTAAAAATTTAAAGCCTCGCAAAAGAAAACAGAAAAATTATAAGTTATCGACCAACAGTATAAATAAATAGGTATTAGTGACCATAACATAATACTGTGTAATATTCGTAAATAGTTGTAACAAAATAAAATTTTCGTTAATGATTTATAAACCTTTAACTGTACTGCGCTGATGAGACCCGAATAGGTAAAAACCCTGTCCGTTATTGATAGTAAAAACTATAATTTATTAACGTTTTTATTTCAAGGTTAAAATATTATTATAAACGGCAGTCCTAATAAATTTTTCTAATCGCACAAATAAACGCGTGTAATGAATATTTTAACATTTTTCGCGTCTTATCAACAAGTAATGACATAAGCGGTGGAATGGGTCAACAGCGCTCAGAATCAATCATAATTTATAAATAAAAAATAAAAGAAATTGCATAACGACGACGAGATAAAATTTGTTTGAAAGGTATTTGTAAATCAGGCTGTTAATTAAATTTAATCTTGATGATGATGAATTTCGTAAATCAAAGATGAATTTTGCATTACATTTAAAATTAATGTATATTTCAATAGAATAAAATAAAACGAGCTGGTATTTAAAAAAACGATAATAAAAAATAGGTAAAGTAAAATTTTTTAATAATAAACCATTTAAAAATAGCACCGAATTTAAGTAATTAAAAAAACTATGAAATTTACGCACAATATTTTTCTCAATGAATCAATTATTTTATTATTATCTGTATATAATTTTTATGTAGTTTAAAAAAAATATTTGAATGTATTGATTGACGAAGCACTTAGTTGAAAAACCATATTATAGGTAATTAATAATATTTTATTAAAAATAGTTTTTTTTTTATTATATTCAACTTATTTGAATAATTTTTTTTTATTTCAATTTTAATTATAGCTATTTATAAGGTCGAAATATATTATTATTCATTGTACTCACCACATCGTATCCAACCTCGTAATGCGTACCCCTGGTGTAGATGATGGGGATGCAGTGGCGTCTACCGATTCCTTCGGAAACTGGCATTTTTCCTGCTAGCGATTTGAAATTTGAAAAAACTCCTGGTAAGTGCAAACAGTAAACGATTTTCCCGACGACAGTGCGGCGCCACCGATATTCGCAATTCGGCCGTCCCGACGCGCGCCGTCCGTTTTTATAACGTCCGCCACCACCTCCCCCTACCTGAAACGCGGACGCGGCGTCCCGAGAACGCGCGCCTTGAGGAACACCGAGGTCGAAGACGACGACAGATAATACGAAGAGAACCTTATCACTACCACCGTTCCCAGTTCGAAATTGACCGCACGTATAAGGTGCGCGCATTTTTTTTATTGTCTAATGGGTCAGACACGCGATCCGGTTTATTTTTTCATTTTAATTTATTATAATTATCACCTCATTATGCATTTATAAGTAACAAAAGTACTGACACAATTATATACGTAGGTTATTGAAGTTAATCACTAGTATGAAGTGGTGTAATCGTTGAAATTGTACAAATGAATATATCGATGTATCGCAACACTGATGACAGTTGTATGTTATTATGACTTATTTATTCAACCAACCATTACAGATTCCATTATAAATAAATTAACACGTTTAAAACTAAGCTAATCATATGATTGTCACTGATGAAGAAATTATAAACGCTTTGATCTTTGCAATTAATTATTATTAGTTTAAATAATTACAAGAATGTTAATTACTCTTTCTATAATAATTTAAAAGTATAATTCTAAAACCTTTAAATCTTGAAACACAAACTATAATTCTAAATTCTAAGGCACTAGTACCCAATAATTGCATATCTATCTAATTCTAGAAATTTTATATAAATATTTATGGAAGAGTGTTATAAACAAGTAATTACATAGTATAACACTCGCGTATGTTTTACTGATTGGAGGGTGGGATAGAGGCCACCCACCCACCCTACATATATACCTAAACATAAACTAAGATCAGAGCTTTAAAACTCAGGAATTATACCAGCATGATCACCGCTGTGGTTTCCAAGAAATACAAACTAAGATTGTGATGAAAGTACAGTCAAATATGTAGGGTGGGTGGGTGGCCTCTATCACACTTTCCAATCAGTAAAACCTACCCGAGTATTTCTTTAAATTCAATTGCATTAGAGATAGATTATTCTACAAATAGAAGTACACGACTATTTTCTAAACTAGTAATAAACTTAGTATAACACTTGCGTATGTTTTACTGATTGGATGGTGGGATATAGGCCACCCACCCACCCTCCATATATACTTAAACTTAAACTAAGAGGAGAGCTTTAAAACTCACGAATTATACCAGCAGCATTACCGCTGTGGTTATCAAGAAATACAAACGGTGATTGTGATGAAAATACAGTCAAATATGTAGGGTGGGTGGGTAACTCTAATCAGTAAAACATACCCAAGGGTTTCTTTAAATTAAATGCCATTAAAGGGATAGATTATTATACAAATAAAAGTGCACGACTCTTTTCTAAACTAGTAATAAATTTAGTATAACACTCGCGTATGTTTTACTGATTGGAGGGTGGGATAGAGGCCACCCACCCACCCTACATAAACTGAGAGCAGAGCTTTAAAACTCAGGAATTATAACATCAATATCACCGCCATGGTTTCCAAGAAATACAAACTGTGATTGTGATGAAAGTACAGTCAAATATGTAGGGTGGGTGGGTGACCTCTATCCCACCCTCCAATCAGTAATACATACCCAAGGGTTTCTTTAAATTAAACGGCATTAAAGAGATAGATAATTCTACAAATAAAAGTGTACCATTCTCGTAAACTAATAATAATTTAGTAGGAATCTCGCATTCTAATAAATATAGAATTCTTTACGCTAGAACTCTAGAATAATTCTAGAACCTTTAAACCTCGAAACACAAAAACTAGTATTCTAAAAACTTTAAAATTTCTCAAAATTGTAGAATTGCAATTGCAATTTAAGTGATTTAAAAATGTTGTCAAAATATATGCAACTTCAATTTTAAAACACTTAAACTTTGAAATTCTAAAACTCTATAATTCTCGAACACTAAGACACCAAAACACCAAAACTTAAGAGCTATGGAAATCTGAAAAAAACTAGAACTTTGAAAATTCAAACCCATGAATTTCTAGAACATTTGACTTATAAAGGTTTAGAACTCTGAAACACTAAAACTCTAGAACTATCAAACTTTAAGCTCCAAAACTTTAAAATTTTAAAACTATTAAGAACTATAGAATTGCTCAAAATTGTAGATTTGCAAAATACAGAACAGCAGCAAATTATAAAGTTTATTCAAAATTTTTAAAATATTTGAGACTTCAAAAGCTCTAAAATAATTATAAAACGCTTAAACTCTGAAATTCTAAAACTTAATAAATTCTAAGGCGCTAGTACTCAAAAATTGTAGGTCTATCAAGTTCAAAACACTAAAAACTCTACGAAATAATAAAACTCTAAAACTTTAGAATTTCAAAAATATAAAACTAGAATTCTTTACAGTAGAACATTAGAATGTTTAAACTCTAAATAAATAGAACTCTGAAATAGACTCAATAATTCTAAAAAGTTTAAACCTCAAAACACTAACCCTAGAATTCTAAATTTTAAGACACTAGAACACTAAAATTCTAGATCTATCTAACTGAAAACCATGGCACTAAATAATAAAACCCTAAAACTTTAGAATTTTAGAAACATAAAATTCTTTACGTAATAACCCTAGAATTTGCAAACTCCAAATATTTGGTACTTTAAACCAAACTCAACGATTCCATAACGTTTAAACCTTGAAATACTAAAACCAGAATTCTAAATTCTAAGATACTAGTAGTGTCTAGAAATGTAAAGTATCTATCTAATTCAAAACCTTGTAACTCTAAAAAATTGAAACACTAAAACTATAATTCTGATTTCTAAAATACTAGAACCCTAGAATTTTGAAACTATCTAAATAATAACTCTGAAACCTTAGAACCCACGAATCCTATAAGATCCAAAATATTAGAGGGCTGTAGAGAATTTCAGAATATAACTACTGCAAAAGCTAGAATAATACTCAAAAATGTTTCTAATTTAATAAAACTACAAAAATGTAGAAATTCTAAAAATATTGAACTCTAAAATCTTCCATCTCTTATATTTCTAGAATATTTGACCTATAAAGTTTTAGAACTGTGAAACACTAAAACTCAAAAACTTTTAAATGTTAAGCCCCAAAATTGTAAAAATTTATAACTCCAAAAAACTTTAGAATTTCTCTAAATTATAGAATTGCAATTTAAGTGATTTAAACTATCAAAATATATGCAACTTCAATTCTAAAATGTATTAATTCTCTAACTTTAAGACATCATAACACTAAAACCTAAGAGTTCTGGAAATCTAGAAAACTATAACTTTGAAAATTTCTAATGAATTTCTAGAACATTTGACCTATAAAGTTTTAGAACTCTGTAACACTAAGACTCTAGAACTATCAGATTTTAAGCTCCAAAACTGTAAAATTTTAAAACTATGAAGAACTTTAGAATTATAAAATGTATTAAAATAGATCATTACGTTCGGGATTAAGGAAAAATACCCACTTAGAGCATAATTGAATAATAAAATGTATTAAAATACATCATTTACTTTAGAGTTGCTCAAATAGAATTGGAAATTTGCAAAATACAGAACTGCAGCAAATTATAAAGTTTATTCAAAATTTTTAAAATATTTGAAAATTCTAAAACACTTAAACTCTGAAATTCCAAACTTAATAATTGTCGAAATCTAAAAAATTTCAAACTAAATAATTCTAAAACACTTAAACTCTGAAATTCCAAACTTAATAATTGTCGAACTCTAAAAAATTTCAAACTCGTGTTATTCTAGAATATAATTATAAAGAACTTTAGAATTGCTTTTGATATTGTAGATTGCATCCACAACTTTAAGTGACATAAACTATTGAAGCTGTAAGCTATAATTTATTTAAAAAATAATCACAAATAATTGAAACTTCAAGAGCTCTAACATAATTATAAAACACTTGAACTTTGGAATTTTAAATCTCTATAATTCCCAAACTCTAAGGCACTAAATAATTAAAACCCAAAAACTCTAGAGCCTCAGAATTCCACAAATTTAGTCTTCTAATATAAAAATTTAGAATTGTAAATAACTATTAGAAACTCTAGAACGAATAATCTTTGAATATATTTATGAACTCAAGAACTCCAAAGAGCTAAAACAATAGAATTTCAAACTCTAAAACTAAAACTTTAAAATTTATAATCTCAAAACTAAACTCTATATTTTTAAAAGTTTTAAACGGTAAAATTAGAATTCTAAATTCTAACTAGAACCTTAGAATTATAGAGCTCTCTCAATTCAAAATTGTAATAGTATATATTCTAAATTATAAGAATTTTAAAACTCTAAAGAATTTTAGAATTCTAAAATGTTATTAAAAATTATTTAAGAATTTTAGGATCTTAAACTAATCAAACTGCAAAACTTTAGAATTCGAAAAATGCAAAACTCAAAAACTCTAAAAATATATAACTTTAAAACAATGGAACCTGGAAATTTGAAACTTGTATATTTCTTTTAGTAGTAAATATTTCCAAAATTTAGTAGAAGAAAAAAATGATATATCTCTGCAAGTTGACAATTAATAGTTGATAATAAGTAGATGACATATGATATATAACATATGACAGTTCACAGTTAATATCTGACAGTTGACAATTAAAGTTAATATTTGACAGTTGGCAGATAACAAAAATCAGATAATAGGTGATAGTTGACAGTTAATATCTGATATTTGACTAATAAAATTAATATTTGACAGTTGACAGATGACACATGACAGTTGATAAATAATAGTTGTCAAATGACAATTGACAGATGGTAAAAATTGTTTTTTTTCCTTTTTAGTGAACGTTTTCAAAATTTAGAAGAAAAATGATGTCTGCGAGTCGACAATTAATACTTCACAGTTGAAAATAGGCAGTTGACAGATAACAGCCGATAGTTATTTGATAATTGATAGTTAGCAGATAACAAATGACCGTTGACAGATAATAATTGTCAAATCACAGTTGACAGATTATAAAAATTGTAATTAAATTTTTTTCTTTTGTAGTAAATACTTCTAAAATTTAATAGAAGAAAAAATGATATTTCTCTGAGAGTTGATAATAAGCAAATAACAGATGACAGTTGTCAGTGGACAATCCACACTTGACAGTTAATATTTAACAATTGATAGTTGACAGTTAATAATTGACAGTTGATAATAGGCAGTTGACAGACGACAGTTGATAGCTAAAATTTGACATTTGACAGTAAACACTTATTGTTATTATTATTATTGACAGATGACAGATGATAGTTGACAGATGACAATTGACAAATGACAGATGATAAAAATAGTTGTGTAATTTTATTCTTTTTTAATAAATAATTCAAAAATTTATCTCTGAGAGTTGACAATTAATCGTTGAAAATAGGCAGATAACAGATGACAGTTGTCAATTGACAATTCACAGTTGACAGTTAATATTTGACAGTTGATAGTTGACAGTTGGCAGCTAACAAATTACAGATGACAAGTGATAGTTGAATGTTGACAGTTAAAATCTGACAGCTGACAGTTAAAGTTAATATAACAATAGATCTGTTAGGTCGCAGTTCACGAGAGGCTAACACACCTCACTAAGACCCTACTTAACCTATAACATATTATTGACAGATTTATTTATTTATTGACGTCAACATAACATTTTACATAAAAATATATACATAAATACTTTAGATTAAAACACTAAATTACTCTTAACAGATAATGTAACGAGCATCAGATTTGAACTTGATCAACGATGAGTTGGTAAAATTAAGTTTGTCACAATATTTATTTAACGTATTGGATATTCTTATACATGACGTAAGAAGTACGACAAAATGGAATATGTAACAAGTGAAATTGACGTGTTGTATAATTTGGAACATTGAATGCAAAGCATTCCAAATATTCCGACGAATTAATCAGATTATTGATTATTTTAAAGATAAAACAAACGTCATACAATTCTCGTCTTTTTGATAAGCGTACTAAATTGACATAAGATTTAATCTGGTCTATATTCAGAATTATATTTTGTGAATACAATTTATATTTTAAATACTTTAAAAATTTAGTTTGTACATATTCTAGTCTGTCGATATAGCAGCGAAAATGTGGTGACCAAATAATATTACAATATTCTAATACTGACCTAATAAGAGTGACAAAAAGAGTTGTTAAACTATGGACATTTGTAAAATCTCCTGGTCATTCTTTTAATAAATCCGAGCATTTTATTTGCCTTGGCAATAACAGTTTCAATATGATATGAAAATGATAGTTTCTTATCAAAATAAACTCCCAGGTCCCTAACAACCTCTTCATATTTAAGACACATACCGTCTAAGAGGTACGTAAATTTGTTGTTATTAGATTTACGACTAAAAAGCATTACGTGGCATTTATCAATATTAAGGGACATATCATTCCTTGAACACCAATTACATATATTATTAATATCTGACTGTAACAATAAAGCGTCACTATCGGATGAGACTCGCCTGTATACCTTTAAATCATCCGCAAATAATAAGATGGGAGATTTTATTCCAACATATATATCATTAATGAATATATTAAATAAGAGAGGACCCAAGTGTGACCCCTGGGGAACTCCAGATGTAACATTAAAAATATCAGAAAGAAAATTGTTTACACGGACTTGTTGAGTCCGATTTGTTAAATATGAAGCGGACCACTTAAGAATGGGTCCACAAATGCCATGCTTCGCCAGCTTAGCTATCAGAAGTTTTATGTTATGTCCCTTACTAAAGTCCATATAAATAGCATGAACTTCAGAACCAGTATCAAAAGATTTTAAAATGAAATTGCTGTATAAGAAAAGATTTGTATCAGCTGAGCGTCCACTCATGAACCCATGTTGTTGAGATATTATAATATTTTTGAAAGGACTTGATAAATATTTAACAATGAGTGATTCAAAAAGTTTGGGAATCGCTGATAGTATACATATTGGGCGGTAATTTTTAATATCGCTTTTCTGGCCTGACTTAAAAATGGGCTGTACGAAAGACGATTTCCACAGCACAGGAAAATCACCTTGTGCTAATGACGTGGAAAATAGTGTATATAAAGGTATATAGAGCGTTGAATGACATAAATTAAGCAGCAGTGGCGGTATTAGGTCAGGACCAATCGCACCCTTAACATCAATATTTTGTAGTGCTGACTGAACCTCAGATGGGGAAATGTTTATTTCGTAAAGATTAATATTTGACTCAAATTCTACATCATATTGGAACGAACGTTGGTCATTAAATACAGATGAAAAATACATTCCAAATGCATTAGCTATACTTTTGCCATCATTTGCTTGAATATCATCTAAGAACATACACGATGGAAGTTTACCAGAATCCGATTTAGATTTTACAAATTTCCAAAAATAATTTGGGTTTTTCAGTACTGATTGTTCCGCATGAGCAATATAACTATCATAACATAGCTTGGTTTTCATTTTACATATTCTACGAAGTTCGGAAAATTTCATATAATCTTTCTGTAGATTTGACAACTTAAATTTTTTATGCGCGTCGCGTTTCTGTTTTATTAGTTTACGAAGTTCAGCACTAAACCAGTAAGGAAACTTCAATTCCTTTATAACTTTTTTTGGTACCAATTTTTCAAAGCAATCGAACAATATAGTATAAAATACATCTACCGCCATATTTACTTCAGTAATACCCTGGAATGCTCTGTTCCAATTAATCGATAGAAAATGATTGTTAATAGCATTGTAAGGTGCACGTTCAAAGTCATAAACTACAGTATAATCTGAATTCCGCACATGAAATTATTACTTCCAGTGAAGGATGATAAACATCACAGGTTATTAGGGGTTCACATTCAAGAACAGATTTAACAGGATGCGATGAAAAACACAAATCGAGCACTCCTCCAGCACCGTTTTTCACATTATTAAATTGTGATAGACCATTATGAGCGTACACGTCACACACTGCACTTTCGATAGCACTTTTTGTGTTGGTGCTGTTCTTGACGTTGACAGGAAACAAACCCACGTAGTCGTCAATTTCAGTCCAACGAAGATCCGGTAAGTTATAATCCCCCATTACGATGCATCTTGATTCAGGAGTTTGAGCATGTATATTAGATAATGATTTTAAATGGGATTCATAAACTTCTATTCCAGATTTTGGTGGAATATATACGCCACCAAATATATAATTCTGATTGTTGATTATTACTTTAACCCATATTTCCTCTGTACAACTATTTGTAGCAATGATTGACGATTTTAATGTATTTAAAACAGCGATAAGTACACCTCCTCCACGCAGTTTTGAGGAACAGATGACAGATGACAGTTGACAGATGATAAAAATAGTTGCGTATTTTTTTCTTTTTTAATAAATAATTCAAAAATTTATTTAGATGACAGTTGTCAATTTTTAATTCACATTTGACAGTTGGCAGATAACAAATTACAGATGACAAGTGATAGTTGACAGTTGACAGTTAATATTTGACAGTTGATAGTAGACAGATGGCAGATAACAAATGACAGTTGATAAATAATTGTTGTCAAGTGACAGTTGACAAATGATAAAATTAGTTATTTATTTGATTTCATGCTTAATGATCGATTCTAAAATTTAGTAGAAAACTTATATCTCTCTGAGAGTCGACAATTAATAATTGACAGTTGATAATAGGCTGTTGACAGATGACAGCTGACATTTGACATTTGACAGTAATCACTTATTATTATTATTGACAGATGACAGATGATAGTTGACAGATGACAGTTGACAAATGATAAAATTAGTTATTTATTTGATTTCATTTTTAATGGCCGATTCTAAAATTTAGTAGAAAAATTATATGTCTCTGAGAGTCGACAATTAATAATTGACAGTTGATAATAGGCTGTTGGCAGATGACAGCTGACATTTGACATTTGACAGTAATCACTTATTATTATTATTGACAGATGACAGATGATAGTTGACAGATGACAGTTGACAAATGACAGTTAACAGATGATAAAAATAGTTGTGTAATTTTTTCTTTTTTAATAAATAATTAAAAAATTTATCTCTGAGAGTTAACAATTAATCGTTGATAATAGGCAGATAACAGATGACAGTTGTCAATTGACAATTCACAGTTGACAGTTAATATTTGACAGTTGGTAGCTAACAAATTACAGATGACAAGTGATAGTTGACGGTTGAGAGTTAAAGTTAATATTTGACGGTTGGCAGATAATGACAGTTGATAAATAATAGTTGACAAATGACAGTTGACAGATGATAAAATTGTTTATTTATTTTATTTCATTTTTAATGAACGATTCTAAAATTTAGTAGGCAATTTATGTCTCTGAGAGTCGACAATTAATAACAGTTTAATTTAATTAATAGACAGTTGACAGATGACAGCCGAGAGCTGACATTTGACACTTCACAGTAAACACTTGATAATAAGTACTTGGCAGATGACAGTTGTCAGTTAGTCGACAGTTAATATCTGATAGTTGACAGTTAAAGTTAATATTTGTAAGTTGATAGTTGACAGTTGGCAGATAACAAATAACAGATGATAGATAATAGTTGTCAAATGACAGTTGACAGATGACTGAAGATAAAAATAGTTAACATTTTGTCGTTTTTAGTGAACAATTTCAAAATTTAGTAGAAAAAATATATTTCTCTAGTTGACATTTTACATTTGGCAGTAAACAGTTGACATACAACAAATGACACTTGATGACAGATGACAAAAATTGTTGACAAATAACAGTTGACAGATGACAAAAATTGATGAGAGTTAAGGATTAGATATAAACTCATACATAATGTGTGGAAAAAAATAGATATATATATATTTTATGTACTTAGGTTTTTCATAATTTTTCATAATTTTTAATGTTTACTCTTTAGAGAAAAAAACATGTTTGACAGTTCTTAGTCAACAGTTGATACATTATAGTTGATAGTTGACAGTTGTCAGTTGATAATTGACACATGACAGATTATAGTTGACAGATGACAGTAAAGAGATGAAAGATGACAAATGGCAGTTGACTGATGGCAATCAACAAATGAAAGTTGACAAATAAAAGTTAGTAGGTTGGACAGTTGAGAGATAACTATTGACAGTTGATAGATGGCATGTTTAAAAGTTTAATTACTGTTTTGTGGAGAATTCTATAATTCATTTGAAGCAAAAATAATCTCTCTCTAATAGTTGACAGTTAGTTGTTGATAGATGAGTGTTGATAAATAACAGTTGACAGATTAATAGATAACAGTTGATAGATGATAAATAACAGTCTTATGTCATCTTTTAGTAACCAGTAGATAGAAGGCAGTAGACAAATGACAATAGGTAGATGATAAATGGCAGATTATGGTTGATAGATGAAGATAGCGTAGCAGTTTGAAATTGACAAATAACACTTTATTTGGTAGCTAACAGTCGACAATAGATGACAAATGACAAATATATAGATAACAATTGATAGATTACAGTTGTCATCTGTTAGCTGACAGCTGATGGTAGATGACATATGGCAGTTAACAGATGACAGTAGACAATTGATGGATGATTGACAGTTTTAATACTAATAATAACTGACAGTTAATAGATGACATATTCTTTATTATTTTTTTTTTTTAATTTTAAAACTCTGAAACACCAGAACTCTAGAACAATATCAAATTGTAACGCCCAAAACTCTAAAATTTTAAAGCTAATGAACTTTAGAATTGCTTTAAATTGTAGAGTCTAGAATATTAGAACCTTAGAACTCTAAATTTATAGAATTTTTAACACTGAAACTCTATGAATCTAGAAATCTAGAGAGAGAATAGTAGTGTGGTACTACAAAAGACTAAAATTCATTTTAATTTAAGAAGTTAAAGTTATAATCTTCTAGAGATTCAAAAGTTTTTAAATGTTTTGTAGAGTTTCTGAGATTTAGAGTCCTAGGTTCAATACAGGTGGAAGATTTGGAGTTTTAGAGTATTTGAATTAAAAGTACAAATTCAGTTCTACAATTCACCATAATTCTAATGTTCTTAGTCCTTCCAACCTTTAGATTTATAAAGGCATTTTCGAGTTTTAGTATTCT
Organism: Ontholestes murinus; assembly: GCA_963969525.1. NCBI lineage: Eukaryota > Metazoa > Arthropoda > Insecta > Coleoptera > Staphylinidae > Ontholestes > Ontholestes murinus. Next base: position 76,643,619 of record OZ018391.1, read on the forward strand.
AAAATTCTAGATATAGAAGTCTAGAATTCCAGAACACTCCAGAGTGACTTTATACATCTAAAAGCTGGAAAGACTAAGAACATTAGAAGGTTTAGGGAACTATATTTTTTATGATGTAAAAATATATTCAGTTTTTTTTTGTGTGAACATTATATTTATCAAGTAAAAGAAAATCTTAAAATCCAATGATAAAGATAATCCCAGAAATTATCATTACACTTAATTTTTATTCTTTGACTAAAACACACACTCACACACACATTACTGTTATACGGGAAAGGTTAACCGGATTAGAAACGATTATAAGGCTAAAAAAATCCCTTATCTCTTTTCGCAACACGTATATATTTTTTCGTTCACGTGAAGATCATTTTTTTGCATGCTAGGAAGCGCGTTCTTCGGAAACCCAATTAAAACGGGCTTTCTCCACCCTGGGACGGCCCTGGGCTGTTGGCGTTATACAATATTACAATAATCGCATGCTAATAACACGACCATTTATGTTATATTGTTGGCATTGCCGCCGATTGTCGCAAATTAGCATTTAATTGGACAGGCCGCGGATAATTGTGGCCGGCGCATGTAAAACATGTTTTTTGTTTGAAGAATGTGCGTTGTTTTTTTTCAAGATTAAATAAAAAAATAAACGGTGAGAATAATATAAATGGGAAATTAATTGAATACATGTTTACAGCGTTTACATTTTGGAAAAGTTTGGGACATGCAATTATTAATTAATGAGTCCATCACCTAAAGCTAAATAAACAAAATGTCTGCGACAGTCCAAAAAAATGTTTGTTGATAATTAAATACTTTGCTTCAATCCTTACAAAGTTTAAATAATTAAGGAGCTGCAATTACGTAATTATTTAGAGCTGTAATTGTGGAAACTTTCACTTCGTAATACATTTGGATAATTCAAAATAAAACAAACAACTTTTTTGGTATTAAAGAAGTAATTTACTTTGAACTAGAATATTAAAAACAAAGAATTTATTTGTGAAAACATTAAATTATTGATTCTCTGACAAAAGCAGCCACGGACCGGTTTCGACCTATTTTGAATCTCATCACAGTGATTTAGTTGAAGGAAATGGAGTTGCACTATGATTTTTATTTTTTTTGTACTTATAAATTATTAAGTTGATATTTTAGTTTATTTATTCGTTAGTTACAAGAAAAACCTAATTCAAGAAATACCACATGTACAATTTAATTGCTGAATGATTAAAATGGATGTCATTAGGGACGTTTCAATAACTAATGTTAATTTAATTACATCGGAATTCTCTGTGGTTCCGCGTTTTATAGTAAATTTGTTATTCCCATGGAGGACGTCGTTCACGTAAATTATCGAAGAATTCGCTAATGTGAGTTATCAGTTGCGTCGTCATTTGTTTTTCATTGACGCTAATGTAAGCAATAATAAAATAATTGTTAGAATTAAAAAATAATTGTTAGTGGCTAGTTATGCAAAGTTGAATGATTTAATAATAATAAATAAATGCAGACGTACCCCTTGCCTCGGTGTTTTATTTTAACACTAAATATTTATGTCCGATGTGCAAAATTTTACTAAACAACCTTCAAAGAATAAAATTGTAAGCTTAAAATTATAGTTATTTCTATAACTGATATTATAATTTTCATTTTTACTTCATGTTTACCCTTGAGCAAAATATAGTTCTAACTTAAAATAGGCGTTTTCATTTTCGACCCTCACCTGATATTGAAAAAAAACCCGACACAAACAGACCTTTCGTTTTCGAATACAATTACACCGCCGTATCGACTTACAGACTGAAATTCGATTCTGTCGCCTTCTGAAAATCCTTTTTCGAAAACGGTAATCGGAGATTTTCCGCGCGGAATTCGTTTCGAAGGAAGGTTGGCGTGTATGTGTTAGTGATATAATAATAAGTGTAGTGATTTAATTAAGTTCAAGGTGAGTACGTATTGACCGTTTCGCGCTTAGAGAGACCGTGTTTTGTGGGTGTTTCCCTGGCGACCGCCGCTCTGTCCGGTTGTTCATCCGGAATCAATTGTTAGCCGGCGCTTTCTTATCCGTTCTTTTCCGTTTTTCCACATGGTGCATTCGCGGAATGCCGGTGAACGTTAATGGAACGATGGCGGATATTTACATAGTGGGTGTTGGTGCTGTTGATGGTTTGAAGGTGGAGGCCACAACACGTGCACGATTGATTGACTAGAATTACATTTTATATATATATATATTACATACGGTGTGAATAAAACTCAATGTCTAAGATATAATTTAAAAAGCGTGACGGGGACGGTCCTTTTAAGTAAAAAGCTCATTTACACAAACACACACACATACACAAATAAAACGACGGAAGGACCGAGTGATTGATAGCCAAACACTACTACCACTACTGCTATAAAAAAAACCTTTAAAATGTTTTATATTTTAACTTATTTCAATAATACCACGCGATGGCGTGTAATTGACTTATTTCAATAATGTCTGCATTAGCCAAGATGGCCTTCACCTTTCTCAATAGATGTAATTTGAGATATACCGTACTAGAAAAGAAATTACATATCGATGTAAAATCGGTACTTATAAAACTATTCTACTCCTTGAATCACGTATTTGCTGACCTATCTCAATAAGCTTTATTTTAACCGAGCGTAACCTAACCTCAATTAACTATGCCTCATCCTAAAATATTCTAAATTTGAGTTATTAAATTTTATAGAGAGGATAAAGGACGGAACAGGAGAATGTGTTTTCATTGAAATTCGCTTTTAGCCGTATTTATTGGTGTATTCAAAGTATTTACACGTAACCTAAACAAACTGCTATCAAAGACATCAAAAATATATATACCGACTCGATGTAGAGAAATCACAACCGATGCGATCTTCGCACACAACTATCACATTATGATATTTTATTTTACGGACGTACCCGCATGCGCACTCGCGCAGCTTCCCCCACGACGAAGTTACATTAACGATTAAAACATGACTAATACGCATCATCACTCCATCGCTCCGTCCGACGACCAGCCGGGCTGTTCGCGCATCTTCTTCTTTAAAGCTATCCTCTGACTCCTCCTCAGAGATTCGAAATCCTTCCTCTTTTCCGGTTTCTCCTTTTGGTTGTAGTACCACCTGCCTACCGTACAATCCCACTATAACAATAATATACATATTTATTAACAAATCAAAATACTACGAATAACAGAAGCTGCTGATTTAAATGATTAAGTAGAATTTACAAATAAAAAACGTGTTTTTATGAGTATAACTGTTTATACACTACCCTAATATGTTATGATGAATAATGTTTTATAATTATGTCTATCGGCTAATGAGTAACAAGATTGTATACATAATACTGCCTAAAAGTGGGTCTTCATGAGTAAAAATCAATAGATGTCGCCACTTATTTAAAAGTTTGTGATTAATGTACTTGACAACTGGCTATGATTAATTTATTTGCAGGCTTATTAAATGTTTCATTATGACAATTTTAATCATTTTAATTGTATTCATTCTCTTCACGTAACCCACAAATACCAACAGAAATGAAGATTTTAGTTCTTTACTAGTAGTGATTAGCTATCGGCCACGTATTCCTTTTACTATGTTATTTGTGTATTTACATCTGTCTGTAAAGTTTTGTTATTTTAAATGATTATTTGTTATAATTGTAATGGCGCCATCTATTGAACAACTTGTAAATTATTTCTTAATAAAATACTTGCCGATGATGTGAGGATTTCATTGTTGTACGGATGCCAGGAGACGTCCCTCACGCACGCCTGGTGTTTCCTCTCGTCTCTCTGAATTCTACCAGTTAATGCGTCGTAGACTGGTGAAAATCAAGCGTAAATTTAACGTGAACGCACGCATTTACTTATTTTTACTTACTGACTAGTCTACCACCTCCACAGCCTGTGTAAATGTATCGCTGCCCTGTAGTTTCTGCAGGGGAAAACCGACACCTAATTAAAGTTCTCGTTATTATATGCCCCTTGTACGTCATTATGGACGTATCACCATCTAGTCTATCCTTAATATTTAACACTAGAAACAAAAGAATAATAAAACCATATCAATATCAAGTTAAAACGTTCATCTGAAGATGGAGAAGAGGTCGCTAACATAAGTCCCTTAATCAGGATTGCATGGCTCAAACTTATGCGAACTTCAATATATGATAATATTAAACGATTTGTAATGGCTTACATCTTCTTGGTACACCCTGCCACCTGTAATCCCAGGTCTGCTGGTGCACCATCTTCATGCTATTTTTGGCGGCGCAATCGCTGGAGAAGACCCTGACGTCCCACAGCTTGATGCTTTGGTCCTTGCTGTTCGAAATGAGGTGGCGGCCGTCCCCCTTCGGATTGATGTACGTTATGCCGTCCATGTGGCCGGCCAGCACGCCCACCGGCTTCGGATCGGACTCCTCGCCCAGCGTCCTCCTATCCCACACCTTCACGAGACCGTCGTCACTGCCGCTGTAGATGATGTGCGATGAATCGTCGGCGAACGCTACGGTGTTAATATCGAATTCGTGGGCGGTTATCTTTTGCAGAAGAACGAAAAAAACCATTAAGAAAACAATTCTACCAGAATAAAATTATATACATCCAATTCTAAAAACTGGATGAAATTTGTTATTACACATTAGATCTATTTATGATTAGATTCAAAAAGCTTTAACTGATACCAAAGATATTACGAGATCTTATCAATAGATATATAATAATAGAAGCATATTTTAAATACTCAATATAAGATTAATTTACATAAAACACTTTAACGAATGAAATAATATGATAAATTACTTTTAAAGACCTGGCGTTTATGTGCCTATCGTATATGCACATGATACCATCGTTGGCCCCACCGAGGATTTCCCTGCCGTCCGAAGAGAACGCAAGGGAAAACACGCAAAACCTTCTGGCAGTATTTACAAGGCACAGGGGTTCTTGTTTATCCGGATCTCCGTTCACCGGACACAGATGCACTACAAAAATAAAAGACATTAAAATGTGACAATGTTTAATAGAATTTGTTGTTGTAGAAATAAAGGATTTATATATATATATATATATATATATATATATATATATATATATATATATATATATATATACATATATATATATATATATATATGTGTGACAACAGCAAAAAGAAACTGCATGATGTACTTACAAGAAGACGACCACGTCGAATAAACCAAGTGTTCTTGATCCGGACTGAACGACACATCAATTATGCTCCAACCCACGTCTCTAGCAAGGAAGGTCTTGAAGTGCTCGAACTGTCCGTTATTCGTCTTGTACAGCCTTATCATTTGATCTAAAATTAAAAATCTAGATATAAAGAAGACAATAATGATTAAAGCAAAAAAAGTGTTGAAATAATTTAACGTGTACGTTTTGATTTGATTTAGATTTACCTTGAGAAGCGGTGGCGAAATATCGACCATCTTTGGAGAATATGCCGCAAAAGACTTTCCCTTCGTAATTGTGCAGCCTCTCCATCTCGTTTGGCAGGTAACAGTTAGCAATTTTACACCGATCCTTCCTCGCAAAGTAGTCGTACCGAAATCTACCTTTCTATAATATTACAAACTTTGTAAGAATAATAATAATTATTACTTGTTTCAATAAAACTTATAAGCTTAAAAATATATTATAAGTCCTTTACGTTGTAGAAAATTAACTAATAATTAGAAAAAACACGAAAATATTTCGTAAAATGAATCTTGTTTGTAGACTTAATAAGACTCATTTGTTGTAGATTTTACGAAATATTTTCGTGTTTTTTCTAATTATAAGCTTAATATAATTATTTTTTATTTAATATAAAGTGAATTAATAGTTTTTTTAAATGCACTTTATATTAATTTACTTAATTATTAATATTCTAAACAATGGAAACTTTAAAATAACTTACTTCTCTGTTCATTATCATCTGTGCCACGTTCGTTGGCTTCTTTGGATTCCCCAAACCCGCCTCCTCTTTCGTGATGTGATAAAATTCGCTCATCTGTAATTAAATCATTGCTCAAAAACATTTTTAAAGTTCAAAATAAACTTGTTTCAAACTACATAAATTTTTTATAAACATAACCTCACTCTTGACACTTAATACGTTTTGAAATTAAAATAAAGCACTTAATTACTTCATTTGTAATAATAGCAATAATATTAATAAATCGTCCTTATTTCATTAAATATACATTAAATCATACTATATTTATGTTTGTAGGTTACTCAACTTGTCATTGTAAAAATTTTTAATTTTTATAACCCCATTTCATTACATCTTTCCATTGTATGCAAAGTAATTTCAGAATGAAATGTGACTTTCATTATAAGTTTTATTGAATATTTAGATTTAAATTTAAACTTTTTGAAAGGAAAATCAACGACTTTAGCGCACGGGCGCGATTATTACATTTGCGCCCATTGCTAATTCAAACAAAAAAATTAAAGCAAGCACACAAACGTAATGCCAGCGTTATTTTTGGTTTTAAAAAATGATTTGTTAAGAAAAAGCGTTATATATAACAACCATCAAAGTGGTGTACACCCCCTAGACCATAGGTAGGGATTCCCTCAAATAGTTACTTACCTCTAGCTTAGAGGTGTTGGGCTTGTACTTAATTTTAGGCGGGCTTTGGGCGAAAACGTCCGGGCTCACCTCAGGTAAGAAACGGCTGCTGCTGCAAAAAGAAATCAAACCTTAAAAATTGCTTGCTTTATCCACTGATTTTTTACTTTAACCGCCTTTAAAAAAAAACATCAATGTGCGCCACCTCGAGTGAAAACACAGAACTAAATTTTTTAAAGGTAACACTAACAGGGTTGCCAAAATCGTAAACGTAACATACTAGAAGTAAAATTAAGACAATTTAGAAAATAATTGTAACAAAAAAATTATTTGTGAAAGCAAAATATTAAAAAAATATATTGATTTAGTATAAACAGATTTTGTCAAAATAGAAATTGGATAGTTAATAGAAATTGGAATACAGGCCACCTATAAATTTTCAATTGTTTTTGCCATTTTTTATTTTTTTTTATTTCACTGTTTTTAAAATATGAAAATATTAAACTCTTTTTAGAAAGGGTCACTTATTTTTGACAACATTTTTAGCCGTGTCAATTTTCACGCGTATTTTTGGCCTACCTCAATAAATTATTAACATCAATTAATCTAGAGAACTCCCTACCTGCCTCAACAAATTTTATCTTAGCCAGGGATATTCTCGACCAATCTTAACTGATGCAAAGCCTTTAAAACCATTTTACCAATTTTTTCACTTGACATTTCTTAACAGTTATCAAAAACAAATAAAAACCTTGCAAACAATTTTGCCAGTTTTATTTAAGTATTGTCAACAATTATTGAAAGCAAATTAAAAGTTTTTTCGCTTGCGTATTTTGAATACTTGTTCAAAACAAATGAAAAACATTCAAAACAGTTTTGCCAACTGTACTTAACAATCATCAACAATTATTAAAAATAGATAAAATTTCAACAATTTCAAAACAGATTAAAGCCTCTCAAAACTGATTTACCAACTTTTTTACTAATTCATTCTTGACAGTTGTCTAAAATAAATAAAAATCTTTTAAAACAGTTTTGCCACATTACTTGTTATTGTCAAGAATTTTGAATTAGATTAAAACCTCCCAAAACAGATTTAACAACGTTTTCACTTAGCTATTGTCAACAGGTGTTAAAAACAAATGAAATACTTTCAAAACAGTTTTGCCAAAAGTTATTGAAAACATGAATAAGATCCAAAAGAGTTTTATCAACATTTTGACTTAGTTATTGACAGAAGTTGTCGAAAAAACAAATATAAAACTTGCAAAACTGTTTAACCAACTTTACTTATTGTCAAAAGCAAAAACAGATTAAGAGCTATCAAAACAGATTAAACATCTTTTTCATTTAGTTATTGTTTCGAAAGTATGGAAAATAGTTAAGCAAACTTTACTTAATTATTGTCAAAAGTTATTGAAAACAAAAAACTTAGCTTTTGTTGACAGTTGTCAAAAAAACATTCCTAAAACATCAATTGGATCATTACCCAATTACATGTCAAAAAATATTAAATTTAAAATAGTCTATTAAGAAAAATATTATCAACAAATGACAGTTAGATAATTTTAAAAATATTAACAGTCTAGACATACATTAAGTAATTATATGCAGTATTAAGATTGGAAACAAAAACAATAATTTGTATGTTAACCTTACATATCACATGACTGACTAACTAATTAGAGATAAATATAATCAAATAACTATAATATTAATGTTAATTTTTTTCATTCACGAATTAAAAAGTAACAACTTATATATACATAAACAATTATCCCTTCCATTAACTGAAAGTACTAATCAATAAAGTAATAATTACGAAACTTTTTTTTTTAAATCCGCTTATCCTCAGTGTGGCAACTAGCCGACATGCAAACAAACAATCAATTCATTTACTTGGTGTATCTGTTGATGATCCTCTGGAACGTCTGGGCATAATTAGCCTCGGACTCGCTGTCATCCTCCGACATGGAACTAGAAAACGACTCATCGTCAACCATTCTACGTGAATTGTACGATCCCATAAATGACCACAATTAAAGAGGCTGCAACAACACGTCTATTAAATTACGTTTAGAGGCCAATAATCTAATACATACCTTCTATCGCATTGCCCACACTGGAGGTCAGTTACTGTTGGTGTTTATCAATACGTACAAATAATAACTGTGGTGCAACACTTTCGAAAAACGGTGGTGAAGGTGTGTGCAGGCATTGGGGGGGCCTCGGCTTTTGTTCCTGGTTAAGGGCACGAAAGCCTTATTCGAAGCACAACAGCAAAAAAAATTGCACCGACTAAAACTCAAAACGAGTTTTCGGACAATATTTGGAATGTCATGCGAACGCTGAAGTTTCCGCTAGATGGATCTGCATAATGTAAACAATTATACGCAAAAGTGTTACCAATAATTTTATTCAAAAATTATAATCTATGGTTCATGCTTACTATTGTTTCATGTGTTTACCGCTTTACAATTCACAACATAACCGTAAAAATATATTATTTGTAATTTACAATGGATGAATACAATTCGAGTGATAATGAGGATTACGAGAGAATCCGCTACGATGAAAACACCGAGGTTTTGGTGGCGATCGACTGCAACGATTCAATGTTCACCCCATCGGAAACCCTCCACGGATTGACCGGCCTACAGACCGCCCTGCGCGCCCTCGACAACGTTTACGACGACCTGATACTAACGAAGATTACAAAGAATAAGATAGCAGTCACCTTCTTTCATCCTGATCCTGAAAAAATGGTCCTCATCGATTTCGATTCACCACTAATCGATCTCATAAAGAAGCTGAAGAAACTAGCTTTCGCTACGAAAGACAAGCTGGAGGAATACAGGAAGGACAGTTCCAAGTTAAGCTTGAATTTTTCGAATTTCTTAATTGAATGTAGAAAGAAATTCAAGGCCGTCAAGAGGACGGATTTTAAGTATATGCTCTACGTCACCAACACAGCAGATCCGTGTGATGGGGATGTTAATGTCAAGTTTCAAGCGTTGCAAGCTTTCAAGGATTTCACAGAGGCGGGTATAATGTTTAAATTGGTGCCACTGGTGGAGGAATTTGATTATTCACCATTTTTCGGAGAGGCTTACAGCTATATTAATGAGAGTGAGCCAAAATACTATTATAATTTAGATTTCCTGACTTCACTGATTAGGGACACTGTGAGATTCAAGATGGTCCATAAAAAAATTGAGTGAGTACATTTATAAAAATAAATACTTAAAAAATTTTTTTTTGTTTTTCTAGCTGAAAACTTCTGAAAGTTCTTAATTTTAAGATAATAACCTTCAATTTACATTATTAATATAAATGTTTCTTAAATTATCTCTTTAATGCTTGAATTTTAAGGTTTTTTTAAGTATAACTTTTATTAAATGATATGATTTTTGTTTTAGTTTCAAATCATTTAAAACATCAATTTTATACCAGGTGTTCGATAAAAAACAGCCAACACCTTTGTTATTTATTAACCTATAAGTTATAGCGTTGGGAGTTTTTTATCGAATACCCGATGTACAACACTGTGTTTTTTTTCTACTTTTTACTTAATTTTTTTTTCAGATTGCATTTAAGTACATCTCCAGAAATCACTCTGTTCATCCCTTGCTTGGAAAGGAGGTACAATAAAGATGCGAAACTGCTTCCGAATAAAACAATGACCCGTGATTTGCAAATGGAGGCTTATAAAACCACAGAGCGATCTGAAGAGGAGGAACAGTACAGATTGCACCTTTCTAGGGATGTGTGTGACAGAGATCTGATTTTGAATAAGGAGCAAAAGGCGGAAATCCAAAAAACTGAACAAATTAAAATGGGCCTCACTATTAGGCACGCGTCCAATGAGCGTTACTCGCGTTTGGGGGAGAATTTAAAGCCTTCGCGCGTGATTAAACCCAAGAGTAGGGATGATCCTGAGTTCGCGACGTTATGGGAGGCGTGCGTGGAGAACAAAATGAATTTGTTGTGTCATTTGAAGTATAAGGAGAGCGGTAAGGTGCATTCGGCGGAGCTGGTGCCGAAAATGCTCAACTACCAGCGGCAATTCCTCGTCGTGATCATTCCCCACGCTTTGGATTTATCCGTGCCAGAATTACCAACCGAAGACGTTAGTTATGATGACGATTTGTGTTCAATTTTTGATGATTTCGTCGAAAAGGCTAGCATCGAAGATTACGACCTGACGAAAATAAAACCGTACGTTTACAATCGACAAGTCGAGTATTTTAAGAAGGAGCTTCTTGGAAGCGATTATACCAGCGTGGATAGCGGTATTCCCGATTTGGTAAATGATAAATTGTATAAGGGAGACGTTGCGAGTATAACGAGTAAATTGAATTCGTTGTTTCCGGAAGTTAAGGCGCCAAAACGGGGGAAGGCCCAGGCGGGTGTTTCTAAGCGTGGCAGAAAGAATTGATATAAAATTTTTGTTTTTATAGTCTCACCATTATAGTGATAAAATTTATTGCACCAAAACCTAAGCCCTGTAAGGAAGAACCAGTATTTTTGCTATTGTTATACTTGTATCTGTTGTTTATTCTAATAAATTTTTCGTGATAATAAATCGATTTTTTATATCTCGTGTAACCCTAATTATATAATCATTTTAAATAAATTATGTGCCGCTTTATAGTGATTGAATAATTATTTATGTGTAAATTGTGTTGCATACTTTATTTTCCTTCTAAATCATAGTGTACCATCTACAGCAGATTTATCTATGATTAACTGTCAAAAAAGTGCGTTTCTGTCGTCGGCGTAAATTGCGAGAAGAATTCCAGCAGTATTTCCACGGTATATTCGCCGTTATTATAATGCGAAGCCCCACAAACACACCAAACATTCTGTAATAGTCACTCAGCGCAGTCGGCCGCCCACGAAAATGCCTTTGTTGAACGTCCTCCTTCCGGTATGTCCAAATTCTTTTTATAAACAAACTCTCAATCGGATGAAACCAAACCTTACACCCCTGAGCTGTGCCCAAGTTCCTTTTCATGTCATGATGATTACACAACAGTGTGCTTATTTCGTGTAGACTAAATCAAATTCTCAATCGTGCGATTTAATTTTGAGAAAGTACAGATGTTCAGATTATAGTAATAATTTCTTACGAAGAATAAAATCATATATTTTTAATAACATTAATATATAAGAAATTTAAGAAAAGCTTGTGTTATTGTTCATTCAAACTAGCAAATTGTTGTTCAATTAACAATTTTCAAATAAACACCAAATTTACTGTAGCTTATTGTAATGAAGTCTTAAATAAAAGTAAGATCTAAGAAACTTCTCATTTTAATGATACATGCAGAGTTTATGTAAATAATAAGTTCGGTTTTAAATTATGTTATGATTATTGTAATATTGAGTATTAAATAACCTAAAAAATGTAAATTTGTCACAGCTCAATTGAATTTATCACTTATTTTTAATATAATAATAATAATAGAAGAATACATTACAAAAAAATAAATTTATATATATATTATGGTGTGACTAATTAATTATTTAAAACAATTTCAATACAGGTAAAAAATCAGCATTTAAATATTATCAGAAAGTAAACCAGCTGAACCTTCCAAAGAAAAAATAAGACAATTGAATTTTGTTGATAACAAAAAACAGTTGAATGCCAAGAAAACGACAATATAACAATAAACAATTAGAAAAAGTGAATCATAACAATTGAAAATTGACAAACGATTAAATTTCTTGTAAAAAAAAACAATGAAACAATTAAATAATAAAATACATGTAAATATAATGCACTGTCTATCAGACTGATGCTCCTAAATTTGCATTCTGATTCATGCGCAATTGAACTCCAACCATGAACAATTGGCAACATCATTGAAGGGGTTTTACCTGAACCACACCTGACACCCGGGAATCCGATGTGTCAATCGATCATGATTGGAGTTCATTGGTGGAGCTTGATTATTGTGTATAACTAAAAATGCAAATCATGAAAAACATGTAATCGTTTTTGTCTGAAATATTAATTTCGCGCAATATGTTTTCGACTTATCTTGTAATAGTAGTAAAGTTGTTGGAGGATGTAATAGTGGACAACCATCCACCTTACAGATTTTTTAAAACTTTAGTTAAAAACAATGTATTTTAGTTTTCAAAAATAAAAATTACCAAAAGATGCTTAATGTTGTTGAATAATACAAATAAAGAGTTTTCATTGAAATTAAAATTAATATGTAGGGTGGGTTATGTCTACTATCACACCCTCCAATTTTTTAACATCAACAAGAACTTAATGTATTTTATTACAAACATGGTATAATAAGAATTTTCAGCAACCCAACTTCCCGTAATATTCAAGTTAGCGAGCGAGCATCCCTCCGTACCCTAACAAAACTTCGGCATCCTCTAAATCCTTTACATAATCCTTCCAACTAACTCCTCTATGATACAACCTTAGTTATCCCCATTCAAGAACGCCTTCGATTCCTATCAGAAAAATTCTCCAAAAATCCTTTCAACTTTCATATATTATCCCTCTACTGTCTTCCTAGAAACCCTAACATAATCCCTAAATTTAAAAACCCACATTCTACCATTTTCGATTTCATTTCATCACTTCATGCATCTACTCACTAAAGACTGACGCCATATGACTAGACAAAACAAGGCAGAAAGACCTCTGGTCGATAGCCTTTTGACAGATTAACATAATAACACCTCATTCATCATTTATTTATTATTTAAATAATGTACATATTTGTCAATAAAGATGTATATATATATAAGAATTTTCATCTAAATTATTAAATCCACTCAATGTTTCACTCGATATTCTTGTGCTAATGGTAATATAATTGAAGGGTGTAATAATAATTATAATCTGATGGATGATAGGTACCATTCGCCCTTGGGATATAGTGAGCTTTTAATTTTTTATGTTGTCATAAAATTTTTGTTTAATTTAAATAAAGTGAGATCTGAAATAAAAGCATAACATAACCTCTAAAGGGTTGTCAATTGAAAGTTGGTGTGCATAATAATTAATATTAAGTTTATATTATATTTTTTTTTTCAGAACGCAGTGGAGCCCATGCAAGTGGACGCGCCGCCGGAAGACAACGACAACAATGAGGAGGAGACGTACGTGGTGGAAAATCCCACCCTCGACTTGGAAGTCTACTCGAACAGTTACAACGGCTTGGCGAAACTCTATCGTCTCATCTACATCATAAATCACTGCCCGTCGTTACGTCTGGAGGCCCTCAAAATGGCCATTTCGTACGTGATGACGACCTACAACGTGAACCTCTATCAGATGCTCCACCAGAAACTCACCGAAGTGACGACGGGCTCTAGCCTGCCGGACGTGGCGGTGCAGTCGACGTCGCAGGACGTGCCCGCCATCGACAGCATGTGGATGGAGACGCGCTCGAAGAAGGCCGCCCTAAAACTGGAAAAGTTAGATAACGATTTGAAAAACTACAAGTCGAACTCGATCAAAGAGAGCATCAGGAGGGGACATGACGATCTGGGTGATCACTATTTGGATTGCGGTGATTTAACGAATGCTCTAAAATGTTACTCTCGCGCCAGGGATTACTGCACCAGCGGTAAGCACGTTGTTAATATGTGCATGAACGTAATCAAAGTTTCTATTTACTTGCAAAACTGGTCGCACGTGACGAGTTACGTGGGTAAAGCGGAGGGCACGCCTGAATTCAGCGAGCTACAAAGTAAGGACACGAACCAGCACATTATAACGAAGCTAAAATGCGCCGCTGGATTAGCGGAATTGGCCACAAAGAAATATAAATCAGCGGCGAAGCACTTTTTACAGGCTAATTTAGACCACTGCGATTTTCCCGAATTAATGTCCCCGAACAACGTCGCTATGTACGGTGGTTTGTGCGCACTGGCGACTTTCGATCGCCACGAGCTACAAAAGAACGTCATCTTCAGCAGCTCGTTTAAACTTTTTCTGGAATTAGAACCGCAATTGCGAGATATCATCCTGAAATTTTACGAGTCGAAATACGCGTCCTGTTTGAAACTCCTCGAGGAGATTAAGGATAATTTACTTCTGGACATGTACATAGCGCCGCATATTAATAACCTCTATACTCAAATTAGAAACCGCGCGTTGATCCAATACTTCAGTCCGTATCTCTCAGCGGATATGAGGAAGATGGCAACGGCTTTTAATAGAACGGTTAACGCTTTAGAAGACGAACTGATCCAGCTGATTTTGGACGGGCAGATCCAGGCCAGGATCGATTCGCACAACAAGATTTTATTCGCCAAAGACGTGGACCAGAGGAGTACCACGTTCGAAAAGAGTTTGCAGATGGGGAAGGAGTATCAGCGCAGGACGAGGATGCTGATTTTACGGGCGGCTGTGCTTAAGAACAAGATTCATGTTAAGGTAATTATTTGAATTCTTTTCTATTCAAAGATGAAAAGTTACAAAAAATATCTAAATACGTTTTTTTATCAAACAAAACAGAAGAAATACTCTGAAATTAATAACCAAATTGATTATGTTTATGTATTTTCGTTGGTACAGAAAAAAGCAATTAAACTTAAAAATTAAAATGAGAAGGAATTAAATTAAAGCAGAAAAAACAGTTGGTTTAATAATATTATTGTTTTTTTTATTACATTTTTCACTAACCTAGCGTACTCTTGACCTACCACAACAAACTCTGTATTGACCCGCCGTGTAACTGCCCTACGTTAATTTACGGATTATTAGGATAGGTCAGGGTAACGCTAGGGTCAATACACTGTGTAGTGCGGTAGGTCGGGAGTACGCTGGGCTAAAGTATGCCAGGATTAATATGGAATTTATTGGGTTAGGTCAAGGGTACGCTAGACTAATATAAAATTAATTGAGGTAGGTCAAGAGTACGCTGTGGTTTGTAATTATTAATCACAGTGTATTTATGTTCAGCATTTTTTATTGCAGAGTCCACAAAGGGAGGCCGGACAGAGCGGGGAGATTACAGTGGCGCCGGGCACGAGTTCCGTTTTGAGCGCCAGAAATTGATTTTCGCTCCCCCCCCATAGTTTCCGGTTCAAGCAAAACAAACGATGCGTTTTTCTTTTGTAATATTTGTGGAAATTGTTTATTTATGTATGTAACTGCCTACTTGTTAAATAAATTCTGTCACACGGGCCGACATAGATTTTATTTCCGTAAAATTTAAAATACAATATTATGTATAAGATATTTTATTCAGGGGACTAAATTCATCTATAAATGACAAAGTAAAATATTCAAGTTGTGATTTTTCTATTATAGGTTAGCGTTATATATTTATTACTTCCAATATAATGTCCATAGAGAATATAAAATAGAGATGATATTACTTTACATTAACAAATGTCAATTTTCTTTACTTTTAGTTCAACTATCCGTTGATAGATGACTTTTTCAATTAGTGCCGCAGTGGTTGGATGTAGAATTTTCTCAGTATGTTTAAGCCATAAAATATATGATTTATTTTCCGTACCTTTATTAAATATTTCAAAACGTTATTTTTTTAAATTTTTATAGATTATATTTTTCTAAAATTGTGTTTTATTCCACAGTAAATTTTAAAAATTCGAAGGCGTTCCGTTAAACAGCGCTTAATCGGTTGAGTGCCGAACTAATATGGTTGATTTTTAATCGGATTACGTTCATAGATGAGGTGACAGGCTCATGGCAAATATGTGTTTCGCGTTCAGAATATAACCTATAAAAAGCAATAAAAATACAATTAAAATAATTATCGAAACTGGCTAAAATAACCAAGAGTAAATCTTTAAAAAATATATAAGGATTCAAACAATATCATCCCTATATTGTAAAGGTATAGTAAGACTAAGTGAGTAGCATACTTTTAATTTTTTTCCGTCTTTATGTTAGTTTTCCAACCCACATTCAAAAAACCCAAGAGACCATTATAGAAAACAGTTTTAATCCTTAAAACATAAAACAGTTGTGTTTGTATTTAAATTACAGTATTGTACAAATAAAAATAACAATTATTTTTATGGGGACTGCTCTAAATTCAACAAATTAAAGTGATTTAATTAAATTTAAAGTTCATCTAGGAAGGGGACGTTGGTCAGGTTGCCTACAGCTGCGATGGATAGTTTTCCAGATGACAGTTTACTCAAAGCCTGAAATAAAAATAAAACAATAATAATTAAATACATCATAATACACAATACAACAAATTTTCTCCTCAAAAAAATATGGCAATGACAGACAAGTCTTTATTTCAAGATTACTCTTGGTATACGCGCGACTGTAAGGATTGGCTATTTCAGTGAAGGGTTTTTTTTACCTGAACCACTTCGGACTCACCTCCTCGAAAAAGTCGTAAATATTAATTATAACATCTTAGAGGAGAAAATTTGTACTAGACTCGAACAACTTCTATAAATCATCTATAAAACGACCCTTACTCAGGCAATTAGTTTATACTTACAGCATTAACTTCCTGTTCTGAGATAGAATCGATCTTTGAAATGATATCACTTGTGTTCTCTACGTTTCCGTTGAACAAAGCTTGTTTGCCGATTGATTCAACCGCCCCACGGCCGCACTCTGCTTTGCTCAGCACGTACATTTTAAGTTGATTTTTGCCTGAAAAAATAAAAATTCAATTATTTCATTTAAAAACCAAAATCATACGGTGTTATCACAATTCTTAAATAAATGATTGACAAATTAGAGAATGCAAGAATCATGAATACACCTGAACGAGTTTATTGCTTAAATACTTTAATAAATATATTAATTTTATCTTTTATTTCCGACGTTCGAAAGGGCAAATTGAAGGAGAGAAAGAAGACGTTTTCATTTCATTGATAATTTCAGCAAAACAAGCAAGAATTGAATTATTATAGGAATTGGAGTATCGAAGAAACAATCACTAAACTATTTTACTAAACTCGGCTTCATGACTTTGACGCTGTTAACGGCGCCCTCTATGAAACCTATAACGAACCCATTCGAGAAATATTCTCTAGATTCATCATTTTTGTAGTTTTTTTTTACAGAACAAAGTTTATTTTGGTTTCAATCATTCATTATTAAACTTAGTTTCGCCAACGATTTCATTATCGATCTAGGAAATATTTCCATGTATCGTTAAGTACGATTGTTCGATATTGACGAGTTATAATTTTCTTCACATCTGTGTATATTTTTTTTACCTCTGGCAACATCTTCGCTTGAAACGCCGCTGCTCTTGAGGACGTCGATGCACGACTTGAGCACCCTCTTGGATTCCTTGTAATGAGCGCCGATGAGGATACCGAACAGTCCGCTGTCGGAGTAGCTGACGTTCAGGGCGCCCACGGCGAAGTCACCGCTGCCGACGGCCTTGCCCAAAATGCTGCCGGCGTTGTTGCCGTACTTGATGGCGCTACCTTCGCCCATCGCCCTCTTCAGGACGGCGTACGCAATGGCTTCGGACATGTTGGTGAAGCCGGAGGTCGGAAGTCCGAGGGCGACGAACGCGTAATCTCCACCCTTATCGGACCTAAACAAATATAAATTAATGATAAACATTGCACAAATGAAGCTAATTAGTTACAACACAACTAAATTGATTGATTTCTTCACAATTTTTGGCACTTTCGTGCGTTAATAATGGTCGAAAATGAATTGAAATATTGACTATATTAAAAATATATTTGTAATGTTTTACCTGATTTCTCCACCGCAGTATGGAGAGGGTTTAGTACCGGCATCGCCGCTTGGAAGTTGTAGGCCCTGGGCATATTGAGACAGCGTGGAGTGGTCGATGCCAAGTCCAATGACGGCAGCACGTCCTCCGGTGAAGGTGCTGGAGACGTAGTGTTGAAGAGTCTCGCTGTTGACCTTGCCAATTTGATGTTTGGAAATGTAAATGGAATTTCCAAGTCCGCGACGGTATGCAGCTTTATGGAGAAGATCAACGGCACGTTGCTATAAAGATTATATGATTTAAAAAGTGTGAACCTTTACAATAAACTTAATTGAGTAAAATCACAGTTGCAATTGTCAGCATTTAAATAAAACCCTTAAAAATATGAAAATGTCTTTATAAAAACTGTACATTACATTATTTTAGAATATAATTAATTGTTAATACTGATAGAAGTAGTACTAGTAATTGGCTATTGACCTCATGGTCCTTAAGCTGTGTTATTTATGTATTTATGCATGCTTATTTTAAAAGATTGCTCCCATCACTATAAAGCACTATTAACTATAATACAAATATTTCCTACGGTTGTTTTTATTTAATTTGTGTATTTTTTATGAACTACACGCTAATTTTTAAATCATACAGAATGAAGTATATAATACCAATGATTTTATGTTAGTGCTTATCTCATTACTTATAATAAAATCACAACATTTTAACTTTTCATTTTGATATACCTGTGGTGGTCGTGTGGCGAGTTCTAGCTTCAACCTGTGAACGTTATCAGAGAGTTCCCACGGCCTGAAAGTTTGCTGGGTGGCAACCTCAGAGAGGAATGGAATGACGGCCTCAATTGCCTGTCTGGTTCCTTCCAGAGTGTAAGCGACGGTTTCGCGGTCGGCAGTGCAAGTCAATCCGGCGCCGACTTGTTGGATGTTGCGTGTGATGGCGAACTGGGAGGCGTTTTTGGTGGACAGTCCGGCGGCGTTGCGCAGGACGTGCGTAGCTCCCATGTTGTCTGGGATCTCATTTCGTGAACCGGCCCTAAAAAAAAAAATAGCAGTTACAATAAAAACACTTTTAACAAGTTTATATATAATATTAAATTTCAATTACCCATATCATTATTATATGTAATCTTGAATTATGTGAAGATTTAAATCACTAATAATAACACAGTTAAATTCCTTTCTTCACAAGTTTGTTAACTAAATGCTAAAAAGTGCATTAGCTGTGCGAAAAGCGGTTATGTTTTGACAGTTGCAATTGTTTTAATAATAAGCATTCATCTACTAAATATACACTCTATGAAACAAGTGTAAAAAAGTAAAAACCGAAATGATTTATCAAGGGAGTTCCAAGTAGTTCAGGTAAAACCTCATTTACTGAGATAGCGAATTGATTTATCAAATATGTGGATAATGTAATTTCCCCATGCTACAAAATTATCAATCTGATATTTTCAATAAATTTAATTTATTAACTTATTAAAAGAAACAATTCGTCACAATAGTTTCAGACTTTTTCAATCATAATATAGTTATTAAATAAGTAAGTGTCTGCATTATAATTAATATCTACTATTTTCATTTCCAATATCGGAGAAATAAATCTTATTCAAATCTTAAGAAACTAATATTTAAATATCATCTGCATTGAAACTATTCAGTCACTTAAAACAAGCCAGGGTATTAAAGATCAGTATCAAGTATCATCGAGCAACTCACTTGAAGATAATCGAAACCCTGCTGATCGGTGACTGGTTTTCAGCGGATGCGACGACCACACTGTTCTGCAGCTTGGATGTCTTCACGCCGTAGTTGGAGAGTCCGCCCACGGGGACCGCGCTGGCGTAGCCGCGGGACTGAAAAAGTGCGAATAGCGGTTATGTCTCCAATTGATGATGGGTTTACATAACAGCTACTGATCGCCAATTTTTTGGCGTTGGCCAGTTGAACGAGAGCTAAAATTACAATACCTGAATAGTCCTCAGCGTGAGTGGGACTTTGCTCAAATTCGAAGCCATCGTTCGGTAGTTGGACTTTCTGATCGGATCCGGATTATTATTGAATTTTCACGTAACTCGAAACGGCAGCGGCCCGCAGCTGTCAAAGGTGCTGCTTGCGTAAAAGGGTTGGGGGATTGTAGTTTTCTACAGTTTAGCACACTGATTTTAAATAATAGATATACAATCTTTATAGAAATTGTATGTATATAAAAAATTAAACAACAAATTTAAACTAAAATTTAATAATAAATAAAATTGAGTTTAGTGTTTATATTATAAATTAACGTATAAATAAGATAAAAACTTTTAAAAAACGATGTATCAAAAAAATACTCTCATATTATTAGTCTATGGTCAATATTTTCTATTGAAATAATGAATGAATGAAGAAATTGAAAATTAAAAAAAGATTTTATGTAATAATTTTACGTATTTTCATGAAAACACAATAAATTTCAATTAAAAAAGGTACTAAATTTGCTATATCTCTTGCATTTACATTTTTTTAAAAGTTTTTATACCATTATCATATACTCAAAAGAACTTTATATTTTCTTAAACTTATGTTTGTTGAATTAATAAATAAATGAAATGTAGTATTTTACTTTGGTAATTACCTATTTGAAACAAATGAAAATAACAAAGGTGTTGTTTTCTAATAATTATTTTTAAAATTTTTAAAGTTTTGCTCTTTGTTGTGTGTTTTAAACAATTCTAAATACATACAAAAAATTGTGTGTCGATTTTAAAGAAACGTTAAATTTGTATTTTTCTACAAATGTTTTAATTTTATGTGTAAATGACGAAAAATGTTAAGGTTCTAAATTTTGAAGTTGATTTTTTATTGACAGGTTACAAGTATTCACGTATAATTAATTTAACTGGTTTCATAATTAATTTATTTACTTTTTCCACACACTTTGTAGTATTTATATTTTTTATTCAAGAATAAATAATAATTTAAACTGAATAGTTGAGGCTGTTAGTTGTTGATTAGAATAATTTAAACGATTTTAGAATAATAATTTTCTACGCCAATGGATAATTAAATTCGCATCAAAACTACTTTCCGAAAGTAATTTCAATCCAACGACCTTTACCAACTGGAGCACAACAATTAAATTAATCCACAATTTATTACGTTCCCACGAAAATTCCGCCTTAGTATTGATTAAACCGCACGAATTAAGTAAAATTCGGCGAATTCACATTGGAATCATTCACCGAATTCATTTCAAACGTTTTGGCGTTTCACCGCACCGACAACGTTGCAAGTCTTGCAAAAAAAAAATATCACAACACAAAAACCCACTATTATTGTAAAGCCTGGGATGTAATTAATGGGAAAAGTTATTACACGTGAGGGTATTCGGTGAATGTTTATACCACGTGCACCTTTTGACCTGTGCTATCTATCCGTGTGATAACAGGGTGTTGAAGGCTGTGAGGAAACCGTGCATGAAAATGTAGTGAATTCCACCGCTTATTGATTGTTAGAAAAATATCCATTCATAAAAGGGAATACTGTGATTAAAAATGGCTTTGCTAAATTTAGGTGATGATCCTTGGTAAGTTCAATGATTTCAAATGAATCCATTATCATAATTATTATTATATTAAACATAACTACTATATAGTAGGAAATTGAATTATTGTGCAAAACTAATGTTGTCGTATTTAATTTCATGTGAATCAGTTATGTTAATAAGTATATATAAGATAAGTATATTTGTTCAAGTGTGAGGAAAGTTTAGGATTTAATTTAATTAGTGTTTGTGCAAACTGATAAGTCCTGAACAACTGATAAGGTTAAATGAAATTATATATTTATTTTGAATTAGTTTATGTTACTACATTTCTAGGTTTGTTTTATTTATATTTATTTTTTAACAAAATTATTTGAATTTAAAAACATTCAGGATATTGTAATTGTGATTACAAAAATTGCTTTTTTTTTAGGTTGATCGAATATGAATCTTGTGAAAAACTGCAACGCGAGATCATGGAACAGCTGGTGGCCAGGGAGAAGGAGAAGAGGAATTCAGATGCGCACGCCCGTCTCTCGGCCAATATTCGATTACGGCTGAAACAGTACAATAACGAAGTCAGTCAGCTGAGGGATAAGTTGAAACAAATCACTAAAATAAGAGCAATGTATCCTTTTTATTTAATAAATTAATTAATTGCTAATTATATTCATCAATCACAGACAACTCAAACATTTTGTATATGTGAATTCTTTAAACGCAAACCTAGTACATTCGATGAGGTCCAGAGGCGTACGAAAAACATAGATTTGTTGGTGTCGAAGAGTCACCACATGGAGAAACTCTTCAACGATTTTCCTGCCGGAAGTTCTCAAGACAGGGCATCGTTGCTGGATACATCAGAGTGGGGCCTAAAGGATGATAAACTTTTGGGTACTGATCAGCCACTGACGGCGGAACAAATCGCCGCAGATAAACAAAGGATGTTACGGGGTAAATTGTTTAGATTTATTTAAAAGAAAAAACAAATGTTTTTTATTGTCAATCTCTTCATTTTTGACAATTATTTACAAATGTCATTTTTTTTAAATGCTCTTGCTAATTGTTTTTTTGTAGTCAATTTTCAATTGTTTTTTAAAGGTTTTTTAAATGCCATTGTACATTGTTTTTGTGTCAATGTCAAATATTTTTTTTTTGTAGTCATTTTACATTTTTTTTAAATTGTTGTCATATTACATCTCGGTCAATTGTCAATTGCTTTTTAAAAGAAAATTTTAATTGTAAAATGGCTATTAGATTTCGGTCAATTGTCAATTAATTTCAATACATTTTGGAATTTTTTTCTTCAAGTAATTTTATAGTTTTTGATAATTGTCATTTTTGTTCGAGTATCAAATGTTTTTTTGTTGATTGTTAATCTTATCATTTATTTTTTTACTTTGGAATATTATTGTCCAATTTCAATTGTTTTTTAAATGCTATTGCAAATTGTTTTTTTATAAGGTATTTTACCTTTTTTTCAATTATCAACTATTTTTTCAATTTTTGCTCAATAATTTTACAAATTTCTACTGTTTTTGACAATTGTCAATTGGTTTTTGTCCATTTCATATGTTTTTTTACTAATATCTACGTTTTTGACAATTATCAATTGTTTTTTTTGACAATTGTCAATTATTTTAAAGAACTTTTCAAATGTTTTTATCGTTAAATATTTCCCTTGTTTTTGACAATTATTATTTATTTTTTCTTTCTGGAATATTTTTGACAAAAATCAATCGTTTTTTAAAATGCAAATTGCTATTTCAATTTTTTTTCAGTCATTTTACATTTTAGTCATTGTCTTTTTCATTTGGTTGTCAAATGTGTCAATTGTTTTTTTAATTTACTTTTTCACTAATTTTGTAATTTTTTTGTCAATTTTTTTTTTTTTATTGACAATTATCATTTGTTTCTTTTTCCAGGAATATTTTTTACAATTATCAATTGTTTTCTGGGAATGCAATTATCAATTATTCTTTTAAGAATTTGTTTCTGACAATTGATTTTTTGTCAATTGTTTTGTTTTGAATTTTTTGTTAATCTCTACTTTCATAATTGTTAATTATTTCTTTTATCGCAATTTTCGAATGTATTATTTTCTAATTAACAATCGTAAATTGTTTTCCAAGAACATTTTTGACAAGTGTCAATTATTCTTAAAAAAATTTCAATTTATTTTTTGCAGGAATTATTTTTATTGTGGGTGTGATTACATAAAATTTGTTTCTGATTGTAGCCCAGGAAGAAGGTTTGGACAGCCTTTCAAAAATCATCGCTCGACAAAAGAACATTGCAGAGACCATAAGCGGTGAGGTGGATTTACAAAATGGTAAGTCTTACACATTCGTAAAGAATATTTATTAAAAACAACTACAATATTTATATAATTGTTAATTTTTTTTGTAGATATAATAGATGATTTGGGTGATCATATCGAGAGAACGGATGGGCGGATTAATAACGAGACGAGGAATATAGGAATTATTGATAGGAAGGATAAGACATGCATTTACTGGGTCATCATAATCCTGCTGTTTTTAAGTATAATCATCGTGGTATCGATTTAAATCTTGTTTTTAAACTTATATATATTTTTAAAGGAAGTGCAATTCCAAGGAATAAACAATAATAAAAGCCAGTTAATATTTATATATATTCTAACAAACCGTATGAATAAAGTGATATTAAATAATTGATTGGGTTTTTATATAATCACCTTATTTAAAAATTGTTATTACAATAAGAATTTACTTTTTACCACAGGTTAAATATTTTTGTATTGGTTAGATTGTTAATTTTAAAAAAAAAACTTGATTTTGTTTCACTTGTTTTTATTTTCCGTGGTAAAAATGAAAGAGTGAAACAAAAGCAAGCATTTTAATTAATAATCTAATCATTAATACATTTATTTATTTATTGATGGGATTACTTCCTTTAAGATACAAAAAATATATTATAAACACTTTATAAAATGCGATACAATTTACGCTTAAACATACATTGTTTAATATTTACTAAATAAGAAGGTTAGTATATTTAAATTACAATAGCATATCACAAACTGTAAAATATTAAGTGTTTACCTCAGTTTACTTACTATATTTATTGTGTTTAACTTCAAAATGAAAACTTCATTATTTCAGTAGTAAAAATTTTTCTGATCTGTACCCTCGGCTATTGGGATATAATTAATGGCACTTTTAAGTGACGGACGCAAAATTTTATAGTAAAAAGCTAAATTACTCACACTAATAAACAATTAATACCACTTTTAATATTGTAAAATTTAAAAAAGTACGCCACTGGATTTTTATGTTGGGTAACTTCATTCGCGCGCACCGTCGTCGCCGACCACCTGAAAAATGCAACACGGCACCGTTGACGTTTCGATTAATTGTCAAAGTGAGCCGCTGTCAATCCGCAGTTTGCAATTTCTCGCGGAGAAAGAAAGGCCGTATTATTGTTGAATTTTATAAGCGAAAACGACGGTTTTCAACCCCTGAAGTGAGTCCGCGGGAGGCGCCCCCCCAGGTCAAGTTAACCCCCACGTAAAAATCGCGACGGCGGCGGCGCACATGCGCAAATTGTGAATTTGTTGATTGAGGTCAGAAATATGGTGGAGTACCGCGACCGTGCTGGTGCGAAATCCTGCCACTGAAGGTAATAATCGAAAGAGCAACGGTGAAGCGTGTGAAAATGTGCGCGGTACGCAATTAGTTTCCGCGTCAACGTTGAGATTAGCCGCGACAGCCTCTCCGGTTTCCTGGAATTACAACAAAACACGAGTGAGTGAAAGAAGAAAAAAAAAACGGTGAGTGAACAACATATGTCACTGGTTTTTAATTTAATTTCCACGATTTCCATGCAACAATTACAACAAAGGAGCCGTTTTCGTGTTAACGGAGCGGGGTCATCCGTTTTGTTTGTAACGTAGAGCTGGTGCCGTTTATATCCGCAAGGATCCTTGGGTTGTCTTATACGTTCACCCGCAACCCCTCAGATTTTCCGCGATTGCGATTGCGATTGTGTTACCTGTACACGCTAGATAATTATCTAAGTTACTAATTTCCTCGATCGAGGTCAGCTTGGCGTTGCTTTTTTTGTTTTATTTAATTTATTACTTTCTTACGTTCGCGGAACCAATTAATGCGAATCGGTAATTCATTCATCGAGACGACGGGTGAGGATGCGGGTGTGGGCGCGATAAAAGCGGTGTTTGTTTGCGCGGTACTGCGGATCGGCGATAAAATTGTTTGTTTTGAGGAAAAACCGTAATTTACAGTCAATGTCAACAGATGTTTTGCAATCAATATATTTATTATAATGACGATTGTGTTTTGTTAAGTTTGTGTTTGAACTAGTAAACAATAGTGTAAATTACGTGGGTGTTATTCGTAACAAAAAAATGTTTATTCTGTTTATGTTTTTTCACATACTATGTTCAATTTTTTTTAAATATTTTGTTTCATTGATTTTTGTCAATTGTTTTGTAAATTTGTTTTTGATATACTGTGTTCAATTTTTTGTTTCACTGATTTTTTGCAATTGTTTTTGAACTAATATATGGTTTGTATTTGAACATGGCATCTTTTCTTTTATATTATTATTTATATCTTTTATTTATAAATTGTTTTTATCGATTCCCTAATTATTGAACAAATATTTTTAAACTTCTCGACCTCGTTAAATTGACAAAAAAATAATATTTCTACCTAATAAGATTATATTACAAATGACAATTTAAAATTTTTGGTTTTCCTACTTTTTAAAGAATTTTTACTGTATAAAATTCTATTTTTTTAATTATAAAATTTTCTTTGATAATATTGAACTCTAAATAGTCGTTTTGAAAAATACAATTATGTTTTTTTAACCCTTTGGGCCACAATTAAAGTTTTTGTCGATTTTTAAATGTTTTCATATATTGCAACAAACTGCAATAAAAATGAGTAATACAGGGAAAGTGGTATGATGTAAATAGTGATGTGGTCATCATTTTTTTGTTTTGTTTAATAAAGCAATGGAGGTTTTTGCAGTAAATTGCTTTTCGAAATTTTGATTTATTATGACTTTGTTTTTTGTAAATTACAAACAAGGTCGGCGATATTGTGACGCACTTTCTTTCTTATTGTACTTATTATATATTTATTATGTTTCGCCACATATTTAATAAATAAAATGGTACGTTTTGTCGTGGCATGCCATTTTTATGGTGCACTCGTGTTACATAAACCGCCGACGTTACAGAGATAGCGATTCGCATCTGTGTAGTTGGATTTAAAATTTTATTGTATATTTTGTACGTGCCGTGTCGGACCTTCCATCATAAATACATTTTTAAATGTCTTCTGGTAGTCTTTTCTCGAAGTAACGATGCACGGAGATGATGCTTAACTGTAGAAGCAGTAGTAATTTTATTATTAGCATTATACGAGGGCCATCAGGAAAGTAGTACCCGAATGGGAATGAAAATTAAATAAACTAGTACATAACAGTACATTCAATACTAGCCAGAGGGCTGAAATACATATACAATAATCATAGTGAATTTTTCAATTCAATTACCACGTAGTAACGGTCGCAACCATTCTTTTTATTAAACATGTTAGTCATAATGATGGTTGCGATAATGAACACTGAATAAAACACTTACTATGTTTTTAACCATTATAATTATAGTGGTTAAAAACATAGTAAGTGTTTTATTCAGTGTTTAAACATGTTAGCATACATCCTGCGGCTACTCTATTCGCCAACGTCCCGCACGGTGCAAACGCGCACTACTTTCCTACTATCCATCGTACATTCTTCAAAAGATTTAAAAGAAGAAAAACCTGCACTTCCATAAATAAGAGATGAGATGTAATGAAGAGAGTTTTTGCGACCGTTAATACTTGATAGCCCATACAATTACACTAAATTAAAAATTTCACTATGTTTTCACCACAAATAATTTTTGTAAAAATTTTATATAACTTGTAAAGGCAGATATAAAAATCTAAACAAATTGTGAGGTGTTATTAACATTACAATATGAATTTTTACTTGAGGGTATCAATAGATACAAGCCAAAATCAATATTTTAGTAACAAATTAAAGATTAGTATATTTATAGTCAAAGAACTACCATAAACAATATGAAAACGTTGTTACAGCTTGAAATGCATGGCCTGCTTTAACTAAACTCCTGTATTTGGTAAACATAGTTTAGGAAAGTGTTGAATTTATGTGATTTACACTTTGTAAGATGTAAATACGGCGTTTGCGACATTACTATTCGGCGTAATTTTAGCAAACGGCAAATTTAAACCGGACCATGTCGACAGCAAGTTTAATTACTCGACCCGAGGCAATTCGTGTATAAACATGTTTCCAACTTTTCACAATTAAACGTGCCCGCGTTTTGCACACACACATTGTATTTATACGAGTGTACACGGTGACCCGAACAAACTGAACTACAGGGTGGGTCATGTTTTTCGTCTGCACGATTGGGTGTGAAATTATTATTATTGTTCCTCTCATGAATCTTTCGGTAACCGTTTATACAACCACTGACAATAAAGTTCGGTGAAAAGTCCTGAAACATTAACGATTATGAAATATTAACGAAAGTTACCTTACTGTCCTTCGAAATAGTCATCTGCCATAACTACGCACCGATGAGATCTGCTCAACATGTCCTGGAAACTTTTCAAGAAGGCTTCTTTTGGAATGAAGTTCGAAAGCCTCGTCACGTTTCGTTGGTTGTCAGGAATATTGTCAAATATCTTTCCTTTCGAAGCGAGTTTGAGTCGTGGGAATAGGAAAAAGTCTTGAGGATTGAGATCTGCCGAGTAAAATGGATCTTCAATTTGCACAGCCCCTTTTTTGCAAGGAAATGTTTGATGATATTAGCTGTAAGGAGACGAGCGTTGCCGTGAACAAAAAAATTAACCTTGTGCGTACTGGGGTCGTAGCCTGCGTAGATGTTTCATGAAACGGTTCCAAATTTCAATGTACCTTGCAGCACTGAAAGGAAAGAGATTTGGCGATACTCCTGACATCCAAATAAACGTGGCAAGGTTTTTGAACTCCATCCCAAAAGATGGCTTATTGAAAAGTTTCTATTTCGAAGGACAGTAAGATAATTTTCGTTAATATTTCATCTACGTTAAAGTTACAGGACTATTCATCGAACTTTATTGTCAGAGGTTGTATAAATAGTTTATTTTTCGGGTAACCTCGCTTATTTCTTTACTGATTGAAGGTTGAGATAGAGGCCACCTACCCACCCTACATAAACATGTATTACATTCATTACAAACACTGATTTTGATTAAAAACAAATGACTTCATCATGTTAGTGTCAATGAATCCTGTCCTCCAAATTTTTAAATCACACTCAAAATTTTACCTAAAACTAGTCTAATAAATTTAATACTTTCCAAGCTACATTCTTGATGGAACAAAAATTTAATAGGTTTGTTTGGATTAATGCACTTGTTGTGTTCCATGTTTTTATTTACAGTTTCCTGACATATGTTTCGAATTTCACAATTCATTTTCAAAGGAGTATAAGTTGTAACTAAATAAGCGGTGTGTTTTAAAGGTAATATATAGCGAGATACAATTGTAATCCTACATAATGAGATGCCCCCCCATTGATATTTCTTGGTTATTATTGACTATGGGTTTGCCGTCTTTAATTGCCCTTTTTATCTCCATGCCCTCTAATAGGTTTAATTTTAATCCTTTATCCTGGAAGTGTAGCGGTTTAATCTCCCCTAATTGATGGTTAGTTTTGATACAATGTTCTGCAATTCCAGTGTGACCTATATTGTTTATTATGGAATTTTTGTGTTCCTTTAATCTGGAGTTGAAATTTCTGCCTGTTTGTCCAACATATATGGAATCGCAATCTTGGCAGCTTAGTTGATAAATTCCACATTTAGACAGGGGATCTCGTATTTGCAACTTGTTGTTCACTATTAAACGTCCTACGTTGGTTTTATTAACTTGAATGGCCGATATGTGATGTTTTTTGAGTTTTTTGGTTATTTTATCGCTTGTTCTTCCCGTATAATTAATGGCACAATAATGTGTTTGTTCTGTAGAGGTGTCTTGTCCTTGATATAAAGTTTTGGCGATTAAAGATCTGGATTTCTTCTTTAGAATTTTATTGACTAGATTATCTGAAGCCGTTGTTTTTTGCGATTATTTTAATTGTTTTGAGTTCCTTTTCGTAATCATCTTTGTTTAGTGGAATGGTGATTAGTCGGTGTATATATGATGCATGCGGCATGCTTTATCTGAGTGGATTGATGAGAATTATTTGGAATTATTGTGTCTGTGGTAGTAGGTTTCCTATATATTTTATATGAAAGTTTATTTAATTTACGACTGGTAGTGATGTCTAAAAAATTAAGTGAGTCGTCTTCTTCTACTTCCATCGTGAATTGGATGTTGGTGTTGATATCGTTGAGGGTGTTTAGAAATTGATCCAACTGTCTTTTTGTGCCTGTCCATATATAAAATATGTCGTCAACATACCAACACCAGAAATGTACGTTTGATAGATTATTATTAATAGTGGCAAATAGTTTTTCTTCGAAATGTGCCATATACAATTCTGCGAGTAGTGGTGACAATGGTGAACCCATGGCGAGACCATCCTTCTGGAGAAAATATTTGTTGTCGAATGTGAAATAATTTTGATTCAGGCAGGTGTATAGCAGAGATAATATTTTCTCGTGATTTTTTGTATTAGATTCTCTTAACTTTTGTTCTAAGATAGTTTTTACTTCTTCTACTGGCATTGAAGATGTTAAAAACCTCTTTCCTTCAATACCAGTAGAAGAAGTAAAAACTATCTTAGAACAAAAGTTAAGAGAAACTGGAGGGTGAGATAGTGGCCACCCACCCACCCTACATATACATTTCTTACAATAATTACAAAAACTGCTTTGGGTTAAAAACAAATAATATGTTTGAAGCCATCACTTTGTGATACATCTTGAATCAGGAACTTTAAATGAAAATACACTTCGTTGATATCACACACAGGATTTATTACGTGACTATAGTTTCAACTTTAAACTGTACGTTTGATAATGGCCTTTTAAAGGTTGAAACTATAGTCACGTAATAAATCCTGTGTGTGATATCAACGAAGTGTATTTTCATTTAAAGTTCAAAAACAAATAATGTCCAAATGTCAGTCTTAATAAAATTGCAACTACCAACTATCCCTTATATTATGTACCCATTTACATTCACCCACCCACCTTACATGTAAATATGGGTACCTACAAGAAAATAGTCGTAAATCTAAACAAACATAACAAATGTGTTGATGTTTGTAAATAATACACAAACAGTGTTGTAATTTTTATAATATTGTATATGTAGGGTGGGTGGGTGGCCACTATCCCACCCTCCAATTAATTGAAATCACAGTCAAAATTTTATAAGGAGAAAGTGTGAAATATATCAAATTCCCAATTTATAACCTCGTTTGTAAATCTATTATTCTTTTTATTAAACCCTCGCTTATTTTTTACTGACTGGAAGGTGGTATAGTGGCCACCCACCCTACATATACATTTTTACGTAAATGACATACACTGTTTTTGTTTCAAAAGAAATCAATTCAACATGACTGTGTTAATAAAAAAAAAACAATTACAAACTTCCTTTTATGTTATGTAAATTACAAAACCCACCCACCTTACATTTAAGTTTCGCAACTTACATTAAAATATTCGTCTTAAATATCAAATTCTTAATTTATAACCTCGTTTGTAAATTAATTATTCTTTTTGTTAAACTCTCGCTTATTTTTTTACTGACTGGAGGATAGGATAGTGGCCACCCACCCACCCTACATATACATTTCTTACAATCATTACAAACACTTCTTTGTATTAAAAACAAATTACAATTACAGACTGCTTTTTAGGTTATGTAAATTATTACACCCACCCACCTCACATTTACGTTTCGCAACTTACGTTAAAATATTCGTCTTGAATTTAAACAAATACGGCAAATGTGTTGATGTTAGTAAACAACACAGAAACACTATTGTGATTTATTGAAAATTGTATATGTAGGGTGGGTGGGTGGCCACTATCCCACCCTCTAATTAATTTAAATCACACTCAAAATTTTATAAGATGGAAGTATGAAAAATATCATATTCTTAATTTATGACCTCGTTTGTAAATCAATTATTCTTTTTGTAGAATTCTCGCTTATTTTTTTACTGACTCGATGGTGTGATAGTGGCCACCCACCCACCCTACATATACATTTATTACGTAAATTACAGACATTGTTTTAATTTCAAAAGAAATCAATTCAAAATGAGAGTGTTAATAAAAAAACAATTGCAGACTGCCTTTTAGGTTGTATAAATTATTAAACCCACCCACTTTATATTTAAGTTTCGCAACTTACGTTAAAATATTCGTCTTGAATTTAAACAAATACAGCAAATGTATTGATGTTAGTAAACAACACACAAACACTATTGTGATTTATTATTGAAAATTGTATATGTAGGGTGGGTGGGTGGCAACTATCCCACCCTTCAATAATTTATAAACATACTCAAAATTTTATAAGAAGAAAGTGTAAAAATTATCAATTTCACTATTTATGACCTGGTTTATAATTCAATTATTCTTTTAGGTAAACTGGTGCGTATCCTTAAATAATTGGAGGGTGGGATAGTGGCCACCCACCCACCCTACATATACATTTTCACGTAAATTACAGATACTGTTTTTGTTTTAAAGGAAATAAATTCTAAGTGTCAGTGTTAATAAAAAAATTCAATTACAGATTGTCTTTTAGGTTATGTAAATTTTTATACCCACCCACCTTGTCTATAAATTTTAGTATTTATGATATACAAATGTTCATGACATTTTAATTAAATATAGAAATTATTTCTTGAATGATGTCGGCGTTAACTTGGTGGTACATTTTAATAAGATAATTAAAACACTTTAACTTTGTTTTACCACATAAAATATTTATTGCTGTGACTATAGTTTCGAACATTCACTGTTCATTATCAAACATAAAATTATAATTATCTTATAGAAATTATGTTTATATTAGTAAACAATACATAAACACTCACAAATACACACTCAAAATTTGTTTAAGAAGAAAGGGTGAAAAGTGTGAAATTCTCTACTTATAACCTCTTTTATAAATAATTTATTTTATCAGTCAATCTCTAGCCTAGTTTTTTCAAACTGGAGGGTGGGATAATGGACACCCACCCACCCTACATATACTTTTTTACGTAAATTACATATACTGTTTTTGTTTTAAAAGAAATCAATTCAAAATGACACTGTTAATAAAGAAATTCAATTACACACTGTCTTTAGGTTATGTAACTTTTTTTACCCACCTGCTTTACATATAAATTTTTAAATAAATATAGAAAATATGTTGATATTAGTAAACAATACATAAGCACTCTTGTGGATTATGTAAAATTGTATATGTAGGGTGGGTGGGTGTCCACTATCCCAGCCTCCAATTAATTTAAATAAAACTTAAAATTTTATCTGAAATAAGAGTGTAAAACATCAAATTTTCAATTTGTAACCTCTTTTATAAGTGATTTATTTTTTCAATTAATCTCTATCTTCTTTTCTTACTAACTGGAGGGTGGGATAGTGGACACCCACCCACCCTACATAAACATTGTTTACATTCGTTACAAACACTGGTTTTGGCTAAAGACAAATCACGTCATAATGTAAGTGTTAATAAAAATACAATTCCAGACTTTGTTTTAGGTTATATGAATTTTTTCACCCACCCACCTTATATTTAATTTTCATTACCTATATTAAAATAGCATTCTTAAATTGAAACTAATATAATAAATGTATCGATGTTACTAAACCAAACATAAACAAGAGTGTTGTGACTTGAAGAATATTATATATGTAGGGTGGGTGGGTGGCCATTATCCCACCCTCCAATTAATTTAAATCATACTCAAAATTTTATAAGAAGAAAGTGTGAAAAATATCAAATTCTCAATTTATAATCTCGTTTGTAATTCAATTATTCTTTTATTAAACTCTCGCTTATTTTACTGATTGGAGGGTGGGATAGTGGCCACCCACCCACCCTACATATACATTTATTACATTCATTATAAACACTGATCTGGGTTAAAACAAATAATGTCAAAATTTTAGTGTTAATAAAAATAAAACGACACACTATTCTGTAGCACCACCACAAACTCACCCACCACCTGCATTTAAATTCTATTATATTAAAATATTTTTCTTAATTTGTTAAAGAAGAAAGTATGAAAAATATATAATTCTGAATGTATAAGCTTGTTTGTAAATCATTTATTATTTTTGTTAAACTCTCGCTTCTTTTTTTACTGACTGGAGGGTGGGATAGTGGCCACCCACCCACTTTACATATACATTATTTACGTAAATTACAGATAGTGTTTTTGTTTCAATAGAAATCAATTAAAAATGAAATACAGTGTTAATAAAAAAAAACTCATTACAGACTAACTATTAGGTTATGTAATTTTTGATACCCACCCATCTTACATATAAATATTAGTGGTTACGTTAAAAGTATTTATGTTAATATTCTAAATAAATAATATAGAAAATATGTTGATGTTAGTAAACAATACATAAACACTATTTCGGATTGTGTAAAATTGTATATGTAGGGTGGGTGGGTGGCTGGCCACTATCCCACCCTCCAATTTATTTACATCACACTCAATATTTTAAGTGTGTAAAACATCAAATTCCTAATGTTGATTGATGAGTTACGTGAAGATATAATAATATTAAATAATATAATAAAATATAAAATTATTACAAGTTAATTGATTTAATATCAAATTTCCTAATTATAATAGCTTTTATAAATAATAGATTTTTTCAGTTAATCTCTCGCTTATTTTTTTACTAACTGGAGGGTGGGATAGTGGCCACCCACCCATCCTACGTAAATATTTCTTACATTCATTACAAACACTGATTTGGGTTAAAATAAATAACGTCAAAATTTCAGTGTTAATAAAAATAAAACGACACATTATTCTGTAGGTTGTGTAAGTTTTTACACCCACCCACCACCTATATATAAATTTAATTAATTATATATTATAAAATATTTTTCTAAAATCTCAACAAAATTAGCAAACGGTTTGATGTCAGTAAACGATGTGTAAACACTGTTGTGGTTTATATAAGTTGTATTTATAGGGTGGGTGGGTGGCCACTATTCCACCCTCCAATTTATTTAAAACATACTCAAAATTTTACAAAAAGAAAGTGTGATAAATACCAATCAATTATTTACACATACACCCAACTTTTACTGTTCATTATTTACATTAAAATTTCCTTTCTAAATATATACAAATATAGAGAATGTGCTATAACATTGAATAAACAATAAGTAAACAGTGTTGTGAGTTAATTTGAATTGTATATGTAGGGTGGGTGTTCATCATCCCATCCTCCTTTTCTCTAAATCACACTCAAAATTTTTAAAGAAGAAAGTGTGAAAAATATCAAATTCTCAATTTATAAGCTTGTTTGTAAATCAATTATGTTTAGTTAAACTCTCGCTTATTTTTTTACTGGCTGGAGGGTGGGATAGTGGCCACCCACCCGCCCTACATATACATTTCTTACATTCATTACAAACACCGTTTTTGGTTAAAGACTAAAACGTCATATTATCGGCGTTTATAAAAATACAATTACAGACTACTTTTTAGGTTACATAATTTTTTAAACCACCCTCCTTACATTCAAGTTTCTTAATTTACGTTAAAATATTCGTCTTAAATCTGAACAAATATAGCAAATGTGTTGATGTTAGTAAAGAGCACATCAACAGTGTTGGAATTTTTATTTAGGGTGGGTGGGTGGCCACTATCTAACTCTTCAATTTATTAAAATCATACTCGAAGTTTTACAAGAAGTAAGTTTAGAAAACATCAAATTTTCTATTGATAAACTCTTTTATAAATAATTTTTTAGTCAATCACTGGCTTAATTTTTATTAATTGGAGGGTGGGATGGTCCACTAACTTTTTTTAATCATTAAACTTTTGTTTGCGCAATGTCAAATTCTTCTTTAAAAATTGTATTCTTTTATATGTTGCCATGTAATTGGGATTTTTTTCCTGTAGGGCAATAAATATTTATTTATTTATAAAATGTTTACTTATTATTTTTATTTATTGATTAAAGAGGCATGGAATTCTTTTAGGAAATTTGATAAACGTGTTACAACGTTGCAAAAGAATGCGTTTCCATGTTTTAATTCACATTGACACACTCTTCTAGCGTTTCTCTACGAAAGAAATCTTGGCTATTAGAAAATGCAGAAAAATATTGATGGCATCATTTAAAAGAGAAAAACAAATAGTTTATTTCGGGTGGTGAGAGTGGTGGTATGCAACTGAGTATTAAAAAAGTGTAAAGTTTTTTAAAAAAATGTACATCATAAACATTCTTTATAAAACAAGAACAATAAACTTTTTGTTTCTCTTTTTTTAATGGGTAAATCTTGTATTCCTTGAAAATGTCAAACGAGTTTTTGCTTGCCGGATATGTTTTTATTATTCGTCAATAAAGGTCGTTTAGGATTGTACAATGTGGACTAAATTTTCCTAAATTTCTAAAATGTCAAAAATTTATCATTCTCATGTTTCACGTGAATAAAAGTTATTAGTGCTTTATTCGTCAAAGAAAACTACTTTGATAAAATGATCAGTTATTAAATTGTGTCACCCAATTAATAAAGTTTGTTGTTATTTATAATTTCAGGTTTTGTACAAAAAAGGAGTTTAGGTGTTTCTGATTTGATTTTACCGAGACGTATTATTTGGTAATAAGAAATAACGCTTCGAGTTGGAATAGTAATATAACTGATTCGATGACGTAATCGCTCAGTGTTTTCGCGGATTAACAATTTTAAGGTCAGCGAATGTTGCCTTACCTCTCCAAATAAAAACGAGATTATTCCAAATAAATAAATCCTTTCGACTGTTACGTATTTTGTTTTATGACTTTTTTTCGTAATTAACGACGTAACATGCTTATATCAGTTTGTTCGGAAATTAATTTCCTTTCGTTTTGAACAAATTGAATTAAGGAATATAATTCAGGATTTAATACACAATTAGTTACCTGATACTTCAATCTTTCGATAATTTAATATCATATTTTATAAAAAAAAAAGTTAATATTCCAGTCAAGGTAATATAATAATAATTTCTTACGACGATATTTTGATTGATTTTAAAAATAATTAATGCCGATAGCATTCCACAAATATCACATTGTTATAATGTCATATGATACATTATCTTATCTATATATTTTTTTTTACCTCAGTGTGCGTCTTTATCCACGTTTTACTTTTTTGATTACTCATCAGTGAATAGTGCAATGCAATTATGTTCAAAAGTAATGTTGGCGATTTTTGTTCATTCAAATAATGATGATTATGAGTTAAAACAACATATATTTTTATATACTAAACTAATCAAGGTACAAGGAAGTAAATAATTATTATTTAAGTGTCCCTCAGGGTTCCATCATAGAAGATCCGTTCGCGATAATATTTCTTCTAATAATAATAACATATGT
The DNA here is from genome assembly GCA_963969525.1 of Ontholestes murinus. Taxonomy (NCBI): domain Eukaryota; kingdom Metazoa; phylum Arthropoda; class Insecta; order Coleoptera; family Staphylinidae; genus Ontholestes; species Ontholestes murinus. The sequence goes on from OZ018391.1 coordinate 76,681,114, forward strand.
TGTATGTAAAATTTATCTAATACAAAACCCTACACTCTTTAAGGGTATATGATTATATATATTATCTAAAACCAGAGTTATCATGAAATGGATTTCGTATAAATCGAAATGCGTTCTTTTCATTAAATATAATTGAAGTCAATACACTCGCACAAACAATCCGTACACAATTAATTACCGCCATTGTCACGGACAGTGGAGAGCCTTTAATCGAGCCGTCGACCGTGATGCTTATTTCATTTATTTATTTCTTTTTTATCTGAAGGCGACTGACCGTTTGTTATTCACGACCGCACGCAGCACCGTTTCAACGTGGAATAAATTCTGGGAATCTTGAAATGTGAATAAATTCGAATGGAATTCAAAAGTGTAAATAAATTTATTCCAGCCCCTCACAGGAAAAACGCTTTATATGTAATAATAATGAAGAAACTAAAGAATATGTTGTTTTATCACCTCATCCACATATCATTAGGCGTTATAACAAAACCTACTTCACTAGGTTATAGTACCCCGTAATAAAATCCCTATTATTTGATGCATAGGCCTCTCAACAGAAAATTCTGACCATCATGCATCCCCAAACAGAATCAGGATTAAACTAAAAACCACCCTATGCCACCCTAGGTTTCAGTGCAGTCGCAATCTACACCACTCCAAACATTGCTGTTGATGTTGAGCCTTTAGTGGTACTACAAGGGGTGGCCGATATAATTGCAAGCCAAAAGTTCTGTTTCTGCAGTAAACCGTTTGAATTCTTCTTTCAATAGCTAACCATAGGTACTAGAGTCTTTTGATGCCGTAAATCAAAGATGTCGACCTTGAACCTCATTTCTTCTTCTTTGACTATCGATTCCTCTTTTGTGTTGTTCCTGACCATCTCTACTCTAGTCCATGCCTGATAGCAGCGAATGATGATAGATTAGTTTCGGTTGAGGCGATTAGCTATTAAATAACCACATTCGCGTAAATTATTGATTGCACGCTACACAACACTCTATTAGTATGACCAAGAGCAAAACGAACGAAAGATTTTTCTTCCGACCAACGCAATTTCTCCAGCTTTTGCGTTACGTACCGGTATCAATTATTAACACTGGAAATAACTACCGATATTACTATCGCTCGCTATTTCCTTCTCCGCACTTGTTTTGAATAGCGTCACGTACCAGTGAAGTAAGGTAACGGCTGTTGTGTGAACTGTAAACCGTTTATGTTCTTTTTCCCAGGCAACGACGACAAACCAGCATTTTTCGTGTAATCGGTTTATAATCACGTGCTAAGCGAGTACAACACTGCCCATCATCGAATTTAATGTGAACACATGCGAACAATGTAACATAATTAGTTTTGTATTGCAAAATATATAGTGTGTATGTATAAAATTGAAAAGAAACGTATGTTTTGCTATAAATAACCGATATTACCAAAAAAAATCTAAAAATTACAATTGATTATCATTCTTGAGGTATTTTATAATACATCATACATTCATTATTACTATTTATATACATTCATATAAAGTTTTCTTATGAGAAGTTTCCTGGATTAAACGGTCAATCAAAAATTGTGTATGTAATAAAATTTATATCTATATTTTAAGGATGTTTTACTGATTGGAGGGTGGGATTGAGGCCACCCACCTTCATTCAAACTACAAATAGTGTTTTATTTTAAAGGAAAATTATAACAAAATTGTAAATGGCGTTTAAAAATTTCAATAACAGTGTACTGATGGAAGTTTAGGTGTATGCAAAAGGTGGGTAAGTGACCTCTAATCCACTCTCCAATCGGTTAAACATAAAGCGGTCTTATGATTATGATTTTCTTTCTTTAAAATGTTTTACATTACTAAAAATGTCAATTTGAGGATTATTATCTAACTCTTCAGCTATTTTACTATCAATAAGAGTTTTACTGATTGGAGGGTGGGATGTAGACCGGTCCAACCACTCCACGTTTGTATTTTTATTTAAACTACAAATTAATATCAAAACAGTAATTGATGGTTAAAAAATACGATAACTCTTAAATGATGGAAGTTTAAATATGTATGTAGGGTGGGTGGGAGGCATCTAAACCATCCTCCAATCTCTAAAACTTAAAAGTCTTTAATTAAAATAGTTATAACTACTGGATGGATAGTCATTACGAGGGGCGTTTGAAAAGTCCGAGAGATGGCACCACCGTATCGAGGTCATGTTTAGTTAGTAGCATCTCACCAAGTTTCATCCATATTGGTCTATTTCTTTGTGTTTGGCATTCGTGTTTTCAAGTAATGAACGAAAAAGAATTTGGTGTGGTGATTAAACATTACTTTATGAAAGGCAAAACGCATCAGGAGACTAAAGAGAAGCTTGATAAACATTATGGTGACTCTGCACTTTCGATTAGAACAGTTTATATATGGTTTCAAAATTTTCGGACTGGCCATATGGGCACAAACGACGCTAAACGTTCTGGACGGCCTGCGGAGGTTACGACTCCAGAAATCATTGATCAAATCCATGATATGGTGATGGATGACAGAAGAGTTAAGGTGCGTGAGATTGCTAGTGCTGTGGGCATCTCGACTGAACGGATACATAATATTTTGCATAAACATTTGGACATGAGATGGGTGAAGCTTGAATCGTGTAAAGTGTTGCAAGGATGGTTTGAAGCTGTTCCAGAAGAATCCGAAGGACTTTAAGCATCGTTTCGTCACTGTGGATGAAACATGGATACCTTACTATACTCCTGAGACCAAACAACAATCTAAACAATGGGTTACCAAGGGGGAATCTGTACCAAAAAAGGCGAAGACCGTTCCTTCGACCGGAAAAATTATGACGGCTGTCTTTTGGGATTCGCAAGGGATACTCCTTATCGACTACCTAGAAAAAAGGGTAAAACTATTACAGGTAAATATTATTTATCGTTATTGGACCATTTCAAAACCGAGATGCAAGACCCACAAGAAAGTCCTTTTCCATCACGACAACGCACCTCAGCAGTTGTGGTCGCAAAATTAATGGAAATATGATTCCAACTCGTTTCACATCCCCCTATCCTCCAGACTTGGCTTCCTCGGACTACTATTTATTCCCCAATTTGAAGAAATGGCTGGCGGGACAAAGATTTTATTCAAACGAGTAGGTGATTGCAGACACTAATGGATATTTTGCAGACATGGATAAATCCTATTATTCGGAAGGGATCAACAAACTAGAACATCATTGGACGAAGTGTATAACCCCAAACACGTTAGTAGTTTTTATTTTTGCACGGACTTTTCAAATGCCCCTCGTATTTCACCCTTCGAAGTTCTTTACATAATTGAAAGGTTTTCTTAAAAGAAGTTTCTCACAATTAAGTTTAAATATAGAACCTCGTTAACGCAATAATTTTTTAATCAATTTCTTTATTGATGTTTTAATGATTGTAGGGTGGGTTAGAGGACACCCACCCTCCATACGCATCTTTATTCAAACTAAAAACAGTGTTTTATTTCCAAGGAAAATCATAACAAAATTGTGAATGATGATTTAAAAAACTATAACAGTGTTTGATGGAAGTTTCGATGTATATGTAGGGTGGGTGGGTGTCCTCTATCCCACCCTACAATCGGTATAACATAAAACAGTGTTTAATAAAAATATTTATAAAGACATCAACTAGACGAATGGATAAATTCAAATAGAAAATGGTTGATACAATAAAATTAATTTCAATTTTTTGATGATGTTTTACTGGTTGTAGGGTGGGATAGAGGCCACCCACCCACCCTACATATGTACCTTTATTCAAACTACAAGCACTGCTTTATTTCCAAGGAAAATAATAACAAAATGGTAACTGATGATTAAAAAAAAACAACAGTGTATTGATGGAAGTTTTAATGTATATGTAGGGTGAATGGGTTGCCTCTATCCCACCCTTCAATCGATAAAACATAAAACAGAGTTTAATTAAAATATTTATAAAGACATCAACTAGACGAATTAATTAATTCTTAAAATTTTCGTTCATTTAAAAAAATTCCCTTAGTAAAAATGTCTATATAGTTGTGATGAGTGATCTTAATCTCACCCTTCGAGTATTTTAACAACCATAAAATGTTTTCATAAGAGGTTTTTTCTGAAAAAAGTTGAATAGAAAATTATTCGTGTAGTAAAATTAATGTCACGATCTTGAGGATGTTTTAACTATTGGAGGGTGGGATAGAGGCCACCCACCCACCCTACATATGCACCTTTATTTAAACTACAAATAGTGTTTAATTTTTAAGGGAAATAATAACAAAATAGTAAATGATGATTACAAAAATATAATAACAGTGTTTGATGTAAGTTTCAACGTATATGTAGGGTGGGTGGGTGGCCTCTATCCCACCCTCCAATCGGTAAAACATAAAACAGTGTTTAATTTAAATATTTATAAAGACATCAACTGGACGAATGGATTAATTCTTATGATTTTCCTTCCTTCAATATAATTTACTTTAAAAAATTTCATTTTGTTCTGTAAGGGCAGTTATAAATTCACCCTTCGAATATTTTAACATAAACGAAAGGATTTCTTAGGAGAAGAGTCCTTGAAAAAGGTTTAAATAGAAAATGGTTGATACAATAAAATTAATTTCAATTTTTTGATGATGTTTTACTGGTTGGAGGGTGGGATAGAGGCCACCCACCCTACATATGTACCTTTATTCAAACTACAAACACTGCTTTATTTCCAAGGAAAATAATAACAAAATGGTAACTGATGATTTAAAAAAAACAGTGTATTGATGGAAGTTTTAATGTATATGTAGGGTGGGTGGGTGGCCTCAATCCCACCCTCCAATCAGTAAAACATAAAACAGTGTTTAATTAAAATATTTGTAAAGACATCAGCTGGACGAATGGATTAATTCTTATGATTTTCCTTCCTTCAAAATATTTTACTTTTTATTTTAATTTTACTTAAAAATGTCACTGTGTCACTTTGGTCTGAATGGGTGGGTAGTCATAAATTCACCCTTCCAGTATTTTGACATAAATTAAAGGGTTTCCTAGGAGAAGTATCTTGGAATAATATTTAGATAAAAAATTGTTGATGCAATAAAATTTATTTCAAGTTTTTGATTATGTTTTACTGGTTGGAGGGTGGGATAGAGGCCACCCACCCACCCTACATATGCAGATTTATTTAGACTACAAATAGTGTTTAATTTTCAAGGGAAACAATAACAAAACAGTAAATGATGATTAAGGAAACAAAAACAGTGTATTGATGAGAGTCTAAATGTATATGTAGGGTGGGTGGGTGGCCCCTAACCCACCCTCCAATCTCTAAAACATACAACCGTCTTGAATAATCATATTTATAAATACATCAATTAGACGAATGAATTAATTCTTAAAATTTTCATTCATTTAAAATATTTTCGCTTACTAAAAACGTCAATGTGGCTCATTCAATCTTCATTCCACCCACCGAGTATTTTAACCATAAAATGTTTTCACAAGAAATATTCTCTGAAATAAAAGTTGAATAGAAAATTATTCATGCAGTAAAATTTATGTCAAGTTTTTGGGGATGTTTTACTGATTGGAGGGTGGTGTAAATGATGATTTAAAAAATTACAACAATTGTGTTTGATGGAAATTTCAATGTATATGTAGGGTGGGTGGGCGGCCTCTAACCCACCCTCCAATCTCTAAAACAAACAACAATCTTCAATTAAAATATTTGTAAATATACATCAACTAGACAAATTCATCTTATGATTACGATCATTTAAAATATTTTATCTTACTAAAAATGTCAATGTGGTTTAGATGGGTGATCTTAATCCCACCCTTCGAGTATTTCAACAACCATAAAATGTTTTCATAAGAGATTTTTTCTGAAATAAAAGTTGAATAGGAAATTATTCGTGCAGTAAAATTAATATCAAGTGTTTGAGGATGTTTTACTGATTGGAGGGTGGGATAGAGGCCACCCACCCACCCTACATATGCACCTTTATTCAAACTACAAACAGTGTTTCATTTCCAATGAAAATAATAGCAAAATGGTAATTGATGATTTAAAAAATGACAATAACAGTTCATTGATGGAAGTTTAAATGTATATGTAGGGTGGGTGGCCTCTATCCCACCCTCCAATCGTTAAAACATAAAACAGTCTTCAATTAAAATATTTATAAATACATCAACTGAACGAATGGATTAATTCTTATGGTTTTTCTTCCTTCAATATAATTTACTTTAAAAAATGTCATTGTGTTCTGAATAGGTGGTCATAAGTTTACCCTTCGAGTATTTTAACATAAACGGAAGTTTCTTAGGAGAAGTATCCTAGAATAAGATTTATTTAGAAAATTGTTGATGCAATAAAATTGATATCAATCTTTTGAGGATGTTTTACTGGTTGGAGGGTAGGACAGAGGCCACCCACCCATCCTACATATGCAGATTTATTTAAACTACAAATAGTGTTTAATTTATAAGGGAAACAATAACCAAATAGTTAATGATAATTAAAAAAATCAACAACAGTGTACTGATGAGAGTTAAAATGTATATGTAGGGTGGGTGGGTGGCCTCTAACCCATCCTCCAATCGGTAAAATATAAAACAGTGTTTAATGAAAATATTTATATATGCATCAACTAGATTTGATTACTTCTTATGATTTTTTTTTCCTATAAAATATTTTACTTTATTTAATTGTTGATGCAATAAAATTGATATCAATTTTATGAAGATGTTTTACTGATTGGAGGGTGGGATAGAGGCCACCCACCCACCCTACATATGCACCTTTATTCAAACTACAAACAGTGTTTTATTTCCAAGGAAAATAATAACAAAATGGAGACTGATGATTAAAAAAATAACAATAACAGTGTATTGATGAAAGTCTAAATGTATATTTAGGGTGGGTGGGTGTCCTCTAACCCACCCTCCAATCGGTAAAACATTAAACTGTATTTAAGTAAAATATTTATAAATACATCAACTAGACGAATGGATTTATCTTAAGATTTTCGTACATTTAAAATATGTGGCTTGAATGAGTCATCTTAATCCCACCCTTCGAGTATTTTAACAAACATTAAATGTTTTCATAAGAGTAATTTGCTGAAATAAATGTTAAATAGAAAATTAAGAATATTTTACTGATTGGAGGGTGGGATAGAGGCCATTCACCCATCCTCCATACGCATCTTTATTTAAACTAAAAACAGTGTTTCCAAGGTATTTCCAAGGAAAAATCATAACAAAATTGTGAATGATGATTTAAAAAATTACAGTAACAGTGTTTGATGGAAGTTTCAATGTATATGTAGGGTGGGTGGGTGGCCTCTATTCCACCCTCCAATCGGTAAAACATAAAGCAGTGTTTAATTAAAATATTTATAAAGACATCAACTAGACGAATGGATTAATTTATATGATTATCCTTCCTACAAAATATTTTACTTTTTATTTCTATTTTACTTAAAAATGTCACTTTGTCACTGTGGTCTGAATAGGTGGGTAGTCATAAATTCACCGTTCGAGTATTTTGCATTAACGAAATGGTTTCCTATGAGAATTATTCTGGAATAAGATTTAAATAGAAAATTGTTGATACAATAAAATCAATTTCAATTTTTTTATAATGTTTTACTGGTTGGAGGGTGGGATAGAGGCCACCCACCCACCCTACATATGCGCTTTATTTAACCTATAAATAGTGTTTAATTTTCAAGGAAAATAATAACAAAATAGTAATTAATGATAAAAAAATACAAAAACGGTGTACTGATAAGAGTTTAAATGTATATGTAGGGTGGGTGGGTGGCCTCTAACCCACCCTCCAATCTCTAAAAAGTAAAACTCTCTTCATTTAAAATATTTATAAACACATCAACTAGATGAATTCATCTATCCTATGAATTTCGTTCGTTTAAAAAAAATATTTTCCCTTACTAAAAAAGTCAATGTGGCTTAGATGAGTGATCTTAATCCCACCCTTCATGTATTTCAACAACCATAACATGTTTTCATAAGAGAAGTTTCCTGAAATAAAAGTTAAATAGAAAATTATTCGTGCAGTAAAATTAAAGTCAAGTTTTTGAGGATGTTTTACTGATTTTAAAGTGGGATCGAGGACGCCCACCCACTCCACATATGCACCTTAATTATATTATAACTACAAAGGCAATGTCACTCTCCTCTATGTTGTGTTGATGATATTGTCCTAAGTGCATGTGCGTAGTTATTTCCACGACGTCGTTATAGCGACAGGAAGCAGGAAAACAATTTCTAGGTCAATCTAATCAATTACTTATAAATACCGCGGGGTCGATATAAATGAAAAAACAATAGAAAAACAATGTAATTATTCGGTGTATTGATACACTCAAGTGATGTATGGTATAAACTTTTAGTGTCCCCAATAAATAAATTAACGTAACGTAATTAATAACACGAATGTTTTATTGGAAAAATCCTTATAAAAATCCAATTGTAAATATATTGTTTTTAATTAATTCAGTAATTCTTTCGTCGTCTTGAAGTATTATTAAAAATATTAGATATTCCGTAATTAAAGTATTTAATTGTGATTGTTCTTGAATTACAAGTGGCTATACTTTCGACTAAGAGATAATTACTTGTAATTATATAAATGTAGTGGTAAAATAAAGTTATTAAGTTTAATTTTAATGAAATAAATGTGTTTACATTTTTCGTTATTGAAAGTATTTTAAGGAATAAAATAAATCATTTTTATTAATTGATTTTTTTTTTTCAGATAACGCATGACGTCAACGACGAGCAGTACTCTCCTCCTGGTGGACCACCTCAACACGACGGGCGGCGCTATGACGCCGCTGGACGCGTCGGCGTCCACCTCCTCGCCCTCGGAGCCGATATTCCTGCAGACGAAGACCGCCCAGTGGATAGCCGGTTGTTTCGTGTGGGCCGCCCTCTTCCTGACCTGTCAACAGGTGAGCGACGGCTACGGGACGTTTATTTTAAAGCCAAGGACGCGAAGAAGAAATAAATACACCTCGGTCGTTGTTCCTTCCTCGGCCACCCTCCCCCGCTTGGATTCAATCCAATTTCACCCGCAGAAAATCCGGTTTTAAAGTCTGGGGGGGAGGAGGGGAAACGGCGCATCGATTCGTAATAAAGGCGCGATATGGTCGGACGGTCTGTTGTTTTCCCATGTTTATTTTTATTTATTTTTTCATTGGGTATTGCATTTTTCTAATCTTTTGCCCAATATATGTACATATAGTATAAAAATGGTAATACCGCATAATATTCTTTAAACATTAAATGTTTGTATGAAGGTAGTGATAAGTTAAAGATTAAAGGGGTTGTTAATTTTGGACCACTAATGGTAATTGGGGTTATTCTAATTAACGGCAGCCGTCCAAACCATTAATAACAAGTTAAATCCGTAGATGTTTTGACCTTCTCCAAAATTAGAACCGTTGACGTTCAAATTTTTCAACAGCGCAATATGTAACCTTTGGTTTTAGTGTTGTTTTTTTTTTTTTAAACTCAACAATTTTATATGGAAGAGTGTAAAAATCACTCTATAAGGCCTTGTCACGAGGAGTACGTTTCTATCTAGTGAAAGCGAAAGCCGAATACGACAGCATCTTTCTCGTTTGACCTTTGCAAATAATGGCAGAGCGTCGGGAGAGGAGCTCGATTGGTTGGTTGACTGGCTGGCTGGTGTGCTCACGACTTTCCCGGCGTGACTTCGCTGAGAGCTCGCGTAATTAACGCCGCCGGGCAAGTGGAAATAAATCCGCGGAAATTGGACGACGCGAATTGTTTCCGCGCCAATTACAATCGGTTTTCAATTATTCAACAGTAATTTAAACGTCGGCTACGACGGATGCACCATCTTCGAAACAGTTTATTACTTTTTTTTGTCGATTTCAAGGAAGGATGGATAACGGGAGCGTTTACTCGATGGGGGAGGGGATTAGCATTATTCATCTGGGGAATTCTGCAATACATACATACATACTTAAAACTTGTTTGATGTTTTTAGAGTCATAATTTTTAATGTTTTTTATTTTTATTTTAGATATATCACCATTTAAGGTGGTACACCAATCCAGCAGAGCAGAGGTGGATCGTGCGGATATTGTTTATAGTGCCTATTTACGGTACCTATTCATGGATAAGCCTATTATTTTTCAACTCCGAAAGCTACTACGTTTACTTCTTCACCGTCAGAGATTGTTATGAAGGTATATAAATAAAGTATTACAGTTGTTTAATCCTGAGTTAACTGCTAACCAATCATATTGTTAATGTAAGAAGCTTCTACTTCGTTATACATGTTTTCATCATAACGCAGTTAAACTTGGTTTAAACTGTGATTAAAATACTAAACTTTAGTATTGATAAAAGGTTTCGGCAATCTTAAACAATATTAGGTTGTTAATAGTAACTTTTAATTTAATACAAACATATTATGTAATTGCTATTTAGTTAGATTTCTGGCTCCAAACAATAAAACCGTAATAGATACAGTTCGTGACCTTTTGTTTCGGCCAGATTAGAGAAACTCTTTGTTCGCATATTATGTAAGAATTTGTAACATTCAGAGGACGGCGTATATCTGATGAAACCATTGCGAAAGCCGCTAAACCAGATCTTGAAAGTGATGTGTTTTAAACCACAGTTGCTATCTCCAAGCACATAACTTATAGAAATTTAACGAATAATTCTAGTTATAATTATCAATTGTTTTTAGCATTTGTAATATACAATTTCCTGTCGCTGTGTTACGAATACTTGGGAGGCGAGGGTAACATCATGTCGGAGATCCGCGGTAAGCCGATACGTTCCAGCTGCATGTACGGGACGTGCTGCCTGACGGGGAAGACGTACACCATCGGATTCCTGAGGTTCTGCAAACAGGCGACGCTGCAATTCTGCCTGGTCAAGCCGTTGATGGCGTTCGTCATCATTTTCCTACAGGCGTTCGGGCACTACCACGACGGCGACTGGAGGTGCGTATTTCGATTTTACTTCTCGAAAGGAAATCATGTTTTTTTATCTTTTTAGTCCTGATGGTGGATATCTGTACACGACGATAATCTACAACATCTCAATTTCTCTCGCCTTGTACGGACTGTTTTTATTCTACTTCGCCACCAGAGACTTACTCACGCCGTTCGAACCCGTACTTAAATTTTGCACGGTGAAATCTGTGATTTTCCTATCGTTTTGGCAAGGTAAATTAATTTTTTACTGATAGAATCATTATTTTTGTTTTGATTGTCACTGTAATCATAATTGATTCGCAAATTGCATTTATAGGTGTCGGTCTGGCGATGCTGGAAAAGGCGGAAGTGATCTCGCCCATTATCGACAGCAATGGAACGCGAACGTCCGCCGGTACGGTTTCCGCGGGTTACCAGAACTTCCTGATTTGCATCGAGATGTTCTGCGCGGCGGTCGCCCTCCGATACGCCTTTCCACACCGCGTATACGTACAGGGTTGTATCACCGATTCCCACGGACGGTCGGTCACCATGCAAAGTATTTCTAGTAGTTTAAAGGTAAGAAACATATGTTATTTACTTCAATCAATAAAAAGTTTATAATGAATCGATGAAATAATAAAGTTAAAGACGAATTAGCAATTATGAGCAATGGCGAATGTGCAGCAACGCTAGTTCAGGCCAACAATTTGATGGGTGATCTGTACTATTCGTCATTAGGATACAATTAATGGAGATTTAGGGACTAGAGTCGATCCTTTAAAGTAACAAGCTCATTTACACGTACTCACATAACATAGCGGTAAAACCACGTTTCGACAGTGAAAAATAAAGTTTTAAAAAAAAAATAACTTTCTACGAATTTTTTATTCAAATCTAATGTTTCTTTTTGAAGAAACCGTGTGATAAAACATTTTGCAATATTCAACTATAAATATGAAACCCTCTCAACTGTGCTATTTTGTTATGATGTGTTATGGAGTTTCATCATGTAACCACCTCTTTAATTCAATATAATTAACTAAAAAATTGTGTTGAATATATTTATAATATATAAAACGATTCCGGAAATCAATTAAACCCTTTGTAGTCTGAACAGTAAAATAAATTTACTATTTTTGGCAAAACGCCAAAATAAGTTAGTTCACTGAAAGAAATATTTCTATTTTTTGTTTGTTTGCAGGAGACGATGAACCCAAGAGACATAATGACTGACGCCATTCACAATTTCCATCCACAGTACCAGCAGTACACGCAGTATAGTTCAGGTAAAATCTCTGAATAATTCTCTTTGAATGTTCTGTTCTGTCGGAATGTACGTTTTATTTTCAACAACTACAAATAAAAAACCGCACGTTCACTGTGGAGACACAGGTGAGCCTCTCTGTGCCGCTCAATTACGATCGTCTTGGATAAGCGCTGCTTGTGTGTATCATTTCATAAAACATTCGTTGGCTAGATGTAATTTAAAAAAAAAACCGCTAGACATTTTTAACAATTCATTCACTAAAATTATTGCAACCAGTTTCGATCCTTATATTTCAAAACTCAATGTATTAATCATTAATTAAATTTAAAGAAATTACTTGCATTCATTTATTGATTATCATTTTCAAATTATGAAAATGAAAAGTTAATAATTTAAAACATTTTAATATTCCAACTTAGATTAGATAATACATTATTTTTCAATTACTTTCTAAAGTATTTAGTAATTAATTTGTGAATGCTTGTTATTTAGTGTTGGATAAAAACATTAGAAGTCAATGTGCGTAGCTTTAGCCATACCATAACCATACGGTTAAATCTGGATGTTGTCTGCATGTAATTGTGTTTTTCAGAGGTCGTCACCCAGCTCCCTTACGAGAAACTATAACCTTTGGCTTGCATGCGTCGTGCAAACTCTTAAAATACAGTATCAAAAAAAAAAATGTTGCATGTTTTAAAACAAAAAAACACGGGCGCGCTGGCAAAACTAGCTTGTGCACGCGCCGCCTCCCTCCTACCATCACCATCACCACCGCCGCCGGATAGATTTATGTAGGCGCATTCTCAGGGCGATTCGGACACGGAGCAAATTTGAAGAAACACAGTATTTACTTTTTTAGATTTTTTTCGGCGGCACGGTGCTGTTTTTACTAAGCGTACGAACAATTTTTACTCTTTAACTTTTATTAAAATTCCTGGCACCGTGCTTTACTTGATTGACGACTATGTGATAAAATTATTGCTGTAAACTTAAAACTTAGCTTAGCATCACAGTTTAAAGTTCTTGTAAATAAGTGGACACGTGACTTTAATTATGTATATAATAATGTTGTTCACCTATTGTATTATGTATATTATTGTATAACTTATTACTACCTTATAGATAATGTTTTTTTTTTAATAAAGCTTATATTATTTTATTTCGGATTTGACTGAGCATGAGGCGCATGCGCTAGTCGAATTTTGGTTGGTAAACGTGTGCCCTTTTAGGTGGTAAGAACCCGAGGGGGCAGCGGGTGTCCTCGTACGACCCGGACGACCCGACCAGCCCCACTGGCGGCGTCATACCCCAGACGTACAATAGCGTGGACAACTCGTGCCGGATGGTGCCGGCGGCCGGGCCTAAAGTGTCCACCATCTCGCAGAACTACACGGAGAAAACGATGCTGCTCAGTTCCGACGACGAGAACTGAAAGTAACTACACACTCGATCATTCAAAACTCATTCCCGCACTCCACCCACTTACCTAAAGCTATTTACGCCTTGTTTTTACGGATGTGTGTAGAGGAGGACCCACGGTTCGGATAGTGCGATGATTTTTCGTATTCACATTTACCAACACTTCAAAAAAAAATTCTACGGTGTTATCACCAAGGACTGTAATTCTAGCTGTTAATTTGTGATGATGATGATAATGATGTACAAGTGAGGAAGCGGTGTGAGTGAAAATTTTTGTTTAAACTTTTGATTTCGACATGATGAACAGCGACGTTTCGTTTTCCAACAACAAAAAATAAAACAGTGAGAGTTGTTTTAATAATCAAAACGCGATAAATCAAAATTTAATGTTTATTTTTTCTAAAGCCACCAATGATTAGTAAAATTAAGGCCTAAATATCCTTTCATTACAAACGTAACAAGATTTGTTTTTTGTACCAATTTTTTTTTCAACTCAAAATTGATTTATTCTTAATATAAATTACAAAAAAACCTTTAACAATAAACATTCATTATAACGAATGAAAATACCACACAGTTTATTCCTTACTTCACTTGTTTAACAAGTGAATTAAGGAATAAATTGTGGGTTATTTTTATTTGCAAAACACTTTACGTAAACTCAAACCAACAATAGTGATTCATTATAACACTAACTATATTTATCTTTACGACCTTACAATTACACAAACAAAAATTGCAATGAATTTTTTAAAAGTATTTACTTATGTGGCTCTAGAAAAAATAAACATAAACTGCTGATGAAAACGTGGTTGATTTTATTAACCACATTTCCTCAGTGAAGGTGTTTTGTTGCACTGTGAACATTAATTTTAAATTTACGTTTCTTCGATTCAAAACTCTATTCATTGAAAATTATTTAAAAAAAACCTTTTGCTGATCTTGCTTATATAAAATTTGGTAAAATATAAGCACAAAATGATGGTGAGGAGTTTTCGATAAATACTTTTATCCATAACTTAAATTTTAAATCCTTTGTTATAAACATTCTTAATTGCAGATGTTGATTTATTTACGAAAACAATTTTATTGAAATTATATAATTGTAAGGTGAGATGGTTTCCGGTAACCAACTTTCAAATCCATAAAACATATATGAGGATTTAACTGAATTTAAAAAACAAAATGTGTTCCTTCTCGCCATCTAATACAGTGCATATTTATTAACAATTTTATTATTTTCGTATTAATATTTTATTTTAATAACACTTGATATTTTTTGTAACACCCATTTTACTTTTAGTATAACGGCGTAATACTTCTTGTCGTTTTCTTCCACTTAGTGCGCGAGACAAATACTTAATTTCGATTAACATTCCGTTAATTTTTGTGATATTCGAGCGGTTCAGTGCAATTTAAAATAATCAAAAACCGTTGAGAGAAAGGACGTAGAGTTCCTTCGTTATTTATTTCCGCGTTTCTTTGTTCCTTTCGGTCGTACCGTCTACGAGAAACAGAATATATGTAAAGTAATGATTATATTTTTTTAGTTTGCAGATGGTGTAAATATTATATAGGCATAAACTGTATATTTATATCATTGTTAAATGTTTAAACTCTAATAAATTATTGCGAAATGGATTTTGTTTTTTTTTAAATTCAAAATAAATATTAATTAATTTCAACCATTATTTATCATCCTGATAAAGCCACTGTGTGATAAAACAATTGTTCCAATGTTTTTGAACAATAAATCTGTATAACTCAAAAACAAGCAATTTTATAAAAATTATAAAATTAACTAATTGATTTACAAATTGTGAAAATTTAGAAAGGCATATTCTTTTTATAAAAAAATTAAGTAAATAATAAATATTAAACCTGGTACATAAGTTAATTTAAAATGTACGTTTTTAAATTTTATAAATATAAGTAATATGAATGTTGAATGAAAATTATTTCTTTTTAATTTTTGTTTTAATTAAAATCAGAGGTCACTTTTTGGGCGACATCTTAATTTTGTCCACCTGAACTAATCAAATGACATTTATATAAAAACATATTACATTTTTATGCAAATTAAATATTAAAATTTTTAGTGCAGTTATGATGAAAATTAATAAAAAGACAAATATGATGTCTATGAGCGTTTCTGCACTGTGTTTTACAATAAATGTAAAAACTCCAGTTAACAGTTAAAACAACTACTCCCCGTACTACAGCACCGTCAGGCATTGAATGATATAACTGTTAACTGTCGTTACATGTCTGAACTGATATTCAGCACGATGTAACAATTTTGTGGTGTTATCATTTTTTAACCGCTTCTCGAAAAGTGTCTGCAGATAGTCATTGCATAACACTTTTCGAGAAGCGGTTAAAAAATGATAACACCACAAAATTGTTACATCGTGCTGAATATCAGTTCAGACATGTAACGACAGTTAACAGTTATATCATTCAATGCCTGACGGTGCTGTAGTACGGGGAGTAGTTGTTTTAACTGTTAACTGGAGTTTTTACATTTATTGTAAAACACAGTGCAGAAACGCTCATAGACATCATATTTGTCTTTTTATTAATTTTCATCATTAATAACTGCACTAGAAATTTTAATATTTAATTTGCATATTTAAACGCTGAGAGCGGGCGATTATCTGTGGTGATATCGTTTTTTAAACGCGTCTCGAAATTCGAACATCGGCAATGGATCAATTTTATTTGGAATTGATTCATTCTCGCAGCGGCCTTTCAACAGAAAGGACGCACGTAATTTATGACATAGCTGCACTGATGAGCTGTGATACAGCGAAACACGTGTCTGCAGATAGTCATTGCATAACACTTTTCGAGAAGCGGTTAAAAAATGATAACACCACAAAATTGTTACATCGTGCTGAATATCAGTTCAGACATGTAACGACAGTTAACAGTTATATCATTCAATGCCTGGCGGTGCTGTAGTACGGGGAGTAGTTGTTTTAACTGTTAACTGGAGTTTTTACATTTATTGTAAAACACAGTGCAGAAACGCTCATAGACATCATATTTGTCTTTTTATTAATTTTCATATTACATTTTTGTTTACACCATTATCATCAGAGGGCGCTAATTGATTGAAATTATATTATAACTCTATGGTTATAATTTTTTATGCGACATCTATATTTATACCACCCCAACTAAAATATTTTTTATATGTTGGCATCAATGTAATTGGCAGATTATTACGTAATACATTTACGTTTCCATCTATGCCGTACAAACTATGATTCTAACCTTTAAAAATGACAGCTAGGTTGACATCAGTGTAATTGGCATAAATGATTACGTAACAAATATTTACGTTTCCATCTATGCCGCACAAACTATGATTCTAACCTTTAAAAATGGCAGCGAAAGTTTGGAGGCTATGCGGTTCTAGTATTAGCAATAAATTAACGCCGCAATTCGGTGTCCCTTTGCGCAATGGTCACCACTTGAGGGGGAAGCCCCCTGGAGTCGCCAGATCTTTAGAACAGCGCCTTGAAGGTACCCAAAATTAATGATATAGGCAATTTTTTTAGGTTAGGTCGTTTCCAGAAATCAACTACAAGGATCCGGAATTGCACTTTAAGGTCAATATAGGGCTTCCCTCGCCGAAAGCGAACCGCACTAAGGACTTGGAAAGTAGACTGGCCAATTTGAAAATTAATAGGAGCGATAAGGAGTTGGAGAAGAAAGCTAGAAATCAAACACGTAAGCATAATAATAATAATACGATGCAGGTTTGTACTTCGTTATACATAATTAATCTTAAATTAAACACAGTTTGAATTCAGTTAGACAAATAAAGTTAAAATTGTGTTTAGTTAATAAAATGTTCTTATTGAATATTAATGTTATTATTTATAATACTTGTACAGTTTTAAATTTAAGTATTTGTTAAAATAATTCAACATCTATTGATAATTATTACATTAATTTATATTAATTCTTAGAATATTTCTGTTAAGTGGACAGAAAAGGAAAATAAATCAATCAATCAATAGGGTCAAATTTTGTTCACAGTTTGATTTGAGTTGTGCGAAGTTATCACTATTGAATTACAACACTTTGTTGATGATTTTTTACTTCAAATAATTCCCGATTAGTCTAAAAACCCCAATAATTGTAGCCCATGAGATTTTAGACCTGGAGCAATTTTCAATAGTATTTTTTCATACATTTTTTTTTAGTATTGATTGATTTGGAAGAGAGCAGAAAAGTCTGGTCTAAGACCACAGGACCGGAACACATAAAAACCATCGCAGAGCACTATGGAGTTTTCCAGGACCTCTATGGAGACGCATATTTTGTTCCCCGAGTTTCGATGGAAGTTTTCTACCAACATGACAATGCAGCGGTTCCCGTATACTACGGCAATGTGGTCAAACCCTACGAGGCGGTGAAAAAGCCCGAAGTAGCCTATGAGAGTGACGACTCGACTCTCTGGACTTTAATCATGACCAATCCGGATGGGAATCTCACCGAGCAGGATAAAGAATATATCCATTGGTTTATGTAAGTATCAAAATAGACTTTGTAACAAATAAAAAAATATTCGATTATGGTAATTAAATTTTATAAGAATAAAGAAATTCTTTATTCTTAATATCGAAATGTACCACGAAGTGAATGCCTTTAAGATCCAAGACTAAATTTCATAAGGTTAATAAGTGGAGGAAAAAATTGTCTTTTTCATTTATTTACTATATTTTATTAATTGAACATAGTTTTAATTAATTGTTTATTTTTATTTTAAAGTGGTAATATTCCTGGGAATAAAATTAATAAAGGAGAAACTGTCGTTGATTACCTGCAGCCTTTCCCGCCACGAGGAACCGGCTTTCACAGACACGTCTTCGTTTTGTACAAGCAAGAAAAAAGGATCGATTATTCGAAATTTAAAAAAGATGGAGCTTGGTAAGAAGTGCTAAGGTGGAAATAAGGAGAAATCATTAATGTTCTCTACTAAACTCAATTTTGGAATTTGACTTCGATAATAGCGCTCTCTATGAAATAAATCAATCAATTCCAGCAACCATACACAGCGCCCCCTCTTAACTAATTTACGAACATACTAGAGCGTTTTATAGAAAAATTTCTCAGATCTATATCTTAAGCGTCTTATGT
The DNA here is from genome assembly GCA_963969525.1 of Ontholestes murinus. Classification (NCBI taxonomy): domain Eukaryota; kingdom Metazoa; phylum Arthropoda; class Insecta; order Coleoptera; family Staphylinidae; genus Ontholestes; species Ontholestes murinus. The sequence goes on from OZ018391.1 coordinate 76,699,935, forward strand.
ATAAAAGTGATGATAGAATTGAAATTTATTTCATTTATTATCAAGCACACTAGATTTTGCCAGCAGTTTTGTTTTCATAGAAAACCGTGGATCTGGAAAATATTTCCATAAAACGCTGATAGATGGCGCTGTGGTGAATGAATGCTTCAATAGATTTGTCTAATATTTACAGAGGGCGCTGTGAGTGGAGTGTTCAAGTAAATAGCAAATTTAGAGGGCGCTGTTATCACTATATAATTCCTAAGAAGAGTTTAATATTAAAGGTTATTTCTTTTTATCTTTCAATAGACTAAGATTTAATATTATTGTTTTGGTATAAATTGTGATTAATTTAAAATGATACCTGAATTATAAAAAAAAGGTTTTATCACTATAGTAGTAAAAAGAAGTTATCGAGTTTAATTTCATTGTATTGAAGATGTACTGCAAAGTAAACGTCTCCACAATAAAATATTCAAAGCAATAATGATAGTTTGTGTCCAAATTAATCGAATTTTTTGTTGGTCACAGCCTGACACTATCAGATCGCACATTTTCGACACTGGAGTTCTACAGAAATCTGCAGGATGTACTCACACCAGCAGGTCTATCGTTTTTCCAGTCGGATTGGGATAAAACTCTCACGGATTTCTACCACAAAACGCTAAGTACGTTTTTATCTACTGAGTTATAATCAAAACCATCTTTCATAGAGTGTTTAGAATATTTTATTTTCAAAACTATGTTGGTAGTAAAATTTCTTTAATATTAATATTTCTTTAAACCTCAGAAAACTATTTAATTAATTTTTGTAGAAATGAAGGAACCAGTGTTTGAATACGACTTCCCGGAAACCTATGTGAAGCCCCAGGAATGGTTCCCGTTAAGGGAAGCATTTAATTTATACATGGACAGGTACAGGGATCCGAAGCAGATCAACAAGGAGTTTCTGGAGAGGAAGCTGAAGGAAGTGCACCCCTTCAAACCACCCCGGCCTCCTCTACCCTTCCCGAATGCTGTCCGTTTCGAGCCGAACACTCCCAGCTGGTTGAAGCTGGAGAAGACCAAAGCTAGGAACAAGTGGGGACGGATTAACGATGTGTGATTTTTTAAAGTAGTTTAATAGATAAGTACATTTATAACTTCAGAGTTTTATTTGTATACCCACTATTACCCACAAATAAATGTAATGGGATTAATTTAACGAGCAGATAATTCTTTAAATAACAACTAGTAATAAATCATTTTTTACTATTTAGAAAACATAAAGATAATTTATTTCCTATTACATTAGCTATAATATTTTTTTTTTTCAGTTGTATTTTATGCCTATGACTCATTATTATAATATGTTGTTGAAACGTGGGTAAAAACGGTAAAGAATTCGAATTATATGAAGGCAACAACGTACTATTAAGTTCATTAATAGCACGCAACCGTTTTAAAGAAAATTTCACATTACATTAACATCTAATTGTTGATAAAAAGTGTAATAATAACTTTATGTGTTGTGTTTTAATATACTTTTTTAAAACAATTGAAATGCGATGTTATGCATTCTTGCGACTAGAGGGAGCCACACGCGCGCCTATGATAATATGTGGCTAGTGTGTATTTTTTTCCGCGCAACGCTCAGTGTTTATTCAAATGCCGCCGCCAGCTTAGTGCATTTGTTTACGTGCATCTATCTGCTTCTTGAATTTACGTGAGTACACTTGAACCAATATTCAGTGCCCCTTATTCGCTTATCAACAATGCACTCGAGTGTGCGATTTAATTGATTACGTTCGCAACGACGCAGCACGAAATATAATCGCTCATCCACCCGCTTATTAATTACGTAATTACAAACCCCGTGGACATTCGTGCATGTGTTTGTGTGTACACGTATAAATCGTCTGCGGGTCAAATGTCCCCGTGATTTGCATAGCGTACAGGAACCGAACAATTCCACAATTACGTGCGAACGTAGTTGAAAATTTTATTCCTTGATACCATTCGGCATCAAGGACTTCACTAAGTTGAAACCGCATGATAATTGCACGCCAATTAAAACAAACTGGTTGTCGATGATTAATTTCGAAAACGTTTCAACAGGAGCGTGTTTTCGGCTCTCAATGTTTTACATTACCAATAGAAATTATTCCCTACATTAAAATTTATTTAATTAAGTCTCATGATAATCCAGTTATTTATTTGTTTATATTTGGAATAAATTTGTATTACTTTGAATCATTGTGAAATTTTGAGCAATACAAATATTTGTTTCCTATTACTGGCACATCTATTTTGTTGTAATTTTTAGTTTAAAGCTATAATTCACTCTAACTTACGCCAGTTAAAATATAAAGGCATAATTTTCTTTAGTGTTAAACTTATTTTTTATATTTTTATCGGAAACATTTATAAACTGTGCAAACATAGACAAAGAATAACGGTAATAACTAAACAATTGTAAAGGTTTTTATTTAGTTTGTTGAAAGTTCACGATCAAGCGAATAAATACAATAACTATTTAAAGGTTTAATCGATTTATTCATGAATTCATCAAAATTATGTTAATTTTTGCTTTATTCATACGGATCACTTTGATAAAATATGAAAATTAATATAATCTTCTTCAAATATTGAATTATCAAAGAATGCAAAATGGATAATACGGCCACAAACTATAATTAATAATAAAATTTCAATAAAACGTCTTCCTCAGTAAAATTGTGGTAGATGATAATAATAGAACGATGGTGTCCAATAATTTTTATAGTTGGCAGCCATTTTGAGTTAAGATTATGTAATATTTTAATATCCCATCCACAAACTCTATAATAAAATGTAACAGTTGGCAATATGTTTGATCGTATTTCTAATTTATAAATTCGTATCAATTGTTGATTAGAGTTTAAAATTTAATATCATTGTTGTTCAACACTAGACTAAAACGCACAATGTTTCTACCAGTTAAAAATTATGTTAAATGTATACATATATGTATACATCATTAATGAGTATGATAAGAATTTGAGATTCGCGTGTTACGAATTTTATTTCTAATTTTCAAACTTATTTAAGTTATCTGATTAAAGAAAGAAATAATATTTTATTTTCTTGGCAGATTTATTTATTTATTTATAGTTGGCAACAGTTTTGAGTTAAAATTGCGGAGTTTTCAAATTCGAATTAAGTCTGCTGTATTTAAATTATATATTAATTTTATTTTTGTAACGATAACTGTGAATATTTTCAGATTTAAAATGGACTCGGAAACCGGTGAAGAGTTACGGGATTCCGAGACCGGTGAACTGTTACCAAGACTGAACCTAGAGACGGGCGAAATCGAATACAATTGCTGCGCTCCGATGAGGAGGCCGTTCAAGATACCGAAAATCTACATGAAGGAGGAGAAAGAGGAAGGCGTGGACGTGGTGAATCCGGTCAAGCCGAAGAACATCAAACTGAGCCCCGTCATCGTCTTCCTGTTACCGACCGTCTTCTTCGTGCCGATCGTGGCCATCATCCTCGGCTGCGTCGAGATCGTCCTACACATCTGGGCGCACAAGAAGAACAAGTCGCTAGTCAACAAGGGTGTTTATTACCAAAGCCCGCTGCACATCATCGTCAGCGAATTTTGCGCGTGCTGCATTGACGAGAGTATGAAGAACAAGATCAGCCGGATGCAGGATAAGAGGAAGATACGGTTTATGAGGAACAGTGCGGAGTATTTGAAGAGGATCGTGTGAGGGTGGTGGTGTTGGACATGTTTGATCTCGCGTTCATAAAAACTACCCGATTTATTTATAATATTAGTAATGCCCAAAATAATTAGGAATAAATCGGGAACTTATGTTTCGTAAATGAATAAGAAATACCCGTCCTCGTACATCAACAAAATTAAGCCACAAGTGGGGAGGTAATAATAATAATTTTATAGTTGCTCCCCACTTATTAGGCCTGGCCAGTACAGTACGGTAAGGTGTTGGGGAATACGATTAATAAGAGAATTTTCTACGTTTTTTAATGTAATATTAAATGAAGAAAAAAACGTGTAATTATTATCATCAATTAATAAAAAAAAGTTAATTGGTTGAATAATAGTGATACATTAGCGTGAATGCACATTTAAACTATAAATTAATGTGATTCTTACTTAACGTTTAAATAATAAAGCGTTTATTACGAAAATGTAGTTTTTATTTATAATTTTTAAAAAATAAAGGGGTTATGATAAAAACAAATTGGTTTGACATTTCTTTTATTATAAATAAAATCTTTACAGATTAAAAAAATGTAAGACGAAAACGTAAATAAAATTTAAAATTAAGTAGAAATACTAATTCTAATGGTTTTTAAAAATCTTTAACTTAAAATAAGTGAACACATGCCCACAATAAAATAAAACATCTTGAGATCCTAACTTAATTATTGTTTTGGACGAGAAGGCACATTTATACGCGTTATGTAATTATGTAATAAAACTTAAATCTATTATCTCTTTTAAAAATTATTATCACTTTAATAGTAGTAATTTTAACTCCTCATTCGTAATATTTCTCTAGTCGCAATCTTACAAATCGCGTTAAAATCGGTGTTAATGTGCGCCCTCCAAAACCGACACCTTCCCCATATCACAGCGGGATAATTCGGACTGGGTATCCCGTAGAAGATCCTGGCCACAGCTCTGCCAGTGAAGGAGTTATCCCTGTACATGCCTATCAGTGTGCGGACGTCGCTGGCCACCAAGCCCTCATCGCACGCTTTCTCCTTGATTTCGATTAGTGAAAGCGGTTGCGGACTGTCGAAATACTCGCGGATCTTCGATTTCAATTTGAGCTCTTTCTCGTCGATTTTATCGGAGATGCACGTCCGGTACGATTGGTTCGCGACGGAGGTGACGGTGTCGTTGAGGGAGTGCAACTGTAGGAGAGCGGTTTTTTCTTGCTCCACCACGCGATTATACAATAAATCCAGTGTTTCGTCCAGTTGTATATCTGAGAGATTTCCGGGAGCCAGTACGCGAAAGCCGAGGTTGACGAATTGTACCGTTAGTAAAGATCGCTTCGATTGATTGTTTTCTATAAAATAATAATAAATTTATTGTATATTAAGTTATATAAGATTTTTAACTTACCATTAGTCCATTCTAAATTCTTCAACTTATGTTTACAAATTCCACTATCCCAACCAATCGCAGCGGCTACTTCAACGACCGGAAACTCAAAGGCGTTTTCCATATTGTCCTTATTGCCAAACATAACCAGAGCCATGGCCAAAGGAGGACAATCCTTCGCCGCTTTCCTGATGATATTCGCACCCCCGTACGCAATCACCCTGCAAGTAACGTACGACGGACTGAGGACCTCGATGTAGCGTTCATCGCGCAACTCCAAGTAACAAAGCAACGTGGAGATGTTTTCCTCTGGGATATCCAATAAATTCACGGTTTCTTGTATAGAAAACGCGACCTCGTGTTTCGGACATATCGATTTACAAGAGCAAGGGATGAATATTTTCTGTAGCAATTTTCGTATCACGTGCCTGTCGATCGAATCCGAGTAAATGTGTCGCTGCAGCTCGTTTTCATCCCCACCACGAGGGTCTAGAAATAGATGGCAATGCGCCGGCAATCCGTCGCGCCCTGCTCTACCCACTTCCTGCACGTAACTCTCGAAATTTTTAGGTAAATTATAATGTATCACAGCTCTAATATCGGATTTATTGATTCCCATACCGAACGCTACGGTCGCCACGACAATGCGCAGATCTCCGCTCATGAAATTCTTCTGTATCGTCCTCCTCCTACTAGCGGACAAACCAGCGTGGTAGGGCTCGGCCTGCACGTGCGTTTTCTTCCGCTTTTTACTGTTAACCTCCGTGGGTTTCTCGTCTTTTAAACTCGTCCGTAAAAACGAAGCCACCCTCTCGCACTCCTGCCGTCGCGTACAGTATACGATCACGCTCTTCAATTCTTGGAATCGTTCCGATAGCAGAAGACCTAACAACGCGTGATCGCGATTTCCATCTTTGGAAACCGTCAGGCGGAGGTTGTCGGGTAGTGGAGTGTCGCTGATGATACCGTCGCGACCATCAGGTATGGAAAGGTGCTCGATTATACTATCACTCGTGGCTCTGGTCGCCGTCGCGGTTAAACCCAGGATGGTGTGTATACCTAAGCGTTCTTTTAAAATCCTGCAAATCATCAGATAGGATGGACGAAAGTTATGGGACCACTGAGAGACGCAATGGGCTTCGTCTATACAAGCGAAAGCCACCGGTGGAAGTTTTCTTAATAAAGAACCAAAACCTATAATGAATACCATTAGATTATTATTATTTTTTTTAATTCATAAAATTAACTATAAAATTTATTTGGGTTTAAATTACCTGAAGACTTTTCACCGGCGACCACAGCCTCGGGAGAAACGAGCAGAACGTCCAGACTTCCGCTGGCGATGGCTTCGAGGATTTTCTCCCGCTGCACCTTCGTCTTGTTAGTGTGCAGGCAGGCTGCTTTCAAGAAGGACGGAATTCCCGTCACCTGATCCTCCATAAGAGACACCAGGGGTGATATAATAAGCGAAATGCAGGGTTCCCTTTTGGCGTAGAGATATGCGGGCAACTGGTAGCACAAACTCTTCCCCGAACCGGTGCTCAGCGTCACCAGAGTCGACTGACCGGAGAGGATGCGCATGATCGCCGCCTCTTGCCCAGGACGAAACGATGTATGCCCGAACATCTGTAGCGCTTCGAAAACCTCCGGCGGTGTATCTAAAAAAAAGGTCGTGTGTAAATTTGCAACTATTTTTCATATTTTGTAAATTATAATTTCGATTGTTTTTGCGTGAATAAATACATATAAAATTTAATTAATGAATAATAAGAAATGAGTAATTACCTATAACTTTTCCACCTTCACCAATATTATAATACGCACGGACACTCCTCGTAGAATCTATATACTCCTGCATATCAATCTTCTTCACGTACTCCTCTAATTTTAAAGCTTCTGCCAGTAACTCATCGTCGCTATTAGTTTCCTCCTGATTCTCCTCATCACCAACCTTGGAACTTTCATTATCAGATGATTCGATCACCTCATCATCATCATCACCACCATCATTTACATCCGCATTGCCGGATTTTCCAATAGGAACGCGCACCACTAAATTACTGTCCTTCGCCATCTGTGAAGCCTCCTCCAAAGTAGGAAATGGACAGTACTCTTGATCGGCGGCCTCCAGCGGAAGCAACTTATCACCCTGTTTCACCGCCAAGCAATTACGAGCGAAATGTCCGATTTGACCGCATTGGAAACACGTCAGCATTCCTTTTAAGAGCAAAAAAAATAAATAATTATATACCCTTCTACCAGTTGAGAGTGCAGAGTTATAAACATACTAATATAATTGTTGCCACTTACCTCCATCACACCCTCCCATATCCATTTCCGGCCCACATAACGCGTTATTCTTCTTCTGCTGCTTCCACATCTTCTTCTTATACTTGGAGAAATTCATAGTCTTCTTCCCCCTAGCGTAAATTTTCTTTTTCAAATCGACCCTAACGAAATTTTCATTCAAATTCCCCGATTCGATCTTCTTAATGAGTTTTTCTTTCTTTAAATCATTTTTACTTTTAACACCCTCTTGACTGGCAACAACATCTTCTTTCTTACGCTCCGTCTTCCTCCGCACCGCCGCTTTTTTGATGACGTTCGTAAGATTGGGATCGCGCGGCACCGTCTTAATCCTGGGCTTCACCGAAAATTCCAATTCGTAAATTCCACTATCCTCCTCATTATCATCCTCATCTTTTACACCTTCCTTTACTTTAGCCTTGGTTTCCTTCTTCTTGGCCACCTTCTGTTTAACCGGTTTGGTTTTCTCCACCACATCACCACTGTCAGTATCAAAATTGTATACCTCAGTTTTTTCAGCGACCGGATCGTATTCAGGATCATTAAACTCTGGATCACTGAATGGATCTTCAGCTTCGGATTCGGGGGGTAGTTCGACTAATTTTTTTGTACGACGAGTCGTTTTTCTAACCGGTAACGATTCTTCATTACTCTCACTAGCCTGTTCAGAAGTTTTCGCAACGCCACGTTTCCTGGTTTGTTTTTGCTTAACCTCTTTAACATTTTTTGTTTGTCTTTTCTTAACCTCTTTAACATTTTTTGTTTGTTTTTTCTTAACCTCTTCAATTATTTTTGTTTCTTCAATAATCACTGGCTTATCTACAGGTGCAATCATTGGCTTTTCCACAGATGCAGTTTCCTCCACATCCATTTTTTCTGTTTGAATTTCAGCGTTCGTATTAGAAGCATTAACTACAAGGCTTTGCCTCTGAGGTATATTTAACGTCGCGGCATCAAATCTGGGTCTTTTAGCGAGATGCATCATCGAGTTATCTTCATCCGAATCATCTATAATATCCTCGCTATCAGAACTAGCGACGTTCATCTTCTGGCTCAAACCAAAATTATTCTCGTTGATGCTCTTATTCACCATCTTAGTCCCAGCGGTGGCGGCCACCCTCTGCATCCACCCGGCATCTATATTCCTCGACGTTCTAAACCGATCATCCAAAACACTCTGCACGGCGTTTAACGATTTCGATTCCGCCGGCTCGAGCACGGACGTAATTTTCACATTTCCACCACCGTTAAAAAAACTAATCGGCTCCGAGTGTTCATCGATATTTTCCTTCTCGGCCGTTGTCGAGCTAGGCTCGGGCTGAGACAGTGACTTGGAGGTGTTTAACGTGGTCTCGGACTTTCGGTGGTGGAACGAGAGCGATTTTCTGGGGTTCCTCTTTGAAAAACTGGAATTCTTGAAGAGTTTCTGCGCGAAGCTCGTGTTTACCTTCATGCGGTTCTCTTCTTTCTCCACCTTTTTCTCGACAATTGCGAAATTATTCAAGTGGTCACCCCATACTTTCGGCGAGTTTTGCATTTCCACCCCTAGTGACGTGTCATAGGCTGAGGTATCATTTTGTACATCGCTGCTCTCTCTGTTTGATGATTCGTTGGTGTTGTTTGAAAAATTAAACTCAACACTGAAATTGTATATAAATATTTAGTTCATTTTAATTATCGTAATAATTTTCAAGTCAAATTTTCAATTGAAACATTTTCTTTTAATAATTAATTTTGCATTTATATGACTGATTTGATGAGTGCAAGTAACATACTTTTGATTAATAAATTGTGAAACCATCCATAAAGGTTGTCATTTCTGTTTTCATATTAAAATTATTTATGTTTTTTCCTTAGAAGTGTCAATTGTATTTTTCCTACAGGTGTTAATCGTCATTTTCCTAAAAGTATCAATTGTCATTTCTCTACAAGTGTCAATTGTCATTTTCCTCTAATGTCTAATTGTCATTTTCCTATTTTCAAATATGTATATAACAGTGTAAAATGAAAAATATATAAAAAACACTGGTGAAATAAATAATGTCTAATTGTCATTTTCCTAAACTGTTATTAAAATTACAATTATTTTCTTAATGTCAATTTTTTGTTCTTATCATTTTTTGTTTATTGTCACTTACTTAATCTATAACCTCAAAAAAAAATTGACACTTGTCAAATATCAGTTGTCATTTTAACAATTAGTTAATATAATACATATAAAGTTTAATTGAGTTTTTTCTAAACTGCTATTAAAATTAAAACAATAATAGTAATGATTTTTTTTTAAATATTAGAACATTTGTTTTTATTATTTGAGGATTTGTGATGAATTTTATAAGATTGTTTTAAAATTGAACCAAGAATGTAGTTTATGCGTACCTAGAATTGTTGTTGCTGATGTTTGGTGTACTGAGAGTACTGTCCGGTGTTTCTTCATCAGAATGGAAACCCTCAATGTCCTGGAAACTTTGCTCCAGGGCAGCACTCTTGAGGTTGAAGTAGGTTTTATATGCGTGACGGATATCATTATCGGCCTCACGAATATCCAGCTATAAAAAACAAACACAAAATTAATTTCTGTTGGTTTATATTACTTATATTACAAAGTTAATTGTTTCTTTTTAATTTATTAATTTATTCATAATCTAAAATGTTCCATGAAATAGACGGCTCCAAAAATCAAGAAAGAAATAAAAGATTAAAAAATAATTCAAACTGGAATAAAAAAATTATGAATTATATTCTCCTTTGTTGTTTGTAAAAATTAACACAGCTTTTGGCATTGATTTTTTTGTACAGATTAACATAATTTTAAATCAAAAATAATAGTTATTGGTGTTATAAATTGGTTAATTATAGCATACTACCTTCGATGGCAATCTTCCATGTTTTTTCTTAAACTTGTGCTCCCAGTATTTAACTTTGAGCTTACACTTGTCGTACGTGCTCTTAATTTCCGGCTGCTGAAGCAATTCCATTTCCTTTTGCACCTGTTCTCAGCAATTAGGCAACAGCACCTCAAACAGCTGACTTGCAGCTGTTTCCCGCGCACAGTGTCGCCAAATTAATACCTAAATTTCTATGTTATATACACTACAGTAATATCTTGTTTATATTGGCTACACTTTTGTTACAAGCTCAGAGTTGCAAACTTAATATTTAAGAGTTATTCTGTACGCCAGAATTTTTATATAATTTTTAAGTAAATCATATGTAATGCCAACAAAACTTTTGATTTTTGTAGTGAAACTAATGGATATTTATATCAGTGTAATTTTATTAGTTAATTGCATTTATTAATTAATATCGATATTAAATTTTATTACGTTGGTGCCAGTGTGATACCGACGTTTCGAAACTCGCTTGCGCATAAACCCCACCGAATGAAACAGGGGCAAACGGCTTGTCCCCGGTCGAGAATTCGCGTTTTCCCCGGGCGACGTGAGACTGTAACGGGGGGCCGTAGATACGCCGGTCGCATGCATGGACGGAGGGCCGTCGCACTGACCGCGGCCGCTTGGGTCCGCCGTTGGCCGAAAAACAAAATGGCCGTCGTAATCGCAGCCAGTTGTCAAAAGTCGAGCAAAGTTTGTATTTAGTGGCCCCACGATCAATCGATACAAGGACGGGTGAGGATTCGTTGCGACCGCGATCGGACATCACGGGAGCCCCGCGTTATGCGCGGATACAGATAGGTCGGAGCCCTGCGCGTAACGGACAACCGAAGATGATTGTGCAAGAGCCTGTGCAGGTGAGGGACCAGGGGGGAGTGGGAGAGGAAGGGCGCATTGATCTCACAAAAAATTCAATTTGTGAATTAAAACTGATCCAAACCGCGGCCGTGTTTGTTGCATGGTCTTATTGCAATCTTATTAGTTAATTTGTTGAGCAATGGCACCCTCCATTAATGAAAATTGTTTCCTCGATTGAGGGTAATCTGAATAAGCTCTGGGTGTGTCATGCAGGTATATTTAGTTTTATTTTGTATATGACATTAATTTATGTCGACTTACAAGTTTAATACAAACAAAATAATAAATGGGAAATGTTTACGTTAGTCACAACAGTTGGTGAAAACTATTTTGTTGAGATCAATTTAGAAGGTGATAAAAATGTTGTATTAATAAAATCAATTAAGAAAATTAACCAAAATATTATTGGCAAATTATGTTTCATCAAATGATGGAGTTGAAAATGTTTTAAATTATAGATGTATAATTATTTAGGTTAGACATGTAGTGTTAGTCCTTAATGTTTGATCTATATCAACATACTTAGCTAATAATTAACCACTTCCCGCATACGACCTAGGTATCTTGGGTACGAACACATTACATTCAAAAACAGTTAATAATAAGTTGTTTAAAGAAGAAACATTTTTAATTATTTGATCCAAAATATGATGTATAATTGTCAGATGGAATGTATAAATATTTATATAAACAAATGAAATTATTTACAGGCTGCAATATGGCACTGCTTGAACCACTACGATTACTGTGATGCTATATTCCTATCAGAAAGGCTGTATGCTGAAGGTGAGTAGATCTGTGGGGTTTTTAATTTAAAGAAAGTAAATATGTAATCAACGTTGCAGTCAAAACAGATGACAGCCTCTTCCTGTTGGCGACGGCCTACTACAGGAACGGGCAGATCGATCATGCCTACAACATTCTCAAGGATAAAACGGGTTCGACACCGCAGTGCCGGTATCTACTCAGCAGATGTGCTTACGAAATGCAGAAGTAAGTAATAATAATAATCAGTAAACATCAATCAATAAATAATAAAAACGTGGTTAAATTCCTTTCTTCGCTACATACATATTCAATAAACATTATTTACAAAGATTGCTATACAATAAGATAAAACATAATGTCTCAAAAAATTAGTTGTTTGGGACCAATTAATGTGGTATTGTAAGCATTATATTGATTGAAAGAAAATAAGATAGTTGGGAGGGTTTTACTTTTATTATTAATCATCAATTCAACATTATATTGAATGTTAAAGAAATAACACAGATAATTGTTTCACTTTTGTCATTTGTGATACTTTATTTTTGTCTGATGGATTTTATTTATAAACGCCATCTCCTGGAAATAAGTAAAATATTTAAATAATTAATGTATTACAATTTGATTCACAGATATGCTGAAGCCGAGACGGCCTTAGCAGAAGACTCCTACACCCGCAACCACAACATAGACGATCTAGTCACGGAGTACGAGGACCAGGCGTCCTTCGTGCTCCTCCTCCTGGCGAAAATTTCGGCGAAGACGGGCCGGACGCAGCAGGCGATCGAGTCGTACAAGCGCGCCCTCAAGCTGAACCCCTTCCTCTGGTCGTGCTTCGAGAACATGTGCGACATGGGCGAAAGGCCGAGTCCCAACGGTTACTTTCAGTTGGGCGAGCTGGACAACCTGGCCCACTGTCACGGCAGCAACGTCTCCAATATTGAGAGTTTGGTGATCACGAACGGCAGTCCCAGCCAGGAGAGCTCGCCGTACATAACCACGCCGCAGCAAATACTCACACAGTATTCCTCCACCAACAACGCCCACAACACCAACGCCAGTTTGAATACGAATTCCCCGAAAGGGTACACGCTGGAGGAGAGCCCTCTGGCCAATCCTCTCTGCATGTCGGGTTTCGGCCTGTTGCAGAACTCGCGGACAAAACCGATACGCATGAAAATTATGGAGTCACTTAATGTGGTTAGTCTTATACAAATACCTACAATTATTTACAATTAGATATAAGAATAATTGCCCAACACTGATAACAGCGCCACCTCTGAGTAATGTTTCCTATTAGCGTTTTATATAAACAATTATTTAGTTTACTTGATAAAATTTATATATTTTCAACATAAGACAATTTGTTCAGGGGAAGTAAATATGAATTTTAATTTTTTAAATGAAGAAAACAACTTTCTTATACCACTTATATTTTAAGTGACTAGTTTCACTTACACGGCAATCATTTTCAAATTAATTTTAATTGTTTATTTATATTTATTGTAATGTAGTTAATATTTTTGTTGTTGTTAATTTACAGAGTAGTGCTGAGAATACGCCGACGTTTGGTCATATATTAGACCGTTCCGAGGAGTACGCCAGCACGCCGAATCCGACGTCGGCAATCGAGCAAAAGTCGTTTACGAAAAAGATGCGCGCGCACATGGGTAACCTGATTAGCAGGAAGGAGGCCCTGATGCAGAACAGCAAGCCAGTGTTCAGCCAAACCAGCGTTAACAACTCGATGACGCCGAACACCCCGGCGTCGGTTTCGACGGGCCAAAACGTGCGGAGGAGCTCGCGTCTTTTCAGCAACAGCTATTCGGTGAAGGAGAACAACAAATCGCCCAACAGGAACAAGTTCGTTACGCCGAAGTCGCCCTCTAGGAAGACCAAGCAGCGTTTGGCGAAGTGCAGCCTGAACGACTTCAACAGTTACCTGGACACGAAGAACAGGATGAAGAAGGAGCGGTCGGAGACGGTCACGTCGAACGAGGCGAAGGCGAACTGTGCAATAACGAACGCGGGCGGAAACGGTGGTAACGCGGCGACGCAATTGCAGAAACAGAGTGCCGAGGGTTTGATGTGCTTGTTGCGCGAAATCGGGCAGGCGTATTTAAGTTTATCTCAGTACAACTGCAAGACTGCGATCGAGGAATTCCACCAGCTACCTCACCACCAGTTCCAGACCTCTTGGGTGTACAGTAAATTAGGTATAGCTTATTTCGAAATGGCAGATTACGAGAATAGCGTAAAGTATTTCGATGAAGTACACAGCAGAGAGCCGTACCGGATAAAGTATATGGACATATACTCCACAGCCCTCTGGCATCTGCAAAAGGAAGTAGCGCTTTCCGCACTAGCCCAGGATCTCGTACAGCTGAACAAAAATTCCCCAGTTACATGGATAGTGAGTGGAAACTGTTTTTCGTTACATAAAGAACACGATACGGCCATAAAGTTCTTGCATCGGGCCGTGCAGGTCGATCCGAATTTCCCGTACGCTTACACCTTGCTAGGCCACGAGTACATAATGACTGAAGAGTTGGATAAGGCCATGAGTTGTTACAGAAACGCGATACGTTTAGATCCCAGACACTATAACGCGTGGTTCGGAATAGGGACGATATTTTCGAAACAAGAACGCTTCCAATTGGCGGCGATGAATTACAACCGCGCTTTATCGATAAACCCCCATAACTCGGTCATCCTGTGCCACATAGGCGTCGTGCAACACGCGCTTAAAAAGACCGAAAAGGCGTTGAGTACCTTCAACACCGCAATCGCCAAAGATCCAAAGAACGCGCTTTGCAAGTTCCACAGGAGCTCTATATACTTCGCCGTGGGTCGTCACGCGGAAGCGCTTAAGGAACTGGAAGAGTTGAAGCAAATCATACCCAAAGAATCGCTACTCTATTACCTTATAGGGAAGGTGCATAAAAAGCTGGGCAATACGGACCTGGCCTTGATGCACTTCAGCTGGGCCACGGATTTGGATCCGAAGGGGGCCAGCAGCCAAATCAAGGAGGCGTTCGATCCGTCGGTGGCGAGGAGCGCCGACGGCGACTCTCCAGCATCACCCGCCGAGGAAATCCCCTCGGAGAGCAACTCCATACATCACGAGCCCGCCGTGCGCTTCCTGCAGGACGACAGCGACGATAGTCTTTGAATACAACCGTAGAACAATTTAACCTAATTTTTAATAATATACAACAATCATATTTCCGTTGCGACCGCCGAAAATTACATAATTGAGAAGAGCGGTTGTTGTTTTTAGCGTATGTAAAAATTAGCTAATTTGAAAAAAGGAAGGAGGAGAAAATGGTAAGTTGCGCAAAACCATCTAATTGTGAATAACTCTGATGTATAGTATATATAAAAATATATTTTAAAATTTGCCTGAAACACTCTTTTGTATGTATACTGTGTGTGTTCTATTTGGTTATAAGTAGTGTAAATATTATTTAAGGGAGATTTATATGATGATAATAATAACAAACGCGAACACCGTATTATTTATTTCTGCGCTGCGCTGAGCGAAGAACGGCGCGGAATCGTCACCACATATTTTTTTTTATTCGTACGTTCATTTACAAATAAATTTGTTTTTTCGTTTTTTTTTAATCTTATTGAAAATTTGATTCAAAATGTTTTCATTTCAAATAAAATATGACATGTATTTGTTCTTTTTTCTCTTTGAAACAAAACAATTCTTAATCCTCTTCAAAATCAGTGAGTTTACAGTTAAATTTGAGGTTAATATCCTCCAGGTATAAATATTATATACCAAAAATTCCCCAAATTTAAATATTAGCAATTTAATTTAGGTATGTTATGTTCAAATATATGTGAATGTTATATACACACAAATCACACGGCGGAAGGACCACGTGGTCGATAGCACTACTACTACAACTGTTATATACCTAAACACCCTTATGTGTAAATATCGCTCACCTAAAATCCACAAATTTGTTTTTATGTGTGTTTAATTCACATCTAGAGGAATATCATACATTGAAATCCCCAGATTTTAATGTCGCTCACCTAAAATCCCTAAATTAGTATTATTTACATGTTATATCTGGGTGAATATCTCTTACCCAAAATCCCCTACATTTATATTATCAAAAATTTCATATTTTGTATTCCTTCAACTATTAAATTATTCAATTCCTTTTAATAATACATAAGTATAACTATTGGTTGTTGTTTAATTTAGGATAGAATATGAAATTAATTTTCATATCACAATTTCAGGCGTAAATATGTTAAATCAAATAACTTGAGTATCTAAAAATAAATTTTATTATATATTAAAAATGTAGACTCGATTGATGATCAGTCAATTAAATTTAAACCTAAGAAATACAATTGTTACTAGATTAAATAAATATTAAACAAAAAAAAAATATGTAGGGGGTTAAATAAAAAAAAAACGTATAATTTTTTTTGAAACAAAAATAATAGATAAAGGTTTATTAGATAAAGATATTGACAACGATAAATACTATGAGCATATTCAGTCTACACATCACATATATAAATTTATTTAAAGTTTAGGTTTGTGTCATAAAAAATAACAGTATGTCTCACAGATCTGTAAACTGGTTCATAGCGGCCTTCACTCTGAAACAGATCGGAAACATTATTCAGTTTCGCCGGCCTTAACGTGTAATTATGTTACTTTTGCTAATGAATTAAAAAATTAAGACCCATTCATATGATGAAGCTTCGGTTTTTATTAGGCGTATCAACGCTTTTGGAAATCCTAAAACCACAAAGTTCTGTTTTATACAAGGGCGGCCGAAATTCATCGATGGGTTGAGGAGGGTGCGTCGGCGCTGCGACTTACCTGTCGAAGAGCTGGGTGTCGGAGGTGGCGACGAGCTGGTGGAGGATGTTGAGGACGCCGAGCTCGCGCAGCTTGGCCTGCCGCTCCATGGCGCCCGGCTCCTCCTTCCGCACGAGGTTGCCGATGCAGTAGATGGCCGCCGCTTGTAGTCCGGAAGCAGGATGCGACATGTAGTCCCTTAATTTTTTCAGCACGTCCTCGTTCTCCATTATGTGGTCTTTTGCGCGTTCGCCGTCCGCTATATTCACGAGAATGCAAAGCGCTTGTTCTTTCACCTAAAGATGATTACAATAAATACCAAAATCCAGGGCAAAATGAATTAGTAATTACCTCTGGAGTATGAGGTCCTTCCAAAACTAAAACGACCGCTTGCATGACTTGGGGCCCGTGCAAAACCATCATGTTATCGGTGTGATCGCGCGGAGAGACAAGATTGCGCAGCAATCCCAACATCTTCATCAGTACTCGGACGTCGGAATCGGCCAGCAGCCTAAAGATCTGGTCGGTGCCGAGGGCGGTTAAAATTTGTGACTTCACCCTCTGGTCAGCCTTAAAGGCAAGATTCATAAGAGCCCACACGCCGTTGAGCCGTAGCGCCGGTTCGGGCCGTGTCGTTAGCGCTGCTAAAAACTGTACGACGCCTTGTTGTATCATTGGCTCTTTCGCTGGAGAGAATTCCAGCAGTAGGTTGCACAGCGCTGACGAAGCGGCGCTCAATAATTCAGCCGGCGGAGAACCTGTAAATTATATTTAAAAGTCCTTAATACATTCGATTACGAAAAGCCCCTCGTTGGGCGCCACTAATATACCAAAAAACAATTTACCGGTTAAAAGTGCCATAAGCGGCTTCCAAACGGAATGATCTTGAAACGTTGTTCGCAACTGTTGCACAGATCGGCTTAACGAATGCAGGCAACGAACAGCCGCCAACCGAATTCCTTCGTCCTGGTCCCCTAACCCCTCCACCACCCTTTCCATTAACCTATGCGTTTCGATTATCCTTTTCCTAATATCCTCATCATTGGCACCAAGGGAAGCAAATGCTCTAGAAATTAATACATCACATATTACTTTATTATTTGTTATAAATATTAAACAATCTTTATACCTGAAGGCCGCTTGTCTAGCCCCAACACTTTCGCAATTCAGCAGATCGGCGAGGGCGGTCACTAACTGGTTGCTTATAGCCGCCGTCTGCTGAAGATCGCTGTCCACCTCCGTCAAATAGGCGAGCGTGTCCGCCGCCTTCGCCCTCTGCATTTCCGTGTGCTCCGTTTGACATAGCCTCACCAGACACGGTAATGTTCGGTACGTAATTATTGCGTCTTGAGAAGATATAGCACCTGCCCTGATTTAAAAAAAAAAATCATTCCAAATAAATTAATTTAATATTCTCTCATTAATTTAAATAATATTTCTTTGTAACACATTTTAATCATATAAAAATAAAAATATATATTAATTTCCAAAATATCTATTATAAGTAGATATTCCTTTCTTCACTATATTTAAACTCAGTTGACAAGGAAGTCAGGTAGTAACTAAAACATACTAACAGTAATTCAAAATATCGATTTAAATTAATATAATTAAACATTTTAATAAGTAAAATTCATTAAGCTCTAGTGCACACATTAATTTACCAAAATTTCCATATCATTTAATTAATAGTGATGAATATTGGGTGCATTAAATTACCCAATTATGTAGTTGATTTAATTAACCTGTACGCACAATGAGCTCACGGTCTAAATTTATTTTTCCTTAACTACAATTGCATAAATCTTGGCTACACCATGCTCCTGGCATTTTAATCAAGTTTATTATTAAACCTACCTGTGAATATTTGTCAAACATCTGGCGGCCTCGAGTTGCATCTCCACAGGCTTGTCCCGACACACGAGTTCAACGAGTACGTAGGGAATCTTCATCTCTCTGTAGGCGGTGTTCGCAATCTCCAGGCTGACATTTCGGTTGTTGTAACACATCGCCGCTATGCAACTCAGTGTGGGAATCCGAACGGCCGCGTGCTCGACGCATATGAGCGACGCTAAAACTTTAGGGGCGCCCACACTGCATAGATCGTTTTGTTCGCTAGGGCCCCTACAGGCCGCAGTTAAGATACTGGCGACACACGACTGTCTGAGCAAGCTCTCTGTAGGCCCGGCGAATTCCAGTAATTTCACTAGTTGTTTCTCTGTATAATTTATACTGGTTGGGTGCTTGGATTCCTGTAGAGAGAGCGTTCGCAGGCAACACAAACATGCATCAACTAACCGGGCGTCATTTTCTTCGATAATACTCAGCAGCACGGCCACCATGCCCGAGTCAATAAGAAGCTCAATGTGTTCGTATGTCCCCTTCGCCAGGGATCCCACCGTGACGGCCGCCTCGATCCGCACCGAGGTCTTCATGTTAGTGTCCTGCAGCAGCTGCATTAGCCTTGGCACGATGCCCTGTGCTATCACACTCTCTTTCTGCCTGTTGGAGCCGATCACTGAGTTCTTGATGCAAATGATGGAGGCCAGACATTTCTCCGGGTCGGTTGAGTACAGGTCGTCGATGTAGGAGCGTGAACTTTCAACATTCTGGAAGGTATCCAAGTGGAGTGTTACGGTGTTTTCTAGGTTATGCCATTCCGGACTCACCATAAATGCCGTGAAGGGGTACATAGTGTCTATCATCATATAAACGGAGGACTTGGAGGAGACGAGAAGCCGATTTAAAGCTTTTCACTGGACTAAGTTCATCTGGTTTGTTGTATATGTTAAAAAAATTAAATTCTTTCAGCGTCTGACAGCGGACATGTCATTCTTGACATTTAAATGCTTTAGCCGCCAACTGCAAAGTATGCATTTTACCATGATTGGTTCAACGTTTCTACAGTACTTTTAATATACAATTTAAACTAACTTTATCACTTAATTTAATATAACATCACTAATGTACCTAAAATACAAAATAAGGATATAATTATCATACAAACTAAAATCAGAAAAAGGGCGACATCTAGGATGTATGAGTAGAAGCATATTTTGTTAATACCAATGATTTAAATATTTCAATCAACGGTAATACCATAATTTATCTTTTTCATATAATAAAATATTAAAATAATATATAAAATTAATTTTATACACAAAACAAATTAAAAATTTTAGTTGTAATATAGCTTATTATGTTTTTCTTCCTACCAATCATGGCAATTTGAAGCTCTAAATAGATAGAAAATCAATTTATCAATGGCGGGAAATTTTAAATATTTTTAAATAAAATTAAAACAAAATAATTTTATTAATTAATTTTAAAATAATTTACTTGCCAAAGCCCATTACTTGTATTATAATAAAGTTATTATAATTAAATTTAAACCAAGGGTAAATTGAATTGAAACAAAAATTAATTTTCAAGTTTATTTTTATCACAATCATTATCATCACCTTTCTCAATTTCAATATTTCCATCATTACATTTATCATTACTATCATTAAAATCTTGTGGTATATAAATCCCATCATGTACCGGCTTATTCTTTTCGATTCCTGCCCATCGCTTGGCAACCCAGGCATTAACGTTTTTTCTGAACAACATACAATGCACATAGGCCAGTTTCTCATACTTGATTCTGCAAAATCCGATTTTGGCGAGGGCGTAACGCCACGATTTCATAAACGGCGCGTTCTTGCCCACGTGTTTCGAATCCGGAGTGAGGATCACCAACAGTCCTTCAGGCTTCAGCAGTTCGTAGGCTAGTTTGCAGCATTCTAATCGCTGGCGGTGGTCTGGGAGGTATTCCAACAATAGGCAAAAGACTAAAATGTTGAAAGATTCTCTCTGCAATTCTATGATTTTACCATCTTTGTTGTTTTCCGGTGGCCCTTCAGTGACTTTTAAATTTAGGAAATCACACTGAAACACTTCCTCAGTTGCAGGGGCTATGTCAATAGGGATAATATCAAATTCTTGATAGGATTTTAAAGGATTGTAACAGCTTCCTACATCTAACAATTTGTATTTATCTTGAATTTGATCGCCCAATTCTTTAAATATATTAATATCTAATTCGTTTCTGTTTGCAATATCAATTTCCCGTTGCCTTTGATATTGCAGACCACCATTCTTAAAATATTTGATACAGTTTTCATAGATCCATTCTGTCCTGGATGTCACCTTAGAGTTTTCTTTCAATTCATTCTTCGACCAGTAGTCGCAAGCGAGATCCTTCATAACAGATGCGTATTTTTTAAGGGTCTCACCATCATCACAATGTTTACGCCATGCTTTTTTGTATCCGATCTGTATAGCATCTTGCCTTAGTTTCTTGTGCACCGATTTGATAAAAGAAGAAAGCTTCATTTGGTCGTTCATAATTTTTTATTTAAAACTATTTGTTTATCATATATTTTATAATAAATTAACTAAAATAAAGATTAGGATATTTAATTCTATATAAACTAAAAATACGAATTAGATGTCTTTAAATTTTAATTATACAAATTATTCTTCTATTTATTTTTAATGTACTTACTTGGATATATATCTGAATTCTTATTATTTTGAATAATCATCTAAGAGTAAAAATGCATTAATAATTTATTATAAAAATATTATCAATTTTGAGGTTATAAAAACTAATGTTAATGTAGATGTAATATTGGTACCATTTTTGGAGTGACTAATTAAAAGAAAATAGTATTATCTATGGTTCGTCCCATATTGAATCTTTATCTTAAAAATGAATTTTATGAACTCTTAATTATTTATTTATTTCGGATTTTTGCATATTTTTACAATTTATAATGCTTAGTATGTTAACAATATTTTAGATGCGCTACTGGACTGTCAGAAATTCCATTTTAATTTTAAGTTGGTATTGCCGAGACCCAGATGACACGTCAAATGTCACTGAGAATTGTGTTTATTAGGAAAAGTAGCGTTCGAAAATGAAGACGATGCAACAGTATTGGGTGACGAAAAAGTCCGTGTCGAGGAAATTCGGTGGTAAAGAAGACGAGTGCATAGTAGCCTCGGATGCTGAACTGGACGCGAAACTCGAGCTGTTCCGCTCGATATCCGATAGTTGTGTGCACCTGCAGAAAGTGATCGACATCTATCAGGAGAGACTGTGCTTCCTCGCCCAAGAAGAGAACACGCTCGGGCGCTACCTAAAGGAATGCGGTAAAAACGAGAAGAATTCCAGTGCGGGACAGATAATGTCGGTGGCGGGGAAGGCGCTTGCTTACACAGGACACCAAAGGCTGACCATAAGGCCGCCCCTGGTGCGTCTACATCACGAGGTGGAGACGTTCAGGGGCAGAGCCGTCTCAGACACGCGCGTGACAGTGCTTGAGATGGAAAAGGCGAGAACGGAGTACAGAGCTGCTTTGAGCTGGATGAAATCAGCCTCGGCGCAACTGGATCCAGACACCGGGCACGGGCTGGAGAAATTCAGGAAGGCACAGTCATACGTGAGGTCCACAAAAGTAAGATTTGATAGGTTGATGCTAGCATGTTTGCAAAAGGTCGACTTGCTGGCAGCGGCTAGATGCAATATGTTTTCACACGCGCTTGTTGGATATCAAAATGCCATCTCTAGTTTCTCCAAGAAAGCCAGCGAGACTTTAACCACAGCCGGGACGAAGCTGAAACATATTGAACCGTATGATTTCACCGTTGTGCCTGAATTAGCCACATCGATCGATGAGGATAGGGACAAGAAGACTTTTTTTAATGCAGAGTATTCTGATGATAAGCCTAAGAAAGATAATGAGGATACAGAAAATAAGTAAGTTTATAGTAACTTAATATTTATGATATGAAAATAAAATTGATTTGATAATAAAATTTTTAAAAAATAAAATAACTATAAAGCATTCTAAACAAAAAGAAATTAATTATCCTAAACTATTTAATTTATTATCAATTTAAAATAGTAGAATAAACATTTTCTTTATAGATGTGTATCAAATGAAGAAGAGGGTGTTTCGAATCTGCTGGGTGAAGATTTTTTCAATATACCACCTTTAGAAGCAAAGCCTGAAGATGATGGATCCACACAATCTGAATTGATGGGTTTGAATTGGCCTGTAAGCTCCAGCACATCTGCAGGTGATTTTCTAGGAGGGGAATTTATGCCTTCCCAGCTTCTGCAGCAGGATTTCAACTCTGCACTGTCTTTCGGTATGGAAGAAACCAAAGAGGATAAGGCGAAGCAAGGGAAAAAGCTTGCAGAGGACAAAAAGTCTGCACAGATGTCCTGGCTGAGTCTGTTTGCTGAGCTTGACCCCCTGGCCCAGGAGAACAGTTGCTCCAGTGCGGGAGATCGGGCTTAAAAGCCGTGTCCACCGAAACGATCTTTGTCAGCAGCCTTACAAAGGTCGTTTTCTTATCTCAACCAAATGAAAATTCCTATGTTTACTGTACAAAACTGAACGAAGCTAGTCGGGCATTTTAAATTTTTGCACTAGTCCATATATGTACTTAAAGTATTAATATAAACATACCATTTTTTTTCGTTGTGAATCTCTTTAATTTTATTGGTATGATATGTATCTTATAGCATTTAAGTATATAAATTATAAAAAAACAATAAAGTTTCGACCTTTTAAAAAATTGTTTTATTGTAAAGATTAGTTAATTATTATAAAACAAAAAAGCTTTTCCTTTTTAAATTTCCTCTAAAATAAAAAAAACTTCAATACAGGTTATGAAAATGATATAACCCAATATATTGATAACATAACTGTTATTTTTATTGCTAGTGTTAGAAGAGTTTTAAATCTATAGTAAAATCTAACTAAATTAATCATCCTCTCTCCATGTAGTTTCTACCTCATCTGTTCTATACCTCTGTGTTACATAACAATCTTCCCATTCCATCCTCGTTCCACTGGCAAACATCTCAGCACCGGCATGTGCAATCATGACCCCGTTATCTATACAAAACCTTTCGTCAGTTGCAAATAACTTAGCATTCCTCTCCTCACACATTTGACCCATCATCTCTTGTAGCCTTTCATTACACCCCACACCCCCCACAATTAAAACTTCCTCCGAACCGCAGTGAGCAAGTGCCCTTTCAGTGGTCTCGACCAACATAGCAAAAACTGTCTCCTGTAACGAATAACAAAGGTCCTCTGGTGTATAACCATCACTGAAGAGCTTCTCAATCCGCTCCTCCATATACGATAGGATGCCAGAAAAACTAACATCCATTCCTTTCACGCAGTATGGGAGCTCGTGGTACCTTTTACCCTTCTTAGCCATTTGCTCAATGTTGTAACCCGGACTGGGTGCATTGGATAGTTTTAAAACTCTGGCAAATCGATCCAAACAGTTACCAACAGCTATGTCGATAGTTTCTCCAAAAATTCTGTACCGCTTTCTTGAATAAGCAATAACTTGTGTATTCCCTCCACTTACATAAAGTACTGTTGGATTTTTAGCTCCAGTTATTAATCTACCCATTTCAATATCTAATTTTAGTTAAGAATTATAATTAAAAAAATATAGTTCACTTTAACACACGTAAAAAATCTATTTAAAAATCTAACATTAATTTAGAATAAATAAATAAAATATCATTATTTCAACTTAATTAATGGTATATTAATTTGGAATTACGATGTATAAAAATTAATATTGCAAATAGTTAAATATAATTATTTAATTAAAGGATACGGCCAATGCAGTGATTAACTCCTAGTAAAGGTTTGTTCCATAATAAAGCAACCGTTCTAGCAACAATAGCTGTGATGTTCAACGGTGCTCCCATTCCCGGCCCCTTCGTATAGCACACCACGTCAATTTCAGTCGTTTTAATTTTGGCATCTTCGAGGGCCTCTTTCAGCACTTGCAAGATAACCTCTCGATGGTGCTTGGCTGTCTCTTTCGGTAAAAAACCCTCACCCGGAGGTGTGATGTACGTTCTTCTGCAATTAGAAAGGACTACCCCATCTTTAACCACACCAATACCCAGTTTATTTGCGCTGCCTTCAAAACCTATTGCAATTACCATTCTGTTGAAATATGTTTGAGGTTAATTTACTTCATAGATAAGGCAAAGTAGATTAACAATTGTAGTGAATGTCAATCAAATGTATAGTGTGTCAATTTGACAACTTCTAAACAAAACAAACATTTTAAATAAATACAATCTTTTTTTATCAAAGTTTTATTAATAACTGTATAAATATTATATTGAAAATAGAACCCTGTTAGAAAATGTTAAGTAAATAATTTCAGCAAATAATTTTTATTAATTAAATAATATATGTTAATCTAAAATATGTAAATAATTTCAACAAATAATTCTTATGATCTATTTATATATGTTAATATAAAGTATACAATATTAAATTAAAGAATTAAATATATATTAAAATTTTTTAGTGTCTAACGATTGGCAACACTTACTCTTATACAGTAATTATACTAATGTCCTCTTTTTTCTATCTCTATGATTCTAACCTCATTAGGTTTTTTTAACATAACCTAGAAATATAGTGTTGGTAAACAATGAGCAGTTCGGAAATTAAACAGGGTTTAAGGAAGCTGGAATTTCCATCATGCGCCCGTGAGGCATTGGCGCGTATAGGTACGCGAGTTTTAACGAAAACATTGGATTACTTCTAACTGTATAATAATCCACAGGACAATTAATTTGCGGGCGCTCACCCAACATAAAACAAATGGACTTGGCCCTTGATCTGATGTCTGAATTCGTATTCTGCGAGCTCGACAGGCGCGGAAATAAACGCACCGCACCTTTCACCTCCTTACTCGAACTGCAATTACTGGAAGAACTGTTCGATTACTTGAATTTGATGCCTGGCGACGCGTCCCGGAATTCAGTGTTTTTGACGCTGTTCAGTGGAACCACGGCGACACAACGCTTGGGGGTGTTGAGTAAATTAGTTTCTATTGCAATAGGCACATCGTCTGATAAAGTTTTAATATCGGCTAGTACGTGGATGCAGCAGTTAGGAAGCACATCTCCCAACAGTTGCAAATTAGCAGAAGCATTAGTTCACGATTACTTTGTTTTAATGCCTAATTGTATTGAGAGATTGAATAACCTACCTAATAATTCACCACAATTTACAGCAAACTTTTTAACAGCAGTTGGAGAATTGTATTATACAGACAATAAAAAACAATTGGCTTATCCGCCAAGGAGTTTGTTAGAGACGATTGTTTCTTGGGTTTCAGAAAATTATAAATTATGTGTAGCTGCACAGATAATGCAAAGCCCGCTACCACCAGGGGCAATTGCTATGGAAGCAACTACCCCGTTGGGTGGATTATTGAAGTGGTGCATATTAGCTCCAATCTACAAACAAAATAATGATTTATACTGTCGGTTACACCTAGCTTTATTAAATAGCTTATTGGAGACACCCCCATCAAATCCCCCTCGAGCAATCAGCACACAGCATTTATGTGCGCCTATAGGATCTATATGCAGATACACTTTAGAACTTCAAAAAACTGCAAGACACGAGAAGCAAAAGGTCATATCAACAGATGAAAACTTACAGTTAGCCTTAGATAGGTATGCACAGGCGATACAAGTCGCCTTATCGGTGCAATGCGTGTATGGTAATATAGATGAATTCGTCAATCAACTTTCACAGCAACTACCACAACACAAATTGTTAAACATTGTTATTCAAATGCATAAACAAAACAAATAAATATAAGTTTTTATTAAAATGGTTTAAAAGCTCGCCTCTGTTTAAGGGCTAAAATCTTTTTCTTATCCTCCTCAGCACGCTTCCTCAATAAGGCCAATTGATCACGTTTCTCCTGCCTGATTTGGTGCCTGTAGAAATTCTTCAGCATCTTTTGTTTCTTTGCATTTTTCTCTGCCAACTTATTCTTGACACTTTCCTTCCGTGAAACACCCGGATTTCGTCCTTTCTTTGTAACTGTGATCCATCCGTCCTTATCAGGTTCCCCAGCTTTGTTCAATTTTTTCTTCTCTTCATCAGTATCGTATTTCCTTATAATTGCATTGGCCTCATCTAATCTGCGTGATTGTGTAGTCACTATTGTGTTATAATCCTGCATGTATTTAGTGAGTCCGGTTAGTATCGGATTTTCTTGGGTGGATAGTGGTGGGAGGTTCCTGATTTTTAACGCTTTATATAAATCTGGTTCCGATTTAAAAACCACGTAAGCCGTTTTAAAACCGCTTTCTATTGACTCGTTTATGCCGGTGAAATTGACCGATTGTACGGGGGCGGTTTGTGAAAATGCCACTTGGAGGGATTTTTTCGTCGCCCAGGGGGGTACATTTATGATGAATAGCGTGCGTCCGATTGGTTTATCGTCTGTTTGGTTTCTCACAGAGTGCTCTTTCATAAACATTTCATGCTGCGCCGTCGACGTGGAGGAAAATTTCACCGTGATAACTGAAATTTTAATCATTTTAGATTGAGTGTTTTAATTAAATTTAACTGTATTACCTTTAAATCCTTGTAATTGCATTTTTTCGTTTGCTTTTGACATGTTTTTAATGTTGATGATTTTATGGTTATATTTAGTAGTAGTGTCAACACGTGGGTCGGTATTATAGGTCACTTGAATTTTCGTAGAGAGTAAATATGAAGATGGTTTATTTATATTTTGCATAATTTCTGCCAATGTTGTAAAAATTAAAATGTATTAATAGAAAGTACATAAATAGATAATTAAGATTAAAAATTACCAACCTTATAGAAATAAAAAGTGTGTATTATTAACTCATAATTACTGCCAACGTTATATTACATAAAATATTTAATAATTTCGGCCGCATTGTAACGAGTGTTTAAAATCGACAACGAAATTGATGTCTGCATTAAGAAGACGCGAATGAAATGTTGGATGATGGATAACATATTAATCAATATTAATTAAGTAAACGCGTAAATGTAATTTTAGCTCAGATACAAATTGTAGATTTTTAACTACTTTGTCGTTGATTTTTGTTAAACGCTCATTATTATAAGTATGAATTTGGATTGGATTAATGTATATAGGTGGTAAAAGCACGGAAATAAAAGAAAAACACTCATCTATTTATTCAGATCGTATAATAATTTATCAGTATATTTAGAAAAGTCACATATCCTACGAGTTACGAAGCCAAATCCTTTATTTTTTTTATCACAATTAAAGTACATGTAAATAAAAGTAACATAAAAAAATATTTACATCTCTCGGCAGAATGATAAAAAGGAGTAAAGCTGTTCATAAAGCGGGAATGTAAAAAAAAATATGAAATAAACAAACTCCGGCCGCGATCCACAACAACGGCGGACCGACCGCAAAAATAATACTCTTTCGAAGCTGCCACCAAGGGTATACGTAAACATACGCTGCATAATCATGAGGGCGCGTACATAATACTTTTAAGTAAACGTAAATAGAAAACGAAAAATAGGCTTTTTTTTGAACACACGACTTAAGTACTCATTCGATTACATCTTAACGCAACTTGTGGATACAGTGTGGTTGTTTTCAATACAATCTCTACAAGAATATTTCAAATTGATAATAGAGAAAAACTAAAAAAATATTTAATGTAAATAAATTGCAAGTTTTAACACAATTAAATTTTTAAACTGAAAAACATTTAATATAAATGTGTTTTATTATGAAATGCCTTAACTGAACAGGATCTTTATATTTCTTTATTTATTGAATGAAATAATTTTTGTAGAGAATGTATTGTTTACAGGCATTCGCGAATCCAACTAATAGTAATACAAAAAAACGGATTATCTGAAAAAATCTTTACAATAATCTATATAAAATAGAGAAATCTTTGTTATTAACAATAAATCGTCGAAAATCTCCTTATACAATATAAATATAAAAATTAGTTCTCCATCTGAAACTGGCACCGTGAACGAAGATAATAAATTCAATTCGTTTACCACGCAATAATAAAACATTTGGCGCGCGCGCGAATTACGATTTGTCAAGAAACTTGAATTCGAATTTGGAACTGGCCTAAAATTTTTCACTAAAGTCGCCGGAGCCGGGCGCTGAAATGGAACTGTTTTCCCGTCGGCTCCGACTGATTTTTTTAAATATATATGTACAAATCGAATAACAATTGGCTAGTAACAATCATCTTCACCATATCATTATATTCATAATAATTCAGGGCCGGCCAGTTAACTGCATTTTATCACATATCACCAACGATTAGCTAACATCAAAATTCGGCAAGTATAACGTTACACTACGTATAAATCACACTAATGGGAGGGTGGGGTTGTTTATTTTTGTTAATCTATTAATATTATTATCGATATCGTCATCTGCGGGGAGCTTAATACTTGCTAATGTAATCAGTCATGGATATCTTCACCTACAGAAAAATTGAGTACTCATGAACTACAGTTATTGCGGTTGCGTTACAACAGTCTATCCTTCGGTTAAGGTACGCGAAAAGGGTACCCTAACCGGTCAACACACGAATCTTAACCCTAATCTTTAACTATATATTAATTACATAAATTAAAATAAGTTAACGTACATGAAATGGAATGTCACGAAAATACGGGTGGACTGTTATATATTTATGCGAATAAATATGTAACAGTATGAGGGAGGTGGGTGGTGGGTTTTTTTTTGGTGGTGGTGGTGATGGTGCTGTGGGACAGGTGTCGTGGTGGATTGCCGCTTGGATACTTACTTACTTCCTAATTCTATTGATTAACTTCCGGAAGGACGCCGTCCACTTTGTTCGCGTCAGTTTGGCACATTCGGCGTCGTCCAGCGTCGCCTTCGGGCTGAACTTCTCTTTCGGCGTCGTCGCTTCGCTCTTATAATCGACGCAGACGTCCGACGAGAAGCCAGAGTCACTTCCGAAACCTACAGAGGCTACAATGAAAAATGTAATTAAAAAATTGCAATCATTAACAGAATCTTAAGAATGCGCGCGCATTAAGCACTTACCTATTGTTGATTTAAGTTTATGTGAAGTGTTTTGTAAATGAAAACAAAGTTTGTTATTGTGAACGAAATGTACATTTAACGCTTGATTAACAAGTGAAGTAAGGAATAAATTGAGTGTTATTTTCATTATCAAGCGCTTACCTCTTGTACTATTATTGGCGAGGTGGCTCAATGTGTCGTGGCTGAAAGGGTTCATGTCGTTCTCCTCGTAGCAGCGTGACGCCGTGTCCGAGCTCTCGTCCATGTACGAAATGGCGAGCTCGGCGAACGGCAGACTGAGCGAGGAGCACTCGCTAGGGTCCTCCAGGGGACAGAACCACTCCGACAGGCTCTCCCCCTCCGCCAGGCCGGCGCGTATGGGCGAGGGCGGCGGCTTCAACATGTTCCTAACTTCCAAAAACGGGGTTTGTAGACAAGAAAACAGCTTTTTACTGTCGGGAAAAAAGCAGAGAGAAAACTTGGAACGATCGTTCACACTGGGCCTCGTAAAACGTGTGCGGCTCGTGAAAGACAGATAAAAAAAATAGATTTTTACGTGCGATCTCCATGCTCTAATAACTGTTTCAAACAATACAAATTAACAATCTTGTCAAGGTACGTTTCATAATAATAGAGGGCAAACACTGAAAATGTACAGTTTTTAAACCTAATTTAATTCAATTAATAATTATAACATTCTATGTAGAAAAATAAAGCCATATTTTAAACATTAATAATACTTTCGACTAACCGCCAGTCATTATTAAACATAAAGCCAAGACGGAATTTCCCTAATTAATATTTTCATTAAAGAAGTAAAACCCAATATGAATATTTTAATAGATTAATTATTTAATGACGTTGGATTTGTTTAATTTGTTAAGTTTGAGAATAATTTAACTTTAATCTAAATTAGTGATATGATTATCATAGAAATATTCAATAACTAAAACCTGATAGCTTGATAAAACCTAAAAACTTAAAATAGACAATTAAAACCTTTTCTACCAATCGTACCTTGACAAAACGGTTAACCTTAACACATCATCTAAGTTTGTGACCATAACTCATTAAAAAAACAGTTGGCATTATGTTTCTATAACTTACCATCGACACTTCCACGAGCCGCCACTGCTTGCAAACAAAGATTAGAACTGGGGGTGTATTTTCATCATTAGTGGTGAGTTTTATAATTAAAAAATGACGTAACATTATCCCTAAATGTATTACAAGATAAATAAAACTATTAAATTGATTTGTTCATACTGTTAACGTCATTTTATTGATGAAACTCGCTAGTGACGAAACTAACCCCATCTGGTGACATGTGGACGAATTATTTAATTTTATAGAGGGATGTTAAATGTTTTGTTTTGAGATTTCGTTACTCACTTGTGTCGGTTCTTATTGCCGAACACGGCCTTCGTGTACGAGCACACCGAGCACTTTTTCCGCTTGCACGTCGCCAAGTGTTGCATCGCCTTCTGGAACTGGGAGCGGAGGGCGGCGTTCTGGCGGTCCAGCAGCTTATCCGAGCACTCGGGCTCCTCGGAGGGCTCCCTGGAGAACGCCCTGTGCGACCTGTGCCGACCGTAGCCCTTCCTCTCCGCCTCCAGTGCTTCTTTCAGTTGATCATTCTGATGAAAATCAATATTTTTTTATCCAAATAAAAACTTACTAAGAACTTAAAAAAAACAATTGATTGTGTTGTAATTAAAACACGATTAGTTTGTTTTGCTTACAGTTGTAACTATAGTCACTGTGTAATTTTAAAATATAGTGGTAAAACAAAGTAATCATTAACCAATTGATTATGGTTAACAATTTAAGATTTGATTGTCAGTCATTGTTTTGAGTTGCTTCACTTGTTTTTTGTATTGCTATAAAACAAAAGACTTAATTTGAAACAAGTGAAACAAGGAAATTTATTGAGTTCATCATTTGATTGTCAAATTGATTAAATTATTAAACATGTCAACAACTTTTAACCAATAATCAATAAAAAATAAAATATTTAAGTCCTTACATTGTAGAAAATTCACTAATAATTAGAAAAACACGAAAATATAAATCTAAATCTACAACAAATGAGTCTTATTAAGAAAAAAAAATCAAATTAAAGCAGATAAATTGGTTGGTCTATATATCGTCTAAAATGTTTGTTTTGTATTTATTTAGTGCTAATCCATTGATAATGGTCACTTTGTGTCCGAAATGTACATTTGGTAATTCAAATAAAATTGTGAAGTGCTTTATTTATCAAATTAAAACAGCACAAATTTTTGGTGTCAGTGGAAATTTACATAATAAATCTTTACTATTAATGATTGCAACATTATTAAACACGTCCTTGTTCCGAATCCACGAATTGAACTACTAAATCTTAAAAATACAAGAAAAAAATAATTGAAAATTAGTTGTGACAAAGGCAGGTGTTTAATTCCACCTTCACTTTTATTACACGCACCACGCACTCGAACATCTCAAGTTCAAGGACGGTTTTGGCGAGCAAACTCAAAGGTCGACCCTCGTGTGTAATAATAGAGGTGAGTCGTATGCGCATAAACAATGGCAGGTGACTTAATCCGTACATAGTAAATTGTTTCCCATAAAAAAAAATTACAACAACAGCTCTTTGCAAGAGAATCGAGTGTTATGAATTATTCATTTGTTTCTATTTAAAATGGACGATTATATTTTAAAAAGTATTTATTTAAAAATTCTGTAGAGAATTTCCTTATTCACACCTCAACAATCCTACTTTCTCCGTGGTCTAGAAAAATCGCAAAAGGTAAATAGGAACACAGGACAGGAAAAGAAATGTAAAAGTTGGAAAATACGTTCCAGTTTAAAAATGGGAGACTGTACACACGGGTTTAGGGTTTAGGGGAGGATGGGGCATGTAAATGAATAGTGAGTCGATTGCGAAATGATTATAATGTGCCTCGGGTTAACGTTGCGGTGTGCCCTGTATGGAGTGAAACTACTTTTTTTGTACGGCTGTATGTGTGTCGAATAACTTGAACTCGAATTGAATCACCAATGTCGCTGACACCTGTACATGTCACACATAATGTTGAGATAATCATCTTTATTATTATACTTGTAGAAAATATTTAATTTTATTATTTAAATTTAATATTAATAATTATTGAAATCGATTAAAACAGATATTATGCTACTAAAATAATCATCTTATGATTAAAATGTATAATGAGTAAGTAATAAACATAAAGGTATTGTTTTATTTGTTCACATTTTCTAATCTATTCTTGTATCATCCACCTACTTAATATTCTGCTCGAGTTGAGGTTACTGCATAGCTTCCATTCACTTAATATTCATGCCGGGCATTAAACCACAGACAATTTTTTATTATTGTGTCATCACATGCCTGACCCCATAGACTGAGGAGACATATATTTTTTTTTAAAGGTTTGTTCGAGACAGTTACTTCATAGTACACCATGATTATATAATAAAACACTTTTAACATTTTTATACTACTAAGAAAATGCAGTGAATGTTTTATTAATATTTCAATTTGCAAATGCTTTTTTTGCTTTAATGCAAATAAATAATTTATTCATTAAATTCCTTTTTTAGTTAATAAATTAATTTAAGATAAATATTGTAGCAATGATAAGTCAAACTAAAAGAAAGGAATGGTCTGTCCATCTCACTTAAATAATAACCACTGACACGCATCACCTATTGCAACAGATTATAATTGCCCGAAAAGTTTATGTTACCCAAGAAGCACTTATGTAAATCTAAACTGTACATTCTTTTTAACCTGTGTGTGTGTGTGTGTAACTGTGTTAAGATTTACGACATCAATAATTGGATGGATCAATTACGAAACAAAATGCATCTTTAAAAAAAATATATAACACACACACACACACACATGTATATTTTATATGGTAGTAAATCTAAATACCGATCAGGACCGTAAAGAATTCGGCCACTCACCTCTCTCTCTAAAGATTCCTTTTCGATTTTTATTTTGGTCATGTGCCTGAACACTTCCTGTCTCGCCCTCTCCAGCTTTCTACGGTTCGATTCAGACTCTCTGGCCTGCTCCTTCAGCTGGAACGAAAATATCGATTGTACTCTGGCTGCCTGTCGACGGACCGTGCAAGGGTTATTGAAGCGCGTACAATTATCCCACGGGAGGAAAAAAAGAAATAAAGAAAGGAAAAAATTATAACAGACTCACCAGCCTCAACGCCTCGTCCCTTTCCTTCTCGATCTGCTGCTTCTGCTGGTCGTACTTTTCCTTCTCAGCCCTTAACTGAAACAGATAAAATATGGATTTAAAATAGTAACACATGGTTTTCAAGTTATGTATTATATTATTAATTAGCGGAAAATGCCAAAAACACTTTTCCAAGTGTATTATCCTGCACATTATTAAAGTAGTGTTAAATAAATAATTTTTTTAGGTTATTGCAGTTTTAAAACAATGAAAACAAATTAATAAAATATGGTATCCACCATGGCTAACCTTGATGTACAAAATTTTAAACAATTGTCTAATATTTGAGGTTATATTAAAATGGGGCAATGTTTTTAAGAAATTATGGAATTTAAATACTTCCATCGTGTAAATAAAGCTTGAAAATCTTCAAAATGGTAAGTGATTAATGAAAAGAAATATGTTTTAAGTATTATAGTCATTACAGATGCTTATAAATAATGTAAGTTTTTTTTACAGTCGTGATTGATTTCAACTTGTCCGAAAAGACAAAAGCAGGGTAACTTAAAATCTATTTCGCTTTTTCAGCCTTGATGTTCAAATTGACAAGAACAAAACTACAGTAATTTTTCTTTGAATTAAAATTTATTTAGGCTAGCTATGGGTGAAGCCATGAAGAATAAACGGAATTAACTCTAACCTCAACTTACAGGTAAGGTTAATTAATAGAAAATATCTATTTACAATGGAATTTACGAATTTATGTAGTTAATAACAAATTTATTTTCATATTATTATTAACCTAAACATAAATTTATTTTGAACTGAATTAATCATAAATTTATTTTTAATTGAATTAATCGCAATTGTTTTTTCGAATTGTTATAATAATTATTAATTATTATTATTATTAGTTTATTCTTTTATTTATTTGATCTTTCTCCTTTTTATCTTTTGGTGTAAGGTATTTTTTTTTAATATAAATTAATCATAAATTCATATTCAGATAATTATAAACTATAGGAGTTAATTACCCTTAATAATTTTATCAATTATGTTAGTAGTTTTCAAATTAATAATAAATTTATATTCAGATTAATATTAGACCTTAAAATCTCCTACTATTAATAATAATATCATTTACATATTTTACTACTTTTTAAAAAGTAAAGTAATTATTTAAAATCATTGTAAATGACTTGTATCTCGCATTTTCCATGGTGGTCCACACTGTGTATAACTTTTATTACACGTTTGGTGATATAATCAATAATAACAATCATCAGAATCCACAGATGTTGTTGAAAAGTGA
This sequence comes from Ontholestes murinus, assembly GCA_963969525.1. Lineage (NCBI taxonomy): Eukaryota > Metazoa > Arthropoda > Insecta > Coleoptera > Staphylinidae > Ontholestes > Ontholestes murinus. The sequence continues at coordinate 76,735,146 of OZ018391.1, forward strand.
AAGTCACCTATTAAACCGACATCAATTTATTTAATTAACGACAGGATCAAAAAAAATAACAATATATGTGGACTGACGGCCAGTTATTATTTGATAAAGATAAATTCAGCCACAATTGGATATCTTTTTATGTAACCCTCAATAAAAGCCACGAACCCACACCATGTGGGCCCTCCTAATTGATTTACGACTTAAATAAATCATCATAATTTATGACAAACATATTTGTTTACTCAAACTATAATTCAATACTAACAAAGTTATTAAATTAAATGTGTACTTATTTAAGACATTTTTAAAACTGGAAAACAACTAAAAGAGAGGTTCGTTTTACGATAACAACAATAATAATAATAATAATATATTATAATAATAATAATAAGATTTATTTAGCAAAATTGCTATATAACAAATATCTTCAGGTAAAATAAAAATAAAAAACATTACTTTATATATAAATATTTAAGGTAAAATTTAAATTTATTATAACAAATGTAATTACTTAGAATATTCACAATAAATTAAAAATTAATCAATAACAAACATGACAACTCATTTGAGGTTATGTTATTATAAATTTCCTGTATAAAAACTTGTTTAGTGCTTAATTAATATTTAATTATACTCCTTTCTTTCTTAATTAATATTCAGATTTTATTTTCATTAATTTAATTAATACTTAAATGTGTAAAAACAATTTCCAACATGGAATAAAATTTAATACCCAAAAAATTTACACGATTGTATTTAATTAGTGATACATGCAAAAATTTAATTAAATACACGAAAAAACAATTTTTTCTCTTATTAATTATATAACAAACTGTGACCTTCAACTCCTTCATCACCATATCAAAACAGCAATTATATTAGCTGGTGTTCACTACAACAACAATAAATCAATCGTGTGATTTTTTTTTTTTTTTGGTGTTTACACATCCTGTTATTGGAATTCTTTCAAGTTCTGCCCGGGCCAAAAATAGTCATGATCTCACCCACGACGACCTCCCAGAGGCTACAAAATTGTTTCACTTTTCGATCTTGATAAATGAAATGAACAACAATTTGCATGCCGCTTGCAGTATGCGCATTTCTGAAACTTCACGCGGTTATTCAAATTGCTGCATTGTTTCCAGCGCCGTGTGGATCCTTATCAATGCGGTGGATGTGGTAAGTATACGACTGGATAATTGTTATGTTTATATTTAATGAAGAGAGAGAAAAAAAGATTATTTAATTTGTTATTAGTGTATTATTAAAGTGTATTTCTTTACATATATAATGATATATTCTTCTATGCGTTAAGAGTTTAGGGTTTGAATTTCTTTATATTCTTAGAATATGATCTACAGCAGCTAAAAATATTATTGTGTTCGATTTAAATTTGATTATTGATTAAAACACTAACACTTTCTTCACATCTAGCGAAATAAAAATTAATTGTGAAGAAAGTGTTAGTCTTTTAATAAGTTTTAATCATGTCTTCACTTCTCAACAACAAATTTCTATATTAAATGTAATCATTTGATTTTCTAACACTGGAATTATTGATTGGTGATAATTTAACTTATTCAGCACCGATGAAAATAATTTAATAATAATTTATTGATTAAAACAAAGGAAGTGTTTTATTTAAATATTAAAGTTATTGTTTTTATTATTATTTAATAATAATTAACTATAGATAAAAACAATTGCACTTTTTTAAATAACGACTACTTGATCATTATACAATTAATCTCGTCTTGTCAATTTAATTTATAATAATTTTATATGCAATAAATTATATATATTTTGTATTGGAGGAAGTGCAACGGCTCAATTAAGTAATAATGATTTATTACCATTACATACTAATACCATTGGTGAAGTTAAATTAATAGGAAGTGGATCGTTATTTCCGAATACCCATTACACGGATAATTTTAGTTTCCAACACACGCATAATTCCTATCTATATAAACCTGTGTGGATATTAATATTCAATGACACGGTCGCCTTTTTTTTTCTCTCTCTCTATTTTATTTATCCCCTGGAAAACTGCCCAGACGGGTTACGCAATCCCATCTAACCTCCAATTAGCTCAAATGCCAGCCGGCGAAATTAACACTAATTATGCTAATGGGTTGGAGATAAAGATTAAAAAAAAATTGTTATGTAAAATTTTATTACCTTGTCACACTGCTCCTCGAGATAGACGACTCGTTCGAACTGCACAAACACCTCGTCCTCCTTCTCCTTCAGCAGGCACTCGTTCGATTCGAGACGGCGCGATAATTTCTCCCTTTGCTGTATCAGGTCATCCCTTTCACTCTGAAATTAACGCAGAATAAATTAATACAAAGTATAAAAGAATTAATTTTGATATCAGTGACTGTAGTTTCTTTTTATTAATATGTATTTAATGGCCCTGGCTATAGGCCCTATTTACCAGCTACAAAAATTAAACTAAAATAATAATCTTTATTTAGCAATGCTGCTATCTAATATACTTAATTTAAAATATTCAATATTATTTAAGAAACGTTGAAAGAGTTACAATTTTATTAAAAGTTATTTGGGGTAGGCCATTAACCCACCAGTTTTTATACACACCTTGACTTCGTGATACTTCTCCTCCAAATAGTAGGCGATGTTCCTCGCTTCCTCGTATTTCTGTGAGAGGTGCAGGTACTTGTCATAGTGTTTTTTGAATAATACGAATCTGCAATTAAATGTAACGATTATATTTCTACATATTTGGATATATTTATCATCACGGAGTGTTTTCGTATTTTTAAATTATTAATATTTATCATCAATCAGATGGCCTGGAATAAATACAAAAATGAAAATATTTAAAAGTGAGGTTAGTTTTGCAATAACAAAAATTTTCAGGTAAGATTTTTGAAAAAGTTAAAATTATTATTTTATACGTATATAAATATTTTAGCAAAACGTTCAAGACTTTAACACATAGTCAATTCTTAATATTATTAATTACTATATATTTTTCATAATAAATTAACAATTACTCACTAAATATGACAATTAATTTAAGGTTATTTTATTCAAAATTTTTCATTCAATAAAATGTGTACAGCGGTGAATTAAAATTTAAATATAATTCTATTTCTTCTATTCGATGCCCAGTTATTATAATAATCAATTAATTACCTTGAATTATTCACAAATGAATCACTTATTTATTTGAGGTTATGTTATTTTAAATTTTCTATGTCTTACACAAGAAAAAGAAGAAAATACGTAAGAAGAATATAACATGTCTAGTGATTAATTAAAATTTAAATATACTCCTTTCTCTCCTATTCCATCTCCATTATACTTCCTGTTTTTTGTGCCCCTTTTAATTACATTAATAATCATACCGAATGACAACTCAACACAACCGATTCTATTGTTTCGATATCAGATTACACGAACGATGTAATACATCACACTTTATGTAATACACTAATTAAACCTACAGGGAAAACCATCACGTTACTATCTCATTATTCCTAACATCACTTACATAATTATTAAACTAATTACCAACAAGAAGTGTTTAGATAACGACGATGTCTGATTTTCAAAGAAGTGCTTCACTCCACATCTCAGAGAATAAATTGAAACATCCAAACTTATTAAATAATACAAACACACTCTTAACAGTATAAATAATAATAATATGACAAGGACAAATCCAGGCTGAAAGACCGCTGGTCGATAGCCTTTTAGCAAACTAACAAACTAACGTCAACTGTAACATTCATATATTATATTACTTGTATTTGTGTTTGTTAATAAACATGTTGTATATATAATAATAATAAATAAATAAATCTTTGTTTAACACTTTGCTATACAATAGCGTAGATATAAAATGTAAAATAAACAGTTAAAAATTGGTATGAATTATTTTAAATATTACTGGAGTAAAAGTGTTAATAAAACAAAGTCAATTATGCGGAGATTATAATCAGACAAAAGGATACGGACGCAGGATAGAAAAGACCTGTTAATAATTTCGTTTCATGACTGTATCTCGTGCACATTTTCGTCAACCGGGTCGTCTCACTTTCTGAATAACAAGCGGATCACTCACCTACATGTATTTCATTAGTGGGACACCGGGACGAGTAATCAATTAAAATTTTTGTGCTTTAACACTGACATTTATTTATATTAAAAAAAAATAAGTGTGTGTGTATGCCGACGAGAATGAGTTATAAATAGCATTAAGACATTAAACTTGATTTTATGTATAACAGGTCTTTTATTTCCTCATAATGGAAAAAGGAGAGAGTTTATGTAAATTTATCAAGCCTAAGATTACTTTCCTGCCGATGTTTGTTATAGTAGATAAAATAAGATGATAATTAAAAACTTTACAGTTATGTCTGTAGCAGATAAGGAATCTCTTTGTTTATAATACACCAACTCTTCACAAGTCCAAAATTAATGAGTGACTTTGGCAATAAAAATAATAATTCTTTACAATTTAAAATGGACAACTTTTCAGACTGTACATGTTGCAAAAAATTAATTGATATCCCTATGAATAAATTTCGAAACGCTGTGATAAACACACCAGGTGCCAATGACACTGAGTGCAACAAATTCCGTAACCTAAATTAACGAGACTCTAGCCAAACGCTTCACTAACTCACACCACAGTTAGATTATTGTTGTGAAGATGTGGCCACGGATTTACGGTGTAACAATCAATGAATTTACTATTTATTCGCACCGAAAAATGGGCCGTGCAGAATTAATTACAGGCCAATTAACATGGGCGTGGCCGGGTAAACATTTCCGTAATGGGAGAGGTGATTATTCAAATTGAAATTGGCCATAAAACGCCGCGCATATTTGGCTGTAATTTGTGTTTTCCTTTTAATGGTCTTTCGCACATCAATTAGAAACCTTTAACGGAAAATAAAAATAAAAGTTTTTATTTATTTACACCGTCTAGCATAAATAATGTTTTCTACTTTATTGAATAAAATTTTAAACAATATAAAAAAAAAAAACAATAATTAGTTGATAAAATTCTTACTAAGAGTTGTTTTTAATTATTTCAAATTTTTTACACTTTTTTTACAGGAAAACTCCGCATTAAAAAAATATTTAACGTTTGAGATGTTTGATATGTAAACGTCTGCTCGAGTGTGTATATATTTGTCAAACAAAACGTTTAATTTATGCATGTAATCAAACATCTCAAGATTGCTTATCTGTTTCGGGCACATATGTGAGCATTCGACACGGCAAATTTCATTGCTTGAAGAGTGAAAATGAAGTGTTTGTTATAAGAACAATCAAAAAATAATCAAGGAAATTATGTGCATAAACTAAATTTACATTTATACGCCTTTCTCTACAGGGAAATTAAACATATAGCGTAATTAAGTACAGAATTAACTAGGTTTTAACTAAAAATCTTAAGTTAAGTGCAAAGTTAATTAAAAATATTAATTTATTTATATATTTAATTAACTTCTCACTTAAACCATGACTTTTAGTCAAAACTTGGTTTATAATTTAATTATATGATATTTATGTGTTCTTCAGTTATGTAAAGATTATATGAATAATAAAAAGTGGTTAAATTAATTATACTATAGTTTAAATATGTTTTAAATTACTTCCCTCGATAAAAAAAAAATAGGAGAGAAATTATTCATTTAATCAATAAACAAATAATACTTTTGCAATCACTGTGTTTATGAAACATTCTAGAACATTGATTATTATTATGCGTAACTATAATCGTATTTAAACTGGTGACTAATGGTGGAATTAAAACCACGAAACTCATTACGAATGCTACACATTCGTCCTCCCTTCTGTGTTGATGTGTGAGGGATATGTGGACTGGCACTGCGCATCGATACAAAAAAAGAAACAAGGTGTTATTAACTTATGTTAATGAAGAGGCTGTTTTGTCTGTCGCCGCTTAAATTATGCTAATGGACCCTCACCTCCTCTGCACGCATGAAAAGGAATGATTCATTAGGATGTTTGTGTAAATGAACGTTAATACTTCCTATTCGGTGTTATGCAAATGAACACATTATTGGGAATTGGTATAACTGTTTATCTGTAAATTTATAATGTTGTTTTTTGTGTATTAATTTTAACATTAATATTTGTTTCGTCAAAATTATGCTTTCAACATACTTAAAAAAGTTCTTAAAACAAATCATTTACATACTGAGAAATTCGGCTGATAAATTGTCCATCAAATTTTTTGTTATAATTTATTAATAATATAGTAAAACCCTCGCATATGTTTTACTGATTGGAGGGTAGGATAGAGGCCACCCACCCACCCTACATATTTTTTTTAACTTTAGGTCAAACACTGCTAATGTTTTTTTTTATTATTCCAACACTTTAGGTCCTTTATTTTGATAAAAATCAAAAGCTGATCAGTTGATGAAATTGCAGAACATATGTAGGGTGGGCGGGTGGCCTTTAACCCACCCTCCAAACAATACAACATTCTCATGACTTTGTAAAATTAAATATTTACAAATTAAGAAATTTATTAAAGAAATTGTCCATCAAGTTCTTTTTTATAATTAATTAGTTATGTATTAAAACCCTCGTGTATGTTTTACTGACTGGAGGGTGGGTTAGAGGCCACCCACCCACCCTACATATTTATTTTAACTTTAGATCAAACACTGCTAATGTTTTTTTTTATTATTCCAACACTTTCGTCCTTTATTTTGCTAAAAACCAAAAGCTGATCAGTTGATGAAAGTGCAGAACATATGTAGGGTGGGTGGGTGACCTCTAACCAACCCTCCAATCAATACAACATTCTCATGACTTAAAAAAATAAAATATTTACAAACTAAGAAATTCCTTAAAGAAATTGTCCATCAAGTTTTTTCTTATAATCAATTAATTATGTAGTAAAACCATCGGGTATGTTTTACTGATTGGAGGGCGGGTTAGAGGCCACCCACCCACCCTACATATTTATTTTAACTTTAAGTCAAACACTGCTAATGTTTTTTTTTATTATTCCAACAATTTTGTCATTTATTTTGCAAAAATCTGAAAAGCTGATCAGTTGATGAAAGTGCAGAACATATGTAGGGTGGGTGGGTGGCCTCTAATCCACCCTCCAATCAATACAACATTCTCATAGGTTACTGAATAAAATATTTACAAACTAAGAAATTCCTTAAGGAAATTGTCCATCAAGTTTTTTTATTATAATTAATTAATTATGTAATAAAACCCTCTCGTATGTTTTACCGACTGGAGGGTGGGTTAGAGGGCACACAACCACCCTACATATATATTTTTACTTTAAGTCAAACACTGCTAATGTTTCTCTTATTATCCCAAAATGTTCGTCCTTTATTTTGCTAAAAATCAAAAGCTGATCAGTTGATGAAAGTGCAGAACATATGTAGGGTGGGCGGGTGGCCTCTAACCCACCCTCCAATCAATACAACATTCTCGTGGGTTAATGAATAAAATAAGAAATTTCCTGAAGAAATTGTCCATCAAGTTTTTTCTTGCAATTAATTAATTATATAGTAAAACCCTTGTGTATGTTTTACTGACTGTCGGGTGGGTTAGAGGCCACCCACCCAAACTACATATGTATTTTCACTTTAAGTCAAACACTGCTAATGTTTCTTTTATTATCCCAACACTTTCATCCTTTATTTATTAAAAATCAAAAGCTTATCAGTTGATGAAAGTGCAGAACATATGTAGGGTGGGTGGGTGGCCTCTAATCCACCCTCCAATCAATACAACATTCTCATAGGTTACTGAATAAAATATTTACAAACTAACAAATTCCTTAAGGAAATTGTCCATCAAGAAAAAAATCAAAAGCTCATCAGTTGATGAAAGTGCAGAACATATGTAGGGCGGGTGGGTGGCCTCTAACCAACCCTCCAATCAATACAACATTCTCGTGGGTTAATGAATAAAATAAGAAATTTCCTGAAGAAATTGTCCATCAAGTTTTTTCTTGCAATTAATTAATTATATAGTAAAACCCTTGTGTATGTTTTACTGATTGGAGGGTGGGTTAGAGGCCACCCACCCACCCTACATATTTAATTCATCTTTAAGTTAAACACTGCTTATGTTTTTTTTAAAATTATTTCTACATTTTTAATGTTTTTGCTAAAAAATCAGAAACTGAAGTGAATTAAGTTAAAAAACATATGTAGGGTGGGTGGGTGGCCTCTAACCCACCCTCCAAACAATGTAATATTCTTAAATGTATATAAAAGAAATCATTTACATACTGACAGAGCGTAGAGAGAATTTTTCGTTGTGAATAATTAATAATATAGTAGAATTGTTGAAGAACAACCACATGTATATTTAATTTTATCGTAATTGAAGGTGAATGAATATATTTCAATGCTTTTGCTAGAAATTTCAACTTGTTTGGAATTATATTATTGTAAGAAATCCAATAAATAAATAATACCCTTTATTTAATAATACTTCTTTTTAATACATTATCACCCAATTATATTACGTTATTAATAATGAAACATTTGATGTTTTATAGTTAATATTCAAGGTTTAAACTTTGTTATCGTGGCATACCACTTGTCTATATTTAAATTGGCATTTATTTATGCATAAATATATGTGGGTATTTCCGTTATCATTCTTTTGTTACAGGCATGCGTTTTAACTTAGATTATTAAATTTAAATATCACCAGCATTTGACAGATGACATTTAAATCGAAATTAATTTCTTGTTGTTGCACAAGTGTCAAAATAAAAAACAATAAAACAAAATCAAATGTTTTAATCTATCACGATTGATTGAAAACTTGGTCAATTATATGAAGTCAGATTGTCAGAAAACACTTTTTACTTGCTTAATTAAATACGTATAATAGAAAGTGTAAACTGTGTTGCCTTTGTTCTTGGTGTAATCAAGAATTAGAGTGTTGAATATAAATTGATAAATAAGACTCCATTGTTTTAAATGTCAAATTACTGCAGCAATTGTTTCGCTGCACGGGCATTAAAATAAAAACAATCCGGTGACAATTGTCGTATTGAAGAAAGGTGGTAATTGTGTTAATTCAATTAAGTTTAAATCGAGTATCCTTTCACTGGGTATATGAGTAATTTCACTGACCTGTAGAAATCGTTCTCGGTGACAATGTCCCGAATGCTGTCTTCCGGGTCGACCCTGTCGTAGACGGGCACCCTCCTCCTCTGGCTCTTGGGGAGCACGATCACCTCCGCCTTGGCCGCGCAGTCGCTCTCCGTGGGCGACATGCAGTTGCTGTCGAGCAGGTTCTCCGAGTGCCCGTGGTGTATCTCGGCTGGCACGGGTATATCCTCGGGCGCCTGCAGCACTAACTCATCACTCTTGCTGCTCTTCAAGTCACTGTAGTAGCCGTCACAGCTGCGGCTGTTCCTGTACGCGTCTAAGTATGACCTGGGGAACGTATCTCCTCTGGAGATGATTAAGTCCGTCATACTTAGGGGGGGCCGCCGCGGCTAGCTCATCGTACACGCACCGCACTAGCTAGAAATAAATGGAACAGAGAGGCACGTACACCAGTTGTCTCCAGAAATTCAATTACATGATGGTATGTTTTTGTGCGTGTGTGAGTGAGTGTTAATTGTGCAGATGGATGAAAATGGAATGTCGAATCTAGGTTGCCATTTTGCCACTGTGACAACTGAATCCGGTAAACAAATGAACTCGTCGTCGGCGCGTTCGTGTTCTTCTCTTGTTTTCCTTACCTCATATTGACACTAGGCGGTAGCGGGTACGCACAATTTACGCGAAGGAAACTCGTTTGGTTTTCTCTCGTCGTCAACACCACATCACGGTAAGTGCAAGAGGTAGGTAACGGTAGACACGAAACACACAAGCACGGACTCGCGCGCCGTTATCACCGCGAATAGACTGGTGATTGCATCAACCGAGAATTTTTGACGTTCACCGAATGCAAACTGCTGCGGCGCGGCTCCACCACCTCCATCGTGCGCACGTGCGCCCCACCGCTTTGCCCGCGCACCTGAGGTACCGCCACGTATGGCGAAAATTTGAAAATCGCTGGAATCTAAAAAGCTCCTCAGACACCACAGAAAATATTAGGTGGTAGCTGCGAACAGTTTCAAACCGTAATCGGACGGTTTTAACTGTTACCGTAATTTCTGCAAACTATACCGGAAATCCACTGTTGCTAATTAATTGCTCTTATTTATTTCATCTCAATATTCTTCAATGATTTACGGAACTCTTCCCTTTCAAATCTTGTGTGGCCCGGTTTTGTCGTTGACTTATTACGTTTAGGCCAACTTTATTACTTCCAATTCATATTGACCTAATTCGCGGACTAAATACATTACTGCGCCTACCACAAGTGTTTATTAAAAAGGTCATCAACGTTTTGTACAATTTTATCAATATTTCTTACTATTTTAGAATAAAATTATTATATCTTAAACTTTTAAAACCATTTATTTACATCCCTGCAGCACCAGATAGAACACCGCTCCACAAATCTCGAAGTGAGAAATAAGTAAGAAGTTAAGAATTAGTCATCAATAATAAAATTAAAACAAAAATCAAATCGCAATGTTACAAAGGAGCACAGAAGTGTGATATTGTATGTATAAGATTATTACAAACTTATAAACATGTAGTTTTTATTGAGACAAATGAATGTAATACATTAAATAAAAACAATTGAAATGCCGCTAGTCCTTTTGTGACACTTTGAATAAACGTTTATTTTTTTTACACGCATTCGAACAATTTACGCCAGCACTTGCGTAAATCTTAAACTTCGGCATCCGCCGGCCTTAAAAATAAACAAAGGCGCGACCTTGAATCGACCGCGCGGCACCGCGCGCCATGTGAGCGGAGTCGGCGTTGCTATTTTTTATTTTGCGTTTCGTTTCGTTTTTGTCGTTTTTTGCACTTACTACATTCCATTAAACGTGCCGACCGCTGCATACTTCCTCATTTATCCACTACATAAAATATATATGTGTGTATTTTTTTTCCATTCGTTAGAGAGAAAAAAAAAACGACCTGGAATGCGTTTTGTTCCTCATTTACCGTGGGAGCTTAACCATCGCAGTAGTAGTAGTAATCATTGCATTTGTTTCACCACGGAGATCGTTCACATCTACATTCAATTGCACTTGTTTTTTACAATTGTTTTAACTTACAACAAATGCTTTGCAAATTACAATTAGTTTTTTAGGAATAGGAAATCACTATTACAGTGATTTATTCTATTCTAAGACCTATTATTTTTTTTACTCTTTAGTATCATTCACTTCAACGCATTTCAAATGTGTTTAAGCTCATTGAAAATCATTTAAGGTTGTCTGATATCATTCAAAAAGTTAAACACTTGAAATTACTTTTCAATACCAATCCGTAAAATTATTATACAAGGTCATCTAATGGTCATTTAACCTCAATGACAAACATTCAAGATAATCTAAGGTCATTAAACGGTTATTCAATGGTCTTTTAAGGTTATAACTATTTAATTAAGGCTATCTATCGATAATGGAAGTTTATTTATTGTCATTTAACGATCGTTGTCATCCGTTGATCATTCAAGGTCATCCATCGGTCATTTAGGGATAATTAAGGGCATCCAATAATCATTATCTAACGATAACGACAATTTAATTATATTCAAGGCCATTTAAAGATCGTTGTCATCATTCAAGGTCATCCATTTTTGATTCAGAGTTAGTTAAGGTTATCCAATGATCATTTACGGTTATTTAATGGCATTTAGTGTCATCTAAAGATCATCACTCAAGGTCATTCTGTTATCGTTTGCGGTCAATTTAAGGACATCAAATGATAGTTGAAGGTTTTCCATCAATAATTCACGATTATTCAAGGTTACTCAAAGGTCATTAAATGGTAGCTAAAGGTAATTTAAAGTCATTTGGCGGTATTCAAGGTATTTCAAGTGTACTTCAAGGATATTTAAGGTCATCCAAGGATAATTTAAAATTATCTAATCTAATTCGATAATCAAGCGAAAATTCAATGTTGTTTAAAATCTTATAGTCCATTAAGATTATTCAAGGTTAATTTTAAAGTCATTCAAGGTTATACCTAAATATCATCACTCAAGGTCATCCTATTATCCTTTACAGTCAATTCAAGGTCATCAAATGGTGGTTAAAGTTTATCTATCAATAATTCACAATTATTTAAGGTCATTAAATGGTAGTTCAAGGTAATGTCACCTAGCGGCATTCAAGGTCATCCAATTGTGCTTCAGGGATATTTAAGGTCATACAACGTTCATTTAAGATAATCTAAAATGGTACGATAATCGAGCAAATATTCAATAATGTAAATTAAGGTTATTCAAGGTTAATTTAACAAGAGAATCATTCAAGGTTATCCGACAGTCCTTTGAGGATATTTTAGGTCATCCAATTGTCATTTAAGGTTATTTAATATTGTCCGATAATCAAGCGATCATTTAAAGTCGTTTAGGGTTATTTATGGTTATTAAATTATCATTTAACGATCATTCAAGGTCATCTGAAAATTTTACAAGGTGACCCAATGAACATGAAAAGCTTTTTAAGGTGATTCAAGGATATTTAAAGTCAAACACTGCTAGAATTACTTTACTACTTTTCAATACGATTTAAGAACACCCAATAATTGCACAAGGTCATCTAATGGCAATTTAATGTCAATAACAATCCCTTAAAGTCATTCAGAGATATTCGAGGTTATTTAATGGCCATTTAAGGTTATTTAAGATCATTTACGATTATCCGACCATAATGTTATTTAAGGTCATTCAGGAAAATTTGATGCCGTCTGAAAATTACTCAAGGTCACCTTACGATCGTTGAAAGGTCAATTCAAGAGCATGAAACGGTGGTTCAACGTTGTCCAACGATCATTCACGATCATTTAGGGTTACTCAACGGTCAATAAAAGTTATGTACGGTCGTTCAAGGTCATTTAAAGTCATGTGCTGGTATCTAAGGTTATCCAACCGTATTTAAAGTTGTTTAAGGTCACCCAACGGTTATTGAAGTTCATCCAATGATCGTTCAAAGTCATTCAAGGTTATATAAGGTCATTTAATTATCTTACAAGATTATCTGACATTCGTCATTTATTCATTCAGAGTCGTTAGAGGTTATTCGACGATTCTTCAAGGTCACCGAACTATCATTAAAAGCTATTTGAGGTTTAAGATAATAATTCAACAGATCAAAGAGGGGTAGAATTACTTTTCAACATCTTTAAAGAACTTGAAATTATCATACAAGGTCATCTAATGTTCAATCATTGTATTATCGTTAAATGATCCTTGAATAACATTTGAGATAACCCTGAAGACAGTTAAATGACCTTAAATGAAAGAGCGATCATTTAAGGTCATTTAACTGTCTTCAGTGTTATTCCAAAGGTTATTTAAGGATCATTTAATGATAATACAAAATTATTTTTTCATTCGTGGTTAGTTACGATTACCATTCAAAATCTTACAAGGTCATCCTGCGATCGTCTGTGAGGATATTAAAGGTGGCTCAAGGTTATTCAAAGCATATTCAAGTTTATCTAATATTCTCCAATCATTCAAGGTTGTTTTAGATCATCAAATGGTCATTAAAAATCATTCAAAACCATTCATTACAGAGGGTCATTCACAATCTCTTCAAGATCATTAAATCTTGTTTAAGATGATCAAATTGTCATTAAATTTAAATCAAAACCATTCATTTTTAAAGGTCATTCAAGATCTTCTCAAGATTATTAAATCTTGTTTAAGATCATCAAATTTCCATTAAATTTAATTGAAAACCATTCGTTATTGAGGATCATTAAAGATCTACTGAAGTTCATTCAGGGTTCTTTAAGATCATCAAATAGTCATTAAAGATTATTTAAAACCATTCTTTATTGAATGTCATTCAAGATCTTCTGACGGTCATTTAAGGTTGTTTAGAATCATCAAATAGTCATTAAAGATAATTCAAAACAAAGTCATTCAAGATCTTCTGTTGATCATTCAAAATTGTTTAGGATCATCCAGGATTATTCAAAGTCATTCAAGATAATTTAAGGTGATTCAATTAACCTTCAAGATTATTTAATGACCGTTCAGTCATTCGAGGTCATCCCACCGATACTTCAAAACTATTTATGGTTATCCAACAGGTCAAACACTGCTAGAATTACATTTTTCAATATCTTTTGAGATTATACAATTAACACACAAGGTCATCTAACGGTCATTTAATGTATAGTAAATAATCATTATTCAAGGTCATTCGATGGCATTCTAAAGTTATTCAACGGTCACTCAGAGTTATTTAAAACAACCAACAATAAATTAAGGTCATTTGAGGTCATCAAATCTCTTGGCGATATTCTTATAAGATTGTACAATTTACACACAAGGTCATCTAACGGTCATTTAATGTATATTAAATAACTATTATTCAAGGTCATTCGATAACATTCGAAAGTTATTCAACGGTCATTCAGAGTTATTTAAAACAACCAACAATAAATTAAGGTCATTTGAGGTCATCAAAGCTCTTGGCGATATTCAAGGTCATTCAATTGTCCTTCAAAGATATTTAAGATCGTTTGGATGATAATGATATATAATAAATAACGATTATTCAAGGTCATTCAATGACATTCGAAGGTTATTCGAGGGTCATTCAGAGTTATTTAAAATCAACCAACGATAAATTAAGGTTATTTGAGGTCATCAAATCGCTTGGCGGTATTCAAGGTCATTCAATTGTCCTTCAGGGATATTTAAGATCGATTGGATGATAATGATATATAATAAATAACGATTATTCAAGGTCATTCGATGACATTCGAAGGTTATTCGAAGGTCATTCAGAGTTATTTAAAATCAACTAACGATGAATTAAGCTTATTTGAGGTCATCAAATCGCTTGGCGGCATTTAAGGTCATTCAATTGTGCTTCAAGGATATTTAAGGTAATCCAAACGTATTATAAATAACGATTATTCAAGGTCATTCGATGGCATTCGAAGGTTATTCAAGGGTCATTCAGAGTTATTTAAAATCAACTTACAATGAATTAAATCATTTGAGGTCATTAAATCGCTTGGCGGTATTCAAGGTCATTGAATTGTGCTTCAATTATATTTAAGGTCATTCAAACGTATTATAAATAACGATTATTCAAGGTCATTTTATGACATTCGAATGATATTCGAGGGTCATTCGGAGTTATTTAAAATTAACTAACGATTAATTAAGTTTATTTGAGATCATCAAATCGCTTGGCGGCATTCAAGGTCATTCAATTGTGCTTCAAGAATTTTTAGGGTCATCCAAACGTATATAATAAATAACGATTATTCAAGGTCATTTGTTGGCATTCGAAGGTTATTCAAGGGTAATTCAGAGTTATTTAAAAACAACTAACGATAAATTGAGGTCATCAAATCTCTAATTAAAGTTGTTTAATCTTATCCAAACATTGTTCAAGATCATTTAGGTTCATCCGACGGTCATTAAAGGTCATTTATTATCATTTAATGTAATTATTCTTCAAGGTTTTTCAAGGTCATTTATTACCATTTAATGTGATTGTTCTTCAAAGTCATTTATTATCATTTAATGTAATTATTCTTCAAGGTTATTCCAGGTCACTTATTATCATTTAATGTACTTATTCTTCAAGGTTTTACAAGGTCATTTATGCAATCGTTCTTTAGAGTTATTGATGGTCATTTATTATTATTTAATGTAATTGTTCTTCAAGGTTATTCAAGTTCATTTATTATCATTTAATGTAATTGCTCTTCAAGGTTATTCAAGGTCGTCCAGTTGACATTCGTTATCATTAAACGTTGTCCATTTATCTAGCGGTAATTCAAGGTCATCCAGATAATCTAAAAATCATTAAAAAATCTTTAAGAGCAATCGAATACTTGAATGAGGTTATTTAAGGTCAAATAATTATCATTCTATTGTAATGGGTCATTTATGTAATCGTTCTTCAGGGTTATTCAAGGTCATTTCTTATCATTTAATGTAATTGTTCTTTGAGGTTATTCAAGGTCATGTATTACCAATTAATGTAATTGTTCTTCAAGATTATTCAAGGTCATTTATTATCATTCTTCGAGGTTCTTCAAGGTGATTTATTATAATTTATTGTAATTGTTCTTCAAGGTTATTCAAGGTAATGTATGTAATTGTTCTTCGGGATTATTTAAGGTCATTTATTATTATTTATTGTAATTGTTCTTCAAGGTTATTCAATGTTATTTATTATCATTTAATGTAATTGTTTTTCAAGGTTATTCAAGGTTAATTATTACCATTTAGTGCAATTGTTCTTCAATGTTATTTAAGGTCATTTATGTATTCGTTCTTCGAGGTTATTCAAGGTCATTTATGTAATCGTTCTTTAGAGTTATTCCAGGCCATTTATTATTATTTATTGTAAGTGTTCTTCAAGGTTATTCAAGGTCATTTATTATCATTTAATGTAATTGTTCTTCAACGTTATTCAAGGACATTTATGTAATCGTTCTTCGAGGTTATTCAAGGTCATTTATTATCATTTAATGTAATTATTCTCAAGGTTATTCAAGGTAATGTATGTAATTGTTCTTCGAAGTTATTCAAGCTCATTTATTACCATTTAATGTAAGTGCTCTTCAAGGTTATCCAAGGTCATCCAGCCGACATTAATTATCATTTAATGTTGTCCAATTGTCGAGCGGTCATTCAAGGTCATCGAGATAATCTCAAAATCTTTCAAAAATCTTTAAAAGCATTTGAAATCGTTATTCATTCAAGTTATTTAAGGTAAGGTAAAATAATTATCATTTTATTGAACTGATTGAGGTTGTAGGCACTTACTTCGTGATACATTTTAATTATCATTTTATTGTAGATATGATAAGTCGTCATTTAATATTTACCAATCATTCAGTCATTCAAGGTCATCCGGTGATCCGTCAAGGTCACCTAACGATAATTCAATTGTATATAGGACATTTAAGGTGGACTTAATTGAATTCAGTGTAAGTATGGATTGCCACGAAATAACGGTTGCAAACATCTTCTACATTTAAGGTGATCCATCTCAAAACATACAAATATTATACAAGGTCATCTACCGATTGATAATTTGAAGTCATCTGTCTGATCTAAAATGATCTAATATTTATTTAAGGACATCTAATGATAATTTAAGGTCATTCAAGGAGAGTTCAAAATAATTTAAGGTGATTGAAGGTTTTTTTAATCTTAACTTGATGTCAATTAAGGTCATTTAAGGCAATTCAAATGCATTTGATGTCATCTAACGATCATTCAAGGTCGTTTAAGACTGAGAAAAACTGAACATGTTAGCCACTCTATTCGCCAGTGCTCCGCGCGGTGAAAACGGGAAAAACTTTCCGAAAGCTACTCGTATAATTATGTAAATTTCCGTTGCATTATTTACAAACGTCTTATTTTTATTGCATAGACATGTTGAATCTAAGAACAAACATTATTAATGTCAGCTGTTTCTGCTCACTTAATTTTTTATTTCTTACTGAAAACTGTGGAGCTTAAGATTGTTACAATTAGCGTTAAAACGGTACGTATTCGTAACACTTATCCACCAATTAAGCGTAGAAACGTTTACGCAATCGACCGACCGAGGAAATGCGTTGCTGTTTTTTTTTTCTTTCTTTATTTCGTCGTCGTCGCAGTTCCGCTTCTCAGCTGTCAAGCGGTCAAATAATAATTAAAACAAAACAAACGCGGCGCAGCCGTTCTTTGTTTCGTTTGTCGTTTGTTTGTTCTTTAATATCAAACACCAGCCCTTGCCTCGAGATATAAATTTGAACAACAAGAGAAAAAAATAACGTTTTCCATTCGGACGGGTTAATCAATCAAATACTGTGGACGTTATTATTCTCTACGTTGTCTTAATATTTCTAAAGAGTAATTACATGGTTTTTTTTTTGAATAATTGCGTAACTTTGCAGTAAATATTAATATATTTTAATTTATAATTATAAAGTGATGGAAACAAATCTTAAAAGTAAAAAGATTTAAATTACAAATGATTACTTTTTTATACCAAATCAAGTGCTTTAATTTACCCAATTTGAAAATTTCGTTCCATCAAGAATGTAGCGCAAGAAGTATTGAATATATTAAAAACAAAATCAATGTACCTGAGAAAAAACAAATGAAAATAAAAACAAAATGTGTTCATTCCATTACGAATTAAATTTAAACATTTCGCTCAAACCATTTGTGAATTAATTAATTAAATAAAACTCTTTTTCGAAGCACGCAATCCGGTCACGTGACGCGGGTGAGAGCGCGCGTTTTGTCGACGATGTGTAAACCCGATACGCGAGCCCCACGTCCGAAAAAACAATTGAATGCTCGCCGCGTATCCTCCATTAAACACGCATCCTGCGATGTAGGTTTTAATTCATTACGATTCATTGTACTGCGGCGGGTGAAACACGAAAACAAACTGTAATGAAACGTGTTTCCCAATCGCTACACAATGAATACTAAATGGTGATTTGTAATATCGATGATAATAAAAAGAAAAAATACGGAAACATCAAAGGAAAATCGCTCTTAGTGACCTTGAAAAGAAACGTACTTTGCGTTCTGTAATTAAGGTTGTTTATAAAAATTATTTTGTAAAATGTTGAAATTTCTCAGCACTTTCGTTTTTTTTAATTGAAATTCAATTTTATTATTTTTTTGAAAGTCGAATATTCGAGCAATTGTGTGCGGTTCGTGTCTGGAGCGGTGCGCAACTTTCTAAATAATTCTAGCGCCGCCGCTGGGTTCCACTTTTTTTTTCTCTTCATTATCGTTTAATTCAATTGTTGTAATTATCGGCCTGGAAAAGTGGACACGGGTTTAAAAGGACGCACGCGCTTCAAAGAAATTTAAATAACTTATAACGGTGACAGAATATTTCTTTAATTATAATAATTACACTAAATTTCGTATCGTTAAAGGCAATAACGTTTTAAGTCATTAAGTAAAGAAAGGAAGATGAATTCATCTCGTGTTTCAGCCTACTAGATTGATTAAATTTACAATTTCATTATTAAACAATAATTAATCGATCAAATATATAGAATGAAATAATGTTAGATTTTTCAAGGTTAAATTCTTTAAACTCTTTAAGAGGTTAAATATTTTCTTTAGATAAAAAAACAAAATGTCAATGGCATTACAATTATGTGCATAAATTATTAACGAGGTAATTTATTTCGGAGAATAATTTGAACATTAATTATTGAAAATACCAAAGCTGGTTCAGAGGAAAAATGATGTAAACCGTGCGTGAGTAATTAATCACTGAAAAGCGAAACTTTTCAAGCACACACTTCAACCTTAATTGCGCGGCAATTAAAGCAGTGAGTGAGTCTAAGCGAAATTTGCATGAGCGAATTAAAATTTTAAATAATAAAATATATTAAAATCCTTCAGTTTGTTTGGTATTTTTAAATTAGTTAAATTTTTAAGATTTTGAAGATTCCGTATTTCATATTAAGACAGAGAGTAGGAAAGTAATACCGTTCATTGAAATATTTTAATCAATACCCTTTGCACCGTGCGGAGCGTTGGCGAATAGAGTAGCCGCTCGGATGTGTGCTAACATGTTTAGTTGTATTTCAGCTGTCTGTACGCACGTCGGTATTGACTTTTTATGTGAGGGCTAATAATGTTATGTTATGTAGAGAAGTAGTTTAAGGTACTATTTTTTATATATTCATTAATGTCTACTATTTTTCGGAAGGCCCTCGTATATCTTTTTCATTTCTTCTCTTATTTTTATTCTTTGTGATTACAGGGATTTGCCAGTGATGGGAATGCGCACCGGAAACGTTGATCGCCGCGAAACCCAATGATTTGTGTACGCCAGCATTTTCCAAGGAGCGCAAACGAGTCCATTGTGCATTGTGACGGGAAAATTGCGGCGGATGAAAACCTGCACGCAGTACACCTAATTAATTACCGACTGGACGGACAAACGCCCGCTTCCGGTTCCGCTTTCCCCGTGTTCGCATGCGCTCTTTATAATTTTACTTTACGTCCACTGTCAGTCTCACATTATTATAAAATCGCATTATACGAAAAAAATCCAATATTTTGACGAGTAAAACACTAATAACCTTTCTTCATAAGTTTATTTGAATCACCAAATGTACATTTCGGGCATTGTCAATGCTAATCCATTGATAATAATCACTTTGTATCCGAAATGTACATTTGGTAATTCAAATAAAATTGTGAAGAAAGGTTATTAATTAAATTAATTTACACTGAATTGAAAAACTCTTTAAGTTTTTGTTATTAAAACATAGTGAATTTTTCAATTCAGTATAAGTATGGATTATCTCGTAGTAACCGTCGCAACCATTCTCTTTATTAAATTAATTTGATCTTCACGTAACTTAATCAACAAATTCATCCAATATTAATATTTTGTAATACAGCTTATTTTACTTTTTAGTAAAATTGACCTGTCAAACAATTATCCTCTTTGTAATTTTACTTGACCAATATAGATTTGAATTTGAATTTGAATGAGATTAAATACTGTAAAAAAGGAGATATATTCCTGGATTTTCTAGTAAAAATAAAATGACAGCAGACGCTCTCCGTAATTTCTGTTATTTTACTTTTTGTTC
Source organism: Ontholestes murinus (assembly GCA_963969525.1). Taxonomy (NCBI): domain Eukaryota; kingdom Metazoa; phylum Arthropoda; class Insecta; order Coleoptera; family Staphylinidae; genus Ontholestes; species Ontholestes murinus. Next base: position 76,755,845 of record OZ018391.1, read on the forward strand.
ACGTCTAAAATACGTTGCACAAAATTAATCTATTTCATACACATTTGTCAACTGTCAAAACTGTCACTTGTTTTTTTTTTCAACTGTCATCCGTTATCTGTCAAATCTTTTGAATGTATACAATCAATTGAATTGTTTGAAAATCGTCGAAACTGTCAAATCTAAAAATCTTTACTATTTTTTTAATTGATTTTTAACATTTTTTATATTGATTTTCAACTGTTGTATTGGATAACTATTTCTACTATTTAAGAAAACAGTCGAACATCAAACGGTTTTAATTGATTTTAAACAATTTTTATAATTGACTTTCAACGGTTTTTCAATATTTTTAAATGGATTTTCTAATATTTTTTTTCATAATTTTCTGTTTTTTTTTTAGTTGTGTCGCTTTTCCACTTTTTGTTTCTAATTTTTAAATTATGTTTTAATCGATTTTAACTGTTTTTTGATTGTCTCTCAACTGTTTTTATTAATTTGAATTATTTTTTTGTTCGTTTTCAATTGTTTTTATTGCTTTTTGTATTTATTTTTTTAACTTTTTTTATTGATTGTCGACCGTTTTTTTTTATTGATTTTCAAATGTTGTATTGGAAAACTATTTCAACTATTTAAGAAAACAGTCGAACATCAAACGGTTTTAATTGATTTTACACAATTTTTATAATTGACTTTCAACGGTTTTTCAATTTTTTTAAATGGATTTTCTAATATTTTTTTCATAATTTTCTGTTTTTTTTCAGTTGTGCCGCTTTTCCACTTTTTGTTTCTAATTTTTAAATTATGTTTTAATCGATTTTAACTGTTTTTTGATTTTTTTCTCATCTGTTTTTATTAATTTGAATTATTTTATTGTTAATTTTCAACTGTTTTTAATGCTTTTTGTATTTATTTTTTTAACTTTTTTTATTGATTGTCGACCGTTTTTTTATTGATTTTGAACTCTTTTTCATATTTTTTTTTTCATTATGCACTCATTTTCAACTGTTTTCTATTAATTTTATTTTCAACCGTTTATTTATAGATTTTCAACTGTCTTTTTTATATTTTACAAATAATAAAGTCTTTTTTTATTGTTTCTCATCTGTTCTTGTTAATTTGAACTTTTATTTGTTAATATTCAACTGTTTTTATTGATTTCAACTGTATTTACTTGTTTGAACTTTTTTCGTTGTTTTCCAACTGCTTTTATTGATTTTCAACTATTTTTTTTTATTGATTTCAACATAAAATCAATAAAAATAACAATTAATTTTTTGTTTTGACTTTCAACAATTTTTAATTGGCTGTTTTAAAATTGATTTTAAAGGTTTTTCTTTTTTATTTGTTTGCGACACATTTTTTCAATTGAATTTCGCCTGTTTTCTATTCATTGATTGTTTTTTGTATTCATTTTCGATATTTAAAACAAATTGTTTAACTATTTTTTAAAACTGTTCCCTTTTTTTTTGATTTTGGATTTTGAATTATTTTTGAAAATTAATTTCCGACTTTTTGCTATTAATTTTCGGCATTAAAAAAAATTATTTGCAATTGATTTTTTTTTCAACTGTTTATTTAAGTGTTTTTTTATTGATTTTCAACTATTTTTTCATTCATTTTCGACAGTTTTTTAAAATTTTAATTAAAAATTTTTACTTTTTTATTTTTCTATTTCTTTTCTTTATTGTTTTTCAATTGTTTCTTTTAGTAATTCGCGATTGTTTTTGTGTTAATTTCGTACGTCTTTTTTTAAATAAAATTTCAACTATTATTTATTGATTTTTGACAATTATTTTCTATTTATTTTAATTTTTTTGTTTTAGAATATTATTTTATTTTCCACCGTTTTTAATAGATTTTTAACTAATTTTTTCAACTGTTTTACGTTTTTAAGTTTCTCAACTGTTAAACTGGTTTTCAACTGTTTTTTAATTTGTTTTTTAACATGTTTTGTTTGTCAAAGGTTTTTGCTAATTTTAATTTGTTTCTCAACTGGTTTTACTGGTTGCGACTGTTTTAATTTACAAATTTTTAAAATTGTTTATATTTGATTTTTACTTATTTCCGCTTTTTTAAAATTGTTTTTACTATTTTTTTGTTTTATTTCAACTGTTTTTTTAGTTTTTAAGTTTCTCAACTGTTTAACTGATTTTCAGCTGTTTTTTAATTTGATTTTTAACATGTTTTGTTTGTCAACGGTTTTTGTTTATTTTAAATTTGTTTCTCAACTGTTTTAATTTTCAACCTTTTAAAATTGTTTATATTTTTACTTATTTCCGTTTTTTTTAATTGTTTTTACTTATTTTTTAAAAATTTCAACTGTTTTTTTTTTCTTTTAATGGATTTTTGATTGTTTTTCTTCAGTTTTAATTGTTTTTATTGATTTTCAACTATTTTTTCCATCGATTTTTGACATTTTTTTAAATTGTTTTTACTTGGTTTTTATTAATTCCAACTGTTTTTTTTCTTCATTTTTTCAATTTTAACTTCTTCTTCTCAACTGGTTTTACTGTTTTGCGACTGTTTTAATTTCCAATTTTTTTTAAATTGTTTATATTCGATTTTTACTAAGGCGTTTTTTTTAAATTGTTTTTACTTATTTTTTAAAAATTTCAACTGTTTTTTTGTTCATTTAATGAATTTTTGACTGGTTTTCATCAGTTTTAATTGTTTTCATTGATTTTCAACTATTTTTTCCTTGAATTTTTGACATCTTTTAAAATTGTTTTTACTTGGTTTTTATTAATTTCAACTGTTTTTTTTTCTTCATTTTTTTTCAATTTCAACTTCTTAAAATTGATTCTTGTTTTCTTTCTTCATTGGATTTTAACCTTTTTGTTTCTCGACTGTTTCTTATTAGTTCTGTTTTAATTGATTTTCAATATTTTTTTCTATTGATTTTCGAAAGATTGTTATTACTTTTATTTTATTCCTTTTTATTTTCAATTGTTTTTTCAATTTCAACTTTTTTAAAATTGATTTTTGTCCTTTTTTTATTTATCGTTTTTCAACTGTTTTTAAATGGTTTTTGGCTGTTTTTTATCAGTTTTAATTACTTTTTCATTGACTTTCAACTGTTTTTTAATAGTTTTTACTTGATTTTTTAATTTCATTTTTTTTTCCTTCATTTTCTTTAATTTCCACTTTTTTAAAATGGATCTTTACCCTTTTTTATTTATCGTTTTTCAACTGTCTTTTTTTAATGGATTTTGACTGTTTTTTTGTATCAGTTTTAATTGATTTTTAATTAATTTTGCCATTGATTTTTGACTGTTTTTTAATTGTTTTTATTTGATTTCTATTTAATTTCAACTGTTTTTTTTTCTTCGTTTTTTCAATTACAACTTTTTAAAATTGATTTCTGTTCTTTTTCTTAGTGAGTTTGAACTTTTCTCGTGTTTTAACTTTTTTTTTAAATAGAACAGTCAAAACTAAAAATTCTAACTTATTTTTTCAGTTTTTTAAATTGTTTTTACTTGATTTTTTCTCTTAATTTCAACAGTTTTTTTTCCTTTTGAAATTGCGTTTTGCCTTTTTTATTGATCGTTTTTCAACTGTTTTTTTAATGGATTTTGACCGTTTTTTTATCAGTTATAATTGTTTTTATTGATTTTTAATTATTTTTTCAATTGACAGTTTGACAGTTTTTTGATTGTTTTTAGTTGATTTTTTTGTGTTTTTTTTATTGGGTTTTAAACTTTTTGTGTTTCAACTGTTTTTAATACATTTTGACTGTTTTAATTATTTTTCCATTGATATTCGACAGTTTTTTTTAAATTGTTTTTACTTGATTTTTCTTTTTAATTTCGACTGTTTTTTTCTTCATTGTTTTCTCAATTTCAACTTTTTAAATTGATTTTTGCCCTTTTTTTATTAAGTTTCAACTTTTTTGTGTTTCAACTGTTTTTTTTTAATAGATTTTTTAAATAGATTGTTTTTCCAGTTTTAATTGTTTTTCAACTAATTTTTCAATTGATTTTCGACAGTTTTTTATTTGTTTTTACTTATTTTTTTAAATTTAAACTGTTTTTTGTTAATTTTTTTTTTCAACTTCAACTTTTTTAAATTGATTTTTTGTCTTTTTTTGTTTGTCGGTGCACTTTGAAATAGATTTTTCATTGTTTTATCAGTTTTAAATTTTGTTATTGATTTTCGATTATTTTTTCAATTGTTTTTACTTGATTTTTATTAATTTCAACAGTTTTTTTTCTTAATTTTTTCAATTTCAACTTTTTAAAATTGTTTTATTTGTTTTATTTCTTATTGAGTTTGAACTTTTCTCATGTTTCAACCTTTTTTTAAATAGAACAGTCAAAACTAACAATTCTAACTTATTTTTTCAGTTTTTTAAATTGTTTTTACTTGATTTTTCCTCTTAATTTCAACTGTTTTTTTTCTTCATTTTTTTTTAATTTCAACTTTTTTTAAATTGAACTTTGCCCTTTTTTATTTATCGTTTTTAACCGTTTTAAATGGATTTTAATTGGTATTTACCAGTTTTAATTTTCAATGATTTTTTCCATTGACGGTTTTTTACTTAATTTTTAAAATTTCAACTATTGTTTTTCGTTTTAACTGTTTTTATTGACTTTCAACTATTTTTTCCAGTGATTTTCGACAGTTTTTTTTAATTGTTTTCTCTTAATTTTTTTTTAAATTTGAAATGATTTTTTCAATTTTTGTCCATTTTTGTTTGTGGATGGTTTTTGTAAATAGATTTTTGACTGTTTTGACTTTCAACTATTGATTTTCGAGTTTTTTTTATTGGTTTTACTTATTTTTTTTTAAATTTCACTTTTATTTTTCTTCAATGTTTTTCAATTTCAACATTTTTAAATTTTATTTTATTCTCTTTTATCGAGTTTGAAATTTTAACTTTTTTATGTTTCAACTGTTTTTTAAATGGATTTTTGACTGTTTTTATCAGTTTTAACTTATTTGTTAAGTTTTTTCAATTGATGTTTGTCCTTTTTTATTGAGTTTCAACTTTTTTGTGTTTCAACTGTTTTGACCGTTTTATGTTTTTTCAATGTCAACTTTTTAAAATTGAATTTGGTCCGTTTTTATTGATTTTCAACTTTTTCTATTTTTCAACTGTTTTTTTAATAAATTTTTATTGATTTTCAATTATTTTTTCCATTGATTTTTGACTAACTGTTTTCACTCCGATTTCTTTTTAATATCAACTGTTTTTTTTTTCTTCATTTGTTAAAATAGATTCTTGTATTTTTTTATTGACTTTCAACTGTTATATTTATTGATTTTCAATTATTTTTTTCATTCATTTTCGATTGATTTTTTAATTGTTTAAATGTTTTTACTTGATTTTTTTTTTCAACTTAAAAAAATGTCATTTTAATTGAGTTTTGACTCATAATAATAATAATAATTCGTGTTTGAACTGTTTTTGAAATTAGTTTTTGACTGTTTTTATTGATTATTTTTTTCACTGATATTTGAGTATTTAAAAAAATGTTTTCACTTGATTTTTTAAATATTAACTGTTTTTTTAAATATTTTTCAATTTCAACTTTTTTTTTTTAAATTGATTGATTTTGATTATTAATAGATTTTTAACTGTTTTTATTGTTTTTCAATTAATTTTCCCATTGATTATCGACAGTTTTTTTAATGTTTTTTCTTGATTGTTTTTTTTAATTTCAACTTTTTTAAATTGATTGTTGTCTTTTTTTTATTAAGTTTGAACTTTTTTGTGTTTCAACTGTTTTTTTTTTTTAAATTTTAAATAGATTTTTGATTGTTTTTATTGGTTTTCAACTATTTTTCCATTGATTTTAGACAGTTTTTTTAAATTGTTTTAAATTTCTTTATTGGAACTGTTTTTTCGTCTTCATTTGTTTACGTAGATTTTTTTTTTTTTTTGTTTATCGATGTTTTTTGAAATAGATTTTTGATTGCTTTTATCACTTTTACATGTTTTTATATTTTTCCATTGATTTTTGACAGCTTTTTCGTTTTTACTTGAATTTTTTATTTCAACTGTTCTTTTTTCTTAAATTTTTTTCAATTTCAATATTTTTAAATTGAATTTTATCCTTTTTTATTAGGTTTCAACTGCTTTTTAAATCGATTTTTGACTGTTTATCAGTTTTTTTAAATTGTTTTTACTTGATTTTCCTTTTTAATTTCAACTGTTTTTGATTTTTTTTCAATTTCGACTTTTTTAAATTGATTTTTGTCCTTTTTTTTCAACTTTTTGTGTTTCAACTATTTTTTTTTAAAAGAATGTTTGACTGTTTTAATTTAGTTTTTCAATTTATTATAGACTGATTTTTTAACTGATTTTTTAAATTTTAACTGTTTTTTTCCTTCAATTTTTCAGTTTCACTTTTTTAAATTGACTTAGTCCTTTTTTGTTATTTAACTGCTTTTTAAATAGGTTTTTGACTGTTTTTATCAGTTTTAATTAACTGATTCTAAATTTGATTCTTAAATCACTTTAATTAAATTGGAATTATGTTTCATTGTAATAAGTCATTTGCATGGTTGTTAACTAAATATTGATTTTCAATTATTTTTTCCATGGATTTTCGACAGTTTTTAATTGTTATTACTTAATTTATTAATTATTATTTATTTAATTATTTAAAAAACAATTGTTTTTTTTTCAACTTCAAATTCTTTAAATTAATTTTTAATAAATTTTTGACTAGTTTTATCTATTTTTATTGATTTTAAATTATATTTGTTAAATTTTTTCAACTTCAATTGATTTTTGTCTGTTTTTTTAAATTGATTTTCAACTTATTGAGAAACAACTGTATTTTTTATATTTACTTTTGACAGTTTTTATTAATTTTTAATTATTTTTTCCATTGTTTTTCGACAGTTTTTTTATTATTTTTACTTTTTTTAATTACAGCTGTTTTTTTTGTCCGTGTTTGTTTTATTGAGTTTCAAATTTTTGAATTTTCAGTTTGTTTTTGACTGTTTTTATTGATTAAATTAAAAAAAAATAATTTTCGACTGTTTTTATTGGCTTTTTAAAATCAGATTTCGACTGTTTTTTTAGTAATTATCAATTATTTTTATTGCGTTTAAATGTTTCATTTTTTTCGGTGTTTAATTATTCTGTCACTTTGTTAATTGTTCATCAACATTTTTAATTTGTTTTCAACTATTTTGATGGTATTCATTTGTTTTTATTTATTGATTTGCAACTGTTTTTTTTTGGTTTCTCAACTGGTTTTTAAATTTTCAACTGTTTTTATTGACATTTAATGTTTTCAAATTATTAATTTTTCTAAATTTCTTTTATTCAATTGTTTATTGATATTCGGCATTTTTTTTCAGAAATCAGATGGTTTCTATTTATTTATTTATTTAAACTGAGATTACTGAATAACCTATTATATTATATTAATTTTTTGTAGTTTTTACATTGAAATAATGTAAAACTACGGTGCAAACAACCTCAAAATAATTTTGACCTGTGCAAAACTCTGTTATGTGCACCGATAAACATTATTATTATTATTATTATTAATTCTAATTATTACTTTTATTTTTATTAATTGTTTAATTAATATTGTATTAATTATTTTCAAATATTTTTATTGATTCTCGACGCATTATTAATTGATTTTTAATTGTATTTTACCTTAAGTTTGAAAATGGTCAGCTCTTGATCGAAACTCGAGTCACTTGTAAGAATACAGTAGAATATCAACAAGGAAAGTATTTTGTTTGAATAATTGTATTTTGTTTGTGTTTCTCAGCTGTTTTCGTTCTCAACTTTGTTTAGTAATTTGTTTAGTATTGTTTTTCACGTGTTTTTTTTTTTCATTGATTTTCATTCAAATTTTTATTTTCACCTGTATTTTTTAGTCAACTATTTTTTTAATGAATTATTATTATTACTTTCATAATAGACCCCGTAATGGAGTAACTAGAAATAAATAAAATAGATTGATTTACATTTACTTTTTTGACACTGTCAACAAGTTTTGACATTTGTTGACAGCTAATGATTATGAATCGTTTGTTTCAGAAATTCCAAGGCCTATCAATGTTAGCTTTAAAGATATTAATCTTATTATATAAGTATTATTTAAATGCCGAAACACCCTATCGTTGATTAATTGAAAAGGGGCACGTTGTTCCAGTGAGCAATTGGGTTAATTACGACAAGGGGAGCGCCGAATAATAGAAACAAGAGGAGGAAATCGTGTCACACACGATCGATGCCTTTTTGTTTTCCACCGCTAGTATTGCTTTTTTTTAAATATATATTATCATTCTTTCTTTCTCTCCGGCGTTTTTTTTATTCCCAGGAGAACGCGTAACAGTAAACCGGTGTTTATCTCGGACGCACAGGCCAGTGAGAAGAGAAAATCTAGTTTCACGCCCTTGTGCTCGCCGTCCGTGACGTTTCGAGACCTACATCATTAGAACCCATTCATACGAAACTCAATTACGCCCGGAGAACGGACATTAAATGTTATTATCTTTTTAGAAAAATATAGTTATCCAAAACGCCCGAACGTAATCAACACGCGGACCGTGAAAATTATGTCAAGTTACCGATAGGAAATTAACCTTCAGTGCGAGGATAAAAATTACGCAACGATCTAAATATCTATTATATATAATATATTTAATGTTACGCATAACGATAATCTTAGAAAGTGTGAAAAGGGTGTTAATAATTTTCATCTAAGGAAACGGCGTATGAATAACAATTCATTAAAACCAAACTTCCTCATCGGCGGAGGAAACTAAAAACGGTCGTGTGAGAAATATGGTGAAAAAATATATATATGTATATGTTCGGTCAACTTTCACCGCCGATCCTTTTGAAGGAGGCGCACACGAGAACGTGTGCGTGATTACGGCAAATTGCGCAATGAAACCGCAGATGATGATGAAGAAAAATGACCTTTTTATGATTAATGCGTTGTGTATTCCAATTGGGATCGTGTTCTCATTGTCGGTTTCCTCGTGGAAATTACGTGCACAATGGATATTACGGAAAAAAATTAATAATAAACTAGAGAATGATCTGCGCGCTCTTAACGTCATGTCCTTATGTAAATACAGGAAAACGTTGTGTAATTTATTCTCAGGTAACAAAACGCTGCCCATACAATCTGCAAGAGGTTGAAAAACTATTGTAAATGATGATTAGATACGTAGCGATTTTTTTTTGTGAGTAAGCTACAATAGATTTAAAATTAAAACAATTGAAAATTTGATTTAAAAAAACGGTTGAAAATTAACTCAACCATCAGGAGATAGTTATAAATTAAAACGGATACTTCGCTATTATTACCGTACGTCATTCATTCTAACAAACGGACGTTTTATTATTATTATTAATAACGATAATAGTACATAAAGAAGTCAATGAGAACTGGGTCTAATTTCCGCCGCCCACCACGATACCCTCAATTCGTTTTAGAAACTAGCTGAAACAAAACACTAATCGAATAATTGGCCCAGCCGTGCGATCCGAACTTGAACTTTCGTGAAATCTCGACGCGAACGAGGGAACCGAATTATTCAATTGTTTCGTTCCGTTTTTCTTTTGTTTTAATATTAAAACACGTGTGCGTTATCGCCGCTTTGTACCTATTTTTCAGTCGGATTTGCATAGCTATCGCACGCGCTTTTCCCAGAACGCGCGTGCATTTGTTTATGTGCGTTTTTATGAGGAATTATGTAAAACGAGTTTCCGACTTTAAACCGAAGTCGAATAACTCGAAAGTAACTTTTAATTCTAGCGAAAATCATTTCCTAATTGAAGAGTGGGAAAGAGATCATCCACTCACCCAACAAAACATTTTTTCTATTTAAATGCCTGCTATGCGTTAATTTTATAAAACATTAAGAAATGTTAATAACTTAAAATTCTCATTATTTTGAATAATTTCAATTTATTCTTTATTATAAGTGTCTGTTTTTCTACACAATACTTTTTATAAAAGTAGTGTATGTAAATAATTAAATGTTAATTTTTGTGTATAAAAACATTCATTGAAATTCATGCGTATGTTTTACTAATTGGAGGGTGGGTTAGAGGCCGCCCACACACCCTACATATACACTGGTAATTTAATCACTGTCACTGGTTTTATTTACAAAGAGACAACAGCAATATTAATGCTTATGTTATTAATAAATTAAAAATTGTTTTTAGGAGTCAATAAATTTTATGATTAAAAAGAACTTGGAATGGTTTTAATATTTTTATTTTTCTCTAGTTTCGACCTTCCAGATATCAAAGAGCATTCTTGCCGCCTTAACATCATGGTGATAGATTGGGTTTGGGTGGAAGAACATATTTAATTGTGCGGTAGAGTCCTTCCTTCAAGATTGTATGTATAATTTTTAAATAATGTGTATTGTTTAAGAAAGCTGTCCAAAGAAAAGTAAATAAATAAATTCAGTCATTCTCAAGGAAAATATATGAGTTTTAATTTATTTGTAAGGTAAATAAGGGGACAAGAAGTATTTAATACATAATTATAATATTAGCGGCGTTTTTTTTTATATAAAAATTGTTTGTTATAGATTATTACCAAATGATAAATGAAATGAAAAACTTTAGGCATTTAAAAAGCAACTCACGTCTATGTTTCATGTAATAGGAAGATAAGTTAGAAGCCACCCACCCTATTATTATTATTTTCATCACTATCAATACATTTAGTTTCTTAATAACCACGGTGATATTTATGTAGATGTTCTTAAAGGATAAATACTAATAATGGCATCCAAGACATAAATAGCAATTTGGTTGATTGAGTTACTTGAAGATAATAATAACTTTGATTAAAACACTTAGAACCTTTCTTCAATTATTGAAGAAAGGTTCTAAGTGTTTTAAACAAAATAAATAGCACTATTTAAGTATAATTGAATATGTAAGGTGAGTGGGTGGCTTATAACCTTCTATCTAATAAGTAAAGCACAAGATTAAAAATAATGGTAATAAAATTTCCAATTTAAATTCAGTCAGTTATTAAATCTACATACAATCAACTAGAAATTATTCATCACCTGATTACATAAAACAATAATATAATAATATGAATTAAATTAATTGGGTGTATATTAAAGAGATGATAAATTAAAATAAATACATTTTTTTATTAAAATTCGAATTTATTTACATATACGCAGAAAAATAATGGCTGTAATTTTAAAGTTCGCTTTCACCACAGAAAGTAAATACAAGGTAAGACTTTAACTATATCATTTTATATTATGAACGCTACACACAATTGGTGGCCGGACGCTCAACGAATCACTCAAAATATTTAATGATATTTTTATTTATTTAAACCAAATACAATAATTTACGATAATAAAACGTAACGAAATGCGATTCTGAATAATTTAAAACAATTTAATGTATAATTTTAATTGAAATTACTAATTCAATTCAATCAAACAAAAAATTGAAGAGAGGATATTTGTATGTAAATTGGTTTATTCCTGTACAACAGTGGTTGAAGAGTATTAAATAAATTTATTAAATAAATTTATTTAATACTCTTCAACTACTGTTGACAGGAATAAACCAATTTACATACAAATATCCTCTCTTCAATTTTTTGTTATTACACTCAATGGATGTAATGACAATGTTGGCCAGCATGCAATTTTAAGGTTAGAATAATAGAAATGTGTATGTAGATGAGATACCTAAAATTTAATGTAAAGTTACATACTATTTTAATATTGGTCAACATTATGAGTTATGAAATGTACATTTGCGACCTATAAATTTTGTGAAGAAAGGAGACTTAATCTTTCATTTATAGTATAGTACATCTTCACGTAACTCAACAATCATTAAATTATGAGTTATTAATAATCAACTAAAGATATTAAATAAATAAAATACTATATATTTTAAGTTTATTCGCACTATTTATATATTTTTAAATTCTAAATGTACATCGAAGAAAGGGATATCTAATTTATAATATTTTATTTCTTTAATAATATTATGAACGCTACACACTTTTCGTGGTCGGACGCTTAACTAATCACTCGAATTAATTAATGATTTTCTTATTTATTTAAATCGAACACATTAATTTCCAATAATACGACGAAACGAAATTTGATGCTGAATAATTTTAAGCAATTAAATATATAATTTGAATTAAAACTACTGATTTATTTAATAAAATTTCCAATCGATGTTGTCTTTTGGCGCCCTTTGCGGTACAGGTATAAACTAATTTTCGTACCAATATCCTCTCTATAATTTTTGTTATTACTCTCAATGGATGTAATGACAGGTTTGCCAACATGTAATTTTAAGGTTAGAATAATAGAAATGTGTATCTAGATGAGATACTTACAATTTAAACTGTAATTACGTAATATTGATTTAACTCATCAATCAAATATACAGGGTCCTGCAACAGTGCGTCAAGCTTTCCTAGCGCCTTTCTCGTAAGAGATAGAAAAAAATGTTTCATATAAAAATTTATTGAATTAAAAATCTCTATGCCGTAAAATTATTTTCAAACATTTTTTTAAATGGAACACCCTGTATATTTTTTCATTTTATAATTTGGATAGTATTTTATAACTTAAACCTTTTTTTGGTTTTTAATTTCGATATGGCATTTCCCAGTTATTGACGTTTTTCTGAAAAAAATGTAAAAAGCGGAGGTTCACAAAAAAAAAATATTCTGATGTTGTATTTAAAATTTAAGAAATTTTCTTTTTCCTATGGTTGCTCATAAGTACTGTTTATGTACCAGTGTTAAAAATTTTCACTTTTGAGAAACCCTGCCTTTGTATCAGACACGCCATTTTCTAAAATTTCAAATTGTCGTAACTCTTTTTTTTTAAATGGAATCATATATTTTTTTTAATTTCATATTATTCTGCATCTAATTTCCTACAAAAAATATTAAGCATACCCTATACCTAAAAGTGATATTTTTCAAGATATAAAAAAATTTATATTTCAAACGGTCCTTGAATACGAATTTGTTTCTGAATAGATAGCCATGACTGAAAAAATGCATCTGTCAATTAAACAATTAGTTTGACATGTAAATGGGAGGTGTGAATTACAAAAAACAAAAGAAGAAAGCCTATCATCAACGAGGAACCAAAAAGACATTGGTGAAGGAACTGGCATAAGCGAGAGGTCAGTACAAAGCATTCTGAAGAAAAATCGATATCAAGCATATCATATTCAGCTACATAAAGAACTGAGTAATACTGATTTTCAATTTCGTTCCGAATTTTGTTTCTGGGGAAGACAGAAAATACAGGAGGATCTTTCGTTTTTCCAATATATTTTATTCACGGATGAGGCGTCATCCCATAACAACGGATCTGTCAATAGGTACAATTTTCACTATTATTTAACTGATAATCCGCATGTTATGAGACAAGTTGATCATCAGCATTGAATGTCTGGGGCGGAATTTTTGGAAACCATGTTGTAGGTCAACATTTCTTCGAGGGCCATCTCAGTAGGTCTATGTATTTGTACTTCTTGCAAATTGAATTACCCGGAACGTTAGCTAATGTACCCTAACTAACAAGAAACAGGGTGTGGTTTTAACAAGACGGAGCACCTGCCCAATTTTCACAAGACGTGAGGGCATTTCATTTTTCCCAACCAGTGGATTGGTAGGAATGGACCCACCAAATGACCTGCTAGATCTAAGGATCTAACAAAACCTGAAATTGTTTATAAGGAATCACCAATAGCACTGAATATCATATCGATTTTTCTTCAGAATGCTTTGTACTGACCTCTCGCTTATGCCAGTTCCTTCACCAATGTCTTTTTGGTTCCTCGTTGATGATAGGCTTTCTTCTTTTGTTTTTTGTAATTCACACCTCCCATTTACATTTCAAACTAATTGTTTAATTGACAGATGCATTTTTTTCAGTCATGGCTATCTATTCAAAAACAAATTCGCATTCAAGGACCGTTTGAAATATAAATTATTTTATATCTTGAAAATTATCACTTTTAGGTATAGGGTATGCTTAACATTTTTTGTAGAAAATTAGATGTAGAATAATATAAAATTTAAAAAAATATATGATTCCATTTAAAAAAAAATAGTAACGACAATTTGAAATTTTAGAAAATGGCGTGTCTGATACAAAGGCAGGGTTCCTCAAAAGTGAAAATTTTTAACACTGGTACATAAACAGTACTTATGACCAACCATAGGAAAAAGAAAATTTCTTAAATTTTAAATACAACATCAGAATAATTTTTTTTGTGAACCTCCGCTTTTTACATTTTTTTCAGAAAAACGTCAATAACTCGGAAATACCATATCGAAATTAAAAACCAAAAAAAGGTTTAAGTTATAAAATACTATCCAAATTATAAAATGAAAAAATATACAGGGTGTTCCATTTAAAAAAATGTTTGCTTTTGTTATAACGCAAAATTGGGACACCCTGTATATTTGAAAATAATTTTACGGCATAGAGATTTTTAATTCAATAAATTTTTATATGAAACATTTTTTTCTATCTCTTACGAGAAAGGCGCTAGGAAAGCTTGACGCACTGTTGCAGGACCCTGTATATATATAATATTAAATAAAATAACTTGTAATAACTTTCTTCGCAGTTTATAAACTGTGCAGAAAGTTATTTTATTTAATATGTAATTACGTAATTTAAATTTTAATGTTGGTCAACATTATGAGTTATTAATAATCAACCAAAGAATACAATTAACGTAGATATTAAATAAATAAAAAACTATAATATTGATACTCCTATCTTCAGCATTTTTTAATGCTAAATGTACATTTCAAACACGATGCGTTCATTGAAGAAAGGGATATTCAACTTATAATTAATTCTCTTCAATTAACTCGAAAATACCAACAGAAATAAAATTCACTTACTTCGCAGTTTACAAACTGTGTTAATTAAAATTCTTGACAATAAATAAAAGATTGGAAATTTTTCCTTGTAATGTCGAGTAGTTTCGTAATATAATTCAATTATCTTGAATAACAAAATGTTAAAATTTGTTGAATGCTTGAAGCCATAAATTTGTAATACATCTTAAATCAGGACATTTACAATATTAAAAAACTTAATTATTGGTAAATGAACACAAATTCATTTTATTAAGTGGTATAGACTTTACTCACACAGTAAAAGTTTTATCATTATTCGGTTATTCACAATATAAACCGACGAGAATAATAAATGATTTTTAAAACCTATGGAATCAGTGTCTTAATTATAAAATTATTTCAGCGATTTGAACATGTCTCCTAGTAGGAGGCTGTCGAGCGCTTTTTGTACTGATGGGTCGTTCAGCAGAGGCGTGGGCCCCGTTGCGGGTTTCGGCTCTTCGACGATCTTCGGGGCGACGTCCTCTGCCTTCTTATTCAATATGCTCATGATCCTGTTCTGCAGCTCGGCCTGTTTGCTCTTCACCTCGGGTTCCAGGCCGGAATCTATGCCCTCGGAGACTTCGAACTGACTCTGCAGGTCCCGCTTTTCTTGCATGTACGCGATCAATTTGTCGTACTGCGTCGATGTTACTTGTCTGTTCTCGGCAAGCAGGTTTAAAATTATCTAAACAAAAAATAAACAATAATGTAATAGATTTTCTTTCTGTTAATATTTATTTATTTAACAGCAATGGTTATTTGATTACCTGTAAATGTTCAGGATGCCTCATCGTCAGGGTCATGCTGTCGCCGTCTTTGCCGGATATATTTTTCTCCCCGCGCATGTACGCCTCGAAGTTTCGCGTTATCAACAGGAAGGCGTCGTCGATGGGCATGTTCCTGTGCTCTGTGAAGTGTAATTTTGAGTTTTAAGAGTATGTGTGCGCGCACGCGTTTTCCCACCTTCAGCGACGCCGTGCAGTATGTTGAGCGTCAGCGATCGGTGCTCCTCGTTCTGGGGCATGACGAGGATGGCGTACAGGCATCCCCTACTGGATATGTTTGCCAGCACGCGACCGATGGGCACGTCCTCGTTGGGGAAGAGCAGGTCCACGATCAGGCCCAGACTTTTCAGGCGTTGCTCTATGTATTCGGCATACTCTCTGAGGAAAAAAAAAACAAATGAAATTTAATATATTATTAAAAACGCCATTTACCTTCCGGTGAAGGCTATGAAATTTAATAATAATTAAAATAAAGAATACAATACGTAGAAGTTGGTATGTTATATTTAATTACCTCTGTGAAATAAATTTCGGATTGATTAGATTGTCAGATGTTGCATATGTATCTAACACCTATCAAAATTTATCATCCTTCGTCAAAAATATATAATTCTGTTACATGACAACTTGTTAATCTATCATCTGTCAAAATAACACTTCTCCATCTAGTATTTATGAATCAGTGAATCTATGATTTATAATATTTTTTTGTAATTTTGTAAGCAGGAGAAGCAAAGACAATAAAGAATATAGAATGAATATATCAGTCACTTATCATATATGAATGTTTCTTGTGCCACCTGCATATTTGGCATTGGATAATATATTATCAGTTAATATGACAATCTATTATTTGTCCATCTTCCAATTTATTAATCGTTTTATCTGTCATTTATAAATTTACCATCTGTTAATCTGGTATCTGTTACTCTATAATCTATCAAACGTATTATCATTACCAACAGCCATCTGTCAAAATGGTATTTATCAGGCTTTATTTCATACGTCAATATATAATTTGCGATTATGTAATATCTGAATCTATATTTAGGTAAATTTTTAATGTCACATGATGATATCAGCCAGTAGTCATTTGTCAATAACTTACATATTGTTTATCCACCATTCTATTAATATCTATCAAATTTGGAGTTTGTTAATCTATATGTTATCTGTCAATCTATTAAACTGCCATTTGTTATATATCAATTTGTCATTCTGTCAAACTATCATGTCATTGTCACTTGTCATCTGTCAATATTTTATTTGACAATATGTTATTTGTCAAAATGGAAGTTTTTATCTATTATAGATAAATCTGCAAATTGAATATTTGTTAAATTGTCAATTTGTCAACTGTAATTTATCAACAAATACTTTGATATTTTCGCATTTGACATTTATTTGTCAAACTGTTCAGTTAGATTGTCATTTAATATTATGTCATACCTTGTCAGCTTGTTATTGGTGAATTTGTAGTTTGTTAAACAATCATCTGTCAATCTGCCTTTTATTATTTTGTTTGCCAATTTGGAATCGGTTAATCTGTTAAACTGTCATATAGTTTATCATTTGCCTTCAATTTGTTATTAGTCATTTGTCAATCTGTCAGTCTTAATATATGTAATAATGTTTCTAGTCATATATACATATATTATTTGTCAATACGTCAATTTTAAGTTGACTGCCAATCTGTCATATGTCTATCATTTCTCTTTCAAATTATAATTTGCGAATCATAATCTTTTATCTGTCATTAGTTAACTTCCAAAATTATCTATTAATCTATTTTTCAATAGCTAAACTGTAATTTATCAATTTAACATCAGTAAATCGGCATATTTGGCATCTATTAATCTGTTGATTATTAAATAATTTGTCATTTGACAATATGATATCTGTATAACTTTAAATTGCTAATGTATAATTTATTAATTGTCAGTGGACAATTTACCTATTTATAAGTTGTAAATCTATCTTTAATTAATCGTTTATCTGTTTGGGGTCAAATGTCAGCTTTCAAATTTGACATTTATTAAATTATCTACTTGTAACCTACGATCTGTCAATTTTCATATATTAATTTGCAAGTAACTCAATTTGTTATTTGAATCTTTGCCAATTTATAATTTGCGAATCTGTCAACAGCTTTCCATAAATCATGGAAACTTTCATCAACTGTCAGCTTACAAATTTGATATTTATTTAAATGTTAAAATTTGTTATTCAAACTGTTAACTGTCAACTGTTAATATGTTATCTGTCAAATTACATATTGAAAGGTTAACGAAAGCCAAATTAATCGATGGCAGTGCAAATCTGCAATTTTGACATTTCTCAATCTGTCATTTGTCAGTTTATTATCTGTCAAACTCTCATTTATTATCAAGTGACCTTGATAAATTGATAAATGATAATAAATTGACAAATAACAGATTAAGAAATGCCAAATTTGCAAATTTACAAATTGATAGATAACATAGATATTGTCAGATGACATAATAAATTAATGCCAATTGACAATAATAGTTAGATTGATAGATAACAAATGAAAGGTGACAGATTAAGAAATGCCAATTTTGTAGATTTACAGTTAACCAATTGATGGACAACATATTGACAGATAAATTAATAGATACCAAATTTGGAAACTGACAGTTGATGACAGTTGACTAACTGTCATCTGTAAATTTGCAAGTTTGGCAGTTGTTAATCTATAATTTATAGATATCAATTGTCAATCTGTAGATCTATAATTAGCAAATTGTTATCAGCATCCACCAATTACGAAAATTTGACATCTGTTAATCTATCAATTGACATGTTTTAATATTATCAAATTGTCATATGACAGTTCGTAACTGATGTAATTAATAAATTTGCTAATCAAGAAAGAGAGAGAGAAATGACAACATTTTTGTCAAATTGTAATCTGTCAAACTGTTATGTAGTTTATCATTGTTATTTGCCAAAATTATTTAGAAAAGAAACTTCTAGAAATGTTCGATAAATCGAAATAAGAATTGCTATTAAATTCCTTTACACTATAGCAAGAGAAGTTCAAAAATTCATGGGAAATTAAAACGGAGAAACGAAGAAAACTTTTAGAATTTGAAAGTAAAATCTATTTCGTTTAGAAAACTGTATGATAAATTGATGGACAATTTCAGAATCTTGAAAGAAAATTCTCCAATGAAAATATTGTAATTTTAAAAGTACAATAAAAGAAAAAGCTAAAAACTTTGTTATAATTACTAAGACAAAATGCTTTGAAGTTATAGAAGCTTTAAAGAAAAATTCTGGAAATTTGAAAGATTTATTTCCTTGAGAATTGAAATTGAATAGATTTGAAGAAAATTTCTAAAGGATTTAGAGGACATTTTTTTGGACCGTAGAACCTTTAAGATTAATCTCGTTGATTGTTGAGGCACTTATATTTTGAAAATCCATTATCACTTAATATAATAATAATAGTAAACTATTGATGATTTTCAACTTTTTATTTTACTCACTACAATTGTTTCGCTACACTGTAGCTTCTTCAGGTGAAGAAATATAATATTATATTTCTTCACCTGAAGAAGCTACAGTGTAGCGAAACAATTGTAGTGAGTAAAATAAAAAGTTGAAAATCATCAATAGTTTACTATTATTATTATATTAAACTTTAAGATTAACTTCACAATTTAGAAAAGAAACTTCTAGAAATGTTCGATAAATTAAAACAAGAATTTCTGGAAATTTCGCTTTAAATATTGCAAGAAAAGTTGAAGAATTCACAGAGAAATGAAGAAAAGGTTTGCAATTTGGAAGTAAAATCACTTTTGTTTAAAGAACGGTATAAAAAAATTGATGGAACATTTCAAAACTTTGGGAGAAAATTCTCATAAGAAAAATGACTGGAAAATATTGTGATTTTAGAAGTGAAATAGAATAAAACATGCTGAAAAAAATGATTATAATTATTAAAACAAAATGCTTTAAAGTTCTAGAAGCCTTGAAGCAAAATTCTAGAAATTTGCAAGATTTTTTCTTTGAGAATAGAAATAGAATAGATTTAAAGAAAAATTCTAAATGATTTAGAGGATATTTTTCTCAACAGTAGAACCTCTGAAGATTAATTTCGCAATTTAGAAATGTTCGAGCAATAATAATCTTTAATTACAAATTAAATTCCTTTAAAACACAGCAAGAGATCTTGACGAATTCACAGAGAAACGAATAAAATGTTTGCAATTTGTAAGTAAAATTACTTTCGTTTAGAAATCTGTATGAAAAATTCATGGAAAATTTCAGAACTTTGGGAGAAAATTTGAAAATTCTCGTAAGAAAAATTGCTGGAAAATATTGTAATGTTAAAAGTGAGATAGATGAAATAATTCTTAAGAAAAAGTACTTTAAAATTCTTGAAGCTTTGAAGAAAAAAATCTAGAAATTTGAAACTATTTTATTCCTTAAAAATAGAACCTTTGAAGGTTATGTCTGACGAGATTAAAAACTTATCTATCTGTCATTAATTAATTAATGAACTTTCAATTTGTGTTTTTGGTCATTTGTCAATTTGTTGACTATGTATAATTTGCGAATCTGCCAACTGCTTTCCAGAAATAATTTATCTGACTTCAGTCAACTGTCATCAACTGCCAGCTTACAAATTTGTCATCTATTAATCTGTTAATTTGTTATCTGCCACCTTTTAATTTGTAATTTGACAATTTCTCAATCATCAATTTCTTCAATTATTTCTGTCAAACCAGCAATTATTGAAGACTAACCTTAATTTATTATTTGTCAATATAAGAAACATATTGACAGATAATAAATATAGATAATAAATTGACAGGTTAAAAAATGTCAAATTTACAGATGACAGATTGATAGATAACCTATTGATAGATAATAAATTAAGGTCAGTTTGACAGAAACAATTGAACCAATTGGTTAATGACAAATTGTCAAATAACAAATTGAAAGGTCATAGATAAAGAAATGCCAAATTTGCAGATGACTGACAGATAACAAATTAATAGATAATGAATAACAATTTAACTTATAAATAGATATTCAATTTGTTAGCTGACAGTTGACTAATGGAAAGCCGTTGCCAGATTGGCAAATTATAGATTGACAATTGATAAATAGTCAAATAACAAATTAAAAGTTGACAAACCAATAAATGACAGAAAACAAATTGACAGTTTAATAAATGCCAAATATGTAGGTTAAGAATATTATCCGATTTTGATATAAGACACTTGTTTGGTTTCGTATTGGTATATTTAGTTTCCTGACACGTGTTTCGGTCAATGATGACCATTCTCAAAGGATTTCCAAACTTAACAAGTGTCAGGAAACTGAATATACCAATATGACCAAGTGTCTTATTTCAAAATCAGATAATATTGTATTTTCATTTAATCATGAGTGCAGTGAACAAAGTATTTAACGAATGGAGCTTAAGAATTGACTCTCAAGAGATGAATGATTAATCATTGACAAATTGATAGATAATATATTGTCGTTCCTCGCTAGTATTTTTAAAAGCCAGTTCATGCAATAAAGCATCACTTTTTACACTTGTACCTTAAATAACTATTATGATCTAAAAACAGATCTTGAGAGAGTATGATAAAAAAGTGCTATATGAAAGTAATTATTAAATTTACAGCATTTTTTAATTTGAAATGTTTTTTTGCATCGAACCAGTTGAATAATAACTTTTCTGATTTTCTTACCTATTATTCATAATTTTTAATTAATTAATATAACTGTAGAATTACTTACGTTAAAGCTTTTGAAACAACGATAATCTCACAGTCATTCCTCTCAGGCTTGTCAATAATAGGCGGATGATACGAGGGATTATAAGCGGGCATCGGTTCGAAATACGGAGGAGGCATGTCCTCGCGATACTCGTCTCTAAAATCACGTTTCTGTGGTAGCCTCGGCTTATTCATCCTCTTCATACGTTTTTCAGGCGGGCCGTCATCCGGCTTCCTCATCGGACTATCATTGTCTCTCTGCTGAGGCTGATTGTTGAGCGGCGGGAGGTTTTGTGGAGGTTGCTGAATATTAGGGCCGGGTGTGGGTCCTGGAGGAGGCCTCTGTAAAGGCTCGTTTTGCTGTTTGTTGATGTCCTCCTTCATCAGCGGTGGTGGGTTGTTGTTGTTAACAGGGGTATTTTTCGGGGGGAACTTCTGCTGCGGCTGCTGTTGTTGTTGCTGCTGCTGCTGCTGTTGCTGATTATTGTTGTACAAGTTGTGTTTCGCCTTAGCGTTATCAATCGCCTGTTTCACGTTAATCTTTCTACCGTGGAACATGGTGCCGTGTTCGTTGGCGATCGCCGCCTGGGCCTGCTCGTCAGTTTCGAACTGTATGAAGCCGAAGCCCCGCTGAAGCACCAGGCCCAGGATTTTGCCATGGTTGATGAACTTCTCTTCGAGACTGTCCGGTACGACGGTCTCTGCTAGATTACCTACGTATATCCTAGACGAGGCCGTCCGCGGGTTTTTCATAAAAGGTTTATCGGTCCGGTACATTTTTAATCTTGCGTTCACAACAATATAAACATTACACCATCTTGTTTCCAAACAATTGGTTTCAATTATATGTGTATTTTCTAGGCGATTATAAACACCGGTATATCGAAAAGTGTTGCCAACTGTATAATATTATCCATAATAGTATGTATTTTTGAATAATCATAATGATTTATAATTAGGTTAAAATAAAATATCAATTACTAATAAAACAATGGCATTTTATTTAATAACATCTACTACAAATAACTATAATATATCACATTGAGTAATAGGGAATAAATCACATCTATAAAGCATAGGTTGATGTAAAACAGTCTTCTTGTATTGGCGGAAATTCCATCAGCACCATCGAAATTGCACCTCCCGTGTATATACTATTTATTATACAATGACCTCCTTAATAAAAATTAAAGACGAAATTTTATTCTACGACCGTGTATACGTCTCAGAAAAAAAACATTGGCGGCGCGGATTGGACGACCAACGAACCATTCAACACTTATTATAATTAAATTCGAATATCACTAATCAGACTTTCAAGTATTTTCGTGTATGAGCCTAATAAAGTAAGCCAAAATACAGTGGATGCGGTTCACATTAATTAATTTAAATGTTTAGTGTTTATGTTGGTATTAACGATCATTAATGACAGCTCAAGATTTACGGTTATGAAAAATAATTCGTGTTTACGCCAGGCGTAATAAATTTATAATAAAAATCGAAGAATTTTGGCGATGGAAACCAGGTAAGAAATTTTTTAGTTAGGTTTTTCATTAATCGAGTTACGTGACGATAATAACTTGATTAAAACACTTACTTCATTATTTTGTTTGCAACCAGATATACATTTTGGACACATGCTATAAAACCATTGAAAATAGTAACTTTGTGTCCGAAATATACAGGTTTCTAAGTGTTTTGTTCAAGTTAAGTTCTTTGATTTTATTGTTGTAAATTAAGGTTTTTAATAATTTAAATTTTAATTCTTTTAGATTTACAATTGATTGATCAACAATCTTATATTGTAATTGAAATTATTAAAAACCCTTCTTTACAACAATAAAATCAAGCGTTATAATCTTTCACACACCTAAAAAATTTCGTAGTTTCCATTCTTACCGTTTATGAAATTACTTTTAGATAATGATTACAGATGGCGTAATAAGTGGTTTAGTTTACGCCTGGCGTTGTTAATCAATCGGATTGGTCGAACCGCTTCCACTGTAAACATGGCTTTTCAGTTTGACGACGGTTCCAGTTCTTTCGGCTTCGTGGGCGCCAGGAGCATACTCCTCGGGGTGAACGTGTCGCAGGTCAGGTTCTCCTTTTTGTGCACCCTTCTCACGTGCGACCGCAGGTTGTCCCGGCGCGCGGATCGATAGGTGCAGAACGGACACAGGTGCGGTTTTTCTCCGGTGTGCATCCGTCTGTGTTGTATCAACTGTAAAACGAAAATTACATAAGTTTAATTATGATTATAAATATTATAAGAGAAAAATATACATATTGAGGAATTGGAGAAAGAAAGAAAGGGAAAAATCTTGAGAAATCTTGAGAGAGATCAAGATAAATAGGTATTGATATAGACATAAATATAGAGAGAGATTTGTAGAGATCTAGAGAGAAATAAATCGATAGATAGGGAAAATAACCAATATGAGAGATTTTAGAGAAGAAATATCCATTCACACATATTGAGAGAAAGAGGAAGAAGGTAAATCAGAAAGCGGAAAAGAAATATACATAGAAATTGAGAAGAGGAAGAAATAAATAAAAATAATTAGTAGACATAGAGATTTGAGATAAATTGAAAGAATTATAGATAGAAAAAATGTAAATATTAAAGAGATAAGATCTAACGAACAGGAGAACGATATCCGAATAAGATTTAGAATGAAAAACAGTTCTAAATGAAGAACTCTAAAGAAAGATATCCATAGATAGAAAGATTAAAAGACCATAAATTTATTAAAGAGAGATAACGAGAGATCTAGAGAAGGATTTTTATGTTAGAATGAAAGTCACAGAGAAAGAGATTTAAAGGAAGAATGAAATGTGGATTAAGAAAGATCTAAAGTTAGAGAACAACATAAAGAGGTCTATATTGGAGAGATCTAGATTTAGATCCAAGGAAGATCTAAGATTCATTTAAGAGAGGCAACCTAGATGAAGAGAAAAATGCTAAAAAGTAGAGAAATAGAAATTTACAAAGCGGAGGAAATAATTATAAATCGTTAGTAACAAAATTCAATAAAGATGGAAGAGTTAGAGAAAGAATTTCTTTGAGAGACAAATCCAAAGAGAGAAAGGAATCTATAAACATATATAGGTAGATAGGTAAGAAGAGAAATATATATTCATTTATTCAAAGAATTTAGAAGACAAGAAAGAAATAGAAGGAAAAAATGTAAAAAGAATAATTTCTACTACTCTCTAAAAAATATGGAGATCTAATGAGAAATCTTAAAAGAGAAACATCTGAGAGATTCAGAGAGAGAGATCTCAAGCAAGAGGGAAAAATTAAAAAGAGTCTTTGAGAAAATCTAGAATTACAAAGAGAATTTAAGAAAGAAATTTTCAAATATTTAGTGAGAGAGAGATTACAAATACAAAAGAGATTTAAAGGGATCGTTTTAAAATTAATTTAGACAGATTTAAAGAGATATTTTGAGAAAAAAATCCACAGTAAGAGAAATCTAGAGAAGATAATAAAATATACAGAGAGATTAAAAGAAAACGTGTTTTTAATTAAATTTAGAGAGATTTCGAGTAAGATCTTAGAAGAGAGAGATAGAGATAGAGAGAGAAATATCTAAAGCAAGAAATTAAAAAAATATATTTAGAGAGAAAGTTTAAAGGATCTTTAAAAGGATATGTAGTTAATTTAAAGAAAAGAAAATATTTTGAGAGGGTATTAGAGGGAGAAAAGAGTTCAAAAGAGATATAAAGATAGAGAGAGAGAGAGAGAACAAGTTCAAGCGATATATGAAGAAAGAGAGAGGGAGAAAGAAATATCAAGACGGATATAAAGAGAGAGAGAGAGATAGAGTGGGAGTAAAGTTCAAGAGAGATATAAAAGAGATATAAAGAGAAAAAGAAATGAGTTTAAGATAGATATAAAGAGAGAAGAAAGAGAAAGAGAGAAAAGAGTTCAAGAGAAATATGAAGAGAGAAAAAGTTCAAGAGAGATATAAAAGGAGAGAGAAAAGAGTTCAAAAGTGATATAAAGAGAGAGAGAAGGAGAGAGACAAGTTCAAGAGAGATATAAAGAGAAAGAGAAAATAATTCAAGAGAGGTATAAAGAGAGAAGAGACAGAGAAAATAGAGCTCAAGAGAAATATAAAGAGATAAGAGGAAGAGAGAGAGTAAAGAGTTCAAGAAAGATATAAAGAGAGGGAGAGAGAGAAAAAGTTCAAGAGAGATATGAAGAGAGAGAGAGGTAGAGCAAAGAGTTTAAGAGAGATGTAAACAGAGGGAGAGAGAGACAGAGAGATAAATTAAAGAGAGGTTTTATTTGCTTCAGACAAATCTAAAGTGGAATCTGGAATAAAAGAGAGAACTAGAATATAATCTCTAGAGAGAGAGAGAAAGAGGGAGAGAGAGGGAGAGAGAGAGAGATGAAAAAGGGAGATTAAAAAAGAAGAGAAATTTAAAAAAAATATTTTTGATTTAGTGTGAGATCTAGAAAAACAGAAAAATATAAAATAAAGAGTGATTTAGAGGTGAAAGTAGACAAATCTACAGGGACAGCTAGAAAAATTAAATTTAGAAATTGAGAGACACAGAATAAAAATAAAGAAGCCTTTTAAATGAAACTTGTTTTTAGAGAGATTTAGAGTTTCGATATCTAAAAATAGTGCAAGTTAAAAAAGATAAATGTGAAGAGATATAGAGGAAAATGAGTAAAGGGTGATTTAGAGGGAAAAGGATTTTTAAAATTAATTTCAGATAATTTAAATAGAGAAATAGAGAGAGAATTGGAAAAAAATGAAAGAGGGATTAAAGGTGAAGTGAAAGATTTATAGATATTTAAAATATAAATTTATTAGTTTATTTCGGACCGATCTAGATTGAGATTTAGAAAAAGTGAGAAAGAGAAAAAGAGAGAGGGATAGAAAAATCTAAAGAGGTAGAGAAATTGACAGAGCGAGAGAGTGAATAAAAGATAGAGATTTAGAGGAAAGAGGAACTTTTATTTATTTTAGACATATTTAGAGAGATTTAGGATGAGAAAGAGAGAGCGAGATCTGGAATGAGAGAGAATAAAATAAAAATTAAATTTAGAGGAAAATAGAAATTGAAAGAGAAGAAGTTTTGTATATTTATTTTAGATAGATTTAGAGTAAGATATAGAAGGATAGAGAGGGAAATCTTTTAAGGATTTAAAGGGTAAAGCAAATTTGTATTTATTTCAGACATATTTATAGTGGGAGAGAGAGAGATTTAAATTGAGAAACAATTATAAAAAATTAAAATCTAGAATAGTAAAATTAGAGCGATAAAATACAACATAAACAGAAATTTAGAGTTAAAAGGAATGTTTTGTTTATATTCAGACGTTTTAACGGTAGAAAGCTAGAGAGAGAAATGCTAAAAAAGTATTTAGAGGAGGGAAGATTTTTTATTTAATTTAGGCTGACCTAGAAAGTAAATTTAGAGATTTTGAGTTCAAAAGAAATATCTTTTTAAGGGGTTGATTTGGAGAACGAGATTTTAAGAGGTCAAAATTGAGATAACGATAAAAAGATCTAAAGAGAAATTTTAGAGAGATTTACAGAAATGGAAACAATTAAAAAGAGTCCGTAAAAAAAGATCTATGGTTAGAAATAGAATTTGAAATAGAAATCTCGAGAAAGATATTTAGTTAGAGAGAGAAAAAGAGACAAAGAGAAAAAAGTTTAAGAGAGTGTTAGAGGAAATTAAAAAAATATATTTTAGACATATCTAGAAAAAGAGAGAGTTAGAAAAGAAATCCAGAGAAAGAGAATAAAATATAAAGAGAGATTTGTGGGAAACATATTTTTAAATGTATCTTAAAGAAATTTAGAGTACACATCTATAGAAAGGAAGAGAGAGAGAGAAGATATTTAGAGGAAAATGCATCTTTTAAAATTTACTTACTAGACAAATCTAGAGAGAGGGAGTGATCTAGAAAAATGAGAAATGGAGAGACAGAGAAATCCAGGGAGATTATAAAAGCAAGAAACACAGATCAAAAAAAGTTTAAAAAAAGTAGGAAACTTTTATTTATTTCAGGCAGATCTAGAAATGAAATATTGAGAATTTGAGTTAAAAAGAGATTATTTTTAAGAGGATCGACTGACAAATGAGATTTAAGATTTTTAGAGAGAAAAACATCGACAGAGAGATCTTAAACGTTCTTAATTACATTTAACGTTTCAATTGTTTCTTGTTTAAAAAAAAAATCTGTATTTTTAAGAAATTTATCAATTATTTTTTTATTCAATTTGATAAAACTTTTAAATTAATTATATATATATATATATATATATACTTTTATATAATTTAATTAATTATAGAAATAATTAAAAGGAGTATATAAAAATAATAAAAATTAGACTTACAGAGAGAATTTAAGCTAAAAATCTAAAGGAAGATATTAAGAAATATATATATATAGAGAGAGAGAGTAAACGTTTGAAAAGAGATTTAGAGGAAATTAAAAAAAATATTTTAGAGAGATCTAAAAAAGAGAAATAGATTAAAATATACAGAGGGATTTAGATGGAAAATTCTTTTTAAATCTAGACAGAATTAGAGTAGGATGCAAAGAGAGGGAGAAAGCTAGAAAAAAGAAATCTATTCTCGAATGAATTTATTAGAGAGAGGGAATAGAGATGAAGAAACAATGTTTTAAAAAGTTATTGTAGAGAAAGCTAGAGTAAAATCTAGAAAGAATAAAAGTTCAAGAAAATTTTAGAGGATATTTTAAAATATGTATTCATAAAAAGAATAAAATATACTGAGATATAACTAGGAAAAAAGAGAGAGAGAGAAAGAGAGAGATTAAAAAAAGAGAGATAGATTAAAAATAGAAATCTAGGAAGAAAATAAGAGTGGGAAACAGATACAAGGTGAAAATGTGAAATAGAGT
The DNA here is from genome assembly GCA_963969525.1 of Ontholestes murinus. Taxonomy (NCBI): domain Eukaryota; kingdom Metazoa; phylum Arthropoda; class Insecta; order Coleoptera; family Staphylinidae; genus Ontholestes; species Ontholestes murinus. Next base: position 76,784,151 of record OZ018391.1, read on the forward strand.
AGGAAATTTTTATGTATTTTAGAGAGATCCAGAGAAATAGATCTATAAAAGAGTACTTCAAAGAGAGGAATGTAAAGAGAATAAAATGTAAAAGGAAAAATATTTGGAAATTTATTTTAGATAGATTTAGAGTAGATAGATCTAAAGAGAGAGAGAGAGAGAGAGAGAGAGTTGTCCTGACCAGCTATCCCTGCCAACTGTCGCTCGCTGTTGCGCACTTTTGCTCTTCCTTGTTCACTTTTGATTATTTACAGTTGATAATATGAGAAGAGAAGGAGAGAGAAGAAGCCATAAAAAAAGATAAATCAATTGTTAATGTTATCTCTCACTGCCAACTACCACTGTCAATTCTTATTGTCAACTGTCACTTTTAACTATCCCTCTTAACTATCATTGTCAACTGTCTATATTAGCAGACATTATCAACTGTCAACTATCAATATTAAATGTCTATATTAACTATCATTGTCAACTGCCACTGTCAACTATCACCAATTAACTTTGTAAGCGTCTATCAATCAACTGTCACTGACAGCTATTACTGTCAAGTTTCAATTGTCATTGTTACTGTCAATTGTCAACAGTCATTTTCTATTATTATAATATATTTTTACTATCAACGGTTACTGTCTATTATAAGACAACTGTTCTTACTGCTAGCTGTTCCAGTCCATTATCAACTGTCAATGTTTACTGTCAGTTATTTACCAACTGTCAACTTTGCTGTTGACAGTCAATTATAAGTATAAATATTTTTTTTACTTGGTGTGTTAACTAAAATTATCAACTCACAACTGTCACTGTTAATTGTTACCGTCAAATGATAATCTCATTTATACTAGTCAACTATTTTCTGTACTTATCAACTGCCATTTGCCAATTGTTATCTTAACTGTCAATTTGTATTTGTGATTGTCAACCATGAATTGCAAACGGTAACTGTGAATTCTCAACTGTTAGTGTCAATTGTCAGGTATACATGTCAACTGTCAATTGTTCATTGTGCTTATCAATTTATAATTCTTTACTGTGCTAGTCAAATATCAAGTGTCAACCCTAACTGTCATCTCTGAACTACAAACTGTCACTCTTTCATTATTATTATTATGTATTTATACTGATATTTATTGTCTGTTATAATATGCAGCTGTCAACTGTCTATTGTTATTACAGACTGTGATAAGAATCTGAAGGTAAAAATTTGAGATTATTTATCAAAGAGAGAGCAGAATCTCTCCCTTGTTTTTTTGCTCTCTTTTGCTCTCTTCTATTCTCTTACTCTTGCTCACATTCGCCCTATCTTATCTCATTTGCTCTCTCTTGCTATCCTTCGCACTAGAATGTTCTCCCTTGCTCTCTTTTGCTCTGTGTTACGCACGTTCGCTTTCCCTTGCTCTCTTTTCCTCTCTCTTGCTATAATTCGCTTTCTCTCGTAATCCTTTGTTCTCCCTTACTCTCCTAAGTTCTCCCTTGCCCACTTTCGCTCTCCTTTACTCTCTTTTCTCATTCTTTGCTCTTCCATGACTTCTTAAAGACAATATAGCCAACTATAATTAGTATTATAGTAATTGGGCTAGAAATTTATAAAATACAGAAAACTGGTGATAAATGATAGTTCTCTCTTGTTTGATTTCGCTCTCCCTTACTCTACCTTGCCTTTATTCGCTCCCTCTTGATTACTATCGTTCTCCCTTGCTCAGTTTCATTCTCTCTTGCTCTCTTTTTGCTTGCCCTTCCTCTCATTCATTCTTTCTTCCTCTTTTTTGCTTTCTCTTGCTCTCTTTCGCTCGCTGTTGCTCACTTCTGCTCTCCCTTGTTCACTTTTGATTATTTACAGTTAATAATATGAGGAGAGAAGGAGAGAGAGAGAGAGATAGAAAGCAATAAAAAAGATAAACCTATTATCTCTTCAGATTACAGATAAAAAGAGATTTAGAGGTAATAGAAATTAAAAAAATATATTTTAGGCTGAAGTTCTTGAAGAAAGAGAGGGCGTAAAAAGAGATAAAAGAGATATCTATGGAGACACAGATTAAGAAATGAAATTTAGAGGATTTGATTTAAAAAGTGTTTTTTTTTTAACTGGAGATTTTTGAGATAAAGATTGAAAGATCTAAAGAGAATATATAGATACAAATAATTAAATAAAATCCGCGAGAAAAATAAGGACTAGAGTTTGAGATAGAAACATGGAGAAAAATACTTATAAAGGAAGAATAAAAGTTCAAGAGAGATTTAAAGAGAGTTTTTAAAATTATTTTAGGCAGATTTAGAGAAGAGTGAGAGCTAGAAAAAAAAATCTGTCTAGAGAAAGAGAATAGGATATACAGAGGGAAAAGATTTTTAATTTTATTTTAGACTTCATCTCTATGACTCTCTAAAAAGAGAGATAGAGAGTTAGAGAGAAAGTTAGAAAATAAAATTCTCTCTCTAGGGAGAATAAATCTCTTCTAACCTCTTTTTATCGCTTTTATAATTTCCTTAAATTTCTCTTTTTGCTGGTTCCCGTTCTCTCTCTCTCTCTCTCTTTTCTAGATCTCTTCTAGTATGTATCTATTATCATATTATATCATATCATGTAAATTAAAAAATCATTTTCTCTATCTATAAAAGAGAGAGATAGAGATCCAGAAAAAGAGAAATAGAGATAAGAAGAGATATATTTTAAGGGAATAAATTGAGATTTTAAAAGATATAGATAGAAAGATCTAAAAAAGAGTCAAGAGAAATAGGAATGAATAGAGTTTAAAAGAAGAAAGACATTTTTGTTCTAGAAAATAACTTGACTGGATTTGAGTTAAAAAGAAACGTATTTTAGGAGGAAGACAGAGCTAGAGATCTAAAAAGAATATCTGAAAGAGAGATCTACAGAGAGTGGTAGAGAAGGCATATTAAATAATTTAAATAATTCCTGAAAAATTAAAATTAGAGAACTAAAGTTACAGAAGGATATTTTGGTAGATATCTGGAGAAAGATAGAGGGAAAGAGAATAAAAGTTCAAGAGAGGTTTAGAGATTTTTTATAAATAAGTTTAATTTAGAGGAAGAGAATTATATATTCAGAGAAATTTGGTAGAAAAATATGTTTCAATTTAGATACATTTAGAGTACGACTTAATTCTCTTTAGGCTTTCTTTCACAGTGAACACAACACGTGAAGTATGAAAAATGAGATCCCTCAAGATCTCATTTTATTTAGAGAGATATTTAAAGAAGAAACAAGAAGAAACAAATTAATATAAACATCTACAGAGAAATATATTGAGACAGTGAACGAAAACTAGAGAAAAATGTTAAGTTAGGAACAAGATGATATACACAAATACAAAGAGATAGATATTTAAAGACAAATGAAGATAGGACTATATAAAATTATTTAAAAAATTCTAAAGAAAAAGAAAGAGGGGAATATAAAGATTCAAGTATTTAATTGAATTATTAGTAAATTTAATCATTGAATTATGAATTATTCTTTTAATTTAAACTAAACAATGTATGTGTTTTTGATTAAAATTTTTTAAGCATAAAATTATCTTTGTTTGGTGTGGATTGATGGGACGTGTTTATTAATTCCGTATGGTAATTTTGCGTATAATGAAGAGCACCTCAACGTGCCTACCTTTTTTAATTGTAACGTTCTGAATTTGCATAGGTCGCAGCAGAAGTATTTGTCGTCCTTGTGCTTCTTCATGTGGACGAGTATCGATTGCTCGCCGTCCCTGTCCTTACCGCAGATGGGACAGGAAAGCCTGGGCTCGGCGGCAGTGCCGGCCTCCTTGTCCTGGGTCTCGCAGCCGCGCAAATGCCTCAAGAAAGCCTTCTCCGTGGTGCACGTGTACGGGCACATGCTGCACTTGTATTCCTCCCTTGAATACCTAACGAAATAAACAGTGTCATATTAAGGTTAAAAATTCGGGATCGTTTTCACCTGATCCTCTGCACCCTCCGGCGGCGCTTCTTGGCCGCCTCCTGATCGTCATCGCCTGCGTTATCGGCGGACTCGTACCCGGCCTCCTCCTCCTCCTCGTGCGAATCATTGGACGCGTCATCGTCTAATTGTATCTCATTATTATTCTGATTGCCCTCGTCGGACTCCTCGACCGACGAAGACGAGCTGGCCTCGTTTGCATATGCAAATACTTGGACGCCTTGCATAAAATAGGTTGTCGGCATGGAGCACACGGACGTGCCGCAGCTGGCCAGCAGGTTGCCCCAGATTTTCGCGAAGTCCATCTGCAAACCGCACGCATTTACGCACCGGAAATTCGATAATGATCCATTAATCAATCCACTCACCCCTGCCGCCGCCGTCGCACACTCCCTTCGCCGAGCAGCTTACCGCCTCATTTTACCTTTCCTTGTTTTCTTGTAAACAGACCGTCCGGACATTATCGGAAAAGTACTGTTTACAAGTCTAAAATTATATGTGTGTATATATATATATAGTGCAGTCGGGTGCGCTCTTTTTTATTTTATTCCCGACAGGATTTTTCCACCGTGTGAAGCTGATTTCGTCCCGTGAATTACGCCTCCTCCACGGGGATGACATTTGGTGGATGCGCCGGGCAATGCAGGAATAATTAACACCACGAAGAATTCACGTTGATTAATGCGTGGAATATTATTTGTAAATATTAATTTTGTAAATTTATTGATAATTCTTTACAATTTACTTTAGTTTTTGAAAATTCAACAATTTTTCCTCGAGTTATAACGTTTTGAAAATTCTTATAATTAATTTGTTAACTAATCAAGAAATAAACAGTTGAAATCAATAGTTAACGCAAAAATAAAATTCTGCAATGGTTCAATTAGATTAACAAAAGATAACTCATTAGAACTTACTTTAGTTTTTTAAAATTCACCAATTTTTACTCGAGTTATAACGTTTTGAAAATTCTTAAGTTTAATTTGTTGACAAAACAATAAATAAACAATTGAAATCAATAGTTAACGCAAAGATAAAATTCTACAATGATTGAAAATTAGATTAACAAAAGGTAATCCATTAGAATTTACTTTAGTTTTTGAAAATTCACCAATTTTTACTCGACTTATAACGTTTTGAAAATTCTTATATTTAATGTGTAACTAATCAAGAAATAAACAGTTGAAATCAATAGTTAACGCAAAGATAAAATTCTGCAACGGTTGGATTAGATTAACAAAAGATAACTCATTAGAATTTACTTTAGTTTTTGAAAATTCACCAATTTTTACTCGAGTTATAACGTTTTGAAAATTCTTATATTTAATTTGTTAACTAATCAAGAAATAAACAGCTGAAATCAATAGTTAACGCAAAGATAAAATTCTTCAACGGTTGAATTAGATTAAAAAAAGATAACTCATTAGAATTTACTTTAGTTTTTGAAAATTCACCAATTTTTACTCGAGTTATAACGTTTTGAAAATTCTAATATTTAATTTGTTAACAAATCAACAAATAAACAGTTGAAATCAATAGTTAACGCAAAGATAAAATTCTGCAACGATTGGATTAGATTAACAAAAGATAGCTCATTAGAATTTACTTTAGTTTTTAAAAATTCACCAATTTTTACTCGAGTTATAACGTTTTGAAAATTCTTATATTTAATATGTTAACTAATCAAGAAATAAACAGTTGAAATCAATAGTTACCGCAAAAATAAAATTCCGCAGCGGTTGGATTAGATTAACAAAAGATAATCCATTAAAATTTACTTTAGTTTTTGAAAATTCACCAATTTTTACTCGAGTTGTAACGTTTTGAAAATTCTTATGTGTAATTTGTTGACAAATCAATAAATAAACAGTTGAAATCAATAGTTAACGCAAAGATAAAATTCTGCAACAATTACATTAGATTAATAAAAGATAATTCATTAGAATTTACTTTAGTTTTTGAAAATTCACCAATTTTTACTCGACTTAAAACGTTTTGAAAATTCTTATATATAATTTGTTAACTAATCAACAAATAAACAGTTGAAATCAATAGTTAACGCAAAGATAAAATTCTGCAACGGTTGGATTAGATTAACAAAAGATAATTCATTAGAATTTACTTTAGTTTTTGAAAATTCACCAATTTTTACTCGAGTTATAACGTTTTGAAAATTCTTATATTTAATGTGTTAACTAATCAAGAAATAAACAGTTGAAATCAATAGTTAACGCAAAGATAAAATTCTGCAACGGTTGGATTAGATTAACAAAAGATAATTCATTAGAATTTACTTTAGTTTTTGAAAATTCACCAATTTTTGCCTTAGTTGTAAACTTTTGAAAATTATTATGCTTAGTAAGGAAGTTTGTGTTTCCGTTACTTTCTAAACAAACCCTGTATTGTATTTTTCCTTTTATAATTAAACCTTGTATAGTAAAAACAATAAAATTTCAAGCTGTAAAAGAAATAAGTAATAATATTACGCACAAATCTACATATAAATTGCAAACTTGTAATCTTTTTATTAAATTGTTAATGTATATGTATAATTTTTATTACAAGTTATGAGTAATTTGATACATTAAAATATATAATAATATAAACATGGAACGTAAACACGTACAGAATGACAGGTTTTGGTGGTGTCGTTGGTGGCGGAGGAGTGGGGGAGGGGATTGAGGAGGAAAACAATGGGGACGTAAGTAAAAAGAGATGAGAGAATCCACGATGTAGAAACGTAACAATTACATAGTAACAATGCTATATATATATATAATATTTATATATATAATATTTATATTTCGTGTGTGTTGTATTGATATACAATGTGGTGGCAAAAATATTCGAAATGACCGCTGTGTCTCGATTACCCTACAAATAATTTTGAATCCGAAGCAGGCTGAGTATTATATTTTGTCTCATGTATTTTTTTAATTTTTTTTGGAAATGTAACGAGGATATATTTGTTTTTATATATACAATATTTTTGTTGTTTAACTTAACAAAAAAATGGGTTTGAAGATGGTACAGTTCAGGCCTGTTTTTCCCGATTTTTTTTTTAAAGTTACTAATGTTATCATGCACTTTTTTTTCCTCAATTAAATTTGTTATTATTCGGGGAGGCGCGAAAGGCTGGGATTTCGGTATTTCAACACTACTTCATAACGTCTCTAGCACTACGTGAATGGACTACAGTAGTTGCTTAATTAATTTAATTGGGTTTATTCTTTTTCTTTGGTTTTTTTTTTTGATTGGTGATTACACTCGATGGGCATGATTTATTTACACGTAAAAAAATGCATTTACAATATAGGCACGCAATTTATTCATTCATGTTTTTTGTTTGTTTGTTTTGAAATGGTTGAATCAATTTGATTGATTGATTGATTGAATCCGTTTTTTTCTTCATGTCTGTGTGGATGTCTCGACTATACGTACTTTGTAAATTGAGATGAGTGTTAGAGATCGATATGAAGTGTGTGATTTTTTTTTTAGAATGGTGTGTAATGGTTGATCCTATATTAAATTTATTTAAAAAAAACGAACGAATTAATTAAAGCTATTACATCACGTAGATGAGCTGTTATAATTTTGAGTGTTGTAATAGCTTTATATATATATATATATAATTTCAGATTAAAGATTAGTGTTCGTTGTTGAATGGTCATTAGAAGAAGGTTATGATTTTTAAGGATCAACCATTGTGTGTGTTTTTTGTGTTAAGTGTTAGTGTGTGTGTATGTGTTTATGTAATGCGGGTAGATTTATAATAATAAATTTATTTGTTTTGTCGTCGATTAAAGAGTTAATAGTTAGATTGATTACTAATGCGCTTGAAAGACGCCGTATTCAAATTTGAGCTATATTAATATCACCTTACAATATCCTTTAGGTATGGCAGAAGTCTGAAGAAAAGGCGTCCAAAAATATGAAAGATTCGATACAGTAGCCGTAATCTTAGAATAATAAAACAGGTAATTAACGTTATTTAAAAACAAATGTTTCTGCTTGAATTTCGCGCCACATCTTAATACTGGCCATTGGGCTCTCCCCCTCATTGCAACGTCGTTATTATTATTATTATTATTATTAGTATAATTATTATTATTATTATTAATATTATCCTTATTATAATTATTATTATTATTATTATTTATGATGTGGATGAGAATTGCGGTATATCTACGAAATGTCCAAAGTGTCTCGAGGAAGTGTGGGTTCCCGAAGAACATGAATACGAAAACGAAGGCAAGAAGCAAGAAGCGCACCGCTCGCGCCACCGTGAGCCGTCCATCCTCATGGGTCGGTCCCCATATATAAAAACGTGCGTTAGATATATCAGACGTCGGCGGCCATGAGGACGAGGCCCTGGATCAGTCCATCTCGTGGTTGTCCAGGAAGTGGGAGCGCACCTCGAGGTGGGCGGCCAGGTCGAGCACCAGGTGCTGGAGGGACGGGTGCTCCAATAGGTCCGCCTCTGGCAGGGGCGGCTGGCAGCGGGGACGGTACTGGCGGCCCTTGAAGCCGCGGTGCAGGTGCAACACCACATCACAGAACACGTAGCGGAGGAGCAACAGGCGCAGGAAGTCGTCGCCGAAGAACTGAAGGTACGATGGCTCTGATACATTAAATAAAAAATTTAAACAATTACAGATTTTTAATAATTGAGAAAATCTAATGTTCGCAAATTTGTAATTTGTAAATGAATACTGAATTTATTGGAGATTTCCATAAGAAATGAAATTCTATTTATATAATTGGAGAAATTTACTTGCATTATATAGTAATAATCAGCTTGTAATCAAATTAATATCCAGCAAAACACGTGCATATGATGTATAGGTTGGAGGGTGGGATAGAGGCCACCCACCCACCCTACATATACATTGATACATTCATTACTGTAACTGTTTTAGTTTCCTGAAATAAAACCAAAAATTTTGTGGATGTTGTTAATGATTTTATAAGTACTTTTGTAGCTTAAGTTTAATTGTATATGTAGGGTGGGTGGGTGGCCACTATCCTGCCCTCCAATTTTAATTTCTAGACGAAGATTTTCTTATAAATAATACCAAAAAAGAGAAACATTTATTTGTTAAATCTTGTATAAATCTGTTTGTAATGATGTTGACAATCAGCAAAACACTCGTTTATGATTTAAAGATTGGAGGGTAGGATAGTGGCCACCCACCCACCCTACATATATATTGACACTTTCATCACTACAACTGTTTTAGTTTCCTGAAATAAAAACAGAAATTGTGTGGATGTTGTTAATGATTTTATAAGTAGCATTGTAGTTTAAGTTTCTTTATATATGTAGGGTGGGTGGGTGGCCACTATCCTACCCTCCAGTTTTAATTTATAGGTGTAGATTTTCTTATAAATAATATCAAATAAAAGGAGAAATTTATTTGTTAAATCTTGTATAAACCTGTTTATAATTAAGTTAGCAATTAGCAAAATACTAGTGTATGATGTAAAGGTTGAAGGGTGGAATAGTGGCCACCCACCCACCCTACATATATATTGACACTTTCATCACTGTAACTGTTTTTGTTTCCTGAAATAAAAACAGGAATTTTGTAGATGTTAATGTTTTTATAAGTACTATTACTGATTTTTTTAAATTAAATTTACTATTGAGTTTCATTGTATATGTAGGGTGGGTGGGTTTCCTTATATAAATACAATATTAAAACATAGAAGTTTACTTTGTAAATTTAGTTTAAATCTGCTTGTTTCCAAGTTGGTTTCCAGCTTATTATCGTTTTATGATCTATAAATTGGAAGGTGGGATAGAGGCCACCCACCCACCCCACATATATTATGGTACTTTCCCCATTGAAGCTGTTGTAGTTCCACGAAATTAAAACAGAGAATGTGTAGATGTTAATTATTTTGTAAGCAATATTGTAGTTTGTCACTCTTTGTATATGTAGGGTGGGTGGGTGGCCACTATCCCACCATCTAGTTTTAATGTCTAGACGAAGATTTTCTTATAAATAATACCAAAAAAGAGAAACATTTATTTGTTAAATCTTGTATAAATCTGTTTGTAATGATGTTGACAATCAGTAAAACACTCGTTTATGATTTAAAGATTGGAAGGTAGGATAGTGGCCACCCACCCACCCTACATATATATTGACACTTTCATCATTACAACTGTTTTAGTTTCCTAAAATAAAAACAGAAATTGTGTGGATGTTGTTAATGATTTTATAAGTACTTTTGTAGCTTAAGTTTCATTGTATATGTAGGGTGGGTGGGTGGCCACTATCCTACTCTCCAGTTTTAATTTGTAGGCGTAATTTTCTTATAAATAATACCAAAAATGGGAGAAAGTTATTTGTTAAATCTTGTATAAACCTGTTTATAATTAAGTTAGCAATTAGCAAAATACTAGTGTATGATGTAAAGGTTGAAGGGTGGGATAGTGGCCACCCACCCACCCTACATATATATGGACACTTTCATCACTGTAACTGTTTTTGTTTCCTGAAATAAAAACAGGAATTTTGTAGATGTTAATGTTTTTATAAGTACTATTACTGATTTTTTAAATTAAATTTACTATTGGGTTTCATTGTATATGTAAGGTGGGTGAGTGTCTACTATTCTATCCTTTAGTTTGATATTAAAATCGTCTGTTTAATTGTACAAAAAAATATTGAAACATTGAAGTTTACTTTGTAAGCTTAGTATAAATCAGCTTGTTTCCAAATTGGTTTTCGGCTTATAAGCCTTTTATGATTTATAAATTGGAAGGTGGGATAGAGGCCACCCACCCACCCTACATATATTATAGTACTTTCCTCATTGAAGCTGTTTTAGTTCCATGAAATTAAAACAGGGTATGTGTAGATGTTATTTATTTTATAACCACTGTTGTAGTTTGCAACTCTTTGTATATGTAGGGTGGGTGGGTGGCCACTATCCCTCTCTCTAGTTTTAAATGATAAGCGACGATTTCTTTAGAAAAAAATAACCATTAGAACAGAGAAATTCACTTTAGTCCAATATAAAACTGCTTATCAAATTGATTTTTAGCAAAATACTCGTTTATGATTTATGGATTGGAGGGTGGGATCGAGGCCACCCACCCACCCTACATATATATTGACACTTTCTTCATTGAAAGTACTTTGTAGCTTAAGTTTCATTGTATATGTAGGGTGGGTGTGTGGCCACTATCCCACCCTCCAATTTTAATTCCTAGACGAAGATTTTCTTATAAATAATACCAAAAAAGAGAAGAATTTATTTGTTAACTCTTGTATAAATCTGTTTGTAATGAAGTTGGCAATCATCAAAATGCTCGTGTATGATGTAAAGGTTGAAGGGTGTAATAGTGGCCACCCACCCACCCTACATATATATTGACACTTTCATCACTACAACTGTTTTAGTTTCCTGAAATAAAAACAGAAATTGTGTGGATGTTGTTAATGATTTTATAAGTAGCATTGTAGTTTAAGTTTCTTTATATATGTAGGGTGGGTGGGTGGCCACTATCCTACCCTCCAATTTTAATTTATAGCTGTAGATTTTCTTATAAATAGTATCAAATAAAAGGAGAAATTTATTTGTTAAATCTTGTATAAACCTGTTTATAATTAAGTTAGCAATTAGCAAAATACTAGTGTATGATGTAAAGGTTGAAGGGTGGAATAGTGGCCACCCACCCACCCTACATATATATTGACACTTTCATCACTGTAACTGTTTTAGTTTCCTGAAATAAAATCAGAAATTTTGTGGGTGTTGTTAATGATTTTATAAAAATTATTGTATTATAAGTTTCATTGTATATGTAGGGTGGGTGGTCTCTATCCTACCCTTCAGTTTTAATTTCTATGTGCAGATTTTCTAATAAATAATACCAAAAATGAGACAAAGTTATTTGTTAAATCTTTTATAAATCTGTTTATAATTAAGTTGACAATTAGCAAAATACTCGTTTATGATGTAAAGGTTGAAGGGTGGGATAGTGGCCACCCACCCAACCTACATATATATTGTCACTTTCATCACTGTAACTGATTTTGTTTCCTGGAATAAAAACAGAAATTGTGTGGATGTTGTTAATGATTTTATAAGTAATTTTGTAGCTTAAGTGTCATTGTATATGTAGGGTGGGTGGGTGGCCTCTATCCTACCCTCCAGTTTTAATTTCTAGGTTTTTCTATTTTCTTCTTATAAATAACATATCGAAAAGAAAAGTTTTTTTGCTAACTATAGCAATAATCTGATTATTATCAAGTTAGCAATTATCATAACACTCATGTATGATGTACAGGTTGGAGGGTGGGATAGTGGCCACCCTACATATATTTTAAAATTTTCATCACTGTAACTGTTTTAGTTTACTGCAATTAAAACAGAACTTATGAGGATGTTGTTAATGACTTTATAAGTACAATTGTAGCTTAAGTTCTATTGTATATGTAGGGTGGGTGGGTTGCCACTATCCTACCCTACAGTTTTAATTAATAACCGCGGATTTTCTGATAAATAATATCGAATATGAGAAAATTATTTGCTAAATTTAATATAAATCTGTTTGTAATCAAGGTGACAATCAGCCTAACACTCGTGTATGATGTTTAGGTTGGAGGGTGGGTTAGAGGCCACCCACCCACCCTACATATATATTGACACTTTCATCACTATAACTGTTTTTGTTCCCTGAAATAATACAGGAATTGTGTAGATGTTTCCTTGTATAAAAAAATATTGAAACATAGAAGTTTACTTTGTAAATTTAGTTTAAATCTGCTTGTTTCCAAATTTTTTTTCAGCTTATTAGCCTTTTATGATCTATAAATTGAAGGGTGGGATAGTGGCCATCCACCCACCCTACATATATATACATTGACACTTTCATTACTGTAACTGTTTTAGTTTCCTGAAATAAAAACAGAATTTGTGTGAATGTTGTTTATGATTTTATAAGTACTAATGTAGATAAAGTTTAATTGTATATGTAGGGTGGGTGGGTGGCCACTATCCTACCTTTCAGTTTTAATTTAAAGGCGAAGACTTTCTTATAAATAATAACAAAATAGAGAGAAATTTATTTGTTAAATCTTGTAGAAATCTGTTTATAATTTAGTTGTCAATTTGCAAAATACTTGTTTATGATGTAAAGGTTAAAGGCTAGGATAGTGGCCACCCACCCACCCTACATTTGTATTGACACTTTCACCACTCTAACTGTTCAGTTTCTTGACATAAAAACAGAAATTGTGTGGATGTTGTTAATAATTGTATAAGTACTTTTATAGCTTAAGTTTCATTGTATATGTAGGGTGGGTGGGTGGCCACTCTCCTACCCTCCAGTTTTAATTTATAGGCGAAGATCTTCTTATAACTAGTAACAAAAATGAGAGAAATTTATTTGTTAAATCTTGTATATATCTGTTCATAATGAAGTTGGAAATCATAAAAATACTGGTGTATGATCTGAAGGTTGGAGGGTGGGATAGTGGCCACCCACCCACCTTACATATATATTGACACATTCATCACTGAAACTGTATAAGTTTCCTGAAATAAAAACAGAAATTGTGTGGATGTTGTTAATGATTTTATAAGTACTATTGTAGCTTAAGTTTCGTTGTATATGCAGGGTGGGTGAGTGGCCACTATCCTACCCTCTAGTTTTAATTTATAGACGAAGATTTTCTTAATACCAAAAAAGAGAGAAATTTATTTGTTAAATCTTCTATACACCTGTTTGTATTGAAGTTGGCAATCAACAAAACAGTCGTTTATGATGTAAAGATTGGAGGGTGGGATAGTGGCCACCCACCCACCCTACATATATACTGACACATTCATCACTGTAACTGTTTTAGTTCTCTGAAATAAAAACAGAAATTATGTGGATGTTGTTAATGATTTTATAAGTACTTTTGTAGCTTATGTTTCATTGTATATGTAGGGTGGGTGGGTGGCCACTATCCCACCCTCCAATTTTAATTTCTAGACGAAGATTTTCTTATCAATAATACCAAAAAAGAGAGAAATTTATTTATTAAATATTGTATAAATCTGTTTATAATTAAGTTGGCAATCAGCAAAATACTCGTTTATGATATAAAGGTTAAAGGGTGGGATAGTGGACACCCACCCACCCTACATATATATTGACACTTTAATCACTGTAACTGTTTTTGTTTCCTGAAATAAAATCAGAAATTGTGTGGATGTTTTTAATGGTTTTATAAGTATTTTGTAGCTTAAGTTTCATTGTATATGAAGGGTGGGTGGGTGGCCACTATCCTACTCTCCAGTTTTAATTTTTAGACGAGGATATTCTTATAAATAATACCAAAATAGAGAGAAATGTCTATCTATCTGTTCATAAAGATGTTGGCAATCATCAAAATGCTCGTGTATGATCTAAAGGTTGGAAGGTGGGATAGAGGCCACCCACCCACCCTACATATATATTAGTACTTTCATCACTGTAACTGTTTTAGTTTCCTGAAATAAAATCAGAAATTGTGTGGATATTTTTAATGGTTTTATAAGTACTTTTGTAGCTTAAGTTTCATTCTATATGAAGGATGGGTGGGTGTCCACTATCCTACCCTACAGTTTAAATTTATAGACGAAGATTTTCTTTTAAATAGTACCAAACAAGAGAGAAATTATGTGTTAACTCTTGTATAAATCTGTTTGTAATGCAGTTGGCCATCATCAAAATACTCGTGTATGATCTAAAGATTGGAGGGTGGGATAGAGGCCACCCACCCATCCTACATATATATAGACACTTTTATCACTGAAACTTTTTAGTTTCTAGAAATAAAAACAGAAATCGTGTAGGTGCTGTTAATGATTTTATAAGTACTATTGTAGCTTAAGTTTCATTGTTTCATAAGGTGGGTGGGTGGCCACTATCCTACCCTCTAGTTTTAATTTATAGACGAAGATTTTCTTATAAATAATACCAACAATTAGAGAAATTAATTTGTTAAATCTTGTATAAATCTGTTTATAATTAAGTTGACAATCAGCAAAACACTCGTTTATGATGTAAAGATTGGAGGGTGGGATAGTGGCCACCCACCCACCCTACATATTTATTGACACTTTCATCACTGTAACTGTTTTAGTTTCTTTAGTTCACTATCCCACCATCTACTTTTAAATGATAAGCGACGATTTCTTTAGAAAAAAAACATTAAAAGAGAGAAATTTACTTTAGTCTAATATAAACCTGCTTGTAAACAAATTGGTTTTTAGCAAAATACTCGTTTATGATTTATGGATTGGAGGGTGGAATAGAGACAACCCACCCACCCTACATATATATGGACACTTTTATCACTGTACTAGTTTTAGTTTCTTGAAATAGAAATAAGAATTGTGTAGATGTTAATGTATTTATAATCCAATCTCTAAAATATACGCGAGGGTTTTACTGATTTAATTTCTATTAATAAGGAAACATTTTTTAGAATTTTTTTTTTCAAGTAAAAACAATTGAAAGTTTATAAATAGTCGTAAATATTTAAAGAAACAGTTAAAGATAAGTTTAAAAGTAATTAATAATATAAGAAGAAAGAATTTCCAAAGGAATTTTTTTTTATAACATATTAAAAGCTCAACATTTTTAGAATTGTTAATTATTATCATCAATTAAAATTTTACAAAAGAATTAAAAAAAACAATTGAATAGCATAGAAACAATTGAAATTTAACCAAAAACAAATCTCTACAAAAATTATTAAAACCTTTTTAAAAGTGAAAAAACAGTTGAAAATGTTCGCAGAAAACAGCAATATTTAAAGAGTAAAACTACTGCAATTAAACAAACTTAAAACTTTCTAAATAGAGCAAAACAAGAGACAAAAATAATAGTCAAAAATTTACAAAAAAAAGAAAGTAGAAGAAATCTAGAAAATTAATTTCAAATTTTCTTAAAAACATTAAAAATTAAAAAAAAAATATATTGAAAAATTGCTCAATGAAATTAAAAAAATTAAAACATTTAATAAACCAATTAATATTGAGTCTAAAACATTTAAATTATTGGTTTTTGAGTTACGTGAAGAGAAATTTCAATTAATAAAACACGTTAGAATTCACTTTCTTCACAATTTATTTTGTTTTCACTAGATGTACATTTCGAGCACTAAGTGCTCATTATCAATAGTTAATTCAATAGTTAGCTATTGATAATGAGCACTTAGTGCTCGAAATGTACATCTAGTGAATACAAAACAAATTGTGAAGAAAGTGAATTCTAACGTGTTTTATTAATTGAGTCTAAAACAATTGAAAATGATTTTAAGAAAACAATAATATATAAAATATAAAAAACCTGCATACATTTTTAATTTATGTAAAAAAAATATTTTGTATAAGAAAAATAAAACAAATTGAGTTTTCACAAGTGTGAAAAGAATTAAAAACATTTTAAAATCTATGTAAAAACAGTTTTTCCAAAGATAAATTCTTCCTTCGTGATTTCAATGGTTTCTTCAGTTATCAATGGTTTGTGCTTCGGTAACCTTAATGTGGCTGTCAGGACGTTCTTTCTTTAAAGAATCAAAGTAAAAGTTCCCAAGTCCAAAAACGTTTCAGTTCGAAGAGATAAAACTGTTTATTGGAATTATTGGAATTTCCTGAAATTTGTGGGATGAGATAAAACTATTCGAATGGTGTTTCTTCGCATTATAAAGTAGCTTACAGCCTTAAGAGGCAACTAGTAAGCTCAGAAAAAATTAAGTAGTTTCACGAATCAGATTATTATTGGTTCTTCAAATTTATATTTTATTAACAACACTTTAAAGAAGGTTCTTCTGATTTTCAAAGGTATTCTATCGCCTGATCGCTGTTAAAAGCTCAATACCCCCTAGGCGAAGGACGTTTTTTTCTTTAGGTAAATCAATTCTCAGGACATAAAGCTATCAGGTAGAATTGAACTCTTAATTGGAATAAATTCGCTAGAAAGTTTAAAAAATATCAGACTAAATATACGAAAAGAATCGGGAAATGCAAAATTATTTTATAAATCTGGAGAAATAGTAAATAGTAAAGGTAAAATGAACTTAAACGATTAAAATTTTAATAACTTGGAAGAAAATTGGAAATGATGAAAAATTATCAAATTCAGTTAATAAAATGTTAAAATCCGGTATATACAAGTTAAAATGCAAAAATTGTTTGGGAGAATATATTGGTCAATCGGGACGGAATTTTAACACAAGATTAAAAGAACACATTAGCGCATATAAAAACGGCACAAATAAATCAACATTCGCTAATCACATTAAGGAAAACGGTCACTCATTTGAAGAAAAAGCACTCGAGGTAATCCACTTTGCCGAAAAGGGACTTAAGATGGATTTACTGGAGTACATTGAGATCTTCAAGCTAAATGGTAATCCGGACATCCCCATCATTAATGACCAAACGAACCTTATTCTCCCCGCTTTTCAATGCCTTATAAATTTGGTGTCAACTGTAATTTTAAATATTAATTGTTTGATAATGACAAGCTGAAGTTGTCGAAACTATAGTAACAAGTGTTATTAAAAAGTGATAAAAACAAAGTTATTCGTTTTATTATATTTTGAACTCGTTAGAATGGTTTTTGTCCACAAATAAAAACCTTACTCTGTTTTTATACGATTACCAAAAACAATTTATATCAAAATCGAAGTGATTTTCATTGCTGTTTCAATTTTTTTCCAATATGAAAATATCAAGTTGAAAATTGTTGTCTGTATGTTATAATACAACCCTCATTATTGATTGGACATGCTCTATTAATCATAGAAGCGGCTGTGTTAATAATAACCAAAGAATTATAGGATTATAGTTTCTGTGTGCATGTGTGTGTGTGTTCTTTTTTTCGCCGTTATGATTTTCCGACGAGGTGATGATAACGCTCTAGGTGTAAAACCACTGACCCGTAAATGTTTACTTTGAGAAGGAAAAGCGGCTATGAAGTTATAAATATCTGCAGCTTTGTAAAGTAAAGTAAAGTTCATTTATTACCTCTGAATATAACATTACATTGTGGGTTCGTCAATACAACTTAAACATACAATATTACACATTAAAATTAAGAAAAATATAATACTAAACATAACGGAAATGGTACACAGTGGTATAATTAATGGATTAAAATTAAATTATTCCTTATCTAAAAATTCTGACACGGAATAAAAACATTTATCTAATAAATATAGTTTGAGTTTGTTTTTAAAGGTTTTTCTATTACGGAGATTTTTGAAACGTTCATCTATATTTATTAATTTATTGTAACATTTTATTCCAACGTACGCTGAATTTTCCTTATTTGTGGATAGTCTGGTTTTCGGTAGATCTAAGTCTCTTTTATTGCGGACATTATAATTATGAATTTCTTGTCGTGTTTTTAAGCGATGTTTTGTATCAAACGTATGCATTATGAGTTTAAAAATATAAAGGCACGGCAGAGTCAATAACTGTAACCTTTTGAAAAGAGGTTTACAATGTGCATTGAATGGTTGGTTACTCATAGCTCTAACAATTTTTGTTGTAAACTTTAAAGCAAATTAATTATCAATCAATAATGAATAGTAATAAAAAAATATTGATTTTTTTAATTAATGAAACAAAAAAAAATCTATAGAAAAAAACGTTTTCTTTTAATTTGCTTAAAATTAGAAACACAATTAAAAACTTGTCAATAAGAAAAAGTTTAAAATTTTATAAAAAAAATAGAAAAATATGTGTTTTACACTTGTTTTTTGTAGAAGTTTAGAATAGTTTTATAAAAATAATTCTTAAATATCTTAATTAATAGATTTTCAATTGTTTTTTGTTGTAAAACTCTAAAGTATTGGAAAATTTTAATTGTTTTTTTTTTTAAATTTGGAAAAACTATTTGGCATAAATTTTAAAATAATTTTTTAAACTTTTTTTACGCTTGTTTTTTTTTGTAGATGTTTAAAGAATGCATTTTTAAAATATTTAAATAGATTATCAATTGGTTCTTTTTTGTAAAATTTCAAAATTTTAGGAAACTTGTTAATTTTGAAAATTTAAAACTATGTTTCTTGAACTTACTTATTGATACAAGTTTATTAAGTGTTTTTTAAAAGTCCTTTTATTAGATTTTCGATTATTTTTTTTGTAAAATTTAAAAATTTCACAAAAAAAGAGGATTTAGAGGTTTTTTTCCTTTTTTCATCAAATTATTAAAATGTATACAATTCTTCAGTAATTTTTCTTAAATTTTTAGAATTTTTCAGTAATTTCTTTTCCAGATTGCTAATTTTTTTTTGATAATGACTTGAAAGAGTTGAAACTATAGTCAAACATAATTCATTAATGTAAAATCATTAATATACCGTGGTAAAAACATAGAAAATCGTGTTTTATTTCATCCTAAATTTAAAATTTTTCATTAAGATCTTTTATATTTTTTCATGAAAGTATTTCTTAACTTTATAAAAACGTTTATTTATCATTTTCGGCTTTTCCAAATTATGAAAATTTATACAATTCCCCAGCAATTTTCCTTAAATGTGTTATAATTTTACATATTTTCTTCTATTTTCCAAAACATGTTTAAGAATTTCTTTCTTAGTTTTCAGAAATTGCCAAAATCTATTTCTAGGAAGTATTGCATCATTATCAGCAATATCTCTCTCAAATTATAAATAAGAAATTTTATTATCCAAATTACTAACTATTTCCACTAAGTTCTCTAATATTTTTGCTGAGAATTTTTCCTGAATTTCTTTATTCCAAATTTTTATAATTATCATCTTTTGCAATTTTTTAATTTTCTTCAATTTTTAATTAGTTTTTCTTTAAAATTCCAATAAGCTCTCTTTTATTTTTAAGGAATTTTTTATAAATTTCTTTTTCAAAGTTTTAAGAATATTAATCATCAATTTTTAGAATTTGTAAAATGAAATTTCTTTACGTTCTCTTGTAGTTTTCTCAAAATGTTCTAGAAATTTAATTTTTAACTTCTCAGATTTCTAGAAAGTATCAGCATCACCCTTGAAAGAATTTTCCCATTAATTTCTCGTCTAGATTTCTCAAAATTCTTTGTATTGTATTTAATGAAAAAAAATTCCATACATTTTCAATTTGTGGAAATAAAAAAATTGACTTTTTTATAGATATAATATTTAAAAACGAGAATAATAGTAGTAGTATATCAAACCTATCCGGTAGTTTCAATGTAAGAAAAATAGTTACTGTCGAAGCTCTAAAAGTGTGGGTGGCGGGAATAATCTTTGGATCATTCGGAAGCAATCAAGTACTTGCAGTTCGTCAACTTTAGTCTCTTCGGGATCATTTAAATAAAATACATCGGTTGAGCCTTGATAAATGAAATACATAATTTTATTAATAACGCCTTGTTCACATATAGTATCACCAAGAAGTTTCCAGAAAGTTCTTTCGAAAATTTCTACAAATTTCATTAAACTTTCTCCAATTAAAAAAAGTTCTTCTAGAAAAAATGTCCAAATTTTTTTAGTAACTTATTTTCCATGTCTTAAATTTTCCAGTAATATCACTTTCCTTCTTAAAGATTTTTTAAGAATTTCTCTCCCAAATTTTCAAAAAATGATTAGCATTTTAAGTTAGAGATTTTTTCACTATTTCCAGCAATATTTCTTCCAAATGGTAAATAGCTATGTAGCAAATTTCTCTTAGATTTTTAGAGTTTTCTAATAAAAACCTTTTCATTTCTTAAAAATTATTTCTTTCTCAAAGTTTCTAAAAATTCTTTCATTTTTACAGAATATTAACAACGTTTCTTCCAAATTGTAAAATTTTAAAGTTATTCTTCTAGAATACATTAACAATTTTCTTTTAAATTAAATAAAAAGTTATTTTTCAAGAATTATTCTGAAAATTCTTGTTTTATTTGAATGGAATTTTCTGGATTGATTTTAGAATTTTCACGCCAATTATTTTTGCACAATATTTTCGGTAGATAAAAATGGACTGTTCAGTTCTTCTAACGAGTTCAAAATTAAGTCGAAACTAAGGACATAAGAAATCAATAAATTAGGATATAAACTATTCTTTAAATGTTGAAAGGATTATAGTTGATAGCCATGAAGAAGAAGTAGTAGTAGAAGAAGAAAACAAAGAATCATAAGAAAGTATTGTTATTTTTATAAATATATACTTCAATAAAGATTTTTCTTTTATTTATTAATTCATTAATGTTTAAATTACGGAGAAAACATTGAGTTTATTATAGATGATACCAAAACTCTTCACTCTTTAATAAAGAGAGTACTTGTGACCGTTATTACGTGGTAGTACATACTTATACTGAATTGAAAAATTCACTATATTTTAACTACAAATTATTTGTGGTGAATTTTTCAATTCAGTCTTTACTCTTTTTAAACTGCACTTCACTGCTGAGATCAGAAAAAAATCAAAACCGCGCAGTGAATGTTGTTTATAGTTTATTTTTTTCTTGTTGGAATGTATGTAATTTTGTAAAACTCACCAACTCTTGACCTGGTGAAAAGACGGGAGGCTTCCGTCACGAAACGATCGACGAAGCTCTGACACCTCTCCCAGTGGTGGATAGGGATGCTCGTCAGGTTACAGCAGTAGCAGAAGGCAGTTAAGGGCGAGTGCAAAAATAACGTGAACAATGAACCGTTGTGTTGTTGATCTGCAACAAAAATCACCAATATCAGTAATAATTCAAACATTTTAAGGCTTAACTTTTTGTATTACCTTTAATAATGTAAAAAAGTGTTTACAGTAAATTTTTAATTGGTGTATTTATTAAATTATTATTTTTTTACCTTGGAACGCAGGTGGTGTGTCTTGAGGCGACATGAGCGTCACCAGCGGCTGTCCAAAATATCTGGGGATGTGTTGGAACACGAAACTGTTGTCCGAGTCGACGATCACGAAGAGCGGCCTCCTCGTGAACGGGTACAGATCGCCGGGATACAGACAGTGAGCCTCCTTGGACTTCTTGTGTTCGTTATCCCTTTTGGCGCTGGTCAACACACCGCCGAGATCGTAACCCACTGAAAGATATAAAACTCATTCAATGATTTTTTTAAAGAATTAAGAATTTACTATTCATTATTATTAAAAGTTAAGATAAAATATAGAAAGAGTTTTAGGATTATAATTAAAACATTTAGACGTGTCTTACTGTCTTCAGGATGTTTCGTCGTGGAGAAACAACCGTCTGCGGACAGGTAGAGAAGCAGGGCACCGTTGGTGGGAAGTTCCTTGAAACCGCTCGCCAGAAACACCAAAACTTGACTCAACGTCGGTTTGTACAACAAATATTTATGTGGATTTTCCCGTCGCGGTCTCTCCCCATTCTCAATGTACCTAAATACAAACAGTGGATGTATAAAATTCTATTTGAACAAATTTGTAATAAAATAATAAAATCGTACCCTTTACTTCCTGGCACCCCATAAGGAGCCCTCCCCGGAGCAGGCGAGGCATCGTAAATATGATTGTAATCCTCCTGAGGCTCCCGCTCCAGGGTCTGTATCATCCTGAACATGTCCATCGTGAGCTCAGAGAACTTGACCTGTTCGGAGGCGCTGCCGACGATCAGAATCTCCTGCAGCGTGAGCGTCATGTACTGGCTCTTCTCAACGGGCGGCGTCGTCAGCGGACTCAACCTGCAACACCTGGATGAGCTCGAAAATTTAACCAAAATACATGGCGCGGCCTAAAGGCGATGTACCTGTGCGACAGAACGATCGGATTCGTGTCGGCGTGCAGCACCGACACCAGCGAATCCGCCGTGATGAACCCCTTAATCTCATCCAGTACCAAACTCCACTCGATCTGATCATCAGGCTCGTACGTACTAGTATAATCAGCGATATGTCTGTCCAATTCGATAATCAACTCCCTCACCAGCTTCATCCGTCTCAGCAGCAGACAGACCACTATAAACCTGGCGTAATAACGCAACTTCTTCACCATCAACTCTGACCTAAAACACGGCGACCGTCAGAAAAACACGGGCCCCTAACAGTTTCCCTGTATTTGAACTGAACGGTCCATTTTTATCTACCTGCTAAATTCTGTAACTCTTCCTGAAGCAGTTTTGCTGGAATTAAGTGATAAAGAACGTAACAAATATCGAGTCAAGGTCAATATCAAATATCTTCAATACTAGGTGATTTGAATATTATATATATATACAAAAAAAAAATTGAGGAGGAGCTGCTGCTCACGAGTTAAGTGCCGGATCTCAAACAAAATCTAAGACGCATGCCTTCTTAAATTTTGAATGTTTTATTTTTGGGCAATAGCTTTTGTCTTATTAATGTCGTTATTTTCTAAATTTCAAGCCTTATTGCATTAATTTTGTCCAGGATTTAGGAATACGTGAACAGATTTCAAGATTAATTAACTATCGTTTAATAACACAGATGTCGTTGGAAATCTAAAGTTATATAAAGTACTAATTGTTAAATTGACATAATTTATAATCTAAATATCTAAATTTTGCCTAGATTCAAGTTATTCAACGCCAACTTGTTATTTTGGTTTTTCGTCTCTTTCTTCAACTAAGTTCTGCTAATTATGAGATCTATAGAATTTTGTAATTTTCAATGACTTTAGGACATGTATTTTTCTAATTTATAGAATTTCTGACTTCGTTGCATTTATTTGAATTTCTAAATATTTTGCATTATCTAAGAGGTACTTTTCGTAATGTTTTATATTATTTGTCATTTTTCTTATTTTACATCATCCTTACATCTGCCATTTGCAAACTCCCATCAGCCATTTGTCAAATATTTTATCTATAATCTCTCATTTATCCACTATAATCATTTTACATCACCAGTAATATATCAACTATTATCTGTCATTTGTCAACTGCTATCTGTTATTTGCTATCGTAAGTTGTCATGTCATCTGTCAATTTGTAAACTGTCATCTGTCATTTAGCAACTGCCATCTATTATTGAAAACTGCCATCTGTCAACTTAATAATAATTTTACATTATTCATAATCTATCATCTGACAACTATTAGCAAGTTGTTATGTGTCATTTTTCAACCGTCATCTTTAGCAGTTACGAATATTACTATATAGTAATTTATTTGTCATTTATCAACTGCAACATTTATCATATGTCATTTGCAAACGGTTTTCTGTCATTTGTCCACTGCCTTCTTCCACGGTTACGACCGTTACTACATAGTAATTCATATTTAGACTTTTCTGAAAAATTCAATATGTGATATTCTTATCGGACATTTGTGTATACGGCCATCTATCAACTGTCAATTGACATCTTTTATAATTTCACATCATCTGTCATCTGTCAACTCTATCGTCTGCAAGTTATCATCTGTAATTTTTCAATTGTTATCTGTCATCTGCCATGGTAAGCTGTCATGTATCACTGTTAGTTTTACACCATCTGTCAACTATTATTTGTAAACTGTCATCTGTCATTTATCAACTGTTATCTGTCACATGTTAATTAACTTTTGGGAATTTAATCTATGTAAAAATACCAAAGTATTAATTAACAAATATGTCATCGGAAACTGCCATCTATCAACTGTTATAATTGTGTTCATGTCCACACTGATTATAAAAAATTCAATATGTGAACTTGTTATCTGTCATTTGTCAGCTACCATCTGCCATCTGTCATCGTAATCTATACAATCATTTTACATCCTGTCACAACTGTCATTTATCAACTGCTATCTGTCACATGTCATAGAAAACTGCCAACTGTTATAATTTTATATTATCTGTCATCTATCAACTGTCATTTGAAATCTGTCATTTGGCAACTGTCATATCTGAAACTGTTATTTGTCAACAACCCTCTGTCATCTGCTATCCTAAGCTGCTATCTATCCAATTATTTTATATTTTCTGAAATCTGTCAACTAAACTGTTATCTGTCATCTGTCATTTGTCAATTGTTGTCTACCAGCTGTTATCAAAAACGGTCATCTATCAACTGTCAACTGTCATCTTTTATAATTTCACACTATTTGTTATTTGAAAGTAATCATTTGTCATTTTTCAACTGTCATCTATCATCGTAAGCTGTCATGCATCATTATTATAATTTTATATTACCTGTCAAGTATCATTTGTAAATCGTCATCTGTCATTTATCAACTGTCATCTGCCATGGTTACTATATGGTTATTCATCTCTATATTGCTTCTAAAAATATCAATATGTGAAACTGTTATCTGGCATTGGTCTAATATCATCTGTCATCTGTCATTTGTCATCGTAAGCTGCAATCTATCCAATCATTTTATGTTCTTTGTAATCAGTCAACTGAATTGTTATCATTTGTCAACTGTTATCTACCAGTTGTTATCGTAACTGTTAACTGCCATAATTTATCATCATCTGTCATCTATTAATTATCATCTATAAATTGTCATCTGCCATTTGTCAAATGCCATCGGTTATCTGCCATCAAAAAAACCATCTATTAACTTACATGTACCAACTGTTATAATTTTAGATCATCTATCATCTATCAAGTGTCACGTGTCAATTGTTAATTGTCATCTGTCATAATTGTGAAAATTACTGCGTGGTAATCCATACTTACACTAAATTTAAAAAATTACAATGTGAAATTGTCATCTGTCATTTGTTAATTGCCATCTGTTATCGAAAACTGCCATCTGTCCACTGACCTATGTCATCTGTTATAATTTCACGTTATCATTTTTCTACTGTTATCTACCAGTTGTTATGATGAACGTCCATCTATCATCTATCAATTGTCATCTTTTATAATTTCACATCATCTGCCATCTATCAATTATCGCTTGCAAGTTAACATCTATTATTTTTCAACTGCCATCTGTCATCTGCCATCGTAAGCTGTCATTTTCTTTTGTTAAAATTTTACATCATCTGTTAACTATCATTTGTAAACTGTCATCTGTCATTTATTAACTACCATCTGTCATATGTCATCAAAAACTGTCATAATTTTACATTATTTGTCATCTATCAACAATTATTTGAAAACTCTCATCTGTTATTTCTCAAGTGTCATCTGCCATGGTAATTCATATTAACACTGCACCTAAAAAAACAATATGTGAAATTGTTATCTGTCATTTGTCAACTACTATCTACCATCGTAAGCTGCTATGTATCCACTAATTTTATATCCTCTAACTGATCTGTTATCTGTCATTTGTCAACTGCTATCTACCAGTTATTATAGTAAATGGCCATCTATCTACTCTCAAATGTCAGCTGTCATAAATTCACATTATCTGTTATCCATCAATTACCTTTTACATGTCATCTGCCATTTGTCATCTGACATTAAAAACTGCCATCTATTAACTGACATATACCAACTGTTATAATTTGTCTTTTCATCAGCAATAACTGCGACTGTTCGCAATTGGTACTTACACTAAATTGAAAAAATCACAATGTAAAACTATCAACTATTATCTGGTATCATTTGATATTATCTATTATGTATACATTTTAATCTGAAAACTGTCATCTGACATTTTTCAAATGCCATATGTCATTGAAAACTGCCATCTGTCAACTGTAATAATTTCACGTCATCTGACATCTGTGATTAAAAACTGCCATGAATTAACTCTTATAATTTTACACCATTTGTATTCTATCAAATAGCCATCTGTCATTTGCCACCTGTTGTCGTAAACTGCCATCTATCCATTGTTATTTGCCAACTGTTATAATTTTACATCATCTGTCAACTGTCACCTGTCACTTGCCAACTGTCATCTGCCAGCTGTTATCGTAAATGGTTATACATCAACTAGCATCTATTAACCATCTCTACAAACTGTCGTCTGACATTTGTCAATTGCCATCGGTTATCGTAATGTAACGACCATCTATCAAGTATCAACTATTATCATGGTATAATTATATATTATCTGTCATCTATAAATTATGATCTAAAAATTGTCATCTGCTATTTGTCAACTGCCATTTGTCATGAAAAACAATTATCTGTCAACTGATGTCTGTTATCTGTAATAATTACGTTATCTGACATCTATTAATTATTATCTGCAAACTGTCATCTGAAATTTGTCAACTGCTATCTGTCATTGAAAACTGCCATGAATTAACTGTTATAATTTTACATCAAAATATTATCTGCAAATAATCATCAATCATTTGTTAATTGCAATTTACCAGTTGTTATTTGTAAACTGTCATCTGCTATGATTGCTACAGTTTCTACGTGGTAATTCAAACTTACACCAGATTTCACTTTGTGAAACTATCATCTATCATTTATCAATTACCATCTGTCATCTGTCAACTGGCAACGTAAACTTTCATCTATCACTGTAATCATTTTGCATTATCTGTAATCTATCAACTGTTATCTGTCACTTGTCAACTACCATATTTTATGTGACATTGTCATCTATCAACTGCCAACTGCCATCTGTTATTATTTCACATCAGTTATCTATCAAATATCATCTTTAAACTGTTATCTGTCAATTAAAACTGCCATCTGTCATCTGTAATAATTTCACGTCATCTATCATCTGTCAATTATTATCTTCAAATTGTCATCTGACATTTGCGAACTGCCATCTGTCATCTATCATCGAAAATTGCCGTGTATCAACTAATATTCGTCAACTGTTTTAATTTTACATGACCTGTCCTCTTTCAACTATCATCGATCATTTGTCAACTGTCAGCTGTTATCTGTCATCATTTACTTGTAATAAATTTAAAAAATCACTATGTGAAACTCTCATCTGTCATTTGTCCTCGGTTATTTGTCAGCTGTTTCGTAAACAGTTATATATCGACTGGCAAACCAAATTGTTATAAATTTGCGTTATTTGTACTCTATCAACTATCATCTGCAAACGGTCATGTGTCATTTGTTAAATGCCATATGTTATCGTAAACGACATGTATCAACTATCAACTATTATTTGGTATAATTTTTATATTATCTGTCATTTATAAATTATGATCTGCTATTTGTCAACTGCATCTGTCATCGAAATCTGCCATCTGTAAACTGACATCTGTCATCTGTAATAATTCGGTCATCTATCAATTATTATCTAAAAACTGTCATCTGTCATTTGTCAACGAAAACTGCCATATATCAACTAACATCCGTCAACTGTTATGTTATATGCAAACAGTCATCTACCATTTGTCATCTGTTATCGCTAACTGTAATCTATCAACTGGTATAATTTTACAACTATTATCTATTATCTGTCAACTGCCATCGTAAACTGTCATTTATCCACTGTAATCATCATAATCATAATTTTTAGATCATCTGTCCTCTTTCAACTGTCATCTATCAACTGTCAACTGTTTTATGCAATTATTGCGACAGTTACCGCTTGGTTATCTATCATTTATCAATTACCATCTGTCATCTGCCATCGTAACTGTCATTTATACACTGTAATCGTTTTACATCATCTGTAATCTATAAACTGTCATCTATCATTTGCCAGTAAGTACTCATTTTACATAATCAGCAATCTATCAGTTATCAACTGTTATCTGTTATTTTTCAATTGGCATCTGCCATCTTTTATTAATTACGAACGGCCTTCTATCAACTGTCAACTGTCATTTGTCATCAATTTATAGATGACAAATGACAGTTGACAGTTGGTCATTCGTAAACTGCCATCTGTCATTTGTCAACTACAATCTGTCACCTGACAGATGACAGATGTCAAATGATAGATGACAGATGACAGATGATTATTGATAGATAACAGATCATGTGAAAGAAAAACAGTTGGTAGATGTCAGATGATAAATGGCTGTTACATCTGCCAACTGTTTTTGTTTCACATGATCTGTTATCTATCAATAATCATCTGTCATCTGTCATCTATCATTTGACATCTGTCTGTGAGCAGCCATTTATTAGCTGATATCTGTCAACTGATATAATTTTATGTTATCTATAATCTATAAACTATCATGATAACAGACATTTGTCAACTGTCATCGTTGGGATCGTTACTACGTGGTAATCCATACTTATACTAAATTGAAAAATTCACAATGTGAAACTGTCATCTGTCGTTTATCAATTACCAACTGTCAATCTATCCACTGTAATCATTTTACATCATCTATTATCTGTCATATGCCAGCTGTCATCTGCCATCTATCGCTGAAAACTGCAATCTATCAACTTAATAATTCCACATCATCTATCTTCTTTCAACCATCAACTGTCAACTATCATCTATTATGTAAACTGACTGCGACTGTTAATGTATGAGAATCTATACCTACAATAAATTTTATTATGTGAAACTATCATTGGTTATTTATCAACTACCATCAGTCATCTGTCATTTGTCATCGTAAACTGCCCCATAACGGATACACTGTAATAATTTTACATCATCTGTAATCTACACAACAATTATCAGTTATTTGTTAACTACCCTCTGTTATGTATCAACTGTCATCTGTTATATTATAATTTCACATCATCTGTTATCTATCAAATATCATCCTTAAACTGTCACCTGTCATTAGTCACTTGCCATCTTTTATTTAAATCTGTCATATATTAACTGACATATGCCAATTGTTATAACTTTGTATCAGCTAGCATCTGCAAACTACTATCAGGTCAATGCCTTCTGTCAACTTTTATATATAATAAATCAACCATAAGTCATCTGTTGAACTGCCATCTGTCAACTTTTATAAAAAGTCAACTGTTAACTATCTTCTATTATTTACATATTTTAGAATTCGCAAAATTTTTGTCGTATTCAAATTATATCTTCTAATATATATTTTCTGTCAACTGTCATCTAACCAATAATCATATACCACCTTTCATTTGTCAAGTGTCATAGTATGTCAATTGTCTTTTGTTATGTGTCGTTTGCAAATTGATATTTGGCGTTCGCCAATTAATATAATTTTTAATGTTTAGTACTGCAATAGATTTTGTCATAGATTAGATTCTAAATCTTGTGTCGTCTGTGTTCTACTGTCTGAAATCTGTCATCTATTATTTGTCATTTGTTACTTGTCAACTGTCATGTTTTAATTGTCAATTGTCAATTATCAATTGTAATCTATCATATGTTATCTGTCAATTGTCATTTTTCATCTATCAACAGTAATCTGCCAATTTTTATTTGTTTATCTGTCAACTATCTTATTATTTGACATTTTGACAACCAAATTTGTCATTTGCAATTTGATGTCATTTGACATTTAATATAATTTTTTAAAATTGTTATCTATTATCTGTTGTTTTCAATATTTTACCTGACAGCTGTTATCTGAAAACTTTCTTCCGTTATCTGTCATTTATTATTTGCTACTTATCAATTACATTTTTTATGCGTCATTTGCAATGTGTTATTTTTTAAATCCTGTGATATCTGTTATTTATTGTGTCATATGTCTTGTGTCAATTGTCATCTGTTATTTGTAATCGGTCAATCTTATGTCAATTGCCACCTTTCTTCTGTCGAGTGTTAATTGTCATCTGTCATCTGTCAATTGTCATTTGTCGCCAATCATCTGTTGGCTGTCATGATATCTCAACTACCTTCTGTTATTTGTCATTTTTTGTTTGACAATTGTCTCTCTTCATTTAATATTTAATACTGGAATAGATTTCAAGCTATCATATTTTCTGTCATTTTTCCTCTATTATTTAACATATGCTATCTGTCAGCTGTCAACTATTTATAAATTGTCATCTGTTATGTTTACTGTCAATTTGTAGGTGATGATTGTAGATGATTGTAGACACATCATTTGTTTTTAGTGATTTGATTGTCTGTCAACTATCCTCTAAAAACTATTATCTATTATTATTAATTTTTAATTTACTATTTATCAATCATTATTTTTCATATGTTTAATTTTTAGTACTATAGATTTTGAAATTGTCACTCTTCTACGAAAATTATATAAATTAATTAGTAATAGACAGTAAGTGTATTTTCTTTCTAAATTTTAGAGAGAATAACATCTTTATTCAGACAACTATATATACAATTAAAAACATTGACAAATGGAATATAATGGTTAGTCTGTCCGTTTGGGCTATCGACCATCGGTCTTTCTGCCCTCTAAATTTTATTTTATCAGTTTTTTTTTTTAAATTTTAATAATTTTTGTCAGCTATTTTCTGTCATCTGTAAATTATCATTCTTTAACTGTCAAATGTAATCTGTCAATTGTGAACTTCATTTATTATTTATCAATTGTCATTTGTTAACTATCACCTGTAATCTGTCAATTGTCTCTTATTTGTTACTTTTTGCTATTTAAATGTATTTAAAATGGTCATTTATGTGAATTAAGGTAATTGATTTATAATGAACATCAAGACTAAAAATAAATTATATATTGTTTCCCTCATCACTAATTTTAATATTTCATACACGTATATATATATATATATATATGCCGACCTCATTATAACTCAGACACCGATTAGTGGAAAAAGGTAATTTGGAAACGATTTTATTGACATTTTTTTTCCCTTGCAATAACCTTCGGTCCTGTTTTTTTGGTAATTACCATTACAACAAATTGCTTGGCAACATTAATCCTTCATTATATCAAAATACATTAACCTAAAAAAAACAAAATATTGGCAAAAATAAAAACACTTTGGTTTGAAGAAATGTTTAAGTGATAAAAGTATTTCATTCAATATGTTGATTAAAAATATTAACGTTCTTCTTTCTACGAAAAATTATTTTTTTTAATTAACAAATCAATATAAAATATTTTATTATGAGTAAAAAATTTATTAATTATGTTTTAAGACGTTTGATGAAGTTAAAAAATTTATATAAATAAATAATTAATATTTTGAACAAGTTTTAACATATTAGGATCTCATCAAGTTGGAGAATATTAGTACTAATAAAGAGTTTCAACCTTATAATCTTAGTTAAAGATAATTTGACGAATAAAGCACTAATAAATTTTCTACAAACTTTTATTTGAATTACCAAATGTATATTTCGGACATAAAGTGACCATTATTAATGGGTTAGCAGTGATTTATACGTCAAATTAATTTGATCTTCACGTAACCAATTTATTTAATTTAGTTAAAGATAATTTAATTGATTTAATTATTGTATTTATAAATAATAATTAATTATTAATGATTTTATGACAAATGGTCAGTACACAAATTATAATTAAAATCTTATTATTAATTGGGAAATCCATGAAAAGTTGGAGTAATTAATTTTTTACTTATTTTTGTGAAAGTATCTCTTAGCTATTAGGAAATCTGTATGCACGTATTCTTTATCCCGGATGTGAGTATTTTTTACAATTCATGTACGTGTGTGTGTGTGTGTATGTGTATTTTGCAAGTAGGGCAGAGCAGTGGGTCAAGGGTTGGAACCTTGAGGATCCGTCATGGGTGTTAGAGATTGGCAATTCCGTGCATACTGACGATGCGTGCGTGGGAGGTGGGGGGACCTCGGCGGCAGTGTTTTGTTTGATTGTAAATAAATACCTGTCTTCCTTGGCCGCCCTCGAATAGTACGCCCGGCCGCGGATGGCCGCGTAAAAGGAGTAAGCCTCGTTTAGGTAATTGGTTTCGCTAGTCCTCAAACTGCAACACACGAATATGCGTATTTTTTGATTTGTGTTTTCATCGTTTATTATTTTTATTTTCAATGACTTACTAATAGTGGTAGTAGAGTTGGCCGATTTTGGAGGCGATCTCGCCGATCTGCCACCGTTTCAGGCCGTACTTGGTGTCGAGGATCTGCCTGTGCTGCTGCTGGAACTTCCAGAGCTTGGTGTAGATGTCGAAGGTCCTGCCGAAGTACGCCTGCCACTGTTTGTGTCCATACTGCGGCAGATCTCTGTGGAAAAGACCGTCCGCCCCGCACGTTAGCTTTTTTTTTGTAAGGGGGAAAATAAGTGCGTCGACCCTTCTCTCACCGTAATCCGTTGAATAGTTGTTTGGATTTCTCTAGTAAATGGCAGAACTCCATGACCACCTTCCGTTCGTGTTCTTCCATATTCGCCATCCCTACCATGGTTTTGGTCGTAATCAAGCGCACATAACTTCTCACACGGACAGAACGTAAACTAATTTATGTATAACACTACAGGCGTCGAAAAATCGAATAGCGGACATCATGGTGGCCGATCTGAGCGCCGCGGCGCTTCTGACGTCATACATTACGGCACATGGTCCGTCACCCTTGAGGAACCGGAGGACGACGACGACGACGACGGTCCTACGATGACACCGACTAGCCGCCCGTCACGTCCGTGCATCCTCTATTTGCCGCCCTCCGTTTTACTCTACCACGAACGCGGGGGACATCCTCGCGCGTACGTCCTGCAGGGGATGATTTTCGCCGTTTCGGATTATCCGACACACTACATGCTCAGGGGAGACACCTATAGGCCAGATTTCCTCGTCCTCGGCACGCAACGGAAAAATCAATACGCGCCACTTTTACGCATGGCCCGACCTGGCGACATCTGGCGTCGGAGGACGATAAATAACACCCACGCAGTTTACAATAGGGGGCTTTAATTTTACCCTCGGACATCACCGCCCTTAATACAATGCGGCGCCACTATCCATACCTTCGTTTAATCATTGAATAGGAATGATTCGAAACTACAATACACCCTATCACCATCTTCAGAATAATAGAAAATGTTTCTGCAATAAAAGAAATAGAATAAAGATTAGAAGATCATTAACTTTAATTCAACATCATAAAATAAAAGTTTGACCGTAGATTTGCCTATAGAGATTACAGCTTAATAAATTTTAACTACTACTACTAATTACAGATGATAGAGACTAAGAACAAAAAAACCAAAACGATATTAACAGTTACTAAATTTATAGATTGAAAAAATATAATGATAAATAGTCAATGACAAAAGGTAGATGAATGCTAATAAATTATATAACGACAAATTTCAAAATTTCAATATAAATTTAAAGGCGCATGAATAATTGGCAAGGTACAGATTTACAATGACAGATAAACAGATGAAAATATGGTAATTATCAGAATGACAAATGACCAATGTACAAACAATTAAATAAGGCATTAGTAAGTGCTGAGAGATGATAATTTTAGAACTATAAATTTAAAGTTGATAGATTAACAAATTAATACATTACAGATTGATAAATATCAGAGGACACATTGTCAGATAATCAGATGACAGATTGTTAAATCTTAAATTAGGATATTAAAAGAACTCAGATAAAAGTGACAGATAAATATCTAATGATAGGTTAATGGTTGACAACTGAGAAATTAACAGATATCATCTGCTTATCTGTTAATTTATTAAATGACAAATTTGCATATTAATAGAAGACATATTTTATGATATATGACAGTGCAAACATATTATCAGAAGATAGATTATAGATGATAAATGACAGTGCAGTCAGATTGACAGATAACAGATAGTAGATGATAAATGATAGGTAACATTTGACAGATAACACACTGACAGATGACAGGTGACACATTAATAAATGACACATTTACAATTATAACAAGATTGACAATAAAAATAAAATGACAGTTTAACAGATAATAGAATAAATGATGATAGATTGAGAATCCAAAAATTACAGATTATGAGATAGAAATATGATGGACTATTAAATGATAAATTTGTATATTAATAGGAGACAGATTTTAAAATGACACGTCAGATTGACAGATTGACAGATTTACAGATTGATAGATTGACAGATGACAAATTTACAATTACAATAGATTGACAATAAAAATATAAGAACATATTAACAGATAATAGAATAAAAGATGATAGATTAAAAATGACACATTACTAAAGATAAATATGTATATTAAAGGATGACAGATGACAGATGACAGATGAAAGATGGCGGATGATAGATAATAGATGGCAGATTGACAGATAATACATGACAACTGACATGTGACAAATGACAGATGACAGATTGACAAATGACACATTTACGATTACAATGGATCGGAAATTAAAATGAAATGACAATTTAACATATAATAGAATATGATATATTGTGAATCTGTAAATTACAGATTATTAAATAACAGATTATTGATTGACAACTGATACATTAATAGAGCATGGATTGTTAAATGACAAAAAATGACAAATGTGTATATTAGCAGATGACAGATTTGAAAATGGTACACGAAAGTGTAAACAGATTGACAGATGGCAGATGACGGATGACAGATGATAGATGGCAGATAATAGAAGGCAGATGATAGATGATAGATTAACAAATGACACATATACAAAATCTGTTTACAAATTTTTAAATAATATATTGATGGTTGACAACTTAAAAATGAACAGATGATGGAAAATTAAATGAAAAATTAGCATATTAACAGATGGTATATTTAAAAATGATACAGAACAGTGTAGACAGATTGACAGATGACAAATGACTGATGATAGGTAACAGATGACATATGACAGATGAAAGGTGAGACAAATGAAACAGATAATAGATGACAGATGGTTACAGTAACTAAATGATCATTTCACATAAGATGGATGGATTAGTAAAAGCGCAATGGCAGAGAAGACATATTGACAGATTGACAGATGACGGATTGACAAATGACAATAAAAAATTCAATAGATTGACAATAGTTTCATTGATTAACATATAACACTTCATTATATAATCGATTAATAGAACAAATTGACAAATAATAGGTGACAAATTGACTGACAAATGACATATTCAAAAATATAAATTGATTGACAATGGTTACAATAATCAAACGATCATTTGACATATGTATGATAGAAGGATTGGTAAATAGTAAATGACAAATTGACTTTGACAGTATATTTAAGTAAAATTTTTATATAGATAGATAATAAATTCACGTATGAGAGATAAAATTACACAGACAGACAGATTACAGATACTAGATGACAGATGACCGATGACAGATGGCAGTTGGCTGATTGACACATGACAGATTATCAAATGACACATTTACAATTACAATAGATTGACAACATAAATAAAATGGCAGTTTAACAGATAATAGAATTAAAGATGATAGATTGAAAATCTGTAAAATCTGATGATAGATCATTGAATGAAAAATTTGTATATTAACGGATGACATATAAAAAAAGTAACACATGACATGGACACACTGTCAGATGATAGATGATAGATGATAGATGATAGATAACAGATAACACATAACATATGATAAATAACAGATGACAAATTTATAATTACAATAGATTATTAAATGACAAGTTAATGGTTGACAATTGAAAATTAGCAGATAAACCGATGGTGAATTAATAAATGACAAATTTGTACATTATCACACGACAGTTTTAAAAATAAAATAAATAATTGGAAAATTCACTATGTTTTAACCACAAATAACACATGACTGTTTATATAGATTATCAGATTGCCAGATGACAGATGATAGATGACAGATGACAGATTGGTTGATTGGCAGATTGGCAGATGACATGTGGCAGGTGACAGATTAATAGAATAAAGAATGATAGATTGAGAATCTGTAAATTACAGATTATTAAATAACAGTTTATTGCTTGACAACTAATACATTGACAGATAGTGGAATATTAAATGACAAAATAACAAATGTGTATATTAACAGATGGCAGATTAAAAAATGCCACATGAAAGTATAAACAGATTGACAGATGACAAATGACGAATAGAAGATGATAGAGCGCAGATTGACAGATGACAAATGACAGATAACAGATTGCAGATATTAGATAAAAGATAAAAAATAGATTACATAAAAAATGAGTAATGACAGATGACAGATGACAGATGATAGATGACAGATGTCAGATAACAGATGTCAGATGACAGATGACAGATAATAATATTTTTATTGATGCAGATTAGACAAAGTCCTTACATAAGTTAAGATGACAGATGGCATATGACATATAACAGGTAGCAGATGACAGATGACAGGAAACAGATAGCAGATATCAGATAAAATACAGAAAACATAAAAATTTACAGATGACAGATTAGAGATGACAGATGACAGATGACAAATGATAGATGACATATGACAGATGACAAATGATAGATGACATATGACAGATGACAGATGGCATAAGACACATGACAGATAGGAGATGACGGATGACAGATTAACAAATTACACGTTTACAATTACAATAGTTTGACAATTAATACAATGATTAAGTACAGATTGACATATGACACTTCGATTGATCGAACAAATCGACAAATAATAGGCGACAAGTTGACTCACAATTGACATATTCACAAATATAAATTGATTGACATTGGTTACATTAATCAAATCATTATTTGACATATGATGATCAAGATGATGAAATGACAGTTTGACATTAACATAAAAGACAGGTTGACAGATTGACAGATGTACAATTGACACATTTAAAATTACAATTGATTAACGTCAAATTGACATATGACACTTCGTCATATAATAGATTGATAGAACAAATCGACAAATAACAGAAAAAAAAATGACCTGCAAAGGACATATTCAGAAATACAAATTGATTGACAATAGTTCCAATAATCAAATGATCATATGATTACACAAAAATGTCAGATGACAGATGACAGATGACAGATGACAAATGACAGATGACACATTAAAAATTACAATAAATTGGCAATAAAAATAAAATAATAGTCTAACAGATAAGAGAATAAAAGATGATATATTGAAAATCAGTAAATTACAAATTTAAATAACAGATAATTGGTTGACAACTAATATATTAACAGATCACGGTTTATTAAATGACAAAATGACAAATGTGTATATTAACGGTTGGCAGATTTAAAAATGACATATGAAAGTGTAAACAGATGATGATGACGGGTAACAGATGCTAGATGGCAGATGATAGAGCGCAGATTGACAGATGATTAGATGACAAATGGCAGATGACCGGTGACAGATAGCAGATAACAGATAAAATATAGATTACATAAAAAACGACAGATGACAGATGATAGATGACAGATAACAGATAATAATATACTTATTGATTCTGATTAGACAAAGTCCTTATATAACTCAAGATGACAGATGTCAAATGATATATGACATATGGCAGGTAGCAGATGACAGATGACAGGTGACAGATGGCAGATAACAGATAAAATATAGATAACATAAAATATGTATTGTAATTGTAAACGTGTAATTTGTTCACCTGTCATCTGTCATCTGCTACCTCACATGTGTCATATGTCATCTGTCAAGTACAGATTGACTTATGACACTTCGAATGATCGAACAAATCAACAAACAATAGGCGACAAATTGACTGACAATTGACATATTTACAAATAATTAAAATTAATTGACAGTGGTTAAAATAATCAACGGATCATTTGACATATGATGGATGGATTAGTAAACGTGAAATGACAGTTTGACATTGACAGAGAAGACAGGTTCACAGATTGACAGATGACAGATTTACAATTGACACATTGAAAATTACAATAGTTACACTGATTAACGTCAAATTGTCATATGACACTTCATCATATAATAGATTGATAGAACAAATCGACAAATAATAAAAGGAAAATTGGCCTGCAAAGGACATTTAAAAAAAATATAAACTGATTGACAATACTTACAATAATCAAATGATAATATAATAGATAGATGACAGATGACATATGATAGATGGCAGATGACAGATGGCATATGACAGATGACAGATGACAGATTACAAATGACAGATGACAGATTACAAATAACAGATATCAGATAACAGATCACAGGTGACAGATTAACAAATAACTCATTATAATTACAATAGATTGGCAATAAAACTAAAATAATAGTTTAACAGATAATAGAATAAAGGATTATAGATTGAGAATCTGTAAGTTACATATTATTAAATAACAGACAGACACATAAGAGTGTAAACAGATTGACAAATGACAAATGACGGATAGCAGATGATAAAGCGCAGATTGACAGATGGCAGGTAACAGATGACAAATGACAGATGACAGGTTACAGATAGCAGATAAGAGATAAAATATAGATTACATAAAAAATGAGAGATGACAGATGATAGATGATAGATGACAGATAACAGATAATAACATATTTATTGATGCTGATTATACAAAGTCTTTACATAAGTCAAAATGACAAATGACAGATGATAGATGACATATGACAGGTAGCAGATGGAAGATGACAAAGGACAGATACCATATGATAGATGACAGATGACATATGACACATATCGGGTAGCAGGTGACGGATGACAGTTAATAACAAATTACACGTTTACAATTACAATAGTTTATAAATACAATGATTAAGAACAGACTGACATATGACACTTCGATTGATCGAACGAAACGACAAATAATAGGCGACAAATTGACTGACAATTGACATGTTCACAAATATTAATTTATTGACAGTAGTTACAATAATCAAATCATCATTTGCAATATGATGGATGGATTAGTACACGCGAAAAGACAGTTTGACATTGACAAAGACGAAAGGTTGAGAGATTGACAGATGACAGATTTACAATTGGCACATTTAAAATTACAATCATTACATTGATTAACGTCAAATTGACATATGGAATTTCGTCATATAATAGATTGATATATTAATAGAACAAATCGACAAATAATAGAAGGAAAATTGACCTGCAAAGAACAAATTCAGAGATATAAATTTATTGACAATGGTTACAATAATTAAATGATCATATGACAGATAACAGATAAAGAGTCGACAGATGACAAACGACAGATGACAGTTTGACTTTGACAGTACAATTAAGATAAATTTTCACATTCAAGTAGATGATAAGTTCTCATATGAGAGATGTGACAAATTTGACAGAACAAATTGACAAAATTGACATGACAAATGACAATTTGATAGTTGCTAGATAGGTGATTAATAGAAAAAGAAAAAATTATTAACAGGTGACAGATTTAAAAAATGGCAGATGGCCGAGAAGACAGATTGACAGATGACAGATTGAAGATTAACAAACGTCACACATTCATAATTACAATAGATAGACAATATATACAATGATTAACGACAGATTGACATATGATTCTTCGTAAAATAATAGATTGATACAACAAATCGTCAAATAATAGATGACAAGTTGACTGACAATTGACATATTCACAAATATAAATTGATTGGCAGTGGTTACAATAAACAAATGATCATTCTACGTATCATAGATGGATTGGTAATTGGCAAATGACAGACTGACTTTGAAATTTGTTAATTTTCAGTTTGATAGATAATAAATTCACATATGAAAGAGGAAAAATATTGACAGATGATAAATTGACAAAAGAGACAATGACAAACGACAAATTGATAGTTGTTAGGTAGAAGATTAATATATTAAGAAATAAATATTAATAGATTACAGATTTAAAAATGGCAGATGACAGAGTAGACAGATTGATAGATGACAGATGACAGATTGACAAATGACAGATTCACAATTACAATAGATTGACCATAGATACGTTGATAAACGACATATTGACATATGACACTTTGTCATATAATAGATTGATAGAATAAATTGACAAATAATAGATGGAAAATTGACTGACAAATGTCATATTCACAATTATAATTGATTGAAAATGGTTACAACTATCAAATAATTATTTGACATATGATAGATGGATTTGTAAATGGTAAATGACAATTTGACAGATGAAAGATTGACAAAAAAAACAATGACATATGACAAATTAATATAAATAAATATATTAAATATGGCAGATGGAAGAGAAGACAGATTGACAGATGACCGATTGACAAATGTCACACATTCATAATTACAATATAGATACAATGATTAACGACAGATTGGCATATGATAGATTAATAGAGCAAGCTGACAAATGACAGATTGACAAAACATATTTAGACATATGGTAGATTGGTAGATGAGAGATGACACCATGTCTAAGAATAAATTGACAAATGACAAAAAATCAAATGACAAGTTACACATAAGCAAGTTAAAAAGTATTTTTTGATCAGATTGAGAAATATCAGATGATAAATGACAGATTGACAAATGAAATGTAGATATATAATAAATTGGTAGATGACAGATGAAAGCATGTCTAAGAATAAATGACACAAACGAATGTATTAACATTGGCAATTTAATAAATTAGTTAACATTTGAAATATCACACATGAAATATGCAGATTAGATTGAAAACTAATAGATGACTAGATTAATTAATTTGAAAATATCAAGTTTAAAGATTAACAGTTTAAAAATTGACAGATGACAGTTTGACAACTAATTGGCAATATTGATATAGACAGATGGCAAATTAACATGATGGATGACATAATAACATATAACTGATGCAAAATTTGCAAATTGACAGTTGACATATTATCAAATGACAGAATAATGAATAAAAGATGCCAAATACACATATTCTCAGAGAATAGATCGATACATATGGGAGATGACAGATTAATGAAAGGCAGTTATACATATGACAGATGAAGTTATGAGAAAATCGGAAAACCATAGATTTACAGATTGTCAAATGTTAGATTGTCAATAAAACCATGTTTTTATTGATAAATAAGATATTGACAAATTACCAAATGGCAGGTTATTGATGATAAATCAACAGGTGACAATTAAGTAAATGACAGGTGTCAACAAATTAAACTGATTTGAAACAAGTGATGTATTAATATATGGCTGGCTAACAAATGAAATTTTATTGTCAACAAATGACAGATAGATAATAACAGATTGACAAATGACAAAATTGACAATAAACTGATGATAAACAATAGAATGATAGATTATATTTTCGGGGAAATGGCAGATTAATATATATAAAATTTGCAGATTTGCAGATAACAAATTAATTGATAATAGATGCCACATTGACAGATGTTAGATTGACAAATAATAGATTTATATATGAGAGATTAGAGATTGACAGAAAAACAAATTTTGGGTTAACAAAATCCAAGTTTACCGACTGACAAATAAAATATTAACAAAAATATATAACAAATTGACAGATGACTTGTTGACATAAAGTAGATTTAAGGATGACAGGTGAAAACTACCAAATCTTAAGTTTTCAGACTGACAGATAAACAAATAAGATTTTAACAGAATTTTACATATGACAGGTGAAAGGTGCTAAATTTTCAGATAACAAATTGTCATATAATTGATGGATATTAATTGATAGATTGAATAAAACACGATAACTTTGTTTGTATAACTTGAAAACTTTTTTATTGTGACTAGTTTCGACAAATGTAGCTTGTCAAACACATAGTGTTTGATATGACACTATGTGTTTGATAATGACAAGCTACATTTGTCGAAACTAGTCACAATAAAAAGTTTTCAAGTTATACACAGTTATTAATTTACAAA
Source organism: Ontholestes murinus (assembly GCA_963969525.1). Classification (NCBI taxonomy): domain Eukaryota; kingdom Metazoa; phylum Arthropoda; class Insecta; order Coleoptera; family Staphylinidae; genus Ontholestes; species Ontholestes murinus. The sequence continues at coordinate 76,826,630 of OZ018391.1, forward strand.
AATATATAACGAAGTAGAAGCCTCCAACATATATAACAATTAATAGATTGGTAGATGAGAAAAGTTCTAGATTGACTAATGTGAGTTTGCAAATTGATAGATTTTTGACAAGTGACAGAATGACAGATCGACATATTCTAAGTGTGTAGATTAACAGTTGCAGAGTGTCTGTTGTTAGATTAACAGATTAAAATTTTTTTATAATGATAAATGACTGACTAATGACAGATAGATTTATTTATTTATTTATTCATCTTTGGACCTCTTTCTTAAAAAAGTATGTATACAATAGAATAGGTTCATTAGTGGTAGGTTAATTAATGACAGATTATCAAATGTCAAATTTTCAAATTATGTATTTAAAGGTTAGCAAGTGATAGATTGTCAAATGATCTTTTACAGATAATAGATTAATTCTTAAGGGTTGTTTATAGAAAGACACTTGGTTGGTTTCACAATTAAAAAAAAATGTGAAACCAACCAAGTGCCTTTCTATAAAAAAAACATAATATTAAAAATGTTTCACCACGTGATAAACGAGAACCAAATTCAACAAATATATATTAATTCATTGGACATTTCAGAATTGCAGGTAACCGATAACATATTAACAGAGAGCAATTTTGCAGAATAATAGATGATAAATAAATTTCTATAAATCTAGAAGAAAAATGATTATAAAATAATCTTGAGAAAAATTTTGGAAAATTCTAGAAGTCTCAAAGAAAATTATAGAAATCTAGACGAAGAACTTATTATAGAATATTGTTAGAAAAACAATAACAAAAAAAACATCAGAAGAAAATTCTAGCAACAAAATTCTTAAGAAAAATTAGCAGGAATATTTTAAAATTGTAACGTATGTAAACCTTTGGGTATTTGCATGAATACAGATTAAAGATTATTATTATTATTATAAAAGCCATGAAAAAAAAATCTAAAAATCTGGAAGAAAGAATTATTCTAAAATAGAGAAAAATTTTAGAACCTCCGAAGAAAATTCTAGAAATCTGAAACAAAAAAATATTATAAATTAATTTAAAGAAATAGTGCAGGAAAATTCTAGAGGCCTCGAAACTATTCTAGTAATCTCGAAGAAATGTTTTGAAACCTGGACGAATGAAATATCTTAACAAACAATAACAGGAAAATTATAGATCTCCTGAAGAATGTTCTAGAAAATTCTAGAAGAAATTATTAAAACTCTAGAACCCTTAAAACTTTTAGAAATCTGGAAGAAGCAATTATTACAAAAAAAACCTTAAGAAAAAAATAGCAGAAAAAATTTAGAAACCATGAAAAATATTTTAGATTTTTAAATAATTAGCAGAAATATTCTAGAAACCTCGGGGGAGACAAGAAGTAAATTAATTCTAAAATTTTGTAACTCTTGAAAATAAAATTAAAGAAATCTAAAAGAAGAAAATATTATAAAATAATTTTAAGAAAAAAATTGTAGAAAAGTTCTAGAACCCAGAAATCTGGAAAAAATTTCATGAATGATTTTCTCATTTACCTCGTGGTGAAACATTTAGTGAAACAAACCAAGTGTTTTTAATTAATTACCTATTATCTGGAAAAAAGTATTAAAAAATATCACGAGAAGAAAATTAGATAAGGAATTGTAATAAAATATTCCTGAAAAAAAGGCAGAACAGAATTCTAGAACCCTTGATGAAACTTCTAGAAATCTTGAAGTAGAAATGATGATTAAATAATCTTAAGAAACAATAGCAGGAAAATTCTAGAGGGCTTGAAGAAAATTTTACAAATATTATTTTAAAACAACCTAGGAAAAAATGAAGGAAAATTTATGTACCTCCGAAGAGAGTTCTGGAAATCTGAAACAAGAAATTATTATAAATTAATCTCGAGAAAAATTTAGAACTCTTGAAAAATTTGTAGAAATTATTGTTATTAAAATAATCTTGAAAAAAATCGAAAACTTTCAAATAAATCTAGAAATTTGTCAAAAGAAATTATTATGAAATAATAGTAGAAAACTTTTAGGATCCTTGAAGCAAATTCTAGAAATCTGGAAGAAGGAATTATTTTTAATTAATCTTGAGTAAAAATAGTACATTGAATTTCCATCATAGTGAAGGTTATTGATTAATTAATTCTTAATTAATTAACCTATTTTAAATATATCTGTCATTAGTCAGTCATTTATCATTATATAATTTTTTAATCTGTTAATTAAAAAACTGACACTCTGCAACTGTTAATCTGCACACTTAGAATTTGTTGATCTGTCATTCTGTCACTTGTCAAAAATCTATCAATTTTGTTATTTTGTTAAACTCCATTTAGTCAGTCTGCTATCCATCAATTATATGTCAATTTATTATCTGCAAATTTAGCATGTTTTATCTGTCATTCGTCAATTCGGTTAATCTGTTATTTGTTTATCTGTCAATTTATCACCTGTCATTCTATAAACTTATGATTTGGTAATTTTCATCTGTCAACAAGTCATCTGTCAATTTGTCAGTCAAAATAATTTCTTCTTCCAGATTTCTAAAATTTTCTTCGTTCTTTCTTAAACCCAGTGTGAAGTGAAAATTGAAATAAAATTTCAAATTTTATGTATTTGAGTAAAATCATTTGGTAATTTATTATAAATAAATTCGATTAATTCTCAACACAGAAAATCTTAATATCGTTTGGTTTGATTGAGGTTGTCTTTATTACGACTTGTTAAACTCGAGAATTAAAGTGTTACAAATGATGTTAAACGAATCGTCAGACATGTCAGAGAACCGGTTTTTAATTCAATATTAGCATCCTGCCGTAATCCGTGTAAAATTGCGCCGAATGTGTCGAATGGGGGGTGGGGGGGAGGGGGGTTGTCATCAGGAAATGAAGGATATTAGTATTCAACGAAAATTTCGCAAATTTCTCCGGTATTAGCCGGTGAGTGATTGATGCGGACGGCTGCAATAAAACCGGTGTCCTAATAATAACGCGCGCGAGTATCCTCGTGCTGGGGGCGGCGGCGGGGGCGGCCGAAGGGGGTGTGTGTGTGTGTGGGGCATTTCCATTTTTCGAGCATACATTATACCAAGGAGTGAATATTAAGTGACGGCTTGATTTGTGGCGTAACGGGGCGTCTCGGGCCGAAAAGAACAGCATTGATGCATGGCTTCCCCCCTCGTGTCCACCGGACCGGACCGGACGTGCCAAGGCGCTGCTGCTGCTCTCCGTCCCGTGCTCCTCGTGTTTGTTTAGGAAATTACTACATAGACTTATGTGCCACCTCTACACAACATTATCACATTCTCCGATATCCACCACCCGCAAAACAGACAGACGTGTACGGTACCGCACCGGACGTACTACATTTTAATACCGCGCGCCGCCGCCGCCGTCCCCGTGGTGATGCATGACCGATTACAATACTAATTTCCACCGAGATTGATCGCCGCATTCCGTATTCCGAATTCCACCCCCGTACGCCAACAAACATATGCTAACCATGTTACTTGTAATTGTTAATCCGAAAACCTCCTCTCGCACGATACCCCGCACACGGCAACTAACATTATACATTTGAATATAACAGTTTTTACTTTTCCCTAATTCCATTTTGGATTTCAAATAAAAAGTTCCAAGAAAACAAATGAAATACTAACCAAATTATTCTATATAGTTAAGTTTCACAAATTGTGAATTATGTTTTTAAAAAGATTTTATTTTCTATTTCCTAATGAATTACAACGTGTTTACTTTACAAGAGCTAGAGATATACTGTTAATTGTGGGAGCGCAAAATGTAGCGTTTGGAAAAAACTGCCCTGGAATCTGCTTATTCGGCTCCGCGGACGACACGTGCGGGATATAATTCCTCCCTCCTTAGGTTTGAACGTCCACGTTCAATTTGGCAAAGGGTGGATATTTTGAGTGTCCTCTTGATTTGGATCAGCCAACTCGATTCGAATGATTTTTCTTGGTTTGCAGAAAAGGTCGACTATGCGGCTTCTGAATTTGATGATCATGATAATGGTGAACACTAACGACAAAATTGCAAAGCTTGTAAATCCATAATGAATGATGTGAACCAGTGGTTCCAAATGTATGGGTTGCCGTTAAAGCTCCTCGGCTTCTTGTTGGAGAATTGCTGGGTTTTTAAGGTGCCTCAGCAGAAGTTTTGTTTCCTGGTGAAATTCCAATGTTTTGTTTGGAATGCGGTATATCGGTATCTCGTATGTAGGTATAGTGTTCGCGTATATTGATTTGCCCATTATAATTCTGCAAGATGAACTGACAATATTTGTTCCTTGGATCCATTTTCTATTTAGCTGTCCATGACAATCTTCAATTATTTCTTGTTTCTTCTTCATTAGGGTCAATAATTGTCTATTTCGTAACACAGAGACAATTTGATAGTCAATAACAATTTTTGTAGTTTGGCACTTGTCAATGTTTGATGGGGTACAGTCTTCTAGTTCCAGTTGTTGTAGACACACGGTAATGGTATGGAATGTTTGGCAGTCCTCATTGGTCCAGTAATCATTGATTTCGATTAAAAATGATTTTGGTGGAATGATTGCAATATTTTGGTAATTAGGTACAGGATAGATTTGGGAATAATTTGCAGAGAATGGTTTCAGGATGGGTATTTTGAGTAGAAACGTAATTGCTTCATCTGTTCCTATTGCAATTAATTTTGATAATTCTAGAATTTTTATTAAGTGAGTGTTGTCGATAGGCAATAATTGCGTTGGATTGTAAATTTTTAATAAGTAATTTTGGACGTTTAAAAGTTCATCGACATTTAATAATTTTAAATCAGGTATTTGTTTCCATGCCAGACTGATTGCTCTTTCAAGCATTTGTAATGTTTTTAATAAACGTTCTGATTGATATACCTCATTTTGCAAGAGAGTTCTGGTATCTTCAATGAATTTTAAATTTTCAAGAAAGAGTTTTGTTTTATTTATATTTGACATTAAAATTTCTAAGTCAGAAGAATATCTTTTTGATAAGTGATTTGCCAAAGTAGTTAATTTATTTATTTGCTCTAGTTCAGAATTTTGGTTGTTATGTAATTTTTGTAAATTGTCATTAATGTTATGTAGATCGTCTTCATCAAGATTTCCGGTAATGAATTTGATTGCTTTCCCTAGAATGCTAACCAATGCTCTTTTAGGTTTATAATTGAATTTTCTTAATAACAATTCGATTTCTTTACAGTTTGATAAAAGTTGTTTATGAATTTCAAGAGTTAGTTTATCGATAGAGGCTTCGTTTTGTAAGGTTTCAGCGTTTGCTAGTAGTTGCTCAAATCCTATTTCTAATTGTGTTGTGTTTATAAAAAATAGAAAATTGTGGTAGTGATCAAGAATTTTCACTGGTCCGATATGTTCTTGAAAATAGCCGTTGTTTTCAATCGGTTTGACCTGAAGGGCCTGGTTGTGGGGAACATCGGTCATCAGAATTAGGAATCTGTAAAGAAGATGATTTTCTTAGCCGTTTCAGTTTTTGAACATGAGATGTAGTATTTCTGGATTTTTGAGTTTTTCCAAATATTTTATTCGATTCTTGTTTTTCAACTGTTATTTTTTCGTATTTGGGGTCAACTTTGCTAGGCTTGTTTCGGTTTACATAAACGTCGCGATTTTCTACATTAGGTGGATCACCACGGGTTTCGTTGCGTTTTTCTAAAATGTTTTGTGCTAATTGTTTATTTTTTTGGTATACTTGATCGTAAAATGGTAAAATTTCTTGTTTTCTCTTTTCGTTATATTGTTCGTAAACAGTCATGTCTAAATCGAATTCTGGATTTTTTTCATAAGGACCGTATAGTAAGTAGAAGTGTGAAAATCCAGTAGATGAATGAATTGATTGATTGTAAATTGAAACTGCCGAAATCATTAAATTTGACGGAATTTCGTTAGGGTTTTTAAGTTTTAAAATTCTTAATTTTTCTAATATGGTTGAATGAAATCTTTCTTGGATTATTTACTGTCGTAAAGTGAAGTTCTATTTTATTAATTTTACAAAATTCTTTGAAAGTATTGTTTTGAAATTCACGCCCCTCATCACACACTATTCTTTGTGGAATATTATGGTGAGAGATGTAATGTCTTAATTTGTTTAAAACTGTTAAGCTAGTACCATTTTTTATCCAATACGCCTGTCCGTATCGTGAGAATAAATCGATGATCGTAAGAAATTTAGAATTTTGGAAAGAAAACGTGTCTATGTGTAAAACTTCTAATGGTCTTTTGGCTAATAATGGTCCTGAAAATTTCAATTTATATGGGTGTCTTTCGTACTTTGATTGTAAACAGACTTCGCATTTATTTATTACATCTGTTATAGTTTGTTTCATGTTTGGCCAGAAGTATTTTTCTTTTAAATGATTGTAAGACTCAGTTATGCCATTGTGATTTGAATCGTGGTATTCTATAACAATATCTTTTTGTTGTTCGTCGTTTATAACATCGATAGAGCGTTTATTGCATATGAAGAATTTAACAGTGTCATTAAAATTATTTTTACAAAGATTTTCGAATGGTCGTCTAAGTTGTTTATCAACGAAATAAATTGCGTAGTTTGAATTTGGTTTTATGGTTTCTTTAATGAATGTCAAAAGATCTTGATCGATTGAATTTGCTGTGATCGTTACTCTGTAGTTATTTTTATTAAATGGTTTAGTAAAGCGATTTTTGTAGGTTTCGCCTATATCAAAAATGATTCGATTAGAAAATATATTTAAAGATTGTTCTGAAATTGTAATTGTTTTTCCGTTATCACCGTCGGTTGAATGTACAGTACCACTTTTTTCAGTTAATGATGATTCTAAATTTTCGAGTATTTCTGAATATTAATTTAGGTTTTCTACTTGGGAATTAATAATACGTTCTATATCTTCGTCGTTAATAGCGGGTAATTCATTGATGTTTGTGATTACGGATTCGTTATCGTCTTCAGTATTATGGATCTCTATTCTATTCTATTAGATAGAGCGTCTGCTACTTGATTTTCTTTACCTTTTTTTATAAATTATTGTAAAATCGAATTCTTCTAACTTTAACTTCCATCGTACAAGTCTCGAATTGGGTTCTTTAATTTTATAAAGCCAAACTAGCGGGTTGTGATTGGTTTCGATAATGAATTTTTGTCCAAAAAGATAAGGTCTGAAGTGTTTGGTTGAGCCTAAAATTGCTAAGAGTTCTTTTTCGATTGTTGAGTAATTTTTTTTTAGAGTTCTAGAGTAATAAGCAATTGGTCGGTTTAATTGAGATAAAACTCCTCCTATTGATACGTTTGAGGCATCGGTCGTTAATTTAAATTGTTTATTAAAGTCAGGATAAGCAAGAATTGGTGCATTACAAAGTAGTTCTTTGCATAATTCAAAAGCTTGAATATATTCTGGATCTGAAATATTGATTTTGGAACCTTTTTTCAAACACTTAGTTAATGGGGATACGACTTTGGAATAATTACAGATAAATTTTCGATAATACCCTGTTAATCCTAAGAATGACTTGATTTCTTTGATCGTTTTTGGTAATGGGTAGTTTGTTACAGCTTCTGTTTTTGATGGGTTAGGTTTAATACCATCTGGTGTGATAACATGGCCTAAAAAGGATACTTCCTTTCTTAGAAATTCACACTTATCGAGTTGTATTTTTAGATTAAATTCTCTCATTTTGCAGAAGATTAATTTGAGATGATTAATGTGATCTTGTAGGGATTTTGAAAAGATGACGATGTCATCCATCCTTGATTTACAGAAAACGCGGTCTTTTCAATTGAGTTGGGATGCATCTCAATTTGGTGGAAACCTTGGGCTAGGTCAAGGGTTGTAAAGTAAGTACACTTGCCCAAATTATCTAGTATTTCTTCAATACGTGGCAGGGGATATTTATCTTCTATTGTATTTTCGTTCAGCTTTCGATAATCTATTACCATTCTAAATTTTTTCTTCCCGGAGGCGTCCGTCTTTTTCGGAACAATCCATACGGGTGCACCGTAGGGCGAAATGGAGGGTCTAATTATTTTATCATTTAATAGTTTTTGAATTTGATTATCAATCTCTTGTTTCATACCGTGAGGGTGTCGAAAAGATTTTACATAAATTGGTTCGTCTGTCTTAGTTCGTATTTCGTGTTTAACTGCGTTACTAAAAGTCAAATCGCAATTTTCGTTATAAAATATATCGGAAAATTGTTTACAAATTCGAGTAATCTCGCGTTTTTCTTCTAAATTTAGGTGTTGTGTTCTTATTAAATTTGAAATGTTGACTTGTTGGTTTTGAATCTTAGGGGGTTCATTAATTTGACGTCTATACGTTCATTACAATTTAAATTTACTTCTAATGTCTCATCTAAAGGTAACATGCAAAAGCCATTTTTTGAAACAGCAAGGCACTCTGGAATAAAATATTCTTCAGGTAATTTTGTTGGTGGAATAATAACTTCACCGTTGTTTAGTGTAACGGGAATCTTTACATAATTTTTTCCGTTAATTTTTTGTGGAGAAATGGTTTCTTTATTGAGTTCTAAATAAAAGGGAATTTCAATACCATTCAGTTCTAAAGTATTATTCTTATAGTTTATAGTCGCATTTAATTTTTCTAAATCAGAGCTACCTATTAGAGCGTCGAATTTTTTATGCCAATCAACTACGTGTAAGTGTATATCGGATGATATACCAAATTCACGAAGAATTGGGAATTTTAAATTATCTTTACAATTAATTTGATTTCCTAAACCAGAAACAGTAAATGGTTTTTCATAAAAATATTGTGAGAATTTCTCGCAAGCGGGTTTTGAATTTATTACAGAATTTGTTGCACCTGAATCTACTAAAATGGTTAAATCTAAATCTGGTAAATAGATGAAAGGTAATTTTGATTTGATTTTAATGGAATTTAAATCTACGTTCCTGACGTTTCTATCGGAGAGGCCGGTATACGAAAATTTTCAGAATTTGATTCATAATTGTTATCGTCGTGTATTTCTAATTCATCGTTTAGTGTGTTTAAAAATTGAGATTCGTCTTCATAATTTTCAGAAGGATTCGTTTCTACGTTATATAGTTCTTCGACAATTACCTGTTGTTTTGGCCTTGAATAATTTGGCGTTTGATGACTTTGTATTTTAGTTTGAACAGACATTGGAGTTGGTTTATTTATTCTAGACATGCCTGAAGCAGCCTGTGTACCAAAAACTTGTTTGTTTGTGAAAAATTTATTTTGTTGTGGCAAGGGTTTATTTATTGATCCTTGAAATTGTCTAGGTTGAATATTTTGCTGTTGAATGGGTTTAGGTTGAAAATATTGATTTTGAATAGGTCGATGTTGTGAATTTTGAGCGTACTGTGGTCGAGAAAAATTATTGTTATTATTATAGAATTGATTTTGATTGTATCGGGACTGTTGAGATTGATTTTGAGAAACGGGTGTAAATTTAGGAAATTTTTTGTTGGTTTCAGTTGTTTTTCGAATAAATTCACAATAATCCCATTCTTGTCTTCTATTATCAAAAAATCTACATTTATTTAAACAATCCTCAATAGTATTTAATTGAAAGTTACTTATATAACTTCGGTATGGTTCTAGTAGACCTATTTGAAATGTTTTTAGTGCTAATTTATTATAATCAATTTTCTTGTAGTTTAAATAATTTTGATCGGTTATGTTTAGAGTAATATGCTGCATTAAATCATTGTATTTTTTTAATAATCTACTGTAATAATCTAAGTATGTTTCATGTTTTTGTTGAACGCATTGTCTTAAGGGCGATTCTAGCAATTCCTCACTTCTTTGATCTCCGTATTTTTGTAATAAGGCATTTCGAATGTCGTTCCATTCAAATGCGTTTTGATAAGCAATAAAATCTCTAGCTTCACCTTTTATTTTAGATCTTACCGAAAAACTAACTGCATAAGCTAAATCTGATGATAATCTACGTTCTAAATGTTTATGTAAATTATCAACTTCACTAATAAAGACTGATAAATTTTGGCCAGGTGAGTATTCTGGGATAGCATGCATCAATAAATTGATTTCACTTCTGTCTGTAATTAAATTTTCGGATGGGTTCATTGTTGGTGAATTAAGTTTAGATTCGCGTATTATGTTTGATTTAATTTTATAATTATTTATTTTTATTTAAACTTAATTTGCCATTAGAAAAAAAAATACAAGACACTTACCCTCATCCTTAATTAAACACCTCATTATCACACCACCTCCCCCCCTCCTTCTCGCTAATTAACGCCCTTTGTTTCGTACTTATATATTTTTTTTCCATCCACGTCTCGGACGAAGGATCTTGTTTTTTTTTTCGCCCTCGCCGCAAATGAGTTTTTAATGTCGCCGCGATAACACCATCTCGCGTTTTTCACGTTGTCTCCGAGATTAACGCGGCTTATCCCACCCCCGACGCTAATATATATATAAAAAAAAATCTGAAAGCTGAAATTTATACGAGGGGGTAGTAAAATCAGAAAGTTCGCGTGTCCGAAACAATTCGTTGGGGTAATGTGTGTGGGACGTGGTGTGTTGGCGCGAAAAACATCTGTACGGACGGTCCCTTTTTTGTACCTTTACACCTGCCCCTTTTTAAAAGTATAATGAGTCCCCCAGCGCCCGACGCATGCTAATTGTTTCTAATGGCCCACAAATTAACCCCTTTGCCGCGGTAAACGGCGCAAACGTGTTAATCACCGACGATTACTCATTCGTTAACAAAACACTATAATCTGTTGTAACATGTAGGATTTTAGAAATTTTTTAAATCGTTTAAAAGAATGTCTCCTATTTTTAAATTTTAATTGCAATAGGTTTATTGAAACAAATTTTTCAAATAATATTTGATGATGTTTTACTGATTGTAGGGTGGGATAGAGGCCACCCACCCACCCTACATATACATATAAACTTTAATTCCTTATCTTCTCGCGGTTTCCAATAAAATTAACAGCAAAACTTTTTGAATAATAAAGTAATTAAAAAGGTAAAATTTTTGAGCGAGTAAATTAGTAAAAATTTTGATACATGATGGGTGGGCAGATTTTAAATCTACATTAGATAAAATGAGCTAGTTGTTATATAAATTTCATGTAGTTTATTAACAATAGGCAAATCTTTAATTTTAATTTTAGTTAAAAACTTTCTGAAAAACATATTTTAATAAAACTTATTCAGTTTCTCATTCCCTTTAATATTTGTTTAAAAAGTTACGTAATATTTTTTATATTATATAAATATATTATAAACAATACTTTCCCCTTTATATTCTATACAAGAAAAGTTAAAACAACTGAAAACCTTTTAACAAAAGAATAAAAACGCGTATTGAGCTAATCTAACTCAATGTTCTAAACATTACCCTAGCGTAATCAAAACACCCAGCAATAGTCTATGAATTAATCTAGCGTACTCTTGACCTACCCCAACAGTCTACGCATTGACCGGGCGTACTCGCGACCTACCCAAATGCGTAGACTATTGGGGTAGGTCAAGAGTACGCTGGATGTGTGTACAATACGATAAACCAGAATGACGATATTTTTTTCAAAAAGTAAAAATATTTCAACTGATTCTTCAAATCAATTAAAATCATTATATTCATACCACTAACCCACCCTCCATTACTCGGGTAATAAACGAGCCCTTTTCGGGAAGATATAGTGCGTAAAGAAATAGTAGTTTTAATCAATAAATTAGATTCAGAGGTGTACTAAGTATAAATTTATTGTAAAACTTCTTGTTAAAATTAAATGTTTTATAGTTATTTGCGTGAGTAGGTTTTACTGGTTGGGGGGTGGGATAGTGGCCACCCACCCACCCTACATATACATATAAATTTCAATTACTGACAGTACAGCGGTTTGGAATAAAATTAATTACAAAACTTTTTGTATAAAAAAGAATTTCAAAAGGTAAAATTTTTCAGTTAGTAAATTAATTTTAAAAAAATATGCATGAAGGGTGAGCAGAGTTTAAATCTAAATTAGATAAGATTGGCCATAGAAAGTAATTTATATTTAAACTTAAATTTTGATTTTGTTTTATTTTTTATTACAAAAGTGTTTGATTGTTTTTAAAATTGTGAAATGTAAATAAACACAAAATAATTGCAATTTTAGAGATTTATGTATACAAATTTTTCAAATAATTTTTGATGATGTTTTACTGATCGGAGAGTGGGATAGAGGCCACCCACCCACCCTACATATACATATAAATTTTAATTACTGAAAGTCTTGCAGTTTGGAATAAAATTAATTACAAAACTTTTTGTATAAAAAAAATCAAAAGGTAATTTCTGAGTGAGTAAATTAATAAAATTTTTATGCATGATGGGTGGGAAGACTTTAAATCTAAATTAGATAAAATTAAATATAAAAAGACATTTATATTTAAACTTAAATTTTGATTTTGTTTTATTTTTTATTTCATACAAGAGTTTATTGTTTTGTAGGCAGCAAAATCATCAACGATTAGCATTTAAAATTATCATGTATATGTAGGGTGGGTGGGTGGCCTCTATCCCACCCTTAAATCAGTAAAACATAAGCGAGGGTTTTAATTAAAAGTTGTAAAGAATAAATAAACACAAAATAATTGCAATTTTAGATATTTATTAATACAATTTTTTCAAATAATTTTTGATGATGTTTTACTGATTGGAGGGTGGGATAGTGGCCGGCCACCCACCCTACATATACATATAAATTTCAATTACTGACAGTATAGCGGTTTGGAATAAAATTCATTACAAAACTTTTTGTATAACAAAAATTCAAAAGGTAATTTCTGAGTGAGTAAACTAATAAAATTTTTATGCATGATGGGTGGGCAGACTTTAAATCTAAATTAGATGAGTTTAGCTATAGAAGGTCATTTATATTTGGACTTAAATTTTGATTTTGTTTTATTTTTTATTACATACAAGAGTTTATTGTTTTGTACGCAGCAAAATCATCAACGATTAGTATTTAAAGTTATTATGTATATGTAGGGTGGGTGGGTGGCCTCTATCCCACCCTCCAATCCAATATACATATTAACTTCAATTACTGATCGCCTCGCCTCTATCCCACCCTCCAATCAGTAAAACATAAGCGAGGGTTTTAATTAAAAGTTGTAAAATATAAATAAACACATAATGATTGCAATTTTTAGAGATTTATTCATACAAAGTTTTCAAGTTTTTGATGATGTTTTAGTGATTGAAGGGTGGGATAGAGGCCACCCGCCCACCCTACAAATACATATAAATTTCAATTACTTAAAGTAATTGATTAATGGTTGAGGCGTTAACTTCGTGATACATATTGGAAAATTAAACAAAAACGTTTACTTTGTTAATATCAAACTTTATTTTTAAGTGACTCGAGTTTCGATCATTAACTTAATGATCAGTTAATGATCGAAACTCGAGTCACTTAAAAATAAAGTGTGATATTAACAAAGTAAACGTTTTTGTTTAATTACTGAAAGGTTTGGAATAAAATTAATTACAAAACTTTTTGTATAAAAAGGAAATTCAAAAGGTGAAATTTTGGAGTGAGTAACGTAATAACAATTTGATCCATTCTGGGTGGTCAAACTATAAATTTAAATTAGATAAGATTAGCTATAGAAGGTCATTTATATTTAAACTTAAATTTATATTATAATTAATTTTTTATTTACATTCCAGGTTTTACTGTTTTTTGCAGCAAAATCATCAACGATTAGCAATTAAAAATATCATATGTATGTAGGGTGGGTGGGTGGTCTCTATCCCACCCTCCAATCAGTAAAACATAAGCGAGAGTTTTAATTAAAAGTTGTAAAACATAAATAAATACAATATAATTGCAATTTTTAGAGATTTATTCATACAAATTTATCAAATAACTTTTGAAGATGTTTTACCGATGGAGGGTGGAATAGAGTACACCCACCTTACATATACATACAAATTTCAATTACTGAAAGTCTCGCGGTCTGGAATAAAATGAATTACAAAACTTTTTGTACGAAAAGGAAATTCAAAAGGTAAAATTTTTGAGTGAAATTTTCTCGAAAATTATGAATTTTATGAAAAATATGTTTTAACAAAACGTGCTCAGTTTCTTATTCCCTTCAACTTTTGTGATACTTTTCATACTAAAAACATTATCGGAAAAAAACAAAACTTTCCAGTTCTAGTTTTTAATGATAAAAACCTTAAGTTTAAAGTTTAATTCCATTATTTATTTATTAGCCTTAGTGAGTTTAATTAACCATTTGTCATATCTGTTATTTATAATTCGCTTTTCTCTTGACTCTTGTGCAAGACTGTATATGACCAATAAATATTATTATTATTATTATTTATCTCAAACGGATCATTTGTTTTTGAGATACAGCGATTAAACTTAAATTATTTGGAAAAAGAATTATTATTACATTTGAGTGTCTACTCATATTTATGTATATTATGCAAGGATTCATTTAATCCTAATAATTTTTAACTTTAAATTGATTGTTTAACTGTTTTTATTGATTTTTATGTGTTTTTACTTATGTTAACTGTTTTGGTTTTATTGATTTTCTACTGTTTTTAAATGTTTTTTATAGACTTTCAACTATTTTTTCTAATAATTCTCGGCGTTTCTTGGTTTAATTTATTATTTATTATCATTTGTTTTTATTGATTTTTCTTAATCCTACTTCAGAAAATATTACTTGTTTTTCAAATGTTTTTTCTTTAAACTGTTTTATATTAATTCTATTGATTTTAAAACGGTTTTTATTTAATTTGTCCGCAAACTTTTTATTTATTTAATTTTTTTGCTTAATTTTAATTGTTTCATTTTCATTTGTTTTTATTGGTGTCAACTGTTTTCTGTTGTTGTTGAAAATCAATAACTCCTTTTTATTGAATTTTATTTATTTTTATCAATTTTCTGTTTCTGTTTTTGTTTTAATTGAACTTGAACTATTTTTTTTTATTGATATTAAAATGTTTAATTTTTTTTATTTTTTATTTTTATTAATTTTGGACAGTCTTTTCAAAATTAATTTTCAGTTTTCACTTTTTTGATATTCAATTAGTTTTTATTGTTATTTTCAACTGTGTTTAATTATTAAACTTTTAAAAAAAATTAATTTTAGGCTGTTTTACTGTTTTTAAGATATTTATTAATTTTAATGTTTTTCAAATTCATTATTAACTACTTTTATTGATTATCAATTGTTTTAATTTTTAATTTTTAATAAACTTATTTTTAACTATTTTATTTAAATAGGATTTCATCTGTCATTTTTAAATGTTATTCAAATGTTTTTTTACTGCATTGTATTAATTATTTATTGATTTTACTATTTTCACATTGTTGTTATTTAATTTAAAACAAATTTTGTTTTGTTTTTCTGCTCTATTTATTAGTTTTTACTTTTGTTGTTTGGTTTTGTTTTCAACTGCTTTTACTTATTTTCAGCTGTTTCTTTTGTTTGTTTATTTTCAATTCGTTTTTTTAAATGATTTAGATTGTTGGTTTTTATTGTATTAAATTGTTTTTTATTGACTTAATTTGTTGATTTTCAACTTCGATTAATTTCTAAAAAAGTTTAAATTCCGTTTTAAATTTTTTTTTAAATTTTTGTTTGTTTGTATTGAACAGTTGTCTATTAATTTTGCGGTGTTATTTTTACTGTTTTTAAATTGTTGTTTTTTTTCATTTTAAACTTTTTTCTTTGTTCTTTTATTATTTGTCATAATTTTTGTTGATTTAAATTTTATTATTATCAAGTTTTTATCGATTTTTAACTGTTTTTTTAATGGTGTTTTTTTATTAATTAAACTGTTTTTCATTAATTTTAGGCCATTTTTGTAATTTTAAATGATTTTAAATTGCTCAAAATTTAATTTGGGCGGTTTTTAATTTAAAAAATTTAGAGTTGTTCACAATGAGGCAATCCTTAATATTAAAAATGTTTCACTACGTGATAAATAAGAACCAAATTCAACAAATATTTAAACAAAAATTGATTAAAATTTTTATTTTTTTATGTTGGTTTTTAACTGCAATTAATTTTTCTTATTATCACCTGTTTTTACTGACTTTAGACTGTTTTTTTTCTAACTGTTTTTTAATATGTCCTTTTTATTAATTTTTTAAAATGTTTTTTTATTGATTGTAAACTATTTTTCTTTCTGTTGTCACCTGTTTTTTTCATTGATTTTCACTGTTTTTTTTTAATTCAAACTATTTTGATTTTCAATTCATTTTTTTTATTTTCATCTGTTATTACTGAATTTCAAGTCTTCTTTATGAACTGCTTTCATTGAATGTTAGTTGTTTTTTTATTAATAATTTTTAACTTTTACTCAATTTTCAATAAAACATGCTTTCTACTGTTTTTTTAATGCCAACTTTTCTTTCTTTTAATTGTTTTCCAGATGATTTTTCTTAACTAAATTATTAAATCTATTGATTTTCACTTCATTTTTTCATTTCAAACTGTTTTTCTAAATTCATTACTGATTTTATTTATTTTTAATGATTTTTATTGAGTCATATGTTTTGTTTATTGTTGACTTGCACTGATTCTTTTTAATGATTTAGAATGTTTTTATGAAATGAATTGTTTTTTAAATTAATATTCAGTTTTCTTTAAACTGATTTTCAACTACTTTTTAAAATCGAATTAAAATTGTTTTTTTAAATTGTTTTTTAACGAATATGTTTCTATTATTTTTATTACTTTTGTTAAATTGATTTTAAACTTCTTTTTGTTCTTTCAGTATTTTTCAATTTCAAATTTTTAGAAGATATGTTTTACATTATCATCTGCTACAAATGTTTTTCAAATGTTTTTCAAACTATTTTTTCTTAATTTTATAGTTTTAAACGATTTAAAATTATCTTCTATAAAATTTAGGTTGTTTTTAAATTTTTCAAAAATTGTTTTTGTTCATTTAAAATATTTTTTTGATTTTTTTTAAAATTTTTATGTTGATGTTTAACAGATAATGATAAGTGTTTTTATTGATTTTAAACTCTTTCTTTTTTCAATTGTTTTTTTAAAACTGCTTTTTATTTAATTTAACTGTTTTTATCGATGAAAAATAGTTTAATTTCAAATGTCTTTTTAAAATTAATCTTTAATGGTTTTTTTAAATCGATTGTGAACTCTTTTTTTCTAATAAAATATTTTTTGAATTATTCTTATTGATGTCACCCGTTATTTATTTATCTATTCATTTATTTGTCAACGAATTCTCTCTCAATATAATAATACAAATTAACAAAATGAAAATACATTTACCTACAGAATTAACATTAAGTTTTAATTGTTATTTATTTTTTAACTTAAGCTTTTTTGGTTTTAAGTTTAATATTTCTTAAATTTTTATCTGTCTTTCTTATTTATTTTCAACTTTATTTAATATTCTATAAATGAAAGATTGACACTCCTTTCTCACATCGTGACCGAAATGTACATTTGCGATTAATAACTTTTGTGAAGAAAGGAGACTCAATCTTTCATTTATAGTACAGTAAATCTTCACGTAACTCAACAATCATTAAATTATTTAATATTCAATCATTTTATCTTAATTTTATTTAAATAAGTAATTTTCTTTCCTTCTAAATCGAATTTCACCTTTAATAATAAATAATAATAATAAATATCTCTATTCACATTTTTTTCTGTTTACAGTATAGTATTTACTTTTGAGCTTTAAATGTGAACGGGCTATCGACCATTGGTTTTTCGGCTCAGCCTAAAATATTAATCGTTGTTTTTTAATTGTCAATTGTTTCACTAATGATTTCATATGGTTTCTTTTTTGGGGAATACCAGAGTTGCGTTTAAGGCAAGGTACCTCTATTTTTTTAAAATTATTTTTCAAATTTGTTTTAATTGTAATATTTCCTATTAATTTTAATTTTGGCGTGTTCTCTATTGTTTATGTCCAACTGAAGGTTTTCAATATCGGATTTACTTCTAATTGCTTTGAATATTTTGAGGTCATCAGCAAACAATAAAACTTGGGAATAAGTGATGGAGTCTATCAGATCATTAATGGAAATGAGGAACACGATCGGTCAACAATGTGATCCTTGTGGCACCCCAGATTTCTCGTGAAAACGTTTTGAAACACAGTTATTGAGTTTAACATAGTGAATCTGATCCAATAAATAATTTTCGACCGACTTGACAATTAATGAGCCCAGGGCAAGTGAGAAGGATTCTGTGATTAACATGGACAAATTAGCTTAGAAAAGTCTGTGTATATGGTATCCACTTGAACACCTTTTTCTAATTCATCAAGTCTAAAAACTTGGATTAGTAATTGTTGATTTTACCTGATATAATCCATGTTTCTCATCGATAATCACATTTTTGGTAGTAAAAATCAGTTGAGGTATAATAAATGAATCTAACTGTTAAACAAAATGTATCACGAAGTTAACGCCTCAACCATTAATGAATCTAACTGTCTTTTACCTCTTTAGCTATTTATTTATCTATCGACCACGTGGTCTTTCTGCCGTGTTATTTTCGTATATTTTATTTGCATTTTTATATGAATGTAGTTTGTTTTAGAAAAAAAGAAAAAGTCAACTGCAAGTAGGAAACACGGAAAGGGCAGGTCGCCATTAGTCATGTTCCAAACAACCGTCTTTAACCATAATAAATCCATCGGTTAACGGAAGCGAGACATACCCCCCACCCCGCCCTAATGAACGCTTATTAATCTTTTTCCCTCCGGGGGCAGGGTTTTTCACCGTTCCTCTTTTATTTTTCGCGCTGATAATTAAAGTTGCACGCCATCCAGCATTTACTGACTGGAGGCTGAGGGCTTTCTGTTTATATGTGTGTGTGTGTATGCACTGTGTGTTATAGGACGGTACGTACGTAGGGGGATGAAACATTTGAATTCTGGCTGCATGGCGCTCGTTTCCGGCAGCGAGTGCACAATGCAACTTCCGGCGCGGTGACAATTGACTGACGCGCTACGCACGGCTGCCAACCGAACTGATCGCGTTCCATGCATCCCACTATCTCTCTCCCGCGTGTGTGTGTGTATGTGTGTGTGTATGTATATGTACATATATATATCATCTGGGGCTGGCTTTACAATATCACCATCCCCGACAGCGCCGGGGCCCTAAATAGATACATGATCGTTGCGGGGGGTGGACGCACGCCCCCCGATCTGATTTAGATTAGGACCTGCTGCAGTGGCCCCGCCGCTTTGTCCGCCCATCAGATTACGTAATGTCATTCGGCTTGCATCAGGCCCACAAATTAGACCCTTCAGATCCTGCGTTCGAAACTAATCCTCATTAATTAGTGTGAACGGAAATTATTTAAAAAAATCAATTATAATTTTCATTTCAGACTTTTGGGATATAAGAGTGACATAATAATCCTTTATACACACATAAATACACAAATAACACGGTGGAAGGACTACGTGGTCGATAGCTGAACACTTCAATTACTGCAATAATATAATTTCTAATTGTTTCTACTCAGGACTTATCAGCATAAAGTATTGTTAATACATAGTTTTAGAACTACTGACCTAATGAGATCTTTATTATTAGAAACCGGTCTGTTTCTAAAGGTATAGATAGTGGCCTCCCACCCATCGTATATATATGTAAATGTAAGTGCATCTGTAAATAATATCTTTTGTAATTTCTAGAAATTAAAACGAGTGATGTTGATTGAAAGCTTTAAAACTTACTAATAAAAAAACAAAACACCAAATAATTTATAATAAATGCTAAATCGACTTACACTAAGCCTACTTTGATTTTAAGAATGAGTATAAAAGTAACAACAAAGAGATGTTAAGTTTGATTTTTTAGCTTATAAAAAATATATTTGATTGTGATTCTCTTTATCTGATTGTTCCTTCTCTTAGTATTAATATATTTTATAATTAATTACATTGTAGAAAGTAATCGAAGAAATTCTCGAATAAATGGGAACATTCATCATCAACAGGGTTTGACTGGAAGAACATTCTGAAGAATGAAGTCCGTCTGTGATTCCTGTGGTCAAAATTTAGTGTTTTTTTTATGTATCTGTATTTTAATGTATTTTGTTAACAGGTAATCCAAAGCATTATAATAAATAAATACATTTAAATTAAAATAAAGATTATTATTATTATTATTGAGTGAATAACATGCCCAAGTTAATAAAAAAAACCAATGAAAAAATAAAATTGAAGAGCTGTGAGAGAGAAGTGCAGGCGGGAGGTTCGTGACCGGTCGATTGGAAGTCAATATTTTCAAACAATTTATCACGGACGTAAGTGATCCTTTTTGCCGGAGAGTCGTTACGTATTGTAGTCGCTAATGATGGAGCCGCCGGCCTCGGGGGTTTAATTTAGCGGAAGTTATCGGTGCGAGGCGGTCCACCCCCCGCAATCGCCCGCCGCCCCCGAAAAGAGGGCCACACACAACAAATAAGACCTCCTCCACAATGAAACCCTCCGTCACAATTGAACTTTATATAATGAAGAGGAGGGAATCAAAGGGCCCGTTTATAATGAAATAATGAGACTAATAACGTCGGAGAAAACGCTTCAAGTGGATTCGGATTAATGAAAATAAAAAAGAAAGAAAAAAATCATAAAATTATTAATTATAATCACGCATTAAGGTAATTATTTTTTCACGTCACTAAATTGATGATACTTTCAGCTGGAAATAGCTATTCTGGTTGTTGTTTACTGTATGGAGATTAATGTACCTTTTAGGGCTAATGAAATACGTGTGGTGGTAACATATCAATGTCTCAGGACATTAATCTATACGTTATCATTAAGTTAAACGGCGCTTTCGTGCAATAAGGCCCTGATTAATAGATCGCGTATACATTACACCTGCCTCCTGACTATTTAACATCGTTAGACGTCGCTTTGTATTTTCAATCAAACGTAATTACATCATCTGCTCTTAGTATACATACATCCACACATATATACACGTTGGTGTTTTGTTTTTTCATACAGGGCGTCACAAAAGGGAGTTTATTTTTTAGTTTAGCTCTTGGGAATTTAGTCGTAATAGAGCGTTTTTCTGAAGCGGACCGCGCTTTGTGCGCGCGAGAGTTTTATCAAAAATTGTGACTCTAAATCTGCAGCAGTGGTTTTTGACCCTTAAAATGATATGCTAAGTGTACCTCTCATTCGAAAATGTGCGAAGAAGATTGAAATGACCGGCACAACACTGAAAATTCAAAAAATTAAGATTAAGATCACCAAGAATTGTAGAGAACGTGGATAGTGTAATCCACTTTGTTCGTGACTATCTGATCCTTTCAATTTGTAAGCGAGCAAGCGTTTCAAATGTGCCCAAATCGTCATTACATCGTATTATGCACACAAATTTAAAGCTGCACCCCTATAAAATTAATTTTGTACAAACTTTAAAGCCCCAGAACGACAATCAAAGTCAAATTGATCTCTAAAAGAAGTTGAAAGTTTAAGGCAATAGATAAACTTCTCTTACGTATTTGAAAGAAAAACTGATTGTCAACTTGTTTATAAGAAAATCTGTACATAAATATGAAAAATGGATAGTATAACAGTATAACCCTCGTGTATCATATACAGGGTGAGTTTTTTTCCATTGCTATTATTATAAACAACTGCAATTGTTTTACTTTCATCTTCTTCATGGCTACCCATTTTTTATTTATAATAAAATTTAAAATGACTATAACTCACTTATTTTTAGAAATAAGTATGTCGTATGTCATATTGGATTAAAGAGAAAAAAAATACCTTTTGAATGAGGCCATAGCCAACTATGGTTTCCATTTAAAAAAATGTACGTTTGCATCATATCTCGGAAAATAATGGTGATAAAAATTTTCTGATTATTTTTTATTAATCTACATAAAATTATCTAAAACTTTGTCCTTTACAGTTTTTGTCTATCTATTATAATAACCGAGATATATTGATTTGAAAAAATTGACACTTTTTACTTTTTTCAAAATATCTAGTTACCCTTGACTTTTTTGAAAACTTTGAAAGTGGAATTTTATTCGTCTCGTAAATCTACACTTCTTTCCCCATTTAACCGTTTCTCTATATCTTATAGTTTCCGAGATCCCCATAGAGAACATCGAAAAAACTCACCCTGTATATTTCACTTTCATCACTCTGTAGCTTGTTTAGTTCTCTGAAATAAAATCAGTATTTTTGAAAATATTGTGAATAATTTTATAAGTACTATTGTAGTTTGAGTTTTATTGTATATGTGGGTGGGTGGCCACTAACCTACCCTCCAGTTTTAATTAATAGGCGCAAAGTTTCTTATAAATAAAACCAAAAATAAAAAGATTATTTGCTAAATAAAAGTATAAATCTGTATAACAGAAAATCGTTTAACTTTTTTATATACTACTTTTTATTTTTATATAACACTTGTGACTAGTTTCGAATTACACAGTAATCATTATCAAACTTAGTTTTTCTGTTATTCATTAAAAATGTACTACGAAGTGAACGCCACCAAAATTCAAGGTAAAAATCTGTTTTTAATTAAGTTGGAATTAGCATAACACTCGTGTGTGATGTATAAGTTAGATGGTGGAATAGAGGCCACCTGTTTAACTGTTTTAGTTACCTTAAATAAAAACAGAACTTGTGTGGATGTTGTTAATAATTTTATAGGTACTATTGTACCTTGAGTTTCATCATTGCATATATAGGGTGGATGGGTGGCCACTATCCTACCCTCCAGTTTTTATTTACAAGCGCAGACTTTCTTGAAAATAATATTGAAAATAAGAAGTTTTTTTATTAAATTTATGATAGATTTGTTTGTAATAAAGTTGGCAATTAGCATAACACTCGCGTATGATGTATAAGTTGGAGAGTGAGATAGAGGCCACCCACCCACCCTACATATACATTGACACTTTCATCACTGTAACTGGTTTAGTTCTCTGAAACAAAAACAGCATTTCTGAGGATATTGTTAATGATTTTATAGGTACTATTGTAGCTTGAGTTTCATTGCATATGTAGGGTGGGTGGGTGGCCTCTATCCCACCTTCCAACCTAAACATCATACACGAGTGTTATGTTGATTGCTAACTTCATTTGAAACAGATTTATTCTGCATTTAACAAAAAAAAAACTTCTTATTTTTAATATTATTTTAAGAAAGTCTACGCCTATAAATAAAAACTGGAGGGTAGGATAGTGGCCACCCACCCACTCTACATGTACAATTAAACTCAAGCTAGGATACTACCTATAAAATCATTAACAGCATTCACATAACCTCTTTTTTTATTTCTGAGAACTAAGACAGAGTGATGAAAGTGTCAATATATATGTAGGGTGGGTGGGTGGCCTCTATCCTACCCTACAGTTTATACATCATACACGAGTATTATGCTAATAGCCAACTTCATTACAAACAGATTTATTTATTAAATTTAGCAAACAATTTTCTCGTTTTTGATACAATTTGTAAAAAAATCAGCGCCTATAATTGAAAACTGTGATGTAGGATAGTGGACACCCACCCACCACACATATATATAGCGACACTCAAACTACAATAGTACTTGTACAATCATGAGCAACATCCACACAATCTTCTTTTGTATTATAGGGAAATACAACAATTATAGTGAAGAATGCATTAATATATATGTAGTTTTTATTTATAGGCGCAGATTTTCTTATAAATAACAAATCAAAAACAAGAAGTTTATTTGTTAAATCTAGAATAAATCTGTTTCTATTCAAATTAGCAATCAGTATAAGCATAGATGATGTGCAGGTTGGAATGTTGGATAGAGGCCACCCACCCACCCTACATATATTTTGACACTTTCATCATTGTAACTGGTTTAGTTTTCTGAAACAAAAGCAGTATTTCTGTGGATATTGTTAATAATTTTATAAGTACTCTTGTAGCTTGAGTTTCATTGCATATGTAGGGTGGGTGGGTGGCCTCTATTCCACCCTTCAACCTAA
This sequence comes from Ontholestes murinus, assembly GCA_963969525.1. Lineage (NCBI taxonomy): Eukaryota > Metazoa > Arthropoda > Insecta > Coleoptera > Staphylinidae > Ontholestes > Ontholestes murinus. The sequence continues at coordinate 76,850,601 of OZ018391.1, forward strand.
ACATCATACACGAGTGTTATGTTGATTGCTAACTTCATTTGAAACAGATTTATTCTGCATTTAACATAAAAAAACCTTATTTTTAATATTATTTTTAAGAAAGTGTACGCATATAAATTAAAACTGGAGGGTAGGATAATGGCCACCCAACTACTCTACATGTACAATTAAACTCAAACAACAATACTACCTATAAAATCATTAAGAGCATTCACACAATCTCTGTTTTTATTTTTATTCCTGAGAACTAAGACAAAGTGATGAAAGTGTCAATATATATGTAGGGTGGGTGGGTGGCCTCTATCCTACCCTACATTTTATACATCATACACGAGTATTATGCTAATAGCCAACTTGATTACAAACAGATTTACAATAGATTTAGCAAATAATTTTCTCGTTTTTGATATTATTTTTAAGAAAATCTACGCCTGTAAAAAAAAAAACTGGAGGGTGGGATAGTGGACACCCACCCATTCTATAATAATACTTATAAAATCATTAGCAAAACACACAATCTTCTATTATTTTAGGGAGCTCAAAAGTCAAGAAAATAATTAATTTTTGAAGCATGTCTTAACTAAAGATGAGAAATGAGTTATTCACAATAATTTTAAGTGGAAGAAACACAATTTATCAGCTTGCAGAAGTACAAAAGCTGATATTCCTTACCCTCCAATCAGTAAATCCTAAACGAGGTTTTGATAAATTAATGATCGAATTAATTAAATAAGATGTGGTTTATTAGATTAATTATTATTTTGAAAACATTGTTAATAAAAGTACTAATTAGAGGGTGGGTTTGAGGCTGCCCACTCAAAGTACATATATATGTAAAATTAATCTACAATTCTGCTTTATAACTTCTTAATTATACATATCATAAAATGATTATAGTTTCTAACAAATTAATTAATGGTGATGATAAAGATACTCTATCTATTTAGGATGGATGAGTTTATTTACAACCCACCTTTCAATTATTATTACTTGTAGATAACTATATTTTCAAACTATACTTTTTTACTTCAATCATAATCACAGAAGCACAGCAGTAGTTATACAGATGTGTTTAAGAAGAAAACAAATAATGTAATTCTACTCACAAAACTCCATAAGTATATAGGGTGTGTGGGTTGCCTCTAATCCACCCTCCAATTACAGCAATAAAAAACTGATTATTTAAGAAACAATTATGCAAAATACAATATCTTACTTTAAATTTAATTTATTTAACGTGAATGTTATATCAGTTCTGGTATAGTTTTAACTGCACTCTACTTAATTTCTAAGGAAGCAAATAAACAATAATTTATCAATATTGTATTTACAGTTATGTTAACTAATAAATAGCATTGTAATGCCGACCAAAAAAAAAATATTCACACGCCACCCGATGTGAGGTTTTATTTACAATTCCGACCCCTCTCTTTCACTCTCACTTTTCGCAGTCGACGTCGATATAATCACCTGGTGCTTAATGCGTTGTTTGGATTTCGGTAATGGGGTGTTAATTCGTCAAGCCCCTCGAGCGCATCTCGCGCTTTCACCCCACGGCGTCAAGGGTGGTGGCGGGCGACGGCGACGGCGTTGATGATGATGATGATGCGTACTCAATTATAGCCGGCCGACCCCATGAATAGACGATGACCGTGCTGGTGATGACTGGGGTGGTCCGCCGATTTCGTTACGCCGACGTTTTCGACGCGACCGTAACGAATTATCGCACGCGCTGCCACTACACATTATACCCATTGAAAATAGTGAACGTTTCGTTCCCAGGGTCATGAAACCAGTCAATAAAAATAAATCATTATATTAAATAATATACAAAATATAAATTAAAAATTGGTTAATTTTTTATATCAATTAAAATTTACCATTTTTCTTATGGAATGTTAAAGATGTATTTTGATGTATACACATGTGTGAGGGGGGTGATGGCATAAAACGTATATCGGTCGGATCATTAAGGGTTCGCGCCGGGACATTATCGGGAATCAGGAAGGCGTGATGATCCGCCGCGACAGCAGTTAAGGGCCTAATGACGCCATCAGCTTTGATCGTGCTCGAGGACCAAGAAACAGGAGCAGGAGGACCAATTATGCAGTGCATGTTTTGACATCCTGCCGCAAGAACGCTCAATTTTCCTCTCTAAATACTAACGCGATAATTACCCTCAGATCATACTCAGAAAAAAATGAACATCGCTTCTCTCGATTTCATAAAAAGAAGGATAAAATGAATAATAAAATGTATTAAAATCCTTCAGTTCGTTGTAGAAAATTAAATAATAATTTTAAAAGACCAAAACATTTCGTGAATCGTGTGGATTTTTAAAATTTTATAGAAATTTTTGTAGGAAATGTATTTAAAGACATTAAAAAAAAACAATCGAATACATCTTTCCGGAGTAAAACATTAAGAAAAAAAAACAGTTTTTATTTACTGAAAAATAATTGACAATATCCTAAGAAATAACGGTAAAAAATTTAAAAAAGAAAATTTAAATTTTGATAGATTCAATATTTAAAAGCATTAAAGAAAACAATAGAATAAATCTTTACAGAGTTAAACATTTGAACACATAAAGGAAAACAAAACTGTATCAATAGCAATAAAAATATTTTAAAAATAATTGAAATTTTGATGGGAAGAATACTTAACAGCATTAAAAAACAATAGAATAGTTTTTTCCAGAAAAAGAAAACATTTGAATATATTAGGAAGAAATAAACAGTCTAAATTTTAATTATTTAAGATATAGCAGTAAAAAAATAACAAATGAACTTTCTTTGGAAAGTTTGAAACAGTTGAAATATTAAGCAAAACTAAAAAGGTATAAATCAAGAGAAAAACAATTGAAATATCGGCAGGTAAGAGTATTTAATGGCATTAAAAAAAACAATTGAACTTTTGCAAAAAAAAAACTATATTTAAAAGCATTAAAAAGTAATAGAATAGATTTTTTCCAAAAAAAAAACATTTGAACTTATTGAAAAAAAATAAACAGTATAATTTTTAATTATTTAAGCAATAGCAGTAGAAAAAATAACAATTGAACTTTTAAAAGAAAAATTGTTGAAAACATTAAGCAAAACGAAAAAGGTATAAATAAATAAAACAATTGGAATATTTAGTATTTTATGGCATTAGAAAAACAATTGAACTTTCTATATAAAATTAACAATAAATTATGTCATAACAGTACAAATTGCAAAAAAAAACAATTGTAGATTAATTAGATAAAAGGATTTAAAAACAAAAGCGTTTTCCGTTAAAAAAACCATTTGAAAATTTTTTTAATGTTTTCAAATATTTTTTTTTTAACGGAAAACGGTTTTGTTTTTAAATCCTTTTATCTAATTAATCTACAATTGTTTTTTTTTGCAATTTGTACTGTAAAAACAGTTAAAATTTACTTTAAAATTTTGTAAAAAAAATAACAATAACAAGTAATAAATAACACTTTAAAAAATAATAATAGTAGAAACTTTGACACGAACAGTATTTATAGGTAATAAAAAAACAAAAGAACTTTTTGGAGAAAAACATTTGAAAACAAAGATTTCTTTAAAAAATTGAAAAATTAATAAACAAATAACAGTAAAAATTAAATGAGAACAATTTAATTTTCGAAAGGAAACGTATTTATAGACATTAAAAAATTTGAGAGAAAACAACATCTTTATTTGGACCAACAAAGGTACATTAAGAAAAATTTTTCGCTTTTTCTGCCCTGAAATATTTGACTGTTTCGAGAAAAACATTTAAAAGATTTATGCAAAAAACAGTTTAAATTAATCGAAAAATTTATGATTTAATAAATAACAGCAATTAAAAATCAATTGAAATTTACATAGGGAAAGTATTTAGTTATTAAAAAAATAATAGAATAAAACTTTCTGAAGAAAAACAGATGAAATCATTAAGCAAACAAAACTTTTTAAATTCTATATAATTTTTTTAATTTCAATGAATTAACAAATAATTAAAACGTAGCAGTAGAAAATGCAAAACACACTATTGAAATTCAGTTTAAAAAAATAAGGCAATAAAAAACACCATTGAATTTTCCAGAGAAAAACATATGAAAATATTAGGCAAAAAATAGTTTATATTCTATTGAAAAATGTCTTTGAATATTAGCAATGAATTAAAAAACCGTAAAAAATTTAAAAAAAAACCGGTTAACGCATTGCAGGTATTAAAAACAATTGAACTTTACAGAGAATAACAATTAGAAATATTAATAAAAAAAATAGTTTAAATTCTTCTGATTAAATTATAACATTGCTAATTTGTGAAGAAAATTTTCAGTAATAACAATAATAAATTAGAAAAAAAATGAAATTTTGAGGAAAAGTATTTATATTCATTAAAAAATAACGGAACTGATTTTTTAAAAGAAAATATTTGAAAATATTAAGAAAAAAAACTACCTAAAATATTCCTGAAAAATTAGCAAAGAATTAACAAACAATAGCAATACATTAAAGAAGAAACAAAAAACAAAAATTTTGACAGGAAAAGTAATCAAAGGCTTAAATAAACAAAAAAAGAAAATAATAAAGTGTATTAAAATCCGTTAGTTCTTGTAGAAAATTAACTAATAATTTAAAAATACGAAATTTTGATATTTTAAAATTAAAAGAAGAAAAACAATTGAAAATATTAAGCAAAAACTGATTTTTTAAAAGAAAATATTTGAAAATATTAAGAAAAAAAACTACCTAAAATATTCCTGAAAAATTAGCAAAGAATTAACAAACAATAGCAATACATTAAAGAAGAAACAAAAAACAAAAATTTTGACAGGAAAAGTAATTAAAGGCTTAAATAAACAAAAAAAGAAAATAATAAAGTGTATTAAAATCCTTTAGTTCTTGTAGAAAATTAACTAATAATTTAAAAATACGAAATTTTGATATTTTAAAATTAAAAGAAGAAAAACAATTGAAAATATTAAGCAAAAAGTTAAAATCTACAGAATTTTTTTTTTAAATAGCACTGAATTATGAAATAACAGCAAAAATTAAGAAAACCCAATTGAAATTTGGCAGGAAAAGTATTTAAAGGCATCAAAAACACAATTTAACTTTCCAGAGAAAATTGTACCACAAATTAGCAATGGATTAAGTTATAACAGTAAACATTGCAACAAAAATTAATTGAAAAAAGTAGGCGAAAGTATTTATAAATATATAATAAAGAATTTTCAGCGAAAAAAACATTTGAAATCATTAGACAAAAAAAAACTATGAATTAAAATCCTTCGGTTCGTTGTAGAATTAAATTATTGAAAAAACAGTTTAAATTTTACTGAAAAATGTCCTTAGCATTGAAGTAAGTAGAAATAACAGTAAACAGAATTCAAAACAATTGAATTGGAATTAAATTGGAAAACAATAGAATAACGATAGAATAAAACTGGACAAAAACATTTTGAAAACATAAAAAGAACTGAAAAAAATATTTAAAAAAATATAATCAATTAAAAATCAACAGTGACAAAATTAAAGATAAAAGAATTGAAACTTTGACATGAAAAGGTATTTAAAAAAAAACAAAAGAACTTTTTGAAAACATTAAGGAAAAAAAAACAGCAAATAACATTTGAAAACATTAAGCAAAAAAAATAGTTTCGATTCAATAGAAAATTTCTTTCAAAAATTAAAAATGAATAAACAAATAACAGTGAAAATAAAAAAAAATAATTGAAATTTCGAAAGAAAACGTATTTAAAGGCATTAAAAAATTGAGTTTTCCGAGAAAAACATTTAACTTTAGGTGAAAAAGAAAACAGTTTAAAGTTATTGAAAAATTTATGATTTAAGAAATAACAACAAAAAAAATTGAAATATTGATTGGAAAAATATTTAAAGGCATTAAAAAACTATATAATTGTCGAAAAATATTTGATAACATAAAAAAAACTTGAAATTTACTGAAACAAAATTTAAAAAAAACAATTGAAATTTTGATAGAAAAAGTATTTGGTCATTAAAAAAAAAATAATAGAATAAAACTTTCTGGAAAAAAACAGATTAAATCATTAAGCAAAAAAAATAGTTTAAATCCTACAGAAACATTTCTTTAAAAAAAATAGCAATGAATTAAGAAATAGCAGTAAAGATATGAAAAACAATTGGAATTTTAACAGAAAAATAAATGAAACGCACAAAAAAGAAAATAAACTTTCCTTAAAAAAGACGGTTGAAAAGATTAAGAAAAAACTGTTTCTTAAAACATTAAAAATGAGTAAACAATAAACAGTAAACTGTAAAAAAATTAAAACAAATGAAATATTGGCAGGTAAAAGTATTTAAAGGCGTTAAAAAAAAATTGAACTTTTCGGAGAAAACAATTAAAAACCGGCAAAAAACAGTTTAAATTTTACTGAAAAATAGCAATAAATTTAAGAAATAACAGACACAAGACACAATAGTGATAGATTGTAGATGACACATGATAGAGTATAGGTGACAAATGACAGATGGCAGATGACATAACAGGCACAAGATGTCAGATGATAGATGGTAAATAATAGAAATATATTTCTCAAGTTACGTAAGAATTATTATTATAGTAAATTGTATTCAAAATATTGGCATTTTTTTCACAAATTTGTTTTTATTAACTAAATGTACATTTCGAAACACAATAGTTAAATGACATTTAGTTAATAAAAACAAAAATGTGAAGAAAGTGTTAATGTTTTGAATACAATTTACTATGGTAAATAATATATTACAGACTATAGTTGACATATGACAGATGACAGATGACACAACACATCAGGTGATAGATGATAGATGATAGAGCATAGATGACAAATGACAGATGACGTATGACAGAAGACAGATGACAAATGACACATAGGCATCTAATAAAAAGATTTATTATATATTTTTTTACAAAGTGTTAAAATCTACTATTTTTTGAATTTATATCTGGTGCAGTTTTCATATATTTTTTTCTTAATACTATGAACGAAATTGAGGTTCAACTTGTAGATATTGGATGAGGCAATAGGTGACAAATAAGAAATAATAGATGTCAAAACACAAACGGCAAATGAACAGATGGTAGACGATAGATGATGGATGATAAACGACAGTGAATAAATTATAATGATGATAGAAATATGATTAATAGCAGATGAATAACGACAGAAGACAGATGATAGATGATAGATGGCTGTTGACAGTTGAGAATCGACAGATAATCGAATAAATAAATATGACAGATAATGGTATATATTAGATATCAGATGACAAGTTATACACAAATGGCAAATCATAGGTAATAGATTATAGATGATAGATGAAAGATAACTGATGATAGATGATTAAAGACAAAAGACAGATGACAGATGTCATAACTGATGCCAGACACCAGGTGATAGATGGTACAAGATACATGACAGATTATAGATGACAGATGATAAATGATAAATGACACATAACAAATTACAGGCGATAGATGACAAGTAAGAATATGATAGATTAAAGGTAACGAATGATCAATAAGGGATAATAGTAAATATGTGACAGTTGAAACATTACACATGACAATATATGACAATTAAGAGATATATGACCAATGAGAGATAGTAGATAATAAATAACCGATAACTAATGATAGGTGACAGATGAGCGATGGTACTGATAACAGGTAACAGATAACAGACGAAAGATGACAAACGGAGATCTGACACTAAAGTATTTTACGTTTAGTATAAATAAACATTTTAGAAACTTGGAAATTTTAATGATCTGGAAAAAAATTATGAAAAATTCTAGAACAAAAGTTATAGCCATTTTGAAGAAAAATATGTAGATAATTCCGATAAGATTAATAAAGATATGATGAAAAGTTCATGAAAAAATATTAAAAACAAATGATTGAGTTTTAACTGTAAATGCCAAAATATTTATTGGCATCTCGAAAAACAATAGAACTTTCTGGAGACAAAAAAATATTTAAAAACATTAAAATGATTGCGACCTTCAAATACCATTGACCTTGAAATGCCATTGACCTTCAAATAGCCCTGAACCTTAAGTAAACTTGACTTTTAAATGAACTACAAAACCTTCAAGTCACTTTTCAATTGGAGGAGAGGAAAACTCTCGAATGAAATCTTAATTTTTTGCTTGTAAAATAAATCTAGTGGGGGTACGAAGACTAGATACTTAAGAAATTTGCTGTGCAGGGTCACATTCCAAAGCGATAACAATTGCACTTTTACAGAAAAAAAAAACAATAAACAAAACATTGATTTTTGGTTAGAACGGACAATTAAATAAACTTCGTGGAGAAAAACATTAAACATTCTAAATTTCACTGTAAAATTTTTGTAAATAGAATTAACAATTGCTTAAATGGAAACAGTAGAACATGAAATAAAAAACAATGCAAATCTGATAAAAAAATTTTAGGTATTAAGGAAGAGAAAAAGATATGCAAACATTTAGCAAGAAATAATTTAAATTCTGTTGAAAATTTTGTTTAAATATTGTGTATACAAACGAAAGTTTAAAGTGTTTTTATTAATTTACAAAAGAGATAATAGTATAAAAAATTAAAAACAAACTTGGCAGAAAAAAATTAACAATAGAAACTTGAAGGAGAAAAATATTTAAAAAAACAAACAGTTTTTACTGAATAATTTTTTAGACTTTAGAATTAATTAAAAAAACAAAGAATATTTAAAGGCATTAAAAATATTTTTTTGTAGAAAAACATTTAAAACCTTTAAGCACAAAAAAAAACAGTTCAAATTTGACTGGAAAATATATTAAAGAATTAACAAATAATTACAGTTTATTTCCAACTGTTTGGAAAATATATTTGAAAGCATAAAAAAATAATAGAAATACTCTCTTCACAATTCATCAATTTATTTGTACGTATCACCATGACAATTAAGCTAGCTAGCAAAGAACTTGTTTTGTTATTTTAAATTAAATTCAAACATTGCAGAAAGACCACATGTCTATAGCCCAGACGCCTCAACACCACATTATTTGTCTTTGTTATGTATATACAGGGTGACTGACGAAAAACCTTTGGTGCTGTATCTCGCTTATTTTTTATCCGATTTTAATAAATAAAACATCAAATTAAACCATTTTTAAAAGACCTTAATAGGATCTGAACTGTTATTTTTTCTCGCACCCAGTTTTTGACAAAATACGATCAACATTTTTTTTTAAATTGCACTGTATATATATTTTTATTGATTCGCAAGGAGATTTTTTCTGAATATAAAATTGTAGACAAATTTATCCATACATCAAACTTAAGTCGAGAAATTGAGGATTAAAAAAATAAATAAAAAGTCAAGTATCCATTGTAAACAATATACAGACCCTATTTTAAATGTCAAAAGTGACAGTGACAGCCATTGATACAATACTGCAACGATTTTTAATTATTTCATAATTAAAATGTTGCAATATTTCAAACACTGTACTAGAATTTTGTGCTTCTACAGAAATCGTTTTTCAGTTTTTGAAATCTTGCAACATTTTTATTATGAAATTATTAAAAATCATTGCAGTATTGTACCAATGACTGACACTGTCACTTTTGACATTTGGAATAGGCTCTGTATATTGTTTACTATGGGTATTTGATTTTTATTTTTTTTTTAATCCTCAATTTCTCGACTTTGGTTTGATGAATGGATAAAATCGTTTACAAATTTAGATTCAGAAAAAAATCTCCTTGCGGATCAGTACAAAATATATATACAGTGCAATTTGAAAAAAAAAGTTGATCGTCTTTTGTCAAAAACTGGATGCAAGAAAAAATATCAGTACAGTTCATATTAAAGTCTTTTAAAAATCATTTAATTTGATGTTTTATTTATTAAAATCGGATCAAAAATAAGCGAGATACACCACCAAAGGTTTTTCGTCAGTCACCCTGTATATAAATGTAAATATGCAATTGCCCGAATAAAGATCATTGTTATTATTATTATTATTATTAATAGAAATAACTTTTGGAGTTATAAAGTTAATATACTGTAATGAAAGTGAGTGTATTATTATTAAATTAATAAACAGCGCATTATTTCTAGTGTTGATTAATAGGAACAACAAAAGGGTAGGGCGTAACGTTAATCCAGCGGCACGATCCCCATCGAAATTACAAACGAACAGTAATCCACGGTCATTTATAACAACAACACTCGCTAAATATGTGCATACGTAATTCACCGATGGCCATAAAGATTTATCCGACTGATATTATATGAATTATTAATATGGCATTCAGAACGGTCTGTATTAATTAAGCCCAAACGTTGTTGCGAGGGCGCGGGTGGTATTTGCATACACTACTACCCCCTAACCCCGGCTACACATCTAATAAGCACACCCGTTACACGAACAAACCATTTTTCCCAAACCCTCAGCACTTATTCGTTATCATTAACATGTCATCATATCATCACTAATAAATTATTATTCTTATCTACAATGTTTTTGTTTTTATTTTCAATTTAAAATCGTAAAATTTACTGTATTGTATTATAATTAACATAATTTTAGAAGAAAATTCCAAGGATTTTCCTACGACATGTTTAAATTCGATGAGGTAAAACACTTGTTAAGTTCCGTAATATTTTTATTTTCAGTTGCCTGACACGTGTTTCGATCATTCTTAAATAATTAGTTTTGTACTTTGAAAATGCTATTGTAATAATAAAATTGCTGACTTTTTTATTATTACAATAAATAATAAACTCGTTAATTTCAATTAATACGAATTTAACAACATACTTGTAAATTATTATAAATTAAATTAAAAAATACAATAATTAATTAGTAACTAATTACTTTAAAATATATTATCCACCTATAGAATCAGCTTAAACATTATTATAATAATATATAACTAGTAAATTTAATATTTACATTTTGGTGGATGCGCCGGGCACTTATTTTAATATTACTTTAATTCCTTAAAAAATATACGTTTTTCGATTTATACAGATAAGATTATGATTACGTTGCGTCCTCCTCCCAACCAGTCCCCCGCTAAGGACATACGGGTAGGTGGAGGGCGTACACCGTGTGCGGAAACGGTGACGTCAGAGTCCGAGGGCCAGATTCAGGTCCGGCACGCGATGCATTAATATTAAGTGTTCGGCCCGGCCGCCTCTTATTTATTATCTTTCGCCACACCATATCCAGGCCCGAAACATCACCAGTGCATTTCGCACGACTGTGAAGTGAGAATTTTAAAGATAGAAAAAAAAATCGCGTCCCGCAAAAAAAAAAATCTGCACACGTGCGCCTAGAAATCAACAGGTATAAACAAAACGCGCGTGTGATTGAGCTTTCGTGAGATAAACGATCTCGCCGATTACGATTTCCCTTTCGGAATGGTGGTGTTAACGTGTTAATAAAAAAAAAAATACGTTTCAGTGTAATTGTAATTGTAGAGATTTTAATCGTACAGAAATAAAAAGTTTGATAATTAATTTACTTACAGATTGAAATTATTCTTTAAGACGTTAAATAATGTATTTCACGTAAAAAATGATATAAATTAATTGATTTTACTTAATACATATGGTATGCCGTTATAAAATTATTATTTGTTTTCGAAATTTAACAATTTTCAGCCGAGTTATGATATTTTAAAAATTACCATTTTTTTATTGAGAACAATTAGATGAATAAAAGTGCGATTAAACAAATATAAATTAAAAAATTAAATAATAAACTAACACAATTATAAGAAAATAAATTATATTTGCTTAATAAAAGTGCATCTTTAAAAAAATATTGTTGGTTTTGCAAATGTGATGTTTTCAAAATGACTTTTTGAATTTTAATTATTGTCATTTTTAGTGGGATGAATACACATTAAAATATATATGTTAAATATTAAAGAAAATAAGTAAAAATAAATCAAATTCAGTTTATAAAAGTCTGTTCTTTTAAAATTATTTTTATTATTTAATATTTATCAATTTTCAGCTGAGTTATTGAATTTTAAAAATTACCATTTTTATCGAGAACGGTTAGACGAGTAAAATTAAAAAAATAATTGATTAAACTGAAAAATTCAAACATAGATAAATTAAATTAACTCAATTAAAGTCATTTCCTTTAAAATTATGTATAATTTTTAAGATTCGACAATTTTCAACTGACTTTTTCAATTTTTAAAATTTTAATTTTCAATGAGTACGTTAGGGCGCATAAAATTAAAAATTAAATATTTGAGTTAGGAAAATAAATAAAATTAAAGTTAATTCGCATAAGAAATGTTTGCGCTTTAAAAATCATTTTTAATTTTTTAATTTTAACAATTTTTAACTTATAAAAATAGACATTTATATCGATTGTAATTTGACGAATAAAAATTTAAAAAGTAAATAATTTAACTATAGGAAACCAAAATAAATAAATTAAATTCACTTAATTAAAGTAAGTTCCGTAAAAAAATTCTTTAATATTTAAAATTTGATAATTTCCAACTGACTTATTAAATTTTAAAATTATCGTTTTCAACAAGTACGCTGGAAGAAATAAAAATTAAAATTAAAATGTTTAAGTAAAGAAAATAAATAAAATTAAATTTTATTCGCCTGAAAAATATCCGCACATTAAAAATTATTTTTAGTTTTCAATATTTGACCATTTTCAGCCAAGTTATTGAATTTTAAAAATTATCCTTTTCAATGAGTAGGCTGAGATTAATGAAGAAGTTTTCAAAATATTTTAAACTGAAGTAAATGTGCAAAAATAAATGAAATTACGTTTAGAAAAGTTTGATCTTTCAAAATTATTGTTAGTATTTAAAATTTAATTATTTTCAGCAGAGTTATTAAATTTTAAAAATCAATTATTTTCAACGAATCCATCAGGACAAATAAAAATTAAAAAATATAATATTAAACCAAAGGAAATAAATAAAACTAAACTAATTTCGTATGAGAAACGTTCGCGCTTTAAGAATTATATTTAATTTTAGTTTTTGAAAATCTAAGCTTACATATAGAATTTAAAAGTTGTCATTGTTAACGAGTGCAATTAGACTTATAAAAGTAGAAATATCAATTGTTAAACTAAAAAATACAATACTCCATACTTACACTGCATTGAAAAATTCACTTTTCAATTCAGTGTAAAAATTACAAATAAAAATAAATTAAATTTACTAAATAAAATTCGAATTCTAAATTTAATTTATTTTTTTATAATTTAACATTAGTCGGCTGATATTTGAATTTAGAAAAAAACGATTTATAAGAAATGCCATGTGAAGAATAAAAAATAAATAAATAAACTTTACATTTATGTTACTTATTAAAAGTCTTTTATTGCCTATCATCTCACATCTGATATCTGTCATTTGTCATCTATCATCTTCTATCTGTCATCTGTATATAAAGGGTGTCCGGGAAGTAAGAACGAATTTGAATTTGGCGCCATTTTGTTATATGACATTTGGCGGTCGTGCTTTATTATTTAAAACATATTATTTTGAAAGAATAATAAAATATCTATTATCTATTATATAGCATCTATTCAAAAATTATCAACCGAATAATTTGACATCTGTCATTTGTCATCTGTAATCTGTCATATATCATATGTCATTTATCATTTATCATATGTGATCTGCAATTTGTCATTTGTCATCTATCATCTATCACCTGTTATCTGTCACTTGTCTTCTGTCATCAGTCATCTATCATTTGAAATTTTTGTTATTTTATTTATTTTGAGTTTTTATAGTGTAATTGTTATTTTATAGTTAGTTAGTTATATTTGTCTTTATCATACATACTTTATAAAATAATATTAGCAAAAAATTGGACAAAAAAATACATACATATAAAAAAATACAAATTTTGTCAGCATGCTGAAGGGCGGAATTCATTTGCATCAAATGTTCTTCCATTCAAACCCATACTTTCCTCCGCTGTTCCAAACGATTCAGCATTGGTTACTTATTTTGTTTAGTATTTAGATGCTTATTTTTCCCTTGATTTCGGGATCTATTTAATAAACTTCAAAATGACATTGACATCATAATCAGCAATTGTATTTTAAATAGCATCCATTAATAAACATTATTATTATTATTATGATCTGTCATTTATCAACTATCATATGTCATTTCTCAAATGTCATCTGTCATCTAGCATCTATCATCTGTCATCGTTTGTATGTATTCGTTTCTTATTCGTTTTTTTATATATATACTAGGATCTACATATTTTTAACGTATTTGTGTTGTCCGTAAATTATTTTATATTTATATTTATCTAGTTTTAATTTACTTGTGCATTTTTATAATATTTTTAAATTCCTGTAAACATTTTACAATGGTATTACCCGTCAATAAATAAATAAATGTCTTTTGTCATCTATCATCTGTCACCTCTCTTCAGTCATCTGCTATCTGTCATCTGTCATATGTCATCTGTCATCTATCATCTGTCATTCGTCATTTGAAATCTTTGTTATCTTCAAATAACCTTGTATGACCGTTGCTTAACTTTAATTAATCGTTAGATGATTGAACCATTGCGAATGGCTTTAACTAACCTTTTATATAATCTAAAATATTCATTGGGTGATCTTGAATGTCGTTGAACAAAAACTCTCAAGGTATAATTGATGAAAGAAATATTATAAAGTCAAATCTATACCTCAAAAAAATTTAGCCTTAGAGAACTGTCATATGTCATCTGTCATCTGTTAACTTTCATCTGCCATCTGTCTTCTGCGATCTGTCATTTGTCATTTATCATGTGTCATCTGTCATTAGTCATTTATCATCTGTCATCTGTCATATGTCATCTGTCATCTATCATCTGTCATCTGTCATCTGTCATTTGTCATTTATCATCTGTGATATGTCATATGTCATCTGCCATCTGTCATCTGTCATCTGTCATCTATCATCTGTCATCTGCCATATGTCATATGTCATTTATTATTTGAAACAGATTGTTTTAAAAGAAATATAAAATATTATCTGCCATATAGCATCTGTCATCTGTCATTTGTTATCAATTATCTGTTGTCAATTGGTTGCTTTCTCAACAATCAATTGTCTACTGTATATGTTGCTTTAATCATCTATCAGTTATTATCAGCCATTAGTCATCTGACATCAACTATTCGTTGTTTGTTTTCTATTATCTGTTGATAATTAATCAAAATAATGAAAGCCTAGAGAGAAAGTAGTTTAATCGTTTATCAATTGTCAACTCTTTTCTGGTTTATGTACTACTTTATTAAGTAGAAAATAAAATGAATGCAATTTAAAAATAAATAAATTATCAACTCAATTATTTGTCACCTGTCCAACAGTCATCTGTCATCTTTCATCTGTCATCTATTATCTGACATCTTTCATCTTTCATTTATCATCTGATATCTGTTATCTGTCATCCTTCCAACAGTTATCTGTCATCTGTCTTCTGTCATCTGTCACATGTCATCCGTACATCAGCCATCTTTTATCTGTTATCTGTCATTTATTATCTGCCATCTGTTATCTGTCATCCTTTCAACAGTTGTCTGTCATCTGTCATTTATCATCTGACAAGTTTCATCTGTCATCTGTTATCTGTCATCCTTCCAATAGTTATCCGTCATCTCTCTTCTGTCGTCTGTCACATGTCATCCATATATCAGTCATCTATCTGTCATCTTTCATCTGTCATCTGTCGTCTATTATCTGCCATCTGTTATCTGTCATCCTTCCAAGAGTTGTCTGTCATCTGTCATCTGTCATCTGTCATCTATCATCTATCATCTGTCATCTCTTTTCAGTCATCTATCATCTGAAATATCGTATCTGTCATCTTTCATCTGCCATCTATTCATCAGTCATTTTTCATCAGTCATCTATCATCTGTCATCTGTTATCTGCTATCCTTGCAATATCTGTCATCTGTCATCTGCCATCGGTTAATCTGTCATCTGTCATCTATCATCTGACATCTTTCATCTATCATCTGCTATCTGTTATCTGTTATCTGTCATCCTTCTAACAGTTATATATGATCTGCCATATGTCTTCTGTCATCTGTCACATGTCATACGTACCTCAGTCATCTTTCATCTGTCATCTGTCATCTATTATCTGCCCTCTGTTATCTGTCATCCTTTCAACAGTTGTCGATATCTGTCATTTGCCACCTGTCATCTTTCATCTGTCATCTGCTATCTGTTATCTGTTATCTGTCATCATTGCAACAGTTATCTGTCATCTCTCTTCTGTTATCTGTCACATGTCATCCGTACATCAGTCATCTATCTGCCATCTTTCATCTGTCATCTATTATCTGCCATCCTTCCAACATTTGTCTGTCATCTATCATCTATCATCTATCTATCTATCTATTAGATTTTATTTATTTAACTATTTTTGGATAATCTGTCATCTGTTACCTTTCATCTGCCATCTGTCTTCTGTAATCTATCATCTGTCATCTGTTATTTATTCATTTATCATTTGTCATATGTCTTCTGTCATCTGCCATCTGTCATCTGTCATCTGCCATCCATCATATGTCATTTATTATTTGAAATAGATTGTTTTAAAAGAAATATAAAATATCTATTATCTGCCATATAGCATCTGTCATCTGTCATCTGCTATCCATTATCTGTTGTCAATTGGTTGTTTTTTCAACAATCAATTGTCTACTGTATATGATGCTTTAATTATCTATTAGTTATTATCAGCCATTAGTCATCTGACATGAATTATTCGTTGTTTGTTTTCTATTATCTGTTTATTGTAAAAAAATATTGTTCAAAACTTGTTTTCCATAAATTAATCAAAATAATGAAAGCCTAGGGAAAAAGTAGTTTAATCATTTATCAATTGTCAACGCTCTTCTGGTTTGTATACTACTTCATTCAGTAGAAAATAAAATGTTTCTAATTTAAAAATAAATAAATTATCAACTCAATTATTTGTCACCTGTCCAACAGTCATCTGTCATCTATCATCCGTCCAACAGTCATCTGTTATCTGTTATCCTTTCTACAGTCATATGTCATCTGATACCTTTAATCTGTCATCTGTATCTATCATCTGATATCTGTCATCTGTCACCTGTCATTTGAAATCTTTGTTAACCTCAAATAACCTTGAATGACCCTTTGTTAACTTTAATTAATCATTAGATCACTGAACCATCGTGAATGGCTTTAGCTAACCTTTTAGATAATGTAAAATAATCACTGGGTGGCCTTAAATGATGTTGAATTTTCTTGAATCATAATTCTCAAGGTATAACTGATGAAACAAAAATTATTAAGTCAAATCTATACCTCAAAAAAATTTAATGTTCTTGGGGATTTTCATTGTGTAGCTCTGGAGAAATTTCATCTGTTATGTGTCATATGTAATCTACCAAATGTTACATTTATATTTTACTTTATATTATATTTAAATTTATAATGTTCACAGGAATGTTACAATGTTCATCTGTCATCCATCTTCTTTGATCTGTCTTTGGCACCTATCGTCTGCCATCTGTCATCTGTCATCTGTCATCTGTCATCTGTCATCTGTCATCTGTCATCTGTCATCTGTCATCTGTCATCTGTCATCTGTCATCTGTCATCTGTCATCTGTCATCTGTCATCTGTCATCTGTCATCTGTCATCTGTCATCTGTCATCTGTCATCTGTCATCTGTCATATATTATTTGAAATAGATTGTTTGGAGGATAATATATTATATCTATTATCTATCATATAGCATTTATCATCTGCTACCAATTGTCTGTCATCTATTATTTTGTAACAACCAAAATTGTCTACTACATATATTATTTTAATCATCTGTGATGACTGACACCATTAGTCATCTGACATTTATTATCCGTTGTTTGTTTTCTGTTATCTGTTGACTGTAAAAAATATTTTTCATAAATTAATCAAAATAAAGCCTAGAGAGAAAGTAGTTTAATCGTATGTGTCATTTGTCAACTCTCTACGATTTATAAATTATCATTAATTAGAAGATAAAATGTTTGAAAATTATAAATTCATAAATTGTCAAACGAATATTTTGCCAATTTTCATCTGTTATTTTGTATCTGTCATTTGTTAATATGTCATCTGTCATCTGTTGTCATATGTCAGCTGTCATTTGTCATCTGTTACCTTCCATCTTTCATCTGTCATCTGTCATATGACCTTTGTTATCTGTCATCCGTCCAATAGTTATCTGTCATCTGCCATCTAGCCATCTGTCATCACTTAATAGTCATTAGTTACCAGTGATTCGTACTATAAACTGTAAAAATAAACATTAAAGGGAATAATAATTTTAGAATGTACTGTTTATACATTATGTAAAAATTCTTTTAATCTATTACCCAAGAGAACATAATTAAATTGTTTGTCAATTGTCAACTCACGACCTCCAATTATATACTGTCAACTGCTATTTACCATTTTGTTTTTAATTTTTACTCATTATTGTGATAAAAAAGGTATAAAAAAAAATAAAAGACATTGCCATTTTCCATCTCTCATCTTTCAATTTTCACTTGAAATAAATTTTTCTTAATTAAAGTTTAAAGTAAAGTCATCTGTCTTTTACCATCTATAAATAATTCCTTCATTTTTATCTAGCATTTATTATATAGATCATTTATTTATTTATTTATTTATTTATTAACGGGTAATACCATTGTACAGTGTTTACATAAAGTAAAAATATAATAAAGATACATAAACAAATTAGAACTAAAAGTAAAGATAAAATAATTTAGGGACGACATAATACATGTTAAAAAAGGTTTACAGAAAAGTAAAAATATAATGAAAATGCACAAACAAATTATAATTTGTCATTTGATATTTGACACATGACATTTGACATTTGACAAATGACTTTTTCATTTGGTATTTGACATTTGATATTTAACATTTGGCATTTGACATTTGATAGTTGACAGTTGACATTTGTCATTTGACAATTGACTTTTTCATTTAGTATTTGACATTTGACATTTAACATTTGGCATTTGACAATTGACTTTTTCATTTGAAATTTGACATTTAACATTTGGCATTTGAAATTTGACAGTTGACATTTGTCATTTGACATTTGACATTTGACATTTAACATTTGACGTTTGACATTTGCCTTAACTTTTATTACAAAATTATTTTGAGTTTTTAAAATTTGACAAATTTCAGCCGATTTATTAAATTTTAAACATTGCCATTTTTGAGATGACTAAAAATAAAATAATAATAATAAATTATCAACCTAAAGATTTAAATGAAATTAAATTATATTCGCATAATAAAGTGTACATCTTTTAAAATTATTTGTAGTTGTTAAAAATTGAATATTTTCGGATGATTTATTTAATTTTAAAAATTATAATTTTCTTCGTGTGCACTGGTCCAAAAAATAATTATATAATTAAAAAAACACTTTAACTTTGTTTGTATAACACTGTATGAAGTAGAAGCTTCTTACATTAATTATATAATTATTTGATCACCTTAAATATCCATACGTAAGCATAAATCACCTTTAATAAATTTTCTGTAAGATGGCCTTGTCTGATCGCTACATTAAACAAAGTGCTTTGAATGACTTTTAATAATCGTAAGATCGGTAGTTAACCTCCAATAATATCGAATGTCATTTGTATGTCTTTGATCAATCATTGCGCGACCTTCAAAACTTCATCAAGGGGTTTGAAATGACCTTCAATAATAATTTTAATGCAACATTTTATGAAAGGTTTGCAGATTGTTATTCCATTGGCATCTATTGTCTAAAACGATTACAAAATTACCTTGCATAATCTTGAATGGCTTTCAATTTCCTTAAATAGCTTTTAATTTCAAATAACCTTATTAATTTTAACGATTTTCAGATGACTTTGAATTATCAAAGGTGACCTTGGTCCATCATTGGATGAACTTGAAGATCCCTTTATAACTTTGAATAACGTCGAATGACTTTACATGATATTTGGATGGTCTTAAATGGTATTAAATGACTATACGATATTTGAAAAATCGATAGATAACCTTAAACGATTATTAGAACCTCAAACGATGAGTAAAGTCAAGTGACTTCACGTAATTTTAAATGATATTTTGAAGGCCTCAGATGACATTAACTCGAATTTAAATTCAAATTGCTGGTCTATCTAGAATGATCATTACATCTCCGCCTAGAAAGATCTATAATCACTTTTAGATAACATTTAATGCTTGATTCGATTAATTAAAATGTGAAAATCATTTCCAAAGAGATTTTTTAAAGCATAATTTTAATAGGATGTGAATTTTATTCAATAAAACTAAATATCTAAAATTAATACTTATTAGGCTACACCCTTGATGGAACTGGCAATAAAAACATGTAATAAAAGTGTCATAATTTTAATAACCTTGTAAATAATTTCATTAAAAACTAGGCGTTGTTAAGGCTAAATCCATCATACAGTATTTATTACTAGAATATTTATTTATTTATTACGTATTTGATAAAATTCGTTGAGATGAAGATTCTGGCGCATTATCAGTTTATCGGGGTGAACGTGTCTCCTCTCTGTATATAGGTATGTCCGTGTGAACGTGTGTGCGTGCTGGTGTGGGTGAGCCAGAAGAAGGGTAACCACCCCGTGCATCGAGGGTGGCGCTTGGTGGTGGGGGACGAGGCCACGCCCCCGGAGGAACCGCCACTTGCGATATTGCTTCCTGCCATTCCTGCCGGCGCTCCGGGTTCCGCAGGACCTGTACACTTCCTGTCTTCCTGCTATCATCATTGACTGATCCCTGCCACGTTGTCGCCGCGCCATCTCAGGAAGTCGACACACCTGGGAGTAGGACGCGCTTCATCCTACCCGACGCCTGGTGCTGCGGTTATTTAACACTTCTTTTTTAACCGAAATGGGACGCGCTTTTAACAACAACAACAATAACAAAACGATAAAATAGACAAAACAAAAAACAATTGGTGTTGTGCTTGGAGTGGTTAATTGTAAAAAAACTGTGTGTTTGTTGTTTATCTTTCGGGGTAAGATTGCGTTCAATTTTTTTCGTTGTTGTAGGTGTGTGTGTATGTATGTGTTTGTGTGTAGATAAGGGGGGCGGGTGAAGATTGCCCCCCTTTTGATATAAATATTTATGGACTGGTGGAGTTTTTTTTTGGGCAGGTCGCCAAATGGCAGCGGCCACAAAGGATGCGCACAACAAGGATTCTCACTTGTTAAAATGCCATTAGATAAATATCCCAGAGCGCGGGGTGATAATGCGATTACGCTTCCTCACGCCAGCAAATATTTTTAAACAGTCTTTGTTATTTTCAATTCGTAATTCAATTCAGAACCACCAAAGATATTCTAAATCTTATCCTCTTAAAAGATTTGTTTAAAATGATCATAAGTACATCATCCACTAAGATAATAATAAAGATTTTCATTCAGTCCATTGCTTAATTAAATTTGTATTAATTTGTCTTACACTTTAATTAAACAGTAAAAAATAGTTTAACAGAAATTCTAACTCTATTCAACAATATATTCTAAACTGTAAAATAATTTTAGGGGTTATAATCTTAAAGTCATTTTGGCGAGACATAATAGATTTAAATTAGTCGATATGTGAGGATAGTGTTCTAATCATAATTTATATCAAGTCTTTAAATACACCTAACCGTTGAATTTGAATACGGTTTTAATCAGCAGTGAGTTATAAATAAAATACTCAATTTTATTACAAGGATTAGACAATTATTTACTTATTTCATCCGGTTAAAGTGTTGAGCTTTAAGAAATAAATCCAATTTAAACCTTGTGTAGAATGTAAAATTATGTTTTTCTAAGTTTTTTTCTTTGTATAAATTTTATCATCTTTAATTTCGATCTCAATTTTTAAATATACCGTACTGATGAGTTATACTATGACGAAAATTAGTATATACTTATCATCAAAAAAAGGTGAAAAACATAAATTGGTGTATAACAGAATTCGTGCAATAATTTATTATTTATCCTCAACGTTTACTCTATGCGGATGAGATTATTAAGGTGGAAACCGGTATGTAATTATTAATTTAAAACCAGTTTTGCTAGTGCAGTACTTTCAAGGATAAGATTTATTTGCGTGGTAATATTGAATTATTATTTCTTTGGGAAAACAGCGACGGACCAGTTTTTATCTATTTTGGATCTCATCAGTAAAGAGCAGTTGATTTTAGTGCAACCATTTAGGCAATAGATGTCACATTGTTTTAATTCTACATGTTTAATAGTGTATTAGTAGGCACCATTGATATAGCACGTGTACGTTTGTATGAAATTTGATGGGTGGATTCTATCTTTAATCTAAATAGTTATATAATGGATTTTTATATGAAGTAAAAACAAAATGTTAAAAAAAACAAATTGCAAATTTTAGATAAGGTAAATTTACCTTATACATAATGGAATTTCATCAAGTAAAATCAACTTTACACACAGTTTATTAGTTATGTTTATCTTTACTGAAGAGTGGGTGGGCTATATATTCGCTGATTATGGTTTTACTTGAATATTTGAATCACCTGGGTATATAGATGAAAATTGATGGTTTATAGCTGATAGATGACACTTGGCAGATGGAATATAAAGTATATATGAGAGATAGAGGATTGACAGAGTTTTACTAGATCTTGATTCCACAGTTACAATGATCTACAATTTGAAAAGAATCTGGTTTAGATCTTTTATCTGTCAGCTATTAAATATCAATTTGTATCTATTAACTATTAATTATCATCTATTAACTATCATACGCTACTATTCATCACCTATGTGTTAATTATCAAACAACATCTGTCAGCTGAAAATTGTTAATTATCATCTATTAACTCTTATCTGCAGAATGTCACATGCCAATCTTTATCTGGCTTATGTCAATTTCACCTATCACCTATCATCTATCGGCAGTAAGCTAAGCTGTTGTCATCAATTTGTTCGTTTTCTATTAACTGCCGCCTGTTAACTGTTAACTTCAATTGATCTATATTTATCTGTTAACTGTCACATGCTAATTATTATCTGCAATCTGGCAATTGTTAACAGGAATCTTCTATCTATTAACAGAGGTATATTAGCTGTAAATTTCTCAATTAGCATCTATTCACTTTCATCTATCAACTCTTAACTATTCATTGTTTATTAATTTCCATCTATGAACTATCATATGACAAATTTTATGTACCATTAAGAAATGTTATCTTACAACTGACTTCTGGTAGCTGTAAACTGTTGTTATTTTTTTTTAACTATCACCCGTCAACTATTATTATAAATTGTTTTCTGTCAACTGTCTGATAGATGCAATTTATTCTATAAGTTAAGTAATTAATTGCATGAGCTTTCAGCTCTTCACATCGTCTTATATTTAAAGGTAGTAAAATTGCCATCTACCAACTCTCATCTGCCATATGTCAGTTGTCATCTGTCGTCTATTTTCTGTTAGATGTAAACTGTCAATTGTCAGATAGTTTGTCTTTATTCTATAAATATATTACAGACATAAAATGTAGACGTATATTTATAATGTAAATTATCAACAGGCAGATTGGTTAATCTTCATTCTACAATTTTATTGGTAATCTCTATCGTGTAAGATTTAATGTCGGTAAAATTGCCATCTTCTAACCATCATTTAGCATCTGTCAAATATCATGTGTCTTATGTCAATTGTCAACTTTCATCTGTTCTTTAACAATTTTCATTTATTAACTGTCAATTGTCATCTTTCATCTGTCAACTGTCATTTATCAACTGCATCGAGCCAATTATTATCTATTGTATTAACTGTCATTTGTCAAATTCTACCTGACAAACGTGAAAATTTTTAATTTGGTAAAACTGTCAAGTGTTTGTTAAGTGGCATCTACTAAAATTCATCTGACATCTGTCAAATATTACGTGCCATATGTCAATTGTTGACTTTCAACTGCCCTTTGACAAGTTTTTTATATTAGCTATCACCTGTCAATTGTCATCTTTTATCTGTCAACTGTCATCTATCAACTACATGGAGCCAATTATTATCTATTATATTAACTGTCATCTGTCAAATTCTATCTGACAACCTTGAATGTTTTTATCGTGAGAATAAATTTGGTAAAACTGCCAAATATCTGCTAAGTGTCATCTGCTAACCTTCATCTGACATCTGTTAAATATCATGTGTCATCTGTCAATTGTCGAATTTCAACTGCCCTCTGACAAATTTAATTTATTAACCGTTAACTATCATCTGTCACTTGTCATCTTTCGTCTATCAACGGCATCGAGCCAATTGTTACCCATTAACTGTCATTTGTCAAATTCTACCTGATAAACTTAAATATTTTCATCGTGATAATTTGGTAAAACTGCCAAGTGTATGTTAAGTGCTATATACTAATCTTCATCTGCCATTTGTTAAATATCTAGTGTCATGTATCAATTTCCGACTTTCAACTGTCATTTATTAACTATCAACTATCATCTGTCAATTTCCATCGGCCAACTGTCATCTATCAATAAATTTGGTAAAACTGCCAAGTGTCTGCTGTCATCTGCTAACCTTCAACAGCCATCTGTCAAATATCATGTGTCATTTAACAAGTTTCATTTATTAACTGTTAACTGTCATCTGTCAACTTGTCATCTATCAACTGCATCGAGCCAATGGTGTCAATAAACTGCCATCTGTCAAATTCTATCTTGAATACTTTTCTTGTGAAAATTTTAAATTTGGTAAGTGTCTGTTAAGTGCCATCTGCTAACTTTCATATGTCATCTGTCAAATATCATGTGTCTTATGTCAATTGTTAACTTTCAACTTCAATGACAAGTTTCATTTATTAACTTTAAACTATTATCTGTCAATTGTAATCTTTCATCTGTCAACTGTCATCTATCAACTACATCGAGCCAATTGTTATCTATTATATTAACTGTCATCTGTTAAATTCTATCTGACAACCCTGAATATTTTTACAGTCGAAATTTTAAATTTGGTAAAACTGTCGAAAGTTTGTTAAGTGCAATCTGCTAACCTTTATCTGCCATCTGTAAAATATCATGTGTATTATGTCAATTGTCAATTTCCAACAATCATTTGACAAGTTTAATTTATTAACCGTTAATTGTCATCTGTCAACTGTCTTCTATCAACTGCATCGAGCCAATTGTTATCTATTATATAAACAGTCATCTGTCAAATCATCTGTCATCTGTCAAACATCAAGTGTCTTATGTCAATTGTCAACTTTCAACTGTTATTTGACAAGTTTCATTAAATATCATTTATCAATTGTCATCTTTCATCTGTCAACTGCTATCTATCAACTACCCCGGCCAATTGTTATCTATTAACTGTCATCTGTCAAATTTTATTTGACAACCTTGAATGTTTTTGTCGTGAAAATTTTATATTTGTTAAAACTGCCAAGTGTCTGTTAAGTACCATATATTAACCTTCACTTGCCATCGGTCAAATACCATGTGTCATCTGTTAATTGTCAACTTTCAACTGCCCTCTGGCAAGTTTCATTTATTAACTGTTAACTATCATCTGTCAATTTTCATCTTCCATTTGTGAACTGTCATCTATCAACAGCGTCGAGCTAATTGTTATCTATTAACTGTCATCTGCTAAATTCTATTTGACAACTTGCCATCTGCTAACCTTCATCTGTCATCTGTCAAATATCATGTGTCATGTGTCAATTGTCGACTTTCAACTGTCATTTGACAAGTTTTATTTATTAACTGTTAATTGTCATCTGTTAATAGTCATTTTTCCCCTGTAAACTGTCATCTATCAACTGCACTGAGTCAATTGTTATCAATTATATTAACTGTAATCTCTCAAATTCTATCTGACAACCTTAAATGATTTTATCGTGAACCTTTTAAAGTGCCATTGTTAAGTGCCATCTACTAATTTTCATCTGCCATCTGTCAAATATCAAGTGTTTTGTGTCAATTGTGAACTTTCAACTGTCATTTGACAAGTTTTATTTAGTTAACTGTTAACTTTCAATTGTTAATTTTCATCTGTCAACTGTCAACTATCATCTATCAACTGCATGGAGCCAATTGTTATCTATTATATTAATTGTCATATGTCAAATTCTATCTGAAAACTTTGAATGTTTTTATCGTGAAAATTTAAAAAATATCTGTTACGTGTCATCTGCTAAACTTCATCTGCCATCTGTCAAATATCACGTGTCATCTTTCATCATCTGTCAACTGTCATCAATCAACTGCTCAATTACAATATTGCTATTATTATAAACAACTGCAATTGTTTTACTTTCATCTTTTTCATGGCTACCCATTTTTTATTTATAATAAAATTTAAAATGACTATAACTCACTTATTTTTAGAAATAACTATGTCGTATGAAATATTGGATTAAAGAGAAAGAAATTACCTTTTGAATGAAGCCATAGCCAACTATGGTTTCCATTAAAAAAAATATAAGTTTGCATCATATCTCGGAAAATAATGGCGATAAAAATTTTCTGATTATTTTTTATTAATTTGCATAAAATTATCTAAAACTTCGTCCTTTACAGTTTTTTTTCTATCTTATAATAACCGAGATATATCGATTTGAAAAAATTGACATTTTTTACTTTTTTCAAAATATCTAGTTACCCTTGACTTTTTTGAAAACTTTGAAAGTGGAATTTTATTCGTCTCGTAAATCTACACTTCTTTCCCCATTTAACCGTTTCACTATCTCTTATAGTTTCCGAGATCCCCATAGAGAACATCGAAGAAAACTCACCCTGTATATATATTTTTATAAATTCGTTGAAAATATATAAACTGAAAATTCCCCTGCGTTTAAATTCTTTATGACGTGGGAGTTTAATGTTAAGGGTATATGTGTGTGTGTGTTTGGACCGACCCTCCTCAGACATATTTCAATGGGCGAGTAGGTCGGGTTTTTTAAAGGCCGCGGGGGCTTTGTGCCCTCCCGGAACTGATAAAAAGGTGAAATATTAGTTTTGCAGGATCACTGGACGAAGGGCGGGTGGCGACGAGCGAAGGAAAAAATATTATCTCTTCGGCCTTCCCCCATCGCCGGAGAAGAAGTGATACGTCATTTTTTAAACGTATCTCGCGCGCGTTGCGCCATTCAACGTTGTTAAAAGTATCGTGCGGTCGAAAGGGGTTGTTTATTTTGCGGTGGCGGCGGCGACGAAGCTGGAGGAAAATCGCTAGGTCGTTAATGCGAAGACAACGACGGGACGGCAATAAAATTTGTATGATCGTCGGGGTGAAATTAAATTTTTGGATAGAGTTCAATTACACCACGGAATAATGATTTTATAGATAATCCATTAAAATGAAGGCTTTAGAAAATGTAGTTCAATAAATTTTATTAATACCCAAAGTGTTTAAACTCTATAATAACATTCGGTTTGCCTGGTTTTAATTGCGACACGGTGATGAGATTTAAAATAAATTGAAACCGGTCAGTGACTGACAGAATATTATTGTTCCCTGTGAACCATTAAGAACTGGTTTCGTTTTTTTTTGGATTTTATTAGCGACTATGGATTACTACGCCTTTTTACGAATTTAAAAACAATTAATATTGGTTGAATTTGGTTCTCGTTTATCACGTGGTCAAATATTTTTAATAATAGTAATCTTTATTTTCAAGGTGTAAAATACAAATATACAAAATGAAAATTGCGTCAGTTTGCATTAGATACTAGATAATATAATATAATACAATATAACTAAAAATATACATATAGTTTATTTACAATTTGAAACACTAATTCATGAGAAATTCTTGTATTGAATAAGGTTCCTTTTCTATTAGATATTTTATAAGGTGAATTTTTAGAGATTTTATGTCATTTTTAAATTGTTTCATTTCATCTGGCAGAGCGTTAAACAACTTAATTGCTGAATAACGAATCCCGTCTTCTGTGGATTTTTTCTTGTCATGAGGGAAGATGTAGTTTCTTGTCCTGGTGTTATAGTTGGTGGTTTTGTTATCGCTGCCTTTGATATGTTTGTGGTAAAATATGATGGTTTCAATAATGTAAATTCCATAGAAGGTGAGAATATTGTGGGTGCGGAATAAACCACGGCATGTTTGGAACTAGTCGGATTAAATTGTAAAACATAAAAAAATGTGAAACCAACCAAGTGCATCATTGTAAACAACCCCTAAACAATTGATTATTGGCAAATAAGACAGATGGCAATTGATACTCAACAGATTAAGAGTTAAAGAGATAATAGATGATAATCAAATAATGACAGAGAATAGTTAATAGATTTCAGTTGGCAGACGGCAGTTATAAAAATAACTATCACCTCTAGCAAAATTCTAATATTTATATTTAAAGATGTTTTAATTCTAAAGATGGTGAGAGGGTATTTTTTAACTCTCCAATCAATTAAAGAAAAGTTTGCATTTCCAGTAAATTAAAATTTTAAATAATATATAACAGATGGTAATTGAGAGTTTACAGATGGCAGTTAACACATAGCTGTTAACAGATAGAAGTTTTCAGATAATAATTGGTAAATACAAATTGACAGCCCTTCAGACAAGAGATAACAGAGGAGAGTTAACAAACAGCAAATGGATCGACGACAGTTGATAGATGAAAGTTGATGATAATTAAGAGGACAATTGATGACAGACAACAAACGACAGTTAATTGGTGACTAATATTAGTTAACAGATAAGAATTTATAGAAAGTAGATAAATGACAAGTGAAGGAAATCAGTTAACAAACTATAGTTGGCATAGAAAAGAATATATTTTCTTATTATTTAAAGAAAACTGAAGAAACTGAAGGACATTGAAAACAATATTTTTTGTCCAAAGAAAATTAATAAAAGAAACAAAGGGTAAATTCCATCTAATAATGTTACTAATGTGAAATTTGATGAAATGAATTGGTTTGCATTTTCTACCAGATTTAGTTCTATTTCTAAATTAAAAATAGAAATCATCCACAGTCTTGCTAAATAACAGTTTATAGATAATAAATGATAAATGGCAAATGACAGTTAGATGCCAGATGACAGATGAAGGGTATACATTGACTGAATACAGTTGGCGTAGATACTTATAATAAATTGTTTGCTCATTATTTTAATAAAAACCCGAAGGAAATAAAAATAACATTAGATACAACGTAAAACTAACAGCAAGAATAGTGGGTGGGTCCTAGCTAAATAAAAACCAACAATATTATGTTTTCAATGTCAAAATTAATGGAGATAAAGAGTTTGTACTTTTTTTACCAGATTTCGTTGTCTGTTCTATTTTGAAAATAAAATAAAGAAACCACCGATAATTCTGTCAACTAACAGTTGATAGATGGCAGATAATAAATGACAGATGAGAGAAGGCAGATGATAGATGACATTAAATCTGAATGTTTCTCATGACAAATAAATTGTCATACGACTAACAATCACAAAAAAAAACATGAAAACATCTTCAAATTTGAACAAATTTAAACATGAAGGACGATAAATGAAAAATTACAGCTGATAGATGACATTTGACGAAGTTATTTGTTTTATTTTATAAAAAAATACCGAAGGGAAAAAAAAACCTTAGTTACTTTTCTCGAATGTAAACTTAATAACAAACAAAAAATATTTTGTTTTTAATGTTAAATTTAGTGGAGACAAATAAGTACGACAGATGACACCTGATAGGTAAAAGTCGACAGTTAAAATGTGCTGAAGAATATTTGACATATGAACATATGACAGTTTAGCAGTTGACAATTGATAAATAACATATGTTGAGAGACGACACTTGCCACTTAAAAGGTGACGAACAAAATATAACAAATGATAGTTCTAGACGATAAATGATAAAGTTGATAGTTAAAAGACGAGAGATTGAATCGGTCAGTTGATAAAGACAGATGACAAATGACAGATAACATATGACAGATAACAGATACAAGGCGACAGGTGACAGATAACAGGTGACAGATGACAGATGACAAATCAGAGATGTTAGATAAAAAACGACAGATGATAGATGAATGATGTTAGTTGACAGTTGGTACTTATAATTCAATTTATTTTCTTCGTTATTTTATTAAAAAAAGAAAAAAAAATAAAGTCATTAGATACTGTCATCCAAATTAACAACAAGAGTAGTGAGTGGGTCCTAGTTAAATAAAAAATATCAAAAGAAAAAAGTACTTTTATTTACCAGATTTTGTTGCCTTTTGAAAATAAAAAAAATGAAACCACCGATGGTAATACTGTCCACTAACAGTTGATAGATGACAGATGGCAGATGAAAAATTACAAAACTGATTATAAATGACAGATCACACTTAATGGTTAACAGATGAAGTTAAAATTTGCTGAAGAACATTTGACAGGTGACAATTGATAGATAAAATGACAAATAGTTGGCAGCTACCAAATGACTTACGAAATATGACACCTGATATTAAAAGACGACAGTTAGAAGATGTTTTTTTAGAGGATAGTAGATAGGCCAATAAAAAAAAAACAATATGATATATTAATTTAAAAAAATAAAGCCCAAGCAACAATGAAGAACATTTAGTAAAACTAACGATTATTGATGATATAGGCTACAGATGACAGATGTCAGTAGACAGATGACAGATAACAGATCACAGATGATTGATGACTGATGATAGATTATAGATGAGAGATGATAGATTACAGTTGATAGATGACAGAAGCCAGATAACAGGCAGTTGATAGGCAGCAGATGAATGATAACAGATGATAGATGACAGTCGACAGATGACATATATCAGATGACAGACGACTGATGACAGATGGCAGATAACAGATGACAAACAGCAGATGACAAATGAACATTGACAGATTACAGATGACCGGTGGCAAATGACAGATTACACATTACAGATGACCGATGGCAGACTGATTAATAACAGTCGATAGACGACAGATGCCAGATAACGGATAACATATGAGAGATGATAAAAGTTGACATATGGCAGTTGACAAATAACAGATAACAGATATCAATAGTCAATTGTTTAGTATACAAAGACAGTGGGTGGACTGCATTTAAAACCCAAACGGAATAATATTTTTCTGATATTTAGAAACAAATTATGTATATTTTTACTAAATGTCGTTATCAGTTCAGAAGGCAGATGACAGATTGTTTGTCATGGGAAAGTTTCAGATTTAACATCATATGCCATCTGTGATCTGTCATCTGTCATTAAATTTGAAAGTTTCTTATGACAAATAAAGTGTCATATGACTAATAATTATTAAAACATCATTATATTTAAACAGAAAAAACATGAAGGGTGTCAATTAAGAAATGATAGTTGATAAATCATCTTTAACGTAGTTCCTAAGTGTAGAATTTCTTTTCCTCATTACTGCCAGAATGAAATTAAAAAAAAAACAGTAGGTACTGTTCTCGAATGTAAAATTGATAATAAACTAAAAATATATTTTGTTTCAAATGTCAAATTTACTAGAGAGAAATAGTTTGTTGTATTGTTTTACCAATATTTGCTGTTTATATTAAGATTAAAAAATTATAATAAGAATTGGTAAATGATAGATGATATTCGCAGAAGAAAAATTATAAATCTTAAAGAGCATTTGATAGACAATAGATGACTGATAAAAATAACAGTTGGCAGTTGCCAAAGGACAGATGAATAACTTAAATCATTTGAGAGACGTCAGTTGACAGACAACAATTGCCATTTTAAAGGTGACGATGAATGATGGTTATTTACGATAGAAGAGAAAGTTGATTAATAACAGTTGATAGATGACAGACGCCACATAACAGGCAGTTGAAAAACAGCAGATGAATGATGGCGGATGATAATTGACAGTCGATGGATGACTGATATCAGATGAGAGATAATAAATGACAGATGACAAACGGCAGATTACAGTAAACAAATGACAGATTATAGATGAGAGTTGACAGATGACAGATTAAAAATTACAGATGATAGATGGCAGACTGATTAATAACAGTTGATAGATGACAGACGCCAGATAACAGACACTTGATAAGCAACAGATTATTAATGGCAGATGATAGATGACAGTCGACAGATGAGAGACAGATGACAAATGACAGATGACAAATGACAGATGACAAATGAGAGCTGACAAATGACAGATGACATATTATAGATGAGAGATGACAGATAATAAATGGCAGATGACAGATGACAGAATAATATATGACAAATGATAAAAGTTGACATTCATAGATAACAGATAACAGACATCAATAGTCTGTGGTTTGGTATAGAATTTATTTCATTGTAAATATTGATTTAAATATTTATTTCAAAACAAAAAGAAATAATTATTTTTCTACTTTATAGAAACAAATTATGTATATTTTTACTATATTTAATTATTACTTTAGAAGGCCGATGACGGATGACAGATTGTTAGTCATATGACAGTTTATTTGTCATAAGAAGCTTTCAGATTTAATATCATATGCCATCTGTCATCTACCATTAAATTTGAAAGTTTTTATGACAAATAAAGTGTCATGTGATTAATTATCATGGAAACATGATTAAACTTAAACAAAAAAAAACATGAAGGATCTTTATTGACAAATGATAATTGATAGATGATAGTTACTTAGTGTAGAATTTCCGTTCCTCAATACTCAACGAAATAATTTAAAAGAATTTAAAAAAAACATTAGGTACTTTGAGATATTAAGCTATCATCCTGTTGGATAACAGTTGATTGATGGCAGATGATACACAGCAGATAACAGATAACAGATGACAGATGACAGATGACAGATGATAAATGACAGATGACAGATAAGAAATGTCACATGGCAGATGACAGATGATAAAAAAAGATAACAAATGCCAGATGTAAGATGCCAAATGACAGATGGCAGAGGAGATTTAACGAAAAATGGCAGAAGACAGACGACAGATAAAAGATCATCTGGTAGGATAACAATTGCCCAATGGAGTTGGTACACAATAAATGACAAATGATAGACAGATGAAAGTTGGCAGTCGATATATGAGAGATAAAGAATAACAGTCAATTACTATATTTAAAAGAAACTGAAGAAAATTTAAAAAAAGTATTAAGGAATAGTATTTATGGTGAAGTGTTTGATGGGTGGGTTATATCGGAGCGAAAACGAGGAAACGGTGTTTTTTAAATTTTTATTTTGGCGGTGACAAATAATTTGTATTATATCGCTATTTTATATTTTCAGGCTACTCACCATTCTATCAAATAACAATTGAATGACTGTAGTTGACAGATGATTGTTGACAGTGGATTGACGACAATTAAATCTGTTATTTGTCAATTGTTTGTTAATCAACTATTTAACAGACTGTTATTAGAACAGAAACAAAAAAATAAATGGTAAACAAATGATAATTCCACATTATTATTTCAATTTTAGTAAACTCAAACTTACTTAAATAAAATTCTACATTCTCATTTATGTTGATAGATAGGAGATGACGTTGACACATGATAAAAATGAAAGCAAATTGTAAATAAGAGTTTAGGAGATAAAATTTGAGTAAAACACGACAGACGACATTGGATAGTTGACAAATGAGTGTTAACAGTTGATACATGACGATTGACAGATGAAATATCTTTCAATTATGAACTGTCATTAAAAAATTTAATTTTTTTATTTATTATTTGGGACAATATTGTTTTTACCAAATGGTAAATATTAATAATTGCGTTTAGTGGGAAATGAACAAATGAAAATAAGAGTGTGACATTGTTTTGTGCTAGTTTGGTGTGTACGAATCTAAAAATAAAATTTGTAAAACAGTGCATAATGAGATGAGGGAGCTCTTCCTGTGTCATAATTGAAACGGAAGCGGCCAATCGAGAGACAGACTCTCGCGTGGTCGTCTTGATAGCGCTCTGATAACGTTCTGATAACGCGAACCGTCCGTACCTGCGCCGCTTTTCCCGGCAGCACGCTTTTCCGCCCCGCGTTTTTCTCACCCCCGGAAGCGAACAACTGCCGCACGCGCGTCCCATCCCATCTCCCACCGCCCACCGCCGACCGACACCGCGTGTTATAATTGTTTACACGGCGCGCCGCCTTTTGCCACCAGTGCTCACACTTCAAAAACAAAACAATTGAACAAAAAAAAACACACACACACACAAAAAACAAAAACTGGAGAAAACTGTGGGTGCGTGTTAGTGTGCGTGTGCGTGTCGTCGTGGTGATGTGCAGCGGGGCAGTTCGAAAATGAGGTGAGCGAGCGAAACGGGACGAAGGGAAAAGAAGGCGATGCCCGAAGTGGACGACGGACAATTGCCGATCGTGAATTGCGTTGCTCTTTTATTTTCCGCACCGGACACACGATCGCGCGTTACGCAATTATCTAGGTGCAAAAGAACAACTGCAATTTTACTATTTATTTAACAAATTGTTTTCGTGACGAAAATTGCAGGAGGGGGGAATTAATTATTTTCGTATGATCGACCCTAATTATTAACAATCACATCAACACCCTAAACGCTCGACCTAATTACCACCGCGTTTAAATTAAACTCGTAGTTGTTAAGGTTATGTTACTATTAAAACAAATGAAATATATTCTATATCAATATTTTACTATTAAAGATATGTAAAATTAATAAATAGAATTATATTTCTAACGTTTTTATAAATATTTTTCGCATAGAGTTTATTCGTTTAAGATGAAAAACAAAAAAGTTAACTTTTTCGATTTTGCACTTCTTGAAATTCACTTTGAGGAGCTGTAAATAATTTATTTTTACACGTAAAAAATATAAATAAATATTTTTCATTGGTACTCGTAATCATCTTTAATTTTATCTACTAAATTTATATGTAGCAATTACACTTTTTGAGCAAAAAAAATAAACACACATTTTTCAAGGGATCAAAAGCCAAAAATTTTTTTCACATTTTTCAACGAATTTTTAAAAGTAAAATTTTAATTAGTGATTTTTACAGCATTCTTCACGCTGAATACCCTGATGTTTTTATTTTTATTCTAACACTTTTAGTTTTTGAGTTATAAGAAAAAATAAACAGAAAAAATCTTTGATGATTTTTGCAAATAATTCATTTGCTATTAAAGTGAAGTAAATTTAGTAAACAGATTCATATTTCTGAAATTTTTATAAATATTTTTTATATACACTTAATCGTGTAAAATACAAAAACAAAAGAGTTACGTATTTTTAAAATAATTCAATAATTTTTTGATGTTTGTATGTTTCTATTTTTTTTTTAGGAAAAAGTGCGCCCTGCGAAGGAAAATGTACGAGAGCTCGTGTTCGTATCAGGGGGCCCTCGAGCTGAAACGCGGCACGGGCAGCGGGGGCGCGGGGGGCGCGTGCCCCCTGGGCATAAAGAGCGAGGAGTTCACGTCGGATTGGCCCGCGTATCGATTCTGCAATCCGAGCACCTTCGAGCAGCTCAAGCAGAGCGTCGAAAAGGCGAAAGCCGCCCTCCAGGTAAATAAATTTTAGGGGATGAAACGAAGGAAAAAGAAAACAAGGCCTTAATGCGCGTTTCCTCCACACAAGATAAATTTACCAGTGTGTACGTGTAAATATATGTATGTGTGTGTGGTAGAGGGGTTGGTTGGTTGGTTGGTTAAAGTAATCCCTTATTTTTTTAATGTTGCCAGGACAGGAGCGGATTTCTGGGTGCAGGAAGCGCGTTTAGTGATCTCTATAGCGGAGTTTCGAGCACAGGAAGGACACAGGATTCCCTACAGGACTCCTCCAACCGGCTCCGGGATACAACAGACGTCGACCTAAAGAGAACATCGCAAGGTACTTACTGGCACTATTATTCACGTAATAGCACAGCTTTAATTAACTCAAACATAATAATAATACTACTTTTCCACTACTTATAAAATGGAAAGCGCTCGAGTAAAAATGCAGACGAAAATAATATTTATAAAAAGGATAGAGATTAATTTATTTAAAAGAAATATTCTTCTTTATAGAAAACTTTAGTTTTTTAAAATCCGTTAATTTTTGAGTAAGTTATGCATTTATGAAAATCCTCACGTTGATATTTCCAATTGAGAATCACTGAGTTGGAAAACGCTGGGGAAAACCTATAAAACGCTGAGGTGAAATTGTATAAAAATTAAATTAGCTTCTTAAAATATCATTTAATCTAAAACGTATTAGTTTTTAGAAATTTATAAATTTTCTTTTGAGTTATGAATTTTTGAAAATTTTGTACTTGCGATTTTAACGCTCGAATCGCGCTTTTATAAAAGTAGTAAAAACAAGTAAAATACAAAAATCTAAAACATTTTAACTAACGAAATTTAATTTTTAAAGTGTTATTATTTATAATAATTCTTATTTTTTCAAGATTAGTCAATTTTTGAGTAAGTTATGAATTTTTGAAAATTATAATGCTAAGTTTTGTATTGAGTTGGAAAATGGTTTAGAAAAAGTGTAAAACGCTTGCAAAAAATTCTACAAAAATTAAATTAACTTATTATAATATCAATTTCTAAAAATTGTCATAGATTTTAAGAATATACAAACTTACTACTGAGTTATGAATTTTTGAAAATTATAAAGTTGCCATTTTAACGCTCGAATCACACATTTATAAAAACAGTAGAAACAAGTGAAAACCCTGTATGCAAAGAGTTAAATTATTTTAGTATAATTAAAAAGGTGTTGTTTTTTATAATAATTTTTAGTTTTTTAAAATACGGTAATTTTTGAGTAAGTTTTGAATTTTTGAAAAATGTAATGCTTAGTTTTGCATTGGGTTGGAAAATGGTGCAGAAAAACTATAAAACGCTTGCAAAAAATTCTACAAACATTAAATTAGCTTATTATAATATCAATTTCTACAAATTATCGTGGATTTTAAGAATATACAAATTTTCTGCCGAGTTATGAATTTTTGAAAATTATGAAGTTGCAATTTTAACGCTCGAATCACACATTTATAAAAATCAATACAAACTAGTGAAAACGTGTATGCAAGGATTTAAATTATTTTGGTATAATTAAAAAGGTGTTGTTTTTTATAATAATTGTTAGTTTTTTAAAATCCGTTAATTTTTGAGTAAGTTATGCATTTATGAAAATCCTCATGTTGATATTTCCAATTGAGAATCACTGAGTTGGAAAACGCTGGGGAAAATCTATGAAACGCTGAGGTGAAATTGTAGAAAAATTAAATTAGCTTCTTAAAATATCATTTAATCTAAAACGTATTAGATTTTTAAAATTTATAAATTTTCTTTTGAGTTATGAGTTTTTGAAAATTATAAAGTTGCGATTTTAACGCTCGAATCGCGCGTTTATAAAAGTAGTAAAAACAAGTGAAATACAAAAATCTAAAACATTTTAACTGACAAAATTTAATCGTTAAAGTGTTATAATTTATAGTGATTTTTATTTTTTCAAGATTAGACAATTTTTGAGTAAGTTATTAATTTTTGAAAATTATAATGCCAAGTTTTGTATTGAGTTGGAAAATGGTTTAGAAAAAGAGTAAAACGCAAATGAAAATTTCTACACATATAAAATTAGCTTTTTATAAAATTTTTGAAAATTGTAATGCTAAGTTTTGTATTATGTTGGAAAATAGTTTAGAAAGAGTGTAAAACGCAAATGAAAAATTTTACACATATAAAATTAGCTTTTTATAATATCACTTTTTTAATTTTCTCTTAGATTTTAAAAATATACAAATTTTCTACCGTGCTATGAATTTTTGAAAATTATGAAGTTACGATTTTAACGCTCGAATCAAGTGATAATAAAAAACATTATAAACAAGTGAAAGACGTATTTTCAAGACTTTAAATCAATTTAGTATAATTATATGGTGCTATTCTTTAAAATAATTTTTATTTTTCCGAGATAAGTCAATTTTTGAGTAGGTTATGAATTTTTGAAAATTGTAATGCTAAATTTTGTATTGAGTTGGAAAATCGTTTAAAAAAAGTGTAAAAAGCTTTCGAAAAATTCTACAAAAATTAAATTAGCTTTTTACAATAAAATTTTTTAAAAATTACCTTAAGTTATTAAAATATACAAATTTTCTACCGAGTTATGAATTTTTTAAAATTACGAAGATGCGATTTTAACGCTCGAATCAGGTGATTATAAAAACCAGTGGAAACAAGTGAAAATCGTGTATGCAAGGATATAAATTATTTTGGTATAATTAAAAAGGTGTTGTTTTTTATAATAATTGTTAGTTTTTTAAAATCCGTTAATTTTTGAGTAAGTTATGAATTTATGAAAATCGTCATGTTGATATTTCCAATTGAGAATCACTGAGTTGGAAAACGCTGGGGAAAACCTATAAAACGCTGAGGTGAAATTGTATAAAAATAAAATTAGCTTCTTAAAATATCATTTAATCTAAAACGTATTAGATTTTTAAAATTTATAAATTTTCTTTTGAGTTATGAATTTTTGAAAATTTTGTAGTTGCGATTTTAACGCTCGAAACGCGCGTTTATAAAAGTAGTAAAAACAAGTGAAATACAAAAATCTAAAACATTTTAACTAACGAAATTTAATCGTTAAAGTGTTATTATTTATAGTGATTTTTATTTTTTCAAGATTAGACAATTTTTGAGTAAGTTATGAATTTTTGAAAATTGTAATGCTAAGTTTTGTATTGAGTTGGAAAATGGTTTAGAAAAAGTGTAAAACGCTTGCAAAAAATTCTACAAAAATTAAATTAGCTTTCTACAATATACATTTTTAAACATTATCTTAGATTTTCAAAATATACAAATTTTCTACAGAGTTATAAATTTTTGAAAATTATGAAGATGCGATTTTAAGGCTCGAATCACGCGTTTATAAAAAACATTATAAACAAGTGAAAAACGTATGTGCAAGAATTTAAATCAATTTAATATAATTATATGGTGTTATTCTTTAAAATAATTTTTATTTTTCCAAGATAAGTCAATTTTTGAGTAAGTTATGAATTTTTGAAAATTGTAATGCTAAATTTTGTATTGAGTTGGAAAATCGTTTAAAAAGAGTGTAAAAAGCTTTAGAAAAATTCTACAAAAATTAAATTAGCTTTTTACTATATAAATTTTTAAAAATTATTTTAGATTTTCAAAATATACAAATTCTCTACCGAGTTATGAATTTTTGAAAATTATGAAGTTGCGATTTTAACGCTCGAAGCACGCGTTTATAAAAACCAGTGGAAACAAGTGAAAAACGTGTATGCAAGAAATTAAATTATTTTATTATAATGAAAAAATATAGTTTTTTATAATAATTTTTAGATTTTCAAAATACGGTAATTTTTGAGTAAGTTATAAATTTTTGAAAAATGTAATGCTTAGTTTTGGAGTGAGTTGGAAAATGGTACAGAAAAACTATAAAACGTTTGCAAAAAATTCTAGAAAAATTAAATTAGCTTATTTTAATATCAATTCCTAAAAATTATCGTAGATTTTAAGAATATACAAATTTTTTACCGAGTTATGAATTTTTAAAAATTATGAAGTTGCGATTTTAACGCTCGAATCACGCATTTATAAAAAAAACAGTAGAAACAAGTGAAAAACGTGTATGCAAGGATTTAAATTATTTTAGTATAATTAAAAAGAGTTATTTTCTCATAATAATTTTTAGGTTTTAAAATACGTTTATTTTTGAGTAAGTTATGAATTTTTGAAAACTGATTTTCGATTGAGTTGGAAAATGGTGTATTAGGTTTAGAAAAAAATAAATGTTGAGAGTATTTAACCCGAATATTAATTGATATAATTATTAAATATTTAAACTAAATAATTCAAAGGATAATTAGATTGTCAGATCAAAATCCGGTGATATAATTTTTATTAAATTATTAAGAAAACTTTCCGCGACATCTTGTCGCGAATAAATCAACGAATTTTCAAAAGGAGAGCTTACCACCCCCGCCCTCCCTCTTTATTTTTTCCCCGGGCAGAACTTTTAACCGCCACCGTCTCCTTTGTTACCCGCGAATACGTAATTCGGCGTCCTTTATCTCCCTTTCCGCGCCATTGTCGCGATTCCTTTTGTTTTTTTTTTCTTTCTTTTCCTACTGTTGCTCCCATCCACCCCCACTCGACCACCCACCGTATTATCATTATTATCACTGCGTAGGGGCGGGTTAATTATCTGACAGGTGATTTCTGCGTGAATCGAAGATAGCGCAGAGGGTCGGTGGTTGTAGTAGTAGTAGCAATGGCGTCGCGACGCCGATGCGGTGGTACGCGTGTTTGGATGCGGAGCGAGGACGCTCGCGTGAGTGCGAAAGAGAGACGCCGATGTTGGGGATGAATCGAGAGAGACCAATGGGGGAAGACGGCGCCGTCGTCACGGCAACGCATCTCCTCACCATCTTGGGAGGGCGCCGCGACGTTCGTTCTCCCCTGAATCGACGGCAGTGTGTATGTGTGCATTATAGCCACCTTAAAATATCATCGATTCTATTAATAAATTACCTCGATTTGATTCATTTCTTTATTTTGTTTGTTTTTTTGACAACACCTAAAAAAATTCCAATCGATGGATTCGATTTTTTGGCGTGATTTTTTCAAAGTTTGACACTTTCTAAAAATGAATTCAATTGTATCATAAAGACAAAGTAATTTCACTTATATTTACAAAATTATACATCGGTAGCATTTGTTTTACTCATTTTTTCTTCGAGTTTTCTTAAATTGTGCAATTTCCAACGATTTATTCGAATTTTTCGCATGATATTTTCAAAATCTGACACTTTCTAGAAATTAATTTAATTGTATCATAAAGACAAAGTAATTTTAATTGTATTTCTAAAATTACACATCGGTAGCACTTGTTTTACTAATTTTTACTTCGAGTTTTCTTAAATTGTGCAATTCCCAACGATTTATTCGAATTTTTCGCATGATTTTTTCAAAATCTGACACTTTCTAAAAATGAATTCAATTGTATCATAAAGACAAAGTAATTTAAATTATATTTACAAAATTACACATCGATAACACTTGTTTTACTAATTTTTTCTTCAAGTTTTCTTAAATTATGCAATTTCAAACGATTTATTCGAATTTTTCGCATGATATTTTCAAAATCTGACACTTTCTAAAAATGAATTCAATTGTATCATAAAGAGAAAGTAATTTCACTTATATCTACAAAATTATTAATCGGTAGCACTTGTTTTACTAATTTTTTCTTCGAGTTTTCTTAAATCGTGCAATTCCAAACGATTTATTCAAACTTTTCGCATGATTTCTTCAAAATCTGACACTTTCTAAAAATGAATTCAATTGTATCATAAAGACAAAGTAAATTCAATTATATTTCCAAAATTACACATCGGTAGCACTTGTTTTACTAATTTTTATTTCAAGTTTTCTTAAATTGTGCAATTACAAACGATTTATTCGAATTTCTCGCATGATTTTTTAAAAATCTTACACATTCTAAAAATGAATTCAATTGTATCATAAAGACAAAGTAATTTCAATTATATTTCCAAAATTACACATCGGTAGCATTTGTTTTACTCATTTTTTCTTCGAATTTTCTTAAATTGTGCAATTGAACGATTGATTTGAATTTGTCGCAAGATTTTTTCAAAATCTGACACTTTATAAAAATGAATTCAATTGTATCATAAAGACAAAGTAATTTCACTCATATTTACAAAATTACACATCGGTAGCACTTGTTTTACTAATTTTTTCTTCGAGTTTTCTTAAATTTGGCAATTTCAAACGATTTATTCGAATTTTTCGCATGATTTTTTCAAAATCTGAAACTTTCTAAAAATGAATTCAATTGTATCATAAAGACAAAGTAATTTCAATTACATTTAAAAAATTACAAATCGATAGCACTTGTTTTTCTATTTTTTTCCTGAAGTTTTCTTAAACTGTGCAATTACCAACGATTTATTCGAATTTTTCACATGATTTTTTCAAAATCTGATACTTTCTAAAAATGAATTAAATTGTATCATAAAGATAAAGTAATTTCAATTATATTTACTAAATTACACATCGATAGCACTTGTTTTACTATTTTTTTTCTTCGAGTTTTCTTAAATTGTGCAATTCCCAACGATTTATTCGAATTTTTCGCATGATATTTTCAAAATCTGACACTTTCTAATAATGAGTTTAATTGCATCATAAAGACAAAGTAATTTCAATTATATTTACAAAATTATACATCGGTAGCACTTGTTTTACTAATTTTTTCTTCGAGTTTTTTTAAATCGTGCAATTCCCAACGATTTATTCGAATTTTTCGCATGATATTTTCAAAATCTGACACTTTTTTAAAATCAATTCTATTGTAACATAAAGGCAAAGTAATTTCAATTATATTTCCAAAATTACAAATCGATAGCACTTGTTTTCCTATTTTTTTCCTCAATTTTCTTAAACTGTGCAATTCCCAACGATTTATTTGAATTTTTCGCATAATATTTTAAAAATCTGACACTTTTTTAAAATAAATTTTTTTGTATCATACAGACAAAGTAATTTCACTTATATTTACAAAATTACACATCGGAAGCACTTGTTTTACTAATTTTTTCTTCGAGTTTTCTTAAATTGTGCAATTCCTAACGATTGATTCGAATTTTTCGCATGATTTTTTTTAAATCTTACACTTTATAAAAATGAATTCAATTGTATCATAAAGACAAAGTAATTTCACCCATATTTACAAAATTACACATCGGAAGCACTTGTTTTACTAATTTTTTCTTCGAGTTTTCTTAAATCGTGCAATTCCCAACGATTTATTCGAATTTTTCGCATGATTTTTTCAAAATCGGATACTTTCTAAAAATGAATTCAATTGTATTATAAAGACAAAGTAATTTCAATTATATTTACAAAATAACACATCGGTAGCACGTGTTTTACTAATTTTTTCTTAGAGTTTTCTGTAAATCTGTAAATTTGAAATTAATACACGCACGTTTGAATGATATTATTTTGAAAACTAATAATGGAATGTTAATTTTTTTAATTTAATTATAAAGCCGGAACATTTTTGAATAAACTCGTGGCAATTGTTTTTATATTTTTAATCCACTCGAGAATATCGTTAAATGTTTACTGAATGCAGCTACACTCTAAAGGGATAATTTAAAAAATAATCAAATTTTCACTTGTGTCCTAAACTTAAGTATATCCGAGTCAATCTGAAAATTTTCTTAGTTCTAGCAATTTTTTTTTCCACTTTTAAACCGCTTTGAAAAATTTGTAAACTTAAAATAAATACACGTACATTTCAATGAAGATATTTTGAAAACTAACGGTAGGATGTTAATTTAAAAATTTAATCATAAAGTTTGAACATTTTAAAATTTAAAAAATGATATTTTAAGTGGTGGAAATTGTTTTTTCATTTTTTAAACGACTCAAGAATTTTGGCACATTTAAAATAAGTACGCGCTTATTCTAATGGGAATATTTAGCAAATAAATAAAGGAATATTAAAATTTCTTACTTAGTTATTAAGCTTGAATATTTTTAAGTTAATCTTAAAAATTTTTTAGCGGTGGCAATTGTTTTTGTATTTTTAAATCACTCCAGAAAATCTGTAAACTTTAAATAAATACACGCACATTTCAAGAGAATTATTTTGAAAACTACTGATGAAATTTTAAATTTTTTAATTTTATTATAAAGTCTAAATATTTTTCTATCAACCTCAAGGATTTTTCCAATG
The DNA here is from genome assembly GCA_963969525.1 of Ontholestes murinus. Classification (NCBI taxonomy): domain Eukaryota; kingdom Metazoa; phylum Arthropoda; class Insecta; order Coleoptera; family Staphylinidae; genus Ontholestes; species Ontholestes murinus. The sequence continues at coordinate 76,894,395 of OZ018391.1, forward strand.
GTGGTAATACTTTTTTTATATTTTCAAATCACTTAACAGAATCTGTACATTTAAAATTAACTACGCGCGGATTATTTTAAAAACTAATGAATAATTTTAGAAAATTTTGATTTAAACATAAAGCCTAAGTAATTTTAAGTCAAATTAAAAAATTTCTTACCGACGGAAATTGTTTATCTATTTTTAATCCACCCGAGAAAATCAGTGAAGTTAAAAACTAACAGAAGCGCGTTCCCGAGGAATTATTTTGAAAACTAATAAGGCATATCATACAATTTTTATTCGAGTATAAAGCCGAAATATTTCTAAGTCAAATTGAGAAATTTTTTAGTGGTGTCAATTGTTTTTCTATTTTTAAACTACCCGAGAAAATCAGGAAATTTAAGAATGACAGGAGCACTTTCCAAAGGGATTATTTTGAAACTTAAAAAAGGGAAGTTATAAAATTTTGATTAAACCATAAAGCCTCAGTATTTTTGAGTTAAACTATAAAATTTCCTAACTGGTGTAATTGTTTTTTCATTTTTAAACTACTCGGAAAAATTTGTAAGTTTAAAATAAATTCAGGCACATTCCAAAGGGATTATTTTGAAAATTAATGAAGGGATGTTATAAAATTTTGATTAAATTGTAAAGCCTAAGTATTTTTGAGTAAACCTACAAAATTTTCTAGTTGGAGCAATTGTTTTTCTATTTTTAAACTACTCGCGAAAATTTGTAAATTTAAAATTAATTCACGCACTTTCCAAAGGGATTATTTTCAAAATTAATAAAGATATGATAAAAAATGTAGATTTTACCATAAAGCCAAAGTATTTTTTTGCCAACTTGAGACTTTTTCAGTAGTTGCAATTGTTTTTCTATTATAAAACCATCCGAGAAAATCAGTAAACTTAAAAAGGCATACGCGCGTTCTAGATGAATTATTTAGAAAAATATTGAGGGATGTTATAAAGTTTTGATTAAGCGTTTTTGAGTTAACCTACAATTTTTTTTTTTGCTGTAGCAATTGTTTTTCCATTTTTAAACTACTCGAAAAAATTTTGAACTAAATAAAAAGCACACGCACATTCAAAAGCAATTATTTTAGAAATTAATAAGGGCTGTTTTAAAATTGTGATTTCAGTAGAAAGCCTAAACATTTTTGAGACAACTCCAGTAAAGTTTTTAGTAGTGGCAATTGTTTTTCGATGTTTAAACTACCAGAGAAAATGAGTAAATTAAAAATTAAAAATTTATTTCTTAAGAATAAATCACAAAAAAAATAACTCTGATATTGAGATCAATTAAGAAAACACTGTTTAGTTTGAGGATTTGTGTATATGTAGGGTGGGTGGGTGGTCACTATCCCACCCTCCAATTAGTTTAATCAACAAGGGTTTTACTTTAAAGAACTTGTAATAATAAATAAGTTTACTGATTTAATAATGGTTTACGTTTTGTATTTATTCCATAAGAATTGTGTTTATGTAAAATTGATTGGTGGGTGGGATAGTGGCCACCCACCCACCCTACATATATAGAAAAATTTAAACCAAAACTAATCTGCCCGCATATATTTAATAACATACACAAATATATATATTTAATTTTCGTTTAAAAGATTAAAAAGAGTTATAAAATCAATATTAATAATGGATAGCTAATAATTGGTTTTACGGAAACTATTTGAATTGTAAGTTAGAAAGTACATATTCATCTTACTTTTAAGATTATAACTTTAAACACAAATTCAAAAATTATTTACCAACAAAAACAAAAATTAAAAGGATTAACTTTGGTAAAGAAATCATAACGTAAAATCACTGATTTAGTATGTGTTAAGAAACATATGTAGGGTGGGTGGGTGGCCACTATCCCACCCTACAATTCGTTCAACATAAACAAGGGTTTAATTTGAAAGAACTTTAAATAATCACAAACATTTACTGATTAAAAAATTGACTTATAAAACCCTTGTTTATGTAAAACCGGTGGGTGGGATAGTGATTTGTATATGTAGGGTGGGTGGGTGGCCACTATCCCACCCATCAACCAGTTTAAAATAAACAAGGATTTTATAAAATTAACTCAAAACGTAAATCGATTTTTCTAATCAGTAAAAATTGCGATTATTTCAAGTTCTTTCAAATTAAACCCTTGTTTATGTTAAGGGAATTGGAGGGTGGGATAGTGGCCGCCCACCCACCCTACATATATACAATTTTTCAAACTGAAACTCTCTTGTCCGCATATATTTCATAACATGTACAATTTTATATTTAATTTCGGCTTAGAGGCTAAAACAAGCTTTTCACGTTTAAAATTATATTTAATAATGGGTAGACGGTGGTTGGTAATACGTAAACTATTTGAATTATGGGTATGAAACTTTATATTCATCCTACTGTTAAAATTTTAACTTAAATCACAAGTACGAAGTTTATTTTACAACAGAAATATATAAAAAAAATATGTTTGGTGAAGAAATCATATCTAAAAAACCACTGTTTTAGTTTGAATTTAAATGCATATGTAGGGTGGGTGGGTGGCCACTATCCCACCCTTCAATTCGCTTAACATAAACAAGGGTTTAATTTGAAAGGACTTGAAATAATCGCAAACTTCACTGATTAAAAACATCGATTTACGTTTTGAGTTCAATTTATAAAATCCTTGTTTATGTTAAACTGATTGGTGGGTGGGATAGTTGCCACCCACCCACCCTACATATACAAAATGATTTTAATTAAAACTCTGCTGCCCGCATATATTTTAATAATAATCACAATGTTTATATTTAATTTTTTTTTAATATTAAAATTAATTTTTAAAGGAAAAAAATTACATTTAATAATGGGTAGATAGTTGGTTGTTAATATTACATAGACTCTTTGTATTGTAGGCTATAAACTATATATTTATCCTGCTTTTAAAGTTTTAATCTAAATCACAAATTCGAAGTTTATTTTCCAACACAAACACAAAAAGGGTTAACTCTCGTAAAAAAATCATGTTTAAAAACACTGTACTAGTTTAAATTCAAATTCATATGTAGGGTGGGTGGGTGGCCACTATCCCACCCTCCATTTCTTTTAATATAAACAAGGGTTATTCCTATAAGTATTTAATATAAGCGCAAAAAATGACTGAAAAAAATATTAACTTATGTTATGATTTCATTCAATAAGAATTTTGTTTATATAAAACTGATTGGAGGGTGGAATAGTGGCCACCCGCCCACCCTACATATATACAATTATTCAAACTAAACCACTCTTACCCGCATATATTTAATAACATGTATAATATTTTATTTCATTTCGTTTAAAAAGCTAAAAAATTGTTTTTACGTTTAAAATTTTTATTCAATAATGGGTAGACAATGGTTGGTATTACGTGAACTTTTCAAATGATAGGTTAGAAACTATTAATTCAACCTACTGTTAACATTTTAATTTTAGTCACAAGTTAGAAGTTTATTTTTCAACTCAAATGCAGAAAATAGTTACGTGTGGTGAAGAAATCTTATCAAAAAACACTGTTTTACTTAAAATTTAAATGCATATGTAGGGTGGGTGGGTATGGTATGATATGCCAATTAGTAATTGGCATATTAAAGTCGGCAGTAGTCAGTTCACAAACTACAAATGCCATTTGAAAGATGACTTGTTAAAAGATAGATTTAACAGACATTATTTTAATAAGGAAGATGACAGCTAACAGATGACAGATGACAAGTGACAGATGTCAATTGTCATGCGATAGTTGATGTCAACAATTAGTAATTAGCATATCAAAGTCGGCAGTTGTCAATTCATAAATTACAAATATCAGTTGATAGATAACACTTGGTAAAAATGTGATTGATTTGATTTGACAGACATTATTTTAATAAGGAAATTAGTAGTTGACAGCTAACAGATGACAGATGACAAGCGACGGATGTCATAGTCATATGATAGTTGATATCAACAATTAGTAATTGGCAGTTGTCAGTTCATAAATTACAAATATCAGTTGATCGATGACACTTGATAAAAGCCAGATTTGACAAACATTATTTAAATAAATACGCTAGTTATTGACATCTAACAGATGACAGATGTTCTTACAGTTGAAATTTAAAATGCCATATGCTATATTACAAGCATCAGTTGATGTATGGCATTTGATAGTTGATAGGTGAGAGGTGGCAGTTGACAGATGGCAGATTTTGTGTGTAATATTAGCAATAAAAATTTAACATAGCAGTTGATAGGTGATTGATGACACTTGACAGATAGCCGATGTCAGACGACCGTCAATAGTCAATATAAAAATCAGTTAATATCACATTGATATTTTGTTAGTGTCGTTGATAGTTAAAAAAATGGATAAATTAGAAATATCAGTTGACAAACAGCATTTGATAGTTGATAGATGAGAAGCAGCAGTTGACAAATTTAGTGCCTTTTTATTTTTAATTTGTTTTAGCAATTGTCATTTGACAAAAAACAGACTACAAATATTAAATGACATATGGCAGTCGATAGTTGAGACAGGATGAATTACAATATCAGTTGTTGGATTACAAAAATTAGTTGACAGTTAATAGATGGCAGAAGGAGATGACAGATGACAAATGACAGATTTATTGTACTTAAAATCAAAATTTAATATATCATTTGAAAGATAATAGATGACAGTTTGTAAATTTAGTGTAGTTAATTAATTAAAATTTGAAATATAATATAATAGATGACATTTGACAGTGAAGATATACAAAGATATAATAATATGGATTTAGATGACAGTTAATGGATAACAGATGATGATGCCAATAATTAATAATTGACATAACAAAGTCGACAGTTGTCAGTTGACAAATTACCAATGTTAGTTGACAGATGACATATGACACTTGATACAAGACAGATTTGATAAACATTATTTTAATAAAGGAGTTGGTAGTTGACAGCTAACATGTAGCAGATAGATGTCAGTTGACAGATGGTACTTGTCACAGATGACAAATTTAGTGCACTTGAAATTGAAATATGACAGTCAATGGACAACAGAAGATAAATTACAAATGTCATATGACACTTGATCAAATACAGATGACAGATGTAGATTTAGTGTAGTTACAGTTAAAATTTGGCTTATAATATGATAGATGATAGTCGACAATTGACAGTGGAGAGTCTACAAATATTAGTTGACGTATTACAAATATCTGTTTACAAATTATAAATGTCGTTTAACAGTTGACAAATTACAATTGATACCTGATAAACAACAATTACAATTGATGATTCAAAAAATGCAGTTGACAATTGACAATAAAAATTAACAAATGACAGCTGAGAAACGACAATTAACAGTTGAAACAGGACAGTTAATAGTTGACTAACAATAATTAATAATTAATAAATGACATATGACAGTTTACAAATAACATTTGATAATTGACATACGATATTTGACAAATGACAGTTAACAAATGACCTATAACAGTTAGCAGTTAATAGTTAATCAACAACAATTTAATGGTTCACCAATGATAGTTGATACTTGAAATTTGATAATTAACAAATGAAAATTAACTAATTACAGATGATAGTTGAAAAAAATAAATTGATAATTCACAAATGACAGTTGATAGTTGACAAATAATACTAAGTAATTGACAAACAACAGTTAACAATTGCTAAATTACAGTTGATAGTTGACAAACGACAGTTGACTATTGACAGATATCAGTTGATAGTTTAAGAAAACAATTAACACATTTCAATTGATAGTTGACAAACGATATTTGACAAATGACAGTTAACAGTTGACTTATGACGGTTACCACTTGATAGTTAATCAACAATTGATAGTTAGCCAACGACAGTTGACAGTTGACATTTGATAATTGCTAAATGACAGTTAACAGATGACACACGACAGATGGCTGTTGATAGATGATAGTTAAAAGATGTAGTGGCATTTTACAGGTAAGAAAATGTAGATGACAGATTACATATGAAGTATGACAGTTGAGAGTAAAGAATTGGCAAATTACATTTGAAAGAGGACAGTTGAAATATGATTGTTGAGAGATGATAATCTTAATGATAAAATAAGAGTATTGATAGATGATAGATTGTAAATGAGTGAAAACCGAATGTCAATTGACAGATGAATGTTGACAAGTGACAGCTAAAAAATGACAGTTGATAGATGGTAGTTCATAGGCGATAGTGGAAAGTCAGTTGATAGATAAATAATACAGATGACAGATGGCAATTTAAACTTAATTCTGTATTGACAAATGTCAAATAATATAATTGGTAAATAGAATTTTGTATATGACAGGTGATAGATGATAATTAAAAAATGAGCGATGGTAAATAAATCATAAATATTAAATAAAACTGACAGATTATAGGTGACAAATACCACTTGAGAGTTAATTAACAACATTTGACAGTTCACAAGCGACATTTGATAATTAACAAGTGACAGATGAGAAATGACAGTTGGCTGTTTATAGATTAAAGTTTTTTTGCATAATATGAGTTGACAAATTACAATTCACAAATGAAAGTGAGAGCTAACAAATGACAGTTGAAAGATGAAAGTTGACAAGTGACAGCTAACAAATGGCAGATGATAAATGACAGTTGATAGATGATAGATAATAGATGGTAGTTGAAAAGCAATTAATAGATAAATAATTTAGATGACAGATGGCAATTTAAACTTCATTTTTATTGGCAAATATCAAATAATATAATTGGTAAATAAAATTTTGCACATGACAGGTGATAGATGATAAATAACAAATGAGGGATGGTAAATAATGTTTTAAATTATAAATGATAAATAATAAATTAAACTGACAGATGACAGATGATAAATACCAGTTGAGAGTTAATTATCAACAATTTAGATGGCAGTTGGCAATTATAACTTTACTTTTCTTCATGCTTCTTGCTTTATTGAAAAATATTAAATAACATAATTGGCAAATAACAAACGACAATTGACAGATGAATGTTGAAAAATGACAGTTTACATATGACAAATGACAGTTGGTTGTTCATAGATTGTATGTTTTTTACATAATAAGAGTTGATAAATTACAATTGACAAAGGGGGTAGTAGTAAAATGACAGTTGACAGTCGACAGATGATAAATGACAGTTGGCAGATGATGGTTGATAGATATTAATTAAAAAGCAGTTTACAGATAAATGGATGGATGACAGATGGCAATTAAAACTTTACTTTTCTTTATTGTTTATTGAAAAATAACAAATAGTATAATTAACAAATAACGAACGACAAGACAATTAACAGATGATAGTTGAAAAATGACAGTTGTATATAGATTACATTTTTTTACATAATAAGAATTGATAAATTACAATTGACAGAGGAGAGTAGAAAAATGTCAGTTAACAAATAACAGTTGACAGTTGACAGTCGACAAATGACAAATCACAAGTACTAAGTTTATTTTCCAACAGAAATATAAAAAAGATTTATGTCTGGTGAAGAAATCATATCCAAAAAACACTGTTTTAGTTAAAATTAAAATGCATATGTAGGGCGGGTAGGTGGCCACTATTCCACCCTCCAATTGATTAAACATAAAAACAGATTTCTCTTGAAAGAAATTGAGAAACACGCAAACATTTATTGATTAAAATATTGATATATGTTGTGATTTAATATTTATAAAACCCTTGTTTAAGAAAACCCAATTGGAGGGTGGGATTGTAGCCAACCACCCACCCGACCTAATAAAAAATCTTTAAATTACACTCTGCTGCCCGCATATATTTAACAACACACAGTTTTATACTTATAATTGTAAATTGTAAACTTCTATATCCTGCTTTTAAAATTTAAATTTAAAACAAAAATTTGGAATTTAACAACAAGTCACAAAATGAATTAACTCTGGTAATGAGAGGATTAAAAAAGACAATTTTTAGGTTAAGTGTTTATGTATATGTAGGGTGGGTGGGTGGCCATTTTCCCACCTTCCAATTCGTTTAACATAAACAAGAGAATTTAATTGTAAGAGCTTAAAATAATTGCAGTTTACTGATTATAAAATTGACTTATATTATAAGCTCATATTAAAAAACCCTTGTTTATGATCAACTTGTTGGTGGGTGGGCCACTATTCCATATTTTTTAATACAAACAAGGGTTATTCTTTTAAATATTTAATATAAACGCAAAAAAATTACTCAATAAAATATTGACTTATGTTATGATTTCATTCAATAAAAAACTTTGTTTGTGTAAAACTGATTGGAGGGTGGGATAGTGGCCACCCACCCACCCTACATATATACAATTATTCAAACTAAAACACTCTTGCCCGCATATATTTAATAACATACACAGTTTTATATTTAATTTCGGTTTAAAAGCTAAAAACAGCTCTTTACGTTTAAAAATTATATATAATGAGTAGTAGGTGGTTGGTATTACGTAAACTCTTCGTATTATAGGTTGGAAACTATTGATTCATCCTCCTGTTAAAATTTTAACTTAAATCACAAGTTCGAAGTTGATTTTCCATTTCCAACACAAATACAAAAAATATTTATGTTTGGTGATAAAATCTTATCCAAAACCACAGTTTTAATTTAAATTAAAATTCATATGTAGGGTGGGTGGGTGGCCACTATCCCACCCACCAATTGATTAAACATAAAAACAGATTTCTCTTGAAAGAAATTGACAAAAACGCAAACATTTATTAATTAAAATATTGATTTATGTTGTGATTTCATTTTTTTTCAAACCCTTGTTTAAGAAAAACTAATTGGAGGGTGGGATAGTGGCCACCACTATCCCACCCTCCAATTCGTTTAACATAAACAAGAGTTTTAATTAAAAAGGCTTAAAATAATTGCGAAGTTTAATGATTAAAAAATTGACTTATTATAAAACCCTTGTTTATGATCAAATTGTTGGTGGGATAGTGATCACCTACCCACCCTACATATACAAAATGCTTTACATTAAAACTCTGCTGCCCGCATATATTTTAATAATCATCACAATTTTCATATTTATTTATTTTATATTGAAAATAATTTTATAATGAGTGGATAATTGGTTGTTAATATTATAAAGACTATTTGTATTGTAGGTTATAAGCTATATATTCATCCTGATTTTAAAGTTTTAAACTAATTTACAAATTCGTAGTTTATTTTCCAACACAAATACCAACAGGGTTAACACTGGTAAAACATATTATCCAAAAACACTGTTCTAGTTTAAATTAAAATACATATGTAGGGTGGGTGGGTGGCCACTATCCCACCCTTCAATTCTTTTATAATAAACAAGGGTTTTGTTTAAAAATATTTAATATAAGCGCAAAGTATTACTGAATAAAATATTAACTTATGTTACGATTTCATTCAATAAGAATTTTTTTTGTTTAAAACTGATTGAAGGGTGGGATAGTGGCCACCCACCCACCCTACATATATACAATTATTCAAACTAAAACACTCTTGCCCGCATATATTTGATAACATGTTTAATATTTTATTACATTTCGGTTAAAAAGTTAAACAATTGTTTTTACGTTTAAAATTTTTATTCAATAATGGGTGGACAATGGTTGGTATTATGTGAACTCTTCAAATGATAGGTTAGAAACTATTAATTCAACCCACTGTTAAAGTTTTAATTTTAATTACAAGTTAGAAGTTTATTTTTCAACTCAAATACAGAAAATAGTTATGCGTGGTGAAGAAATCTTATCAAAAAACACTGTTTTAATTTAAATTAAAATGCATATGTAGGGTGGGTGGGTGGCCACTATCCCACCCTCCAGTTGATTGAACATAAAACCAGATTTCTCTTAAAAGAAATAAGGATTAACGCAAAAATTTACTGATTAAAACATTGACTTATGTTATGATTTCATTCTATAAAACCCTTGTTTAAAAAAAAAACTAACTGGAGGGTGGGATAGTGGCCACCCACCCACCCTACATAAATACAAATTCTTTAAATTAAACTCTGTTGCCCGCATATATTTAACAACACCTACAATTTCATACTTATAATTGTAAATTATAAACTTCTTTATCCTGTGTTTACAATTTTAATTTCAATCAAAAATTTGAAATTTATTTTCTAACAATAAAAAGAATTAATTCTGATAATGAGATCATTTTAAAAAGGCCACTGTTTAGTTTAAGTTTCTATGGATATGTAGGGTGGGTGGGTAGCCACTATCCCACCCTCCAATTCGTTTAACAAAATAAGAGTTTTAATTGGAAGAACTTAAAATAATTGCAAAGTTTACTGATTAAAAAAATGACTTATGTTGTGAGCTCATATTATAAAACCAGTTTATGATCAAATTGTTGGAGGGTGGGATAGTGGCCATCCACCCACCCTACATATACAAAATTCTTTACATTAAAACTCTGCTGCCCGCAAATATTTTAATAATAATCACAATTCACAAATTTCATTTTTTTAATGTTGAAAATAATTTTTACGTTTGAAATTTACATTTTATAATGAGTGGATAATTGATTGTTGATATTACATAGACTATAAACTATATATTCATACTGCTTTTAAAGTTTTAACATAATTTACAAATTCGTACTTTATTATCCAACACCAATACCAAAAGGATTAACACTGGTAAAAAATCTTATCCAAAAACACTGTTCTAGTTTAAAATAAAATACATATTTAGGGTAGGTGGGTGGAAACTATCCAACCCTTCAATTCTTTTAATACAATCAAGAGGTTTTCTTCAAACTATTTAATATAAGCGCAAAAAAATTACTGAATAAAATATTAACTTGTGTTATGATTTCATTCAATAAAAACTTTGTTTGTGTAAAACTGATTGGAGGGTGGGATAGTGGCCACCCACCCATCCTACATATATATATAATTTTACAAACTAAAACTCTTTTGCCCGCATATATTTAATATCAAGCACAATTTTATATTTAATTTCTGTCAAAAAGTTAAAACTACCTTTTTACGTTTAAAAATTATATTTAATAATGGGTAGTCGGTGGTTGGTATTATGTAGACTCTTCGAATTATAGGTTAGAAACTATATATTCGTCCTACTGTTAAAATTTTAATTTAAATCACGAATTCGAATTGTAAAAACAAATAGACAGATGATTTATGTCTGGTGAAGAAATCTTAACCAAAAACACTGTTTTGAATCTGAATTAAAATGCATATGTAGGGCGGGTGGGTGGTCTCTATCCCACCCTCCAATTAATTGAACATAAACGCAGATTTCTCTTTAGAAAACCTAAGATAGACGGAAATATTTACTGATTAAAATATTGACTTATGTTTTGAGCTCATTTTTATAAATCCCTTGTTTAAGAAAAACTAATTGGAGGGTGGGATAGTGGCCACCCACCCACCCTACATTAATAAAAATTCAATTAAACCATGGCGCCCGCATATATTTCACAGCTCATGCAGTTTTATAGTTACAATTTTAAATTATTATAAATCTTGTTATCCTATTTTAAAATTTTTCAATCCAAAATTCCAAATTTATTTTCGAACAATAAATCACAAAAAAAATTTCTGGCAATGAGATTAATTAAGTAAATACAGTCTAGTTTGAGTGTTTGTGTATATGTACGGTGGGTGGGTGTCCACTATCCCACTCTTCAATTAGTTTAATAAACAAGGGTTTTACTTTAAAGAAGTTAAAATAATAGCAAAACTTTACTGATTTAAAAATGATTTAATAATAATCGTAATTTTCATATTTAATTATTATTTTTTCTACATTTAAAATTTACATTTATTAATTGGTGGGTAGTTGGTTGTTAATATTATATAGATTATTTGTATTGTAGGTTAAAAAGTATATATTCATCCTGCTTTTATAATTTTAACCTAAATCGAAAATTCGTAGTATATTTTCCAACACAAACATAAAAAGGGTTAACTCTGGTAAAAAACAATCATGTCCTAAAACATGGATCTGGTTTAAATTAAAATACATATGTAGGGTGGGTGGGTGGCCTCTATTCCACCCTCCAATTAATTGAAGAAAAACGCAGATTTCTTTTTAGAAAACCTAGGACGGAAATATTTACTGATTAAAATATTGACTTATGTTTTGAGTTCATTTTTATAAAACCCTTGTTTAAGAAAAACTGATTGGAGGGTGGGATAGATCAATATTAATAATGGATAGCCAATAATTGGTTTTACGTAAACTAATTGAATTGTAAGTTAGAAAGTACATTAACATTTTAACTTTAAACACAAATTCAAAAATTATTTACCAACAAAAACAAAAACTAAAAAGACTAACTTTGGTAAAGAAATCAGAACGTAAAATCACTGATAGTTTTAAGAAAAACATATGTAGTTTGGGTGGGTAGCCACTATGTTACTATTTAATTAGTTTCATTTCATTCTGGAATTTATTAAATCATTTGTTTACGTACAAAAAAAAACACAATTAACTTTTCCCCATACGAAAGGAAACCGTTTATGGCGTTTATAATAAATAAGCATTACGCCGTGTTATCAAACCGAATCGAGGGAGGCTCGGTAATTGAATTAACACCCCGTAGCCGCGGCGGGGGCGCGGGACCACCCAGAAACACATCGCTTATCTGATAATCCGCCCCCGCCCCGACGTCGACGACTTGGCAACTGCTAAATGGGCGGCTCGCACTCTATTAATCAGCGGATGGGGGTGCACATGTTTGCGATTACACTAACACACATAAAACACGTAAACATATACGCTGGTATCAACCCTTAAACGCGCAGAAGAGAGGCAGATTGCGCGCCTATAAACAACCCCTCGTAATCTCGCATCTCCGCCGCGCACCGAACTAAAACTTAAACTAAAACTAGAACTAAAACTTGCTCGGCCAAAACTTAAATTGCCCCCGAAACAAGATATTTACTAGATAGTGTAGTAACTTGCTACATTAAATTTAACATTCGCTAAACTTACTTACCCTACGATAAGATATTTTTTAAAGTTGAGATATCTTTATTATAAATTTTTTAAACTTTTCAACGATTTAAATCATTTATTCTATTCTTTCGTTTAATTTGTTACGATTGTAATCCCTTTATCATCATCATCATCAACATCATCATCACGCTCCCATGACGAGAATAAAGGGTCGTATCGTCCCAACAAATAAAATATTATATATTTATATTGTTACCATTATTATTTCGCAAGGTCGGTAATTGATTGTGACGGTGGATTGGGGGAGAGAGGATGATATCGAGTGTCGAGGGTTACGGGCACTCTGGGGTTCCGCGGGTGACGGCATTGTGTCCGACACGCCCCGTTGGTTACCTCTTAATTGACATATCGGTCACGCCGAAAACGTGCGCCTCACCCATGAGAAAATCACGCAGATATGAACACACACACACACACAAACAATTAAACATTTTGTGATAGCAATGAATTGCTCGCAACAAAAGAAAATCTACATGCATGATTAGAATTAATTGAGCCCGCCAATTTGATTTTCTCTTTTATTTGTTTGTGACACATTTTTTCAATTGATTTTCGCCTGTTTTCTATTCATTGATTGTTTTTTGTATTCATTTTCTATATTTAAAAAAATTGTTTAACTATTTTTTAAAACTGTTCCCTACTGTTTTTTGGATTTTGGATTTAAACATTACTTTTTTGCTAATAATTTTCGGCATTTAAAAAAAATTTATTTACAATTGATTTTATTTTCAACTGTTTATTTAAGTATTTTTTATTGATTTTCAACTATTTTTTCCATCAATTTTTGACCTTTTTAAAAATTGTTTTTACTTGGTTTTTATTAATTTCAACTGGCTTTTTTTTCTCCATTTTTTCAATTTCAACTTCTTAAAATTGATTCTTGTTCACTTTCTTCATTGGATTTTAACCTTTTTGTTTCTCGACTGTTTCTTATTAGTTCTGTTTTAATTGATTTTCAATATTTTTTTTTATTGATTTTCGAAAGATTGTTATTACTTTTATTTTATTCGTTTTTATTTTCAATTGTTTTTTCAATTTAATAAAATTGATTTTTGTCCTTTTTTATTTATCGTTTTTCAACTGTTTTTGGCTGTTTTTATCAGTTTCATCTTTTTGTCCTTAATTTTTTTTCAATTTCCACTTTTTTTAAAATAGATCTTTACCCTTTTTTATTTGTCGTTTTTCAACTGTCTTTTTTTTAAATGGATTTTGACTGTTTTTTATCAGTTTTTATTGATTTTTAATTAATTTTGCCATTGATTTTTGACTGTTTTTTAATTGTTTTTATTTGATTTCTATTTAATTTCAACTGATTTTTTTTCTTCGTTTTTTCAATTTCAACTTTTTAAAATTGATTTCTGTTCTTTTTCTTAGTGAGTTTGAACTTTTCTCATGTTTCAACTTTTTTTTTAAATAGAACAGTCAAAACTAAAAATTCTAACTTATTTTTTCAGTTTTTTAAATTGTTTTTACTTGATTTTTTCTCTTAATTTCAACAGTTTTTTTTTCCTTTTGAAATTGCGTTTTGCCTTTTTTTATTGATCGTTTTTCAACTGTTTTTTTATTGGATTTTGACCGTTTTTTATCAGTTGATTTTTAATTATTTTTTCAATTGACAGTTTGACAGTTTTTGTTTTTTAGTTGATTTTTTTTTTTTGGGTTTTAAACTTTTTGTGTTTCAACTGTTTTTAATACATTTTGACTGTTTTAATTATTTTTCCATTGATATTCGACAGTTTTTTTTTTTAATTGTTCTTACTTGAAAAAGAAAACTTTTTAATTTCAACTGTTTTTTTCCTCATTGTTTTCTCAATTTCAAATTGATTTTTGCCCTTTTTTTATTAAGTTTCAACTTTTTTGGGTTTCAACTGTTTTTTTAATAGATTTTTTAGATAGATTGTTTTTCCAGTTTTAATTGTTTTTCAACTAATTTTTCAATTGATTTTCGACAGTTTTTTATTTGTTTTTACTTATATTTTTTTTAAATTTCAAACTGTTTTTTTCTTATTTTTTTTTTCAATTTCAACTTTTTTAAATAGTTTTTTGTTGTTTGTCGATGGTTTTTGAAATAGATTTTTCATTGTTTTATCAGTTTTAACTTTTGTTATTCATTTACGATTATTTTTTGACAGTTTTTTAAATTGTTTTTACTTGATTTTTTTATTCGTACTGTTTTTTTTTTCTTTATTTTTCTTCAAATTCAACTTGTTTAAATTGAATTTTTATTGACTTTTAACTTCTTTGTGTTTCAACTGTCTTTTAAATAGATTTTTGACTATTAATATCAGTTTAGACTTATTGTCAGTTTTTTTTAATTCTTTTTACTTGATTTTCTTTTTTAATTTAATTGTTTTTTTCTTAATTTTTTTTCAATTAAAACTTTTTTAATTAATTTTGGTCCTTTTTTATTGAGTTTCAACATTTTTTGTGTTTCAATTGTTTTTTTAAATAAATTTTGAACTGTTTTTCCAGTTTTAACTATTTTTTCCATTGATGTTCGACATTTTGTTCAAATTGTTTTTACTTAATTTCTTTTTAATTTCAACTGTTTTTTTCAATTTTTTTTTTCTAATTTCAACTTTTTTAAATTGATATTTGTCTTTTTTTATTTATT
Organism: Ontholestes murinus; assembly: GCA_963969525.1. Taxonomy (NCBI): domain Eukaryota; kingdom Metazoa; phylum Arthropoda; class Insecta; order Coleoptera; family Staphylinidae; genus Ontholestes; species Ontholestes murinus. Next base: position 76,910,009 of record OZ018391.1, read on the forward strand.
TTTAACTTGATTGTTTTTCAACTGTTTTTTAATAGGGTATTGACTGTTTTTATCAGTTTTTTTTTTAAATTTCTTTATTTGATTTTTCCTTTTGATTTCAACTGTTTTTCCCTTCAATTTTTTAATTTCAACTTTTTTAAATTGACTTTTGTTCTTTTTTATTTATTGATTTTCAACTGCTTTTTGACTGTTTTTTTTTATCAGTTTTAACTGGTTTTATTGATTTTCAATTACTTTTTCCATTGATTTTCGAAAGTTTTTTGTTGTTTTTACACAATTTCTTTTTAAATTCAAATGGTTTTTTCTTCAATTTTTCTTCATTTTTTATTGACTTTCAATTGTTTTTATAGGTTTTTGACTGTTTTTATTGATTTTGGATTTATTTTTTCCATTGATTTTTGACAGTTCTTTTAAATTATTTTTACTCGACTTCTTTTTAATTTCAACTGTTTTTTTCCTCATTTTTTTTTTAATTTCAACTTTTTTAAATTGAATTTTGTTTTTTTTTAATCGAGTTCCACTATTTTTGTGTTTCAACTGTTTTTTAACAGTTTTGTTTAATTATTATCATCATAATAACTCTTTATAGGATATTTCAAAATTTCTTGAAGAAGTACATTTTATCGATCAAATAATTTTCAATAAGATAAAAAACTGATTTTCGACCTTCGATTGTTTTAAATTGTTTTTACGATAACTCTTGATGTGATCGTCATATTTAAAAAAATTCTTACGGAAATAGATCCCATTGATCAAATAGTTGCTGATGAGATAATAAACTAAAATTCGACCTTCAATTGTTTTTATTGTTTTTGCGATTACTTTTGATAGAACGGTAATTTTTTGAAAATTCTTGAAGGAATATATTCTACTGATTTAATAGTTTTTAATAAGACGAATAACTGATTTTCGACATTCAATTGTTTTTAATACATTTTACGATTATACTTGGTAGAATGATAATTTTTCCAAAAATTCTTGAAGAAATTTATTCTACTTATCGAATAGTTTTTAATGAGATGAAAAACTGATTTTCAACCTTCATTTGTTTTTTTTATTGTTTTTGCCATTACTCTTGATAGGATTGTCGTATTTCCAAAATTTTTAAAGAAATAATTTCTAGTGATTAACTGCTTGTTTATGAGGTAAAAATCCAAAATTCGCCCTTCAATTGTTTTTTTTATTGTTTTTACGATTACTCTTAATTGTGTGATTATTTTCAGAAAAATCTTAAAAACTAAAATTCAACTAATTGAATAGGTTTTATTAAAATTTAGATAAAATGGCAATTTTCAATTGTTTTTATTGTTTAATCGATTACTCTTGATAGGACTGTAGAATTGTGAAAATTCTTTAAGATACAAATTCTACTGATTAAATAGTAGTTTAGGAGGTAAAAAACTAGAATTCTACCTTCAATTGTTTTTGTTGTTAATACGATTACTCATGAGAGGGTGTTTATGATTTCGATAAGCATTGAAGATAGACATAATACTTATCGAATAGTTCTCACTGACACCAAAAACAAAACAAAATTTTCAACCGTCAATTGTTTTTTATTGTTTTGTCTTTATACGGTGGCTTTTGATGGGATTTAAATATTTCTAAAATTCTGTAAGAAATATATTTTATTTTCGTAACATTTCTCTACTACGTAATAGATGATTTTTGATCGTCATTTGTTTCTCATTATTTTCATGAAAACTCTTGACGGGATGGGCATTTTTTAAAAATTCTTGAGAAATTATAGTCTACTGATTAAATAGTAGCCAGTGAGGTGAAAAACTAAAATTCGATCTTCATTTGTTTTTTATTGTTTTAACGATAACTCTTGATAGGATGGACATTTTCAAAAAATTCTTAAAGAAATAAATTCTACTTGTTAAATAGTTGTTTATGAGATGAAAAACTAAAATTCGACATTCAATTGTTTTCAATTGTTTTGACAATAACTCTTTTCAAAAATTCTTGAAGAAATACATTCTACCAATGAAATAGCTCTCTATGAGATGAATAATGATTTCGGATCGTCATTTGTTTGTCATTGTTTTTATGGTTACTCTTGATATAATAGTGATATTTAGATAATTCTTGAAGAATCCTAATGTACTGTTCAAATAGTTTTTAATGAAATGAAAAAATAATTTTCGACCTTCACTTGTTTTCATTGTTTTTACGATTACTATTAGTAGGAATTTCGCATTTTAAAAATTCTTTAGGAAATAAATTCTACTGATTAAATAGTGGCCGATGAGCTGAAAAATTAAAATTCGACCTTCAATTGTTTTTAATTTTTTTGACAATAACTTTTGATAAGATGGAAATTTTAAAAAAATTCTTGATGAAGTACATTCTACTAATGAAACAGTTCTATATGAGATGAAAAATGATTTTTGATCGTCATTTATTTGTCATTGTTTTTATGATTAGTCTTGATAGGATGGTGATATTTCGAAAATTATTAAAGAAATAAATTCTACTGATTAAATAGTCATTTATGAGATGAAAATCTAAAATACGACCTTCAATTGTTTTCCATTGTTTTCACGATAACTCTTCATATGATGGTCATTTTTCGAAAATTCTTGAAGAACTATATTCTACTAATCGATCAGTTTGTGATAAAATAAAAAACACATTTTCGATCTTCACTTGTTTTTATTGTTTTTTGCGATTACTATTAATAGGATTGTCGCATTTTAAAATTTCTTTAGGAAATAAATTCTACTGATTAAATAGTTGCTAATGAGCTGAAAAATTAAAATTCGACCTTCAATTGTTTTTAATTGTTTTCACGATTACTCTTAATAGGATGGTAATTTTTCATAAATTCTTGAAGAAATACATTCTACTAATGAAACAGTTCTCTATGAGATGAAAAATGATTTTTGATCGTCATTTGTTTGTCATTGTTTTTATGATTAGTCTTGATAGGATGGTGATATTTCGAAAATTATTAAAGAAATAAATTCTACTGATTAAATAGTCACTTATGAGATGAAAAACTACAATTCGATCATCAATTGTTTTTCATTGTTTTCACGATAACTCTTGATAGAATGGCCATTTTTTGAAAATTCTTGAAGAACTATATTCTACTAAACGACTAGTTTGTGATAAAATAAAAAACATATTTCGATCTTCACTTGTTTTTATTGTTTTCTATGATTACTATTAGTAGGATTGTCGCATTTAAAAAATTTCTTAAGAAATAAATTCTTCTGATTAAATAGCTGTTTACGAGATGAAAAATTAAAATTCAACTTTCAATTGTTTTTAATTGTTTTGACAATAACTCTTGATAGGATTGACTTTTTTCAAAATTTCTTGAAGAAATACATTCTATTAATGAGTTCTCTTTGAAATGAAAAATGATTTTTGGTCGTCATTTGTTTGTCATTGATTGTATTATTCCTCTTGATGGGAGGGTGAAATTTTGAAAATTCTTAAAGAAACAAATTCTACTGATTAAATAGTCATTTATGAGATGAAAAACTACAATTCGGCCTTCAATTGTTTTTAATTGTTTTGACTATAACTCTAGATGGGATGGACATTTTTTCAAAAATTCTTGAAGAAATGCATTCTACTAATTAAACAGTTCTCTATGAGGTAATGGTAATTTTGACGTTCGATTGTTTTATAACTATGCTTAATAGAAAATGATTCATATCGGATTTATCGTGTAATAAAAAAAAGTGGGGTAAAACGAGGTGTGAAGTAGGAATTGTAATCTGTGAGTAGATCACGGTCTGATGATTGATTTCGGTGTTGCGGATGACGTGTTGCGGGCGTGAAGATAATAAATAATTTTTAAAAAGGATGACGAAGTCGAATTTCTGCCAGCGAGCGGCGGCACTCTCTCAACACTCGGCTCGCCGCGGGGCGTCTCTCCTAGGGCGTCCCCTAAGCGTCCCTTTTATCACCACCAACGCCACCGCCATGACTCTGCCGGATCCGCCGCCCTCCACCCCCCTACAACCGCCTCCAGTGCAAATAATGAAAGCCGTAGCGTGAATTAAATGTTGCCAATTATCGCGCCCTCTCCATCCCCTTATCTCAATAATAATAATAATAATAATAATGGCGATAATAATAAACACACCAAACCGAGGAAGATATGGTGGGAGAGAAAAAAAAACACAACAAACATAACAAACGGGCGGAATCAAATTTTTCACTCGTTGTCGCGTCAATTACCGCCAATTTATCGCCTCTGTATTTTTTTTATTTTTGCATTCTCATTTCGACACGGTGTTATCATCTCATCCACCCATCCATTCGGCGAGAGGGTCGAAATGGAAAACAATCGCTGCGGCGGTGAACTATGATAGCAATTAAGCCCTCCGGGTCCAACATGGCGGCCGGAAGTGGGGCATCAATCACCGGGCACACGTCAATTAGGCACCGGAAGCACGTCACTATCAATTTGGCCGCGCGATCGCATAACCAATATTGATTCTGGGTCGGCGCGGCGTGAACGGCGAAAATAAAAAATAAATACAAAAAAAAACCGAATACGGATTCCCCACCGTCACAATTGTTTTTAATTGCGCCGTTTGTCCCGTGGGAATGCACCCGACACGAATTCGTTAAATGGCTCGAAACGTATGTCGTGCCCCCGAGGGGGACCTGTCACCCCCGTCGGCCCCCACGACATTTATTACTCATAATATCTGCGTGTCCATCTACATTTGCTCTTGGCGTGTTTGTTAGTTAATATCTGATTGTGTAAGCGCCGTCCGATTTAATGGGATTAAGGGAGAGATCATCCCCTCTGAGTGGCCGGTGTTGTTGGTCCGCAGCGTCAATTATGCGCACACGCCGGGGGTCCACGAATCATACCCTCTAACGATAACGACGAAACAATTGATATAATATATTATGTAATAATTTTGACAGTGAAATATTCAAACAGATGAATAATTTTTAAATGCATAAACATAAAAAAGGGTATAATTGAATGAACTCTAACATAAGTCAGTAAATGATGGTGTTTATCGAAAGTGTTCATGTTCAATTAATTGGAAGGTGGAATAATAATAATAATAATAATAATATATTTATTGGTGCCACAAACATAAGTTTACACAAGTCAGAGTAAGTAGTTAAATTTAATCTAAGTAATTTATATATAAAAGTGGCATTTTAAAAAGACTATAAAAATAAAATTTTAAAATAAAAACATATACATGGTAGAATTGGACAAACACAACATTTACAAATAGTGATAAATATTAAACTTCAGTGTGCATGACACAGTTAAAAATTAATAATTAAAATACAATAAAAGCAGATTAAGGTAAATATGGCGATAAAATAGTGATCACCCACCCACCTTACATATGCATTTTAATTTAAACTAAAATAAAAATTTTAAAATCGTCTTTCAATACGTTCAATAGGCATATTATGAGAGGCATATATAGGATACCAGAATAGATATGCATACTCAAGTTTACTCATTACGAGTGCACAATAAAGTCTCTTAAGTAATTAATGGTCTTGAAAATATTTACTACCATGAAAAACAAATCCAAGTGACTTATACGACTTTAAACATACATCAATTATATGCAATGCAAAATTAAGGGGAGAAAGAAATAATACTCGATCTACATTCCACATAATAAATTTTATAAATTACTTCACACATTGTGTAAACCATACTATTGTTTATTGTTTATTGTATCAACATTCAAACACAAACCATTATCACTACAATATTATTGAATACAGTTAATATCAGACTGCAAAACTTCCATATCCACATCAGACCCAATCTCTCTGAATATTTTGATATCGCCAACATACGACAGTGTATGACAGCCTATATTTTCTAACAAATCATTAATGTAAATGTTAAAAATAGTGATGAGGCCATCATAGTACTTTCCCTATATTTTAGAATTACTTGTTATATGAACTGAATTTCATTTAACTCATATAGTTTATTAGCAATAGGAAAAAATATTAATTTTTAATTTTTTCTTTAAGTTAAGAACTTCATTTTAATAAAATTTGTTCAGTGTTTCATTCTCTTTAACTTTTATTTAAAAACTTATGTTTTATTTTTCAAAATTTCTTAAATTTCAAAATTTGTTTGAATAAATCGGTTAAATTAATTAATGGTACACCCGCTTACCATTCTAACGTCAAATGTACAATGCGCTCATCTGCAAGGTCTTAAATCTGCTTCTCTATTTTTGGATATAAACAAAGCATTCGATTCCATATGGCTAAAAGGTTTACTCTATAAATTAAATAATATAAATATACCACCATATTTAGTGATTATTATCAATAACTTACTACATTCCCGTAAAATTAAAGTTAAAATCAAAGACTGCTTTTCCTATGAATTTTGTCCACAACAGGGTGTACCTCAAGGCTCTCCTCTATCTCCCACCCTATATAATATATACTGTTATGATCTTTATAATCAATTTAATCAAAACGCATACGTGCTACAATATGCCGATGATACGGCACTAGTAGCACACTCCTGCAATTTACCTAAGACAATGCAGGAACTGCAAAGGTTAACTAGTAATACGGAGAACTGGCTAAATAAATGGCGACTTCATGCTAATCCTTATAAATCACAGCTACTAATCTTTCACCACAAATTAAAGACTTCCTCTCCATCTATCACACTCCATAATGAGCAGGTAGCTGCACAAAACTCTGCCAAGTATCTAGGCATCACCCTAGATAATAAACTTAAATTTGCAGAGCATACGAAAAAAATTAAGCAAAAAGCCAAAATTAGAGCGAAGGCCTTTAGGTCCCTGACTTATAAAGGAGTAGGAATAAATAGGAAAGTCCAAACTAAAATATACAAATCAATATGCAGGCCAATAATGGATTACGGATCAATCCTTTTTAACTTAGCATCAAAATCTGCTCGGAAACATCTACAGATAGCCGAACGCGCTTCTCTGCGTATTATAACAAAAATCAGACATCCCCAAAACCCCCTCCATAATATAAACAATGAAATATTGTATAATCTTACAAATATAACACCCCTTTTAGAACGGCAAAGAACATTATTGAAACGATTCCGTAAGAAAAATAATAATTTAAAGTCAATAAAACCACTATGTATCCAACGAAACCCAAATATCACACCAAGAGTTAAAACACCCAATCAGACCCTCCTAGAACTTCTGACGCAACATATCACCGACAGCGAAGAAAATAACACCTAAAATAATATGACTCATGACCGATTCTCTTCATAATCACGACTTTCACGTATCATCTACACAATTCCATCTTTCATTTGTAACAATATAAATTGTAAATTAATATAAATTCCAATTTAAGGGGCGGAAAGACCTTGGTCGATAGCCCATTCATAGCCCATAAATATATTAATTGTATATATCTATATATGTATATAAAAAAAAAAAAAAATGTAATCTAATGTATAATTTATGGCTGAATAAATATGTTCTCTCTCTTAATTTTATATATATTTACGTTTTACAACTTTCAATTAAAACCCTCGCTTATGTTTTACTGATTGGCGGGTGGGTTAGAGGCCACCTACCCACCCTACAAATGCATATTAACTGTAATTACTGATCGCCTCGCGGTTTCCAATAACTTTAATTACAAAATTTGAAAAGTCGAGAATAAAAGTTATTTGAAACGTATTATTACTGTAAAGAAAAGCTTATAATTCGGAAAAATTCAGAAAATCTAAAGCTAAAAGCTAAACATTTCTAAAAAAAACATGGGAACTTTAATCTAATTTCTGGAATTAAAGTAATTTAGAAGCAAAATTCTTACAATTTTGAAAAAAAAATTCTAGAGATACTAGAATTGAAATATTTTTGTAAAACTACGGAAATAAAAATAAATTCAAAAAGGTAATTGTTGAAATATTATTAAGTAAAGAAATACTTATGAACAATTATTAGAAGAAATCTGGAAAAAAATTACTATAATATTCTAATAATCTGGAAAGGAAACGGTTGAATAAAAACAAAAACCTGATAATGCAAAGCTACAATTTCTCAGAAAAATATGTGGAAAATTCCAGAAATTTTGAAAAACACTCTTAATAATAAAAATATTCTGAAACATTTTAAAAACTCAAAGAAAAGAGACAAAGAATTTTAAATTAAAAATTCATTTAGAATTCAATGGAAACGTTAGAATTGTATGGAAAAAAATATCAAAAAGGTTTGGAAAATAGTTCAAGAATCCTAAAAATGAAATTCCCAAAAATGTTCCTAAAAATTCTGATTAAATTAAAAGTCTAGAAAAAAGTTATTACTGAAAGAAAAATATTACAATTTAGAAGAGGTTTTTGGGAATATTCAGAAAATGAAAACTCAATTTAATTTCTAGAATTAAAGTATTACTAATATTTTTTTAAATAAATTTATTGTTCTTTAGAAATTTTTACAAAATTTCCATAGGATAATTCAAGAAATGGTGACAAATTATCTAACACGGAAAAAATTGCTTAATAATTCTAGAAATTCTCAAAACAATAATGGAAGATTGTTCAACCTCTAAAAAAAATTCAAAGAAAAATGCTACAATATTTCAGGTTTTCAAAAGAAAAACAAAAAATCTCTTAAAATTTAAAGGAGATATTCCTTAAAAATTATGTAGAATTCAATAGTAAAAATAGAATTTTTTCAAAAAAGAAAATTGTACTTGAAATTTGAAAGAAATACTCGAATATTATAAATTAAAACAAACCACTGAAATCAAAATTATTATAAGCGCTCCAGACATGAGAAATTGGAAGAGAATAAGAGGAACACTGACGAGAATGATGTGTCAACTTTTTTTTGGAATTCTTGAAAAATAAGAGAACAGTTCTTACAAAACAAGAAAAGATTATTACAAAATCGATAAATACATGCAGGAAAAAATACCAAAAATTAGAGGAAAATTTTTAAAATCTCTGTAAGAAAATGGAAAAAAAAATGATAAAATAATTTATTTATTTATTTATAATATATAATCTTCATCTATCATGCATTACATCTGTTATTATTGAAAGAAATCTTTCTCGAAAGTTCTATAAATCCCAAAGAAAAGTTAAGAATATATTCTACGAATTGGAAAGATTCGGTAGAGACCTTCTGGAAAATTTAGAAAATGTAAATTACACAAATGTAAAGCAAATGGTGATGTGGCCATCATAGTACTTTCCCTATATTTTTCTCGAAAACTATGAGGATTACGCAAAAAGCCTATTCTTAGTAATTTGTTAAATTTTGAGTTCTCTCCAATTATTTGTTATATAAGTTTCATGTAACTTTAATAGTTTATTAGCAATTGGCAAAAATGTCAAAAATTTCTATTTTTATTTTTTTTTCTCGAAAGTTAAGAATTTTATGAAAAATATATTTTAACAAAATTTGTTCAGTTTCTCATTCTCTTTTTGTTTAAAAAGTTTTGTAATATTTTTCATATTTAGAAAAATATCGGTAAAAAACAAAAAAAGGCCTGGAGTATACATTCACTTCCGGTTTTTGAATGTTCACCAAAAGCTTTTCAGTTCCAGTTTTTAACGATAAAACCTTAAGTTTAAAGTTTCATCTCAATCGGATCATTCGTTTTTGAGATACAGCGCCCACAGACATTTTCTCGCACGAAAACAATACTTCCCCTATATATACTATATAGGGAAAGTAAAAAGTAAGGACCCCAGATGAGAACCCTGGGAAACCCCAAAAAGTGCTATAAATTCAAAAGAAGTGAAACCATTATAAGATACATAACACTTTCTATTGTTAAGAATTATCATTGTGCATTTTACCTAGAATTTTTCTAGTTCTCTTTAATCGATTCATATAGGACCAGAGTTGAGAGATTTTTGATTTAATATCTTGCTGAATATTATTTAAGTAATTATCAAATGTTACTTTAATTAAACATTTAACTTGTCTTTTTTTCCTGTTATTATTTTGATAATTACAGAACTACTTTATGCTGTTTCTTCGCCTTTTTTATCTCTGTAAAAATAATAATTACAATATTGTTATTATTATAAACAACTGCAATTGTTCGACTTTTATCTTTTTCATGGCTAACTATTTTTTATTTATAATAAAACATAAAATGATTATATCACTTATTTTTAGAAATAACTATGTCATATGTTATATTGGATTAAAGAGAAAAAAATAATCTATCGAATGAGGCCAACTATAGTTTCCGTTAATAATGTAAGTCTTCAAAAATAATGGCGATAATTTTTTTAAAATCTGCATAAAATTATCTACATCTTTGTTTTGCACGATTTGAAAAAGAAATTTTAGATAAAACATTAACTTGTTCTTACTTTACTGAATGTCAATAACAGTGCAGTAGTTTTTAGATTTAAAAAAAAATCAGCGACATAAATAAAACTGTAGTAGTGAGTTGATTAAATCAAAGTCGCTTAATTTTATTTACATTAACAAATTATAAAAATTGTTTTTCTTGAATTATTTACTAAATCCTTAATTTAATATTTTATATAATTTCGAAAATTATTTTGTAATAGATTTCAAGATACTAAACGTAAGAATGATGAAAGTTAAAATACATACGTAGAGTGGGTGGGTGGTCTCTATCCCACCCTCCAATCTTTGGAACATACGCAAGGGTTTTAATGAATAAACATTTAGTTTTAAACAATTACGGCAATTACATAATCGTTGTTTGTGTTTTAATAATTGGTGGGTGGGATAGTATATATCTTAGTTATCTGTTAGTTATAACCTCTTAACTGTCATTTGTAATTTGTCATGTTTCAGTTAACTGACGCATACCAACTGTCATTTATTTATTTATTACATCTTTGCACTCCTTTCTAACAAACAAAATATCCCAAAATAAGAAAATATACTCAAAATTTTGGCTGAAAGGAGGACGGGCGGATCTATTATCTGTCATTTACTGTAAAATATTTGAGTTATTGTATCATCTGTCATCTTCCATTTGTCATTCGTCGTACGTTACCTGTCATCATTTGTCTTCTACTATCTGTCATCTTTTATCTATAATATGTAAGCAATAAGTTTAGTGAATATATTTTGGAGTTGGTTGTTGTAATATATTTCATCAGTCATTTCTTATTTGGTTTTTTTTTCATCTATTAAATGTTAGCATCATCTATCCATTCGCTTTGCCGTCTGTTATCTGTCATTCATTCTATCTAAGTACTAATCTAATTGCATAAATATATAATTTATTACATCATCTGTCATTTGTTATCCATCATCTGTCATTTATTATATGTTATCTGCTAACTGTCATATGTCATCTGTTATCTGTCGTATAAAAACAATTGCCAATAAATAAACGAGAGTTGACAATTGGCATTTAATATTGGCAGATGATATTTGACAATCAATAGATTAGGGATGATAGTTGAAAGGTACCAATTGATAAATTACTGTTTCTTTAATTATTATTATTGATGATGACAAGTAATAATTGCCAATCGGATAATTGCTAGCTTATATTGACAGTTGGCATATGTCAATTGATAAATGAGGGGTGACTGTTGACAGGTAACCATTAACAAAAGATATGAGACAATTGACAGTCGACAATTTTTAGTTGACATGTATAACAATTGACAAAATTAAGCTGACTGTAGTCCAAAATTATTTCTTTCGAAATTAATTAAAAGTTACCAAGAATAGACAGACAAATATCAATAATAAAAAAATACAATTGAAACGTATCAATAAAGAACAATTGAAAATTATCATAAAACAAAAACACTTAACAATTGACAAAATTAAGCTGACTGTAGTCCAAACTTATTTCTTTCGAAATTAATTAAAAGTTATTAAGATAAGAATCAATAAAAAGCAATTGAAAATTATCATAAAACAAAAACACTGATCAGCCGAAAACAATTGAAATGCATGTAAATAAATGAAAAATATTTTTGTTTCAAAAACAATTGGTTATTATTAATAAAACAGAAACTAATCAAAACTAGCAACAAAAAACATTTGAAGAATTAAAAAAAATTAAAAAACAATTAAAAATTCAGTAAACAATTGAGAAATTAATAAAATTAATTATTGTCATTTACGTTGTAGAAAATTTCGTGTTTTTCTAATTAAAAACTGTTTTTTTTTATTAATTAAAAATTGTCAAGAAGAGAAAGACAATTATAACAAATAATTTAAAAAAAAACAACTGAAAAATAGGCAAAAAATATTAAACAATTAAAATTCGAGAGAACAATTGAAAATTATCAAGAGTTTAAAAACAATTGAAATGTCAGTGAACAACTAAAATTACCTAGAAAATGATTTCTATTTTTTTTTAAACAAATGAATTATCAGAACTTAACAACAAACAGAAAATAATTATAACCAACGACAGTTCTGGTCAAATTTTTAAAAGAAAAAAATGTTTTTTGTTCGAAACTAATTGAAACTTATCATGAATACACAGACAATTATCAATAATAAACGAAACAATTGAAAACTGATTTAAAACAATTGACATTCTAGTGAACAATTGAAAAAAAAAATTTGTATTTCATAATATTTCATAATACAAATAATTATCAATAAAAGAAAATTGAAATGTTTGTAAGAACAATTTAAAAATATCACTGAAAGAAAAACCATTTAGGACTAGTGACAAAAACCAATTAAAAAGTAATTAAAACATCAGTAAACAATTGTAAAATTTCCAAAGGAATGAATTGGTAATTAAAAATTATCAAGAAATGAAAGACGATTATCATTAATAATAATAAAAAACAATTGAAAAACAAAAAATAGGCATCAAAGAAATAAACGAACAATTGAAAATCTTTAACGGAAGAACAATTGAATTTCTAGTAAACAATTGACAATTAACAAAAGATTTATAAACAAAAAAAACATTGTCACACATCGAGAAAAAAGGAAATATAATTTTTCGAAAACATTTGTAAATGAAAGATAGTAACAATTATTAGAACAAATTTCAAAAAAATAAATGGCAATAAAAACAATTGAAAATTATCAATGAAAAATAATTAAAATTAAGGGATCCAATTTTTTTGGTCAATAAAATTATTATCATTATTATTAATATTATCAACGAAAACAATTGAAATGACAGTACACAATTGAGAATTGTCGAGAGAAACAAAGAAAAGTTGTTTTCTTCTTCAAACAGCAAACAGAAAAATAATTGAAAATTTTCAATTTAAAAAAAAAGAATTAAACAACAAATAATGGAAAATCTCCTCCAATTTGCAGATGACACTGCCCTAATTTCGCATGCAGACACCGTACCTAAAGTTCTTCCGCAATTTTTAAATCAAAAATTATTTTAAAAAGAGTAAAACTGTTTAATATTGAAATGTACCATGAAGTGAATGTCTTTAAGATCCAAGAACAATTGAAAATTTCCCAAAGAATTATTGAACTGTTATGAATATATAAATGAAAACTTTAATAAAATCAATTTAAAAAGGCTGAATTATCTACGGTCGATAGCCAGGAAGGAGAAGACCAAGAATCTTAAAAAATATTGTTATAAAGAGAAAAGTTGCGACCGTTACTACGTGGTAATCCATACTTACACTAAATTGAAAAATTCATTCATAGTGAATTTTTCAATTCAGTATAATTATTATAATTATATACTATCTGTAATGAAGATGTCTCTCTCTTTCTCTCACTCTCAATTTGAAATTATCAAAAATAAACAATTGAATTTTATCATTTATTCTCACAAACGCACATTTTAATTTAAAAAAAAAACAATTTAAAACAATTGACTCCCAGTGAATAATTGAAAAGAGTTACTTTTTTAATAATTAAAAATTATGAATTAAAAAAATAAATACAATTGTTTGCAATCTTTGATTTAAGAATAATTAAAAAGACACAATTATAAATAAAAAACAATTGGAAACTTACAGCAGAAGTTGAAAAATTAAAAATTAAAAAATATTTAGAAAAGTAAGATTATTTTTTGAAAATAATTACAAATTATTAAAATAATAACAATTATCAATAAATAGTAATGGAAATTAGCAATAAAAACAATTGAAAATTATAAATTAAAAAAAAAACAAAATAATATTCAGTAAACAATTGAAATGTATCGAATTCTATATTTTCGAAAACAATTCAAAATTGATTAATAAATAAAAAAGCAATTATCAACACAAAAAGCAATAAATAAAAGATTAGAAATTCACCGATAAAAACAATTCAAGTTTGCGAACAAATTTTTCAAAGTAGTCAATTGTTTTATTTATTATATTACTGTTATATGTCATATATCAACTGATATTTATCATTTATCATCCATTGTCTTTTTTCTATTATATAAGGATGCGTTTTTAGGTTCATAAAATGGGATAGAAGGCAATGAAATAATAAAAAATATTTTTCTTTTTCAATATATTCACTCAGATCCATAAATTAACCTGTGAATACCTTTATCAAAAATGATTTATTCTTTTCTAAAAATTAGGTTGAAACTCAATTCTTCACTTCTTCATCGGTAGAAAATGTCTTTCCTCGAAGCTCTTTTTTCAAATTTGGAAAAAGATACTAGTCACTGGTAGCCAAATCAGGGCTATAAGGTTGTGCTCAATGATATCGAAGCTCACCTTATGCAAATCAGCCAACGTAACTCAATTCTTGTGAACAGGAGTATTGTCGTACAAGAGCAGGACACTTTTGGTTAATTTTCGTCACGAGCTTGTTCGTCGACTGCGACACCTTAAATTTCTTAGGGGGTGGTGTACCCTTTTTATTTAACTGCATGAAATCTTGCTTAGATTCAGGTCCATAATGATGAATCCATGTTTCATCACCAGTAATAATTCGCTCCAAAAAACTATCCTTGCCTTCATTACACTGGTTTATAAACGCACGTAACACACGACACATTCCTGTTTTCGTGGCGGAGTGAGCAACCTAGGCACCCATCTTGAAATAACTTTTGACATGTCGAGATTATTATGAAGAACCTTAAAAATGGTTGTTTCAGATAGTCCAACAATTTTTGCTAGTTGTTTTTTCGATGATATGTGAAGTGGTGACCTCAATAGACCGCCCAGGTCGGTAATCATCTTCAATTGATTCCCTGCTTTGCTTAAAGAGGTTGTGCCACTTGTATACCACGGATTTTTCTGGAAAAGAGTCCCCTTAAATAGATTACATCTCTTCCAATATGGTTTGAACACTTTTTCCTTGCTTAGTAAGAAACTTCTAATGATGCGGAATTCTATTTTCTCTATATAATTTCTTTCAGATTGAGTTTCTACTCACTACTGATCTCGTTATGATAATACATATTATATATACTAATGATTAGTCAATGAAAACTTTAGAACCTGCGCGAGCGCCCCCATCATCCTCCATCTCCGCCATTACGCGAACTTAAAAACGCACCCTCGTATATAAACACTAATTTTACTGCATAAATATTTGAGTTAATTTATTATTTATCAGCCACCATCTGTCAACTGCTATTTGTTATATTTTATTTATCATCGCTATTTATCTATCATATACGGTGTAGTAAAATGAAATATATTATATTTAATTGATTGCTCACTTAACCCGTGGTGAAACATATTTGAAAAATCTTGATTAGAAATTAAAAACACTTGGTTTGAAATATATTATTTTTGCATGAAATGGAAAGCTTTAATTATCATAGTTAGAATGATCTGATTTAGGTCAAATATGTGCCATTTTATTCGATACCTTGTTACCATTTTGAAGGTAATTTCATTATGCCTCTCTCATAGAAGCTCTCGTCCTTATTGGCAAAAAATTGTGACAGTCGATTTTCACAAGCCTCTCTTGAAGCGAATTTTTCACCAGCAAAATATTTCGCCATGGACAGGAACAAATGGCATTTACTTGGTACCAGGTCCGATCTGTAAGGTGTATGCATAAGAACCTTCCAACCAAGTTCCCGAAGCTTCTGGCGAGTCACTATCGATGTGTGTGACCTGGCGTTGTTTTGATGGAACACAATTACTCTCCTATTGGTCAAAACTGGCAGCTTCTGAGCGATTGCTCCCTTCAGACGGTCAAATTGTTGACAGTACAGTTCCGAGTTAAGAGTGTTATCGTTGGGGAGCAGCTCATAGTAAATAATTCTCTGCAAATCCCACCAAACCGTCAATTCTGGCTTGGCCACCGTTTCCGCCGGTTCTCCGCCATTCTACCACGATAGTTTTCGCTTGACGTTGTCGTAAGTGATCCACTTTTCATCACCAGTCACCAACCTCTTCAGAAATGGGTCCATTTTGTTACTATTCAGCAGCGATTCGCAGATGGAAATTCGGTCCATGAGGTTTTTTTGCGTTAACTTTTGTGACACTAATACATCGATCTTCTCTTTGTATCCAACCTTATTCCAAACTGTTTTTTGTGCAATATTTTGCTCTTGGGTAATCGAAACAGTGCTTACATGACGGTCGGATTCAAAAATGTCCATGATTTTATACATATTTTCGATAATTGGTCTTCCAGTGCATAGTGCATCTTTGACATGGAAATTACCGGAACGGAATTGACGAAATCAAAATTGTGCGTGATTTTCTGTTACAGTATCAGAACCATAAACACTGGCTTGTGTATTCACCTTTATCGAAGAAAAATATAAAGTATTTTTTTTTGCTGATAGACACACGCGCTCAATCAAAACTGAGTAAACTAATTAAAAAACAGCTTGAAAAGTTTTTTTAGTACGAAATCTCATCTTTTTAACGCCATATAGTGGAACCGGGTCGGACTTATACAAAGCGAGATAATTAAAGCCATCTATTGGAAAAATAGTGGATTGCATTTTACTACACCTAATATTTAAGCAAACATTTTATTCATCGTTCATATCGAAAACAATTAAAATAAAGACAAAGGAATTAACAGAAAAAAAGACAAAGATAAATTTCCTAAAATCCAATTTTATATTAACAACAATTATTACATTTTTAAATTAATTTAAAACTATTCAGTAAAACTCTTGTTGATGTTAAACGGATTGGAGGGTGGGATAGTGGCCACCCACCCACCCTACATATACATTTAAACCTTCATCACTGTCACAGTTTTAGTTTCTTAAAAACTTTAACATTTTTGATGAATCTATAAAATTTATAAGAAAACAATGTTCTTCTGTAAGTTTTAAAAATATATGTAGGGTGGGTGGGTGGCCACTATCACACCCTTCAAATTTTAATACACTAAAGAGGGTTGAAACAATTAATTTTAATTAGGAATAATACTGATTGAAGAGAGTATTTGAGGACATCCATAGATAATAATAATTATTAATTATTTAAAATTAAATAGCATTAAAAATGTATTAATAGATTTTAAGCTTAAGTTTACGTTAATATGTAAAGTGGGTGGGCGGTTAATATTATATTCTCCAATTAAAATACAAACGAGAATTTTCTAAAATCAAATTTAATTAGAAATTTTTATATTAACAATAAATATAATATTTTTTATATTAATTCAACACTATTCAGTAAAACTCTTGCTGATGTTAAATGGAATGGAGGGTGTGTTAGTGGCCACCCACCCACCCTACATATATATTTAAACTTTCATTACTGTCGCAGTTTTTGTTTCCTGAAAACTCTAACAAATTTTTTGAATAATGTATAAGATTTAAAAAACAAGGTTTTACTTTAAGTTTTAACATATATGTAGGGTGGGTGGGTGTCCACTATCACACCTTCCAATTGATAATACACTAACGAGGGTCAGGAGAATTAAATGTGATTAATAATCATATAAAAATAAGACATAAATTGAAGTTTTCTTATTTTTATATTAACAATAAACATATGACATTTCTATATCAATTAATAACTGTCCAATAAAACTCTGGCTGGTGTTAAATGGATTGTGGGGTGGGATAGAGGCCACCCACCCACCCTACATATACAGGGTGTCCCGTTAATGCGGGGAAATGGCTAGACCATAGATTCCTGGGGTCAAAATATGACGATTTAACACAACTTATCTATATCCAAAAATTTACGGTTAAGCCGGAATTTGTCTTCAAAGTTTCAAATTTTTTTATTTCTTTTGTTTATAACAATTGAACGCTTTATTCGATTTAAATGAAATTTATTATTAGTAAATACTATAATGTGATACATCATTTCAGTTATTGTGGCCACTAGTGATTGACAGAAAGTATGAAAAACAGTAGTACCACCACTTAAAAACTAAATTATTTTTTATTTGGTGCATTTAATAAAAACTAAAAAAATACCACTAAAAGACCGTTTCATTTAAGAACTTTTTTGTCTCTTAATAATATTTGATATCTTGTATGGTTTTTGCACAAAATAATAAAATATGAAATATTATGCTCATTATGCACTCATTAATAAGTAAATTAACTTACTCAATTGAATACAAATCAAATAATATCAATAAATAAAATAAATAAAAACAACATCCAACACTTTTCAAACAATTTCCTTCGCAGAATCCTAATACAAGCAAGATATCTGTTTGTCCCAAATATGAATGTATTTATGAAATATAATAAAGTTAAAAATTAATTATTAGAAGACACTAAACAATTATTATTATACATAATTAATATTGTTTAAACAAAGACGGCCACGAAAAACATTAATTTTCGATTCGATGAAAAATTAGATTTTGTTTTTACTAGATAAAAAAAATTATTTTATTTTTTTGTGGGAAAACCGTAAAAGATATCAAATATTATTAAGAGACGAAAAAGTTTTTAAATTAAACAGTCTTTCAAGTAGTATTTTTTTTAGTTTTTATTACATGCACCAATAAAAAATAATTTAGTTTTTAAGTGGTGGTACTACTGTTTTTTATACTTTTTGTTAACTAATAATAGCCATAATAACTCAAATGATGTATTATATTATGTTAGTTATTGATAATAAATTTCATTCAGATCGAATAAAGCGTTCAATTGTTATAAACAAAAGAAATAATTTTTTTTGGAACTTTGAAGTTAAATTCCGGCTTAACCGTAAATTTTTGGATATAGATATTTTGGGTTAAATCATCATATTTTGACCCCAGGAATCTATGGTCCAGCCATTTCCCCACATTAACGGGACACCCTGTATATTTTAACTTTAAAAAAAACAATATTTTACTTTAAGTTTAAAAATATATGTAGGGTGGGTGGGTGGCCACTATCACACCCTCCAATTCATAATACACTAACGAGTGTTGAGATAATTAAATTTGATTAGTAATCATAAAAATAATTAATAAATCGAAGGTTTGTCCTAATAAAAAGAATATTTTTCATTCTTACTAATGTTTTACTGATTGGAGGAAGTATTAGAGGCCACCCACCCTATATATATATATTTTTACTCACATCAGTATCACGATTTTGGTTTCTAAGCAAATAAATTATTATTAATTATTTAAAATTAAAAACTACAAACTGTCATTTTCAAAAAATAATCTTAAAATTCTGTTGACATAAACGAATAATTCAGCTAGTTAATTTTCCAAAGGTTGCATAGAAAGCAAATTGAGCCACATCGTTTATCATCAGTTTGATAATTTAATAATTGTAAAATATAGGTGATTGACAAATTGTTCCGTTTTGATTCCAGCAAACGACAAAAACAGCCATTCCCACCTGTCATCGCCAAAATCGTACAACAGCATCTCAGAAAGTCTGTCCAGGACGAAATGTGGTGAGTTTTAATTTTAATGCTTTGAAAATTAATCATCATGATTATCTGCTTAAAATTATTGCTTTTTTAAATATGTAAATAAGCTTAAACTTGTAAAAAGTAATAAATTAATAATAATAAATGTGCTGGAAATCATAAAAAAAGAATAATTCTAGTTGAATAAAAGGCGATTTTCTTTCCGTCGACGGGTGACTTTCTTTTGTTCGACCCACCCCCTTTGTGTGTGTGTCTGCAGGGGGGCGGCACATAATCGCGCTCGCGGTGCCCCGGCAATAAATTCCTCCGCGATACACCGAAAATTGCTTTTTACGTTCTCGCAATTTATTCGCGGCCCGGTGGCCGTGTTTTTTCCTGTTCGTATTACCAGTTTTTGGGGGGCGCATAATAAATATCATAAGCGCGCGCTTTATTGTGTTTTTCCCTTAATTCCCTGGCGCGATGATATAAAGTTGTGCAGAAGTAGTAAATGGAGTTTTTGAGGGGGTGGCGGGTGTCATCAGCCCCGAGTCGGAGGTTGTGTTGTGGGGGGTGGGTCATAAAGATTTGCATATACATATAATTCCCCAGTTTTGTTGCGAAGAAGAAGTGCAATAACTGGAAGGGGTCCGGGCGCGCGCGGGGCGAACCCGCCGCTCCCGGAAACGGACGGGACGTGTGGCTCCGCCATTCCAGACCGGAAATACAGGATATTAGTCATAGTTAGGGAAATCTACGACTATGCAAGATGCTGGTCGGGATGCATTGTCTACTATTCTACTACTTGTATCATCAATTATTTCATTATCTTTTCAAACAAACAAAAAAACAAAACAAAACAAAACAAAACCACCCCCCCCCTTTCTTTCTGCACTTATTCAATCTTTATACTCTCTAAATATTAATCAATTAATTATTTATGAAACAATATATATATTTTAGTGCATAGTTATGTTAAATGTAGTGTTAAGTTGTTAAAATTATTTATGAAACAATCGAAATATTAAGAAAACAAATTAATTTTTTAACAAATGACAGATGTCAGTTGAATAGTAACAGATGACAAATGACAGATCGGCTATAGAAATGTGCCCCTACTCCTTATCACAATTAAATCCAACCATATGCTATTTGTAGGAACTTTTTATTTTTATCGATTAGAAAATTTAATAAAAAACAATTGCTAGAAAAATAAAATTAATAAAATTAACTCAAAAGTAATTAATCTTAATGACCATATAAAATTTACCCCCACTCTTAATCCTGTTAACAAAATAACAACGATCAACTCAACGTTGTACCTTTTCAAGAAACACACTTTCTAAATCGATTAAAAAATATTGAAAATAAAACCGCTAAAACATTAAAATTTACAAAAATAACTCAAAATTAATCAATCTGTATGAATATATAAAATTTACTCCCACTACTGATCTAGTTTGTAAAATATTAACAATAAAACTTCATGTTGTGCGTTCTCCAGGAACACATTTTATAAATCGATTAAAACAATAGAAAATCGGCTTCTAGGAAATTTAAATTTATAAAATAAACTCAAAATTGATTCATCTTTATGATTACATAAATTTTACCGCCACTTATAATCGCATTTGTAAAATAACAACAACTAAACGTAACGTCGTACATTTTAAAGGAACACATTTTATAAAACAATTAAAAAAAATAGAAAAACAAATACAAAGACATTAAAAATTACAAAATTAGCTCAAAATTAAACAATCTTCATTAATATATAAAATTTATCCCCACTTCTGATCGTCTTGTAAAATAATAACAATAACAAACTTGAATTCGAGCATTTTTCATGAACACGTTTTATAAGTCGATTTAAACAATTGAAAAACAGCTTCTAGAAAATTAAAATATATAATTTTAAATCAAAATTAATTCATCTTTATGACCATATAAAATTTACTCCCACTTCTAATCGTATTTTTAAAATAGCAACAATTAAATGCAACGTCGTACATTTTGAAGGAACAAATTTTATAAATCGATTAAAAAAATAAAAAAACAAATGCTAAAACATTAAAATTTACAATATTAGTTCAAAATTAATCAATCTTCATAAATATATAAAATTTACCCCCACTTCTCATCTTGTTTGTAAAATAATAACAATGAAACTTGACGTCGAGCGTTCTCCAGGAACACATTTTATAAATCGATTAAAACAATAAAAAAACGGCTTTTAGAAAATTAAAATTCATAAAATTAATTCATTATTAATTCATCTCTATAGCCATATAAAATTTACCCCCACTTCTAATCGTATTTGCAAAATAGCAACAATTAAACGCAACGCAGTACATTTATAAATAGAGTGAAACAAATGAATAAATGAATAACAATTAAAAAAATAAAAACTTAATAAAATCAACTCCTAATGAATTAATCTTTATAATCATATAAAATATATCCCACACCTAATCTTCTTTTTCAAAAAAGAAACAAAAATAAACTCATTATCTTAAATTTTTAAAGACCACATTTTATAAGTCGTTTAAAAAATGTAAAAACAATTGCTAAAATATTTAAATTTAAAAAAATTAACTCAAAATTGATTTATCTTTAAGACCATATACAATTTACCCCCACTTCTAATAACATTTACAAAATAACAACAATTAAATGCAACGTCATACATTTTGAAGGAATACATTTTATAAATCAATTAAAAAAATATAAAAACAAATTCTAAAACATTAAAATTTATAAAATTTGTTCAAAATGAACTAATATTTATGAATATATAAAATTTACCCCCACCCCTAAACGTAATTACAGAATAACAACACCGTACATTTCGAAGGAAAAAATTTTATAAAACGATTAAAAAATACAAAAACATTAAAATGTTACAAATTTAGTTTAAAATTAAACAATCTCCATGAAATTATAAAATTTATCCCCACTACTGATCGTGTTTTGCAAAATAATAACAATCAAACTTGAATTAGAGAATTTTTCATGAAGACATTTTTATAAGTCGATTTAAACAATAGAAAAACCGCTTCTAGAAAATTTAAATTTATAAAATTAAATCAAAATTAATTCGTCTTTATGACTCTATAAAATTTACCCCCATTTCTAATCGCATTTACAAAATAACAATTAAATGCAACGTCGTACATTTTGTAGGAACACATTTTATAAGTCGATTAAAAAATAGAAAATCTAATGCTAAAACATTAAAATTTACAAAACTAGCTCAAAAATAATCAATCTTTATGAAGATATATAACTTACCCCCACTACTAATCGTGTTTACAAAATAAAAAGAATGAAACTTGACGTCCAGCAATTTTTTTCAGGAAAACATTCTATAAGTCGATTAAAACAATTGAAAATCAGCGTTTAGAAAATTAAAAACTTTATAAAATTAACTAAAAATGAATTGTTTTTCATGACCATATAAAATTTGCACCTATTTCTAATAGTGTGTGTAAAATAACAACAATTAAATGAAACGTCGTACATTTTCAAGAAACGTATTATATAAATCGATTTAAAAAATTGAAAAACAAATACTAAAGCATTAAAATTCACAAAATTAACTCAAAATTAATCAATTCTTATGAAGATATAAAATTTACCTCCACTACTCATTGTTTTTGTAAAATACTAACAATGAAATTTGATTTCGGGCGTTTTCATAGAAAACATTTTGTAAGTCGAATGAAACAATAGGAAAACACTTTATGGAACAATAGAATTCATAAAATTAACTTAAAATTGATTAATTTATATGACCATGTGTAATTGATCCCTTCTTTTAATCACATTTACAAGATAACAACAATTTAATTCAACAACGTACATTTTGAAGCAACACCTTTTATAAATCGATTAAAAAAATAGAAAAACAAATGCCAAAACATTAAAATTTACAAAATCAACTCAAAAATAATCAATCTTAATTAGGATATAAAACATTCCCCCATTACTGATTGTGTTTGCAAAATAATGACAATGAAACTTGACGTCAAGCTTTCTTCAGAAACACATTTAATAAGTCGATTAAAACAATAGAAAAGCAGCACCTAGAATATTAAAATTCATCAAATTAATTAAAAATAGTTTTATATTTATGATCATATAAAATTTACCCCCATTTATAAACGTATTTACAAAATAATTACAATTAAACACAACATCGTAAATTTTCAAGGAATAAATATTTTAAAAATCGATACAAAAATAGAAAAACAAATGCTAGAATACTAAAATTTGAAATATTACCTCTAAATTAATTAATCTATATGAATATATAAAATTTACCCCCACTACTGATCTTGTTTATAAAATAATAACTATGAAACTTGATGTCGAGACTTCTCCAGTAACACATTTTATAAATCGATTAAAACAATAGAAAAACGGCTTCAAAAAAATTTAAATTCATAAAATCAACTCATATTTGATTCATCTTTACGACTATATAAAAAATTTTCCCAACTTCTAATTGTATTTGCAAAATAGCAACAATTAAACGCAACGTCGTACATTTTGAAGGAGCACAACTTTTAATCAAATGAAACAAATGAAAAACAATTTA
The DNA here is from genome assembly GCA_963969525.1 of Ontholestes murinus. Taxonomy (NCBI): domain Eukaryota; kingdom Metazoa; phylum Arthropoda; class Insecta; order Coleoptera; family Staphylinidae; genus Ontholestes; species Ontholestes murinus. Next base: position 76,934,245 of record OZ018391.1, read on the forward strand.
AAAAAAATTAAAAACTTAATAAAATTAACTCCTAATAAATAATTCTTTATAAACATATAAAATATACCCCTACCTAATCTTATTTTTCAACAAACCAACAATTAAACTCATCATTGTATATTTTTAAAGAGCACATTTTATAAATCGGATAAAAAATGTAAAAACAATTGCTAAATTATTCAAATTAAAAAAAACAACTCAAAATAGATTCATCTTTATGATTATATAAAGTTTACAATCAATACTCATCGAGACAGCAAAATAAAAACATTTAAACTCAACGTTGTGCATTTTTCTAGAATACATTTTATTAATCAATTGTAAATTAAAAAAAAATACTCAAAAAATTAAAATTTGACAAAATCTTAAAAACTTAAAATTTACTAATCTTTACGACTGTATAAAATTTATCCCCACTCTTAATTACGTGTGTAAAATAGAAATAATTTAACTTAACGTCATGCATTTTCAAAGAACACATTTTATAATTTAGTTAAAAAATGTAAAAAAAACTAATTATTAAAAAGTTTAAACTAGCAAAACAAACTCAAAAGTAATTGATCTATATAATTATCAATAATTTATTTCCACTGCTTTTTGAGTTTGCAAAATAACAACGATTTAACTCGACGTTGTTCATTTTCAAGAAACACATTTTATAAGTCGAATAAAACAATAGAAATACAAATTCAAAATGATTAAAATAAGCAAAATTAGCCCAAAAATTTATAAATTTTAAGTTAATAAATAATTTACCCTTATTACATATCGTATTTACAAAATAACAACAATTAAATATAACGTCCGTCATTTTTAGGAAACTCATTTTTTAAATCAATTAAAAAATAGAAAAACAATTCCTAGAAAAATAAAATTATTCAAATCAACTTATAATTAATTAGTCTTTATGACCATATTTTATTTACCTCCACTACTAATTGTGTTTGTAAAATAAAAACAATTAAACACATCGTAGTGCCTTTTCAGGAAACACAATTTTTAAATCGATTAAACAATTAGAAAAACAATAACTAAAACTTATGAAATTTACTCAAAATTAATTTATCTTTATAAATAAATAAAATTCAGTCCCACTTCTTATAGCATTCAAAAAAATAACAATAATTAAGCTTAATGATTTAAAGCACGCACTTTTTAATCCATCAAATAAAGTCAAAAACAATTTCTACACAATTAAAATTAATAAAATTAATTTAAAATTGACTAATCTTTATGATTTTATTAAATTTTTCCCCACTACTAATCGTGCTTGCAAAATAACAACAATTAATCTCAACGTCAAGCATTTTTAAACAATACATTTTATAAACCGGTTAAAAAAATTGAAAAACAATTGGTGGAAAATTAAAATTCACAAAATAAACTCAAAATTAATTGATCTTCATGACTATACAACATTTACCATGATTTCTTCCTGCAACTGTGAAATTAAATCAATTAAAGTCACCCTTGTGCTTTATTAAGGAATTCAATTTATATATCGATTTTAAAAAATTGTAAAAACAATGGATCAACAAATAAATTAGTAGTATTAATTAAGAATAAATTACACTTTTTGAATATGTAAAACTGAACCCTATTTTTATTTGCGTTTTTAAATTAACAACAATTAAAATCAACGTCGTGCATTTTTGAGGAACTCGTTTTATAAATCGATTAAAAATGTATAAACAATTGCCAAATAAGTAAAATTTATAAATATTACTTAGAATTAATTATTATCTTTTCGATTGTGTAATAATTATCTCCACTTATTATCGTGTTCGCAAAATAACAACGATTAAATTCAACGTTGTACATTTTAAAGGAACAAATTTTATAAATCGATTAAAAGAATATAAAAACAATTGATAGACAATTAAAATTTACAAAATCAACTAAAAATTGATCAATCTTTAAGAGCATATTAAATTTACCGATATTCCTATCCGTGTTTAGAAAATAACAGCAATCCAAGTTAATATTGAGCATTTCCAAGGAACACATTTTATAATTGAATTTAAAAATGGAAAAACAATTGCTAGAAAATTAAAATTTACAAAATTAACTAAAAATTGATTAATCTTTACGACTATATTAAATCTACCCTTATTACTAACAATGTTTGCAAAATAAAAGCAATTAAACTCAATATTGTACATTTCTAAGGAACAGATGTTATGTATCAATTTAAAACAATTGAAAAACAATTTCTAGAAAATTAAAATTTATGAAATTAACTTAAAATTGATTAATATTTATGACCCAATTATATTTACCCCTATTTCTTACCGTGTTTCCCAATAACAGCAATTAAACTCAACAACGCGCATTGCTAAGGAACACATTTTATAAATCGATTAAAAAAATAGAAAAACAATTGCTAAAATGTGAAAATTTACTAAATTAACTAAACAGTGATTGATCTTTACCACCATATTAAATCTACCCTTAATACCAACCTTTTTTTGCAAAATAACAGCAATTAAAATAAACACTGTGCATTTCTAAGGAACACATTTTATAAATGAATTAAAAAAAATAGAAAAACAATTGATAGAAAATTAAAATTTACGAAATTAACTAAAAATTAACCAGTCTTTACGAGCATATTAAATTTACCCCTACTACTAACCGTGTTTGCAAAATAACAGCTACTAAACTCAAAATTATGCATTTTTAAGGAACACATTAGATAAATCAATTTAAAAGAATTGAAAAACAATTGCTAGAAGATTAAAATTTTCAAAATTAACTAAAAAATGAATAATGTTTACGATCATAATAAATCTACCCCTAATACTAAATGCGTTTGTAAAATAGCAGCAATTAAACTCAATGTTGTGCATTCTCAAGAAATACATTTAATAAATGAATTTAAAAAAATAAAAAAAACAATTGCTACAAAATTAAAATTTATGAAAACTAGTTAAAATTAATTAATATTTGCGACCATAATAAATTTACCCTCACTACTAATCGTGTTTGAACAATAACAGCCAATAAACTTAAAATTGTGATATTTTAAGGAACACATTTTATAAATCAGTTAAAAAAATTAAAAAACAATTGGTAGAAAATTAAAAATTAAGAAATCAACTACAAATTAATTAATCTTAACAACCATAATCAATTTACCCCTATTACTAACCGTATTTGCAAAATAACAGCAATTCAACTCAATATTTAGCATTTCTAAGGAACACATTTTATAAATGAATTTAAAAAATGGAAAATCAATTGCTAGAAAATTAAAATTTATGAAAACAACTCAAAATTGATTAGTCTTCACGATCATATTATATTTACCCCCACTACTAATCGTTTTTATAAAATACCAGCAATTAAACTTAAAATTGTGATTTTTTAAGGAGCTCATTTTAAAAATCAGTTAAAAAATAGAAAAACAAATGATGAAAAATTAAAATTCATGAAATTAACTTAAAATTAATTAATCTTTACAACCATATTAAAATTACCCCTATTTCTACCCATGCTTGTAAGATAACAGCAAATAAACTCAATATAGAGCATTTCTAAGGAACACATTTTATAGATCAATTAAAAAATTATAAAAACAATTGCTAGAAAATTAAAATTTACAAAATCAACTAAGAATCCATCAAACTTTATGACCATATTAAACTTACCCCTATTACTAATCGTGTTTGCAAAATAACAGCAATTAAACTTAACATTGTGCATTTCTAAGGACACACATTTTATAAATCAATTAAAAAATAGAAAAATTAATTACAATCACTACTAACAGTTAAGGTAATCATATATATGTAGGATGGGTGGGTGGCCTCTAACCCACAATCCAATTTCTTGATTATAAACAAAAACTTTTGTAGAAAATTTATATATGAATTTCTAGATTTTACAAGTGACTTTTCTTTACTTTATTTTGACATGATTTTCAACAAGAAAATCTCACTATTAATAAATTATTGGAGGGTGGGTTAGAGACCACCTAACTCTATATAAATAATTTAGTTTAAACTAAAAATCCGAAGATAATTTAATTATATGATCATCTTTAAACTAAAAACTTAAAATTCAATTTTAAACGTAAAGAAAAATTATTGTAGAAAAGTGATTAAATAATTATCTTTGCAGAAACTTCTGATAATCATTTAATTAATTGGAGGGTGGGTTAATCGCCACCTATTCGCACTACACATATAATTTAATTTTAACCGAAACACTGAAGATTATAAAGATAATTAAGACATTTATTTTATTCGAATTTTAATGGTTTTATTTTTGAAACTAAAATCTGTATTTCAGAATTAGTTAAGTATATATATATATATATGTAGGGTGGGCGTGTGGCCTATAACTAACAATTAAATTATTTGATTATAAATAAAATTGTTATATAACACTTGTAAAATAAAATACAATTCAATTTATTGATGAGAAACAAAAATTTGTGTCGAAAAGTTGTTAAATAGTTTAAAGATTTTACAAGTGATTCTCGTTCTTAAGAATATATATTTTTTTCTAATAATTTTTGATGATGTTTTACTGATTGGAGGGTGGGATAGAGGCCACCCACCCACCCTACATATACATATAAACCATAATTCCAAATCGTCTCGCAGTTTCAAATAAAATTAATTACAAAACTTTTTGAATAAAAAAGAAAATAAAAAGGTAAAATTGTTGAATGAGTAAATTAGTAAAAATTTGATGCTTGATGGGTGGGCAGACTTTAAATCTAAATTAGATAAGATAAGATATAGAAAGTCATTTACATTTCAACTCAAATTTTGATTTTGTTTTATTTTTTATTACATAAAGAGTTTTATTATTTTTAGCTGCAAAATCATCAACGATTAGGAATTAAAGTTATCATGTATATGTAGGGCGGGTGGGTGGCCTCTATCCCACCCTCCAATCAGTAAAACATAAACGAGGGTTTTAATTAAAAGTTGTAAAATGTAAATAAACACAAAATAATTGCAATTTTTAGAGATTTAATAATATAAATTTGTCAAATAATTTTTGATGATGTTTTACTGATTGAAGGGTGGGATAGAGGCCACCCACCCACCCTACATATACATATAAACCATAATTCCTAATCGTCTCGCAGTTTCCAATAAAATTAATTACACAACTTTTTGAATAAAAAAGAAAATAAAAAGGTAAAATTGTTGAATGAGTAAATTAGTAAAAATTTTATTTATGATGGGTGGGCAGACTTTAAATCTAATTTAGATAAGATAAGCTATAGAAAGTCAATTTTGATTTTGTTTTATTTTTTATTACATAAAGGGTTTTATTGTTTAGAGCAGAAAAATCATCAACGATTAGGAATTAAAGTTTGTATGTATATGTAGGGTGGGTGGGTGGCCTCTATCCACACTTAAATCAGTAAAACATAAACGAGGGTTTTATTTAAAAGTTGTAAAATGTAAACAAACATAAAATTATTGCATTTTTTAAGTGATGTATTCATACTAATATTTCAAATAATTTTTGATGATATTTTACTTACTGGAGGGTGGGATAGAGGCCACCCACCCACCATACATATACACATTAACTTTAATTCCTTATCGTCTAGCGGTTTCCAAAGTAATTAATTACAAAACTTTTTGAATAAAAAAGAAATTGAAAAGGTACAATTTTTACGTGAGTAAATTAGCAAAATTTTGATGCATGATGGGTGGGCAGACTTTTAATCTAAATTAGATAAGATAAGATATAGAAAGTCATTTATTTTTCAACTCAAATTTTGATTTTGTTTTATTTTTCATTACATAAAGGTTTTGATTGTTTTTAGCAGCAAAATCATCAACGATTAGGAATTAAAGTTATCATGTATATGTAGGGTGGGTGGGTGGCCTCTATCCACCCTCTAATCAGTAAAACATAAACGAGGGTTTTAGCTAAAAGTTGTAAAATGTAAACAAACAAAATAATTGCATTTTTTAATTGGTGTATTCATACAAATATTTCAAATAATTTCTGATGATGTTTTACTGACTGGAAGTTATATAGAAAATTAAAATTAATACAATTAACAAATAATTGATTAATCTTTACGACCATAATAAATTTATTCGTGTTTGAACAATAAAAATAATTAAATTCAACGTTATAATTTCTTAAGGAACAGTTTAGACAAAAATGCGATAAAACCCGTTTATTATTATTATTAGCACTCTTGTGATTATTAAATTTGTATTTTTATTATATCCTCTTGGTCAATAATGCGGAGATCCGATTGTTACCGAAGACAATCAACAGATGTCAGCGTTGGAAGTGTGTATGTGTGCCTTTATCGAGGCTTACAGAACATTGCAGGCGCTGAGTACAAAAGCCCGCTGTAATCCTGCGGGGTTTACGTTCCTGCTGCCTTTCCCCCACCATCACCACCTATTGTCGTCGAACGTTTTCACCGTTGTCTAACAGAGGGCGATGAACCTGAAATGCAGGAACGCTGCAGGAATTATGAATGGATTTACACACAGATGGCCAAAATTTTATATTTGATATTCTATTTATAGATTATTATATATATATATATATATATATATATAATCAAATAATAACTTGATTAAATTGATTGTTCCTTAAAATAGGTTTTTATAACTCATGATTAGTTGAGTTTATCATGTTTACTTTATTAAATTAATTTAAATCACTCATAACTGAATATAATTTTTAAACTTAAAACTCTATTTTTATTTTAGATAAAAAATATATTATAAAATTTGTGATTGTTGTGTAATATATGCGGGCAACACGGTTTTAATTCAATTTTTTTTTATATGTAGGGTGGGTGGGTGGCCACTATCACACCCTCCAAATATTTGAACATAAACAGCGGTTTTATTAAATGAAACAAACACAACAATTCAGTATTTTAATCAATAATTTTTTGCGCGTAAATAAAAATCTTTAAAGTAAAACCCTTGCTTATGTTCAAATAATTGAAGGGTGTGATAGTGGCCACCCACCCACCCTACATATACATTTAAATTCAAACTGAAATAGTGTTTTCATAATGGATTTTTTTTACCAGAGTTAACACTTTTTTTTGTTTTGATTTTGGAAAGTAAACCCTAATTTAGTAAGCTGACTTAAAAATTTAGAAGCAGAATGAATAAATTATTAATAATATTTTATTCAAGTGATAAAAGTAATACAAACAATAAATAACTCATAATTGAATGTAATTTTTAAACTTAAAACTCTATTTTTAATTTTAAGAAAAAATAAACTATAAAATTTGCGTTTGTTGTTTAATATATGCGGGCAACATAGTTTTAATTTGAAATTTTTTGTATATGTAGGGTGGGTGGGTGGCCACTATCACACCCTCCAATTATTTGAACATAAACATCGGTTTTAATTAGTAAATATTTGCGCATATAAAAAATTCTTTCAATGAAATCCTTTGATTATGTTAAAATAACTGGTGGGTGGGATAGTGGCCACCCACCCACCCTACATATATATTTTAACTAAAACTAAAACAAGATTTTTAGTTATGATTCCTTCACCAGAATTAACTTTTTTTTGTGTTTTTGTATTGGAAAATAATCTTCTAATTTATAATTTTAATTAAAATTTTAAAATCGAGATGAATATATAGTTTACAACTTACAATTCAAAGGCTCTGGTTAAAATCAACCACCAATTATTAATCTACTATTAAATATAAATTTTAAACGTAAAAACTTATTTTTTATGTTTAAACAAAAATAAAATATAAACATTGTGATTGCTGTTAAATATATGCGGGCAGCAGTGTTTTAATCTAAAGGTTTTTATATATGTAGGGTGGGTGGGTGGCCACTATCCCACCCTCCAATTATTTTAACATAAACGAGGGTTTTACAAAATGAATTCATAACATAAGCATTGTTTTGATTAGAATTTTTTGCGTGTATTTAAAATTCTTGCTAGAAAAAACCGTTGATGATGTTAGAATGGTTGGAGGGTGGGTTAGTGGCCACCCACACACCCTACATATATATTTTAACTTAATCTAAAATAGTGTTTTTGAAGTGGATTTCTTCACTAGAGATAACCCTTTTGGTTGTTTTAATTTTGGAGAATAAAACTTGAATTTGTGATTTAAGTAAAAAATTTAAGCGCAAAATGAATATAAATGTTTGTATTCTATTAAAAACTATTTAAAAAATTGATAGAAGATAAAACCAAGCGAATTTAATTAGACTAAAATTGATTATAATGATCTCAATTGATTTAATGAAATAATTTAATTATTATTCTAGAAATTGCAGTCTGAAAGAAGATTTTTTTTCTAAAGTTCTTGTATTTAAATTTTTGAATTTTTGAGACGTATATTTTCGAATTTTAAATGAAGAAAACATTTAACTTTTTTGTACCACTTAAGTGGTATTTAATGAAATAATTTAATTATTATTAGTTTTAATAGTGAACCCTTAATTTCCAGTAAGAAATTTTTATTGTATAACTAATGTGAAGTAATGAACTATCATTTAACATACGCTTAAATTATCCACACGATTACATCCCCGTCTACAACAGCCCGTAAAAAAAGTAAACATCAATTCCCACCAGCACTAATGCATGTTTACAAAATATCCTTCCGCGCCATATACACCTAAAAATATAAAATTGCAGTCTCTCACGCACAACAATAATAATAATTGATAATGATAATAATTTATCGGAATAAATCCGTCCGTGTTCGGGGGGTGGGGTGCACTCCGTATTAAAATGAATATGGTAAGTGTTCCGCTGAGTGGCCGCCACGTGGCCCGACACGTGACCCCCGAGGAACCCCCGTTCGCCGTCGCACCCCACGAGCGTGATTTACCCTCTCTCACTTACTCACCCCGCTCATTATTGAAAACAAAACGCGGAAACAACGAATGCGCTTTTGTGTCAATTAACGCGAATCGATAACTTTTATATTATTTTCTTTTTTTCGGCGCGCGCCCCCCGCCTTTTCATTCCGAAGTGGCATTGTCTTGGAATTTTAATTCATTTTTTTATATTATTATTCTAAAGGAGGGTGGTGGAGAGTTCAAAACGCAATTAGCGCACAATGGGCCCGTTGTTTGCCAAAGAGAAATTAACGGTTTGGTGATGGGGACCACCCTATTTAACACCGATGGCAAATTGTAACATAAAACAAAATTCGAAACAATAATTTTATTTAAAAGTAGATTGAGTCATGAATTACAATTATTAATTTAAAAAAAAAAACAAAAATAGATTATTTTTAAACGTATTTGATGAATATATACACAATCCTTCAAGTGATAAATTTTGTAAATTTTGTAAGTTTTTAAAACAATGAATGCATTTCCTTAATTTTGTTTGAAAGGTTGTAGTTTTTCTCCCAACAGGATTTTGCAAATTGTTTTTATTAACGATCAAAGTTGCACCATTTCTGTATACATTTTGTGCTGATCCTTAAAGTGGTTAATTGTGTAAAAGTCTTTAAAACAATTAATACATTTTTCATTTTCTAAAATCCATTTTTGCATTAGTTGTAGTGCTGTTTTTAAACAAATTTTGTGAATTATTTTTATTGAAAATAGAAACTAACGGGAGTCCAACAATTATTGTAGTCCTGCTCCCTGTGTAGACATGTGCCAAATAAATTGAACTTACATTTAAGTACTTCCAACAGCTCCTATAAATTCCAAAAAGCAATGTATCTCCTGTTTTGAATTTTTTGAACTTTAAATACAAATTTTTATTTGTGTTATTCTTTGCTAAAGTCAATTTAAACAAATAGGTTAATTTTTATGAAGTAAGAAACGACGCTAATAAATAATTGTTACATTCTTTCTGAAGAGACTTAGAAGATTTAAAGCTAATTGTATAAGTATTTAATTTTGTAGAAGCAATTTTTCAGTTTGTAAGAAATAAATTTTATTTTAAAATGTGTGGAAACAATTCGATGTGTTCGAAATAGAACCCTCGAGAAAATAATCTGTTGCAGTGTCGCAATTTCGAGCCGCTTCACACTCGAACCGCCACCAGCTAGCGCACTTATCTCAAGTGACTAATGAATAGAGGCGCTGATTGGACCGCTTCCCATCCTCATCCTGAGCGTAACGCCGCAACGCCTGCACCGTCTCACTCCGCCGCCCCCCACGTTTATTTCTTTCTTTCCTATTCTTTTCTTTCTTTTTTTATTCGGCAATATTTTTTATCAGAAATTGCCCCCCAGAAAGGAGAGCGAGAGAAGGCGAGCAGGAAAACACGAGAATGTCGCGATTTCACGGCACACTGGATGCGCGCCACCATAATGATAGTAATCTCGAGTCTCTCTCTTTCTGCCGAAGAGATTTTCAGGATTTACGGCTCGAAAAATACACCTTCACTCGAAACAGAAAAGAGGGACTGTGCTGGGTGGATAGGGTAGAGCGGAGGGGCGGCGGCGAGCAGGGGGCGAAATTACACATATCGTCTAAATGCCGCAAGTATCGCTAATGGTGCCTATTCATGCGTGTCTCCCACACTCTGTGTGTGTGTGTGTGTGTGAGTGTCCATTGTTGGAATTTAAATGCCGACGACACTTTCGACGTGAATGCAAAACGCTTCAGCGTGTAATTTCCAGTAAATAGCTGTCTCCAGCTAATCGCCCTGTGTATGTGTGTGTGTGTGCTTGTGCAAGTGCGCGTGTGTGTATGTCTGTGTGGGTGGATGCGCCGGGAAAACGTCCAATCAATTTTATTCAAAAACTATTTAACAATATGTATATAATAATACAATAATAAATCCGAAAGAGCACCTTAACATCAAAACCTCTTCTCTAACAAAATTTGTATACATTACAACACATTATCCATCATCATCAGAGACATATTGACGAAACACTGGCTGTAAAATCCGGGCCGAAAGACTACGGGGCACAATGCTAAAATCATATGATTGTATATATATATTGTCTTCAATTAGTTCATTTTTAATTGTTTTCACGATTTATTTATTTATTTATTTATTTGCATCTTTGTACTCCTTTCTTTGATAATTACGTTTAATACGAACAATAATTATCTAATAAAATTTTTGATTCAAAAAATATCTCAAGAATATAAATTCAATCCCCTTAAATATAAAATATTTAATTCCCTTAATTTAAATTTCGCTATGAAGATAATGATTACAAATAGCTTTCAAAAAATATAAATCTAATTCCAATTTTTATTTGATGTAAAATTATTGCTAACAAAAGTTTTCCAATAGAATTATTCTTAAAGACCCAATACCTTTAATATCTTAACATGCAAAAGTAAAATAATAAATTAATTAACTAAATAAAATAATAAATAGAAAAAACACGAAAATATTTTCATAAAATATACAACAAATGAGTCTTATTAAGACTACAAGAACAAATCACTTTTGAAACAACTACTTCTCTAGCTAATACTTCGACAGACATTGAATAATACAAAAGTAATTTGCGTGTTACAAAGTAGCAAGGCTATCAAACTACAACGTAAAAAGGACTTATATATTGTATTATTAAATAAAATAAGTAAAAATTTATAGTAAATTATCAAAAAAAAAAACAAAAAAGTTACGAAACTGTACTAAAAATAACAAAAATGATCAAAAATAAACAAGTTAGTCCAAAATGACCAAAAATGTGAAACAATGTGATAAAGTTTTAAACTGGAATCTTGGCAAATGGTAATAATAACAAAAAAATACCAAAAATGTTCGCAAAAAATAGCAACAAATTACCAAAACTAAGAAAAAATCAATAAAAATGCACACAAATTATCAAAAAACCTACTAAAATTGACCAAAATAATCAAAAAAGTTAACAAAAATGATACAAACAACCGAAAATTATAAAAAATGGCTAGAAATAATTCAGATGTTCAATCCATTTTGGAATAATAAATAATAAAAGTTATTAAAAATTAACCTAAAATGAATAAAAAAATCAAACAATTTTTTAATGGTTAAAAATAAGACCAAAAATGAAAAAATTAATCAGAATGATCAAAAATTGTCAAATGGAACCAATAATGACAAAATATGAGCTAATTATGAAAAGTGTTTGCCCGGCAAATTAAATTTCTACTATTTTTTTATAAAATTTAATTGCCATACAGAATAAAATTCTGTATGGCAATTAACTAAATCTAAAAATACAAAAATTGAACTGAATTGAAAAACTAATTTTGTTTTAACTCAACTTAAAATGAGCCGAAAATGTTTAAAATTGGCAAACAAATGATAAAAAATTGACCGAAGTTAATTAAAAATAAACCAAAAAAATCAAAATGAACTAAAAAAAAAAAAAATCAATTCATAAATGGCTAATAATAAACTAATAAATTTAAAAGCCAACTTTGAAAATTGTTCTCCTGGAGTAATATTTTCTACTATTGTCTTAACTAAAAACTCTAAACTATAAAAAAAAATCACAAATAAAATAAGTCAGTTTATCTTTTCTTGACATTTGTAATCATGTCTTATTGCAAATAAAGTAATTATAAAATACTTAGTTTAAAATCAAATTTTCAAACAAGGAATTTGATTGAAGGCCAGAAATCTTATTATTCCTTACAGTTTTTGCCCTTCTAAATAATTTCCAGAATTGAAAATCAACTTATTTTTTTTACCTAATTTTATATTAACCAAGTTATCAAATTATTAAATTAGACCAAAATTATTATATAATTGAAAATCAACTTATTTTTTTATCTAACTAACCAAGTTTAAAATCGACCAAAAATTATCAAATTAGACCAAAATTATTACAAATAGACTAAAACTTAATTTAAAAAAATAAAAGTGGACGAAATATGCCCAATAATACATTAAAAATTAACCAAAAATTATTTAATTGCCATAGTAAATCTAAAAATACTAATGTTCAACCGAATTAATTTTCAAAATAAATAAATAATTCACTTTGTTGGTAACACTTTTTATAAAGTTTACAAAGTTAATTGTTTATTTATTTTGAATTATAAAAATGTATCACGAAGTGAAAGCCTCCACAATTACTTATTGAATAATTTTGTTTTAACTCAATTTAATACGAACCAATAATGTTTAAAATTTGACCACCAATAATCAGAAATTTCTTATAAATAGACCAAAAAAAAAACCAAATGAAGATCAAAATTGCCAAAAATTAAAATCGATCAAATATGAATGGCTAATAATGTTCAAAACTGATAAATTTATAAGCCAATTTTCAAAATTTTTCTCCTAGAGTAAAAATGTTTTCTACTACTTTTCTAAGAAAAATCTCTAAACTATATCAATTGAAGAGTTTTTTGATTCAAAATTTGTTGATGTGGTATAATGAATTATAAATGTAAAAGTTATAAGATAAGATAATTTTAAGTTAGTTACATGTCCAATTTACTTTTATATATGACCTTTATGTTTTTAACAATGTAAATTTAGTTTGTAAGCACTAGTTTTAAATTAGATTAAGTTGACTATGTAATATTCGAACCCGAATCAAACTACCTGTATTAATAAATAAATAAATAAATAAATAAATATAAAAACCACAAAAGAAATACTCAGTTTAAATAAATGAAATTTTCGAAAAAAGAAATCTGATTGTAGCCATTAATGATAATTCATAATGAAACTGTTCAAAAATAAACCAAAAATTATCAAGACAGACCAAAACTATTACAAATATAGTGCTAAAATGGACCAAAAATAAACCAAAAATGATCAAAAGAGACCGATAATAGCCAAAAATGACTTTTGGATATTTCACTTTTGTTTACGGTTTTCTTTTAACTGGAAATTCCAAAGTTACACTAATTTTTCACAAATTCAATAATTGATTGATTGATTAAAATTGGGCCTAAAATTATTAAAACTGGTCCAAATATGACAAAAAAAATAAAATTCGACCCAAAATTATCAAAAAATAGATTCAAAATTATTCAAAAAAGGATCAAAATGATTAAACTATATAATAATATTTACAGAAACAAAGAAATGGCTAAAATATACCAAAGAATAGTCAAAAATGGCCCAATGATAGCCGAAAAATAACAAAATAATAAATCATTTTTGACGAAAATTGACTGTCGAAAATGATGAAATATGAGCCATTTTTTTAAATGATTTTGATGGCCAGTAATACTTAATCTAATTCTAAATACAATTATTTTTTTACCTAATTTTATATTTACCAAAAATGTTTTAAAATAAACCAAAATTATTAGAAATCGACGATTGGCATTAAAATTGGAGAAAAAAAAAATTAAAATTAACAAATATAATCAAAAAATAATATATATAATATTCTTATATTTGATTAGCCATTTTATAAAATTAGTAAAACTGAACTTTATTTAAAAACAAATGGTCGAAAAGGACAAAAATTATCAAAATTTGGATAAAAATCATGCAAAATTGATTATAATCTATTAGAATTGGACCAAAATTGGTAACACAAAAAATGTTTAAACTAAAATAAAATATTTGACCAAAAATCAAATCAAAAATGATCAGAAATAATATAATAATGACTAAAATTAACATTTAAAAATAAGAATGGTGAAAAGGGATCAATAATAGCCAATAGACAAAAAGTACAAAAAATATGAGCCAATTTTGAAAAAATTACGACGGAGAAAACAAATTTGTTTAAGGTTTTCATTTTAGCTGTAAACTCCAAAGTTAAATTAATTTTTCGCGAATAAATTTCTTTTTTAGGAAAAAATCAATAGCTAATATTTTTATCACCCAATTTTAATTTTTTACGCCCCGTTTGAAAAATTGCTAAAATTGAACTCTATTAAGAATCAAATCATTGAATATGAAAAATTGATCAACAAACAAAACAAAAATTATTGAAAACGGACCGAAAATTATGAAAAGTTATCAAAAAATGAACAAAATATACCAAAAGAAGTTAGATGAAATAATTCTACGCAAGTTTTGCTTATGATCAACTAATTGGATTGTAAGTTAGAGGCCACCCACCCATCCTACATACACATTTAAAAAAATTAACTAGAAACAGCGTTTTTAATTTCCAAAACAACTTTCGAAAAAAATGCATTTAATAAAACCGTATTAACATTACAATGTCTTATCCTAAAGTAAATTAAATATGTAAGGTTGGTGGATGACCTTGATAATAAATATAAATAATAGTAATAATAATATATTTATTTCAAACAATTATATAACTTTATAATGAAAATTTCATATGATAACTACAAAAAGTGTGTACAGTTTAAAAATAGGGTATATTTCTTGCAAACCTAGAAAATAATAGTAAAACACAGTAATATTGGGGTAAAAATAAAACTTAAAAATAGCGAAAAAAACACATTAAAATTCATGTAAAAATAAAACTTAAAAATAGACGTAAAACACATTAAAATATTTGTATAGATAAAACTTAAAAACTAAATGTAATAAAGAAAACATATTATAATAAATTGATCATTAAAAACGAAATTAAGTAATACGCGTTTAATTAATTACTTCAACACAGTTTTTGTAAATGATAAAATAAATTAAGTGGGTAGTTTCTAGCCTTTCCTAAAGCTTTTTTGTGAAACAAACCAAGTTAATAAAATCAACCTATTATACGTTTTATTGTGATTTACAAAAAAAATCTCTTCTTTTTTATGTTTATGCTCACATTAATATTTTTTTAAAATTAATTTATCTGCAAACGTAGCAACGATCAGTACCTGAAGTTTAATTGTTTATGTAGGGTGGGTGGGTGGCCACTTTTACACCCTCCAATAAGTATAACATACTACAGAATTTAATTTATATTTTTTTTATATAATAAGTCAAGTTTTAATAATTATATTTACGACGATATAATGAAATAAAATTAATAACTAAAACCCTTGCGTATGTTTAACTAATTGGAGGGTGGGTTAGAGTACACCCGCCCACCCTACATATACATTTCATCATCGGTTATCAATAATAAATAAATAAAACAGCAATGTATTGGTAATTTCAACAAGAAACAGTTGATATATTTAATGTTGAAAAATTCTAAAAATCTGCGAGGGAAATTACTGATAAATTTTACAATCCTTGTAATTATCTAGCAACCTTGAAAAAAAAAATGCTGGCAATTTCTAGACCTCTCAAAGGAAATTCTATGAATCTCACACAAGCATTCCTGAAATATCTAGAATTTTGAAAATAATATTCCGTGAATATATTATTAATATTTATTTTGCAGTTAAATTTAAAAGGTAAACCATTTGTATGAATTTAAAAACAATAAACAAACAAAAGTTTAGAATAAGAAAATTAATAGATTGGGTGGGTATCTAGCATGCTGTACAATTAAAAAATCGCACCCATGTTTTCTTATTTGTATCACAAAGTGAAAGCCTCTACAATCAAATATTCAATGTTTTCTTTAGCTAAAGATAATTTCTCGTTTTTAAATTCATGCATACATTAACAATTTCCTCTTATATTTTTTTTTCTGCAATGGGAACAGTGATTATTAAATAAAGGTAATGTATATATGTAGGATGGGTGGGTGGCCTCTATCCTACCCTTTTATTAATAAAATATAAAAGAGGATTTGATTTTCAATTTTCGTGCGTAATAAACTATTTATCTGAAGAATCATATTTATGTATTCAAATTATTAAGTAGAAGACTCGTTTATGTTTTACTGATTGGATGGTGGGATAGAGGCCAACCACCCACCCTCCATATACATATTAACATTATTTACTAATCACTGTTGTGTTTGCAGAAAAAAAAAAATCGTCGTTAATTTTGCAATTAAACAATAACTTAAATCATGTGTGTAGTTAGGGTTTTCCCTTATTTACTATAAATTAGAGGGTAGGATAGAGACCACCCGCCCACCCTACATATACATCTATGCTTCAGACAAGTGATTAATTTTAATTTTAAACAAAACGACCCTCTAATACCACTGATGTTTAGATAAATTTAAAGCAGTGTTCCAGATAAAGTTTTATGTGTATGTAGGGTGGGTGGGTGGCCTCTATCCCAATCTCCAGTTATTAAAACATCAACAAGGGTTCGTAATGAAAACTTCATTTAAAAAGACAACTTATTTTTTACATTTATTTTGCTGAAAATTAAAAGTTTATCAGTGGATAAAGTTTTAACTACTGTAGGGAAAAAAATTAAATATTGTCTAACTTATCTTCTAAACAATATTACTAATTAAAAATTAGATACAAAAAAAAATAAGAATGATGACTCCTTTTAATAAAGGATTAATTCAATTTTATTGAGGGTGAGTTTTATTTAACGTCTAAATTGTCGAAAATTCTGATCATTGGAAATGTTAGAATAAATATGTAGGGTAGGTTTTAATTAATTAACTTATTGAAAAATTAATATTGAGTTATTATTATTATTATAAATAAATAAAAATATTTTATCATTACACTCCAATACCTCGACGTTTGCGTAAATTCATCCCAACGGTCGCGATTCTTAATTCTTTGGGAAGTATTAATTGAAACTGCTGCTGCTGTCGCTGATAAATCCGAGCCGCGCTCCGAACACCCTATACCACCACCCCCCGTGCCGCCCCGCTAACGAACTCGCGAAGTTGGAAACCACCCTTCGACAACAGCGAACCGTACGGGGGGGGGCTAGGAGGGCGGTGGGTCGGAGAGAGAGAAGCCCGCGCGCCCGGTGGAGGCGGCAGCGGCGGCGGCGGCGTAGGGGAGCCCTAAAGCTCATTTCCGGGCCTCTCCGCCTGCGCTATATTAATTTTAAATTAAAGCCGGATAGCGCCTCCCGTGCCGGATTATCTAATGCAGTGCTATCTCGCAGGAAATAACTGGGCCTCCTGCTAGATTGCCATTAATATTACCATTACTGCCTGGAAACACATTTTATGGACCTGCAATTTCATTTCATACCAAACACACCCTTCTCTCTGCACGGTTAACACTTATACACACACACATACATACAGAAACGCACGCATACACCGGCGTTTAAACATAAACGGGAAAGGGTGAAACCGGGTTACCCGCAATATCCCAACTGGATTAAGCTGTTTACTCAATTGTACAAACAATAATATACATATTACTACTTGCGGATTAATAACGAAGAATAGGATTATTAAGCAAATAGATTTAAATAAAATTAGAATTAATTAACTGATGCTAATGAATTCAAAAAATCAACATAAGAAAAGTAGCATTAAATAATTGAATTATTAAATAAATAGAGAAATTAGAACCTTGCTTACTAAGACGTTAATATAGTGTACGATAAAATTAGGTTTAGTTTTTATTACTTATTATAGCAAATTATGAAACTGAACACCTAGACCAAATTTACAGAGTCCCAAAAGAAACCAAAAAATCTAAATTCTGCGGAGGATATGCCAATTAATAGCCTTTTGGGAATTTAGTCGTAATGGAGGATTCTCTGCTGCGGACCGCGTGTTGTGCTTGGGAGACATTTAAGAAAAAAATGTGATTCGACGACTGCAGTTCAGGTTTTAGTCACTTAAGTGAAGCGCCAAACAAACCTCTTATTTAAAAAAGAGTGAAGAAGTTTGTAGAGATAAATACAACATTAGAAAAACCAAAAATGGGTTGTGTAAAATCATCAAGATCTTTTCATTACGATCCAAACCTTTTAATTCGGAAGCTCGCAAACGCTTTAAATTGTCATTATATCTAATTATACACCCCTATAAACAGTATCAATCAATATTTATTAAACCCATCAATTATTCACTCGTATAAAACAACACATTTAACATCAGCGAGTGTGTGATATTTTAAGTTTCTTGCACGTAAACCGGCAGTGATTTTACGGGGGCCGCCGTAAAACAGTTATATTCCCATCAATTCCAGTAGCTAAGTGCACGATAAAGGTGGAATTAGGGGTAGCGCGCAATATATCAAACGGGGCCTCCCCCCCGCCGGTGAGAATGCGTCACGGTGATACTCTATACACCAGAATAATTAACACCACCCATCATGTTTACTGCAAACAATGCACACTGATATTATGTCATCGTCATGGATAAGTCATTCGGGTGGTGGTGGTGGTGGTGAGGGTCAAACGATCTCGTGTTGACTTATCGGAACCCTCGTGCGCGTTTTACGGTCACACGATCAGGGGACGACGATGTTATAGAATTTGTTACGGAACTGATTGACACGAAACTGAAAATTTTATTAGGCGATGATTTCCTCGATATTGAAATTCAAAAAAAAATCCACCGTGATTCAATTCTCAACTTAATCAGAAATAACCATAAAAATAATTCTTCTAAAAGAACTTAAATATATCTGGTTATGGTTTAGGCATTTATTGGTTTGACTCATCTAATCTAACGGGTGTCCAACAATTATTGCAGTCCCGGGTGGCGTTGGAATCAAAAACATAGGTCAATTCTTTCATGTGCCAAATAAATGAACTGACATGTTAATTGTCAAACATAACCTAAATGTGCATTAAAAATGTCAGTTCATTTATTTGCAACATGTAAGAATCGACCTACGTTTTTTATTCCAACGCCACCCGGGACTGCAATAATTGTTGGACACCCGTTACATAACCATTGAAATTTAAGCTGATTTTAACTTCTTTTGTCGTCAATAAAAACGGAATAATGTAAAAATACAATAGTGCCGTAGGTTTTTTTTTGTTGGAAAAAAGGTACAGTCAAATTAAAGAACTACTAAAATAAAGTGCCTTCCGAACTTTGACAGTTGATAGCGCCCTTATTCGTGAAGTTACTTCTGTCGAATTGGCTGTCGTTTATTAAGCTCGTTATTCCAAATCACCATCGATGGATACAGCGTTCAATAACAGTTGCAAATGATGACATTGTTACATCAAAATGGCTCTTCTGTTTGGGCAACGATCCACGAGTTTTGCCCATTTCAGTGTGGTAGAAAAATTTGAATCAACATAACCCATGCCATCAAATTCAGCCTTATTTATGCGTTTGAATCATGAAAAATTGGACGTTTAGAATAGGCGCCACCCAGCAAAGCCGCCGTGGATATTAAATTAAAAAATTCAGTTGCTTATTACTTTCCCTAAACTTTTCAGACAAAAGTTAAAGAGCATGAAAAACTAAACAAGTTTAATTAAAACATGTTTTTCATAAAATTCTTAACTTTCGAGAAAATAAAAATAAAAATTGAAAATTTTGACATTTTTAGCCAATTGCTAATAAACTATTAGAGTTACATGAAATTTATATTACAAATAATAATAGAAAATTGAAAAGTAAACAAATAGCCTTTTTTCGCAAACCTCATAGTTTTGTTAATGTAAGGAAATTATTATGATAGCCACATCAACATTATTTTATGTTTGTTTACATTTTACTTCTAACTAAAACCCTCGATTATGTTTTACTAATTAGAGGGTGGGATATAGGACACCCACCCACCATACACATATACATGATCATTTTAATTGCTAATCGTTGATGTTTTTGCTGCTAAAAATAGTTAATCCTTTTATGCAATAAAAATGAAACGAAATCAAAATAAAAGTTTAAATATGAATGGCTTTCTATAGCTAATTTTATCTAATTTAGATTTAAAGTCTTCCCACCCATCATGCATAAAAATGTTATTAATTTACTCACTCAATAATTTTACCTTTTGAATTTCTTTTTGATTCAAAAAATTTTGTAATTAATTTTACTCCAAACCGCGAGACGATCAGTAATTGAAATTTATATGTATATGTAGGGTGGGTGGGTGGCCTCTATCCCACCCTCCAATCAGTAAAACATCTTCAAAAAATTAGTGAAAAATTTGTATGAATCAATCTCAAAAAATTGCAATTATTTTGTATATTATTTATATTTTACATCTTTTAATTAAAACCCTCACGTTTGTTTTATTCATTGGAGGGTGGCAGAAAGACCATGGGTCGATAGCCGCAATAAAAATAAATTACGATTGTATTGTACAAAGGAAATGTATTCAATAATAAATAAAGATGTTTGTCTCTCTCTCATTGGAGGGTGGGATAGAGGGCATCCACCCACCCTACATATACACGATAACTTTAAATACAACTATTTATGATTTCGCTGTTTAGAAAACAATAAAACCTTGTATATAATAAAAAATAAAGCAGAATCCAAATTTAAGTTCAAATATAAATGACTAATATCATTTAAGCTTGATTTAAAGCCTTTCCACGTAACATGTATATAATTTTTATTAATTTACACACTCAAAAATTTTGTTTGTACCAATCAGTACAACATAAGCGAGGGTTTTAATTGAACGTTGCAAAACATACATAAATGTAACATTAATTTAATAGATTTATTCAAACAAATTTTGAAATTTAAGAAATTTTGAAAAATGAAACGTAAGATAAGAAAAGTTAAAGAGAATGAAAAACTGAACAAATTTTATTAAAGAATGTTTGTCATAGAGTTATTAAAAATTAATAATTTTGACACTTTTTTCTATGGCTAATAAACTATATGAGTTAAATGAAATTCATATAACAAGTAATTGTAATAATTCAGTGTACATTTGGTAAATCAAATAAAATTGTGAAGAAAGGTGCTTTATTCGTCAAAGTAATTGTAAAATACAGAGAAAGTACTATGATAGTCACATCACCATTTTGTTAAACAGTTTTAATTTTCCAAAATTAAAATATATTAACCAAATAATTTAAAATTTTCACTCAACAATTATTCTATCACTAACCATTGGATATTTGGTAAAACTTATTAAAAACCTAGAAAAAATTTCAAAATCGTTGAATAATTACAGTGAAGAAAATTTCTTTTTTTAAATATTTTTCAAGCAAATTTTCAATAATTTTCATTCATTTTCATAAACATTTGTAAAATTCTAACTGTTTCGCTGTTTAATTTCAATCCTTTTTAAGAAGCATATTTCGAACTGTTCCCAGCTGAAAATTTTTATTTTGTTAAACACTTGTTAAAAACTTTAAGAAAATGTTTTATAATTGTTTGAAATTAGCATGTTTTATATTTACAATTAAATTTAAAAAAAACAACATCATTTATTTTTCATAGCATTTTGAAAACATTTTTAAAATACGTTTTAAATTGCTTTGTTTTATAAAAATTTCAAATATCAATCGTTTTTATTTAATTCTAAATAGCGATATTTTGTAAAATTTTATTTACTGTCATTAGTTTTATTTCAAATTTCAATAATTAATGTTTTTACAAAATTTCACAAAGGTTTTTTTTTACTTTCCCTTTATAGAATATAGTTATGATTTAAACCATTTTGTTAATGCAAACCCACCACAAACAAGTTGATCTTGAACAAGGGTTTTATAATTTAACATAAATCCATTTTGTAATCAGTAAACTTTGCAATTATTTTAGGCTCTTACAAGTAAAATTCTTCCTTATGTTACATGAATTGGAGAGTGGGATAGTGGCCACCAACCCACCCTACATTTGGTAATTAATCAGGATTTTATAAACTAGGGTTTTGTAAAATTAATTCAAAATATAAGGCAATATATTTTGATCAGAAAAATTTCAAGTTTTTTCTAGTAAAACCTTTTTTTATGTTCAACGAATTATAGGGTGGGATAGTGGACGCCCACCCACCCTACATATACATAAAAACTTAAACTAAATAGCGTTTTTTTAATAATATCATTACCACAGTAAATTCTTTTCTTGTTTTATTCTTAGAAAATAAATTACGAATTTTTGATTTAATTTTTTTTTTAATGGATAAAGAAGTTTATAATTTAAAATTATAAAATTTGAATATTAACTTTTCTGTTCAAACCAAATAGATTAATAAATCAATTTAAAAAATATAACAATGTAATTCAGACCATTACTACTTAAAATGAATTGAAAATTCAATTCTGTGAAGGGTTTCCTTATTTTTTAAATTTTATCAATTGTTTTTGGGATAGAAATATTTTAATGATTGTTTCCTGTCTACAACATCCAAAGAATTTAAATAAACAAACAAAAGAGAAGAAAAGTTAAATGATAATTGTTTCTTTTCCGAAGAAAATTTTGCAACCATATTAAACCCTTTTATTAGTTAATTTGCAATTGTTTTTAAGCAATTATCAATTTTTTTTCTTCAATGAGAATATTTTTGTAAATGTTTTAGTTTAGTTTCAATTATTTTTAGTTGAATTTTAAAAACTCAGATTGCTGAAACGTTTTTTTTTCATGGCAAATATCAATTGTAGTTTTAACTGTTTTAAGCAAATTTATTTAAAATGTTGTTTTTAAAAGTTTGTAACTGATTTATAATTGTATTTTTAGTAAAATTTAAATTGTGATTTGGCAAATATTCAATTTTTCTCAATTGTTTTAAAGTAATTTACAATGATTTCTTCTTTATGAATTTTATTTTAGTTGTAAAAACGTTTTTTTCAATTGTTTTTAGTAAAATTTTAACTGTTTTAAGATATTGTTTCTTTTGAAATATTAATTAACTCATTTGAATCGTTTTTATTTTAATCATTATTATTTAGGATTAACTTTTTTTATATAATTATGATAATTATTCTTCTTTTACGAAATTTTCCAATTGTATTTAAAGACTTTCATGGGCTAATTTTCAATTGTTTTTGAGCAATTATCCATTGTTTTTTTATTAAGAATATTTGTGGTTAAAACATAGTAAGTGTTTCACTTTAGCGTCAATGATTTTGTTTCAATTGTAAAACTGTGTTTCTCTTAAAATGTTAATTATTTTTGATATTAATTAATATTTCAATATTTAATTTGTATAATTATTTTTGAGTTCAATTATTTCATTTCTAGTAAATTTTTAACTGTTTTAGGTGAATTTAATTAAAATTTTATCCACATTTTCAACTGATTTTTAATTTTATTTTTTAATACAATTAATGTTTTTTTGTAAAGAAGATTCCGTAAAATAAATTATTATTATTAATAATCCTTACAGAATTTGTTAACTGTTTTTAAATATTTTTATTAGCAAAATTTGTTTTTAAACATTTATCAATTGGTTTTTTCTATTTTGTTTCTTCTTTATAAAATTTCTCGCGTGTTTTTTAATCAAATAATCAATTGTTTTTAAGCAATTATCAATTCAATACCATTTTTTTTTATTTGACAATTTTTATTATTACTTTTAGTTTATTAGCGTCAATTACTTTTAATCAAATTTTAAATTTTATTTATTTAGAGTTTATAGAGTTCCCATTTTTTTTGACGAATTTAAATTCTTATATTAAAGTGAAAATTTAAACTGGTTTAAATGAATTTCAATAAAAAATTTTAATAAAATATTTAAACTAATTGTGTCACAATTGTTATTTAAAATTCCAATAAACAATTGAAATTTTTTAAACGAGTGAATTACGTTTTTTTTTAAATAATAGAAAAGAGATAAAACAATTGAAAACTTTCATCAGCAAATAAATAAACATTTTTAATTGAAATTAGTTGAAATTCTAATAAGAAAAAATAATTTTTTTTAGGAAATAAAAACATTTGTCAACGAAAACAAAAAAAAAACAAATGTGAATTATCAACAAACAAAAAAAACAAAGATAAAGTCATTAATAAAACCCATTGACGATGGAGGCTTCTACTTCGTTATACGTATTTAATCACAAAATTAAACACAATAATCACTTTGTTTTGTATAACCGTTATACAAAACAAAGTGATTATTGTGTTTTGAAATTAATTTAAAAAAATTGAAAAACTGATGCCAACAAAAAACAATTGACAATCGTAATTTAAAAACAATTCAAATCCTAATAAATCCTTAATATGTAATTTTCAAGCAAATAAATCAATTGAAATGGTGAAAGTACCAAGATATATGTAAGGTGGGTGGGTGGCCTCTATCCCACCCTTCAATTTATTAATCATAAACGAGTGTTCTACTAAAAGCAAATTTGATTACAAACATATCTATACGATGTTTATTAAATAAACTTCTCTGTTTTAACACTTTTCTTCGAACATTGAAATTAGAACTTAATTACACTTTAATTTTTTTATGTAGGTAGATAACCGGATGAGGATTTATCGCGCAAACTTCGTTTTTCAATTCGGAATCAATTGATCATCGATTATTGATTAAGGAAAACGAAGTTAATTGAACTTTCACTCTCCGTCGATTATTTTTACGTTCGGCGCCGTTTTATCGATGGCGCTCCAATTTCCTTCGAAATTACAAAACGCAAACAAAATTATTACATTGCACAATTTCCCTTTTCCTGTACGCCCGTCCGACACCACCCCATCTATCGTGTGCCCGCGTTTATTTTTCTCCTTCTTCTTCTTCTGCGTTTATTCGAATATCAACTGACTGCGAGCAGTTAAGGAAAGCGCGCGACATTAAGGGAAAGTTTCGTTGTTTATTTTTAATTTTTTTGGGAAAATTGGTGTTAGTAGAAAGTTGCAAATCGATTATTAAGAAATGTATTTTTTTAACTTAAAATTTGTGGCGATATCATAACCGATTAGGTTTATAAGAGGTGCGATTATTGCTAGTTGAAAACTTTAACCAAATTAAGATCGGAATTATTTAATTTTAGAGATTGTGGCTTTAGATAATCCATATTTTTCACCTATTACGTCACTTCTTTAACCTCGTTAATAATTTCAACTTTTAAACATTTAATTTCATCAGATGTAAACGTCGTGTCGGTTCTGGTGCGCTTTTAACTGCGCACTACTTTATTTCGACACGCTCTCTTGTAAAAAAACAAATGAAATAAATTTTTTTACGCATTTTTTCACGTTATTAATGAATATTTTTATTATACAGTACGTTAAATTGGTTGACAATAAGTGTGTGGGGAAGTCAATTAAGGGACAACATTGCGCCCGGTTTCCCACACAAAGGTGCGCGCCACTTTACCTACAACACACACACACATACACACACAGGCACGCACGGTTATTGTGCGATCGTAAATTGTCGTCGGCGTATGTCAATTGTCATCCCTAAACAAACCCCATTGTCGGGAACAAAAGAAGTGAGCATCGGACACACGATCACCGTCACCCTCCACGTGCCGCGTTATCCCACACTTCACTCTCTCCTACATCTCTATAGGGCAATGATCATCAACACCCAATGCACAGAAAAAGTAATAGATTGCGCTTAATTCAACTAGAACCCATTTATTTTCCAAAAATTGCTTTTTCCCTTTAATAATTACACGCGTAAAATATTTAACATCGCGCGCGTCGTTTTCAAAACGGTTGCAATTTTTATCTAGCAGGCGCGGACGAGCGGATTCTACTCTTCGTAATTCTGTTGGGTGTTTCGAGGGTGGATAGATATGAAGTGGACGGCTTACAGAGTGGATTTGTTTCGCTTAGATTGGCTTTAGTGGGTTTATTTTAATCCCCGGCGGTGTAATCTAATTTAGAAATTATCTAGCCATCACCGTTTATCTTTCTAATTCGATAAGTGACAACAAAAAAACGTATGTTCCTTGCAATAAACCAACAATACAGAATTATCACCTATTCATCTAACGTTTACGCTTTTGTTACATCTAGTATTAAATGATTTTATTAAGTAAAACGCAATACATTTTGAAACAGTCACTAAAATTCTTTTGATCATCTAAAAACTAGCTGCGTTATTACCATAAAAACAATTGAAACTTGTTCAATTTTCATTAAAAAAAAACAATTAATACGTCTTTTAATTTTACAACCAAAAATTCACATTTGCCAAGAAAAAAATGCATTTACTTTTCAAACAACAGTAGAAATTTTCTCAAAGATAAACCTATTAATAACTGTTTAAAAATAATTGAAAATTAGTGAGTAAAAATGTTTAAACCAGAAGATTACGTAGCATTAAAAAATAGTTTATTATTTGCCAAATAACAATTGAAATTTTATTAAAACTACAATTGAATTTAATTGTTCACTGCCATTTTTATTTTGTTTTCTTTTAGTTAATAGTTTAGAAACATTTTTTAACAAATGTTTAAAATTACTAGAATTGTATAGATGTTAATAATTTTATAGTTTTAGTTTACTACTCTTTATATATGGAGGGTGGATGGATGGTAACTATCCCACCCTTCAGTTTAAATTATAAGCAATGATTAAAAAAATATATATTAAAACAAAGAACTTAATAAATCCAATATAAATCTGATTGTAAGAAAATTAGTTTTCAACAGAACACTCGTTTATGATGTATGAATTGAAGGGTGGGATAGAAAACACCCACAGAAACTGTTTTAGTTTTCCTCAATAACGACAAAGATATTGTAGGTGTTGTTAATAATTTCATAAGCACTGTTACAGCTTTATTCTCACTGTATATGTAGGGTGGATGGGTGGTCACTATCACACCCTTCAGATTAAATTATAAGCGATGGTTCCTTTATTAAAAAAAAATTAAAATAGAGAAGTTTGTTTAATTATTCTATATAAAATCTGCTTGTTTTCAAACTAGTTTTCAGCAGAACACTCATTTATGATGTATGTTTTGGAGGGTGGGATGGAGGCCACCCACCCACCCTACATATATTTTGGTACTCTCGCCACTGTAACTGTTTTAGTTGTTGACAATAACATAAAAGATAATGTAGATGTTGTTAATAATTTTACTACCACTATTACAGCTTGAATCTCATTGATTTGGAGGGTGAGTGGGTGGCCTCTATCGCACCCTCTAATTATAAACGACGTTTTTGTGAAAAAAAAAAAACACTAATAAAACAGAGAATAACTTAATAAACCTAATATAAATCTACTTTTAAGTAAATTAGTTTTAAGCAGAACACTCGTTTATGATGTATTAAAGGAAGGGCGGGATAGAGGCCACCCACCCACCCTACATATATTTTGGTACTTTCACCACTTAACTGTTTTAGTTTTCTCAATAACAACAAAAATTATGTAGATATTGTTCATAATTTTATAAGCACTGTGACAGCTGTGTCTCATTGTATATGGAGGGTGGGTGGGTGGTCTCTATCCTACCCTCCAATTCATACATCATAAACGTGTATTCTGCTGAAAACTAATTTGCTTACAAGCAGTGTAATATTAGATTTATTAAGTTTTCCTCTATTCTAATATTTTTTGTATAATGTAATCACCCCTTATAATTTAAAATAAAGGGTGGGATGGTCACCATGCATCCACCCTGTATATACAAACAGTAGTAAGAGTAGAAAATCATTAATATCTACAGAATTCTTGTAATTATAATTTTCAAGAAACTAAAACAGCTGTAGTTGTGAAAGTACCAAAATATATGTAGGGTGGTTGGGTGGCCTCTATCCCACCCTCCAATTCATACATCATAAACAAAAAAACTGCTAAAAACTAATTTGATCACAAGCGTATTTTAACTAAATTTATTAAAGACTCTTTTCTATTTTACATTTTTTATAATAAAAGAAACTAGAAGATTAATTGGAGGGTGGGATGGGTGGATGGACACTATCCCACCCTCCAATTAATCTTCTCGTTTCTTCATACATATAAACATTTTTAGCACTGCAACTGTTTTATTTTTCCATAATAAGAACAAAAATAGTATAGATGTTGTTAATAATTTTATAAGAACTGCTACAGCTCGAGTCTCATTGTATTTGGAGGGTGGGTGGCTTGCCACTAACGCACCCTCAAGTTGAATATATAAGT
Organism: Ontholestes murinus; assembly: GCA_963969525.1. NCBI lineage: Eukaryota > Metazoa > Arthropoda > Insecta > Coleoptera > Staphylinidae > Ontholestes > Ontholestes murinus. Next base: position 76,962,839 of record OZ018391.1, read on the forward strand.
GACGGTTCCTTAAATAAAAAAATTAAAATAGAGAAGTTTGTTTAATTATTCTAGTTAAAATTTGGTTATAATTAAACTAGTTTTCGACAGAAAATTTGTTTATGATGTATGCATTGGAGGGTGGGATAGGTGCCACCCACCCACCCTACATATATTCAAGTATTTTCACCACAATAACTGTTTTAGTTTTCCACAGTACTAACAAGGATAGTGTAGATGTTGTTAATTATTTTATTACCAGTGTTACAGCTTGAATTTCATTGTATATGGAGGGTGGGTGGGTGGCCTCTATCGCACCCTCTAATTTAAATTATAAGCAACGGTTTTTTTGCAAAACAAAACCAATAAAACCGAGAATAACTTAATAAACCTAATATAAATCTACTTGTAAGCTAATTAATTTTCAGCAGAACACTCGTTTATGATGTATGAATTGGAGGGTGGGATAGGTGCCACCCACCCACCCTACATATATTTTGATACTTTCACCACTGTAACTGTTTTAGTTTTCTCAATAATAACAAAAATTATGTAGATGTTGTTCATAATGTTATAAGCACTGTGACAGCTGTATCTCATTGTATATGTAGGGTGGGTGGGTGGCCTCTATCCCACCCTCCAATTCATACATCATAAACGAGTGTTCTGCTGAAAACTAAAGTATTAGAACAGAGAAAAACTTAATAAATCTAATACACTGCTTGTAAGTAAATTAGTTTTCAGCAGAACTCTCGTTTATGATGTATGAATTGAAGGGTGGGATAGAGGCCACCCACCCACCCTACATATATTTTGGTACTTTCACCACTGTAACTGTTTTAGTTTTCTACAATAACAACAAAGATAATGTAGATGTTGTTCATAACTTTATAAGCACTGTGAC